>CM042887.1:1075901-3475901 GCA_023653495.1 Melastoma candidum
CGTAGCCTCTGAGCAGGGCGAGGGAGCCCGCGAGCTCGCTATCCTCCTGCTCGACCCTGTGCCTGGATATGAACCATGACGGCAAAGTCTCTTTTATCAGGGATATTACAAGATTTAGCCCGCCGGATATCCAAACGAGTGATGCCCCGAGAGATGCAGCGACCCGGACACGTGTCATCGCTGCCGCGAGAGATATGTGCCCGTACCGTGTGCCGTATTTTGTCTTCCTCTGCCTCTCCAGCATTTCTCGGGGCAACCCGCTGTTTGCGATTTCCTTCACGGATACCATTAGAAGGGAGACAATCTCTTCAGACATGAAGATGACATCGCGAATGTAACGATGCACTCGCAGGTATAAAATCCCAGGGGCAACCGGGGATATTCTGCCAGATGAGTGGGAACCACCTATCCCGTGTCCGAGGAGGGCACCAACCCCGCCGTTGCTTGGAATCTGGGAGGCACTTAGACCCAAGGTCGACGAGAAGCAGCTCTTGAGGAGATGGATGACAGCGTCCCTGTTGTGGTTGAAGACAGTTTGTGAAGCCCGGAATATCAGGAAGTCGCTCCAACGCTTCACCTTTTGGGCCCACAATGAAGATACGATGGGCATGCACGGCCAGGGGCAACCCGCGGCCAGATAATTCAACGCTGGGCCAATAAGTGTAAGGAACCGCTCTGAGGCCTTATCTAACTTATATGTGATCGTTAGGCTCACAAGAGCCGCCAATGGTAAGGGTAACGTTGCTGGAGACTTACCATCTGCGAAAAAAATCAATCAGCACACCGAAACAATTTGCAATAGCATCTGTAATTCAGAGATATTGTTTCAAACTGTCCGTAAGATCAAAAGTAAAGAAATCAACGAGCATTACCCCAATTGAAAATCATACCTATAACAAGACTCGGCATGTCCACACCAATTGCGGCGATGATTTTCTTTATCTGCAGCTCAACCATGGATAAATTAGCAGCAGGGCTAGGCCAATCCGTCCCATTCATGTGAGCAGGTTTCCATATGCCTCTAGTCACTTCTCCGGACAAGTAGCTTACGATTGTTGCCAAGGTTGCCGGGAGGAAATCGGCAAGATCCTTGAGTCCTGAGGAAAACAAGACAACCACCATTACAGGGTGCCATCAGACTAAAAGTAAGGTCTAACATTTCAGGATCAAGGTGACGATCATTCCGGTGGAATAACCACATGCAAAAGCAAGCGCCGTATTTAAGCAGACCTGTGGCCAGCTCACGAGGAAATAGCTTCCCATGGGCGCAGGCAGTTAAGGCAGCATCGAGGACATATGGAGCAGCCTCCAGGATGTCCCATGCAGGGACCTTGAGTTTAACAGATATCTCTTCAGCGGCTGACCCAGAAGATGTGGTACTCGCCGATGTAGCTGGTGTTGCACTCTGGGCACCTCGGCCAATTTTTCTGAACATTATGCTAAGAAGGGCGTTGACAATCTCATGTACAGAAGTTCCATTTTCGAGACCAGAAAGCGTTGAAGTAATGCATCTCTGGTGCTGCCTGTACCATAGTTTCAGTTTCGGAAAGGAATCCATATAAATAGGTTCGGTAGATGAAGGGCCTAACACGTTCGGAAGCCTTCTGCCAACTCGATCCTTCAAAGAGTCTCCGGAGCTTATTAATTGGGAGTTCCGAACTGAAAGAAGATATTCTGGGCTGTGCTGCGTTCTCACAGGAGGTACATCACCCATCATATGTTCAAGAGGTGGGTGATCGAACCTCCAGAGTCTCAGCAGAAGAGTGAACGCGTTAGAAAACACGGTGTGGGAGGAGAGCACCTCGCCTGTAGGGCTGGTCCAGCAGACATCCGGGACAGTTGAGCCAAAAATCTCACAGATCGGCATAAGTGCACTGGCAAGTTGAGGAACCTATGTATATAAGGACATGACATAACTATAATGTAAATAAGAAGCCATAGATATTGTAAGAAATTTTTAAAGGCACCCATTTCTTGTAAAGTTCATACCTTAGCAGCTTTTAACAAAATGTTGTGGATAGCAACTCACCAGGCCATGCAGGGAGAAAATCTGGATGCAATCTACTGATGATATCCCCACAAGAAAAACATTGAGAAACTGGGCATGATTAATCAAGTGGCTCCCATTTCCTGAATTGTCCGAGGGAGCGGGAGGTGACAACAGTCTTGCAATGAAAAGAACGGTATGTTCCTGAAAGGATAAAAGATTAGATTAATTTAATATTATCCAAAGAAGCAGACCAAGTAAATAAAATTCCTTTTTCCTAGCAAAAGCACAATTCTCAGATAACTGGTTCTCACTTGCACATTCCAGCCTCGAACAAGAGAGGCCCCACAGAGAATGGTCGCAGACGATATCTTCTCATCTTCTGAGCCATTGATTGCAATCTCGTAAATTTTCTCGATCTCTGCTAAGCTTGTATCAAATCCATGAGCTAAATTCAGTTCCCCTTGAAGTTAAAACAAAATATTGTTTCTCCTGAAATTTCTGTTCTCTACTTAAGAAGTGGGTGGAATAATGAACGACCCAGAAGTAAAAGGGAATCAAGCAGTAAGCAACTTCATCCGGAATGAATGAGGAAAAAATAGAACAAAGGAATTCCACACAACAGAGAGTTTGCTTGCATATAGCAGAGCAGCATACCTTGATGCTGGTATTGAAACCAGAGTAGTTATCAGTGCTGGAGTCAAAGGTGCACCCTTAATCAATGACGACCAACCGGGCATTTGGCTCGATACATCTTGAGGAATTTGGTTGTTGTGAGCATTCACATATCCTGGCCAATGATATGCAGATGTGTCTAGTAGGTTTCTAGCTATACAGGCTTCAACAATCAGATGTCGCAGGTTCCCAGCTGTGAGTAGAATAGTTAAACTTACTATAATTAAAGTAAAATGCAGGCAACTTCAGTAGTTAAAGAGCTGAAATGGTCAAAGAACTCATCAACCAATATTTGAATAATTTATTAGAATAAAAATTAACAGAAGAACTCATTTAGTTACATGATTCATCACCAATAGGCCAGAACATGGATAGCTCTCCAACAATAACATCAGTAATTATCGAGAAAACAATGTCTACTTTCGTGCTGTTAATCAAGGCGAAAGAACATCACAAATAAATAAAATCCAGAACATTCTAATGATTTCTCACGTGAAAACTTACAGCAACTGATGGGCATATCATTCATGCTCATGATCTCTCCGAGACCATCATCTGACGTAAGACCAGAAATAAACATCGCTGCTTTAGCAGCTGCCTGATTGGCCACAGAACAAACAGATTGAGGGGCTGTAATTAAGCTCTCGTAGTCACCCAACTGTTGTAAACTTGTAACTAAATCCTTCTTTCTTTTCCTGGGATATTGTTTCTCTTTCTCTTGATAATTGCTTAGGTGATCAGACTCATTTACTGGAGTGGCTTCCTCTTCGTCAATGATACTTGCAATTGCAAGTGTTGTCATCGACAGTAGCATGCACATGCACGTATCCAGACGAGGTACTGGACCCTCATTAAGATTCCTTTCCTGGAATATATTTGAGACAGAGATGGAACAAAATCATCCAATAACAAATGCAAGAAGGATAAAAATAACTTCTCAGCAAAAAAAAAAAAAAAGAAAACAAAAGAAAACACAAAGAAAATTCACCTGAATAAAAAATAACATATCTTGAGGATGCAGAAAGTCAATTACACATTTCAGTTGCAATGGTTTAGCTTTCGTTCAGAAACAGAAAAATCCAAACTACCACATGCTTTGTCCAATTGCTCACCACTATAGTATTCTGAAGGTCAAGTAACTTTCTCATTGATCAGTCTCAAGGTACATTTACTGAAAACATACAGAACACTGCTTCAAAATGGTATATTAACAAGCTCTCTGGACTTATTAAAAGTTGAGCACAAACTGAGAAGTCCAACATTTTATTCCTTTTAATTCCTGGAACAAAGGGCTAATGTGAACAAATATTTTAGCACAACACTTTCATCCCGAAGGAAGAACTAGGAACCTACCCGCTGAACAAGGCGCAGTGCTGAAAGCCACAGGCATAAAAATGTATCATGCCATGTTGTCCGGTTAACCGACTGCAAAGCTTTTGCCAAACCTGAAAAAGGAAATGGGTTCAGAACTACCTTATGCCACTACATTCTTCTATAAGATGAAGAACTTTGAGAGAGAACTGGTTGGCACCAATGAGGACTTCGACTGCACTATTCGCCATAACCTGTGATCCATCCATCGCATCTTCAAGGAAAATGTCAATGGCAAGCCAAAGAGCAGATTGGCTCGCTCCATGGCACTGTCCTTCGGATGAAATGAGAGAACCAGAAGCCAAAACTGCATGGAATTGCCGTTCTGATATTGTTTTCCCTTCACGAATCAACACGTTACGATTATCAGACACCAACAGCAGAAAGGATTCTGGAGTGATATTTTTCACATTCCTCAGAGTGGTTGAATTGGTGGCAAGCAGCCTCAGTCGGTTGATGAAACCTCCCCAGTGTGTTGGCCTACACAGATAAGCCCACCGCATCATGAAAGCTGCTCAGCGATCTTATTTTCGCAAGCAGAATCCTACATGTAACACAAAACAAATATCTCCAAAGAACCAGATGGAGATTACATGTTTCGTCGCGTCAAGTAAATAATTCTCGAGGTGACGGTATTTTTGAGGAATCCGACAATCATCTCGATAGCCAACGAAGTGTTCGCTTTGACCAACATCTCTCGTTGCTCTTTTTCCTTGAAGCCATCTCGACTGTCAATATCCATGTCCTGTGATTTCATCGGCCATCTCGACATTTTTTCAGGAGTAAGTTCTATTAAGCCTTCATCATCCAATGAAGCATCAAGCAACTGCCAGACTATGCATAAGACAAACTCCACCAGGATTATCCCTGGTTCCTTTGACTCTAAACAAAACGTCGAGGAGAGACCAAGGACCTCGTCTATCGATTCCATGACCCTGGGAGCAAAGCAGGAAACAACACAATAATAAGAATAAGCAGAAAGAGGAAGTGTTTAATCACCTAATTCGCCAATTTATCTGCTTCATAAAGCATGACAGGCTTAATTTCCACGATTTAGAGACCATTACTTTGCTCAAAGTAGAATCTCATCTTCACTCACGTCTCATAATCGGGCCTGCGAATTATAGCCTCGAACGAGGAGTGCCTCTTGAGTAGCTCCATGTAAAGCCGATATGCCGTAGGGTAATCCCTCCTACTCGGAATCACCCTGCACCACAACCACAAAGAACCACCTCAGGACCCCTGAACCGCACCCAGTGACCGAAACCGTGACCTCATTACCGAGTCGACAGCGCGGCAAGGAGGAGCATGGGGTTGACAAGATTGAACGAGATGGCCTTGTCGAGTAACTTCCACAAGATCGGCACGTGGTTATCCCAGCAGATATGAGAGACGAGCGCCATCGCGAGTCGCGGCGAGGGCACATCCATCCCGGCCGCGGCGAGCTCCGCGCCGACCCTGACGGCCCAAAGGCTGGGGTCGGAATTCCTTCCCTGGGACGCCTTCGTTACCTCTAAAACCTTCCCCCAAACACTCTCGTCCTCTCCCTCCATCGCTTCGGTCACAGCAATCATCTCCTCCTCCATCTTGTCCTCTTTCTTCCCCAATAGCGTGGCTCTCACGAATGGAATCGAATTGGAGGGATCAAAGACGTGGGTCTTGATGGGGACGAGTAGGTGAACATTGGGTCGTGGTAAAGGTGATGTTTTTTCTTGTTCTTGAGATTCGATTAGGATTTTGATCTTTGGAGGAAGAAGGATCAGAAAATCAAACCGAGGAGGAAAACAATAGGGAGGTCACGTCACGAAACAGGGAACGATGTTGTCGATGGCCGACGTGGCATTTTTGTTTGTTTTGCCCGAAATGTGTATATAGAGAAAGAAAACAGAACACCCCCCCCCCGAACTCCTCATCCACTTAATTTCGCACGAATGTCCCAACTCCGACTTGGGGGTTGTTTGGGATCGCCCGACATGTCGGGGTTGGACTTCAAACAGTGGGGGTCAAGAGGAATTCTCCTTGTGTGAGGATTTATTTAAAATTGGCCAAATTATCCTATTTACATCAAACTATATCAGTTTTTCCGATTTATTCTATTATTTACATAATATCTCCATATATCTTAAATTTACTATGTTACTTCTAATTTATCCTCCGTCAGGCGTCCGAAAATTAACGTGACGCTTATATGACACTAATGTCGTCAATTGCCCCTCCCGTCAGAAGATCATTATTTGACAGAATATCACTATTAGTCCCCAAATAAATAAAATCTTTCCAATTAAGTCCAAAATCGGCCACCCAACCCTAAACCCCCAAATCGGACACGAACCCTAAATTCCCAAATCTATCCCCACCATCCTCGACCCACGACCGGCCAGAAACCCATCGACCCACCATCCTCAATCTGGTGTTCACGACCTCCCAACCCACAACTAGCCATCCCCGACCTTCTACGATACACCACCTTTAGTCCTTCCCCAGTTATTTTCGACCTTCTGATGCGATGTTGTTTACAGCAACACACAAACACAACCCAAATACTCCAATTCCAATTACTCCACTCAATCTCCAATCCAACTTCCAACCGTCGCCGGACTCCGTCGGACTCCAAATGAGAAATCTCTACTCCAGACTCCCTTCCTCTTCTCAGGCGCATTTCCCCCATTTTTCTCCAACCACCGTAACAAACATACCAAAAGTGGTTTTCCTCTTTTGTCTCTTTCCCTCCTATACTCCCATATTAGAGGCTAAACTAAGGCCTAAAATGACAAACCCACCAACCTAGGCCCATAACCTCTAAACCCATACCATTATTAAGTCAAATAGCCTTTAGCAATATTGCAATACCTTCCCACCCTAAGACCTTCCCCGACCGTTCCCGACCTTCGTATCCGAACCCTTCCTTGAGCAGCCCTTCCCGAGCTGGGGTGCTGGAGAGGTCGAAAATGAGCTGGGTTTCTGGCCGGTTGTGGGTAGGGAAGGTTGCCGGTCATGAGTAGGGAAGGTTGCAATGGTGGGGAGGGTGTGACGGGATTGATGGGCATCTGATTTGGGGATTTAGGGTTTTCGACTTGGGGGTTAGGTTTACGGTGGGGCGACTGATGGCGTTAATGCCATGTAAGAGCCAAGTCAACTTCTGTTTGCCGGACGTCTGACGGAGGATAGATTGGAAGTAACGTAGTAAGCATATGTAGATATTATGTAAACGATAGAATAAATTGAAAAAAACATGTATAGTTTAGGATAAATCGGATAATTTGGCCTTTAAAATTTTAAAATTATCGAAAGAGGGTAAAAACTTTAAAAATTACGTATATATAACGTTCATTTGACGAGTTTAGAAACTTGTGCTTCAATTAAAAAAGAACGAATTTCTAAAACCCTCCACACCAGTAATCGGAGAAAAACGAGATTTCAAAATACATCTTTATAATAAGCGTGATCATTTAATATAAAGACGGGTTAAACTCATCTATAATATTCAGATAAGTAGATGGTTTCTTAAACTCGTCTCGTAAGAGCAAGAGATGTGGGTTTTAAAAACCCTCCTCTAAAACACTTAGACTAAAGGGCGTGAAGCAAGTAGAAGGTTTGAGTTCGACTTTTGAGAGCAACTCTCTAAAACCAAACAACTTTCTTAGGTCAAAGCAAGTACTTTAAACCAATACAGCTATCTTGACATATTTTGATTAAGTATTTTATATTTAAGTTTTTAAAATCCGTCTCTCTCAAGAACCCTCAAGGAAGACGGATTTCGAAGACCCACCACTTATGTGGATATTAAAAATGGTCTTTTAAAATCCGTCTAACCCTATAAATTAAAAAATAGGTATATAAAACCAAATCGTATTTCAATGTTTTAAAAAAAAAGTAATCGCGTATTTTCCAAATTGTATATCGGAGTTTCTAAGACAAGTCGGCACAACCACGTTTCCCCGACTTGGGACTTCTTTTCCTTTCCTGGTTTAAATTTCAAATGGGCCGAGAGTTACGTAATTGGCACCCGATAGAATTACATTCAGAATAGTAATATCAACATCACGCAAGGTTGTCATATTATCTTTGCCATTGATGAGAATCTAAAAAATGAACAAGCCCATCTCATATAATAAGATGATCATCAACTCCTTTATTATTAACTTATCCGAAGCATCTCTACCACCAACGAAACCTCATTCATCGCCCCTATCTCCGTCGAGAACGATATGCGAATAGCAACCGACCCCTTCGACTTACCCTCGATGTTCCAATCCGATGGAACTGGCCATTTGCATTTTCAAGGGGTCCCAAGGGAGGAAGAACCCGGTTCAATCCCAATCCCGGCCAACGTCGGGTCTAGATCCCGGGGTCATGTCCTCCGGCCGGCTCGAAGTGAACCCGAATGTCATGCGGGTGGAGGTCAAGCCGGGACAGATCGCGGCCACCATTTCGACGGGAGATTCTCGGGCTATGTCGGGCTCGCGAGGATCCGGATCCGGTCCACGTCCGGAAACGTGAAAGAAAAATTTATTATCTGATTCAGTCAAATTTGAAACCAAAATATAATCCAGACCTGTTGCTATATAAACATTCTCAAATATTACTTTGTTCCAAAAGGGACACAAACTCAAAGCGGGCGGATCATTATTCTTCAACGAAAGAGCTCGTGACCCTTGGGAGACGTTCGAAATCGCACGAAAGCTTAGGTCGACGGCAGTCGTCGCGCGTGCGTATGCAGAAACTAACCATCAAGAATCCCATGCCTTTCTTTCATTTATTAGTCAAGGGGGTCGCACATGCATATGCATAGCTCGTGCAAAATATAATGTCCCTACAAGGCAATATCAGAAAATCAACACAACACACATAATACATTTTGTCTTTTATCTTTATTTTAGGGTAAAATCTCTAGGCAATCTTTAGGAATTTATGTAATAGTCTTAAGTAAAAACACGACAATCATTCAAAGACTCCGAATGGCTGCTTGGTTATTTCTCTGTACTTTGTTTCCGGAACTAGAAGTAAGGGTTCGTGTTCATATGCTCTTGTTCTTCTTCTTTACATTGCTGACGATCACATTTTTTAACCCTGTATTAGTCCCAGTTATATTGCGACGTGTTTCGTCCGCGTATCCTCTTTTTAGAAGGAAACTAAATGGGAGATTACAGTAGCAAATTTCTTTGGGTGCACATCCAACCCCAATCATGGAGATCCACACGTCATCGGTCGAAGAGGTTAACGTTAGCTTCGCGTGCTGCTGGGTTTGTTAGATCAAATTATAAAGAATACTTGTTGCACTTCATGTCACGCGTTATCGTTTGACCTAAAATTTTTGCCTTTTAAATCGAAATGTTCTTGGCTCACGTTTAGGCGGGTTTCTTGACGGTTCATAATCTCTCTGATACCATAAAACCTTATTATTTCACTTAAAAATTTAAATTTTCGCTATATAATTTAATGTCACACTCTAAAAAAGAAAATTCCACCATTAACAACGTGAAGACAAATTTTAACTTCTCGTGACCACCAGAACCTTTTCGTCTGTGATGACAACCGCTCGACTTTTCTTGACCAGGAACGCACTGTTTCGTGGCCCTTGCAACTTGTCTACACTCACGATGTGTCGATTTCCTACTAGACGGACCACTAACTAATCTGTTCCCATCCCATCATCCCCTTGCGTAATCTTACCCCCCTCTCAATTTGAATAATTCGCAGAGATCAAGCTTGGTTTTGGGGTGGGTGGTGGTGACGATCGCTCTTCTTTTAAAAGGGTTTTATGATTTTGATTCGCCACAAAGGAGAGAATGATATTCTTCCCAAAGAGGAAGAGGTGGGGGGGGGGGGGGGGGGAATTGGATGCTCCAAATATTTGTGGACAAGACGAAATAGAAAAGAAGACCAAAAAGGGAGAAAGGGGAATGCTTCTCTTAACTCGTTACACGGGTTATATGTGACACTGTGTTGAACATAGTGCTAAGGTGGTGTTACTAAGAATGCAGCCGCGAAGTAAACGATGACCGATCCGTGCACGGGTCTATCCACGAGCACGGAGATATCAGTGGGCATCAATTGTGGTGGACACCTTTCCTTTTTACTTTGTTCACTTTTAACACGAGCCTCTCATGTCTGCACAAATGATGGTGAATCGATCTCCTCCCCCACAACCCTACCTGCCCATATGATCGTGTTTCTCTTCAGCTTGTCTGTACACAGACAGAATCTGTAACTGGTTCGAGATCACTTGCACCTTCTGTCCATGCGAAGAAGGAGATGCACACATGATCTCTAGTGGGAATCGTTGTAACATGATCTTACGTGAGTGCCCATCTCCCTCTTCTCATTATCTTCTCTACGTCTTCTTTCGTGTTGTCTTCAATAGACACCCAAAAAGAAAAAAAGAACGAAAAAGAAAAGTTGGCTTTGAAAAGTGGGGAGGACTCCCTTTTGACTTTTCCCCCAAATAAAGTAATGTTTTGGGATTCCCTGAGCCTTCTAAAAAATATCATTAGAAGAAAAACCTAGAAATCTTATAAAGTGGTGGAGAGGAGTTTGATCTGGGCTGAATACACGTGTATTACCGAAATTTTTAGAGGCGTCCAAAAGTCGATATTTGAAATAACAACTCAGAAATAATAAATTGTTTATTTTTATACAATATAGCCGTATTTCATGACTTTTTCTTCCAAGGGAGGAGCTACAATACTCTCTTTTTTTTCCAGTGATGATGTCCATCTTCCTTCCCATTCATTGTCTGTCCGTCCGTCCATCCGCCGATCAACATTGCACAACAGTCTTCTCCTCCTTTTATAGATAGTCATTACTTTTTTGTTTGGTGGCCAAACAATCAATCACAGTCCCCAACAATTGCCTTTTGTCTTTTCATGGGGAATATTATATTTATATACCACCATCGAAGTAGAACTTGACATGTATTATTATTATGTATGCATGCCGACAAGAATAGAATTGTAGGTGAGGTGAGAACTCTCCCCATCTTCCCCCGACCCAAACAAAAAAGAAAGCATATGCCATATTCCCTTAAAGTTCGATTAGCGTGAAAAATAAAAATAGATAGCATATTTTCTCTTATAAATTTGAGTTTTTAGAATAATTGGTATAACAAAAGTTCAGAGATCGAGATTCACGCCACGCTAAACATAAATGGAGTATTAAAAATGAAAATATATAATATGTCACGCTTTCACTTATAAGTTCGAGCTTTTATGACAGTGGCGTTGATTGTTGTACAACCATTAGCACATTTCCTCACCTGAACTAATTAATTATTAATAATGATAAATTTAAGCTCATGAATGATGTTGCTCTGTTGTCAAACGAATTTTCCTCCCTTCTTTAACTCAACAATTACACCTAACTCACCTTCTCCATCCCCCCATCCCCACCCATACCCACACTAACCATCTTTCCTTCTATACATATATTTCAAACACTTTAAGATTCCCATATTCATGGGGAGGAGAGCCAGATTATTTTTTAAATTATTCCTAATTTTCATCTTGTAATTTAAAAAAACATTTTATATAATGTTCTTAATTTTGATATTTAAAACATAGATTTCTCGTACACATGATAAAAAGAAAAAAGGGTATAATTTTTTATTACGTAAATATTTTACGTTACGAAATATGTCGGTAAAATTCGTATTATTTTAACAAATGATAATAAATCGATACCTGTAAAACCAAACTCAAAGGTGGCGCCCCTAAGTTTTTATAAGTTGTTTTGTTTTTGTTTTTGGGGTCACATCCGAACGGACAGACTACATCCACCTCCTGTTCTTACCACAATTCCCAAGCGAAGGTGGTTTAGTTGCCTCATTTTCATCGTCCCAGAAATTTTTGTTCCCCCCAAAATGGAAGCTTCCGGGGTTTTTTATATATATATAAAAGGTAAATTTCTTTTTTTTTTATTTGAAATTTAGTTTTTTTTAGATCGAAAGAAAGACAGGAGTGTGGGAGTGTGTTGGGCTTCGAGCTCCACGCCAGCGAGTGAGGGTGGTTTGGTTGCTCTATTTCTTCGTAGTATTAGTAGTCAGTCAGTCGACGACGTCGTCTTCTTTCCAACTTCAATCAATCTCCTTCCTCCTCATTTCTCTCGATCCCTCCCTCCCTCACTCACCACCATTTCCTGCGGTCAAATTCCCAACAACCTCTCTCCCCCTCCCCCCCTTAAACCATAACAACCACGGAAAATATCCCCCCCCCCCCCATGCATTCCCCTCCGATCATCCCCGTCGCTGCCCTCCCCCCGATGCACTCTCCCGCCAACCTTAACGATTCCCTCCTCGCCAAGGACGCCCTCATCTCCTGGTTCAGGGGGGAGTTCGCCGCCGCCAACGCCATCATTGACGCCCTCTGCGGCCACCTCTCCTGCCTCGGCGGGGGCTACGAGGGCGTCTTCGAGGCCGTCCACCGCCGCAGGATGAACTGGATCCCCGTCCTCCAGATGCAGAAGTATTTCTCCGTCGCCGACGTCACCGTCGAGCTCGGTAGGGTCACCGCCGTCAGGGAGGGCGACGGCGGCAAGTGTTTCGACGACGAGGCAGGTAAGGAGGAGGAGGAGGAGGAGGCGGCGGAGGAGGATGAGGAATCCCCGAATAGTGACATCACCGATTCAGGTAAAGTTGCTCTCCTTCCTTCAATAATATCAAAATATTCCAAATTTTTAATTTGATTGAAATCGGTTCGTATAATTTGTTGCCAATTGGAATTTGATTAGTCGGTGTCAAATTCTAACCAGTGAGATCAATTTTAGACATAATTCAAAACCTAGAAATTCCCCCACCCACCTCCCCCAGAAATTGGGTCTCATTTTTCTTTCTACTTATTTTCGTTGGAATTTTATATTATACCCTTTTTAAGATCCTAGATTCGATTCGATGCTATTTATAATCAAATCATTAAATTGTTTTGGGACTTGTTTTTCCTCCCTCCCCCCCCCCCCCCATTTAATTAAAACTCCAAATTCAACGAACTAACGTAACTCCGGACATGGCCAACGCTGCACATTCTACTTTTCTCCGGACATTTTTTCCACTTTAGAACCATCGACTGACGTGATGACGGAACGACAGAGAAGAATATTAACCTTGTCCTTTTTCGTGCTCAAATTTTCTTCTGAAAAATGCAATATTTCGTCGTTTACTGTATAAATTTTTAAAAATTACACAAATAATATATCAAAGATGAATTTTGAAATTCGCTTTAAATACGGAATGTATGGATCTTTTACGTAATTATTTTCTCTGAATAAGATATCGCTACTACAAATGAAAATCGAACTTCATTTAGTAATTGAGCTCTTTGTGCGCGTAGTCCCGTCCCTTGTGTGTGTCGGAGAGTCGTGGGACTCGATGTTAGGCAGGTGAAGTTACCTGTCAGTCGGTCGGTCGTTGGTTGTCGTCCCATGCGAGCAATTAATTTATAATTGCATAGTTTCATCCAACCCATAGTTGTAGATAACGACGTAGTTCTTTTAACTGGGAGAGTTTGTTGATTTTGTGGAACTAGGATCCCATGAGACGCTGCCCGCATTGGAGAAGATTGTCGAGATATGCGATAACCATGAGGACTGCGAGGCCCGTGCGGCCGATATTAAACTAACCAAAGGTTTTAACGCCAAGGAGCCGGTGAAAGGCCATATGGTGAGTTCTCTCTCCCTTTTCGGCGATTTTTCCGGCCACCTTGTGGTTTTAGTTATGTTTTGGAACTACTTTACTCGTTTGATGCCCCCCCCCCCCTGGCAGGTCAATGTCGTTAAAGGTCTGAAGTTGTACGAGAATGTCTTCAGTGATGTCGAGCTCGCGAAGTTGTCCAGCTTTGTGAATGAGGTTCGTGCCGCTGGCCACAATGGAGAGCTCTCCGGTTAGCTCCAACGGAATGCAGCTTTTCTGTTCCTAGGATTTTTTTCTCCCCGTTTCTGTACTGGTGGAAAATGACCCGTCGCTCACCCTTGCAGGCGACACGTTCATCTTGTTCAACCAGCAAGTTAAAGGGAACAAGCGGGAACTGGTTCAGTTCGGCGTCCCAATCTTCGGGCACGTGCAAGATGAAATTCCCAATGACAACAAAGCTAGTAAGACCATTGGGTCATGTTCTACTGTGATATCATCTTCATTTGTGACTCCCAGTCGTGTCTAAGGAAGTGATGCCATGACTCCACAGGCAATTTAGAGCCGATCCCAGCTCTGCTGCAACGAGTCATAGATCACCTTGTTGAGTGGCAGCTGATACCGATATACAAGAAGCCAAACAGCTGCATCATCAGTTTCTTTGATGAGGTACCTCTTTGTTTTGCCTGTCGCCCCTTTCGAGCATGTTCTTGGATGAGAAGGGTTCTCTTGGGAGAGTTAGGTTGAGGAAGATGGATTGATACGTGTACGGTTATGTGAAACAAACTCTGACCTCGTAATATTCGCTCCAATTCCCATGGAAACAATTTTGTTAATCGAAATTCGTCTTCACAGGGAGAGTACTCGCAGCCTTTCCTGAAGCCTCCTCATTTGGATCAGCCCATCTCTACCCTCCTCCTTTCCGATTCGACCATGGTGTTCGGTCGATTCCTCGTGAGCGATAACAAAGGGAACTACAAAGGGCCGCTTATGCTTTCTCTGAAGGAAGGGTGAGCCTTCTAATGATCTTCATCTGTAATAATTCAAAGCGTTATCCACAAAGCTCCTTACCAGATCGGGATATGCAGGTCTCTTCTGGTTATGCGAGGGAATAGCGCGGATATGGCACGGCACGTCATGTGCCCCTGTCCGAACAAGAGGGTTGCCATCACTTTCTTCAGGGTGCGACCCGAGTGTAACCAAGTCTCGTCCCCAACAGCCACTAGTCCGACAGGAGCCATGACGCTGTGGCAACAAGGAAACCAGAGCCCGACCCCAATCCCTAATGGAACCCTGAGCGGCTACGGAGTATTAGATATGATCCCACCCTGGGGAGTTTTACGTGCTCCTGTAGTCATGTTGGCCACCCCAGTCCGCCCCATAGTCGTGAGCCCAAAAAATATTCAGCAAGAGGGTACAGGTGTATTCCTCCCATGGGCCGTCTCGCCGAGGAAGCCCGTGAAGCACCTCCCTCCACGAGCACAGAGAGGACGTTTCCTAGCGCTGCAATCAAACGGGGAAACACGCGTATCAGATTCGAATTCTGGGCCAAAGATTGCTTCCGAGGGAAACAGTGTCTCTCCATGAAAAGCGACGGAGCACCGCAATGCTCATGCTGCAGGGTGTAAAGAGGGGAGGAAGCTGCGGCGGCAATGAATTGCTGGAATAGGTTATCTATTCTCTTTGGAGGGTGGAGATTTCTGCCGCTTGTAATTGCAAGGAAGATCGGATGAAACAGGCTCTAGTTTTTAGACTAAGGTTAGCGGCTTCATCTTTAACTGGCGATCTCTTGAGTTTGGGGTTTGTTCAGTTTGAACATTTGAGCGAAAGGGAGTTGTGTAGTTTCAAAGGCTTTTTCACTTATCCTTTTTGGGCGTTCACTCCTTTTAAGCCTTCTGGGTTTCAGCCAAAAACCCGGCGAATCCAATGCAATTTGCACGAAAGTCCTACTTCGTCGAGAAATTTCTTTACGCATTTCAAACAACCGTGTTTGTCCAGGCAAACGACAAGTATGATGGGAGCGTCAAGGTTTGGCGGGCTTGTCATCACCTGAGATATCCCAGCTTGGGTCATCTTCCTCTTTGGCGATGCCCAGCCTCTTGCACAGCTCTTCCACAGTTAGGTATAGGATCTGTGCCTCGAGAGGCGCTAGTGGTGCTACCGCTATGCTTATAAAGGCAAGCTCTGCAACGTGTCACGATTTTGATTAGCGAGTCAACTGGTGAGTTGCCGATTTTGTGCATCAAAACTCTATTCCTAATTAAGATTTCAATGATGGGAACGAATTTAGTCCCCCGCATAGTTAACCTTACCGCTCTGAGCAGTTGTAATGTATTATGTTGCCTATAGACACATGAATATGACTCGCAGAAAAAGCAAAAGTGAAAGTAGAACAAGGGATGCAATGCAAATGCATGGCCCCCGCTCCTTGACCAAGTTTTGATCGAATTCCCTCCAAAAAGATTCATCTTTTGTAGAGCAGCTGATGCAACAGGGGAGACTTGGTTCGATATCAATCATTGCGCCGCCATGGAACCACTGCTGCTATGAAACGGTCCTCCCCCGTTGAAGAAGAACATCTTCCTGAAGGAGAAGGTCCTGACGCTCCTGGTGCCTGCGCCCGATCCCATCTATGGCCCGTCCAGGACGGTGCTCAGCCTGGGCGTATTGAAAAACATAAAGCAGCCGCAGTCCCAAAGCCTTGGCAGTGGATCCAACGATCTGGGAGGGGCCACATCCTCCGAATAGCACCCTGGAACTTCCTCTCAGTGGAACGGCACCGAGACGGGCTGTTGCACGGGTCGCTCCGGCTTCTCGACTGGCAACAAGGGCCGTTTCCCCTTGGGGTTGTTCCTATGGGGCTTGTTCAACAGTGTCTGGTCTTTCAGCAATTTTGGGCATTTTTGGTTTGTGGAAAAACTCGTAGTGTAAATTATGTCCGAACTCCGAAGCAGAACACCGGCGGTTCTTACCGGATCATAAACCCCCGTGTCCTAGCTAAAACCCTGGACGGCCCCACCGCCGGCGGCCCTTGTCCACTGGGTAGGCTTCGAGCTTTACTGGGTCGGAGGAACAGCACTTAGTGATGATGATGTTGGTTGGTTTGTATGTTTAGGTATGAGAATTGTTTTTTCTGTGGTTATGCCAAGTTCTGGCGCAGAAAAAGGCGTGTTTTTTCTTACTAGTTTGGTGTGATTTTGGTTTGGAGGAGGAGAGGTTAGGGTTTGATTTGAGTGCTGTCTATAGTCGTTCATGCGTTTTGTTGTAGATTGCTATCAAGCTGTCGAAACAGCTGAGAATGGTTAAGTTGTTCCTTGGGGTTGTTTTTGGTGCTGGGTTTGTCCTTGGATGTGCACAGCTTGATTACTTCCAATGACAATTTTTTTTGTTGCTTACTTAAGATTAGGAATGTGAACTATGGTAGTGTTGCTATGGTGCTGTGTCTAGGCTAGTATGGTTGAAGATGTGGGCAGGGACTTATGCAATGAGAGGGGTGATGGCATGGTTCCAATGATGAAGGGCGAATGTCAGGAAAAGAACTTTTCCCATAGTAGTTGATTGGAGATTCATGTGAGGTTCCTTGTTGAGATGTACCTCTCTTCTAGTCTCCATCACTGAGGTCTTGTTTTGTTGATTCTACAGATAAATGTGAAAGGTGAAACACTAATTCGAGTGAGAGTAGTAGAAAATTGTTGAAAGATGAGAGGTCTGCAGCTACCACTCACTCAAACCCAGAAACTAAGTTTGCAGAGAGCCTTGGAGAAGCTTGAGTCCCTGTCCCTAAAGGCCAATACAAATGCCACTGTCACTATTGCCGACACTATTCCTGTTAATCACGATGATGGTTTTCTAAAGTATTTGATTCACCCCTTTCCTTTTTTTCCTTACCTCGTAACCTTTTGCCAGTTTTCCCTAATATTTAGCTTCAAATCATTCAGGGGCCACGGGACATTGGATGTTGATGGTGAAGCGATTGCAACAGTATGCTGAGTTGTTGAACGAATAAATAAATTGGTGTATATCCGCATGCTCAGAGCTAGGTAAGCATGAGATAATACTCTGTCATCCTTGTTTAGTAGCTTTGAAAGTTTATCCTTTTCTTATTCTCCATGCTATATATTTAGTTGCATTTACTGTATTTTTAACAGGTACAAGCCAGAGATTGGAGATATAGTTGTTGGACAGGTTGTTGAGGTATTGGGGATATCAATCTTTGTTATGATGGTTTGCCACCTGTCTTTGTCTAGAATATGATAGAATCATAAGTTTCTACGGCTTCAGACTCATAGTGGCGGTGAAAACTGCTATCATAGATGTGGAGCTGATAATTAGTTGGGACCATCACTCAGATGCTCTTGTCATCGTTGTTGCCTCTTCAAATGATGTCTATTTACAACTGATATATGTTGTTTTACTTCTCAGGTTGTTCCAAAGCGTTGGAAATTGAATATAAACTATAGCCAGGATGCTGTTTTGATGCTTTCCTCCATTAATTTACCAGATGGCATTCAGGTAAATAGCAGGTTCTTTTGTGTTGCTACTGATATTGTGGATATTTCTTGCCCTTAGGATTGACACAATTTCAGTAAAATGAGGTTGTTATGTACCTGTTATTTTATTTTATTTTATTTTCTTTTCTTTTTGGTGGAGAGGGTGATGAGAACAGTTGACATTACCTTGTCTGCGATCTGACTGATTTAAAATATTGTTCGAAATGTTAGCGACGACAAACGGCCGAGGATTAGCTTAACATGCGGGTTGTTTTTTAAGAAAATGATGTCATATGCATAGGTCACAAACCTTTGATTTCTATTATTATTATTATTTTATTTAAGACAGGTCCAACTTTGGGAGATATTGATTGAAAATGTTCTTGTTGCAGGCTGAAGTACGTGGTTTGCAGCATTATGGGATACACCTCCAGGCTAGAAGTCAGAAATATGGGAAGGTAGTACTTGCATCAGCAATACTTTGTTTAGATGTGTTGCAGTAGTGTCTTATTGGCCTCCGAAATACTTAAGGCTGTGTTTGGTTAGGAAAGAAAAGGGAGGAAAAGAAAACTTCGACAGAAAATTTTGAAATCATGAGAGGGATTAACTCATCGGGAATCCGGTTGTCCACCCTTTTTTCCTTCCTTTACCTCCTATTCTGTCGAAAACAAATACAGCCTAAATGTGGATCTCCGATATGATTTGTTAAAACAAGAAAAGGGCATGAATGTGGAAATACTGGTTTCTTATCATTATCTCTGTGGGGTGTGTTTTGTCAATGTTATTTCAATGATAGTGCTGAAGAGCCGTGGGTTAAGTTGATGCTTTTAATTTAATCTTTACATTATTTAAATTGCAGCTCCGCGGCGGGCAACTTCTTTCAGTTCCTCCGCATCTGGTGAAGAGAAGGAAGCAACATCTGCACCATCTCGACCAACTCGGAGTTGACTTGATACTCGGTTGTAACCGGTTAAAGCGCAAAGTGTACAAAAAGCGCAAACCTCTCAAATCGCTTTAAGCGGAAAGCATGTTTTTTATATATAGGCACCAATGTTAAACGAAAATTATAATTCTACTAGGGAACTTCAAGATAAGGTCAATTCAACTTTTGATGTCATAAAACCAACGTTTTCAAATGTGATCAATACATAAGTTCATGACAAAAGGACATAAAAACACAATAATCTAAACATTTAAATCTATGTCGTTATTATGCTCTTATCATCATATTCGCAATCCACCAAGGTCTTGTCTTCATTTGCATCTCCATCAATTTCCTCCTCGACGTTGTGGACTTCATCATCATTATCAAACATTCTTGAACTACTTGAACCCTGTACGTTCCTCACAACGTGATGAACATCCAACGCCCCCTCAGCGACTAGTAGCGACTCATCTTGCTCTTCTTCCATCTCACCGACTAGCCACTCATTACATTAATCAATATCATCCATACAAAGATGAACAACGGTATCTCGCACATTATATCTTGCTTTGAGATTTTGGTTGTACTTCACAAAAACAATGTCAAGTAACTTTTGATGTTCAAGTTAATTCCTCTTCTTAGAATGAATCTACATTGGAAAAGTAGAATTTGAAATGGTCATAATAGAAATAAGAAATAATACATGTTAATAGATTAAGAAAGGGCTTACATGCTCAAAAGTACTCCAATTTTGCTCGCAACCAGTTGTGTTACACGTTAAACTTAGAATTCGAATAGCAAATTTTTGAAGAGAAGGGGTATTACCACCAAACAAAACCCACCACTCCGCTATCATGAGAATTATATATATGTTAGTGATTCATTGAACAACTATAACGTTGAAAATGTAAATTTAAATAGCTAAGGGGAATGTACCTGGTGATTGATAAGTCCTACTTCGGTTTGCCAAAGGTGTTCCGAAATTCCCAGCGCTTCTCGAATAGTATGTAATTTCTTTCATGACCTTATCTTGAACCGCTATAACCATATTCAACCTCTCTATGCAAGCATGCAATCCAGTAGTGACTTCTGAATCGCTGAGATATGTGGAGTTTGGAGCACAATGAGCAAGATTCAAGTAATGTCTTGTTGCATGCAATGGATGGTGAAGTTGACAATGCCATCTATCATCAATAATTTCGAAGATATTCGCATACATTTCTTCTTTTCCATTGAAAGGCCTTTGGATAGTCTCTTTGGCCCTATCCATTACTTCATAAATATATTCCATGACCGGCTTCTTCTCATTATCCACAAGCCGAAGAACCATCATAAACGGACCCATCACTTTAAGTTCATATAGTACACTATCCCAAAAAGTTCTCCTGCACACAATTTCGAACGCCTTTTTCCCTTTAGCCGTCTTGGATAACTTATTCTTCTCCCATTCCTATGAAGAGTGTATATACATTACCAATTCAACAAATAACTTGCACATAACATATGAATACCTAAGAGGAAAATACTTGAGATAAGAACATCTTTTTTATGTTATTCTTCAGTAGATATAGCCTTTGCAACGTGAGAAATCTCGTTGCAAATCTCGTAACTTCATGTCGAATCAACTCATTTTTGTTTGTGTACGATCTCATAACTTTCAAAACACTGTCATGATTATATATAAAGCCTACCAAGAAAATGGCATGCTCGATAGTCCTCTTCACTTGTGGAATCTTTCCGATATCTTCCAACATGAGGTCAATACAATGAGCGGCACAAGTAGTCCAATACAAATGATTTCTCTTAGCCTGAAGCAACTTTCTCGTATTCATTACAAAAGTAAGATGCTTGCATAGGAAAAACTTGTATAAGAAACGCGAGATTAAAATTTAAAGTGTGTCTTACCAGCTAATACGTAGTTACTTCCATTGTTAGTAATGACCTGTACGATGTTCTTCTCTCCAATCTCATTAACAAACTAATCTAACAATTCAAATAACTTTTCTCCCGTATTCGAATAGGCATATGCATCAACGGATTTAATAAACATGCTGCCCTTCGAAGAATGCACCAAGAAGTTGATCAAACTTTTAACTCTTCTGTCGGTCCATCCATCAGACATTATTGAACAACCACTATCGGACCAACTATCCACATGATCTTTTATCAATTCATTCGTATAAGCAACCTCATCCTTGAGAAGCGGAACTTGCAACTCATAGTAACTCAGCGGCTTCAAATTACGACCATATCTTCCAATATCCTCCACCATCTTACCAAAAGTCGGTAATTTCACGGCATTAAAAGAAAAGCCAGCTTGATAAAACCATCTGACAATGCTCCGTATGGTCTTTTTTTGCGCCTCTTTGGCACATGCATCCACCACACTTTGCTGCCTCATCTTACCCTTCTCCATTAAGAATAGATGCATAAGATCGTTTTCCTTAATTATTTTCTGATATACTTCCCCACTCGATGATGCAGCTCTCTTCGATCGTACAAGGGGATCATCCACGTCTATTTGGATGTCGTCGTCGATTGGGATGGATGTAATACTTGAAATCGCTTCTAGACTTAATATCCTTGCATCGTCCATCTTACTTCGTAATTCATCCTTCACCTTTTGAGGACATTTTGCACATGATCTACCATTCCTAAAAGATCCCATTTGGTGTTGCTTTGCACGGTAAATACCGCCTTTCGACGTATAGCCACGGAAATTGCAACTCACCGCATGTGGCTGTTTTGGATCTTTCACGTAATTGTATTTCCAGCCAATGTCTCTTTTCGAAGATTTGTCCGATGAATCCATTCCTAATATCAGTCCTGACAAACAGCAAAAGATTTGATCAGAAATTGAAGAAATCGAAACCCACAGAAATCGAAACCCATAGAGATTTGACAAGAGACAAACTATGACTTGTTGCTAATATGTCTTTCCGAACAAAGTGAGCGTGTTTGACGGGGCAACTGGGAGGGCTTCTGGAAGGGAGGATGTTCGACGGGGCAACTGGGAGGGAGGCTCTCCAGCATGGTGTCTGGGAGGGAGGCTCTCCGGCGGGGCTTCTGGGAGGAAGGGCTTCCGCTCTGGCGCTGGGAGGGAGGGCTTCTGGCAGAGAAAAGGAAGATAGGATTTAGTTTAGGGATCGTTGCGCTCTGGCACTTCCACTGCGCCTTGCACCTCGCGCTTAAAGCCCAAAGCGGCTCCTAGGCGCACGCTTCATGCGGGCCGCTCCATCGCTTGGAAGCGAAGCCCTCAGGATGCACTTAAAGAGCGCTTTTAACGTTACAACTTGTAGCGGCTTCATATGGGTCGACGAGCATGCAAAGCCCAAGGACGATGATGCGGCGGACCAAGAAAATGACACCGAAAAAGATCTCAGTGCCAAGAAATACCCCACCACTCTTGAGGACCAGGAGCGTGCCTACACTTCTATCGAGACGAGACAAAACATCCGGAGAATCGCCAATGCCATCCGGGTGGCATCAACTTTGGGCTTCACCATCACAGTCGAAATGATAACGGAGACTTTTAACTTGAGTGCCTTGCTAAACACAGACATACATGAGATGCTCGGGTCAAAGTTTTGTGTTTTGGTGGCAGAACAAGAGGCCGAACGGGGGGCAGGACGAAGAGGGCAGGTTGAAAAGGTTTGCAAAGGACAATGTTGTCTTGACAATTTTTTTTTGGCTTACTTTTCTTACAAGATATCCAATTTTTTTGCCATTAAGGAAAAATAGCCCAAGTTTACCGTTATCATTATATTATGAGTGAAAACGAGTCAAACTGATACCGAATCCTTCTAGGTTCGAGCTCAACTCGATAACAAAAATGATCAACCCGAATTCGGCTCGAGTTCGATCAAATCCAAAAAACTGAAGCTCGAGCTCGGCTCGGTTCAATTTTAGGGAGCTTGAGCTCGACTCGATAAAGTTCTTTTTTAAAATTTAATTTAGTTCTTAATTTTAAATTTATTTATAAATAAGTTTAAAATGTTAATATTTATAAAAAAAATTATTAATTATTATATTATATTCGACACACGAGCTATCAATTTATAAATATTAAAGCTCGAGCCGGAATCATTACATTATTGAGCTTGAACCGAGATTTCTGGTTCGGTTCGTCTTTACACCTACATTAGATCAATTGCTTGGCGGTAATCATTTGATTCCCAACAGTTTGTCTGGCGGTTGCCTTGTCTCTTCGCCCATTTTCCCTCCCTCTCGAGTGGCCAAAGTTTCCTCCTTTAATTGACGAGTTCTGCCCTCCCGAAGATGCCGCTAAAAGTCCCTTTCTCCTAAATCGAGGAATCATTCCTTGTCCGAAGTCCCGACCAACCAACCCGACAACGACATCGATCTCCACCTCCAACGATTGGGGAGGAATTTGGTCGCCCAAAAGTGCGCCCACCCCAAAAACCCAAACCTTTGAAATGGGTTTCCCCTGCCTCCATGTCCGAAACTCCAATCGACTCTGAATTCCCCCACCAACGCCCATCCCGGTCATAGGACGAGGCGGGTTTCTTGTTCTCTTCGATCTTTCTCGACTACGGAGAATTGAAGGCGTGATTGTGATGGTTGCATGACTTATTGTTTTTGACTGGTGGGTAGATATCGCTGTTCTCTCTTCCTGTTGAATTTTGGGGGCACTGTCTTGATCGATGGAAACAGACAAAGAAGATACTTGTTTCGGTGTTCTTATGAAGATTGATTTGTTTTTGGCTTCTTCTTGTAGGTCAGCAAAGTTGTTTTGTTGGTCTCAATTGAGGGGATTTGGAAGGGGTTTTCTTGAAATGGGTTGCCTCGACTTGGGTTGAGCTGGAAGTTGGCTAGGTTTGCCTCAGAAAGAAGTTGAGTTGAGGAGGAATCGGGGAAGTTGCCATGGGGGATTTCCTGACTGGGTTTCTTCTGCCTCTGATACTTTTAGCAGGTAAGTGTTGGTTCTTCTTTGAGTGTAGACAGAACTTGGATGCGTCTCTTGGTTGTGCTATGTGCATGTGGGACCATTCTTGCTTCTTTTGCTTCCTTCCATGTTCCTAAGTTGTTGCCTACAAAAACTTGTGTTTTATCTTTGGCATATATTTCATGCGTTGTCTACTCAGTCAGTTGTGACCTCTTGATCTGGATTCGGGTGTGCCTATTCTTGTTGGTCGGTTAAGATATCTCATGAATTCTCGATTTGTGGTTATTTTGTTTTAGAATATCCTTCTTTAGAAGTTCCAAAGAAATTTTAAAGTTAGTCCTGGACAGGTCATTTGCCCTGATTGTTATTCATGTGATTCTATTAGTTATGCTGGGATCTTCCACATAGGTAGGTTTGCTGGCATTACTGTTGGAATGAATAATGCTAGGTTGTCTCTGTCCAGTTTATGATGGTTTTGTGAACTTAATTCTGAGAAACGGGTGGTAGTTGCTCTTGTGAGTGAGAAAGGAGGCAATATTCAGGTTTGGATGGCCCTGAAAGAACAGTATTTTATAGAGGAAAGTTGAAGAGAGGTTTGCCATGTTGCCAAGTTGCTCATAGGAATCAGCAAAATTGAATATCTTTATTTTACTTGAGCTCTTTTCATTTAATGTGATACTACCATTCCTTTCAAGATTAGGACATTTGGATATTTTGTTTTCATTTATCTGGGATTTTGGTTTGATTTTGTGCAGCTTCTCTGATTGACTGGAATTTGATATGTCTGATTGATTTGATAGCTTTCCTCTTCCTTCAGTTTGACGCATCAAAATCAGGTAAGGCACTTTTGTTGCATTTCCACAGATTATATAACACACAACTAAAAGACTCATAGATTACTTAGCGCTTGGCCTAGCAAGAACTTTCCTACGAATACTTACATGTTTCATTTTGATTTTCGCAGGATATCGTTGTCATGGACGTCACTTGTTGCTGTGGTTCATCTTAATCTACTCTTTCATTGTAATCCTTTTTGAAATTACTTCTTTTAGCTTATCGGCCATCTATGGAAGAGGAATATGGTACATCACCAGTGCTTGGTGGGGAAAGCTTTTCGGATTCCAATTGTGAGGACTGATCCTGCTTGTTGTATAAAAAAAACTTTCCAGATTGTGTGATGATATGGCTTGCTTGTGTTATTGTGCAGAATCGACACATGGAAATCAACATCCTCTATTTCTTTCTTATTGTTGGAGCTATTTGTTGTTGTTATTACTGTAGCCGATATTAAATGGAGGAGGTTTTGTCGAGATCCATTGCAAAGTTCTTGTTGGGGAGGTTTCTTGTCCATTCTTCAACAACTAGGTATGTAAGAAATGTTATTGAAGAACACCAAGCTTCATTACCTCAACTTCAGTTTAAGAATTCTTTGGCAGTGCTAGATGTGTCCCTGGAATTGAACCGGGTACCACAGTTGGCTAACATCTAGAAGAATTTTTATTTATGTCCAGCCTGAAGATTTACATGACTGCTGTAACCAGTTTGAATGCACTCACTCAAATTAGTAGGAGTTCAAAATGAGGGAACATCAATATATCAAAGTTTCTCATGTTTTTTTTTTTTTTGCTAGTGAAGGATAGATAGCATTAGATAAGCATTCAGGGTTTTAGGTTACAGATCCCATAGTGCATGGAATGTCCACATGCAGCAAATCCAAAATGAAATCCGGAGGATAAACAAAAGTGCTAGAAGTCGTCTGGTTGAGAGCTTCCTTAGCTAGCCTGTCTGCAACCCTGTTTTTCCCCCTCACAATATGTGATATTGTGGACTCCTCGAGCTCACACAACAGCAACCTGCATTCAGTTATAAGAGGAGTCATCAGTGAACTTAGTTCCTGAGTGCCATTTAGATAGTTTACTAGGCTAGATGCATCTGTTTGTATGGCTAGGTGCTTGATTCCTAATTCTTGAGCTAGTCGAATTCCTTCCAGGAGAGTCTGCTTCGGCTATTAGACAGTTTGTGTTCGGGTTTTTGTCACAGATCTCTCCAATGCAGGTTCCTTTCTGGTCTCCGATCACTCCTCCTAGGCCCACATTTAGTTCGCATTCTTTAGCGGCTGCATCTGTGTTCAGAGTGAAGGGTAGTGCAGGGCTAGGTTCCCATCTGTCATGTGGTGAGGTTTGTAGAGGATGTGCTTCTACATGTTACCATCCTGGATTTTTCTACTTCAAGCTCTAAGAATGTCTGGATTAACTTCTAGACATTTATATCTGTGTATTTTTCTCCGTAGATACATGAACTGCCCATTTTTCTCCTTTATTGTTCTGTAGTTAACTGTTAATATGTTCCTGAGGAGATTAACTTTGATTATGTACCTTGGCATGCAAAAGGTTCCAGGCTGCGGATAGCTTGCTGTTTATTGTTGCCTGCTATTCAGTTGATAGCTGGAATCAGTTATCCATCATGGATTTCTCTGCCATATTTTATCGCCAGTTGCGTTGGCCTGGTAGATTGGTCCCTGACAAGCAACTTTCTAGGTTTATTCAGGTTATGTTGCAGAATCAAATATCCTTTCTCCTTCACACTCGGACTTGCATGTGTTGGTTTTCCTTTGCCACACACTGAACTGTTCTTTTGGATTTTGAAGGTGGTGGAGGGCTCTTCAAGTGTATGCTGGTTTCAACATTGTCCTGCTTTATGCATACCAGTTTCCCATCGAAATACCAGGATCTGTATGGGTTACTGATTTCATTGGTTTATACAGAATAACAGCGACCACTCAATGGCCGAAGATTTCCTCAGCTCTTGCCCTTGTTTGCTTTTATTTGGTGGTATGTGTCCCAATTGGTGACAGGAGTCAAGCCTGTCATATAGAGTTTTTATATTAAGTTGATTTATGGAATTTCATAAAGTTATCGTGCTCCAAAATCTTTCTTCACATATGTAAACATTAAGGAAAGAGTTGTTTATTTCATTAATTGATTTTTTCAATTATATGAAAGGCAAAAAACTCTTCAAAGCCTCAATAAGTAAAAGAAAACCACCTTCCATGCATCCTCTCTCATAAGGTTGACATCCTGTTACTAGTAGCTAGTATATTAATCAATCTTCATAAATTGTAACGATTACAGTTATAATGCTAAATAGAATGTTGATGTGGTGGTGAAGATGTTGTCGTCTTCAGCTTGAATAAATGGAGGTAAAAATTACTACTATAGGCCCATATTGGTAAAATTTGTAGCCCACTCCCTGGTCTGTATATGATATGCAAATCAGGTTGTCATTCAGCTTTCCGTTTGATAAAGTTCCTGTTAGCTAAATATGCTACACTGTAGTTATGTTAGGGTGCGCGCAATGGGTAATTTATTAATATGTGTCTGTAATTCGTTAGTGTCTAGATTATTGCACACCTAGTTGATGGGTGAAAGCTTTCAAATATATATTACTCCTACTTTAGTGGGTATCAATGGATGTTGTCCCATTTTAGAGCTTTAGTTGTCTTTTGTTGAGATCATTTCTGGATTCGGTGCAGTTATCATATGTCAAATGCAACTTAGAAGAGATGGAGTACATTCTAACAGCTAATGAGAGTAGTTTGACAGAGAGCCTGCTTCCCTCCAGACATTCCTTTTTCATTCGTGAAACCAGGTGAGAGAAGTCAGCTCTTGCTTGTTAATTACTTTGAAGAGTGCATCATTGTGTTTTGAAAGACAATATATTGCTGCCCTTAGAATATTTCTTTCTTTGTTATATAGTTGTATTGTTTGCATTTACCGATCTGCCGATTAGAACACCATATTGTCCCGAATGATGCCAAGAGTTCCTTTTTTGAGAGCCGAGGGGAATTTTATGCCATAAGATGTGTGGATGGAGCCCATTCTATTTTAGTTTATTCAAATAATGGCTGTCTCTGCATTAGGCATGGTTTAAACTCTGGTCGTGTACTTGCAGTTTGAGATTGATAA
This sequence comes from Melastoma candidum, assembly GCA_023653495.1. Classification (NCBI taxonomy): domain Eukaryota; kingdom Viridiplantae; phylum Streptophyta; class Magnoliopsida; order Myrtales; family Melastomataceae; genus Melastoma; species Melastoma candidum. The sequence continues at coordinate 1,103,837 of CM042887.1, forward strand.
GTTTGTGCTGTAATATCTTTTCTGTTCTAAATACTGGGACATTTGCTTCATATATCTTGTAATAATCTTTGAACCATTCATTATTTTTCTAGCGCAATTGACAGGAAGTTGCTATGTAGCTCAATAATTGTTTCTCACTGAAAAGATTGAATCATGATTTCTTGCTGATGGGGTTTTACTATTTGCTATATTCAGGTCTGGGGTTAGACATACAAATGTATTGTTGAGACGGCCTGTCTTTCGAACTTTCAGCATCAATTTCTTCACTTATGGCTTTCCGGTATATTCTATTAAGCTGCTCATTGTAGAGGTCTTCTGAACAACGTTTTCTGTAGTATTACCTTGGGCAGTGACACTTATCATGATGTGATTTAAGAAGCCTAATTTTTAACTTATCATTTTTTGTCATTATATTCTGTTCTCCGAAACCATTTTTTCTTGTAATTTAGTGTCTTGCAATCATCTTAATAAGAGAAATTACTTAACATGTTTTCATGGCTGTCACAATGTTAGAGGCATGAATGCAGATATATTTGCCTCTTTTTGCATGCCATGGTATTCATTTAACTGAATTTCTGTTATAATTTTCCTTTATGAAAGTGATGCTTGTCATAAGTTGCTTGAGGACTTATTTTAGACCCAATTTTAAGGACCTAAACTTTGGGAAGCTATGTTTATAAAATTGCAACTGCATTCATCTTGTTAAGGTGCTATTTGTGCTTCTCTTGTTCGGTGAATTCCCGTAGAATGCAGGATGTCAATCCATAGCTGTTGAGTAACACTTGCTCTTATAATAATTGCATGGTTTCCTGTATCTGCCTGCTAAAGTTGTTTTTTATCGCAGGTGTCTTTGTTTGCCCTATCATATTGGAGTTTCCATTTCGAAAGCATATGTGCATTTGGGTTATTGGCCTATGTCGGCTATATCCTTTATGCCTTCCCTTCTTTGTTTCGACTGCATCGGTTGAATGGGCTGCTGCTGGTATTTATTCTTTTGTGGGCACTAGGAACATACATATTCAATGTGGCATTTGCTTTCCAAGGATTGGAGCTTGGCAAGGTAGCTACTAATTTGGGGTCCCTCTTTTGAACCAAATTTCCAATTTAAATTCAAGCTTATAGATTTATTACGGTGATGTTTAGGACATGGGTATTTGGGAAATGGTGGGCCTATGGCATTATCCAATACCTGGTTTCTTTCTCCTTGCCCAATTTTGTCTTGGAGTCCTAGTCGCTTTGGGCAATCTCGTGAACAACTCGGTTTTTCTCAGCTTATCAGATGAGATTGTCCATCATGGGAATGACTCCAATGAAGAAGGTGCGTAATTCAAATAAATAATCAAACGCTACTTTCCATTTCCTTCTTTGTTTGTCGTTGCAACGTGAGTGTTGTTCCTAGTAGACTCCATTTATGTAGCTAATCAATCAGCACTTTTCTGAAGTACTAACTGGCTCAACATTGATGTGGATACCTTTCTCAGCTCAGTGATAAGAATCAGCAATTTTTTTTCCTGGTTTGGAAGAGTTGAGTAACAAGAACCATTTGCTATATAATAAGTGGTGCCACTTTGAGTACATATTGATGCAATAAAAGAAAGAAAGAGAGAACTCAATAGCAGGCATAGGTTTTGTTAGTACAAGGAAGTGAGTAAAAAGGACACGTGGTTAACCGGATGGATTGCTGTTTGCTGCCTAAATCAGCGTCATTGATTTGCCAAACAATATGTCTGGCCTGCAACTCAAAGGGAGTATTGTGGTCTTTGCCTTTTCTTTTGCTTGTGGAAATCAGCCATTTTTATGGGTAGAAGTTTGTTGTTTGATTTGGGGCTCAAATATATGGACTAAACTATTGAAGAAGTATGTTGAACTTTCTATTTTTGTCCTTTTTGAAAATGAGAGCTAGTCGTTATTTTGTTAAGTGAAAATTTATTGGGTAATTTCCAAGAGTTGAAATTTCAGGTGCTTTTGCATGCTTATAGAGCTGTCCTCGTGCAGTGCTATGCCCTTAGTAGTACTATTGTTTGACTGATGATTCTAAACAAAAAGTTAAAGCTACAGAAGTGATTACTTGGTTGCTAATTTACTCAGCTTGATTTCAGTGCAACCCCTGCTCAAACCAACAATTTCAAGAATTCATGAAATGTTGACTTCCATGTTCACGCTCTATACAGTCTATCTTTGGTTTCACTTTTGGATTTAAGATGAAACCCGTCGCTGCTAAAATCTTTTATGTGATACAGTTATCCAACACTTGACTTTTTCTTTTCTTTTTGGGGGATTCTAGATACAGGAACAAGAGTATTAATTGTTGCCACTATTGCATGGGGATTGCGGAAATGCTCTCGGGCGATAATGTTGATTCTGATATTTGTAATAGCAATGAAACCTGGTTTCATCCATGCTGCTTATGGTAACTTTCTCTCTTTTATTAACATCTTATTTATAACTGTTTAAGTATGTCATTGACATTAGTTTTCTATGATCTTACTTTGATTCAGTGGTATTCTTTCTGATTTATATTCTGAGCCACGAGATTGGTCAAAAGGTTCGCCGTTCGCTGATACTTCTTTGTGAAGCTCATTTTGTCTTGCTTTATGTTCTTCGGATTGGTTTGATACGGAGAAAGTTAGAAGAAATGGGCTCATTGAACATGGAAATTCTATCCCTACTAGGTATGTCACTTCTCTGGTTTTGTTTTGGTGACAATGTTGCTAGATAACTATTCTGCTGGTGGCTTCCTGCAGGTCTTTTGGATCATGACAGCTCATATGACTTCATGGAGATAGCTCTACTTGCCTGCTTCTGCTCTATTCATAACCATGGCTTCCATATGCTATTTTCATTTTCAGCCATTGTCCAGCACTCCCCCTGTACTCCTGTGGGATTTAGCATTTTGAAAGCTGGTCTGAACAAATCTGTACTGCTGTCTGTTTATGCTTCTAAGAGCGCTAGAAGCAGCCCTGAACATGCTTCTTCTGGTATCTTCTTATCACTTATTCTGGTTATTCCTTTCAGATTACTTTCGAGGTTAAGCGATTCTTGAAATGCCAGATTCTTCATGATTTATTTGCCTATTGTTCATTGTGTTGTCATCATTCTAGGGCAGTGTGTGTCCGAAATGACAAGTGACCATCATTTTGATGAGTTACGAGTTCATGTAAAATTGTGTGGAAAGACAGGCGATAATTCTGCCTCTCTGTGGTTTACTGATAGTGGAAGTTACAGTAAATAGTGTTTTGTCCATACTGCCAAAATGCCTTTTCCTTCCATTATTGATGCAAGCAAGTATTCCTTCCGTCTTCAGTCATAATAACGAGATTACAAACCTTAATCTTTCCATCGGCTACCTTTTTTCCTTTAGTATTGAAATGGAAGATGCATTCATGTTTGACATTATTTGCCAAATACTTATTCATATTCTGTTTAGATGGTTTCCTATGGTTTGCTGATTTTACAGCTCCTGCTATGTTGAAAGATTAATGTAGGGCATGCAACCTAGCGCGCATATTTTTGTTAATTGTAATTAAATATTTCTGTTGTTTCCAGAGAGAAGGATAGCATCTTTTCTTGGGGCAATTGGAAAGAAGTGTCTGTTGATTTATCGGTCATCCGGAACATACATCGCTTTTCTAACTATCCTTTTCACGGTCTTCTTGGTGACTCCTAATTATATATCATTTGGTTACATCTTCCTCCTGTTAAGTTGGATAATTGGCAGACAATTGCTTGAGAGTACGAGAAGACACCTGTGGTTCCCGTTGAAAGTTTATGCAGTCGCTGTGTTTATCTTCATCTATAGTTTGAGCACATTCTCTCTGTTGAAGATGTGGCTAGCGACGTTATTTGACCTGCAGTTTTATCTAGGCTTCAACACGGGCAGATCACTCTTGCAAAATGCTTGGCAGTCTCTTGCAATTGTGATTGTTATGCAGCTGTATTGCTATGAAAGGAGACAGAGCAAGAATTTTCAATCAGATGATGTCATGTTATTAAAAAATGGAAAACTAGGTTTTGTGAAGAGGCTCCTTGTTTGGCACAGCGACAAGATATTATATGCTACTGTGTTTTACACATCTCTATCTCCAGTCAGCCTCTTTGGTTCCTTGTTTCTCGTGGGCCTTGTTATTTGTTCTTCTTTGCCCAAGGCTTCTCGAATCCCTGCCAAATTGTTTCTGGTGTATGCTGGAATTCTGCTGATGGTTGAGTATCTCTTTCAAATGTGGGGTAGCCAGGCTGAAATGTTTCCTGGACAAAAACATTATTATTTGGCTAGGTTGTTGGGGCTTGAGTTACTTAAGTCATCATTTTGGGGACTTGAATCAGGCTTCAGGGGAAAAGTGCTGGTGGTTGCTGCTTGTACTCTGCAATACAATATCTTTCGCTGGATAGAGAAAGTTCCAAGTCACATGTTGAGCAAGGAAAAGTGGTTAGAGCCTTGTCCATTGTTTGTGTCAGCAGAGGATGCCTCTACTAATCAGTCCACTTGTAACGGGGAGAACAACCCAGAAACAGACAGTTGTGGGTTTACTCCAAAGCATATCAGCGTCGCAAGCAAATCACATTTCCTTAATTTGTCCCAGGCATCTAATGATGGAGTCCATACAAGAGGTTCTGGTGGCATTGGCACGAAAAAATATTCATTTGAATATATATGGGGCAGTACTCAAGAAACCCAAAAATGGAATAAGAAGAGAATATTTGCCATGAGGCAGGAGAGATTCGACACACAGAAAAGAATCTTATCTGTGTACTTGAAGTTTTGGACTGAGAACATGTTCAACCTATTTGGTCTCGAGATAAATATGCTTGCCCTCCTCCTGGCTAGCTTTGCATTGTTAAATGCAATTTCTATGCTATATATCATATTGCTGGCCAGTTGCATCCTTTTGTCTCGCAATATCACCAGAAGATTGTGGCCCATGGTGGTCTTCATTTTTGCGACTATCTTACTGCTAGAATACTTAGTACTATGGAAGAATACCCTGTATCCAACTACAAAGACCCCGAGTGAGGCTAACTTACATTGCCACGATTGCTGGCAAAGTTCAATCTTACATCTACATTACTGTGAAAGCTGTTGGCTCGGTAAGATATCCTAATGACTACCATAAAGAAACCAATTTCAGAGAATTCATTCTTTTATATACCTCCGTAATTTAGCTGATTCATGTGCCATCCGATTACCGCTCTCAAGTACCTTTATTGTGTCAACTAGTGGGCTTTTATGTGTTTTCTGCACCAAAAGGGTATGTAAATGTGACACTGTTTGCTGCAGGTCTTGTTGTTGATGATTCACGAATGCTTATCAGCTACTTCATTGTATTTATGCTTGCTAGTTTCAAACTTCGTGCGGACAGAATATCCAGTTATTCTGACTTGTATTCCTATCATCAAGTGGTACAACAGCAGAAAAATATTTTTGTCTGGAGAGACCTTTCTTTTGATACAAAGATCATGTGGACGATTCTTGACTACCTGAGGCTGTACTGTTATTGCCATCTTCTGGATCTTGTGCTTGCATCTATTTTGATAATTGGGACGCTTGAATATGATGTGTTGCATCTTGGATATCTTGCCTTGGCTGCTGTGTTCTTTCGGATGAGGCTTGACATACTTAAGAAGAGAAACAGAATATTCAAGATCTTACGGATATACAACTTTACAGTGATTATTCTTTCTTTAGCTTACCAGTCTCCTTTTGTGGGGGCTTTCAGTTGTAATAAGTATGATATAGTTACTTATTACTTTGAGGTTATCGGCTTTCACAAATACGATTATGGATTTCGTATTACTGCAACGTCTGCTTTGGTTGAGATTATCATATTCATTCTGGTTTCTGTCCAATCATATGTTTTCTCATCTAAAGAGTTTGAATATGTATCACGGTATCTTGAAGCTGAGCAAATCGATGCCATAGTTCGTGAGCAAGAGAAGAGAGCTTCCTGGAAAACTGCTCAATTACAGAATATCCGTGAAGGTGAAGAGAAAAAACGCCAGCGGAACATGCAGGTAGAGAAAATGAAATCTGAGATGCTTAATCTACAGATTCAGCTTCAAAGTTCCACAGCACCTGTAAATTGTGATGATAGCACTCCAAAAAGTGATGGACTTCGGAGGAGGAGAAGCAATGTTTCTGCTTCAGGGCAAGAACCTGGGTACTTCAATGGAGGTGAAAAAATTCTGACAAAAGAAGAGAATCCTGTGAATGACGGTGCTGCTCTCCAATTTAATTTACATGAATCTCCTGTTGATGTTGCTGCTGGCTGTCAGTATACACCTGTTACTGCAGATCGGCGTGAAGAATTTTCACATTCCGAGATCACTGAAGTGGAAGATGATGCTGTTCGTAGCCTTTCATACGACTCAGATCCAAAGCAGGAAGTCAAAGGCCCCGTAAAGGGAAACCCTATAGTGTCTGCCGTACAGCTTATTGGTGATGGTGTTTCACAGGTCCAGTCTATTGGAAACCAGGCTGTGAACAATCTTGTGACTCTTTTAAATATTAAACCAGAAGATTCAGATATTAATGAGTATTCAACTGTTGATGATGAGAAGTATGATCAGATGGAGAGTCAGGGAATGGGTTCTGCAATGATAAATCGATCCTCATCTGTACAATCTGATGGGAGCTGTGATTCTGCTAGCCTTCAATTGGGAAGGATCCTATGTCACATATGGTCCCAAATGCAGTCTAATAATGATGTGGTATGTTATTGTTGCTTTGTTATGGTTTTCCTATGGAATTTTAGTCTGCTCTCCATGGTTTACCTTGCTGCTCTCTTCTTGTATGCTCTATGTGTTTCCACTGGTCCAACATACATCTTCTGGGTAATTATGCTCATTTACACAGAATTTTACATTCTGCTTCAGTACCTTTACCAAATTATCATCCATCACTATGCTTGGACTGGTAATTCAGAACTCCTCCATGAGTTGGGATTTCCTAAACAGAAGATGTCATCATCTTTTGTTGTGGGCACTCTGCCACTTTTTCTGGTGTATTTGTTCACCCTGATACAGAGCTCAATTACAGCGAAGGATGGTGAATGGGTATCATCCATTGATTTTAACACTTTTAGAGGAAATGTCGTGTTTAGAAAACAGTTCCATGGGTATGACAACTGGAACAAGAGGACCAAGTTGGCTTTGTGCACCATTATAAGCAAGGTTAAAATGACAGCAAGAAATTTCTTTTATTTTTGGAAGTCACTTATAAGGGGAGCAGAATCTCCTCCCTACTTTGTGCAGATATCTATGGATGTGGGTATGTGGCCTGATGATGGGATTCAGCCAGACAGGATTGAATCTGGAGTAAACCAACTGCTGAGAATGGTCCATGTTGAAAGATGCAGGCATACTAACCCCAATATCTGCCAATTTTCCAGTCGAGTTCATGTTCAAAGAATTGAAAAGAGCCAAGAGAGCCCAAATATTGCTTTGGCTGTCTTTGAGGTGATATACGCCTCACCCCCGACAGACTGCACTTCAGCGGAATGGTACCGATCCTTGACTCCTGCCGGTGATGTGGCAAGGGAGATACAACAAGCGCAATCTTCTGGATTTGTTGAAGACATGGGATTTCCTTACACTATTGTTTCCGTTATTGGAGGAGGAAGAAGGGAGATAGATCTCTATGCATACATATTTGGAGCAGATTTGACTGTCTTCTTTTTGGTTGCTACATTTTATCAATCTGTCATAAAGAATAAAAGCGAATTCCTGGATGTATATCAGCTTGAAGATCAATTTCCCAAGGAGTTCGTTTTTATCTTAATGGTATGCTCTTCCATGTCATCTTTTGAGGTGTTATTTTCTATAGTTAGGCCTACTGGTAGACAATAGTTGCCATTTTAATGTAAATTTCGGTCATGCTCTCATGAGACAGTTTTATCTCTCTAAAATCTTTGCAGGTGATATTTTTCCTGATTGTGGTTGACCGAGTAATTTATCTCTGCTCATTCGCCGTGGGGAAAGTTATTTTCTACCTTTGCAGTCTATTTATTTTCACATATTACGTTACTGAGTTTGCTTGGCGAATGAGGCCTTCTCAGCAACGAGCTGGAGTTCTTGCACTTCGGGCCATTTATCTGGCAAAAGCTGTTTCTCTAGCTTTGCAAGCCATTCAAGTGAGATACGGAATTCCTCATCAGAGTACCTTGTATAGGCAGTTTCTGACCAGCAAGGTCTCTAAAATCAACTACTTAGGGTATAGGCTTTACCGTGTTCTGCCGTTCCTGTATGAGTTACGTTGTGTGCTCGACTGGTCATGCACAACCACGTCTTTGACCATGTATGACTGGCTGAAGGTAAACCTCCTTACAACCGTACCCATGTTCATCTAGCGTGGCTTTAAAAAGAAATACTCAGAGACATTCTTGTTCTAGTCTAATTTTCTTCAATTGTAACGCCTAAAAGGACAGAATTGATTATGGCTTTGAGCATCATAGTCAACAGCATTTTACATGTGAAATGTCCATCAAGCAATGACTAAGGATGAAGCATGACCTTCATATCTAGGTTCCCTCTTATTTTGTAGATCCTTGTGTGTCGTGTTATTAGGTTAGTAGATATTTTAAAGGGAAAAATATGATCCCGGTGATGATTATGCAGGCCTTAATAGTTTATTTTTTGGGAGTTTGGGGCGGCTTTTATCGGGTCAAAGAGTTTTCATGTTGTTTGGGATGATATGTCTTTGATTTGTGTATGTCCAGAAAGAATGCATCTCGTCAAGTGAGAATTTGGATGGTAGCCTTCTCTCAGATTTTAATCTTCCAGATATTATGTTCTCCGAACATGCTATTTAAGAAGCATAGAGTGGAATTTTGTTACTCTACACAAATGGATTGAAGGAATTTGTTTGGAAATGATACAAGGCCATTGTTTTACTTCTTTCTTTGAGGGTTGATTCTGCAAGGATAATGCGGGTGTACCGCAACTCTAATCTGATGTGTTGCTTTCTCATAGTTGGAAGATATATATGCAAGCTTGTACCTGGTAAAGTGTGATGCAGTGTTAAATAGAGCCAAGCACAAACAAGGAGAAAAGCAAACTAAAGTGACCAAGTGCTGCAGTGGAATATGTCTGTTTTTTGTGCTGATATGTGTTATATGGGCTCCCATGCTGGTAAGATGACAAATAGTTGCTTGAAGAATAGGCTACTTATAATTTTTCTCATAGTTGTTTTTAGCTTTATTTTATTCGGTATGTCAACATATTTGAAGGTCATTCTGAAGTGCGACATCCTAATTTTCAATGGCCTTACGGCAGTAGTATTGAATTACCTTTTTCCCTTGCTCAGATGTACAGCAGTGGCAACCCAACTAATATTGCAAACCCAATCAAAGATGCCAGTGTGCTGATTGATATTAAAACCAGGGGCGGAAGGTTAACATTGTATCAGACTACTTTATGTGAAAAGCTTCAGTGGGACCAGCTAAACATGGAAATTGACCATGATCCTGAAGGTTATTTGGATACTTTTGATAAGAACGATGTCCAGATGATATGCTGTCAAGCTGATGCAAGTGCCCTGTGGCTTGTTCCTGATGTAGTTCAGTCAAGATTTGCAAAGTCCCTTGACCGGGACAAGGACATGGATATCATTTTCACTTGGGTTCTCTTCAGGGATAGACCAAAAGGGAAGGAGCTTGTCAGATATGAGAGATTTGTTGACCATTTGGATCTCCCGAGACGATCTGATGTCCAAAGGGTTCTGAATGGATCTAGCAATAGCTTTAGATTACGCAATGTCTATCCACGCTATTTTCGCCTTACTGGTTCGGGAGATGTCAGACCTTTGGAGCAAGAGGTTAGTGCTTTCGATTTTTGTTATTTGTGGGGGTTGGGGGATTGGCTATGATGATATTTTACTTTTTTTTGGTAGAAATAGAGTTCGATAGATTAGATTAAGCGTCTGTTACACCGTAGGTGTCCTGCCATGAAAATCTCCATGCGATATTTTACTTTTTTGAGTGAAAATTAGTACTGATCACAAAGTCTCGTCCTATGGGAATGATTTGAGTGTGCATTTTTATTGGGACCCCGATACAGCAGGCAAAAAAGGAACTAGGACCCATGATGCCTGCTTCCCTTAAAGAAGTCTGGCCAGTTATGGTCTGTCATTCGATTCTTTGAAGTAGCTAATATGGTTTCTTAAGGACTCATATTCTCTTAATTAAGCAAAGTGCAATCTTAAACAAATATCAAGTGGCACAGATGGCACCTTAGTGGTTTAGGTCGGCTGCTTCCTTGGCGAAGTAGATGATCACCAAACCATTGCTTTTTTTTTGGTAAAAAAGGGAGATTGATTGTTGGATGCACGTTCAGGTGCAACACTACGTACTACGATTCAATTCAGATACACGGAATTTCCCGATATAGTAGGTCCAGGATGTGATCAGGAGGGTTAAAGAATGTGGTTGATTGCTCCTCCTGTAGCTGTGCTTACCAAACCATTGCTTTGATCTCAGGTTTTTGACTTTTGGAATATTAAAAATGTGCTTCATGAACAGTGTTTGAGTGCTCGCTTTAAAATTGATAAGCTGAGCTAATTGATTTGCTTCAGTGATATGCTTCAGGGCATCCTTACCCTGATCTTGCGAGGAAATGATGGACGGTCTTGCTTAGTTGCGCTGTCTTTGAATTTTTCTCTCTCTAACAAGTCTTATTTGTCCAGGGAAATGCTGTCAGTGCAGATCTCATTTTTAATCACGATAAGTTGCAGTGGTGGTCTTTCCGCGATGTGAATTCATCGGATGTGGCTGGATGTGGGGGACTGACGGGCCCAATGGCCATCATAGTGTCCGAAGAAACACCTCCTCGTGAGTAAAAGTATCCAATGTTTAACCATGTGTGTAGAAATGACAAATGCCTCTTTTCCACAATGACATGGCAACTAATCACCTTGTAATTTCAGAGGGTATTCTTGGTGACACACTCAGCAAGTTCAGCATCTGGGGGCTCTACATTACATTTGTGCTGGCCGTTGGCCGTTTCATAAGACTTCAGTGTTCTGACTTGAGAATGAGAATTCCTTATGAAAACTTACCTTCATGTGATAGGTATTGTGTCCCCTTCTTTGTTGTGCTTACTTTTGTTGTAATACGCCGTACCTCTGTCGTTAAGGAGGAGATTCTATGCCACAAGAGCAGAAGGTGAACTGATCTTATGACTAAGATATGGCTTTTCCTGTGATAGGCTGATCGCCATATGTGAAGACATATATGCTGCGAGAGCAGAAGGTGAACTTGGAGTGGAGGAGGTCCTTTACTGGACGCTGGTCAAAATTTACCGGTCGCCACATATCCTCCTTGAGTACACCAAACCAGACTAGATCTGAAGGAACATGTTAGGTGACACAATAGTGGGGCTAACCCCTGTGGTCCAATGGTGTAACATGTTCGGAGTGGTTAGGTGGGATGCTTATTTGTCCTGTGCTCAAATTTTACCTCCTTGATGGTGGAGTCTTTGGCCAAGGGGTTTCAGTATTGGCGAAGCCTGTGCAGGACTGCTGGGTTGCGGTGGACCGGTATCAGTGCTACTATTCTTACCAATGAGAGCTTGTGCATGGAGAAATAAGCTTCATTGGGCAGGATCTCTTTGTCAATGTTGAGGGTACTAGTTTTCAGTTTGAGGCATTGTTATTGCAGATGATAGCTTCATAGCCTTTTAGGGACGGGTGCTCGTATGATCAACCAGGTCTAGTCTATTCAGCACAGTCTCAAGAACACCAGATGAGCAGACTTATGGATAGCAGCCGGCTTATTCGTTGCTTAGCCGTTACCTTCTCCTTTTTCTACCCTCCAGGACACCAGTTCAGTGTGAGGTCAAGATGCTTGGCTGAGAGTTCGAGCTGGAGGCAATGATTCTTTCAGGTCTGACGACTTGCGGTTTTGGAGTGTTTAATCATCGATTTGGAAACTACACTCATCGCTCTAGGGAGATCTTTCCTCCTCAGCAATATGTAAATACCTTTGGTGATGTTGCACTTTGCCTTAGGCGTGTACAGAAACAACAGAGGACCTCATTGTTCTTTTTTGTGTTATTGCATTTTGTAAATATTCCAACTAAGGGAATCCAGATTAAGTGCTGTCAACAGGTTAACATCTGAACACTGAAATGACCAATTTTACAAGCTCTGAGTACTCCCAGTTTTTCCTACAATTATAAACTCTCGCACCAATCGTCTGGAAGTAACCGCATGAATCATGCCATCACCAAACTTCATGAAAAATGTTAAAAAGGACCGAAATCCATTCCTACTCCACGGCCGATGTAGGTAGGATACATGGGGTTAAAAAGCATGAACATTTCATCCATCCTAACACGGGGAACAGAAAGAAAGACTTTAAACTACATATGGACAGCAGACCGAATCTTCCAGAGTCACATTCAATGACAAATAACAAAACTTGAGAAGGGTCCTACTTTTCCATTGTTTCTTGACATGAGAGCCAGCTCAGCATGGAAGGCTTCACTCTTGGTCCCTGGCAGTTTTGGGTCTTTTGTTGCCACTGGCTGAGCCTTTCTTCTCAACGTGATCCGGTATGGTTTCATCCATCACCTTCGGGCAGTGAAAACTAAAGTCCGCGACCGTCATGCCTTTGTATTGAGGATTCGCATCCAGGAAAGCCGAGACTTCATTAAGGGTTCTCATCTTCTTACCCGTGGGGGCAACATAGTAGGCATCTAGTTTCGAGAAATCTTTTCGCAGAACCAAGTTCCTCTTGAAACCCTCTGGAGTCTTCGGGATGTTTGGTTTGTCAATGACCCATGTCCTGGTGGCATCATATTCGATGTCAGCAGGGTCACTGCAGGATTTACCAGGCTTTCTGCTGCAGGTATATGGCTTGTCCTTGAATTTACTCCTGATGTCCTCATACTCTTCCTGAGAGTCAATCACCCTCCATTTGAAGCACTTTTCACATTGCACAGCGTATATATCAATTGAGCCACCTGACGTTCCGAGTTTCTGAAAGAAAATTCAAATTAATGCAGCTAGGATAGTTAGAGAAAACCTCAACCAGAACACAAGAATTTACCAATTATACAAAGCAGACACCCCAAAGATGAATTATAAAAAGTTGGCGCATCAAATTAACTCTCGCTACCATGAACAGCAGTGTGAAAATAATAACTGAACTGAAGATGCTAACGCAGGGACATTCTATTCCATATCTGTATGAAGGATGGGACAGCAATTGAGAAAAAAAAACACTCCACAAGAATTGTCTAACTAGATCATACTTTTAGTCCTATACCAAATCTGGAGAACTTTTGGTATGCAGCCCTTGTCGCATATTAATGCAGATGCGTTTAGCTTAGACACCACAAAAACGCACACTGGATAATCCCAATGGTTGGACTTTCAACAAGAGCTGAGTTCGAATTTAGAATATACATTGATGTTCAAATTTAGAAAGAAGCTGAGCTAGAGTTCTCTAGTTAGTAAGTTCAGCTTGAAACGTTCATAGCCTGGCCAAAGTTACATCAGGATATCCGGAACAACCCATTTCCCATGGAAGGGAGACCGACACCGAAAAATAACTTCAGTCAATGCAACAAGCCCGTTGCTTATCAGGATGATTCACAGTAGCATGGCACACGGGCAACAATCAAAATGGTAAATAACAGCAACCTCAGAGTTCAAAGATCCCCATATATGACGTAACACCATAACACGTGAAAGTTCAGACCCATCCAACATGTTTTTCCTCCATGCAACAACCAACAACAAGCAGGTCGAAATCGAAAGAAACGGAAGATCAGGTCATCCTTCTCGACATGCAAAACTTGCGCTCCTCCGACGCATTCAACAAGACTGATCAACAGCAATCCACCTCAAAAACCCACATCTAAACAAAAAAAAAAACAAAGCAAATGCCGCCATCTTTCGTCGAATCTCGAGGAACCCAAGCTATTAACGACAAGCAAAACCCCGGATCAAACGAACACCAAATTCTGCCGAAACGATCCCCTTTAATCCATCCCCACAACATCACCCACTCCAAGCGAGACCCAGGAGATCCTACAACCCGAAACCGCCCCACATTCCCAGCAGACGGAGACCCCGAGAACGCGAGACTCAGACAACAACCGGCGAATCGGAAAAAAGGGTGGGTGGGAAATGGAGAGAGGGGATGGGGGAGGGGTGAAAGGTGGTACCTTGGCGGAGGATGACTTAGGGTTTTCGGGGGTCTCCACCTTCATTCTTTCCCTTCTTCAGTGGGTCTTTTCTGTTGGGGGATCTGCTCTTTCTATGTCTTCTGGTTCCTCTTCATATTCTGCCGTCTCTCTCTCTCTCTCTCTATATATATATATATATATATATTATATATATATTAATTAAAATTTCCGCTTTGCCTCTTTTACTACTCACTACCAAACACAGCTTAAATAAATAATATCCCAATGAATTTTGACCATTTCAGATTTCGAGACAAGATGTGTTGCAAATTGCATCAAGTGGGTTTTATTTTGGGACTAATCCCTCATTTCATAGTTTTGCCTCTTTTGGTCCCGCCCTTTGATTCTGCCTTGTCCATTTTATTATGCCTCCATGCCCCTCAAATCAGCTGGGTGGGTCTAAAATTTTTAACTTTAATTTGTGAAAATATTTTGCAAAATATTGTAATTAGTTTCAAAATTTGTCAAATAGAGTCTCGAAATCGTAGTTAGAAATATTGATTAGCTCGTTATGAACTCAGATTTTATAAGCCCGATTTTCACTTCGAAATCGATTTAAGAAGGATTTTCCAAAACCGATTTACTCCTATTCATTTCGTCAAGTAAATCGATTTGCAAAAACCAGCCTCCTCGCACATAAAAAAAAAACAAAAAAAAAACATCTTCACTTACTTTACGGAAATCGAAATTTTCAAATTCGGCTATTTTTACTGAGTGTTTTTAATTTCGATTTTAAACAATTAATTGACGAATTTTGAAACTACACGCCTTATTTCGTAAAATATTTTCGCCATTAACGTTAAATTCAGAACAGACCTCTTTCAAAGTGACATTCAAAGCCAGCGGCGCGATGACTCATCATAGTCATCGTCTAGTCCTAGGATTAATATTATAACAAAACCGACCCAAAATCAATGATAAACTATTTAATAAAACCTTTTTGGTACGTTAGATTTTTTAGGGATTGTTCAAATGATTTTGAGTGACAAATGATGGTGATCTTTTAGCCGATTCATCACTCTCCCTCCTCTCTTCTCCTCTCCTCTCCTCCCCTCCCTGGGACACAACCATTTAAAAAGGAATAAATAGTAAGTGTGTTGCACATTCAAAGTGAATTTGCATGGATGATCAACAAGACACAAACCTAATCTTGAAATTAGATAGCATTGGCGAGTTGACTCGTTCAGACAAGAGATGGAAGAAAAGAGGGGTGGGAGGGGATCCAACTGGGTTTGAATCCCAATCAAAGAAAAAGGTAAGAAATAACAAGGAGTTTGGTTTTCCATCATTGCCTTGAACCAAACGGCAAGTCGGACATGAAATGTTTAAGGTTCTTTGGTGTTTGAGCCCCCAAAGACCCAGATCCATTCATTCCTAATTACCATTATTACAATCACGAACTCTTTTTTTTTTTTTTTTGTGTCATCTGATCCGTTGGGTTGTGAAGTTGTGTTAGTTAAGTAGAATATTTTGCGAAATATGATTTTTCTTTAATTAATGTAAAAAAATAGGTGCCATAAGGAAATTGATCTTTGATTTTATTTCAAACACCAATTTAATATTTCGTAAATCATTTTCGAATCTATATTACATAACCCTTTGTGTCGTGTACTTGCTCTTCCACTTTTTGTTTTAATTATATTTAAAAGAAAAGAAATGGAGGAGCAGTTGGCGATCGGCATCGAAGCATCTCTTTGTCTTTATCCTCCTCATCTTACCACCAACTGCCACGTGTCGACTTCTCCCCCTTTCTCTTGGTTAAAACTAATCCCACCCATGTTGGAACTTTCTGTGTTGGGATGAGATGGGAGGGTTGTGAGGTGACTTCAATGAGGCCACCACAAGTGTTTCCAATCTTTGAGGTTTTACTGGGTGTCGTTGGATGGGTTTTGTGGGGCAAGAGTTGTTTAAAGCAACACTAATACGACAAGGAAGAAGAAGAAGAGGAGGAGGAGGAGGAGGAAGATGTCCCAATCTTCAACTCAACTAATCCATTCCCCCTCATCAACTCTCCCTTGTAAGAAAAGAAAATTACAGAAACAATTGAGAGGCAGAGGCCCATCTCGTTTCTTAACTCCTTGTCTTTTAAAAAAATTTCTTATAATGTTTTGACATCATCGTCTCTCTCTCTCTGTGTCTGATCTCCTTCCTCCTCACCTTCTTGTGTAATAAAATTAAGGTGAATGCAAATGAAGGCATCATCACCAACACCAACAACATCCTCCTCCTCCTCCTCCTCCTCCTCCCATCACCACCGCCGCCTCTGCATTCCCCACATGCTTTCCCTCCTCAAGTCCAGGCTCCGCCTCCCCTGGCCCCGTCGCCACCGCCGCTGCTGCCCCAAACCCAACATCGTCATCAAGCCCTCCCTCCCCCCCACCAACTCCCTCAATGCACCCTCCCCCGATCGCTTCCCCCGCCGCCCCCCTGTCAAGGAACGCCCCATCCGCATCGCCACCTTCAACGCCGCTTTCTTCTCTATGGCCCCTGCCGTTGGACGGCCCGAGAGGCCCACGAGCTTTGACTTCGACGAGTGCCATCGTCAGGAACCGGTCAAGGCAGCCAATTTCCGTGCGAAGTCCGCCAACGATCGCCCCAGGAGCATCCTCAAGCACTCCCCCCTGCAGCCAGCTTCAGTCAATGGGGAGAACGATGGCGGCACGGCCGCCAGACGGGAGAGGTTCGCGAGGTCGAAGTTAAGGGTGTCGATAAATTTGCCCGACAACGAGATTTCCCTGCTGAGGAATCGCCAGCTTGGGTCAGTGGACCCCGAGAGGCGCGCGGACATGGGGCGAAAATCGAAGGGGAAGGCTCCCATGAGGCACAGCGCGAGCTTCTGCGGGACGGGCCCCGACGGTGTGAGCAACACGTACTTACTTCATCACAGGGTCGGCGCTGCTGTGGCCGGCGGCGGCGGCGGAGGTGGTGGTGGTAGGACGATGGCAGAGGTCCTGAGGGAGGTGGATGCAGATATAGTAGCGCTGCAGGACGTGAGGGCGGAGGAGGAGAGGGAGATGAGGCCGTTATCCGATCTTGCGAAGGCGCTGGGGATGAATTACGTGTTCGCGGAGAGCTGGGCGCCGGAGTACGGCAACGCAGTCCTCTCCCGGTGGCCGATACGGCGATGGAAGGTACACAAGATATTCGACGACACAGATTACAGGTAAAAAACCTTGACACACTCGACTTGATGTCCAAAACTAACCAATTTTCATTACCCGCAATTCATACTAAAATTTGGACTACCCCCAAAACAAAAAATAGCATCTTGAATGAAATCCCAGTTTGATCCAAGAACAAAACATTGGTTCCTCCACCTACAAACATCTGCTTCTTGTCGAATCAATGCTTGATCCTGATACAAATCCCACTCTCCATGACAACCTACACACAACAACACACATGATTTGATTCGACTTCCCTCTAATTCTCTGACATTGAATTCAGTAGGGCATGAATGATTGATATGATGATGTATTATTATTAGCTACTAATTAATTACTCCCAACTCCCAACAAATCCCACATTTTCCATTTCATTAAGCTCACCTAATTACATCACCCTTTAGATTTTGATAATCAAATCATGTGAGAAAAATTATTTTCTAGGAAACATGAATAGCAAAAGATCCCTGTTAAACAGCTGTATACATCCCACCCATCTGTCAGAAATTATTATTATTATTATTATTACATTACATCTATTGCTTTCTGTCCAGGATATGGTAATAATTGACATGTGGGGTTGCTCCTTTTCTATTATTCCTTTTTTCTGTCTATATTCTTATTTGTTTTAAAGAAATTGACTCCTCCTATGTTTGCCTCATCCTCCTGAGGAAAGCACCTGAAAATTGACTACTCATTGTGTAATGTACACGTGAAGTGAAGTTCGAGAGTTGGCGTATTTCTAATTTCGAATAAAAATTATTTTAAAAATTATTTTATTATTTATGAAATATTTTTTTCACCTGATTTTTACTAATGTTTTTAATTTGGAATGATATTTGTAGGAACGTGCTCAAGGCCACCATAGACGTGCCCGAGGCAGGGGAAGTGAACTTCAACTGCACCTTGCTCGACCACCTCAACGAGGGCTGGAGGATGAAGCAGGTCGACTCCATCATCCGTTTCACCGACGAGGTCCCTCACCTCCTCGCGGGATGCCTCAACTCCCTCGACGAGTCCGATTACTCGAACCAGCGGTGGACCGACATCGTCAAGGCGAGTGTTGTTTGTTTCTCGGATTTACTGGGTCTGCCGGTAGGGGACGTTTGGGATGGGAGCTTGATTTCCGTCGAATGCAGTATTACGAGGAGTTGGGGAAGCCGACCCCGAAAGCTGAGGTTATGAGGTTCCTGAAGAGCAGTCGGTACACGGATGCGAAGGAATTTGCCGGAGAGTGCGAGCCGGTCGTCGTGATCGCCAAAGGCCAGAGTAAGGAGGAATGATAGTAATGCTTCTTCGTGAAACGATGCAGGAGGAATGAGATTTTCGAAAACTCTCTACAGGCGTGCAAGGGACGTGCAAGTATGGTACGAGGGTGGACTACATCCTTGCGTCGCCGGACTCTCCCTACAAGTTCGTACCCGGGTCATACTCGGTCCTGTCATCGAAAGGGACGTCGGACCACCACATCGTGAAGGTCGACGTGGTGAAGTCGACAGCCACCAGTGCCGTGCAAGAGGACGACACGGGGAGGAACAACAGGAGGCAGCAGCATCGGATACGACCTCAGAAGGTCGTGAAGATCAATGGAACCTCCACGCCGAACGGCGTGTGGAGGAGGAGGGCGACGACAGATCACAACAAACAAAACAGGTCGACAACGTTCGACTCGTGACGAATTTGCACATAATCACGCTGGATACGAAGGTGCGCAATCAGTGGTACTAAAGCGAATTGTACGAATTTTTTGTTAATGCCTCTTTTATCTTTCCCAGCTCACATTCAATGGAAAATCATTCGATCGATGCAAACAATAGCCTTGAAATTTTTCCGGGATGAATCGTAGGAATAACATTTAGTCGCCCGCGCGTGATCAGCCCCGTCTCCTCCAAACCAAAGGGAATCCGGCAGAGCGAGCTAAGTCGTGTCCTTGTTGATCGTGGCCTGGATCTGCTCGAGGCTCCTTCCTTTCGTTTCCGGTACCACAAACACGATGAACATGATCCCAAGCAGGTTTATAGCCGCGTAAAGGAGGAACGTCCCTGCAGAAATAAAGTTTACGAGCGTCATGAATCTCCTATCTCTTCGTCGAGGAGTGTTTGATGTGCGCTTGTGTACCATAGGAGCTCCAGCTCATTAAGTAGTTAAATGTGTAGGAGATCAACCATGCGCCGAACCAGTTGACTAGCGTTGCGAATCCTCCTGCCACTCCTTTGATGTTCACTGGGAATATCTGTAGAAAATTTCATAGAACTTTGAGTAGGCCGGGAGAATTTTCGACTGGTGCTTGTTCGGTCGATTAGAGTTACCTCGGACATGACGACCCATGGGACGGCGCCCATCCCCACCGAAAATGATCCTATGTAAACCTGCACGTTCGAAGCTTATTCAAACGTAAGGCAAGCCACACCAGATAAAGATTGTAATAGAAGAGGATCGAGTAAGTATGCTGCAGAGTTATTGATGTTACCAGTATTCCGGCGACTGCGAAAATTGGGGAAACCGCGGTAGCCCATCCATGTACCTATCTCGCAGAAAATATTTCATGTTCAGGTGTGCGATGTGCATATCGGAGTGACATGGCATGGGAACGGCAGAGAGATTGAAATGGAAGAATCACCTTCAGGAAGAATGACAAAGCGACCAACAGGCATCCCAGGACAAGTCCAGATCCGGATACCTGTAATGTGATCGTAAAGGTTCGGATGAATAACATGAAACGGGGATCATCAATGCAATACAAAATTATTTGATTGTCCGGCGACATACCAGCAACAGGGGCTTTCTTCCGGCTCGGTCGACCAAGACTGCCCCAATGGCCGTGATCACGACCTGCAAGACGAATGCACACTCTCAAAATCCGATCGATATATGAACTGAAAGTAAGACGTGGAGTGGGAGCCACAGCAACGAGCATCACCTGAATGACGGCGTATGTTATAGTCCCGACACTGGACGGAAACCCTGAAATGTTTCGACAATGCGCGAGCGTTGAATTAGGGTCGAATCCTTCTGATTATGACTATCCATCTGCAGATTAGTTTAACAAGTACCTGCTTCTTCGAAGATATAGCTTACGTAAAAGCAGACTCCGTTGATTCCTCCAAACTGCTGGCACACCATAAGGCCGACGCCGATCTAGTAGAACGAGGAGGTGTAAATTCTTAATTTTGATTGAAAATTGATCTCGATCATTAATGCAGTAGTATGTAAGTACCGTGACTGAGCGGCGATATCGTCTCTGGAACAGATCCAGCAGCTTGGTTTTCGGGAGTCGCTCGAGGGTCTCGATATACTCCTGTCGACCTCAGGTTCTGATCGGGTGAGGACTGGGGAAAGGTAATAAAATAGAAGTGGGAACGAAACATGTTAGAAACTGACGAGGATCTCGGTGGCCTCATGGGATATGTCTGCGTCCTTGCCGCGAAGTTTCTGCAACGCCTCCTTCAACTCCTTATCCCGTCCAGTTTTAGCCTGTGCACCAATAAACCAGACATTCATGAAACTCAGCGAAAACCGGATGAAAAGATGTTATATTGTTGGAGAGGTTTCGACCAGCCATCTTGGAGACTCTGGGATGAAAAACAGCCCGAGGAGCAGGACGGCGCATGGGATTAGATTGATCAATGCCAAGGCCCTCCAAGATACCACTGTCCCTATTACAAAGGAGATGGAAACTCCAGCGCAGATCATGAGCTGTTAAGAAAATGGATGACGGTGAGATGGGACGGATTTGATTCGAATTACCCTGTATTTGCTTGCGAGCAAACTGGTGTTACCTGGTTCACGGCAGTCAGTGCCCCACGAAGGTTCTTTGGTGCCATCTCCGCGATGAAGACGGGTACCTTACACAGAGTATACGACTTAATATGGCAGTTCTGCAAAGAAGTAATTCACTAGGCCAACAGTTCGGACAGACGGTTTACCACGTAGGAGAAGGCTCCCATTCCATAACCGGACAACAACCTTCCAATGTCTAGAACGGCCGGCCCCTTTCCTCGCAATTCGATCGAGATCAGATCATCGCAGATGATACGCACTTGCACGTGTTGAGAGATTTCCTTTCAACGTACCTGAGCAAAGTAAATGGCGAACCACCCCCCGACGCAGAAGGCTGTGGCCACTCTCATCATCTGCATATTGTGACAAAAGAAGTCAACTGAGTGTGTGATCTGAATTGGCACAGTCCCGGCATCGGATCCCGGTCCCTTACCCACTTACGGCCGACAAAATCAGCAATCGGTCCACTAGTAATGGCTCCGATCATAGCAGCGAACGTCAGAATGGATCCAAACACTGAGTACTGTCGAAAGTTCCAAGCAAAAGGCATTAAAACAGTGATCATCACGGAGGGAAACCACCTAACCGTTCTACTACCGACCTCGGACAAAGTAAGACTCAGATCCTCCACTATGGCGCTCTGCGTGGGCGACGAGTAACCAACCTGAAACCAGCCCAGCCGCAGTCTCTCTTCTCAAGGCCGTCACCCGGGACTAAACAGACAATCAAGAGAAAGCAAACTCACGCAGGTCCCGAACTCGTAAGAGCCGCAAACGGCAACGAACGTGCAGAAGTAGATCATCCAGGGACTGCCGCCGTCGGTCTTCTCGCTGGGATCCCCGACGACGGCCACCACAACGAGCGGTTCCGTCAGAGGACGATCCTGGCGGTCATAATCGTGGTTCTCGATACCGTCCCCCATCATCGTCCCCTGCTAGGATTGAACAGCAGCAGCAGTCGTAGTCGTAGTAGGTTGGGATGGTTCCTAATACAATGGCGTGGTGGTGGTCGGTCACATGTAACACTACAATGGCCCAAATCAAAGAAGTACCGTTGATGGTGATGTGTGGAGGGAGGGGGGGGACAAATATCCTCTCGTTTCTCAATCACACCCACCAGCATTTTGATGAATGCTTTATCATTAATCTTACCAAAAAAAAAAAAAAAAAGAATTTCGGGAGTGCATGTGAGTTTTGGTGGGGGGAAAGAAGTTTAGCTGGCTCTGGCGAATTGGATCGGTAGCTGGAGATTTTTGGAGTTTGTATCACCCTGCTATTAGTTTTTGAAAACTATTTCTAAATATTGTTTGAATTTTAAAAATACCTAATTTTTTAATTAGTGAAACTAAAATTTTTAAAAAATTAAAATAATAATTTTTACAAATTATAACAAAGTCACTTATTTAAACAGCTTCAGACAAGGAGTTGTAGCGCTGTTTAAAACTGCGACACCCACTAAAAAGTTGTCGTTAAAAAAAAAGTAGTTGTATCATACTGTGATCTTTCTGAATTTAACAAAATATGCTAGGCTTGATTATATCCGTGTTTTAAAAAATTAAAATAATAATTTTTACAAATTATAACAAAGTCACTTATTTAAACAGCTCCAGATAAGGAGTTGTATCGCTGTTTAAAACTGTGGCATTCACTAAAAAGTCGTCGTTTAGAAAAAAAGTAGTTATCTCAAACATCGCCTGTGATCTTTCCGAATTTGCCAAAATATGCTAAGCATGATTATATCCGTGTTTCTAACGACGACTTTGTTATAATTTATCAAAGTCGATGTTTTAAACAACGATTTTTTTTTTGTAATTTTAATCTCACTATTTAAAATCGCGAATTAGGCTCATGGTATTTTTGAAATTCGAATCATTTCACGAATTTTTTTTCGGAACTAGCAGTATAGAGGTATAATCCTCGAAGATTTTGAAGCTTTGTCATTTCGAAATAGTATTATATTTTTTAAAAAATTTATTAAATAATTTCATGCTTTTAAAATATGATTTGATACATTTTAAAAATTAATTTATATCATTTTACGAAATGTTTCTCGTGGATCTTATTTTAGAATATAGCTTGAAAATTTTCAAAAGAAAATGTAAGGTAGGTACAAGTACCTTTCATTCATTATCTCTTACAAACCATCGTCCTGAAACAAGGACGGGGACACCGGAAAATAAGTTAAAGTTGTTGGATCGTTTATGTACATTAAGAGGGAGTGAATTAGTGTTTATCACTTTTTTGCCCTTCTCAACGTATGCAGAAGCGTACTGTGTCACAACAAATCGTTAGATATCCGTATGGATGTAAGCACGATTGTAAGAGACACAGTTAGTGGTTCGGCCTTAATTGACTTACGTCCACTTTCCAATGTAGAGGTAATTCCACTATATAAATATAATGGGTGCACTGGGCTTTCGGTATCTCAACAAGTGAGATTTAAAATCCTTTACAAGAGAAGATCACTCATGGACAATGATCAGCTCCTTCACACAGTAGACGACTTCTCGTTTCTAGCAGAATGATGCTCACACTCAGTAGTTGATTGTTGATTTCCACACAGTACGTTGTCACTAAGACGTAAGTCTGTCTATCAAAGCACAAAGACAATGTTGTGTCATAGTATAAATCCTCACAAAATAATTCCTTACAGTGAAGAATGACTTCTCAAGGAGCAGCCAGTTTCTGGTTCACAGTAGATGAATGCTTCAGCGCTTAATAGCTCAGTAGATGATTTCCACGTAGCTTTTGTCTCTTCTCAAGATGAGCCTGTAAGCACTCAAGAGACAACCACAGAGAGTCAGAGAACAAAAGAGATAAAGAAGGGATTTGTTTCTCACACAACGGAACCTGACTTCTCACACGCGAAGTCGGGTATCCGTCATACACTCAGTTCGGATGTGCACGGTTACCACAATCGTGACTCACTGCACTACACGCCCAGTGCCTGGGGTGAAGTTTTCAACTCCGGCGACTCCCACGCAACCTGCTCTACAGCCCCTCAAGAGGTCGAGACTTCTGCACAGCACCCTTGTGCTCGGGAGGACCTCTTTCCACTTCGGCAGCGTTCCCAACTGCTGCTCTACCCTGCAGGTACGAGACTTCAGGCGCGCACCCGCAAGTACGTGTCTAACTGCTCAAACTCCGTAGGGTCGAGACTTCCCTGCGAAAAGACACGACAAGAACGGAGCAACCGGCTACTGCAATCAAAACAGGTATTCACTTAGCTTCCCTCAGACGATTCGCCAGCCGCTCGTTGAACGCACTGGGGACACACAGTCCCTCTCACGACGATCAAGGTCGCACTCATCCCTTGAGACTCTCACACCCAGATTGCGAAAGGTAAGAACCAGGCGATCACTTAGCACCTTCCGTTCTCCGCCGATCATCAAAGCTTCACTCAAATCATACAGGCTTTGGACAACTACACAAACTACTCAGACGCACAAAGGCTAATTGGTCTGATAGCCTAGTCTGATTTTAATGGGGAAAACATGTTGTTTCGAAAACTTTATTTCCCTAATTCGGTTTTTATTGTTAAATTATATAATGTATAACTAAGCCTCACCTAATAGCTTAAGCTTTTAAGTCAAACGGTAAGGTTTCTACTCCCAGATTTAAATCCCCACGCATGCAAAAATCCCAACGACCAAAGGCCAAAAAGCCCTACCTAATCTTGAACCAACGGATTGAGGGGAAGGTTTCTACGCTTACAAGACGAATCGATGTTATGCAAAAATTCTTTAAGAAACCTATGTCTTGGGGCACCATATAATTTTTTTTTTGAAAAATAAACCTTATTTTCATTTGGGGTAGGGGGGGGGGGGGGGGAATTACAACTTGTTTTCAATTTTCTCATCGAATTTCACCCACAAGAAAATACAATAACCACACCCATCATCACCTCTGTCTGTCGTTTTGCAATAATATTCCCCGGGACGAACAGCCAACTCATTTCGTACGACAACCTTAAATAAATTATTTGGTAACTTGGCTAACGTGGGTGGCCTGGCAATGCCATACATAAGCAGATCTGGATTTAATAATCAAGTAATGAGAGATAACTTTTGAGAAGAATCGGGCGTTTCATCACTCGAGAGCTCCTCTTTTGGAACAAGGCACGTGGGATGGAGCGTCGTCCTCCTCGGACACGGCACTTGCCTCATCCCCCTCCCCCCCCCCCCACAAAACAATCCTAGGAGTCCATGCTCCCGACCGACAGTTCGAGAGCAGCGACACGTTAACTCGTGCTTAGAGCTAATATTATATGGAGTTCTGTTACTTAGCAGACTATTTCGAGGGGCAAAACGTTTTGCATTTCCTCGTTTAAATCATGTAAAATAGGGATGTGATTAATTGAGTCAAACCGTCGAAGACGTTGAATTCATACCAAACGACGTAAGATAAAGAATCCATGAAGATACCGTCATAACAGCCGAAGAGAAGACATAAAAGAGCGTGTAATAATAAAAAAAAACATTACCAGAGAGAGGGGTGAGGGAGGGAAGAGGAGGAAGCCGACGATCGATGGCTGTTGACACATGATTACGGCGGGGTCTCTAGCTGCTGGGTACGTGTAATAATCATATGGTTTGACTGTAAGTTGGAAAAGTACTTACTACCAATCAACCAACATTCCAGTCAGGTGATTCGACATCTGGTCACCTTAGTAGCCCAGTTATCTTACAACCGCGGGTGTAAATGAATGATGTCGACGTCTCCGTCCGGCTGTAAATGAATGCCTGGGACTTGGGAGGGAGCCCCGACAGCCCCCCCCCCCCCCCCCATCTCCTTACCAACGTGAAATAATATGACCAAATCCCAAACTGTTTGAAAATTGTGAACAGCCCTTTTGTTTTATGTTTTTTTTTTGTTTTTAATTATCAATAAAAATAAAATAACGTACGCATCGTTTTTCCTAAACTTAGTTGAGATCGCGTCGAGCCTTGGAAAATATTTCAAAAATAAATAATTTCAAAATTCGTGTAATAATATTATAAATCGAATTTTTTAAAAATCTAGTTCTTCTCTTGATAAATTGGATTTTTTTTTCTATTTGTCTTTAAAATTCGATTTTGTAAGAAGAAAGTTATTTTCGTCAGTACCCAATCAAACTCACTTCATTTAAAAATTGATTGTTGAAAATTAGAGTTCAAAATACTGAAAATTAAGTTTTTTATTTTAAATATTTTTGTAAAATGAAAAAGTGGGTGAGTGGCATTCCCTTCAACTTCAAATTATCGTGACCCACACAATCCACAACGATTTAACCCCAACAACAGTCCTGATAGACCTTCTTCAACCCCATGCTTCCCTGGTTTTATTGTTCTGTCCCCGCAAGTTACTCGGAATTCCTATGTTGTCGGAAAGTTTTCTACTTAGCCGACAGACCTCTTTTCTCGATGCTTGCATATGTTCTGTGGTCGACTTCTTGATATCTTAGCGATCCCGCTTTGTTAGGGATGGAGAAACAGGAGTTGGGCCCATTGTTCGCATCGCTGTCATCAACGTCGACGTCGACGTCACCTGTCAGGGTGCTTGAGGACTTCATGAGGATCAGAGGGTCTTCAGGGGACATGTCCATGGTCTCCGACCAGCAAGCTAGGAGGGGGCAGAAGCTCAGTTCTCGTTGGCGCTTCATCATCAGGATCTTCGTCAGACAACGGCCAGAGGAGGATGTCTTGGGAATGATTGTTCGGGAAAAGGCAGCGTCTCTCGAGAGAAGCACCGGCAGGAGAGATGTGACGGGGATGGCGCCCTGTTTTGTGCCGAGGATCGATTTGAATGGTGGAGACTTGCCCCGGCGGCACTTTGGCAGCGCGGAGCTTCAATTAGCGACGAACAATTTCAGCCACTGTGAGATGGGGTGTACTTCCACGTGATGCCGACCCTATCGAGCTTTTCTCGTTCTCATGAATCGGTTTGTGCAGAGAACCTGATAGGAAAAGGAGGTTATGCGGAGGTCTACAGGGGATGCCTCCGGAACGGGAAACTAGTCGCGGTCAAGCGGCTCACGCGAGGAACACCAGATGAAAAAATAGCAGACTTCCTGGCCGAGGTTGGGATCATGGCACATGCAGCCCACCGTAACACTGCCAAGCTGGTCGGATACGGGGTCGAAGGTGGGATGCACCTCGTGCTCGAGTTATCCCCGAACGGGAGTCTAGCCTCTTGGCTATATGGCTCGCAGGAGAAACTCGAATGGCAGGCAAGGTACAGGGTTGCATTGGGCACGGCGGAAGGGTTACTGTACCTCCATGAAGGCTGTCCGAGGAGGATTGTCCATAGAGACATCAAGGCTGCGAATATTTTGCTCACAAGGGACTTCCAACCACAGGTCAACTATTTCATAGCCCCCAATTTTTAGAACGGCTGGCCGAGGCTTCGATTTTGACTGATTCAGGATTGGTCATGCTCCTTTCAATGGATACAGATGTGTGATTTTGGACTTGCGAAATGGCTGCCCGAGAAGTGGACACACCACACTGTCTCCAAATTCGGAGGAACGTTCGGGTTCGTATTCTGTAGCAATTTGATCTTCCGGCGATTATGGAATTGCGAAATGTTCTATGTAATGCTGATGCTGCATTTTAGCATTTTTCCTAGGAAGATATCTTGCGCCGGAGTACATGATGCACGGCATAGTTGACGAAAAGACTGACGTGTTCGCATTTGGGGTGCTGCAACTGGAATTGATCTCTGGCTGCCGTGCTTTGGATTACGAGCAGCGGAGCCTCGTCATCTAGGTACTTTTTCCAACACGTTGCTTATCCGAAGAGACCTAGAACTGAAGTATCAATATCTTCGGAATTTATGTAAGTTTCAGCCCATTTTCAGTAGAAACCTCTGCTGAGGAAGAGCAACGCAAGAGAGCTAATCGATCCATCCATTGCCGGAAATTACGACGCAGGACAGCTGAATCTTGTAGTCTTGGCAGCTTCTCTGTGCCTGCGTCAGTCCTCGATTCGTCGCCCCAGCATGAGCCTGGTAAACTACTCTCCCAATACACTCCCTCCGCAAATGATCCTCAAACTCTAACCTGACCTTTTCCTGCAGATGCTGCAAATCCTGAAAGGAGACCTGAGCTGTCTGAAGAACACGGGCGAACTCGGAACCCCATTCTTCCGTCAAATATAGTCCCAGAACCCCCGTTCCGAGAGCTCAACCGTCGATACCAGAATGACCCAATACCTGGATACCACTTATCATGCCCCAGGACAAAGTCTGCGAAAAAGAAACTACAGTTTTGGATCATAAGGGATAGAACATATGACATATACTTCCGACATTCGTAAGTACAGACACAAAACGTTATGCAACTGGACATCGCCTCAGTGATAGATTCAGAGATTCTTTGTATTCCCAGATCAATTTCTCATCAAGGGTTCTTCCATGGACATGATCAATGCATTTCCGGTGCATCTCTGATTTTGCCCATTAATTGGGCACGGATGGGCCCAGTTGGAAAGTACATGACCCCCAAAACCCAATAAAGTCTTCAGCTTTCGATCCTTCGAGCACTTTTGCTGTCGGATCAAAGTCTTCCCGTTTCTTACAAGAACACGAGGTAAGAAGGTTGGAACCGGGGGATGGCGTTAAGGTGTTGTCTCAGTCGGTAAATCGATAGAATTACAAATGAAAAGGGCGTGGAGCATCGGCAAATCGGCCAACACCCAGAAGAATTTCCTCCCAAAATGCCACACCAAACCCCACTTCTTCACTCCCACCAAGTCACCTGGCCAGTCCTTTTCCCGGGTCCAATCCCCGTCCCGCTCTCTCGCCTCGATCTTCCGGGCGTTTACCGACACTCTCTGCGATGCCGCGGAGGACGGCTTTGTTGGCGGGGACTCCGGGTGGAGGAAGATATCGGAGTTGAGGGATCGGTTGGTTGAGATCAGGGGCGAGGACGAGGGTGTGGGCTTTGCTGGGGTTAGCGTCGGGGATGGGGTCGTTAGGGTTTTGGAGGAGAAGAGGGGGTTACTGCTGTCAAGGTTTGGGGATAACCCGGCTTTGCTTGAGCTCTTGAAGGAGTTGAGGTTTTACCCCGGTCTTGCCCTTCAGGTGTTTGTTGTTTTTCCTATAAGAATTTTGAATGTTTTAATTTTATTTGAGTGGTATAACCCAATGTTGCACCCAACAGAAAACGGTCGTGATAATGTTATTTATGTTTACTTGGGTCCACCCTAGTTATTCTCCCGAGTCATCTAGCACAACCCTAATTGTATCTGTTAAGTCGATGGTTGATGCATAGTTGTTTGTTTTACCTTTAACTTGGTTTATGATGGTGAATAGGTTTTTTGTTGGAGAAGGAAGCTTGCGGATGCCGGGATTCCTTTGACGTCAGAGGAGTATGCCAAGGGTATTTCATATGCCGGCAGGGTCAAGGACATTAATTTGGCAATTGAGTTATTCACCGAGGCTGGTAGTAGGAGGCTGAAGGCAACCTCGACTTATAATGCTTTGATGGGTGCATACATGTATAACGGGCTCTCGGATAAGTGCCAGTCAGTGTTTCGAGATTTGCAGCGAGATACCAGCTGCAGTGCCTCGATTGTCACGTATAACATCCTTTTATCGGTTTTTGGGCGGTTGATGCTGGTGGATCACATGGAGGCAACTGTTCGAGAGATAGAGAGCTTAGGGATGGCCCCTAATGTGAGTACTTACAACAATTTGATTGCCGGTTATCTCACTGCTTGGATGTGGGATGACATGGAGAGAGTATTTCGTTTGATGGAAGAAAGCCTGGTTAGACCTGACATAAACACGTACTTGCTGATGCTACGAGGTTATGCGCACTCTAAGAATCTGGAGAAGATGGAAGAGACTTATAAATTAGTGAAGGATCATGTCGATGAGAAGGAGATCCCATTGATCAGGACCATGATTTCTGCATATTGTAGGAGCACCTTGACGGATAAAGTCATGAAGGTGGAGGCTCTATTAAGGTTGATTCCAGAAAAGGGGTACAAACCTTGGTTGAATATACTACTAATTCGGTTATATGCAAAGGAACTGCTGTTAGATAAAATGGAGGACTCCATTGATGACGCTTTCGAGCACCACACCTATGTCCATACAGCGGGTATAATGCGGGCTATAGTAGACACTTATTTCCGATGCGGCGCATTGGACAAGCTTGTTCAGTTTGTGAAGCGTGCCGAAAATGCCGGATGGAGGATCTGCAGATCACTGTACCACTGTAAGATGGTCATGTTGGGATCTCAGAGAAGGATTGAGGAAATGGAAGGTGTACTCGAGGAGATGGAGAACTTCAATATGTACTGCACGAAGAAAACTCTCGTCATAATGTACAAAGCCTACTTGATGAATGGTAAAAATCACAAGGTAGAGCAATTAAAGGGTCTAATGTGCAAATGTGGATATGGACTTCCACCAGATGTGGCCCTGGCATAAGCGACCTTTTGTATTTTATAGCATTCATTACCAGCATTAACTTGACAGGTGAGAAGCTTTTAAAGGTCTCCGGAGGGATGGTAGTTTCTTCTGCTTCGAGGCAAACTTTCTATTCTGGTATGTTCTATGCAGCTATATGATTTTTGGGTCCTAGCCTCAACTAGTATTGGTTTTCAAACAGCTTTAGACTCCGCTAATTGCCTGCGACACTCTTCTTAAGCTATAATTACATAGAAGCTACTAATCACACCTCCTTCTAGTCATCTTGAGAAAGTAGTTGTATACCTTGAAGATGATTAATCGTCGACATATCAGTGAAAATATTTCATCCCTTCTTGATTAGGCGTGGACCTACACAGTGAGCTGGTTCTTGGTGGTCTGAACCCAAGGAAGCTGTTAATGATCCATTATCAAACTTCTCCACATAGCTAACCAGTTAGATGAGTATAAAGAAGAGGTAAACAGATCCTCCCTCCCATTCGCAGTCCTTTTCTGCTTTTGTGATAGACCCCTTTTGGGATGTAAAAACTGGAAGATAAGATAGATGTTGTGTTCATGTTGTTTGGTGTGGTGATCTATAATGCTCGACCTTCTCTCAAATTTCACACAGAAAGGACTCCTTGTGTCACACCCCAAAAAGAGTGCCAATTTGTCCTCCTTGCCAACCCCGATCGTCTTCTGGGAATTTGACAATGACCCCGTGATTAGAATAGCTATTGCAGTTACATTTCATGCGTCTGCGATTAGATTTTATGTTGCCCTCTTTCAGCATCCCTTGATTGATTGGGTCAGGGAAGGCATTGTACATGGGTTAGGGGCTTGACAATTAACATGACATGACCGATGCCAACGGGAGGACTCCGACTCTGAGCCAGGTAGCGGCTGACAACGGCTCCCTCGAAGCGATAAAGTTTTGCGTCAGTCAGTGGGGATGTGGATGTGTTTGATGCGAATGAGTGGAGTCCACTCCATTATGCTGCTCGGAACTGGATCAATGAAACCGTCAATTACCTTGTTGATCAATCGATATAAACAAAGCATGTCCTGAATGTAGAGTGGAAGACTGCCTGCTGAGGAGAACGGATTTGCTGATCTGTACGTCCGTTGAGATCAGGGGATGACCTTCACAGGGCCTCTAGATTTGGCGATGTCGATGGGGTCAGGGACTCCATGGCAGGAGGGGACGAGATCAAAACGGGAGAGTGGAGCGCGTCAAGGCATTGCTAAGTCATGGTGCAAAGGTTAAACGCCATTGCAATGAGCATCGGAAGCCGGGCAAATGCAGGCAGCCTTGATGTTGGCCTCTCAAGGCGGAGGGAAAAGGCTCGAACATGTCCTCGGGGATGGAAACAAGGGGAAATCCCAACACAAAGGAAAAAGGAAGCCTAGACTTCATTCTTGCGCCGTTTAAGAAGAATCGTCTGCCCCTATCTTTGGTGCTGCATAGTGTCTGTTGCAAATTACGCATCCCTTCTTCGTAAAATCATCTGTACGAGGATCCAGCGATCGATCCGAAACCACGATCACCCGAATTTAGTTAGTCCTACGGCTTCACATCAGCACTGAGATTGAGACGTAAACAAAGGCGCAGGCCGTCTCCATCGTCTATCATTGTTTTGCGGTAGAACATAGGCGATGTACTACTACTAGAGAAGTTTCAAAATTCCTATTGAATCGGGGATCTCGTTTACTCAACGTGATCTAAGTATACGAAACAAGTCGCGTTTACTAGCAAAGGTCATTAGGACGCAAGTGCATTTCCTAAACGCGACTTAATAACGGTATTATTAAAAATTTTCGAACTTACCGGCACTTCTCTGAACAAATTTTCGTCCGAGTCCGAACTCGAGACTTTTGTCGATGTACTTACTACTCGCCTCACAGTTGAGCTTTATGGACATGACGGAATGTTTTGGGCCTAAATTAAGTATGATTCAAACGAAGTGGTGCTGTGGCCCATTAAACCAGAAGGAAGGCACAAATTCGTATTAAGTCTACGAGGTGGTCGTTAAGTCTACACGAGTCCGGACTGGTAGTCAATGGGGTAGAGCCATGTCTACTAGGATCAGTTTGTTATCGAGATTTCCGAAAGTCAGTTAAAGAAGACTACGACCTTGGGAGATACTCTGAGAACGTGTCAAACGTCCCGAGCACACTAAGATTCAGTATAAAAGGAAAAGATTTGTCCTTAGAAAGACACGAAAATCATTCTGAGCCAAACGTTGCATTGATCGTCAACTCTTTGTTTTAGTTGAACAGGCGTCCAGACCCCGACTTCGGTGAACTCGCAAGGGTTTTTGGTCTTCACTTCCACCGTCAGAGTGAGCAACCGTAGCTATGACAACCACATTCTGCCTTCAATCCGTCACTAAGGTGAGCTCGTAGGGCCCTTAGTATCCACATCTGCCATCACCTTCGTCCACATTTCGTCCATACTCTGTCCAGAGATCATATTCCACCACTCCAATCCGCAAGTCTACGGCGTCACCACCATCCGCATCACCAACCTTTTTTGCTTTTCATGGCTATAAGTTTTTCAATTTTATTGTAAGGCATTATTTAACATAATCTATTAATTCAATTCATCTATTTCATTTACCGGCGACCACATTCAAATCGCTGTGAGTGTTTGTGTCAAATATTCCCAACGTGATTCGTTTTCGACGCGAGCAAGCTTCTCGTTCCCGGCCCTAAAACTTGGATTCCCGGAACTTTGGTCCTCGAGGCTGTTCGCCGGTGCTGCGACCTCGTCGTCGGAGGTCGAAAACAAACGGAGCACGATGGGAAAAAGCATTACACTAAGAGTACAGAGTTTTATACATTACGATTGTTCTACGGTCAACAGCCCATTCCACAAACTCGAATAAAAATTATTACTTTCCCCGGACTCAGCCGACCGTCCCGTTTCTCTTACAACACAAACGATTGACTGTCTCTCTCTCCTCCCCCTTTCTTTCTAGTTTCTTTCTCTATTTCCTGTTTTCATTTTCATCACCACATCGTAAAAGCAAAAGTCCAACCCTCCCGCTGTCTTCTCCTTTCTCCCCTTTTTCCTCTTTTTTTTTTATCCCTGCTTTCCTCCCAAAAGGTGTAAACTTGATCCAGCCCCGAATCAACCCACATCGTAAAAGTCATCCGCCTTTGCTTGACGTTCTGATCCGAGTTGAGGGTTAGTGACAAGTCGAGTGGTGGGGGTTGTTTTGAAGGGGAGGGGGTTGTTCTGATGGGGTCGAAGCCGTGGTTGTACCCGGCGCCCACCTACCGGAACCTCGAGAGCTTCTGGGACACCGACGACGACTCTCCCGGCCCGCGCTGCGGTCACACCCTCACTGCCGTCTCCCCTACCAAGACCCACGGCCCCCGCCTCATCTTATTCGGCGGCGCCACGGCCATCGAGGGCGGCCCCTCCTCCTCAGCCCCCGGCATCAGTTCGGTGACTCTTCCTCCCCATCTCCTCTTTTCCTGATAGGTTTTTTCCTGAAATCTGGGTGGGTTATTGTTTTCTCTTCTTGGTATTAGGATTGGCCGGCGTGACCAATTCGGTGCATTCGTACGACGTTCTTACGCAGAAATGGACAAGGCAACTACCTTTCATAATTTTCCAATCTTTTTTTTTCTCTCGTCTCCATGGAAGGAAAAAGTTGAATTTTGACTTTCTTTGACCGAATGGACTCCTTGGATTCTGTTGTGTTTGCAGAATTAAGCCTGCCGGGGACCCGCCATCTCCCAGGGCGGCACATGCTGCGGCTGCTGTGGGAACTATGGTCGTTTTTCAGGTAATGCCACTTTAGGGAGTGGCAAGAAGCGGTTGTCTCTGTTCCTGATCTAATGGAGGGATTTATGTGTTGTATACTAGGGCGGAATAGGTCCGGCGGGTCATTCTACGGACGATCTTTATGTTCTGGACCTGACAAATGATAAGTTCAAGTGGCACAGGTGAGCTATATCTTGCCCTAACCGCCCGATTTCTTTTGACATGATATTAGATGGTGTAGTCATACTAATTTATCGGCTTTGATTTATATTAGAGTGGTTGTTCAAGGACAGGGTCCTGGGCCACGGTATGGCCATGTGATGGACTTGGTCGGTCAAAGATATCTTGTTACTGTCAGTGGCAATGACGGTTAGTGAATTTTACTATTGGTACTTTTGTGTGGTGCTAGATCTTCTTTGCATGACTGTCAGTCTTTCTTTTATGAGCTCTGATTATAGTATGCAAAAAGTTGCCCTAGCACAACTAGATTTGTTTTTTTAGGTTATGCATATATGTTAAACAAAAGTAATGGACACTATTACAGGGAAGAGAGTTCTATCGGATGCATGGGCACTGGACACGGCTCAGAAACCCTACAAATGGAGCAAACTCAATCCAGAAGGGGATAGGCCATCTGCTCGAATGTAAGTGTCCATGGCGTCTTGGGTGATTTGGCAGCTCGAATGTCACTGAACAGATCATATTTTGGAAAACCTCAATATCATGTAGATATACTTCTTCCAAAGAAATGACATTTTAAAATGGAAATGACATAATTAATCCAAAAATTGGGGAAATATGCTCTGGAACATAATAACTTTCCACAGTTGTCTTTGTCGATGTGATTATTGTTTGTAGGTATGCAACTGCCAGTGCCCGTTCTGACGGCATGTTTTTGCTATGTGGTGGCAGAGACTCTAATGGTGCTGTAAGTTTCAAAATCTCTATTATGTGCAAGCAATCTGTTTTGTTAGATTGGTTGAGATAATCTTTTTTATTCACATTCTTATAAAAATTTGAAGTTTGCATTGTCCTTTAGAATTTTTTGGTTAGAATGAGAATGAATGCAATCCTTTCTTTGGAAGTACCACTTGAATGCAGCATTTTCCTTGTGCGATTTATTCACGTGGGGTGCTGAATGTCCTCGTGCTTTTTTTTAACTTTATCTTGATTGTTATCTTGAAAGATTAGCTTAACATTACCTTTTTAG
This sequence comes from Melastoma candidum, assembly GCA_023653495.1. NCBI lineage: Eukaryota > Viridiplantae > Streptophyta > Magnoliopsida > Myrtales > Melastomataceae > Melastoma > Melastoma candidum. The sequence continues at coordinate 1,139,345 of CM042887.1, forward strand.
ATAGGTAATAATAACATTCTTGTTTATAATAGATGAAACCTTGTCTAGTAGCCTAAATCTCAAAACCCCTGGACGCAATGCAAACTTTTAAATGGATAGACTTGGGGACCAGTGCAAACTTTTAAATACTTGAGCTTGTGATGGGAACTCTGTGTCAGTACTCTGACTATCTCCTATTATGGTGAACTAACGCAAGCCTCTGTTTATTATTTAAGTTATACATTCAACTTTACTAAGCATTATTGGTGAGTTACATTATATCCTCACAATTTGCATATCCTTGTGCTAAATACTTGTGCAAAGTGACAACGAGACCCCTAATGGTGATTGGAAATACTGACTTTGAGCTAATATTGCATCATTTAATTAGGTGTAAATCTGATCCGCTGACATAAATGATTGTTTCTATTCCTGTGAGTATGTCTTTGGTCAATTTTCTGTTTGTATCCTGATAAAAGTTTGAATGGATCTAGAGATAAGGACTAAGTTAATGTTCTTTATACTTGGGAGGCTCCTTGTTTAAATCCATTAACGTTTTGGAATCTGCAGCCACTTGCAGATGCCTATGGACTTCTTATGCATAGGAATGGCCAATGGGAATGGACACTTGCTCCCGGTGTATCCCCATCACCACGATACCAACATGCGGCAGTAAGTGCAAATTCTGCTGCTGACGGCTTTTAGCCAGCTTTATGGAGTCTTTTCCGCTTATAGTCAACTTGTTTAGCTAACTGGCCGCTAGCTGCACTTTTTAGGTTTTTGTAGGTGCACGGTTGCATGTTACTGGTGGTGTCCTAAAGGGTGGACGTTCAGTAGAAGGAGAAGCAGCTATTGCAGGTAATCAGATATTAAGTTATCATACGATTTAATAGTCAATGAATTCAAGGCGCTAAGGCGCCACCAAGGCGAGAAGGCCTCTCATCGCCCGAGGCGCTAGGCGCTAGGTGAGGCTCTAGACGCTAGGCTTTATGGCGCCAATGTATAGACTATAAAACAATCCACATCAGTTCCAAGTCCACGCCATCCGCATCTACATATCAAGACCAAGATCACCACAATCATCATCATCCAAGTCAATATCCTTTTCTAGCAAATTATCAATATCCTTTTTTTTGGGTGTTGGGAGGGGGGTTGTGGGGAGGGAGGGAGGGATTCCTATTACTTACTACACAATTTTGAACTGCCCTTTTCAAGGTTTTTATTCCTTGGGTTTGTATCCTTTCCTACCTCGATACTGTTCTGTCTGGTTGTAGCTTTTGCTTCTTCCCCTCCCTCCCTCCCACAACATCCAATCCCTTTTGTTTGTTTTCTAGGTTGTTTGTTGTTCTTTTCCTCCCTTCTCCTCCCCCCTCCCCTCTCCTGTCTATTCACATTATCACAACCCCCCAACCCAACCCCAAAGTAGCCACCCAGCTACAGCCAGCTGCTGCTGCAGCGCCAGGAGCAGCATCATTTTGTTCTTTCTTGCCTCCTCCCAAGATTTAATTTTTTTCTTCTCTTTTAACAAGAAAATAAAAAACCCAGTTCCCCCTGTCCCCCCGATTTGATTCTATTAATATATTTTAAACCAAGTTTGTTTGGTCTTTATCTTCTTGGTTGCTTCCTCTGTGGTTTTTTGAAGTAATAAGAAGAGGGACAAAACTGGGGATTTTGTTTTTCTCTGGATCCCAGTTTTGTCTTTGTGGGTGCACTTCCTTTTTAGCCTATATCTTCTTCTCTTCTTCCTCTTCTTCCTCCTCCTTGTTCCCAGAACGTTTGTCTTAATCTTGCATTAACAAGCGGACAAACTAAGCTTTAAAGAATAAGATCGACAAGTTTTTGGCTTCTGGGTTTTGTTTATATGTGTGGTTTTTTATGGTGGTGGTGTCAGGTTGTCTCCTTCTCTTCCTCGGAAATGTGGAATAGAGAAATCTTCTCGAGCTCATAAAAGAAAAGTTGAAGGTTTGTGGGAGAGGGAGGAAGTGGGTGGGGAAAAGTTTTCCATCTTTGTCCAGATATATTTTTTCCTTGAAGAAATGGGACTAGATTGGTTGGGTGAAATATCTGCTAGTCCTTTTTTTCTGGTCCATTCCTAAATCCAACAAGCGAAGCGCCTTGTTGGTGCCTTGGGTCAGGTGCTCGCCTAGGCAGCGCCTTCTCATTGGCGCCCGCCCTAAGCCAAAATAGGCGAGGAGGCCTCGCCTCGCCTCGCCCTAGCGCCTAGGCGCTCAAGGCGGCTCGCCTTGAAATCACTGATAATAGTTTGTTTGCTATAATCTGTTCGCATCAACGAGTTACATATTCAATGGATGGAATGACCAGTTGGGATGCATTTGTGCATTCCCATGGAAAGAAATATTTGTTCTCTCTTGTTTATTTTAACTCAACAATGCGCCTATTCTACCTTTATATGTACCCACAGTTTTGGACACGGCTGCTGGAGTATGGTTGGACAGGAATGGACTTGTAACTTCCTCTCGGTCAAGTAAGGACCATGCGCAATTTGATCCGGCTTTGGAGATGATGCGTCGTTGTCGCCATGCAGCTGCGTCTGTTGGTGTTCGCATATACATTCATGGTGGTCTTAGGGGAGGTAAAGAACCTTTTCTTTACTTTTCAGGAAATTCCATCCTGACCATATTATTCGAATCTCTAGCCCACTTAGAATGTGGATATTGGAAGGGATGACAAGCATTCTTCAGCACTAATACACTAATAAAGTCTATACCTGTAATGGACCCCCTCGAATTCAGCTGTAATCTTGTCTAAAGTAATGAAGAAAATCTTACACATGCCTTTTTGTGGGTATTGAGATAACTTCCGGAAATTAGCATAGTGTTTATTAGGAGGAATTTGGCAAGCATATCGGTTAGTTAATGAATTGCCATTTGAATTTTTTAGGTAAGTGAGGGTGATGATGTTTATCCATTGGAATCTTTTCTTGCTTAAATAGTAGTAAGGAACCAGTCTGTGCCCATGAATACCAAAAAAGTAGTGTTTAACTTTAGACGTGATGAGTAGCCCATTTTAGTCTTAGTGTATAAACTAAGAAGGAAAGTTGTATTCATCATATTTATGGGGGTGAGCATGAGATACTGATCCAACGGATGAATGCAAAAGACATGCGAAGGATGGTTTTGTAAAAGTTCTTGCAATTGAATAAGTTTGACGATGGGAAATCATTTCAGTGGTTAATCAATTTCAACTCTGATCAATGGTTGCTGGTGGTTTTCTGGATAGAAAATCAAATATTTTAATAATTTCCAGTAGAAATCTCTCATTTCAGTGGTTAATCAATAGCACAAGAATCTTGATTCGACAATGTGGCTTAATTTCTGTAACGCTGTTTTACTTGGGTTTTGCTTACTAAAAGTGCAGAAATGTCCAGTTTGGAAATTAATTTTTGTTTTCTGAATTTCTTATTTTTGTATATGTAGATGTGCTGCTTGACGACTTTCTGGTCACTGAGAATACTCCTTTTCAGTCGGATGCTAATTCTCCCACTTTAGCCCCTGACAGAGGTTCCCCAACTTCAAATTTGAAAGTAGGCCCATCTAATCTTGTGTCTGAAACGTCTTCAACTAGTGATAGTGAATCGGAAAATCCCACATCAGTTGGCTTGAGGTATCTCACTGTTGGGTTTTATCCCTGTATCTTCTCTGGATTATAAACTGTTTTCCTCTAACCTATTTCTCTATCTTATGTGCGAGTATTGTCGAGCTGTGCTTGTGGTTTCCTTGTTATTTTCTTCATGCTTAGCTCTATTTAAATTTGAATAATCCATTCCTGCAACAGCATGGACAGGAATTCCATGGAAAAGCTGAGATTAGCTTCTGCTGCCGAAGCAGAGGTGGCTCATGCCGTTTGGCAAGCTGTCCAAGGAACTTCTGTCCCTACTGAAGAAACTTCGGCATCAGATGACAACTCTCAAGCAACAGAAACTGGATCGGATGGTAGTGACACAGAGGCTGATGTTCGATTGCATCCGAGAGCAGTATGTCTTTTGCACTACCCACACTACATTACCTGTGGGATTAAATTAGATTTCTGGATATTTATTCTTCCTATTCTACAGGTGGTTGTGGCAAAAGAGACGGTGGGTAATCTGGGTGGAATGGTTCGACAACTATCTCTTGATCAATTTGAGAATGAGAGCAGACGAATGGTTCCAACAAACAGTGAGCTATCAAATCCTACTAAGAAGTTCACCCGTCAGAAGTCTCCTCAAGGGTTGCATAAAAAGGTGAGCATGAAACATCTTCCATAGATATGGGAGTCCAGAACCAATGTGCTGTACCCATTGCCTTGTAGGTCATATCCACATTGCTTCGCCCACGAAATTGGAAACCCCCTGTCAATAGGAGGTTTTTCCTAGATTCTTATGAAGTTGGAGAGCTTTGTTATGCTGCGGAGCAGATTTTCATGCACGAGCCGACTGTCCTTCAGCTGAAAGCTCCAATTAAAGTATTCGGAGACCTGCACGGACAATTTGGCGACTTAATGCGTTTATTTGATGAATATGGTTTTCCTTCAACGGCAGGAGACATCACGTGAGTATTATGACTTTTTAATGCTATATCTTGATCGCTCCCTACTTTACAGTGGTGGAAAGTCTTGACAGGAGGTGAAATAAAACATGAACATTTGCAGAAAACTTGCATCGATCTACTTTCTTAGTCCAAGTCAGCCACACAAATTGAGAGGATATGGAAGTACTTACATTGTTATTGATGCCAATTAATCTCAGCCGAATTACGGAGATTATGTTTAGGGGTAGTTTTTGCCTGTGCGCTAAGATTCTTTCACTCTTTCTACTTGTTTGAAGAGCAAATTATAAAAGTAAAGCTGTTAAGGTGATCAAGTTTATAAAAAGAAGTTCAATTCATCTGAATAGTCTTTTCCTGGTTCTTTGATTATCATTTTGCCTCTTAAAATCGGAAAGTTTTTACAAGTCACAAATTCGACAATCTCTTGCTCTCTAATTGTCTTCTTGGTCTTGTAATAGATACATCGACTACTTATTTCTGGGTGATTATGTGGATCGCGGGCAGCACAGCCTGGAGACAATCACATTGCTGCTTGCTCTTAAGGCAGGATTATATCTTTTATTTCCTAGTGCTGAGGACATTCTGAAATGTTTTTTTTTTCATCTGTTCTCTTCGTTTTCCTAATTTTTGTTATGGCCATAATCTTTCAGATTGAATATCCTGAGAATGTCCACCTAATACGGGGAAACCACGAGGCTGCTGACATCAATGCCCTCTTTGGGTTTCGCCTCGAATGTATTGAGCGAATGGTGGGTATAAGTATAACTAGTACCGTTAGCTTAGCTTTAGCATCTGTTGATGTTTGATTATGTTTCAGGGAGAGAATGATGGAATTTGGGCATGGACGCGATTCAATCAACTATTCAATTGCCTTCCTCTCGCTGCTTTAATTGAGAAGAAGATAATATGTATGCATGGTGGCATAGGGAGGTCAATAAATTCTGTGGAGCAAATAGAGAAGCTTGAAAGGCCGATAACGATGGATGCTGGATCAGTAATTCTGATGGATCTCTTGTGGTAGGGATTGTTCATAAATTTCCTTTAGCTTTCCTCTGAAACAATCTTGGATCAGCTGAAGGCTATATCTTTAGTTGCTCTGGGAAATTCTTATGGTTTGTTTCTCAATCAGGTCTGATCCAACAGAAAACGACAGTGTGGAGGGTCTGCGGCCAAATGCGAGAGGGCCTGGTCTTGTTACATTTGGGGTAGGCTGTTGAATTTTATTTTTGCCGGATATAATTTTCTTAATTACTTGATTGCTTCTGAGGTTGTTTTGTTTAATGATTTAAGTGTTGTTTAACTTCTGTGATGTTGCAGCCTGACAGGGTGACCGACTTCTGCAAGAAAAACAAACTTCAACTTATTATTCGGGCACACGAATGTGTTATGGATGGATTCGAGCGTTTTGCTCAGGGGCAGTTGATCACGCTTTTCTCGGCAACCAACTACTGTGGTGACAAGATTGTTCTTACATTGGTTTTTTTTCCTTTCACAATTGTTTGACCGCTCTAATAGGAACGTCTCTTCAGGAACGGCGAACAATGCTGGAGCAATATTGGTTGTCGGAAGGGGATTGGTTGTCGTGCCGAAGTTGATTCATCCACTTCCACCCCCTCTTCAATCGCCCGAGACATCCCCTGAGCGTGTAGTTGACGATACATGGATGCAGGTACCTGTTCCGTCCCAAATCCCCCTGTAGGTTCCACAAATCAATTGCATCGCTGATGTTTGGATACTTGATCTACGACAGGAACTTAACATCCAAAGGCCGCCAACACCAACGAGAGGCCGCCCTCAACCCGACCTCGATCGAAGTTCGCTTGCATATATCTGACATTGAAAAGGTTGACATTGTTATCATCCTTCCATGGACCGAGGTGAAGCTTCTCACACAATGAGCAGCAATGCTTCGCGGAGTGATGTAAGGCAGTAGCTGGCGCCAAACAATTGAGAGACAGGAGGAGGTCCTGAAAATGTAGGTATTGTTATTTGAGAGTATAGAGTGGCGTTACACCTACTATGTAAATGAGGTAGGAAAGCTGGCCGGAGTCAGGAATTTCCGTTGCCGCAGGTTGCTCAATGACCCAGGGATGTGGTGTTGGTTTCGGGGTTTGAGATTGTCGCCTTGGTAGTCATCTGTTGTTGTGGGGAGGGGGGAAGGGTTGTTGTACTCGTATCTTTGGTTAGGATCATTCAAAGGTATAATGTCCATATTTCGTGTGGAGGATCGTGGATGACTCACTCTATTTTGTTACTCTGATTCCATTGTAAATGTGAACTCCATCCAAAGGTCGTTCACATCGGGACTAATCCTTTTAGTCCAAAATGGAACCAGAGAACACGAGGATGATGCTGAATTGACCACTTCCTAAAAGTTGATAAAAAATATACAAACCAAACCAAGACCAGAAACAGTCATCTCCTAGACCAACCAGAAAGCCACCAGAATCCTCCGCCGACGGTGTAATGAAGCTCTCAAACTGGACTGAACGGTAGCTGGCCGACTGACAAGATAGGCATCGCCCGTTTGCTTCATCGACCTCAGCGAAGCCCTGGCCTTACGGTTTACATAATGCCTGCTACATAAGTACACATTCTGGTAACGAGTTGCACCTTCACTAGAAGAGAGGAGAGAAGAAGCATGTGATGACAAGACAAGAAAGTAATAAAAGAAAAGGGAAGAATGGTTAAGAGGGTCGCTGGAGTAAACTACTTCATTATCCCAAATACTGTACACATGATAGTTCCGAGGGAAGAATCAACAAATGGATAAATATTAATCTAATGGGGGCTTTTCAATGATACATGATGTTACAGAGATGATGTTGATTCATCAACGCCTGCACCGAAGAGTGCAAGTTTCAGGCATTCCGACCCCAGGCCGGCAATTCACTCATGAAGTGGAGTCCTGCAAATGCAACTATACACCGATCTAGCCGGGCGAGATTCGCAGCTGTTGTCGAGCAATAACTTCAGCGTGGCAACTTAAGCTTCCTTCAATGGGCTGAACTCTATATTCAATAAGTTTTGCTTTGTCTGTTGTCTCTTTTGTGCTGGACTTTCAATTTCTTACCACCTAATTGTCGTCCATTCATTGCATTAATGGCCGATTGTGCAGCTTCAGGGGTTTCATAGCTTACAAATCCTGTAAAAAGTAAACACGCTATATTGGTGACGAAACCTTACAAAATAATGGTGTAGAAGTTTTTGTAGTTTTTTCTCGTGTTTGTGTGTGTGTTGGGGGGGGGGGGGGGGAATCCTCACCGAAACATTTGCTGGCATCAGTAGCTTTGTCAACATACACCTTGGCGCTCAAAACCCTACCAAACCCTTTAAAAGCGTTCGCCAACTCGAGATCACCAAACTCTTGAGGTATATGATAGATGAATAAATTAGCTCCGGGGGGACCTACATGTTGAAATTGCAGTAGCACAAATCACTAGAGCCTAATTAGCAAATTAACTCAGAAATCAACATGAGTCTAACTTAAAAACAAACCTTCAATCTGACGACCAGCACCTCCACCAGAAGATGAGGCGGAGTTACCATCGTGAGCTGCAGAAGCCCCACTTCTGGGACTGAGAGCCCGATTACAAATAACTGCTGGATATGCAACAGGATATTGAACTCCCGGCACTCTGGGATAATGAGAACCTACATAACTTGCGGCAGGCATGCTGTAACTTCTTGGGGATATATCAGGTGAGATGGCACGGACTGTAGTTCCTTGGTTCACTGGAGAAATCAAACTGTGATACTGATTCTGCATAGCTGGCAGGCGGTATTGCATGAGCCCATATGTCCCGTGACCCTATGGAATTTGACATTAAGAACAAACAATCATTTGACAGAACCATCTGCAGAAACTACACAAACAAGGAGCGGTTCTTTACAACATCGATTCAACCATAGTCCCCAACCACTTTTTCCATTTCATCTGCACCTAATAAGATCAGCAGAGCGTGTAAAAACCATCCACAGAGTGGAAGAACATATCTCATCACACCCAAAGAAGCATTAATATAGAATCTTAAAGGAAAATAGAAGACCTGATATCCATATCCATCATAAGGAGGGATGTAGCCCATAGGCAAAGTCCCAAATATAGATGGATGTCGTGACTCGGCATTTGGTATGTTAGCAGAGTTCTGAAAGTGAGCTTTCTGAGCTCTACGAGTCTGACTTTCTTTCTCTGTATCAGCCCATTTGACGACAAGAGGCACACTTGAACCCTGAAAGGTGATACCCAGTCAGTGGTTTGGAATATTTTTTTTAAATATAAGTACCCTCTTTCTTTTCTTTAACAGGAAATTACTAGTCACATCCCATAGACCCAAACCCATTGTTACATAAGCATCGTTGAAGTTTAGCAAAGCCAATTGCTTAAAATAGGTCATTTTCAATGTCGATGAAATAATTCCCAACTTATGCACCATCCCATACTGCACCAAATCAACCAAAGGGAACATGAAGGGTCATCAAATCAAATCAAAGGAATCATGAGGAAAAACCTCCATTCTATGCTTTCCGTTGAGGGCTTCTAGAGCTGAAAGTGCTTGTTCTTTTGTCTCGTACTTAATGAAAGCGCAGCCTAGAAAAATAAACGAATACTTACCAGAAGAACATCCCATGAAAACTTCGGATCATCAAGTAAAGCTTTGTCCTACTAAGTATCCCGAATGACTACTTACCTTTACTAGTTTTTTGTGAACCTCTTAATATGTGCAAGTCCTTTATGTTTCCATATTCTGAAAACACCTCGGAAACCTCATCCTCCGTAACATTTTTTGGTAGCATACCAACGAAAAGCTTGTGCTCTGTTTTCCAAAGAAACATCAGACCCACAAAAAAAAGTGTGCAAAGAATATAACGAAATCTGAGAATCTTCTACCAATTAAATGCAACATCCCATAAAAGCGTACCTAATCTTTCCAGCTCACCATCTGCGTACTTTACTTGTAGCGGACTAGATGCCTAACAGGCCAACAGATGGAGGAACATTCTCAACAAGACAATGATAGATTCAAGATATCGATCAACAGGATAGTCAAGGAAAAAAAAAAGAAGACACAGCAATAGGCTTTTTCACAAAGATAAGTCATTTCTTATTATCGATCCGTCGTGACCCTATGCAGAGAAAAAGATATAAAACGTAGTCAGCAGAATATGTGGAAAAAGAAATATCATTTCCAGACAGATGGTCAAATGCTACTTCAAAACAGTAGATTTCTCAATACAACTGTAATACCATCAATCCCAACAAGATGGTGGTCTTTGAAACGACTTGGAATCCCAAGTTTATTTGCCGCTAAAGCACTTAGCCAGCAATTCAGACTTCATCAAAAGCAGAAATAGCAACATTGCCTCTCAGATCATGATTCTCTGTCGCTATTGTAAAGATGCCAGATCTAATTTTGTAATCTATAAAACTCCATGAACTCACTGAAGGAGAAAACAAAGAGATAATATATACGCTCAACTATCAAATCAATACACTCCATCGAAACCTTTGCTCTTCTAGCCCCGTCTCACGGTCTCACCCAAGTCAAACAAAAATTAATCAATGGGGCCAGACTGCTGAGGCATCCTAATTCTAAAAAGGGCAGCAGCTGCTGCCAAATGAACAGCTTATGCCACAAAACAGCTGCACACCTCCCACCATGTCCAGGTCAGCATTGAATCACCAACACAGTTTCCAGCCTCCAACCACCACCAAGAAATCAACAATGCGGTACAACTACCACACCAAAAAAGAAATGATCGACGAATAAACGAAACCCGAGACGAACGAACTAACCCCAGGGAGTGTTTGCTTGTTGTGAAAGGCCTCGATTGCCTTATCCGCCTCCTTCCTCGACGGACAAACCACGAAGCAGCACCCTACGTAAACGGCAACAAACCACAACAACCAAAAAAAAAAAAGAAAAACAAAGAAAAACGAGCAAGGCCTCAAAACACGATATCGAACTCCGAAACCTTCCAAATCTGGATTCCGCAACAATGCAAACCCGTAAAAACTGCCGAGAAAAAAGAAAGAAGGAGCGAGAGTTTGGAGGCACGAACCGCGGGAGGACCGGGTGGCCTTGTCCTTGATGAGGCTGACCTCGTCGACGATGGCGATTTCCTTGAACAAAGAGAGGAGGTCGGACTCCGTCATGTGCTTAGGGACTTGACCAACGAACAGCTTCACGCTCTCCTCCTCCTCCTCCTCCTCCTCCTCCCCCACCGCTTCCACCTCCGTCTCCTTCCTCCCTCCACCCTCCGCCTCCTCCATTGGCCTTGAGACCGAAGACCTCTCCGTCAGCTCCCCTCCGCCGCAGAGATCTCGCCGGAGATGGCGGTTACGGGGGTAGTTACGACGGTGACGAGTTTCCCTTTCGGTTGGGTGTGGGGGCTGGGATTCTTCGATTAGTCGTCGCTCCACCCGTTCCTTAGTTTAAGAAATGTTTTTTTTCCCGTTCCTACCATTTGCTTGTCCTTTTCTGTTTTTATTCGGATTATTGGATAATGGGATTCGCGGTGGCAAGGGGACGTAATTACTAGAGAAGTTCGAGGGTCAAAAATCCCGAGGGGCGTTAATTAAATGAGGATAGCTGGACCTGGGTAGGCATGAAATTACGGTCTCGTCCCTATTTCCGCCGCAGTTGGCTGGAAACGGTAAATGGGAAAGGAGTTTTGGATGATGAGATTCGGACCGAACAGGAAACAAAAGTACAAATAGTAACAAAAGAAAGCGTTGGTGTGCAAGGGTGGCCATATTCCCCGGATTTGAATTACCCAAATACTTATTCTATCGTTTGGTAGGTTTGCGAAACCCGAGTCCGGTCAACGAACGAGTAACCCAAGAATGTTACTCTTAATCATTCAATTTTATGGATCGGGGGCTGAAGGAAATTACAAAACTAACCTTCAGGCTTCATGGACAACACCACGGAGATGACGGTTGACCGGCGCGTTTTGGGATGTTTTCTGGTAAGCCTAGGTGGCAAACATCGTAATTTGGTCGGAAACCCGAGGGTTGTTGTCGGAAGGGGTAGGATGCCAGGCTGTCGCCACCGGGAACCTATCCACACGTCGTGTTCCGACAAATAGAGACATTTTTTAGTTATTTTTTTATTTTTCTGCCATCTAAAGCATGTTGGTGTCTTGATCTCTCACTACATCTACTTCTCTAACGAAATGGCTGCCGGGTGGTTGATCAGCTGAGCGTTTCCATGGGGGACTCAGAGGGACGGGGCGCGAGGCCCCGGCCCCCGAACACAGGTCGCATGTAGGCGTCGTCAAACAGCCGCCAGTAGTGGTGGACGGTGTTCGTTGGCGTCGCCAGGAGCATCCGCAGGCTCCTGCCGTGGATAACTACATGGCCATTCGGAAAAGTTCCTGATCCGTGGCCGTTCGTTAGGAGGGGTTCCTCCATGGACTTTAATGCGAGAAGTTCGGCGGAGAAGTTGCTGGGGTATATCTGCAACGGCAGCAGGTACCTTACCAGGGCCTTGGTGATCGAACCGAACACCTGAAAGAGAACACGAGATCGATATCCCAAGTACGACGGAATTCGCATAAAAGAGAGTGACACTACTAGTACTATACCACTGTGCTGAAGAGAACGATTGAGATGGTGCTGGTTATCAAAATCGCGTTCCCGCGCAATTTCGTGTACCCCGACCTAGTAAACTGTCAATGTGCAGACATCGGAGTTAGCACGACGAAAAACTTGAGGTAAACATGACTACATTACGAAATTCTAGGTTGTCCAAATAGTCACCTGGTTGTAGGCGAGCGCCATTGATACAGCCCCTCGCATCAGCCCAGCCCACCATATTATCACCTGCTGCTTGTACCCAATCCTTTCGTGCGGAGAGCTCCTGGTCAAGTTTGCGACGAAAGACAGGGGGAAAACGAAAGCGGCTCTTCCGACCACCACCAGGGTGAAGAGAATCGCGCTCACCCCAATCGATGTCCCCGGACTGTGAATGCAAACCAAACGAAGTTGTGTTCATCCCTGAAATGAATCCACGGAATTTAGCAAGCAAATAAGGATGTAATACCCTACCTCTTGCTCACTAGTCTCCACTTCTCAATGTCTAGGGCGTCTATGCCGACGTACAAGAAGATGAAAATCTCTGCGATAAAAGACATGGTCGCGAAAGCATGCCTGCACAATGATTTCAGGTTCTTCAACCTCACACCAATCAAAATATGAAGGCAATTGGCATGATGGAGGGTGGTTAACTCACTTTGTCGTAACTCTTGACTTTTCTGTTACATTATGCCAAGTGTAATGTGACATAACAATCCCGCAGAAGAAGACTGTCAGAATGCCGCTCAAGTACAACAGCTACACCAATGATTAACAGGATCAGCGTATAGGCTATAAGATGTCGGGACAAGGACAAGCAAACCGTATAATGAAAGAGACATACTTCAGCCATCATGTAAGAGAAATACGCCATGAGGATCATAAGAGCAACTTCGCGGTCGGTCGAGTGCCTGGAGATTGTAAATGTTGGAATTCCGATTAGAGGCAAAAAGTTACTATGGTGAATCAGAAACCAAACCCAATCAATCACCTGCCGAAATAAAGTTTCTTGATGATATACGCGCTAAGTAACCCGACCTACAAAAATGTTGCAGGAAACTCGAATTACAAAATGAGGGCTGCAATGAAGAGAGGAATCGTATAGCAGTGAAGGAGAAATGATTTCGAATTCTCATTGCTAGTAAAAATCAGCCATATCATCTACTCAATGCTGGACTGCCCATACAGTAATCGTTTTCCAAACTAAATGACAAGGAGAGAGAAGGGGAGGGGGTGTTGCACATACCACTGCGCCCAGAAATGTGCTTGTCGAGAATAAGTACAACAAGCTGCCTAGGAACTTGAAGGTGACATCCGAAGTGAAACGAGAGAGATCAAATCTCTGAAGCGCGTTAAAGAGGACCACAGAAGTGGCATCATTGACAACACCTTCTCCGAAAACTAGGCTATACAGTAAAGGCGTCTCTTCCTGATTCAGCACCTGTCAAATTTGGCCCATAATAAAGGATTAACCTCTCATCTAGTCAGAAAATGGCAGCGTGCAATGTAGTAGGCATGTTAAGTCGCACCTGCAATGTGCAAACAGAGTCCGTTGCAGAGAATATTGCCCCGAGTGCTTCAGTGACAAAAGGGAGAGATTATAAAAAAAGAGACATTCGATAAAATTTCAAAATAATTGTAGATGTAGATACTGCGCACCGAGATAATCTCCCGTCTCTAGGAACCCAATATTCAATTTTTCAAATAATTTGGCTGCACCTGTAAAGAGAATTCAGGTCTTAGCAAAAGCATAAATAGAAATGGAGGAAGTGCAAGAAATCTTCTAGCATGAAGCCAAACGACGGCAAGTTCATCTTTTGCTGCAGGTTCTCCTACATTACTAAATCTGCAACAGACTCGTATGGAAGGATGCAATGTTCAGATCGAACGTGAGTCACTGTGTTTCGTGATACAGAAGGAACAACTCAGTAGACAACATTTAGCACGATTAGTCTTTCCTAGTTGTTGGTTTTACCCGACACAAATAGGACATGCATGATTCTGAAAATTTTCACCTTAACTTACCCAATGATATGACCACGAAGGATATCAGAGTTCCGACCACACCGAAGAGATTAATTGTCAGGAAATTGTGAAAGAAATGCTTCTTCTTTACCTGAAACCTGGACAACCAGTCCCATCAAGTACATTGTGCAAATTAACAATGGCATTGATAGCCATGAAACTAAAGGTCAAAGGCGCATTGGATCTTACCCAGCATTGAATATAATAGGCGGGAGAAGGTATATAAAGAACAGCTCTTCATTGAAGATCAATATGTGTGAGCTCCTTCCTCCAGTTGCGATAAGTATCATAACCCCAGTGCAAAGACCCTGCAAACCATAAACCCCACTGAATGCCAGAAAACGGGAATTTCAACATCACAACCCTCTGTTGCCGGTCTCAACCTCGGCCAACCAACATTCTGCATCTCTAACTGAGTAAAATCAAACTGAAACTCACGATGATGAGCGCCGTAATGGACCCGTTGACCCATCTGTTCGTCTCGAGCAGGTGCCCGACCACGATGCAAGTGCAGAGAAGCCCAACAAACAGTGTGATGGCATCAATGGAGATCTCCTCGGACTTTGACAGGAACATCAGCTTTGGCAGAACATACCCCAAGTCCAGACCCATCATTTCACCAATTCATTCACGACAAACCCTCCGAAACCCAGGAAGAAACTCCTCCCTCCGCACGCGGCCAATCGCTGTGCCAACTACTCATCCACCTAAGTGAAAAGGAAACAGCACCATCACGACTCCGTTCAACAGGAATCAAAACAGAACAACACAATTAGACATCGAGCAACTTCCTATGTTTTGTCCAATTCCCTCCTACCCAAGATAAAAATTTCTAATCAATTCCTGCATCAAACAGTCAATGCTCCCTACCATACCAAACCAAACCAAACGGTCTCATACAACATCACAACTTGGAAAGAAACAAAAAGTAAGACAAAAATGAAAGAAGAAGAAAGACCCACAAAAGAGAAACAAAAGAAAAATCACATGCATATCGGGCTTCCCTACCCTTTTTCCCGATTTTTCTTTACTTGAGGCAGGAGGACAAGTGAACTGATCTCGACATCATACCAAAGAAGCAGACTTTCTCGAGAATTCTCCCAAAAAAAGAAAATTAAAAACCCACGAAAGCAAACGGACAGAAAGATGGAAAGCCAGGGAAAGAACCCCCGGAGACGATGGTGATGAATGGTGCTCGGGGAACAGCTGAACTGGTACGATGTTTGCTTATGAGCCGGTTAAAAAGGCAAGGTGGGAGGTGCCCGATATGGGGCTTTGACCGTTCGATGGGAGTGAGATCAACGGACGGGATGTTCCGTTCCCGGAAGGACTTCCTTCTTGCAGGAGGAATCTGTCTTCCTAAGACACCCCCATCCATCCCTTGACTTGCCGTGGGTTCCACGCTTTTGTCTCTTTCCCTCCTCCTCCTCCTCCTCCCTGATTTTGACTGTCGGAACAATTTCTACATCATTTCTCCATGTCGTGCTTCTTACATCCTTGCGCATGTAAAAATTTGGACTTTGTCGCCCGTAATTTCCCTGTCTGAACCAACAGAGGAAGCCTTTTCTCGCGTCTAAATTATATAAAAAACAGAAAGGGACAAAAGCGACAGGAGAAGGGGAATGCGATGTGCATGTTTAGGCATAGGTTGCGGCGACTGTTCTTGCATTATCCCATGGGGAAAGCTTGTAGGCACAAGAGGAATGAAAAAGTTTGCACATTGCATCAGCTTGCTCTAAGTCACAAAGATAAGCCCAAGGAAGAATTTGGGAAAGGGAAAAAAGCAATCTGGACCAAACAAAGTTTACAACATCTTTTAAGGATACTTTTTATTGTATTCTTACAGTATTTAGGTAATAAAAAAGGGTTAGTGGGAGAGACCGACCTACTGACTGACTCGCCGGGCATGCATTGAAAAGTTGGGTTGGGTTGGGTGGGAGGGGAGAAAAGCAAGAAATCCGTCAAAGAAGTGATCCCATTCTGATCAGTGACTACAGAGCAATTTAGCAATAAAGCGACCACAAACGAAGGCCAAAGCCATCATCATCATTCAGCACCGTCGGCTTCCTTAAGCCACAAAAAGAAAAGATTGAAACTTTTCCTTCCCACGTCCCTTTAATCGATCAAATCTTTCAATCCCCGACAAATCCCTATTCCCTGGTCCGAACCCATGTCGTTGATTATGGGTTCCTCCCTTCTGGGTCGATCCCGATCGGCTCGTCCGGGAGATCAAGACCTGTCCCTGAACATGGTTTTAGGCTAACCGCTGTGGTTGGGATCTCGGGCAGTTGTTGTGTGCAGTTACCTTGTTCGATGTCGTCTAGTGGGATTAGACCCGAAAGTTTGGACCTTTCCGTGAGTTGAAATCGCGTTGCCCGTGGGTTTCTTTGGTTTTGGAGTTGGGTTCTTTCTTTTCCTTTTTTTTATTGTTGTGGGGAAGAGGAGGAGCAGTTTCCTTGTGATTGGGGGAAAATGGGGATCCGATTTTAGGTCTTCCAGGGTGGTGGTTACCCGTTAATTAGGTCGGTCCGGGTTCTTAGTGTGGAGGCAAGGTGGGAGGTTGAATTTGAGGTGTGAGGGTAAGGAGGGGTGGGTGTGGTTATCTGGATTACTTAGTTGGGAGAGGAGGCAGTGCGATTTGGGTTTCATTCAGAGCCTCCATCGGATAAGGTGACAAGGGAACTGGTAAAGGTTGTGTGTTCTTTTCTGAGAAAAGGACTCGTGATTTGGGGCTTCTAGTTGGAGCATTGGTTGGGTGTGGTGAAGTGGAACACAGAACAAGCAGCTTGGTTGGTTATTGTACCAATTTGGGTAAGGATGTCTTCGTTGAAGGGCATCTTTCAGGATATGAGGGATGAGCTGGGGAACATTTCTAGAAAGGGATTCGACTTGAGTTTCGGGCTTAGATCGCGCTCGCATAGGGTTGTTCAGGATAGTTCAGTTGTAGTCGATGCTATGAGGCAGAGTTGCTGGGCCAATATGCCGACGGAGCTATTGAGGGATGTTCTGATGAGGATAGAGGATTCCGAAGACGATTGGCCTCCAAGGAAAACTGTGGTTGCCTGTGCTGGCGTTTGTCGCAGCTGGAGAGTGATCATGAAGGAAATTGTGAAAGCGCCTGAGATATCTGGCCAGTTGAGTTTCCCAGTTTCCTTGAAGCAGGTATTTGAGGGTTCACTTGTATGTTTCTCTATGCCCCATCTTTCCAAGCATCGGTGATTATATGAAATCATTGTCATGGGTTCTTTGTCTTTGGGATCCAGTAAATATGACCAGTTAGCTAGAGGATGCAAATGATCTAAGGTGTTTCTTTTGTCTTGTGCTGTTTGCAATGCTTGGGCCAACTTTTTTAGTATATGGTATGAAGCCCTTTGTCTCATCCAAGTTTATTACCGCCCTTGTCTTTGATTAGTTCCTTCCTTTAGCATATTGTTATTCTTGTAATAGATATTGTGTCTAGGTGTGTGTGCACTCGGTTATTTCATTACTCTTTGGCATTTGCAGCCCGGCCCAAGGGGCTCCCTTATACAATGCTATATAAAACGCAATCGCAGCAACCAAACATTCTACCTGTACCTCAGCTTGAATTCGGGTATGGATTCGTCAACTTATTGTCATCCTTTCTTGTGCGTGTTGAAGGCATCTTGTATAAGTCATTGAGAAGGCTGTATCGCAAAAGAGCAGCGCCATAATTATTGGAAAATTAGTTTTGGCTTTTCTTGATTGATGGGCGTCCTTTTAGTAGTGGATACATTATCTTACCGATTACTTCTGATCTCGACTTTTCAGCTTTATATGATGATGGGAAGTTCCTTCTCATTGCTCGAAAATTGCGCCGGCCAACCTGCACAGACTACATTATCTCCCTTAATTCTGATGATGTGTCCAGGGGAAGTTGCAAATTTATTGGGAAGTTAAGGTACAATTCTTTTACCAGCAACACTCATTAGCATATTAAGCATTACATTCCATTAACCTCTTGTCTTTACTCTTTACTTGAATGCTAGATCAAACTTTCTAGGGACAAAGTTTATAATTTATGATACACAACTTACAAGTGCCGGTGCTAGACTCATCAAAAGCCAGTCTACAAGGGTAGCTACTCACAAGCAGGTGTCCTCAGCAGCCCCTGCTGGAACCTATGCGGTGGCCCACCTAACATATGAACTGAATGCATTGGGTTCCAGGTTTCTCTTGCTGCACCAGAGCCAGATTCAGCTGCTAAAAATCTTTTTGCCTTGAATAATGACCCGAATATGAATTTTCCTTTGCATGTAAAAATTGAAGGGGTCCTAGGAGAATGAAATGTGCCATGGACTCTATCCCTGCTTCCTGTCTTGAACCAGGAGGAGTAGCACCTATGCAGACTGAACTCCTGTCAGGCACTCTCGAATCTTTCCCATCGTTTTCCTTCTTCAGATCAAGATCGACAAGAATGGAGAACTTTAAGCCTGGAACATCATCATCTGTCCTAAGAGATGAGAGGCTGGTGTTGAAAAACAAGGACCCGAGGTGGCACGAGCAGCTACAATGCTGGTGTCTGAACTTTAACGGCCGGGTGACTCTTCCCTCAGTAAAGAACTTCCAGCTGGTTGCCTCTCCTGAAAGCAGGGCTACCGGCTCAGAGAATGAGAATGCCATTCTCCAATTCGGGAAAGTGGGGAAGGATGTCTTCACCATGGATTATCAATATCCCATCTCAGCCTTCCAAGCATTTGCCATCTGTCTTAGCAGCTTTGACACCAAAATTGCTTGTGAATGATTGGAAAATGCGAAGGTAAACTAACAGGCTTTTATTAACTGAATGAATGGTGCATTTATATTTGACTCCTTCAATGTTTATACTGTCATGCAGGGGTAGCTCAGAACAAACTTCAGAACAGTGGCTGTCAAAAAAGATCACTGATTTTCCTTGTATTTTCGCTTGTGTTTTTGGAGCATTTTCCCTTAAAAATGGCGAAGAAAGGAAGTGATAGCTTTCCTCCCTGCTGGGTTTGTTACTCCGCCTCTTATTGTCTTTTCAAAATTGCTTTGTAAATATTGTTGCTTGTATCGTGGAACGGATAGGAGTAAGTTCATTTTTCAGGTTGCTTTGATTAGCATTGACTGGATTATTTGGTCCTTTTGGGCTTTCTATCCCTTTCTTCCCTTGTTGGAACTTTGTTAAAGACATCGGAAATAACTTCAACGTTTGTTATGCACTTTACTCGCTTGGTCGTTGTTAATGTTGTATCGAATCCTCGGTGTAATTGTGGTTACATACAAGCAAATCGTACATGCTGTGGTGGATGGAACTGCAATTGATCGGATTTGGTATCATTGGATTAATTGTTCAGTTTGCCCAACTAATTATGAAATGTGCCAAATCGAAGAAGGTGTTGACACAAATGGAACTCGCACAAACAGAACAGTTTTTGCATTATTACCAATGTTTTGAACCCAGAGGCCGAAGAGAGCAGTGAAGGATTGAACACTAATCTTTAGAACGGACGACCGCCGGGGGGTCCATAAGGTCCAGGAGGGCCGCCAAAGCAGTCTTGAAGCATCCAACAGCAACACAAGCCGTAGAAGCTGCACGAGCAGATTCAACACGAAGGTTCTCTAAGAGATCTGTGCTCCTCATACGAATGAAATAAGAAGCTTTAAGAAGCGAAATGATCAGATCGATAGACAGACTGACCATGTTGACACCATGCTGCATAGGCCATCGAAGCAACCACCGAAGAACCCTCCTGGTCCGAAGAACCCTGGTCCCCCAAAGAACCCGGGACCCCCAAAGAACCCGGGACCTCCAGGGCCCCAAGGCCCTCCAGGTCCCGGACCCCAAGGGCCACCTGGCCCTGGTCCCCAACCTCCAGGACCTCCCGGTCCTCCCCAACCTCCCGGACCTCCCGGACCTCCCCAACCTCCCGGACCGCCAGGACCTCCCCAACCTCCCGGACTGCCGAACCCGAAGTCACCGCCAGGACCTCCTGGCCCGCCAGGTCCCATTGCTAACACCCCACTGGAATCCAAATGCCACAGCTGCGGTCACCACCACCACTACACCCACTTCCGAACGGAGGTTTGGATCTATGGTATTATTCAGATTCGAAATGCAGACAAAAGTTGCTGAAAAGCATATTCTAGGGATGACTTTGGTACGAGACCAGCTTATCTCCTAAGCACTGCAGCAGACAACTTCCTAACTTAAAAGACACGAAGAAAGGAAAACCTACCATTCAAAGCTACCCTTCAAACAAATACACAATGATTTTTATGCTGTCCAGATAAAACCTTTTGCACTCCTGAAGGCTCATAACATTGAACTTCCAAGACGAAACTAAAGCACAGATGTGGGCTGCTGATAGCTGCATCCAAATACAAGCTACAAGGAAATCACCCAATTACCTCACAAATTGACCTCCTTAATCCTTTTGCTGAATCGTCCACAACTAACCAAAATGACGACAACAAGATGGTGCCAGTAAATTCCATTTGCCAATTTTAATTCATAATTAAAAGAACAAAAGCCTACTTGTCAACTGGGATCCCCCATTTCTCACCAAACTTTCAAGGAAATTCACAACCATGCTGCCCCCACAATTTGGGCCAATCGTGTCAAATTTTACACCAGCAAAACAAGAAATCCAACGAAAAGTGTCACCTAGGAAGAACCCTGAATCGTCTGCAGGAGGTGCTCGATTCTGTACTTCATCCGAGGCTGCCCTGACCGCGTCCTCTTCAACATCTTCCCTCTCTCAGCTTTCCTACGCGTCGCCGCTTTATCCATCTCCTCCTTCTTCGCCCGCATCGCGGCTTCCCGCTCCATCCTCGCTTTCTCGTCAGCTTCACGCTTCGCCTCATACAAGTGATTCAAATTGTTCCAGCTCTTCTTCTTCTTTTTCCCGGATCCCTTGCCACTCGAATCCCCCTCAGTTTCCCCCTGAATGATACGAAGTTAATAAAAGGACGCAAATTCACATCCCACTTCAATGAATAAGTCCAGTATCAAAGCATAGAACCTTCGAAGAGCTCGGCATGGAGAGATCGTTCTGCTGATTATGATGCTTCAGGGTTCTCTTATACTTACTAACATACTTGGCATTCTTATAGAACTCCCTTTGTTTCTCTGCCACAAGGGAAGCAAGTAAACTAAACGGCAAATGACGAACAACACAAGCTTGAAACAAGAATCCATCGATCGGTAATCCTACGAAGCACGAGCATACGTACTCGCTATAGCCGGATTGTATTGGCTCCGGCCGGGCTTCATGTTAGCGAAGGATTCGAGGGACAGACCGCCGCCACCCAAGCGCCTGACGTTCTTCTTCTTCTTCTTGGCCGACAGCCAAACGCTCGACGTTCCGGCGGCTCCATCGTCCCCGCTATTACGACTCTTCATCGACCAATCGATCGCCCGACCTGGATTTGACGATAGAGCTTGACCAACGGACCGGAGGCGGCGATTCACTTATTGCAGAACTTCGAAACCCTAATTCCCAAATTCAGTCTGTGCAGCCAACTTTAGGGCGTGTTTGGTTTAAGTATAAATAGTTTCGGCCTGTATTGAAATCACATATTTCATGTTAAGAGATAACGTTTTAGATTTCAGGAAAGGGATTCGAATTCTTTATTTTTTTCAAACACATCCTTGACTGTAGGCATCCACGTACTTTCCCTCGTCGATGCGGCCACCCAGAATACGATGATCTCCGTCCAGATCGCATACAGCCTGCTGCGGCTACACGTTCCGACCACTGTGAAACGGCAATCTTTGAGCCACGTCTCTGTGTTTTCACTTTTCCATCCTATCCACAGATGATGTGGTTACCAACCACATAACCTGCCTGGCCACGATAGTCCCGCGCACACGGGTTACCTCTTCCTGAGGCAAATCGATATCAAAATTACAGGAAGTGGTGTTGACGAACATCTATCCGCAGATACACAGACCATAACCATACACATATTCAACAACGGCATCTCTTGTGACCGACTCCTATGCATACATAAACAGTGACATTTCACAGGTCTATAAGCAACGCTCGAAATCTGTTTAGAACGAAAGAAAGTGACGTGCGACCAGGGAGGAAAGACAGAATTACTTTCGCTAACTTTTGTCCAGCCGTCCTTGACCAAACTAAGGCTTTAGTATTTCTATATCCAAAAGACACAGGAGAGTAAACTAGAGATTTGCACTTCATACAGCTAACGGAATCCACCACTGGCTTGGACATGTTCTGGAATCAGCGTCCCCCAGCAGGGCCAGCCACCTTTCATATGCCCTGTATCCGTCAACTGCCATATCTCAGCACCATACCAAAAAACAACCACCAAATGACAGGTAAAGGTTTAAAAGATAAGGTCGTACCCACTACATGCGATCCATCTTAGCAAAACGCCCTTTAATTCTTATCCTGCTTTCGGCTCGAACCTTCCTCGATTCATACCTGATGTGCTTATCATACCTGCTCGAGACCATGAAGTGAGTATGCCGAATTTTGTATTAAAAACAATAAAAAAGCAATCCTAAATAAACGACATAAGAGCCTGCTTCAATCAAAATAAGAAAGAAGACGTCTCTGAAGGGGTAACAAAATGGGATCAATCAATAGGCAGGTACCAAGCTGCAGTCAAGGCAAGATCTCTGGTTCACTTTCGAGAAAAAACAGGTGGAAGATGCAATAAACGATATACACTTATGTCCAGATAAGAACGATTATGGTTAATGCCAAATGCTAAATCACACATGTTAAGATAGAACAGTAACACCCGAGGGTACCTTCTTGTTTTCCTCTTCTCCTTGTATCGCGTGAGTGCTGACTCTCGCTCTTGACTGGAAAATTCATACTGAACTGGTCTCCTAACAACTACAGGCACGGAATTAGTCCTGTCTTGATTGGTGTCGTCCTGAACACTTTCAGTAGAGCATAGACTGTCAATGTTCTGTTGCTTGTCCAAAGTCGTAGGCACGTCCTCATGAAAGAAGTTCAGGAAATCAGAGCAATTATAATCTTGTTTTGCAGCCTCATCCTCACTATGAATCCACTGAAATGCCTGTCCGAGAAAGTACACATTTAGCTACCATATCAACACTTAATGATACGATATCATCCCTCACAAAAGAGAACTATCAACCTCATAATGGCTGAACGGAGTCGAGCCCTTCCCATCATCACATGCCAGAAACTCAAACTCATTTTTGGCCGGGACAGTCTGCTCGAAAGAGGAGTACTGAGGCGAACTGAAAGATTTGATGGGTCCAGACCCAAAGTAAACGCCAGGTTCTGGTTTCGCAAGCAAACGCAGCTGGCGCAGTATTTCCTTCTTATGCTGCCCACAAGTCGCATTCCGATTCTACAACATCACAACATGGACATCATCAACACCCATCTCTCTCACACAAAAAAAAAATCATACCTTTCTAAATTCTTGAACTCACAATCCCCACAACAAAAGGTTACGGCAATCAATGACCCGAACGGATCCAAACACTACCTTCGGAAGAGGAGGGACGTCACCGCCGGCACAGGTCAAACCCTTGAAATCAGCTTCCTCGGAGTTCGCAATCAAATCATCCAAGCTAACAAAGGACGGCGTCTCCCAAAGAACCATCCCCCCTTTATCCTCATCCTCATCGCAGCCAGAACCCTTAAAACCTAACTCATCGAAACCCCAGAAGCCCATCAACTCAGTGATCTCGGGGCAGCCAGAGAAGCCCTCGAGGGGCCTGCGGCAGTGGGCAACATCGTGGCGCTCCCAATCACAGGACTGGCACAGAGCGAGACGCTCGGACTCGCAGAAGATGGAGGCAGGGGCGGAGTCGCAGGCGTCACAGAGGAGGGACCGGGTGTGCTTGGCGAAGAGAGGGTTGGTGGAGTGTACCTCGCGGTCGCAGCCTAGGCAGAGCTTGGCGGTGTCGGCCCTGCAGTAGAGGACGGCCTCCGTGTCCCCGCAGTAGTCGCAGGTCCGGTCGGGGTTCTTCCCTCCTCCTCCTCCTCCGGCGCCGCATCCTCTGACGTCATCATACGTCATGGGGGTCAGTCAGAAGGTAGCTGGTCTGGTAGTTGGTGGGTTTATTGTCCGAAGAAGGAGGAGAAGAAGAAGATAGAGTTTGCAATGGAATGGAATCGTCTGGTGGGTTTTGGTTTGCTGGAATTTTCCTGATATTTTCGTCATATATTCTGTTCTGTCATTTTCATCCCACTTCATTGTCTTTTCCTTCGTGTTTGATTTTTCCCAACAAAAAGAGAGATTAATTAATTTTGGATTTATCATTATCCAATTTAAACTAAGCATAAGGATCACAGTAGCAGTGATGCTGGCTAGCCAAGAGCTAACCATATCACAATGATTATTGGGCATTCGCATACCCGAATTCATCTTCATCCTAAGTTCCTTCGCGGTTTCTCTTTGTCATAGACGAAGGGTTGTTGGAGAGGGGATAGCATGGGGACAAGTTTTGTTCTATAATGACGTTATTTAATAAATTATTTCGCTAAATAATTCCGCAACTTTTAAAATTCGTCGACTAACCTAGTAAAATCGGCCCGACTTCAGTCTCTGAGTAAGTCGACCTTTAAAAATTTCTTTTACCTAAGTATAAGATCGGCTACTTAAATGACCTTTAAATTTCTTTTTTTTTTGCTTTGAAAATTTTTTTTTTCGCCGTGTGAAAGGCGAACTTCCTTAAATGACTTTTAAATATTTTTTTTTCTTAAATGTACGAAAGTCGATCTTTGTAAGGCCGACTTCTTACTTAACGGTCGGTAAGGCCGACTTCATTAGATTAGTCGATAAATTTTAAAAATTATGAGATTATTTAATAAAATAACTTGTCAAATATCCTTATTAAGGAATAAACTCGCATGAGGACGGCCCCAGCCGGTGTAGGATAGGGGTTGGTAGGCCCCAAATTTGAGTTTGAGCTTGCAAAGCACTAAAGTTAAATAATAGTATTTAATACATTATTTGGTTATTAAGTTGAAAACGAAAATACATGAGGTTTTAAGACAATTAGTAGTCAGACGCTCGCCGTGTTTATTTTAAAACAAACTTTAATTAACATTCTGCCACAAAAATTTGCAATCACAAAGCCCGAATTGTATTGGCCATGTTCAGCTTGGATAATACAGATTTTTTTTTTTTCTTAATCCGGCTCAAGAGAAGGAATAATGCCTCCGTTTGCGGAACGCGGATCCGTTGTCGGAATCGCCCTTGCTTGCGGAGGCGTTTGACGTGCTCCTCCGGAACATCACTTTCAGCTTCCTAAGCCTGCGTGTGAACGACCGGATCAGCCGGCTAGCCCTGTGGGGCCTAACGAGCTCCTGCTTCATCGAAGCGTGGTCCTTCTCCAGATCCGTCAGCCTCATCCTCATCCTCGCGACTTCCAGCTTCAGCTCCCGGTTCTCCCTCCTCACCGACGCGTAGTTGTCCCTTGGCGAGATGGTACCACTCCCCGGCACTCCTGATCCCCCGACCGAACGATTGGGGAACGGGCCCCCGTTCATTGCGTTTCTCAACCTCATTTGCTCGAAGTAGAGCACTTGGACAGCCGTCTGGACAGGCAGCCTGTCGTTCTGTGCCGCATGGCTGCATGCCACCGGCGATAGTTTCTGACAATCTATGTTCTTGCAGAGACGGTACCTCTCTGGATCCTTCATGTTGGGATGGACCTGAAATTGCCATGCGAGTTACCGTTAGTAGAAAACGAAGTGCATATTTTATGAACATTTCAAGGCGATTGCCTACCTTGAGGAAGATATCGACAGCTCGGTAAAGCCCGTCGCTCGTGACGCGAGCATGATCCGGTAGTATTTCTGCCAACGCTGTGAATTTGGCCGGGGATAGGTTCGGATCAAGGGCGACTTCCGCTAGGTAACTATCCAAGAGCTTGGAGACCTTAAGGATCGAGATCTGCCGAGGAGATCCAGGGCTCTCGAAATCGCAGAACATGTCGCTTTCCTCCCCCAGTCGATTTTCCTGGTCATCCTCCTCCTCCAATTTAAGAAAATTCGAGAAGATCCTGCAAACCGGGTCAGTGTCGTAGATCGTGGAATTTGCTGCAGGAACGAGGATGTTCTCAAGGATTGCCTCGTCTAATTGCAAACCCATCCGTCGCTCGAGATCAGAACGGCAAGAGGCAGACGCTGATGCTCGGACTGCGACCTTCAACAAGCTGGAAAGGAAAGCCACGGGAATGGGACTTTTCCTGGAGTGAGTGGGAAGTAAAGAGACGATCGCCTCGACGATCCCCCTTTGCTTCTTCTCCAGGTCCGAATTATTACTTCCCCTTGCTGTTTGCAGAGGAGTTGTCTGTTTCGACACGAGCTGGAGCGAGTTATTGGCATAGTGAATTAGGATCTCTGCGATGGTATCCTGCTTCAGCCCTTTCGATTTCACAGCAGATATGACTCGCTGGAAGAGGTCCAGGCTTAGAACTGCGAGCGACTTCCCCCACCAGTCGGCCGGCTTTTCAAGCTCTGCTACCATCCCGACGGGCTTCGCCGAGAAGTCCCGGTCAAGCTTGGACAATCCCGAAGTGAGTTGCTCCTTGCAGGCGTTGTTTGCGATGGCATTGACGAGCCTTGACACCAGGTTCATCTCTTCTGCTGTGGGGAGCACACTTTCGCATCTATGCAGCACGGCGATGGAGCTCGATATGCTCGGGGTCACATAGTCCTTTAGGTACGCCTCTGCACAAGCCAACAGATTCCTCTCTGCAATTTCCTCGGTCATTTCCAGGTAACGGGCCGCACAGCAGCACATCGCGACATTCAACAGCGTGAACTCGACGTTGATACCGTAACAGAACTTCGCAGCCAACTCAAACGCTTCAGGCCCACCCGGGACGTTACCCAGATTTATACGAGACATGACTCTCGGATCTCTCGGTTCAGCCAGCAGCTTCAGGATCCTTCCGCTCCGTGATACTAGCGGGAACTACCAATACAATTATAAAACATCCCCATTATCAACCCTCCGAGACGAGACCGCATACAAGAAAACACACAAAAAATGGCAGCCGGCTTTCCAGTTACCTTATGGAGAGAAAAGGTTGATTTCCCGACTTCGACGGTGAGGTCGCTTGAGACCTCGGAGATCGGCCTGTGGTCAAAACACCCGCTACAACATCATACATCGCAGTCCTTTGGAAGCTGCAGGAAACAAAAACGTACCGCGAACACAACAACAACCCCCGCACCAGTCGACGGCACGACGAGCGCTGGAACTGGGACGGAGCGACCTACGTCCGGAGACGCTGGGCTTGAGCTCGGCTACGCCGACGGTGACCACGCCCATTTCCCCCGGAAACCACTTTCGGCCGTCAGTTCCTCAGGCCCTGAGAAACTTTGGATCCGAGGAGTTGGTGGAGAAATGACGAATGAGAACTCATGACTTTTGGTGTCACTAACAATTGAACCGAAACAAACACACAGTGAGACAGACACACGAAAACGGTGGCGTTTGGCTTTAATTGAGTGCCGTGGTGGTAGTAGTGTTCTCCCCCTAAAGGAAAATGATTGTATGGGAGGGAGGGAATATATTAACTTTTTAAAGAGGAACAAACCAAAAAGGGTGGACAGTGTGCAATTTCTTTAATTGATGAAATTGTCCGAAAGTTGGTGCGCGGCTTTTCTCGGAGGGCCGAAATCATTCGCTTTCGGCCACACCGAAATGATTTGGTTCCCGGCGTTGAGGCGAAAACTGTTTAAATTCATTAAGGGTGTCCTAAAACAGTATCCCATATGAAGAAATTGGAATCCAAGGTTTCAAATTCGAACGGCGGAGCGGGAGGCGCGATACTGTAAGAAGAAGATCCAACGTTAGGTGGATAACTGTAAACCCTCTCATTATTCTCGGGAGTTAGTAGAAAACATGTCATGACGGCTCTCAGGTGTTATTGATATCAGACAAATTTTTGGTCGGGAGGAGTTTCGATGTAGTAATAGCATCTGCACACGCTTTTTTTGTAATACCTCGGACGTTGTCTCAGACGTCCCAGATGGTCTTCTCCATGGCTGCTGCGTCGGGCAGGTGGTGGTTCGGGTGTTGTCCGAAGCCATGGCCCATGACGGGTTGCGGCATCCTCTGGGGGTTGTGGTCCTGCATCCCGTTGCTGCTGCCCCTGACTCCCTGTCTCGATTGGCCGCCGCTTGTCCCTAACAAGTCCAGGGTCATCACGTCGGTCCCATTCGGGGCGGTGTTGCCGCCAAACATGGGTAATGGTCTTGATCCTGTCCCCTTCCCGGGAACGGGTGAAGGGTTGATGCTGCTGACTGATGATGCTGTGGCGTCCTTTTGATGGGGTTGATGGTTGCCCATGTTCTTCATCCCGAAACTGCCCTGATCTCCTCCGCCGCCCATGAACATGCTCGCGAACATCTCCTGTGAGCTGCTGAGGCCGCCCTCCATGAGCTGCGCCATGTGACTGCCGAAGACCCCGTTGGGGTTCATACTGGTCATGGGGGACATTTGTTCTTGCTGCTGTGGTCGGTAGCCTTGGTCGTAACCCTGCTGCTGATGCTGCTGCTGCTGTTGTTGTTGCTGCAATAGGCCGCTGCCGCTGCCAAATGCGGCTGTTGCAGGGGGTGGGGGCGGTGGTCTGGTGGAGGAGGATACCTGCTCGGGGCCAGCCATGCTGGTCGTGAACGTCTTCTGGTGCATCATGGGGGAGTTTATGCCGGTGCTTGCGGTGGCACCCATCTGGGCCGCCTTCTGGAGCAGCGCGGTGGCAGACATGTGAGCCGAGCCTGCACCGGGGCCGGCAAGGAGTGAGGAGGGAGAAACCTTGCTGTCCTGGAGGTGGTATCCAAAGGGAGTGTTGGGGCCAGAGGAGATCTGCGACCCAAGCTGTAGCGGCGAGGAGGACGACGAAGGGGATGACGAGCTGATCGGCTTGAAGAACGTGGCTGGGGAGAACATAGGGGATGGGGGAATGCTAATAGGCTTGAAAGTCATGGAGCTGAGATCCCCGGCGGATGAGCCGAGGTGGTTTTTCGGGTCATAGAAGTCACTGAGGAGCGCAGATGGGTTGGAAGATGGGTTGGACAATGGTCGGGATGACATGATCTCTGAGGGGATCTGTGAAGGGACTCCGCCACATCCCCCCATCAGACCTTGCTGTTGTTGCTGCTGTTGGTTCACCTTATTATTCTCCTCTGCCAAGGCATCGCAGAATGCTCTGTGAGTGATAAAACTGTCCCTCCTGCAATCCGGATGTGTGCGTAACTCGAGTCAGTTCGTCGATCATTCCTCCAATCTTGTAATTGTATGCTTTCGACCGGTAACGGTTCACAACGACTTGAAAGCGATGAGTAATACAACGAACATACGGATTGAACTAACTAAACATGTTTACGAAGCTTATACTAACATCTCATGTGATTTCGATGATGAATTAGTTAATGGTAGGTTTATGGCTTGATCAAGAGACACGGTCGAGGATCCTAACCTGGAGAAGATGGTGCCGCAGTCGCACTTGTACTCCCGCGTGCCGCAAGTCTTCTGATGCGCCTTCCAGTCTGACTGTACTGCATACTTCTTGGAGCACTTGTCGCACTTCCACTTCTTCTCCCCGTGCTTACGGCTGAAGTGCTTCTTGATCCCAGTGAGGTCCCCAAGTGCCCTCGCTGGATTGTGGTGGACGCATGTCGGCTCGGGGCATATATACACCCTTTTCCGAACTTCAGCTGCCGTCCTCTGCCGGAGCTTCCATGGCAGGTTATGCCCCCTCCTGTGTAGCTGCAGGTTCTGGTCCCTCTGGAAACCCTTGTTACAAATCTCGCACACGAACCTGTTCGTTGCCATCAGCGTCGTAGGCGACAACGCCACCACCTCCGCGGTCGGGTCTACATTTTAAATCGTTTCACGACTTCTCGCCAACCAAAACTCTCCACCGTAAACCGAGAACAAGACAAAATAAAAAATAAACAAAAGGAGGGATGGATCGCTTTGCCTGGTGTCCCGGGGAGGCTACGCTTCTTCTTGGGAGGGACCTGCTGTTGAGGGGACGAGGCGGTCTCAACAGCACCTGCGTTCGAGCTCGTCGGGAGGACCTGCGTATGATGACCGTGCCCTCCGCCTTGCAGCTGCTGCATCTGAATCAGCTGGGGCTGCTGCAGCTTGTGGTCCCCGACCAGGACATGCCTCTGGATGACCTCCTCGCCAGTGTTCCCGGAAGAGAAGCTCCCGTCTTCACCCGAGAAGTTCGACATGTCGGGCTCTTCGACCGGACCCCTTCCGACCTGCTCCTCCTCACAGAAACAATAACAATTCCCAGAGGAGGAAGACAAATTGCTTCCAGAGGTGGAGAAAGATGGATAGGACTTGTTCTTCTCAACTTTGTGTGTCTATTTCTTCCTTTGGATTTATGTAGAGTTCATATATATTGGGCGGGGGGGCAATGTGGGAATTAACGTTTTTGAAATAAACAATTAGGGAAATTATTATCATTTATTTATCTAAGTAATTTCATTTCATGCATAGCCATGTTTTGATTGATATTAGATTGGTAAAAAGGAAGTTACATAGTACACAATGTAATAAAGTACGTGGATAATAACATTCCTAGGTATGAACGAACGGAGGGGGTGGCGACAACTGGACTTAGTAATGAACAACGATAAAAATGGAAAATATAATTAAAAGGTTTTTGGCATGGCCTATGCACAGTTTTTGCATTTAAAATTAATATAACATTTTCATTGATGTTGTCGTTCGTGTGATCAAAGTTTCTTCTTCTCCCGTTTCCTTCTTTCCTCCTCGATAACGTCGTAAACAAACACAACCATGAGGAGAAAATCGAAATAATACATTGCCAGAGTTTCTCCTTTCCTTCTTACAACAAGGTCCGCTCCTGCTTTAGGCATGAATTCACATAACTCTGTTATAATTCATCCCTTATGGGATTTTGGGCATGAAAATGTGGAAGTGGAAAGGCTAAACTTTATTTCTAAAGTCTTTTTCAAATATAAGTAAAATCCAACTAGTAACGTGTTTGGATTTGTTCGAGGAGTTTCTGGGTTCAAAACCTATTAACACAACCATGCGAAGACTCATTCATTGTAGTCGGGTATCCCGGATCGAGTTCGTATTAGTCGGGTCAAAGTTCCGGATATTGAACGGGCAACAAAAAAGTCTCCTCCAGACTAATATCTCTTAAATTTAAACTAAATACTACGTTAACATTACAAACTATAAGTAATAGAAAGAATAATAAACAGGGTTGTGAGTTGATTGATGAAAGTTTTTAGGTGTTGATTTTGGATTTGCTTTCACAACCTGCCCCGAGGAAAGACTTCTAAAGTGGGCAGGAGAATGAGCCGTTCGTTGTTCCCTGTTCGTTCACCGGGTCGCTTAACCGGAAGACCGTCGACGTAATGGGGCCGTTGTAAACAGCAGATGGCGTCGTAAGAGGAGCTATATCTTGGGTCTGTGGTTTCTTCTAGGACTTTTCAATCTTCATAAGGGGTAATGGCGACCGTGAATTGTCTGACCATGTTTGGTTATCTTGAGCTAGTTACATACACTCCACGGACTACTCGGAGGCAAGGTTTTAGGGGTACAATGCTCTTAAGTTTCTTCGACTATGTAATTTGTGGCAAGGGTCGGGCGCAAACGGCTGAACTTTACGTCATCCGTCGAGATCCTGAGTTTCAAGTATGTGGTTGTTTGCAGTGGCATACATACCTAATCGTGGTCGAATCACTACCTTCACTATCATATGTATCATTCTTATCGCATCAGCATCACAAACCCTAATGTATGATCCATTACGTTGTTTGTCTGGGACAGCAGATTAGTCCATCGAGATTGAGCATCGATTCGTGCCACAATCCATTTTATTCAACGATGTTGGCTAGCCATTGGTATGGTGAGATGTGTCCTTTCCTACGCTAAGTTATCGATCTTCAGAAGAAACTGTCTTTAATTTGCTTCGTGATTAAGACGTGCAAAGGTCGATAGAGACCGCCGATCAACATCAACTCATCCTTTCGAAGTTGCCGTCGTATTAAACTATGTCCTCATGACCTTCATAATTTATCTGTCGTGACAGCGAACTAAATTTGCCATTGCATTGAAGATGACTATGCCGCGGGCTCGTAACAAGTCATGACAATCTGTTTGTCTTTTGGGATCAAAACAGCAGTTGAAATTTTCTAAGAATCATGAAGGTGACATTCACACCAAACCTAACAAAACATCAGTTCTTTTTTTATTGTGAAAGAAAGGTATATCGAGTCTATCATTACTATTACGAGATCATGGTAATCTGCGACATATGCTGAAACAGCGTTTATACACTGGTGCCAATCTGGCCTAAACCGAAGATGGGGATGAAAACCACAACTCCATCCATGGTTACTCTCGAATAGTCCCAATATGCCTTCTGGAAATCGCTATCATGGTGGCCAAATCTGAGATACCGTTGGCAATCTTATGTTGAATAACAAACAGTTTCGGGAATTTGAGAAACGAACCCCGTGGTTCGGTATTTGGTTCTCGCCGTGAAAAAAGAGGAAAGAAAAAAAAAAAACGAACACTTATAAAAGTTTGCAGAACACACCCAGAAAACGCAGAAAGAACAAGACTAAGAGCTAAATGGCTATCCAATTTATGTTTGGGATATGTTTTTACCATATGTAAAAAGCTTATTTATACTAAAATCCTAACCAACTTGCTAAGATCTCGGATTTATTGTACGTCCTCACGTTGCGGAAACAAACTTGCATCAATAGTAAAAACTACAACAGAAACGAAACAGAGAACAACATAACCTTCTGCAGATGCTAGCTTATCTAGCGCAGAAGATGGAGGCCGAATCGAAACTCTTGAAACACAAACAACACTTCGAGCAAATGCTCTGGTTTTGGATTGATAGATTGATAGAATAATATGTGATACATTAACTCTAAACTACTAAACCTTATTTAATTTTTGCCACCATCCAACTCATTAACTCTTCACTAACAACATCATTTAATCTTCATTATCATCAGCCTTGAACCAATCCAACACTTATCTTCATGTTGAGTGGCTTCTCAGTTACGTTGCATCATAAATGTTATTGAGTCGCCTCATTTTCTTCATTGTCACGTTAAACTTTTACTACCTTATTGGCCTTGTGATACTGTCCTACGTCTTTCGCCTAGATGGGTTGGAAACTATTACCCTCTTCTGAACGAATAAGGTCCAGGTGATATTCATCATTAAGCGATTTTTGAAACAGACAATATTTCTCATATAGCGAACCATGGCAGCGAGCTCTGATCCTCGTGTAGCCGACTTGAGTCCATCCATATGCCTACTCTTATCTAGTAGCCTATGGACAGGGTGGGAAACATCAGCTATTGCTCGAAATGGTCATATAAGACAACTGCGGCAGATTTGTTACAAAAGACATAGTGAGAAACGAGGGAAGAAATCGGCCGAGAAATAAGGAACAACATAAGGACAGCTTAGGGGACAAATGGAGAAGAATAATAAACAAAACCCAAAAGAGACGGGTGCGGTCCCCACAAAACAACGACCCTCCTCGCCATTGTTTTCATCGATGCTTTGGCCGGTGTTTACGAGGAAGGAAACACCTTGAAATGATGCAACAACATAAATGACAACAAATCTTCGACAGCACAGCTCTTTGTTTGATTTGCCAAACTCTTTCTTTGTAAAACGATGTAATATTCTTGGGAAGATGGACGTACCTTAAAGGTAAAACAACAGTCAAAGAAGGAAAGATCATTCCGTAGACGAAACCTAAACACGGCCTCAGATGCCGATGAAAATGGCATCTTTTACTTAAGGTGAGATAAAATGTGGAATCATTCCGAAGTTCTTACTGGTTCCGTCGATGATATTTGTGTTCGACGAACATCGATCTCTGAGCCACCATCCACTTCTTTTCATCTAGTTTTTTCGAGATATTTGGTGTAAAGACCGAAATTTCTGCATAGTTTTACAGAAAACTTTATCAGAGTTGATCGTTAAATTCAGCGGAAAACGACAACTTTCAACTCCTATCTGTAACTTCACAATTCCGAATCTAGATTCCTCTCTACACCGTCTCATCTTCTACTTCCGACTGCAAGACTGAAATGATATTCCCCGAATGGGGTCAGCGAACTCACCGATGAGTACGTCTCATCCCGTGAACACACGCGAAGAACAGTGTGACACCTATACTCATTCTAACATATACAATTTTAAAAACCTTTCCATGCGTTGACTCACCAATCAAGATCAACCACGTATTACAAATTATAGTCATTCGCAAATTCAAATACGATTATTAAATACACCAAATACAAACACATACACATACTTAAAATACAGGTTAGTATAGCACACCGACTCTCTTGATACGCCCACATATCACATCCACACTTTATGAGGTGCCAGGACGTCTCCACCCACTCCTCCAGGAGTGCCCGAGAATCGGGGCAGGTAACAACCGCGAGTGGGTTACCTCCTTGTACTCCTTCGACTCTCATTCGGGTATGCACCTCAGTGCCAGTGGGATCGACCTCCACTCATACGAATACAAATGGATTCATATCATTATAACTATTCACGCCACACAATCCAATTATTGGGCTTAGGACTTATTTCATTAGTAGTTGCAAAATCGTTGAAATGTCCCGAAGCTCAATGGGACAACAGAGAGATGAAGGCATTATAAAAAGAAAAATGACTGGTTTATTCAAGTCTTTCACACACAAGACGGAAACTAGAAAGCAAACCGAACTCCATTAACAATGAGAGCGTCTCACAGTTGTTATACTACAAACCGATCAATTTCATCCACCACCACATGCGCACAATATTCCCTTACTACTGTAATCACAGTTTTTCCGCTTACCAATCTAATGATGTTAGTAATGACAAGGAATGATGACCACCATTGAAACAGGAGATTAAGGACATACCCACTCAGCCGACACTCAACGACAGGGGATTAGGGATAGAAGGACAGAACAGGAACGAAACAGGATGGCGCGGACATACCTTGATCGACGACCCTTCGTAACTCGACGTCGTCCTCGAATCACAAACCCCGACCCTACGAAGAGGTTAACCTGCTCGCCCCTGTATTCCCCGACCTTTGCACCCTTCCTCCTTCTCCTCCGTATGGATTGTCCGCTTACCCCGCAAATCGCCGGCCGCGACAAACCCTCACTACGACGGTGGAAATGAGTCCGGTGAATTTTTTATTTTGTCTGTTTTTATTTACTTAATCAGAAATCAAGACAAATTTATCCCCTCTCCAGCCTTCTACTACCGACAGTGTGAGATGAATGTGTTCATATTTATCATTTTAATCCTAATATAAGTTACAATTATACATAAATTTGTAATTGTTGTATTAAACACTTCTATCAATTTACATGTCAAGATACTTTACGTCGTACGCGAACAAGATAATTATCCGAAGTCGATTACGTTTGAGTTAGAGCGTCCCATTTTTCGCGTGACATAGTCACACGTAATCGAATATAAGGTCTCGATAATGTCTCACTAATAACGTCGATCAACTACGAAAATACTAAACTCTCACGTCCACGTCGGATTAAGTCCAAATTTTAGTCACCATTTTAATTATTAGAAATTATATAGCTATGTAACGCCGGAACACTACCTCGACGCAATACTACATGAGAAAAGCATGTTCCCAAAGAAGAAAAAACAAGCTTTGTACTCGTAATGGCGTCGGTCTTCTTCCTTGAATTTTCTGATTTCTTGGCACTACGTCAAATTCCGGCAGTGCAGAATTCATTTTATATCTCTCATGTGAGAAATTTGATGACATTCGATGAAAAGATATTGAGATCTTCCTTTGGCAAGGATTTCAATTTGGGGCCGAGCCCACTTAGAGCTTGGACTTCGTTTCGGCCCATCTGTTACAGCTGCCGCTACGCTGCGTTGATGGGCCGCTAGCGAGGAGGAAGAGGAAGGGTGGCGTCAAACGTATGGCGCCCGTGCTATTCATCTTCTTCCTTGGCTGCCCGACCCGTCCCTCATGGTGATGGACTTCAGTTTTTCTGAGAAGACTGGCTGTGGACGTGGAGATGGATATCTTCTGTCGGAGAATTGCGTCGACATCCCTGATCATCACGGATGTGTTCAAAGACTGCTCGTTCGCGTTGATGCGACACTCCTGACAATCATGAAAGTGGAGCTCTGCGGTATGATTCATCATCCATTACCAACCATGATTTGATCGCGGAGAAAAATTAGAAACTCTCACGTCAAGACCAAAGAGTCGCCTCAACTGCTCTGCTGCTCATCGTGTTATGTGCCTTGCTCTTGCCAGGCTTGCAGCAGATCTGTTCGTCATCTCCAAGCGAGGCGAATCTCCATGCTGCAATTTATTGCCAGTGACCTCCTGTCATGGCAATGCCATCCTCTGTTCTGTTTCTCGAGGGTAGTCTGCTCAAGGCAGGAGCAGGCCAGTCATTAATACTGATTAATTCCGCACAATATTCCTACCAGTCGAGCACGCGAGTGTAAGAAGAGCTTGGGGTCACTTGAAAAGACGACATCTAGTGCACCTATTCCTCATACATTCGCTGCATCGTCGCACATTTCCGGGTTCTACATTCGAGAGTTTCTTTGACTTTGGTTTAATATGCTCATTTCCGTTTTAGGCAAAATGATCTGTTCCTAGGGAACTCCCAAGTTTGATTTCGGACATGGTGGGGTGTCAAAACATTCAATCAGGGGTGATGAAACCTCTGCATCATCATCACTCACCATATCTTTAAAGCCTAGGATTGAGGTAAGCGAGCCAAGTCCAAGTGAGTATGAGATGGCATACGAGTAGGAAATGACAGGTGAACTGAGCGAGCATAAAGATATCAAGGCGAAGGCTAGCCAGGAGGTCAGGTTGTCATCTAGAAGCGTATGATCGAGGTAAATGAGCCAAATCCGAGAAAGGCAAGCGAGCCAATTCCAGGCAAGCATGAGATGACATGCGAGCATGAAATGCCAGGCGAGTAGACTCCATAACACGCAAGTATGAAGATATGAGGTTGGGCTATCATATCACGAAGCCTATGATCAAGGTAAACGAGCCAAATCCAGGAAAGACAAGTGAGCCAAGACCAGGCGCGCATGAGATGGCAGGCAAGCTTGAAATGACAGGCAAGCAGACTCTAAAATAATCATGTATGAAGATAGTAAGATGAGAAAATTAGCTAGGAAGTCAGGCTGTTATGTCAGGAAGCCAATGATCGAGGTAAATAAGCCCAAATATAAGAAAGTCACGCAAGAAAGAGATGACAGACGAGTTTGATTCCGGAAAAGTCAAGCGAGCATGATGATATCGATGGCAAGAGAAATAGTTGATCGAGAGCAAGAAGATTGCCAAAGCCTAAACACAATGAAAGTTGCGAGCATGTCTGAAGACCTATGAGCAAACACCCACGTCCCTGAATGTGGCCTGTGAATTGAAGCACGTATTTTGATAGTTGCAAAGGAGTTTTAGTATAAATACAATTCCAAATTTATATAAAATGCATGTCACTAAGAGTCTTAAAGACTTAAATTGTCCATTGTATTTTCTCTTTCTTTTACTGTACTTTTGATTCTTAGAATTTCAAGTGTTCATGATTGTTTGTCTCCAACGTTATTGGGTGTTCGTTCTTATTCTTTATTCAACATCCATTTGTAAAAGTTTGACGATCATAGTCTGAACTCGAAATCGAACTCTTATGGTTAATTGCTAAATATTCCCGACTTTACTTATTTTTTTATTATATCGAAACCGACATACTTGAGTGGGTAAAAGGATAGTCATTGACTTGGGAGTTTCCAACTACACCGCTAGAGTCTGCTCGAAAGATCCTCCCATCTTTACCCCCCCCCAAGTTTGGAAACAAAACTCTCAAGAATTCTGCAAAACTCACATGCATCAGCAAGCAAAAGAGTCGTCCGAAAGAGGCTTTTGGACTATATATAGAGCAGTAAAGCATTAAGGTGTTTTTGTAGCAACCTCTTCACCTTTCTTCTTCTTGCTGGTGTTAAGGTTTTGTACTCTTTACGTAGAGTTTTTGAAAGGCTAATATGTCGGAGGAAGATGGTAGGATGGTCGAGGCGGATGTTTGTCAGGATGATGGTAATCGTGGAGAAGTCGAAGGTGTCGTCCAGGAGGAGGAGGGGGACGAGGAGGAGAAGGTTTCTTCTGAGGATGGATTTGGGAAGACCCCTCGGCGAGTACTGCAGAGGTGCGACTCCCTCGACATTGAAGCACCTGGGCCTACCTCGAACCATGCGCATGCCTCTGAGAAGGTTGGGTTGCTCTAGAAACCATCGATCTTCGTCCCCGTTGCCTCATCTTCTTTCGTACGGTCTAACCATCGAGTTATATTCCGTTCGGTGAGGGTAGGGGTTGGCGTGGCCGGTGGTGCTCCAACTGGCGTTCCAAAGCATAGGGATCGTGTACGGGGACATAGGGACGTCCCCCCTGTACGTTTACGGGAGCGCCCTATCGAAGGGGATCCGACATGAGGACGACGTCCTCGGCGTCCTCTCCCTGATACTGTACACTATCACCTTGATCCCCCTACTCAAGTACGTGTTCATCGTGCTACGCGCAACGGACAACGGCAACGGTACGCATCCCCTCCCCCTCGTTTAAGCCCCTGTTCGGTTCGTGAAAGTTCTCGACAGTGTTTACTTTCGAAGGAAAGAAAGCAGTAAATATTGGGACCAAACCAAAGCGAACGCATTAAAATATTACGTAGTTAGCAACGAAATTATTACATAAAACAAAAGAGGCAGGAGGCAGGAGGACAGAACTGGGGGAGAACATGAACTGGTCCGGTCGCATGTAGTAAGATTTTATCGTCCCCTCCATTATTAAGTTAGTTTCCAGTGTATAGTTAAAACTTATGTTGAAGACTTATTTAATGTTGCCAGCCGTCACTCAGAGTAAGTTCGATGGATAGTCAAAAGAACTAATATTAAATTAGATGTGTGATGAGGGATTGGGTGTTGGTCGCATGCACACATGGCCTCCACTCCGCATGATTCTCTGTGTCACTTACTTTATATGTTTTTATATACTAATATTCATTTGACTGACTACGTAGAGACATTAAAGTACGTCTCATTGGATCCCTTTTTTTTCTGACACGTGAGGTCAACTCGAACTCGAACTCCCACTCCCAAGTCCCAGATCTCCAAATTATTTGAGTTTATTTGTTATATGTTGAATGGGCTTTATGGGCCGAGTATAGGGCCTATATGGGCCGTTTTGTTTATGGGCTTGTTGGGCCGCCAGTGGAAGGCCCATTATCACCGGCGTCGTTTCTTGTGGCAGGCGGGACGTTCGCTTTGTATTCGTTGATATGCCGTTACGCGAGGGTAGGCTTCATCCCGAGCCAGCAGGCCGAGGACCAGAAGGTTTCCAACTTCAAGTTGGAGGTCCCCAGCGACCGCCTGCGCCTGGCGTGCTGGCTCAAGTCCAAGCTCGAGAAGAGCCCCTCCGCCAAGCTGTCACTTCTGTTCGCCACCATGCTGGGGACTTCCATGGTCATTGGTGATGGCGTCCTCACACCATGCATATCAGGTCAATTCTCTGACTCGTGTGTGATGGTTTCGATTGTCGTGCTCGGTGATTGACATCAGGGGATTGCGATATTGCAGTTTTGTCGGCAGTCGGAGGGATCAAGGAGGCCACGTCTGCCGTAACTGAAGGTAAATGTTGTCTCGGCTATCTTTCTTTTGAAGGAGGCGTCGTTCGTGGTCGCCATAACTGAATCGTTCATTCAGATGTGGTGGTGTGGACGTCGGTGGCGATACTCGTGTGCTTGTTCATGTTCCAGCGATTTGGCACCGACAAAGTCGGATACACCTTTGCTCCGATCATCTGCGTCTGGTTTATCTTAATTGCGAGCATTGGCCTCTACAACTTCCTCACCCATGATCCAACCATCTTCAAGGCTCTGAATCCAATATACATCGTAGAGTACTTCCGGCGGAACAGGAAGGAAGCTTGGATTTCCCTCGGCGGCATCGTCCTCTCCATAACAGGTAGAGAGAATTCCGTTGCTGTCACGGTCGGGAGAGGACCTAGGCTAGGCTAATCACCACTCGATTGCGATAGGTACTGAAGCTCTGTTCGCTGACGTCGGACATTTCACGGTACGGTCCATTCAGATAAGCATGTGCTCCCTCGTTTATCCTGCACTCGTGTTATCCTATGCCGGGCAAGCCTCATTCCTCCGTAGGCACAGCAATCTCGCCTCGAATGCTTTCTTCAAGTCCATTCCAGGTGAAACGTGCAAACATGAATATCAAGAGACAGTCTGGCGAAACCAACTCTACTAATTCAATACTGCTGCAGGCCCTCTCTACTGGCCGATGTTTGTCGTCGCTGTTCTTGCTGCGATCATCGCAAGCCAGGCAATGATATCAGGGACTTTCTCGATCATCCAACAGTCTCTCTCCTTGGGTTGCTTTCCGCGAGTCAAGATCGTTCACACGTCCGCCAAGTACGCGGGTCAAGTTTACATTCCTGAAATCAATTACCTTCTCATGTTGGCATGCGTCGCCGTCACTCTCGGCTTCAGGACCACAGAGAAAATTGGCAACGCTTATGGTATAACCAAATCCATCTCCAACTCCTCAGTTTGAATTTGTAAGTCGATGTTGCTTCCGATGTAACACTTCCTCTGCTTTCAGGGATCGCGGTCGTGTTTGTGATGAGCCTTACA
The DNA here is from genome assembly GCA_023653495.1 of Melastoma candidum. Taxonomy (NCBI): domain Eukaryota; kingdom Viridiplantae; phylum Streptophyta; class Magnoliopsida; order Myrtales; family Melastomataceae; genus Melastoma; species Melastoma candidum. The sequence continues at coordinate 1,180,174 of CM042887.1, forward strand.
TCAGCTTTGCTCGTGATCATCATGATCATGATATGGAAGGTGGATCTAATCCTAGTGATCGCTTACGTGGTGGTTGTTGGCAGCATCGAGCTCCTCTACCTAAGTTCGGTCCTCTACAAGTTCTACCAAGGAGGCTACCTCCCCCTGGCTTTCGCCGTGGTCCTCATGACCGTAATGTATGTCTGGAACGACGTTTACCGTCGCAAGTACCACTACGAGCTCAACCACAAGCTCTCGCCCGACCAACTCCGGGAGATCGCAGCGAGGGCCAACGCAAACTCACATCGGATCCCAGGACTCGCGATCTTCTACTCCAAGCTCGTCCAGGGGATCCCGCCAATCTTCGGGCACTACATGGCGAACGTGGCCGCGCTACACTCCGTCCTCGTGTTCGTCTCCATCAAGTCCCTCCCAATAAGCAAGGTCCCATGGGAGGAACGCTTCCTCTTCCGTCGTGTGCACCCAAGGGAGCTAAACGTGTTCCGATGCGTGGTGAGGTACGGTTACACGGACACAAGGAACGAGGAGGAGCCCTTCGAGCGGCTCCTGGTGGATCGACTGAAGGAGTATGTGGCGGAGGACGAGAACTGGAAAGAAGGGGATGCGAACGAGGTGGACCGCATAGAGAAGGCACGGAGGGACTGGGTGGTGCACCTGGTGGGGGAGAGCGAGGTGGTGGCCGGGAAAGGGTCCGGGATCGGGAAGAGGGTGATGGTGGACTACCTTTACGCCTTCTTGAAGAGGAACCTGCGGCAGAGCGAAAAGACGTTCGACATCCCCCACGAGCGGATGCTCAAGGTTGGCATGACATATCAACTCTAAGTAAATAAGTAATCATCGTTAATGATCGAGCGTCACCAACCTGATTATCGCAAAGTTAGCGAACTATTACAACCACGCCTTCTGTTATTACCACCGCACTGTACTCGTGGTCGAAAACTTTCGACATACCCGTCTAAATCGGTGTACCGATTTCGTTTATTAAAGAAATTAATACTTTTAATTTACGAAATTGTTTTATCATGCCGAGGGTTCTTATTGTTTTCTTCATATCAAGGGAAGCAGAAAAGCCCAGAGAGAGTAGTAGTTTGGGAGTTTTCAGGGTCATGGCAGCAGCAACGATGAAGATCTTCGGCAGCGTCATCTCCCCATCGACGATGAGGGTCCTCGCCTGCCTCTACGAGATGGATGCTGACTTCGAGTTCGTCCCCGTCGATATGCACTCCAAGGACCACAAGAAGGAACACTTCCTCTCCCTCATCGTGAGCTTATTACTCAGTACATGGTTATGCGACTAATCCCCCCGAGTCCGCGAAAATCTGACAAGACAGTTTTTATTTTGTGTCGTGCGTGGTACGTGCGCAGCCGTTTGGACAAGTCCCCGCTTTTGAAGACGGGGATCTGAAGCTCTTCGGTCTGCGTTGTTAATCCTGTACTATCTGTGCCGACCGGAGTATATTTTTCTCTTACTAATGAGGGTCTGTTTCATTTGCAGAATCTAGGGCGATAACCAAGTACCTGGCGTACGGGTACGCCGACAAAGGCACTCAGCTGATCCCCACGGGGAAGAAGGGGATGGCCGAAGCAACACTGTGGATGGAGGTGGAGGCGCAGCAGTACGATCCCCCGGCGTACAAGCTACTGCTGGTTACAAGCCCATGATTGGGATGACGGCAGACCCGGCTGTCATGGAAGAGAACGAGGCCAAGCTCGGGAAGGTCCTGGACGTGTACGAGTCCCGGCTGGGGCAGTCCAAGTACCTGGCCGGCGAGACCTTCACCTTAGCGGACTTACACCACCTGCCGACCCTCAGCCTGCTGATGGGAACCCCCGGCGCTAGGAAGCTGATCGAGAGTCGCCCCAACATCGCAGCCTGGGCTTCCGATATCCTGGCGAGGCCCGCTTGGACTAAGGTCGAAGCCATGAAGAACAACAACCAGTGAACGGCTTTCCTTATCGTAGGAAGATCCCCGTGGAAAAAGTAACAACAAAATAATAAATGAATGTAAAATACAGTAATGCATTGACATGGCCGAATATAAATGGGAAAACAGTAATTAATGACATCGTTATTTATTACGAATGCATGCGCGGGTCAAATGGGAATATTCCTCGTTTTTTTTTCATGCATTAAATTCGATTAATGTTTTATTTTTTAATTAGGGAGAAATGGGATGAAAATAACGAAGGCATTGAACGTGTTTGCATGATGCCAACACTTGGCAGAGATCAAATGGGCTTTTTCTGCATCACCAACCCCCCCTCTCCCTCAAACCCAACACTAACATCATATTATTACAAACATAAATTCAACTTTATTAAGATTAATAATTATTGTTATTATTATTAACCCACCTTTTGTTTTCTATATAAACGCCACTCTTTTTCTTTCTCCCATCAACCATTGCGGTGCGGCGGCACCTCCCCCGTTTGCCTCTCGTTACTTAGTTGTTCCTCTTTTGCATACTCTTCCTGTCCTCTAATGGCGTCTGCTTTGAAGTTGCACGGCAGCCCCATCTCCACTTCCACGATGAGAGCACTCGTCGGCCTCCACGAGAAGGGCTTAGACTTTGAGTTCTCCCCCGTCGACATGTCCACCGGTGCCCACAAGAAGCAGCCTTACCTCTCCCTCAACGTATGTCATCGTCGCCGTGCCATGATACTCGTTTTTTGTGCTTTCTTCGGGATGCTCGGTCCGACTCTTAGCATGAGTTTTTAAGTCGTTTTTATGTAAATGCAGCCATTCGGTCAGGTTCCCGCGCTTGAGGACGGCAGCTTGAGGATCTTCGGTGAGTTAATGTTTTGTTTCTGTAAGAATATTCCTGATCCGAACTCTGTCTGATTGATTTGTACTTCCGTTTACAGAGTCGAGAGCAATCACTGCCCACGTTGCACATTCCTACACGGACAAGGGGAACCAGCTGAACCTCCCGGGGAAGGAGAGGGCGGCCCTGTTGGTCTGGCAGGAGGTGGAGGCGCACCAGTTCGATCCCATTGCGTCGAAGCTGCTCTGGGAGCTCTTCTACAAGCCCATGTTCGGATTGGAGGCCGACCCTGTGGCTGTGAAGGAGAACGAGGACAAGCTAGCGAAGGTCCTAGACGTGTACGAGGCCCGCCTTGGCCAGTCCAAGTACCTGGCAGGGGATCATTACACCCTTGCTGACATGCACCACCTCCCTGCCCTCAGCCTGCTCTCGGGGACCCAGGTGAAGAAGCTCTTCGATGCCCGCCCCCGTGTGGCTGCCTGGGCAGCGCTTATCCTGGCTAGGCCGGCCTGGGCAAAGGTTCAGGCGTTGAGGAACGCACCACCACACTGAGCCGGGCCTTGGCTGGGGTTCGATCTAGTATTGCTAGTTTTGAGCTTTAAGCACGTTTTCGAGGACGAGGTTCTTTTCATTGGGCTTTCTGCGGTTCCATTTTCTGGCAGAAGAAATAATTTGCGGAAACCTTTTCGTCCTTCATTTGCAAGGTTGTTTTCTGAGTTTGAGCAGCTCATAATCTTCTTACAGCGAAGCATCCAGTTATGTCCTTGGAAAGGAATAAATCGAACTCATCCTGCGACAACCATACCCTTCAAATATGTAAGCTAACGGCAGGAAAAAAGACCGATTCGCAGAAAATGAATGTGCCCCTTGGCGATCATGACCTCACTACCAATGTCAATTTCCTTTCTATCTTACCGATGCAGGTGAAATTGTGGCAAACAACTCTGCATTCTGCGAAAAGATGCTCAGTGTCCTCATCTCGCAGGGAATAGTGTCATCAGATCACATGGAATGAGCTCCTGCTGCTGGCAAAGATGGACTGTGAGACAAAGTTGCTGGACACAAAAGGGTTACAAGTTAATAGTTCTGCAAGCATTGGGATTTCATGGTAAAAGACTAGGCAAGAAAGTGAACCTTCATTGAGATTGCCAAGAAGGATCAACTGGGTTTCTGGTGTACCCATGTCACACCATGATCTCCATCACCACACTATCATCTGGTGTGCCGACTAAATAGTGAGGCTCCTTATACAACTAAATGAACAAACAAGAGAAAAGTTACAACTCATGATTAGGCTTCCATGAGCTCAGGTCCTACAGAGCTATATAACCCAAATCCTTCTGGAGACCTCTCATTTTCATGAAGTCCCTTATTTGCTGAGCCTCGTTCCATCTACCCAACTTAGAATACATGTTTGAGATCACCACGTAGTGAGCAGAATTATCCGGCTCACGTTTCGACAAGCTTTTTACCGGCGAATTCGTCCAGCTCCAGGTTCTTATAAGCCCTACACCCGACTACCAGTGACAATGGTTTTCGTTTGCTCAAAAGACATGCTATTTATCAAGTTGTACGCATCCATCGGGCAGCTAGGTCGTGCTAGGAGGTCTATCATGCACGCATAATGTTTGACGCTAGCAGATACCCAATACTTCCTGCACATCGTCGACCTACAAAATGCAACGGTTCTGCGGTTGAGAGCAAACACTACTCTTGCCAACGGGACATAACTCTGGCTATGTTGCTTCATTTGCCTTGAAACCAATTGGAAACGTTCCCCTCTAGCTGGGTTATCAATTTCATGTTTTGACCCTTTCGATTCACGATCGTCTTTGTCATGTTTTGGCCCGTCAACCATGGACTTGCAAAACGCAACGGTTCTGTGGTTGAGTGCAAACACTAATGCGGTTGACGAGGCATAACTTTGGCTACGTTGCTTCGTTTGCATGAAATTAGTCGGGAAAGTTTCCTCTCTGGATTGGCTATAAATTTTGTGTTTTGACCTTTTCCATTCACAGTCGTCTTGGTCATGGTTTGGCCCGTCGACCGTCGATCTGCGGAATACAACGATTCTGCAGTCGAGCGGGAACACTACTCCGGTTGACAAGACATAACTTTGGCTACGTTACTTTGTTTGCCTTAAAACCATTTGGAAAAGTTCCCCCTCTTGATGGGCTATAAGTCCCATGTTTTGACCTTTCGATTCATAGCCATCTCAGTTGAAATTTTTCCAGTCGAATGTCGAGCTGTAGAACACAAAGGTTCTACACGCCCGAAGAGACGTTGTCTGTCGTTTAGTCATAACTTTTGCTATAGAGCTTGGATTAACTCAAACTCAATTGGGTTAGATTGCTCTTCAGTTGTCCTACAAGTTTTGTGTTTTGACTATTTTGATTCAAGGCCGTCCTGGCCGACCTTTTTATCAGTCGAAAGTCAAGCTGCAGAATGCAAGAGTTCTGCACACGCGAAGCGACGCTACCTCAGTTTACGAGGCATAACCTCGGCTGCGAAGCTTCACTCGACCCGAATTTTATCGAGTTACTTTCTTTACAAGTTATTCTATCACTTTTAAGTTTGGAGAGTTTGCATTTAAAATCGTCTCGATTGAATTTGTGCTCATCGAAAGTCTACAACACCCGCAGTGGGTTCAAAGCCGGCTATGACAACTTCGATTGTCTCTCATTTCATCATCATAATACTTGCTCTTTTCATCATTTCCTCTGTTTTGCATGTAAAACAACGAGGAATTTACTATCAAGGGACATCATCTTTCGACATCACGGAAGATCAACATCAATGGGCCACACATCACGAATGATTCTCCTGTCATTCGGATCGCCGCGTGCGTGTTAGGCCGAAGGGCGCGCGTACACTTCCTATCAACCAACGAATCGAAGAGAACTCAACCTTCCTCGATCAACCTCCAATGACTGCAATCTGAAAACACTGCAAACAAAGTTACATCATCCACCACACTGCAAACAACTTAACCGCCCCATCACTTCTCATAGCGTTAGCGAGCCCTTTAATCTTTACATTCCAAGTCCAAACATTCCTCTTCGTCATGCTCCTGAAAACCCTCAACCCCTCATCGATCCAACTACACTTAACCGTACATTTCAATCAACGCAGTCCCCAAGCTAACATCCAACGTTAGCCCTCGCCTCATAACAAAGTCATGTATGTATCCATAACCCTATCTCCATAGCCCCGTGACTAGAACATGCAGCAGGGGCGTGATGGGATGTAACACGAACCGACACACCCCGAAATTCGTCGAATGACTTCTTTAAGGTTAGAACAGAATTCTCACAGCAGAAATAAATAAATTACAGCAAGGAACAACACCAAAATTTAACATGAAAACCTCCTCAATGTGAGGAGTAAAACCACGGTCCGAGGCACCACCAAAACTTCCACTAAAGCAACAAAGAAGTTGGTACATGAGTGTTCTTAACTAACCACCAACAACCAGCACATAAACTTCTCCCTTACTCAGCGTAACATCAAGAACTAATCTTGGTAATCATACGCTTAACAACACAAAGGAGAAGCTGAAATCAAGAACACTGAATCTGGCAATCTCGAAAACGGGTCAAAATCACCGGCTAGAAGACTCCAATAGCAATCTTCACCATTCAGAATAAATAACCTCAAGTCTGAAATATTCTTCAAAATTTCATGAAGTTCCAACGGTGCGATCGGCAGAAACACTCGGTTAAGTGCACGTCGCGTGGGCTGAAACTAGGCTGCGACGGAATCCTGGTTTACCTCTCTTCTTCGGCTTTTTCCTGTCACCCTTGGCTGCGTTTTTCAGTCATGTGTCATCTAAAGAAAACTCTAAATGACCCCTTGAGAGTATGGTAAGCTTCGGACTTCATTCGTATAAAGAAACACGGACTTTGGCCGCTCTAACAAATAGGAGAGAACAACCCAAGGGCGCTCCCCAGCGTGATCCTGTTCGGCTCCACGCCCGCATACTGCATCTGCTCGAAAGTGAACAATGCATCGTTGAACCTCCTCGTGTTCCCAAACGTGGTTATCAACACTGTCCAGGAAACAACATCTCTAAGGGGCATTTCGTCGGACAAGCGGCGTCAATCCGCCGTGTCACCCGCAGCCGAACCGTCACGACGTAGACATTTCCCGAATGACCCAATTTTACGACGTGCGCATGCACGCATGTGCCCGAGCGGAGGTCCCTGGAGTCAGCTAGGGAGTTTGAGGCGGAAAGGGAAAGTGCAGGAGTTGGGGGAGGGATGGAGGAGGAGTGCATGTGGATGTAGAGGCAGAAGGAGACGTGAGGGCACTTGGAATGTGAGAAGGCTATGATGAGGTTGTTGAAGATGAAGGGGGCTGAAGGACGGCCGTATTTAACAGGCTGAGGGAGTCGGCCAGCGTCGATAAAGCGGCAGGCGACGAAAGGGTGGGTCTGGAGGTGGTGGAGGATGAGCTGAGCTTCGATTTGTCGGAGGTGAGAAGGGGTGGCGCAGCGGCAGGAAGCTAGGAGGCCGAGGACGGCACCCGCAGCTGCATCGGCGGCAGGTCTTCGGAACCTCGTCATCAGAAAATGAGGCTGTAGCAAAAGAAGGGGTTAGTTTGTGGAGTTTTGTACGGAAATACAGTTAGTTTTAAAAAAAATTTACGAAATACGGTTCCAGTTTCGTAAAATACTGTTTTACCGTCGATAAAACGCGCCCTCCGATTTACAAACGGGACGCGTTTCGAAAACGCGCCCCTCGGCGTGCCCAAGCAAGGGGCGCGGTTTCAAAACGCGCCCCTATGCGAGATGAAGTGTCAAAGCGAAGATGCCATGAGGGCGCGGTTTCAAAACACGAAAACCCGCCCCTCCGACACTTAAACATAATCGGGCGAGGTTCAGGAAGGGGCGGGTTTTCAAAACCCGCCCCTTGTGTAAATGAAGGAGGGGCGGGTTTTCAAAACCCGCCCCTTGTGTAAACTATGAAGGGGCGGGTCCGTCCGACGTAAAAGAGTCGCGACAGCCCCCCTCCCCCAGAAAACCCTAAACACCGAACCCTCCGACGGCCGCCCCCCCTCCGTCCTGCGTTGCCGCTCCGACGCCCCGACAGCCTGAAATCGCGTCGCCCCGTCGTCCGCTGCCTCCCCCCGACCTCCGACGGCCGTTCCCCGACCCCGAACGGCGACCCCGACCTCCCAAAAACCCTCCCTAACCGTAACCCTAACCTCGACGGCCGTCCCCCGACCTCCGACCCCCGACCTCCGACCCCTAGGCTTCCGACGCCCCCGACTCGACATTCCTCGCCTCCGACGGCGCCCGTCGCCTCCGACGCTCGTAAGTGTTAGGTCATAATTGGATTATAAAATTTAGTATAATGAAGATTAATTCTACGTTGTTTAATTGTTTGTAGGTATAATTAAGTTCGAAGAAGCAATTAACGTAAGTTTTACCTTACGTTGTAATGTCGCAAGTTAATTTATTATTGTATGGAAATGGGAAGGTTGTTCACGGTAGTCAAGGAGTAGGTTATAGTAGGGGTCCAGTTAAACGGATCAAGTTAGATGTGGATGCTGATTACGTCAGATTTCAAAGTGTTATTGTGAATGCACTGAGATTAAACGAAGGAAGTAGGCTGGAAATTTGTCATAGATACCCCGTTCCTTCGTATGGTCCTTCTGGAATAAATTTTGTGCTAGTACCGATCGGTGATGACGAGGATGTTAGGTTGTTGTTTGAATTTGCGATGTCAAATGGTGACCGCATTCAAGAAGTTTATGTGATATCAGTATCTGGGAATTCTTGCAACGAAGGGAGGCCCCCAAATTCAGGAAGTAAGCGTGGTAGTAACATGCAACCCGTAGGAGTAAATCTGGATGAGGGGTTAAATGTCGTGCAAGAAAGAATGGAAAATTTCGAATTTAGTAGAAATTTCCATCGTTTGGAACCGGTGAATGAAGGGTGTAGCGGATATGGTGGTAATGCGAGGAATGAGGAGGATGGTCGTAATGAGGATGTTGATGATGGTGGTAACTACAATGAAGATAATTCTGAAGAGGATGATCCGTTTGAACAATTAGAAGGTGATCTCGGCGATGAAGGAGTTCGAGTTGAATCTATATATCGGCGATATGAAAATCATATCGTTGATTCAATAGTGAATTCGGATGATGACGCCGAAACTGATGATGAAATGTTCAATGGTGTTGATTTGGAGAATGAGGACACGGTTAATCAGGCTGGTCCTTCTAGGTGGTAACAGTTGGAAAAACCTCTACCATTCTATCTAGACAGTAGCGATACTGGGAAGGTGATTTGGGAGGATGATGAGGATGTTAGGGTGACGGACGATTCGGAGGCTGTGGTTGAATTTCGTAAAGGGATGCGGTTCAAACATAAGAACCATGTCATTCATGCGGTGAATATGTTTCATATCAAGAATCATTATAACTACGAAATTATTGAGTCAGATAAGACGACGTGGTCGGTGTTCTGTTCTGAGTTAGGATCTGGTTGCAAGTGGAGATTACGCGCGATTCGGCGTGCGTGTGACGATGAGTTTGAAATAACTATTATGGGTGAGCCGCATACATGTTTAAATGCAGTGCTTTCTCAAGATCATGATCGGCTTGACTGCAACTTCATGATTCCGTACTTTCGAACTTTTGTCAGAGAATCTCCTGATGTGAAAGTGTCGTTCTTAAGGAATGTAATCAAGGAGAGATTTGGATATGAAGTAACTAGGAGACGAGTATGGGATGCAAAAAGGAAGGCGATTGAAGTTGAATATGGAGAATGGGATGCATCTTACAATGAGTTGCCCCATCTTATGAATGCAATTAGAATTGCCAACCCCGGAACAATTGTTGATTGGGGTGCAACGTATCATCTCGGCGATGTGGAAGTATTGCAGTTTCAACGACTGTTTTGGGCGTTCGGACAGTGTATTCAGGCATTCAATCATTGTCGGCCAGTTGTTAGCATAGATGACACATTTCTATATGGTAAATATAGGCATAAACTATTAATTGCATGTTCTATGGATGGGGAGAACCATATAGTGCCGCTTGCTTTGCACTGGTGGATGAGGAAAGCTACGATTCATGGAGTTGGTTCCTGCGATGTCTGAAGGGATATGTCATTAGTGAAAGAACGGGAGGGATTTGTTTGATTTCCGATAGATATGCTGGAATTCAAGCCGCTGTGAATGATCCGGACGTGGGATGGGCCCCGCCGTTTGCACATTGGCGATTTTGTCTTAGACATGTGACTAGCAATTTCAATACGAGGTATAAGAATGTTGTTTGTAAAAGGAAGTTGATAGCCGCAGCGAGGAAATCTATGGTTGTGAAGTATAAGAGTGTGATGAGAAGTTTGTTTGAATCAATGCCAGAAGCTGGCGAGTTTTTCGCAGAGATGAATGAAGAGCAGTGGTGTTTGAGTAGGGATGGGTACCATAGATATGGTCTGATGACAACAAATTTGAGCGAGAGTTACAACGCTGTTATCAGAGGCGCAAGAAATCTTCCTGTATCAGCGCTTGTTAGGAAAATATGGTATAACTGCGTGTCATATTGGATAGCTAGACGTGATGATGCGGATGATGCGTTGAAAATTGGCGAAAGGTTTACAAGTGTTTGCACAAATCGTCTATTCAAATGTATAGAGAAAGCCAAACGGTACGAGGTGGTTCTTCTCGATCGCAGCGAGGGTAGATTTGATGTTAGAACAAGAGGAAAACATCGACTGAAGTATGTATTTCTTCAAGCGATGAAATGCAGTTGCAAGAAGTGGCAAATCTATCGCATTCCTTCTTCGCATGCTTTGGCATGTTACGCGCACATGCATATAGATCATACCGCTGTCATCAGTCGTTTTTACTCATTCGAGTGTCAGAAGGCTCTGTATGCTGCGAAATGGCATTCTTTTGATTGTAAAGAAGATTGGCCAGAATATCATTTTCCGAGAGTCAATCCCGACCCTACAAGAGTGAGACCGAAAGGGCGCCCCAGGGGGGTCACGTCTACGTAATGAAATGGATATCAAGGAGAAATCTCGGAAAAGTAGTTGTGGGTTATGCAGAAAGGAGGGTCACAACCGACGTAGTTGTCCCAATAGGAATGTTTGTAAGTGATTTCTTAATGTTAGAAGTGTATATTCTTGTTATATAAAGTTTTTTAATTGTGTTTGTTATTAACAATTGTTATATTGTCTTTCAGGAAAATGCGTCCAGGGCCAAGAAAAACGGACGTCCTTAATGCTCAAGGAGAGCATCGCTCGACGGCGGTATGGGAAGCTGGCTATAGTGTGGTACGTCTGTTTTGTATAGTTCTAAATTATTACACTTTTTTTAACGTTTCGTCCCGTGATTACTAATTCGTGTTTTATTTACAGAATAAAGTTCTAACTTGCCGTCGTGTGGAGAAGTCGTTTAAGGGAGTCGCTCGTGATCCGAGGATGGATGTGTACCTTCGTCAGGCGGGATTTTACGGAGTAGCTAAGCTCCCTTTCATATCCTTGGACTGGGCCCTCATCACAGCGTTGACGGAACGCTGGAGGCCGGAGACACACACTTTCCACATGCCGCACGGTGAGATGACTATCACACTTCAGGATGTGGCAGTTCAGCTAGGTTGCCCATAGATGGTGATGCGGTGATAGCTGATACCTCCGTATCTAATGAGGAACTCTGTTTAGAGTTATTAGGCCGGAGACCTATGGGTGACAACATTAGGTCTGGGCGTATTAGACTCAGCTGGCTTGCTGCAAACTTTGCTGAGATCCCTGTAGATGCCCCCGAGGAGGTAGTGCAGATGTATACGAGGGCTTACATCTTGCAGTTGATAGGAGGGATGCTATTCACTACGAAGTCAGATAGTTTAGTTCACTGTTTCTGGTTGCCTCTACTAGCTGATTTTGAGCGGGCTGGGCAGTATAGTTGGGGTAGTGCTTGCCTTGCGTGGCTGTACAGGAGTTTGTGTAAAGCAGCTCACCACAAGGCATCGCAGATAGATGGTCCACTTATATTGCTACAGATTTGGGCATGGGATAGATTCCCACATATAGCGCCACTCAGATTATGCACCCCATTTGTAGCGGATATGCCTCTGAGCTATCGTTGGGCCGTTGCAAAGGATGTACGCACGGTCAGTACGCACGTACTGTCCTCCTACAGAGAGGCCTTTGATAGGCAGAGTCCCGATCAGGTAAACGTCATTTCATTTGACTCTTTCGTATTAGTAATTCGAACCTTCCTAACGTATTTACATTTCTATATGCAGGTTGTTTGGCATCCTTATTCGGAGGAGTTGATAGCTATGCTGCCTGATTACTGCCGATCGGGAAAGGCTTCTTGGCGTGCCAGAGTCCCTCTGGTACGGGGACAGCAAGGAATAGATGATTCCTAAACCAAAAACGAATGGTAACGTCACTGAAAAGGATGCGGAATGGAGTGACGCTTGGTATGGACGGAAAATGTGTGGGGTAGGCGGCTGAATGATAAAAATGAGGGGTTGAAATCAACCTCCACGGATACAGATGCACCACCGTGAAAGAAGACTCGGGTAGACTCGTTTGGCCGTGGATACAGATACACCACCACGAACAAGACGAGGGCGAGGCACAACACGGAGGATACAGATACACCACCACCGGTTGATACACTCTACTCAATCCGCACTTGGAAATCCACCAAATGAAGAACGAGGTTTGAAGGAGAATCCACTCACTTCTGATAAAAGACACTAAGTCTGATAAGGGTTTATAATTTGATTCAAAAAGCTGTCTTTCAAATGAGTACAAGGTGCCCATTATATAGGGAACACCTGAAGAAGAACTTAAATGCATGGAAATGAACCTAGGCTAGATGTATGCAAGGCCAGATTCATGGATGAACCATAAATGGCTTATTGGAAATGCAACAAAGTAAATGCAAAGCATAAATGAGGAATGCGAAATGATTCAGCTTCCTCGAGGCTCTCTTCATCTTCGAGACTCTTGGCTTGGCCGACTCTTCGTTGCTCAGTCGCTGATCGCGTCGACTTGGTCGCACCTCCTTGAGTCGCGTCGACTTGGTCGCACCTCCTTGAGTCGTGTCGACTTGGTCGCTCACTAGCTAGTGAGTAAAGTGACTCCTCTCTTGCTGTGCGTCGACGGGAATAAGTTGTCGTCCGTCTTTGTATCATCCTCCCCTTGTTGAAAAGAGTTTGTCCTCAAACTCTCGTCGTCGTCATCCTCCACAAATGGCATGAGATCCCGAACGTTGAATGTGGCAGAAACGCCATAGTCACCTGGAAGATCAATTTTGTAGGCATTGTCGTTGATGCGCTCGATGATCTTGAATGGTCCTTCAGCGCGCGGCATGAGCTTGTTCTTCCTCTTGCCTGGGAATCGCTCCTTGCGCAAATGAATCCAAACTAAGTCTCCTGGCTGAAATATCTTCACTCTTCTTCCGCGATTGGCTCTTTCTGCGTAACGTTGATTGGCCTTCTCGATCTGCGCTCGAGTCTTCTCATGGAGCAATCGCATCTCCTTAGCGCGCTCTTCAGCATCTCGACTAACTGATCTCAAATCGCTCACAGGCATTAGTTCAACAGGGACTAAAGGATCGAGTCCGTAAACTACCTTGAAGGGTGATGACTTCGTTGTCGAACTCGGGGCTCGATTGTATGCGAATTCAGCATGGGCAAGCTTGATGTCCCAATCCTTCTGGTTCTTCGAGACCAAGGTTCGAAGGATTGCAGCCATAGTGCGATTGACAACCTCCGTTTGTCCATCGGTTTGCGGATGATAAGCTGTGCTGAATACAAGCTTCGTTCCCAACTTGTGCCACAGTGTCTTCCAAAAGTAGCTTAGGAACTTCGTGTCGCGATCTGAAACGATCGACTTGGGTACTCCATGCAACCTTAGCACTTCTCGAAAGTACAAATCTGCTACGTTGGTTGCATCGTCCGTTTTCTGACATGGGATGAAGTGTGCCATCTTCGAAAATCGGTCGACCACTACCATGATCGAATCCCTTCTTCGTTGCGTTCTTGGCAATCCTAGTACAAAATCCATACTCACATGTTCCCATGGTCGCTCTGGGACGGGCAATGGAGTGTAGAGACCCTGAGGTTGGACACGGCTCTTCGCTTGCTGACAAGTCGCACATCTCGCGATTAGTCCTCGCACTTGCTTCTCCATTCGAGGCCAATAGAAATGCTCTAGTAGCATTGCCAGCGTCTTGTCGACTCCAAAATGTCCAGCGATTCCTCCTCCATGGACTTCTCGTATAAGTAGCTCTCGCGTCGAACTCCTTGGAATGCATAGCTTAGAGTCGCGAAATAAGAATCCATTCACCTGGTGGAATCGATCGATGGCTTGCTGGGCGCATTGGACGAAGATCGCTCCAAAATCTTCATCGTCCTTGTACAACTCCTTCAAATACTCAAATCCAATCAGCTTTGTCTCCATCGCAGATAGTAAAATCATTTTCCTCGAGAGAACATCTGCGACTACATTCTTCGCGCCTGGTTTGTGCTTCAAGACAAAGTTGAATGCTTGTAGAAACTCTACCCACTTCGCATGTCGGCGACTAAGCTTGTGCTGACCATTAATGTACTTGAGAGCTTCATGATCGGTGTGCAACACAAACTCTCTGGGCAGCAAGTAATGACTCCAAGTCTCGAGTACTCGAACAATTGCTAAGAACTCCTTGTCATACGTCGAGTAGTTCAATTTGGCGCCATTAAGCTTCTCGCTGAAATAAGCGATGGGTCTTCCCTCCTGCAGCAAAACTCCTCCAATTCCTACTCCCGATGCATCACATTCCACTTCGAACATCTTCGCAAAGTCGGGTAAAGCTAGAACTGGGGCTGCGCTTAGACACTCCTTCAGTCGCTCGAAACTAGCTTGTGCGACTGGTGTCCACTCGAATTTGTCTCCCTTCAAACATTCGGTGAGTGGGGCTGCGATTGAGCTAAATCCTTGAATGAACCTCCGATAGAATGACGCCAAGCCATGGAAGCTGCGAACGTCATGGAAACTCCTTGGAGACGGCCACTCCTTGATCGCTTCAATCTTGCTCTCGTCCACCTTAATTCCTTCTGCTGAGACGACAAATCCAAGAAATATTACACTCGGTTGGAAGAACTCACATTTCTTGAGATTTCCATATAGCTTTTCCTCCCGAAGTGTGTTGAACACAGCTCGCAAATGACTGATATGCTCCTTATTGCTCCGGCTGTAGACAAGAATATCGTCGAAGTAGACGACCACAAACTTCCCCATGAATGGTCGCAAGACATGGGTCATTAGTCGCATGAACGTGCTGGGCGCGTTTGACAACCCAAATGGCATCACCAACCACTCGTACAACCCATACTTAGTCTTGAAGGCTGTCTTCCACTCGTCGCCTTCTTTCATCCGGATCTGGTGATAACCACTTCACAAATCCACTTTGGAAAACACCTGCGCTCCATGCAATTCATCCAACATATCATCCAGTCGAGGGATAGGAAAGCGATACTTTACTGTAATTTTGTTGATCGCTCGACTGTCCATGCACATTCTCCATGTGCCATCCTTCTTCGGCACCAATATGGCTGGAACCGAACATGGGCTCAAACTCTCTCGAACTGATCCCTTGTCGACAAGCTCGTCGACTTGCCTCTGCAACTCCTTTGCCTCCTCTGGATTGCATCGATAGGCTGGTCGATTTGGTAGCGACGCTCCTGGAACCAAGTCGATTTGATGCTGAATGCTCCGCATCGGTGGTAAGTCGACTGGTAGCTCCTCTGGGAATACGTCCTTGAACTCCTCAAGAATGGAAGCGGCTTGAGGATGGCTCGTCGCTTGACCTGGGATGGATTCGACAAGAATCACAAAATAAGCCTTCTCACCGTCTTGAATCGCTCGACTTAGTTGAACTCCCTTGAGAGGCTGGTCGCTGAGTCGATCCTGGGTCGCGATTGTAGGCTGACTAGTGAGGGGCATCAAAGTAACCTTCTTTTCTCCGATGTGGATGGAATAGGTATTGCGATACCCGTCGTGTTGTGCGCGTCGATCAAACTGCCACGGTCTCCCCAATAGTAGGTGGCATGCATCCATGGGAATGACGTCGCAAGCGACTTCATCCTGGTAGCTCTTCCCAATGGAAAATGGAACTCGCGCTCGCTGGGTGACTCGAACGTCACTCTCCTTGTTGAGCCATTGTAGACGGTAGGGATGTGGATGCGCTTCGATGGGCAACTTCAGCTTTTCAACCATCGTCCTTGACACGGCGTTGGTGCAGCTACCACTATCCACAATCACCAAACATACCTTCCCTGCGACTGTGCACCTAGTATGGAAGATGCTCTCCCTTTGACTTTCCTCTTTCGCAGGTGTAACACTTAAAGCCTTTCGGACGACCAACAATTCTCCTTCGTCCGGATACTCCTCTATTTCTTCGGCATCCCAAACAGGGTCGATGTTCTCATCGAACTCTTCTTCTTCATCAGACGGCTCTCTAATGACAACGTTTCTTCTCGTCGGACACTCAGAAGCCATGTGTCCTATTCCTTGGCACTTGAAACATCGTCGAGCATTATCTCGGTCGTTCGACTTAACTTCTGGTCTGGTAGTCGATGAAGGAGTTTTTCTCGATGTCGTCAGTGGTGGCTTTGCCTGGGAGCTACTCCCCTTGTTGAAAGGCGCGGCCTTCACAAATGGGTGGGTAGTCGCTCTCCTTGCTTGCTGCTGCTCCACCTTGTGCGCCAATGCTCGCACGTCGTTGAAACTCCAATATTGTTGTAAGTCGACGGCATCTGCGATTTGGGGCTTAAGTCCTCGAAGATACCTGGCAATGGTTTGTTCTGGGGCTTCTTGGACATCACATTGCAGCAACAGTCTCTCGAACTCCCATGTATGCTCCGATACACTTGAGACTTGTTGTAGCGACTGCAATTTGAGGTAGAGATCTCGTCGATGATGCTCTGGTAGAAATCTCTTCGTCATGGCCCTCTTCATTTTTGACCACGTACGAATTTTATCACGCCCTTCCCTACGGCGCTGCTGGTTGGTGTTCTCCCACCACAAACTCGCGTACTTCTTCAATTTCAAGGCAGCCAGTTTCACCTTTCGATCCTCGGGCACTTCCTCGTAATCAAAGATGCGCTCCACGGTGTGCATCCAATCGATGAACTCGTTGGGGTCCAAGTTTCCTTCGAACTCCGGAATCTGAACGCTCATCGTCGGGGCTCTTCTCTCCTGCCTACGATACTCCGGTGAAGATCCTCGTTGAGACTCCTCACGCCATGGGTTCTCCTCATCATCGCTCTCTATTCGACTGCGGGAAGTCGATGCATGGTGTGTCCGTAACGACTGTAGTTGCTGTTGAAGATCGGCTATCTGCTCCTCAAGCCGAGCAACTTGTGCTTCGTCTAGAGTCATACCGCGTTGAAATCTTCCGGCCATTGACAACCTAGCGCAACCTGTGCTCTGATACCAAGATGGTACGGGGACAGCAAGGAATAGATGATTCCTAAACCAAAAACGAATGGTAACGTCACTGAAAAGGATGCGGAATGGAGTGACGCTTGGTATGGACGGAAAATGTGTGGGGTAGGCGGCTGAATGATAAAAATGAGGGGTTGAAATCAACCTCCACGGATACAGATGCACCACCGTGAAAGAAGACTCGGGTAGACTCGTTTGGCCGTGGATACAGATACACCACCACGAACAAGACGAGGGCGAGGCACAACACGGAGGATACAGATACACCACCACCGGTTGATACACTCTACTCAATCCGCACTTGGAAATCCACCAAATGAAGAACGAGGTTTGAAGGAGAATCCACTCACTTCTGATAAAAGACACTAAGTCTGATAAGGGTTTATAATTTGATTCAAAAAGCTGTCTTTCAAATGAGTACAAGGTGCCCATTATATAGGGAACACCTGAAGAAGAACTTAAATGCATGGAAATGAACCTAGGCTAGATGTATGCAAGGCCAGATTCATGGATGAACCATAAATGGCTTATTGGAAATGCAACAAAGTAAATGCAAAGCATAAATGAGGAATGCGAAATGATTCAGCTTCCTCGAGGCTCTCTTCATCTTCGAGACTCTTGGCTTGGCCGACTCTTCGTTGCTCAGTCGCTGATCGCGTCGACTTGGTCGCACCTCCTTGAGTCGCGTCGACTTGGTCGCACCTCCTTGAGTCGCGTCGACTTGGTCGCTCACTAGCTAGTGAGTAAAGTGACTCCTCTCTTGCTGTGCGTCGACGGGAATAAGTTGTCGTCCGTCTTTGTATCACCCTCTCATCTGCTTCTACATCGTCGAGTGGCATTACCCTGATAGAGTGATTCGTCAGTTTGGTGACCACCAGATCGTGCCAGCAGATTGCGACACCAGCAAGGCACTCCACCTGATGGATTTGCATGGCAAGACGATGAACAACTAGGTAGAGATCCATCGATCGTTTGTGGAGCTCTGGGGAGATCGGATGCAGTACATTGTGCCGCTGTTCTGGGATTCTCATTCTGGAGTCAGGTACTCCAAATGGTACGCTAAATACACCAAACAGTACATATCGCACACAGGATCCATGCTTGGTACAATGGTAAGTAATGTATGAGTTCATTCATTACATTCTTCATTCCATTGTCAACTTTAACATATATGATGTTATATAATGTAGATGAAGAACTTCCATAGGATCAAGCTTCGATCGGACCAGCCCGAGCTCGTTTCTCTTGCCGAGGAGTCCTTGCAGATGATGCGGGAATATGCACCGGTACGTTTGTACGGTCGTACCGGCGGAATGGAAGATCAACTGGCATTCGAGTTCATTCAAGCAGCAGGTGGACAGAACGTCGACGACGACGAAGATCATCCGGCAGAAGAAGATCACATGGAGGAAGATCACGAGGATGAGGAGGTGTCACAGACGTACGAGGACCCTGTATTTGACGAGGAGGGCCGTGAAGTACCAGAAGGGATGCTCATCTCTCAGATTGACCACATTCAGGCTGATTACATAACACCGTACTTCGAGCCTGGATCCAGTTCCACACCGGGAGCTCCGATTAAAGGAGCGAAAGAATTCGGGTAAGTCTACTCGATTGATTTAAACTCTCGTAACTTCACTAACATAAGTTTTTCAGGTACGACCATTCACAACAAGGAGAAGGACCTTCACAAATTACACAATTGTACCCTGATGATTGCTCGGAGCAGCCGATCATCCATGAAGATCCCGTCGTTAGGCCTTATGTTAGGAGGAAATCGACGAGGCGTAGGGGTCTTTACTGATCAGTCTGTAAACTTTGCATTGATATTATGAGATTCTAAACTTTGCGTTTCATATTCTGAACTGCGTTTGAGGTTACAAACTACTGAATGAGGTGTATGTGTATGCCATGTGTTGTTCAAACAGGGTTTCGAACAAAATTCCTTACTTTCGTTCTGAGGTCGGACGGGGGGCACCCGCCCCTCCTTCATTTACACAAGGGGCGGGTTTTAAAACCCGCCCCTTCCTGAACCTCGCCCGATTATGTTTAAGTGTCGGAAAAACCCGCCCCAGGCATGAGGGCGCGTTTTGAAACCGCGCCCTCATGGCATCTTCGCTTCGACACTTCATCTCGCATAGGGGCGCGTTTTGAAACCGCGCCCCTTGCTTGGGCACGCCGAGGGGCGCGTTTTCAAAACGCGTCCCCTTTGTAAATCGGAGGGCGCGTTTTGAAAACGCGCCCTATCGACGGTAAAACCGTATTTTACGAAACTGGAACCGTATTTCGCAAATTTTTTTTAAAACTAACCGTATTTCCGTACAAAACTCTTAGTTTGTGCATCCTGGGAATCGAGCTTCGAACCCCGGTCTGAACCGTGGGAGCGTACCATGATACCCATTACAATAAAGAGTATGGTAAGTCCGTACTATTGACATTAAAAAGTTAGGCAAAATTTAGTAACTAAATCGCTAGTTGTGAGTTTTAACATAATAAAAATAAATCGCTAATTAAAATAACGATTTTGTTCAACTATTTATTTGAAGCAGCGAGTTTTTTTTTTTACTTTTTTGTGATTATGTAATAACTCCTTCAATTAGCTAGTTTCTATCGGACAAAGAAACTCGCTTCTTGAAGTGGTGAGTTCTCACATAATATTATGAATCGATATTTTAAGTAGCGAATTCATTTGTTCCGTATGAACTGGCTCCTTGAATTAGGGACTTTTCACGCATGATGGACTTTTTCTTTGAATTTTTCTCCGATAAAGTCGTAACTTCAAATGGTAAGTTGTTTCATCTTGTAAAAACTCACTACTTAAATGTTTATTTCGCGTAAACTCGATATGATAATCATAAACTCGATACTTCTAGTGAGTTAATGAGAGGAAACACAAAATTTCTAAACGTGCATACAATCTTCTAGCACCAAATGCGCTGCCATATATGTTCTGGTACATTCAGATTTTAATTAAATTGTCCAATCAAATGTAGTTCCTCTATGCCATGTTTGGACACGCAATTTACAGCCTAACAGACCCATGAGGATCGTTCTTATCGTTTCGTTTGTCCGTTCGCCTTATTCAACGTAACAAACGTGCCGCTACTGTCATCGAGCCAGACACGTGGCGTCTGACTCTGGAATTTTGCGGCTAGCAAGCGATCTTCGTGTTGGTATTATCCCCAACGGTCCATCGACGTTAGCAGGGGTTGAAATAATGATAACAACAACATCACATCCCTTTCGAACGAACTTTCGAGTTTCTAGCAGGATGGAAGATGCGTTCACGCGTTGAATATTGCCAACCAAAAAGTCACGCCCTCTTTCGGGGGGTTTAAGGATTATGTTAGAATATCAATCACCGGCTAAGAAAGTAACAACGTTTCGACCTGGGAAGTACATGTGATTGGGTTTTTAAAAGTTTGATAAGCCCCGGGGACCAACAACGTTAGTCACCTGTCCTAATTGCATCAACTACTAGAATCAAATATGCTTTTCACATCGCCGCAACATTAATTTTTGAAAAATTTGCGTAATATGACTTTAGTTTTAAAAATATCCAAATTACCGTTCTTACTTACAATTACGCTGCGATATTCAAAATACGAAAAAAATCACGATTTCAAATTGCGACAGTGAACATTATTGTGGTCCTTAACCTTGACATTATGTAAAGTGATTCATGTGTCATAATCTTTATAATTGAATATCGCGGCCAAAACTAATAAGATGAATGAATTGGTTTAAGGAGATTATTTTTCGCAAAATATTAATTTATAGCCTCGACTTTGAGCCGAGTTTCTGTTTTGTTATTAACTTAGTTTGTTATATAATTTTGTCACAAACTTTTAAAAAAAAAATTACAAAAAATGAGAAATAATATTGAAACATCTCATATATTTTTTTTTTAAATTTTGATGGACAAATCAAGTGAATTGGAAGCCGAAGTTAAACAATAATTACTAATGGTGTCAAAAAATACGTAAAATAGATCAAGTTCGGATGATGTTCTATTAGAAAATTGATACTTAAAGTAGATTATGAGGCGAATGAATGAGAGGTTGAAACTCCACTATTATAGGACACGGGTCGGACTATATTAAGGTTTTGTTTGGCTTTCGCTAAAAGAAATTCAAGATTAGCCAAAATCAAAATAAAAGTAAAAGTTTGTGACAAAATTAAATAACAAACTAAGTTAATGACAAAACAGAACTTGACTCAAAGTTGAGGCCATATTTTACTATTATTTTTTTCATTTGTTCTTGCATTATACTCACTATTTTTTTATATTTTTTTAAGAATTTTTTTAAACTAAACCAACGTAAATCCTCCGACGTCCCTCTATAAAATGCCCCGTTCCCTTTCGGTGTTCTAGTTATATTCTTTCCGTCCCATATTCTCCGACATTCACCATGGCACGCGTTTACCTTCCCTTTGATTTCCTTGTTGCTTTCCCGATCCTCCTCGTAGGGTTGGCCGCAGCCGGAGTTGAGCCCGACCATGGCCCCATTCCGACATGCGAACCTGTCCCTGGCAGCGATGCCGAACTAATTCACGTCGCCATGAACCTGGAGTTCCTCGAGGCTGAGTTCTTTCTCCACGGCGCGTTCGGCGAGGGACTCGACAGCATCGCCCCGTACCTCGCGAAGGGAGGCCCGCCTCCCATTGGTGGTCAGAAGGCCGAGCTTGACCCTCTAGTCCGGAACATAATCGCGGAGTTTGCGTACGAGGAGGTTGGCCATGTGAGGGCCATTTATGAGAGGGTTGGCGGGATCCCGAGGCCGCTGCTTAATATTAGCAAGGAGACCTTCGGGGACGTCTTCGATGTTGCGCTGGGACATAAGCTCGTCCCCCGGTTCGATCCATATGCGAGCTCGCTTCACTACCTCTTGGCTAGTTATCTACTACCTTATGTGGGACTCACCGGATACGTCGGCACCATCCCTTACCTCCGCAACTACACGACCAAGGATGTAAGAATATCGATCTCCCTTAACCTTCCCGATGAAACAAACGCATGCATATTTTACGCATAGGGATTAAACTTTCCTCTTTAGCTGGTGGGGAGGCTACTGGGGGTGGAGTCGGGCCAGGACGCGGTCATCCGGACCTTGCTGTATGAAAGAGCACTCGAGAAGGTGGAGCCATACGGAGTGACGGTTGCGGAACTAACAAACAAGCTGTCCTGGGTTAGGAACGACCTCGGGAAGTGTGGGCTGAAGGACAAGGGGGTGATCGTTCCAAAGGAGCTCGGACCGGAGGGGAAGCTCGAGACACAAGTCCTCTCCTCGGGCAAGGATGAGCTGGCGTACTCGAGGACCCCACAGGAGATATTCAGGATCGTCTATGCCAGCGGTAACGAGGGTGTTCCGGGAGGGTTCTACCCTCAAGGCGGCAATGGGAGGATCGCTAGGTCCTTCCTTCACTATCCATGATCACTTGAGGGGGACCAATCTCTGTATGATTATTGTCTGAATAAGTTGCACGTTATTGTTGCATTACAAACTGATGCTTGTCCTAAGAACAAACCAGAGAGACGGACAATGAAATCTACTAGACAGCACCTAAAAGCTCGACTAAACCCGATTGCGGCCGAGAGGCCGCTTCGGTTTCGAACTTCCCAAGCACGAGCATGCCGATGTAACTTTTCCGTGACGCTTTCGTATGCGGGACTCAATCGACGCACCGATCCCTTGGTCCATCTAGATGACATACATAGTACGACGACGCGACGGGAGAGCAAAAACTGTGGCTGACTTTTGGACGTGGTGAAAGTTTGAAAAAATACGAAAGATGGAGATAGTTTGTATGTAATCGCCACCTTATCTGATTAAATTCGGGTCCACTTTGACGAGGTTGTTCTAATTTTAACGAAGTTTCAAAATTCTTCTATTAATATTTTGAAATTTAAGTTAAAAATTTTGATTTTTTCTTTTAAATTTATTATGTTTTTTTAAGTCGAAATTGAATTTCTTAATCCCAATTTCGTGGAGAAGAAAAATAAAACTCTGATTTCATGATATTATTTTACGTCGTGAGTTTCGTGTGATGCTTATCAGAGATATTAAATGTCTAATCGTTATTTCCTCACTAACACGCTATCGAATTATGTGGAGAATATTGCAAGACTAACGTGAAGATCGAGAGAAAAGAAAAGCGTGACCTAATTAATTATCAACTGTTAAGACTCTGCAATTTGGTCAAATGTGAAGTTGATCGTGATCATTAGTTTCTCGGTATTAAGTTAAGGAAGCCATCTTTTGTTTGAACCTGGTCCAGAAGCAGTTTGATTCAGCATGCCTATCAAATACTACCTTCTCCTCCTCTTACTGTCGACTGCCGTAACGGCGGATCGCCAGCCGTTCTCGTATCCTTCCTGTAAACCGATCCCTGCCAGAGATGTCGACCTGGTCCAGTTTGCAATGAACCTGGAGTTCCTTGAAGCAGAGTTCTTCCTTCACGGGGCATTTGGCAAGGGCCTTGACATTTTCGCGCCGTACTTGGCACGGGGTGGCCCTTCGCCATTCGGAGGAAGGAAGGCACGGCTAGATCACGTCGTCCAGAGCGTGATCGAGGAGCTCGGCTACGAGGAAATCGGCCACCTGAAGGCCATATATGAGTGGGTTGGTGGTATCCCGAGACCGTTTATGAACATAAGTGCAGAAACCTTTGGAGAGGTCTTCGATATGGCGCTCGGCCGCAAGCTTATGCCCCCGTTTGACCCTTACTCGAGTTCCATTCACTTCCTCTTGGCATCTTATCTCCTCCCTTACGTCGGACTAACTGGCTACGTCGGCGCCATCCCTCTCCTCGACAGATTCACGACAAAGGACGTAAGGACATCGATCTCTTTACACATACATTCTGCTCGTGTAACTGTCGAATTGGATAACTCGAAACACATTCTTGAAACAGCTGGTGGGGAGGCTGCTGGGGGTGGAATCGGGCCAAGACGCAATTGTCCGGACATTGTTGTACCAGCATTCAGGCAAGAAGCTCGAACCATATGGCATTACAGTGGCGAATCTCACGAATAAGTTGTCATGGGCAAGGAACCACCTCGGTAAGTGTGGGCACAAGGATGAGGGGGTGGTCGTGAGGAAGAAGCTCGGGGCAGAAGGGAGGACGCGGACAAATGTGCTGTCCGCGAACAACTACTCGCTGGCGTATTCAAGGACACCGCAGGAGATCACGAGGATCGTTTATGGGACCGGCAACGAGCACGTGCCGGGGGGGTTCTACCCTCGTGGCGCCAACGGGAGGATCGCCCGGTCCTTCATCTACAAGCCTCGATGAGACGACCTTAAAACATGTCATGTAATAAAATCCTGTCCCATGAGATGTACGCGCTTTTGATAGGACTCAATTGAATAAGATCCAAAAGTTGAAGACTAATTGAGAATGATTTTCCTTCCGTGGCAACGACTAAGCCGAAGCAGATGTTCCTGCCCGGTTTGTGATTGCCGTTCCGCGCCATGGACGTCCTCGCGGTGAACAACAGGGTCATCTTCCTCTTGCCGACAACCTTAACGGAGTCGTCTTCGTCGTCTCCATCATGGGTTTCAATCCAAAGACACTTGCTCTGTTCCGTCGGATTAAGTGTGTCTCTTCCGCTTCTGCCTCTCCGCCGCCTCCGCCTGCTTCGGAAGAGGAGGAGGAGGAGGGGGTAGGGACACGGAGCTTGCGGAGCTTGATTTTTGACTCATTGTTTGCTATCGGGGCTTGATTTTTGACTCATTGTTTGCGCCAGAATCCGCAACATGTCGCGATTAAATCGTGACGAACCCGTTCGAGTTCAACGAAAACGAAAAAGAGAAACAAAAAGGGAAATGAGATCGTACTTTCGCTGTCATTATTACAATACCGATAACAACGTCAAACTAGTGATTGGTTGCTTCTTGGCCAAAGGTGAGTTAGGATTGAGGTGAATTGTAAATGGAGTTGAAGGTAGAGATTCTTAAAGCATAGCCAACCTTGGCAATTTACGTGCTGGTGTTTCTCGTTGCTTTTTCAACCACCGTGGTTTGTGATGGCAGTGGAATGTGAAGTTTTAGAGCATGAATTGCAGCAGGGCTTGTTGTCTTTTTTCTTGTAAACCTGGTATTCTGAAGCCGATTTTCATTTAGTTCCTTATAGTTAATTGTGTTTGGGAATTGCCTGTTGGAGCTGCCTTTCGCTTTTTTTTGTATGTAAATCTTTAGGTATTGTGCTTGCTTCAATGTGTAGGTGTTGCCGGTTTCTTTGGAAATATGTGAGTGACATGAGATGAGATCATGTCGATGCCGTTGAATTAATTTGGAAGAGGATGCTAGTTTGTAGGGCTTTTAGGGATGTTTCGTTCTTTGAAAAGCATTTTGATTCTTTTCCATTGGAGATGAATCTCTTTACTCATTTGGCTAGCATCCAATCAAGAACAGAACGAGGAAAATCTATGCTCTCTAATGGGTAGAAGAGGCATCTAGGGACCTGTAATATGGTGTGTGAGTTGACAACATGCCATTGTCGGTGACCCCTAAGTTAAAGAAGCATTAGCCCAATTTGAAAGACGCCTAACTTTAGATCCTAACCCTGCGGAGGCTCGCTGCTCTCTACAACAAGGCTCGCTGCCACGCCTACAGGTAGAATCACAATCATGGTCCCAACCATGGGTGTCCAGGACCGGCCTCGCAACAAGCTGCGATGTTGGTTCCAGGAACCGATACCTGCAAAGAACACCACAAAATTCATGACCAAAAACCAGGTTCATGCATCACAGTTCATGCAACAAATGACACAGCAATGCCAACCCACGGATTTCTGGCGAGACTGCAAGTATATAGGCATTCACAACGAATCTTGAATATAAACTCCTATCTACCTCTGAACAGAAACTGCCCATTCGCATCAACGATATGACAAGATCACTCGACAAACAGACACAAGTGCAACGGGATTGTCACAACTAGTACTTTCCCAAGGTCAATTTCTTGAACTAGTGATGAAATGACCACACTAACTTATTAGTTCACCTGTAAGCAGGATTGTCATTGTCGAAAGAAGGTGGGAGGACCATATCATGCAAGGGAACAGGCACCGCAGCCGGGCTTCCATTATCTGGATCTGCATCGTCTCCCATGTAACCATAATCTTCCGTTGCAACCTTCCCTTTCTTCTTAATTTCTCTCATTCTCCTGAGTTCCTCTCTCCATTGCTTTTTCTGCAGAAGCTTCACCCTGTAATCATACTCCTCAAAGTATGCTCTACGTTGCTCCTTGCTGAGCTTTGCTATTTGAGTTTTCCTGAGAGGCTTAAATGGGGGAAGCTGATCATATTCGTCCTCCTCATCCTCCTGGTCAGAATCGGATAAGTCAGCCACATCGACATCCGAGTCACCATTGTCCACGCCCTGATCAGTGGAGAGTTTGGGGTGTGTCCGGGACTGCTACAGCCAGGACAACAAGTAGGGAAGTGGAGGAGAGCGGACCCGGAAACCAAAGAGCTTCCTGTGATCGAAGTTATCTTGAGGCTTTGACAGAGAGCTTGCTTCAGACAAAATCTTCAGGGAGTAACATATGAGCAGCAACTGCGGTCGCCATGTCTGGCCATTAGGCAGCACTTTCTCGCCATCTCTGTTCTTCCGGCAGGAAGGATGGTTCTCTACAAGAGAAACCGGGTTCATAAGGCTGGGATTCATGAGCCTTAGGTCGCCCACAGCTTGGCCTATCGACTGCTGCACAATGTGTGAGCGCTGAGCAACAGAAACATCATAACTCAGCGGTGAACCAGAGGGTCCGTCTGGTGGAGCAGATGCAGCATGAGTCAAAGTGACAACTGCAGTTCGCCAGATTGATGAACCAAGTGCACTGGTAATTGACTTCAGCAATGGAAGATCATTCAGGTCTCTGGTCTGCGTATCCAGTCGGTCCACATAGAGTACGATATCAGGGGGAAACTTCTTGCAATGTTACTCTCTGGGATAACATTCCTTTTGATGTTACTCTCTTGCAATGTTAATCATTCTATTGATTAATATCCCTGTTTTTGTTTCCAGGAAAAACAAAGCTTTACAATGATTTCTATAAGTCGGACATGATTGTGGCATCTCTTCTTGGCTTGATAACTGTAAGAAATCTTGCTTCCATGGCACGTTGTATTTTCCTACACTTATGAGGTTTGCTCCTTGGAATGGTTAGTTGACAAAAAATTGTCAAATAAGGTAGAACATTCCAAAATTTCTGAAATATGAGCTTACTTCTATAAAGAATCCGTTTTTGTTAACAACGAGTCCAATTAACGTAAAGGTGAACTCACTGTTCACAACCGCAAGGTTATATAAGGAAATAAATTTTCCTTGTAAACTCGTTGTCGAGGACAACGATTGTTTTCGAAAACTAAGCTCACCTTTTTGAAGAGCAAGTTAGGGGGACTAAAACATTTCTCAACCTTCTGCCATATCTGATAAATTATTTCCTGTCCTATGGTAGTGAGGAACAAAGCTCCTGTACTTCTACGGTAGCTTTTTCAATGATTTGCATGACGCATGTATGGAAAACTTTTCTCTCCCTAGATCTGGTCATCTTGTCTGAGTTCTCTCATTCCTCAATGTAACATTGTTTTGGTTTTCAACTCTTTGAGTCACAATGGTCTCCCCAATAATAATTCATGTTCATAAGTAGAAGTTCTAGAGCATATTAGGTTATCACCCCCAAGTAGGATAAAGGTTCGAGTATCATTGTTATTCGACCTTAATTTTGCAGTTTGTGCTTAAAGTTCTGACCTTAATTTCGAGCATCGTTGTTATTAATGTGGAAGTATTTGAGCAACTAGTGACCTTTGGTATTCATTTATGTGTTTGATAAAAGATGCTTCACCTACTTTCTAAATGTTTTCTTCATTTTCTTTGCAACTTACCTGCTATTCTTTTCTTTTTTCTTTGATAAGTATTGCCTTGTGTTGTTATCCGAGTTCCTTTTGTCCCGTTGTTATTTTCTACATAGGTGTAGAAATGAGAAGGTTTC
The DNA here is from genome assembly GCA_023653495.1 of Melastoma candidum. Lineage (NCBI taxonomy): Eukaryota > Viridiplantae > Streptophyta > Magnoliopsida > Myrtales > Melastomataceae > Melastoma > Melastoma candidum. Next base: position 1,208,391 of record CM042887.1, read on the forward strand.
CATTGAGTGAATGGACCATTCTAGATAATATATATTGTTCTTGTTTTCTTTGGTTAAATAATTTACTATTGTTGTCTTCTTAACTTAGAAGTCAATTCTAAAACAAGCTCAAAATGACAAATGACAGAAAATAGGGGAAGCTGAAAGGGTGAATGAGAAAAATGTCGAGTACCTTTCTTCTATAGAGGTACATCAATTTACTTGGATTGTTTTAAGACCAATTTAAGCTCGCCTGCACAATGCTTTTGTTCCACCATAAGCAGAAAACAGACAACTTTAATTTTCTGAATGACAACAGGTTCTCATAATAGGTTATGTAGACGTAATCGCTATGCAGGTGCATCAAACTTTTAACTCTTTGAAATACACCAACTCACTTTCTTTGTGCTTATTTGTTAGTAACCATTCTTTGAAAGTTTTGTAGAATTGGTTACATGTGAAGACGATTGTTGAACCATTGAATTAGTTACCATCGAAACAGCTTGGAACTGATGTGTTGCGTATAAGTTGAAAGTCGAAGTTGGACTGTAGTTATGATGCTATTAAGAATCTATAAAATTGATGAAGGCTGAATGATGGCTCATTGTAGGGTTACTACTACGTGTAAGGTGGATTGCAGGACGATGTAATGAAAGGTTAAAACTCAACTGCTATAGGAGAATTGTTAGACAATATTAAGGTCTTGTTTGATTTTCTCAAAGTAAAATTCAAGATCGGCCATAATCAATATAAAAACAAAAGTTAGCGACAAAATCGTATAACACACTACGTTTTTAACAGAAAGTTTCGTAATGGTTTTTGAAATTATCGTACATTTTGCCATTTAATTTTAAAAGATTTTGGCGAAATTCGATTCGAAATTGTAAAATTACGCAAATATCACAACCATGACCCTCATTTTATAAAGAAAACAAGCTTCTCAACAGCGACACTAGATGAGAACCTGTTATTTCAGACCACCACACTCCTCTCACTATGAGCATGAAAATATTATATCCCCGAAGACCGACACCACATCCACCTGTTGTCATTTTATTTCTACTTAGCATTGGTCGTAAAAACATTTTGAGACTCAAACTCGACTTTACTGCTTCCAAAAACTTTAATGGTTAGAAAAACTATTGTCAATCGTCAAGTAGGCTGTGAAGAAACAGAAGACTATCATTTACCAACTCTAAATAATTCAAGTTTCTGATTTAGCAAAATTTGCTGCCACCTCCCCATGGTCCTGCAAAATCGGACCAAAACTAAGGCTCTTCGTGAGATAATGCCACCACAGGAAGAAGCACTTCCAGTTTCCGCTTACATTAGGGGGGGAGGAGAAAGCTCTAACAGAAAACGAAGACACTCTTGTCTGATGTCACCATCCGCTTGGCTGATGCGGAGCCAACGATTCTCTCAAGCTGGAAGTACCAACAAGCAAACAAGCACACACCGGTTCAGTTGAATCTGAATAGCATTTGATGAATGAAGATGGGTCCAGATTCAAGACAATTGCCAGAAAGAGATGGGAATTTACCCTAAAGTGATCGAAACGAGAGAAAAGCACCGAGCACGTCATCTCCTCGGAACCCTCAAGCAAGTTCACAATCTGTGGTAAAAAGATTACCAAAAAAGTCAATGAAAAGAAGCACTAAAGTGTGAGCCGAAAACACCAGGCTAATTCCCTAACCTCTGGGTAGAACTCCTTCCTTTCAGGCAAGGAATATATTATCAGACTTTTTATCCCTCGAATCTGCACAGCAGAAAATCACATGTTTCAAACAGCTTCCAAACAGGCTCACATTGACCATCTTTTCAATGGCTAATAACCTTATATCTGTGGTAGAAGTGAGCTCTCTCGGTATACAACATGATTTTCTGGGTTCCTTCAAAGAACCATAACCTCGATCGCGAAATGTCACTCTGCTTTGTGTACCTATGAATCAACATAATTTAAAGCCAAAACAACAAATGGGACTTACAATAGAATTAATGCAGAATAATTGCAAGTCCTTACTCCCCCAGTAGACAGAAAGATGCACTTTGTGATTTCAGGAAACTTCGAAGCCGAACGAACTCAAAGTAAGAGCTTGTGAAGAGCATAACCCCTCCCTGTGTAAAATTTACCAAGCATGTAAAAGAATATCAGAGAAAGCATCGTAGCGAGTAAAGTAACAGAAACCCCATGCAATTGTTGACCACCTATGCAAACAAAACACTTCTGAGTTACTTGCCATTTTCCCTTTCATGGGATTCTATTTTTTTCTCTGAGACATCTAAATATAAACATATTAGAATTCCTTTCAGGTCATTCATTCATTATATTAGCTCTACTTCAACATATTAGTTGACTCTAGTCAGTTTTCTTGCCATTTTCCTTTTCCATGCTTTCCGCTTATGTTGCATGTACATGGTACTTAAACATCGTTAATGGTGGAACTATATGCATATGCAAATCCTGTATACCTGTGTAGAATCTTTGATCTTGGGGAAGACCTACATCAGAACAATCAGCAACACAAATGTTAGAGAAAGAATGGCAAAAGTATTTGACCCTGTTGCAGAATTCTTAACTTTCCATTGAGAATCTTACCAAAATAAAAAGAATTCCATTTACAAGGCCAGCAAAGAAGAATACATATGGATCTTCAAGACTGTTCTCAAACCATAATTGACATGGTGCTGCCAAGAGATGGACATTAATTCAAAAGCAACAGCAGCATGCATCTCATTCTTAAGTTATCATTTGGCAAGGACACTCAGATACAGGACTGTCACGTCAACAATCAGATAAATCAAATAATAAATTGTTATCTATTGACAAACATAGTCAACTCACGAACTGCAGTCCAATCTTACTCCCCAAACACACCTCTTTCGACATTTTTAACATGCATAAGCAAATATTGCTTGAGGATGGAAAAGTTTGTGTTCACTCTACATGATTTGGACGCATGATGGAAATAACTTGCATGTTTACCTTTTCTGAAAAGTATTGGAGGCGGGCATCTTCAGCACTCTCTACGGAGTCAGCAGGAAAACGTTCATAAACCTGTATGGAAAGTGCGTCTTAGAAGCAAGAGGATTGGGTGCATGTACTCTAAAATTGCAAATTATTTTCACATCTTTGACCAACAACCATGACCAATGAGTCGAACAGACACTTGACTATGGAAATAGTCAAGTATAAAAATTTTCCCAATTCAACGTTACAAACCATATGAAGAACTGGTGTGAAACACCTAAGTGGACTCAAAGCTTTTTAGAAACTTCATTTAATGCATTCAACAAGTTGCAGCAAAAGGATGTGTTTTAACATTGATATCATCTTTCAAATTAGAAACGCAAAAAAATGTAACCGTTGATTAGTAATAGCAGTAGACACAAACTCAAGCTAAGAACATTCTTACAAAATTATCTCAAAGATGAACAGCAAAAGAAATGCAGAAATGACAACCCTGCTTCTCGTTGTGCTAAGTTGGAAAACAAAATAAATAATAAATGACCATGATAAGGGTAAAAGCACCTGTCGGACTTGAAGTAACACTTTTGAGAGGACGCCTTTATACTCGCATACCAACTTCACCTGTACAAACAAGAAGTCTGTTATCAATGTTTTCTTTGGCTATTTTCTTAGAGAAAATGAAAAACTCTGAATATTATAAGGCACTTGTATAAAGCCAGATTAATGTGCTATCAACTTCTAAATAAGAATTAAAGCAGCCCAGCAATCTCCTTCGGCATGGATCACCTATTTACAAACTAAGGGAAGTGCTTAAACCTTCATTTGTCTTTTGGCCATCTAACTAGAGTACAAGGGTTGACAGAAAATGCCTGGTTTATCAAGCTTAATGCAGTAATCAGTCATTCTTCTACAGTACTAATAGACAGGGAAAATACGTAATGTGTATTGAGGCATGAAAACGACTCTCACTTAAGGTGTGTTCGAGAATTGAGGAAAAGAGTGGAAAAGGAAAGAAGAGTAGAGAAAATTTTAGTGAGAGAATTTTTTTGGGGAAATGTGTTTTCCCGATTTTCCATCCTTTTCCACCGAAAAAAAACAAAGCAAAATAGAGTGACAAAGATGCATTTGTGTGAAGGGTTATAAAGAGCATACACAGTTGTCAAAGCAACAGCTATTCAGAAGACATTACAGCCTCCTATAGGAAGAACAAATAATTAATCAGAAAGAATAGAAAGAAAAATCACAAACCTTTCCTTCGTAATTGACAAAATTGCGATTGAACAATGCATTCATATCTGCGAATATAAAACACAGTGAGCTTGCGTACGACCCGTAGAAAACATCATGTGATTTCATAAAACAAGGGAATTATCTACCATGAGTTTGCAGTGAACATCGTCATAAAACAACCAACACTATGATGCATGCCCATACAGGTCAAATGGTTTGTCTAGGTGCGAGGCAGTTGACCAGTTTATTGCTCGAGGCCCTAGACAAGGAACCCTTCTAAGAAAAACAAGGTGCTAATTTAACTTACAGTAATATAGTTATAATACTAGTATAGAGTCTGCTAAGCCAATTGGCTGCTGTAACAATACATTTCTAATTGCTGGGAGATAAAAAAATTATTTGTTCACAAAGGCCGCATAAACCCTTGGATAGGCAACTTAGAAGATGATAAACAATCCAAATTATGCAGTCGAATTTGATGTACCAACTGTAACTTTCATATATTATTTTAAAGAATATAGCTTTCTCAGCTAAAAATGTTAAGACTGATAACACGATGTATAAACCGTTTATGACTGCAAATTCTTATGATAACATCTATTTTCAACCAAATAAAAAAAATCTTACAATGGAATGAACGAAATCTTTCGGTTAAACAAACACAAATGAAGGAAATCTGAATTTTTCCATCAGAACAGATCGTCTTCACCGGTTCACTCCAAGGTCAAAGGAATTAAATACAGAAATATCTACCATGTGGGAGTAATTGCACTATATTTCCAAGCATGCATTATGCTTACTTAGTGCTTTTTGAAATAAAACAACAAACGAGCAAATTCAAACTACCTGGGTTCAAATAATGCCCAAGAATAATTGACTGTCGATAAAATCTAGCATTTCCATCCAAGTACCTATGACAATAAAAAAAAAGAGATAATTTTTTTCCAGATAACACTTACTTTGATGATTGATTGTTAGCTTCAAAATCTAGTGACTCATAAACTATGATTGAACAAGTGGTTGGGCAAAAATAAAGAAGATATACCAAACTTGAAGGAAGAATACAAGGTCCTTTATATCACGAGTAAAAGGGAATCTCAAACTGAGGAAAATGTTAAACAGTTATAGGTCCGAATGATATCACATAATGTTAAGTCCAAATAGCATACCACGGTCTTACACGCATCACATCAGTTCCAAGCTGCTTCGATGGTAGCTGATTCAATTGTTCAACAACAGTCTTCACATGCTCTAGAACTTATACTTATGAACATGAATTATTATTGGGGAGACCATTGTGACTCAAAGAGTTGAAAACCAAAATAATGCTACATTGAGAAACAGTGAGTTCACCTTTATTTATTTCCTTATATAAACTTGCGGTTGTGAACAGTGAGTTCACCTTTACGTCAATTTGGCTCGTTGTTAACAAAAACGAATTCTTTGTAGAAGTAAGCTCGTTGTTGTTAACGAGTTAAGAATGATATTTCAGGAATTTTTGAACGTTCTACCTTATTTGACAAACTTTTTTTTGTCAACTAACCATTCCAAGGAGCAAACCTCATAAGTGTTTTCAAAAACAGGCAAGATTGCTTACAGTTATCAAACCAAGAGGAGATGCCACAATCATGTCCGACTTATAGAAATCACTGTAAAGCTTAATGCTTTTCCTGAAAACAAAAACAGGGATATTAATCAATAGAATGATAGGACATTGCAAGAGAGTTAACATCAAAAGGAATGTTATCTCATCCCAATCCATTTTGAAAGTAGATCATTCTAAAACTAACCCGTCATACTTTGTGGCTTAGCAGAACTAGCAAAAGTTTGACAGCTGATTGGTGGTCACTAAGAACTTATCTAGTGGAAAAGGATTTTCAACAACGATAAGAAAAATGAACAATATTAGCTGGAAAGGGTATAACATGAATAGATGACCCTTAAACTGCCACATGAAGTACCAGTGAACTTTTTATAGAAACCCCAGATATATGCCATATATTTCCTTAAATAAAAATATATGATTGCACCTCAAGAAGTTAAAACCCAAAGAAACTGGGATAAATGCTTAGCCTCCTTGATAGAAGTATGATAGAAGCAAGTCTAATTTCATCAAACAGACGAATGATAGCACCAATAGATACACAATGGGAAAGTTAGATGACAATAACCTGGTAAATTTAATCCCAATCATGAAGTGATCATCAGTATTTCCATTGAAAAGTGCTGTAAAGTCTGATGGTTTAGAAGACTTCTGGGCAGGACCAAGCACCTTATCAGGGTCCTCATTTTCATTGGCCCCTCCACCAAAATCCACCATAAACCGTGCCATGTGCTCAACATTAACCTATTACGAAGAAGTTGACCAATTCAATATTTACGTCAGAAGACTAATTCCACTACTGAGGTTAAACTTGTGGGAGAACAATACCAGTGCTTCAATTTGCTACAAGATGACATCAAATGAAAGTAAGATAACAATGAACAGATCAATACCTTGTGGGAGGAAGGCACAAGCTGAATTAGCCTTCGAACGACTCGATACGCAATGCTTCGTAGAGGCAGCAAAATCAACACCTGCATTTCAGCAGTGGGAGTAATAACGCAAAACAGTAAACAAAAGAAACACCGATCAAAAAAGACTGTTTGTGCTTATGCAAAAGCTGAACTTGGATCAAATGGGGTTAACAAGGAGCTCTCTTGTATCTCTTTCAAGCTATTTCATTACGTTAAGTTAACAGTAAGATTTTGTGGTCAAAACTACCCAATCACACAAATTATCTATGTCCCCCATTGTCATTCTACCACAGAATGATTAAGTGCAATCTTGATAAAAGTAAGAGTAATAGGTAAAGTGAATAGTAGTAATTGTTCAAATAAAACTCTTTAATGGAATTTACAATTTCCCAAGCAAATCAACAAGATTAAATTTTAAACTTAGTTTGAAGTGATTTTCCAGCAAGAAAATGTAAAACCACATAGATCGAACAAAACTATGTTCACACTTTTTAGTACATCCCATCCATCCCCCCTCTCCTCTAATAAAAAGGAGGAGAAATAAGCTTAAAGAGGATTCATGCCAGAACAAAAAAAAAAAAAACAGACAAAGAAAAATATGGTTTACCTTAGATCGAGCAAACCCCTGATCAAGAAACATTTCATTATTATGAAGCAAATCCACCTCTATGGACTCTTGATTCTTGGACAATTTTGAGTCATTCTTAGTCACAAGATCCCGAGTCTTAAATATATGATTTAACTGCAAAACTCATACAGTTAAGACATTCTACTTTTGGTTTGAAAATACAAAATAATCTTAAAAGATAGTGGATGAAAAAAGAATTTGAAGGGTTGAAATCCAAAGGAATGAAGGATAAGATCATACGGAATGCATGATGTAGGCATTCATGGTACTTGAATCTTCTCTCTGGCCCTTGAGGTAAAAAGGTTTTTTGTCGCAGTTCAAGACATCTCGATAGCTGTTGACTGATACAGGGATTCCAAAACAAGTTAACACCTGAATCGTGAAATTATATGAAAATATCTTCCAGTAAGGGAAGGATCATTGGTCAACATTTGCTTGAGCAGATAAATATTGCGAATAACACTGTTTTCGTGCCATCCAAGCAAAAATTTCACCCAGTTTGTTGTTTGCACAATGTGGTGACTTCATTCAGATAAAACAAATACCAATTTATGATTAATCAACTGTTTTTTGACTTCTCCAATTGAAAAATACCGCAAATACCAGTTTCAAATAAAGCTACTCCATAAAAAATGAATCTTACTTATACCAATAAATAAAACAGAATCATTCACTACAAAAGTTTGCAATCATGCGACAATAACTCGTGATAACACGACATTACAATTTGAAAACAAACTTCCTCATCACAAATCATTCAAAATAGATGTACATTAGTTGTCTATCAAACAGACACTTTGAATGGTATAACACCAGAAAAGTTTTGTACCGAAAATGAAAGCATTGACATCACCATATAAACATTATTGGATGAGCAAGCAGCCACCAGTTTTGAAGTCTACCACATCAAGAAAACAAGGACAGGTAAAAGAGGATTAAACATCGCTGATCACTTGAGAAAAGAGTTTAAAGATGGTCGCTTACATATAGAAAAAAGCATTCTTTCCTTGGATGCATGAAATGTATGGCCTCCAGATTCCTTATATGTACTCAACCAGTGGTTAAACAATGATGGCTTCATATTAGATTCAAATATCGAGTTTTCGTCCTGCAAAGAAGACATTATATTATGGCCCACTGACACCCATATGACATAATAAACTTATTCTTCTCTTAATTGGGAACAAGAAGACAAAACACAAATGCAGTTCTAATCGATTTCACAAGCAGAAGATACTTTCACATTGAGTAAATTCTTTAGCAAAACTTTAGTCTTTGATTGTCCATTGTCACATCATTCGGAGTGAAATTTCATTTATTTATTATCCACTATCTTTTAATTTGAGATAGTGTCACGAAAATACTTTGTAAAGGAAAAAAAAAACTTAAGGACGATGTTAGGCTTAAAATGACAACTGATTCACCTCAATATCTCTTTCAATCAATCTATTATGACCATCGAGCGTCAAAAGGACAAGCACCAACACAGTGAATAAAAAATCCTCATTATGGAGTCGAGCCATTTTGCAAACGCTTACAGTGACAAATATAATACTACTTACACAGAGAATGGATCCCTTTCAAAGCCACACCAGGCAACCAGGGTCTCTGATTAACATCATAGCAAGTGTAACTTTATTTATTTATATCCATTATCCAAAAAATAGAGGTAAATACAAAGAAAATATCGTGTATACAAGTACTAGGTCAAATCTTGACTAAAAACTTCATTATTAAAAATCCAATTTAAAAAAAAAATAAAATAAAATTGTCATTTGTCTACCAATGCACAGGTCAATAGGACATGCAGTTCATATATCTTCATGATTAAACCAATCCAAAAATAAAGAAAGAACTTACCGGTATCTTTAAGCATTCTCTTGTTCCGATCCACTTGCAATTTGGCAGGTCAGGAGCAGGAACCTCCCAATTATATTTTTGTCTCTTCTTCGAGACTTCATTAATCTCTTCGTTGGACAATTTGTGCCTCATATGTGAACTAAACGAACTGCAAACTCATCCATGTTAGAAAGAAAGGAATCAGCAGTTGAAAAGCATCGGTGAATTCAAAATAAGGATTTCACGGGAACACTCAGTAATTCAAACTACTTCTTTCAGACAGATAATTTCACAAGGTTAAGAATTTAAGGGCTGACCAAAAGGCACGACTTGTAAGGGACAAGGAATAAAACTTTCCTAGCATGCAAAAAGAAGCACTTGCCTGATCAAAACAAAATTCATTTATAAATATTTTGTCAAAGATAATGATTATAGACTACTTTTTAAATAACAATAGTTTAGCTCCGTAATTTTTGTATTCCTAGGGCAAAAAATGTGCAATATGCATGCATTTCATTTCCAACAAGGATAAAAATGTATGTGCTTGGTCAGCAACAGTGCACAAAAAGATTATTTCCCAGTGTCAAGAAACAGGCATTTGACAACAAAGATAAGACTCACCAGAAATGCTATTCAGAAAAGAATTTCAATAAGAATTAATCTCAGTAAGAAACAGCTAATTTGGAGTTTGGACACATCATTGCATGTTACGCTCTCGTAACAGTGTAACTATAAAGCAATGTATATTACAACATCCAGAAATCTGCATATACTGATGTGAAAATTAGCTCAGAAAATAAAACAAGCTTTGCAAGTAGAAGAATGGCAATCAATAGCAAAATGCACATGATAAGACTAGCGGAATTAGGAAAAGGTTTAACCTCAGGGAAATCGAATGTCCAGTCCCACTACAAGATGCTTCCATCTGGTATTCTTCCTCCGAGTCTGAAGACTCACAACCATCTTCAGCATCTGTTTCTTCACTCTCTATGGAATTATTATCAACACTGTCAATCCCTTCAACTGTACCAGATTCTTCACCAGCAGATTCATCTTCAGTTTCTGAAAGAGAACTGACAAGGCCTAAGATCTCAAAGTGAAAAAGCTTGACCACTATGTAACAACCTGTATAAAACTTAACAAACAAACTTGTCCACAAAAATTTCACAACTAATCCCTGTAATATAGGCCATTGCCCGCAACAGAAATTAAAAAAATTACATAATAAACAACACTTGTTTTCAAAGAAGTGAAGGTCCCCCTACTACCTATTCTCTCAACAAGCTAGCTCGGTGAGAAAGGATTGGTGTTCGACTATTAACTGTAAACCATAGCAGTTACAGTCACTCGATGGAAATGTTCGCTTCTCGAATTAACTGACAAATCCCTTACAATGAGACAACCAATGTAAAGTCTACATAGTGTAACTTTATGACAGAATCTTTTTTCTTAATCTTCTCTATTTCTCTAAAAGCAGTATCACAACCTGATCATAATAACAACAATGAGTCCAGATCGAAATTGACACATGCTATAAGAATAGAAATGGGTAGACTTGGGACTGTAGAAACTCATCCCATTAATTACAAAGGACAATTAAAGAACACCCATAATGGGCACTTACTCTATAACAAGAATAGAGAATTGCAACATGAGAGCATAATATCAAACATTTTATAGATGGAGAAAAGAGTCCATACAATAAACAGCTTAAGATATCATATAGATATTAAAAAGTCAAGATCCTGAATATCCAGTAAAATCTAAAATAACTATTCAACATTCTCTCCCAACCCTCATATTAGCCAAGGAAAAGCTCTGTGAATGGTAAAGAATTCAGTATTCAGAGAGACGGGCAATATCATTCTTTCGCCATCGACTGGCACAGGTACATCCCAAACATAGTACTCCTTGGACCATTAAACAATCATTATAAAGGAAAAGGGGAAGAATTATGCACCCGAAATACGATGAACTAATGTTAAGTCATCGACACTTTTGACTTTCTTTTTCCTCAGAAGTGAATGTAAAGCAGCCTGTAATGCCTTTTTGTTCCGTAAAACAAACTTCTCTACATCATCAGCAGGGCATCGCGCCTGAACCACATTTCACAATTTCACTGCTAGTATTATCATTGATTACAATAAAATCTGAGCAAATTCAAGACACATAGTAGGCAAAACCTTAAGATAATCCCTTCCCTCCCATTTCTTTTTTGGGCAAAACTGTTTATCGAAACACGATCTTCAGAAATAATTTACCTGGCCGAAGAGAACATTATATGTCACAATGTAAACCAATTCTTCCTTCCGCTGCAGTTAAACAATCGTAACACCAATAAGCCATTCGTGCTCGGGCTTAGCTACTCAATCTGTATGCACAAACTTAAGCCACTCACCTTCCATTTGCTAATCAATACTTGAGAATCCTCCAGTACAGCCTTAATGACAGGAAGATCTGAAAAACCACTAACTCATGTCTAAGCACTCCATACATGAAACCATTACACAAGACGAGAAAAACACAAATTCAACTCCTGTTCCTACTCCAAGCACCCAAAACCAAAGCCGCAATCTGAAAAACCACTAACTCATGTCTAAGCACTCCATACATGAAACCACTACACAAGACGAGAAAAACACAAATTCAACTCCTGTTCCTACTCCAAGCACCTAAAACCAAAGCCGCACTACGAATCGCGACATCACATCACCGCCAAAGAAATCGGATTACATTTCAGGGTTTGACAAACGAGAGCGAAGGTGGCCTTCTTGTTGCGGACGGAAGGGCTGTAGACGAGTGACTTGATGGACCCGACCGCTCGGCGCCGACTGTCTCCCTGGAGCACGCTCCGGAGCACCTTCGCCGCCTCCCTCCTGGCAAAGTAAGCAGACCGCTCGGCGTTGCTCGACCCCCGCGGGCGGCACTGATCGGTCGCCTGCGCCGCGTCCGATGTCGAAGGCATTTTGTGGGTGTTTGCCGAGGTGGGGAGGGGGATAGGGTTTGATGGGTTTGATTTATTCGATTTAGGGTTTAGAAAACGGAAGGCCGGGTTCATGAAATAGTTTGTCGAGTGATTGAAGCCGCTTTCGGGGAATCTGGTTTAGTTTTTCTTTCTGGGTTTTGGGTTTTCGACCTGTGGTATTTTTATTTGGACGCGGACCAAAGTGCTGTCCGGGAACAACTACTCGCTGGCGTATTCAAGGACACCGCAGGAGATCACGAGGATCGTTTATGGGACCGGCAACGAGCACGTGCCGGGGGGGTTCTACCCTCGTGGCGCCAACGGGAGGATCGCCCGGTCCTTCATCTTCGAGCCTCGATGAGACGACCTTAAAACATGTCATGTAATAAAATCCTGTCCCATGAGATGTACGCGCTTTTGATAGGACTCAATTGAATAAGATCCAAAAGTTGAAGACTAATTGAGAATGATTTTCCTTCCGTGGCAACGACTAAGCCGAAGCAGATGTTCCTGCCCGGTTTGTGATTGCCGTTCCGCGCCATGGACGTCCTCGCGGTGAACAACAGGGTCATCTTCCTCTTGCCGACCACCTTAACGGAGTCATCTTCGTCGTCTCCATCATGGGTTTCAATCCAAAGACACTTGCTCTGTTCCGTTGGATGAAGTGTGCCTCTTCCGCTTCTGCCTCTCCGCCGCCTCCGCCTGCTTCAGAAGAGGAGGAGGAGGGGGTAGGGACACGGAGCTTGTGGAGCTTGATTTTTGACTCATTGTTTGCTATCGGGGCTTGATTTTTGACTCATTGTTTGCGCCAGAATCCGCAACATGTCGCGATTAAATCGTGACGAACCCGTTCGAGTTCAACGAAAACGAAAAAGAGAAACAAAAAGGGGAATGAGATCGTACTTTCGCTGTCATTATTACAATACCGATAACAACGTCAAACTAGTGATTGGTTGCTTCTTGGCCAAAGGTGAGTTAGGATTGAGGTGAATTGTAAATGGAGTTGAAGGTAGAGATTCTTAAAGCATAGCCAACCTTGGCAATTTACGTGCTGGTGTTTCTCGTTGCTTTTTCAACCACCGTGGTTTGTGATGGCAGTGGAATGTGAAGTTTTAGAGCATGAATTGCAGCAGGGCTTGTTGTCTTTTTTCTTGTAAACCTGGCATTCTGTAGCCGATTTCCTTTTAGTTCCTTATAGTTAATTGTGTTTGGGAATTGCCTGTTGGAGCTGCCTTTCTCTTTTTTTCCGGACACCAGTTACCCGTAGTACTAGAGATTTTCGATGTGTTTGGATCCTGCTTGTCGGTGGTAAGTTCCGGAGTGAACATTTATTACAACAACTGTAATAAATCTTGTGTTCCTTAACCCAACGTCCACTCTTCCATCGTCATCTCCCTCCACGCGTACTGTTAAAACCTTCCTTCTTGCTTCCTTCTCACGACCCCTGCCCTCCAAAGGACAGGCAGAACCGGACGGTGGGACGGTGGACAACATCTCGGCGAATGTCAGCCTCAAGCGGGATCGCGACAGGGGAGCCATGGCGAGGCGAGGCATCCGTTTCCTCCTCCTGGCACTCTCCCTGCCACTTTCCCTTACCCTCTTTGCTATCTACCTGTTTGGACACCGGCGTAGCGTGCCCAATGGCCACCCCTGTCCCTCACCTCCCTGGTCCCTGCCGCAGTGGATATTGCAGGGGATGAGCATCGTGTCGAGCGGACTCATCGGGCTGTCGGTGTGGCTCGTGTGGGCTGAGGGGGTTTCCACAGGGACCCCCAAGCTCGCCCTCTCTACTTCGCACAACTGGGTCTTAGCTTGTCGTGGAATCCAGTCATGTTCACGATCGGGGCGAATTGGGTCGGGTCTGCAGTGATGGTGGGGTTGCTCGGGTCGCTGGCAGGTTGTTACAGGACGTCCAGGAGAGTTAACCCCATCACCGGAGATCTTGTGATGCTTTGCCTGGCATGGGCCGCGATCCTGTCCGTCGTCAATCTACATGCCCTCACCATGTGAATAGAGAGTACCTGTGCTTGATGTTTGTGTTGATGTGTATATGAAATACTTCCGAAGAGTGTTCTGTGAAAAATAAAACCTGGAAATCTTTCACTTTCTTTGTAGATCATCTTCTTCCGCCTCCGTGAGCCAGTGGATGATTGCTGTGCCGGTCAACTCTGATTAGCCGGAGACGGGCCGGGCGTCAAGTGCCCAAACACATTTGTAAGAAAAAAATTCTCATACTTGATCTTTAGTTCATCAAGTAAAATAATAAGTTGTACTCGATAGAAGAGGAAGTAGAGCAGTTGCCAAATCCAGGACTTCAAGGAAAACTTAAAGACCTGATAGAACAAAATCGACTCGATGAGCGAAGCTCTGGTAGCAAACTCTAGTAGATGGAGTAGCTGTCCTTAACTGCGGGCTTCAGGCTTTTGTATATGGTTGAGATCACTGGCAGGATACCGAGGAGTGCGATCTGGAGCTGGTCGGAGGTGCTTGTCCGTACCGTGATCTGCCCACTAAGCTTGTTGTTCAGCCCCGCTCGGACTGCGACCTTCGAGCCTCGCCCGATGGAAAACTGGGACTGAAGGTTTGCCCCCAACGCAAGGTCCCCTCTCCACTTCACCAGTGACAGGCCCAGGGAGGACTGGTCTTGGCCTATGGGATAGTCCGCTTCTCTCAGGCGCACCTCGAGGTTGGTGCCGTAAGCAGTGTCCCCCTGCGAGCGAACTCCCCCGGCACTGCCCACCAGAACCAGGCGTTTCCCAAGGGTTATCTGATCCTCGACCTTGAGCCCAGTGGCCACATTTTCGCCCAGGAAGGTGATGGAGAATCCAGCGGCCGTCTTGTTCTTCCTGTAGGTCTTGAACTTGCTCTCCCCACGGATAATGTAGGCCAGTTGCTTGCCAACATTCTGGATGTCAAAACCTGCCATGGTCGAGCCATTCTCACCGTGCTTCGCAGCAATTGAAGAGTCCAGATGGATGTTGAACTCTTTCTTGTCTTTGGTGATCTGAACTGTCACTGCCCCTGGGAATTGACTGGCAATTGCTAGACTGTGCTCGAGGTTGACTCCGTCGTAACCACAATCATGGTCCCAACCATGGGTGTCCAGGACAGGCCTCGCAACAAACTGCGATGTTGGTTCCAGGAACCGATACCTGCAAAGAACACCACAAAATTCATGACCAAAAACCAGGTTCATGCATCACAGTTCATACAACAAATGACACAGCAATGCCATCCCAAGGATTTCTGGCGAGACTGCAATTATATAGGCATTCACAACGAATCTTGAATATAAACTCATATCTACCTCTGAACAGAAACTGCCCATTCGCATCAACGATATGACAAGATCACTCGACAAACAGACACAAATGCAGCGGGATTGTCACAACTAGCACTTTCCCAAGGTCAATTTCTTGAACTTGTGATGAAATGACCACACTAACTTATTAGTTCACCTGTAAGCAGGATTGTCATTGTCGAAAGAAGGTGGGAGGACCATATCATGCAAGGGAACAGGCACCGCAGCCGGGCTTCCATTATCTGGATCTGCATCGTCTCCCATGTAACCATAATCTTCCGTTGCAACCTTCCCTTTCTTCTTAATTTCTCTCATTCTCCTGAGTTCCTCTCTCCATTGCTTTTTCTGCAGAAGCTTCACCCTGTAATCATACTCCTCAAAGTATGCTCTACGTTGCTCCTTGCTGAGCTTTGCTATTTGAGTTTTCCTGAGAGGCTTAAATGGGGGAAGCTGATCATATTCATCCTCCTCATCCTCCTGGTCAGAATCGGATAAGTCAGCCACATCGACATCCGAATCACCATTGTCCACGCCCTGATCAGTGGAGAGTTTGGGGTGTGTCCGGGACTGCAACAGCCAGGACAACAAGTAGGGAAGTGGAGGAGAGCGGACCCGGAAACCAAAGAGCTTCCTGTGATCGAAGTTATCTTGAGGCTTTGACAGAGAGCTTGCTTCAGACAAAATCTTCAGGGAGTAACATATGAGCAGCAACTGCGGTCGCCATGTCTGGCCATTAGGCAGCACTTTCTCGCCATCTCTGTTCTTCCGGCAGGAAGGATGGTTCTCTACAAGAGAAACCGGGTTCATAAGGCTGGGATTCATGAGCCTTAGGTCGCCCACAGCTTGGCCTATCGACTGCTGCACAATGTGTGAGCGCTGAGCAACAAAAACATCATAACTCAGCGGTGAACCAGAGGGTCCATCTGGTGGAGCAGATGCAGCATGAGTCAAAGTGACAACTGCAGTTCGCCAGATTGATGAACCAAGTGCACTGGTAATTGACTTCAGCAATGGAAGATCATTCAGGTCTCTGGTCTGGGTATCCAGTCGGTCCACATAGAGTACGATATCAGGGGGACACTTCTTCGTGAACTTCTTAATGGCAGAGAACACCTTCCTGTTTTCAGCCTGATCCATAGCCGATGTTTTCAAACCTGGAGTATCGAGGACTCTGATCTTGACACCATTTACTTCTCCAGTGATCTCCTTCACGGAAGACATGGCGGTCTCAAAGGCATGTATAGCAGCCTTATCTTCTCCAAGGATAGAATTTATCGTTGCACTCTTCCCGACTCCAGCTTTCCCAAGGACCAATATGGTCAAAGAGAAGTTTAAATCATTTTTGCTGTTCAATTCCAGCTCGGCTGCCTCCCTTTTTGCAGCCTCAAGACTGAACAACTGACCGCCTTGCCGCCCAGCAACCAGTGCCAACCTATACAGGACTTGTGAAGCCAGCGAATCCTCTGTAGAATACCCGAGCCTCTGGACCAGCCTCAGAAACTTCACCCGCAACTGCTGAATCTTCTCCAGCTTCTTCTTTTCTTCTTCGCTCAACTTACTGTCTGATTCCAGAGGAGTCACGAGGTTAGAAGTAAAGAGACCGCCACTGTTGGGTCGAGCTGCGGGTTTCAAAGACCTCAGGGAGGATCCCAAACCAGCAGGACGCTCGACAGAAAACAGCCGGGAGCCATCCTGCGAAGTAACAGTGATACTTCCACCACTATTATCACTGCCAGTTGCGGCTTTGAGCAGCGCAGCCAGGGCAGCTGAGTCAAACAGCTCCTTACCATCACCTTCCTCATCGGTATCTTCTTCATCAGAGTCCGTCACAATCTGGCCATCAATCATCTGAGAACGTTCCTGTGAGCTTTCCAAGCTAGAGCGAGACTCGACCCCCTTTTCTAATTCCTCCAAGAAATTCTTGGCAGCTTGAGCATTCTCAAACATCAGGCTTTCACTCTCTCCATCCATATCCGATCCTTTGATCTCGGGTCGCTGCTCCTGGTCTTCACCAGATTCCAAGGCTTCTTCTCCTTTTTCCTCGGAAACTTTCCCTGCCGCTTCCACCTCCAAACTCTCTCTACCTGCTTCATCACTGCCTGGCAAAACAGCCTCGACAGGCGGCTTAGAATCTCCAGCGGATGCTTTCTCCTCGCCTAAGAGAACATCACGATAACTCTTGTGTTCCACACTCCCTAACCCAACCACAGCCTCCTCTGGCTGGGCATCAGAATCTACCAGGCGAGTTTCGCTCTCCACCTCCGCCTTCGCCGACTCCGGCGGCAATTCCACCACCAACTCGACACCCGAGGATTCAGTATCTCGGGCAAGGACTCCATTTTCAAAGGAAGTGGCCACAAAAGACTCTTGGACAACCTTATCCTCCAAACTCTCGGCCACCGGCCCATTAACACCTCCTGTGGCGCTCTCACTAATCCCATTCTCCACGGGCACAACCTCCACCGCAGATGGCTCAACCCCTTCCGCTCCAGCTTCCTTATCCATCCAGTCAGTCTCCCCTTGCTCCTCAGCCGCAATTCCCTCGCCCACAATCTCCCCAACCACCACCTCGGCCTCAGCCGACTTCTTCCCCACGAACACCCTCCTCTCCTCATCCTCCCCAACAACGCCATCGTTCGTTCCCTCACCCTCAACCTCCTCCTCCTCCTCGGACCTATCGTAATTCCCAACCACGGGGACCTTAGCCCTCGAACCCCCCAAAACACCCTCCTCCTCTTCCTCGTCGTCGTCGTAGGAAATCTTTGCACCGTGTCTGAATCCGCCGTCACCAGAACCCAGCCCCGAATCCCTGTCAGGGACATCCTCCCCGGCGCTAACGAACCCCCCATCCTCGGAGTCGGCATCGGTGCCGGTCCCGCCGTTGCTGATTCCGTTATCAACGAGGGGGAGGGGGCGGGGGACGTGGTTGTCGATGCGTTGGGAGTCCATCGGGAATATCGGTTGGTAAACAATCAAGTAAGAAGGAGAATAGTTTAGGGTTTTAGAGATTTTTTTTTCTTCTGTTTGGGGAGGAGGGGAGTGAGGGAGTTGGGGTGGATGAAGTAAGAAGAAGAGGATGGATAGGAGGGTGGTGGGAAAAGAGATTAGATAAAAAGGTTATTGTTGTTGTAGGAAGGATGAGGAAGTCAGAAAGGTAAGCGAGTTTTTTTTCTCTTCTTGTCTCTCGAGTTTTTGTTACTAATTCATCAAAAATTATTTCGACAAATAATAAAATTTTTTAATTAAGGTAACGAAACATTTTCATGAAAAATTCGCGATAAATAATTTTTAAAATTTCAAAAATAATATTTCGAAATCAAATTTATATTCAACTTTTGTTCAAGAATTAAAAAAGTTAAATTATTTATTTTATTTATAATTTCGATTTCTTTAAAAGTATTTTTTTAAAGTCATTGGGCTTTTTTTTAATGCATTGTTATCGAAATTTTAAAACAAACTGGTATTTTTTCCTAACTAAAAGGCATTCGAGAACATAACTCCCAAGTATAAAACCAAAACATATAATGCATTTTAGAAGATAATACAAATAAATTGGGGTTTTCTTTTTTTTTAATCTCATCAACCAAAATCAAATTGTTTTTTTTTTTTTTACAATTTGTGTTGGAAGATTGAGTTTGGATTGGATCTATTTCGGGATTTGGGTCTGTCAGACACTAACATGACGACACCATAAACATATGGGCCAAAACCTAAACCTATCATTTGACTTGTTCCCTTAATTTCATGATTGATGATAATTCATTTAAAAGTTTGATCATGCAAAAGCTGCATCATCCTCCTTGCCTGCCTTTCAATAAATTACCCCGTGTCAAAGCAAATTCCTAGCTCATTTTCATTTTAACATTAATGATTTTGATCGATAATTAATTTAATGCGAGCATAGACTAGGTCAAAATAAATCCACTATAAAAATGCATAAGATTGAGGTTTGTACGGATGTACAGTTCGTTTTTAAAAAAATTCGTCAAAAACTGTCCGAGTTTCGTAAATTACCTCAATATCGTCGATGGGGCGCGTTTTGAAAACGCGCCCCTCAAATAACAAAGAGAGCGGGTTTTCAAAACCCGCCCTCCGTGTAAAATGAGAACCCGCCCCTCGAGCACTTAAAAAAAAAATAAAGTTATTCGAGGGGCGGGTTTTCAAAACCCGCCCCTTTAATATGTAAATAAGGGGCGGGTTTTGAAAACCCGCCCCCCTCTAGCTGAGTCGGTAAAAATATTTCTGAGTTTGCGATAGGTCTTGGGTTCGATTCCTATTAGGATGAAAATTTTTAAGTTTTTTGAAAAAAAATTAATCAAAGTTGTTGTTAAGAGGAATCGAACCCAAGACCTTTCGCAAATTAAGGAAATACTTTAACCGACTAAGCTAGAGGGGTGAGTTTTGTTTATTTATTAAAGGGGCGGGTTTTGAAAACCCACCCCCGAAACCTTCTTTTTTTTTTTAAGTGTTAGAAGGGCGGGTTTTCAAAACCCGCCCTTGCCCATTTGCCCATTTACACAGATGGCGGGTTTTAAACCCGCCTTCTTTGTTATTTGGGGAGCGCGTTTTGAAAACGCGCCCCATCGACGGTATTGACGTAATTTAGGAAACTCGAACAGGTTTTGACGAATTTTTTTAAAAACGAACTGTACATCCGTACAAACCTCGCATAAGATTAGTAAACATATTCATCGACCGCCTTCACTTTCTACAACTTCTACTGCTATTACTTGCCGTTCGTCCTCCCCTTTTTCTCGTCAACAAACCCTTTTTCCCTTAAAATTGCCATCCCACTCCTCCCATTTGCCCTAATTCTTCATGCCCGTCGATTTACTGTGATTTCGATCGGGAAATCCGATAAAAAGAACGATCTTTGGCCGTTTCTTGTTGGGTTTTTCCTTTTCCTTAAAATTTTAAGTTAATTATGGTCGAAACCAGGCGCAGCACCGCTTCTGCTGCGGCCAGCAAGCGCCCCTCACCTTCTTCGCCTGCTTCGCCATCCTCACCTTCCATCCCGAAACGCTCCAAGGTCGGGGCTTTCGCCCGTTCCTGCGTGAAGTTTGGTTTTTTATTGATTCGTGGGGTTTGTTGGATTTGGCAGATTCGTTGGTTTATAGGTGTAGTCATGGTTGAGTGGGGGTTTGTTTCAACAGGTAGTGAAGATTATGCTTCATTCGTCGAGAGGGTTTTAGGGATTTATTTGATTTCGGCGATGGATTCTGTGACTGGAATGACTTTCGATCTTTCTTTTCTCGTCTGTGTGGCAGGTTTCGGGGGATGTTATGTGGGAGAAAGATTTAGGGGGCGAACCGCCAGACTTGTGTGCAAGATCTTGTGATCCGCAGCTTACTGATGCAAAGGCCCCGGATGCTGAGAAGGCGAACGGGGATGGGGATTGTGGTACCTCGCAGCCTGTTGGTATGTTTTGGTTATCCAATGTTCGGGTTTATGTGTCAAGGATGTGAGGATTTGCTCTTTGAGATTGTTATGAGTGTTGTATTTGTCCGGAAGGGGATGGCTGCTCGGTGTTGGGATTTTTCTGGGAGATGATTTTCTTGATTATTTAATTATGATGCTAAATGAAGTTGGGCTGGCTGTAGGGAAGGGAAACGGGCATAAGAGGAAGCCGTCAAAGGTTGCAAAGCAGAAACCTAAAGCTGTCTGGGGGCAGCTGCTTTCCCAATCTAGTCAGGCAAGTCATGCTGTCTGTCTCTGTTTCATGTCTTATTATGATTACAAGCCCTCTCCTAAGGAATTTATTAGATTATTCATTCTCACCTCTTTTCATTTGTTCATTGTTTCGTCGACTAAATGGAACATTGATTTTTGGCGCAGCTTTTAGCGTTGATATTATTCTTTCTACTTAACATTTGTTCATACTGAGTAGGTTACCCATGTGAACAAGATTGTCGAGCAAGTAAATTTTCTTTTGGGGATGGGGGCTTGAGGTAGAATGATGTGGATACCTCTAGAAAAAGGATTTGGGGTGTGATTCCTTCATGCATTCATTAGATCATCTGGATTGTGGAAGGCCTTTGAAAATTGAGATTTCATTATCTACTAACTATATGTCAAATTTTTTAACATTGCGTCTTTGCGTTGCCATTCTGTTTTTGTTGCTGTAGTGGAGCTCAAATGGCTCTTCATATCTAATATTTCATTTATTCAGAATCCTCATTTGGTGATGCGGGAGAATCTTTTCACTGTTGGTCAAGGACGACATTGCAACTTATGCCTTGCAGATCCATCGATAAGCAATGTCTTGTGTAGAATCAGGCACATAGCGGTACATCCTATGAATTTCTCATTTTCTCGATCATATTTCCATGGAACCCATTTCCAGGGACGCTGGGTGCATGTTTGTTCTCAGAAAATAAGATTTTTGGCATGAAATGAGGCTTTTGTTGATTTGTGAAATGTATTGATGCCGTGTTATGTTTTTTTTTTTTTTTTGGGGGGGGGGGGGGGGGGCGCAGCGTGAAGATTCTTCCGTGACAGTCCTTGAGATCATGGGCTGCAAGGGTGTCGTTCAAGTAAATGGGAAGATATATGGACGGAATAGTAGTGTTCTTCTATTTGGAGGTGATGAAGTGGTCTTCATTGCTGAAGGCGACCACTCATATGTATCCTTTCCTTTTGATTTCTAATCTTCTGGGTGTTGTTTCTTCCCAGGGGGAACTGAGGGTGAAGTTTTTCTATGCTGATTGATGTAGCTTTGTGCGAGCTATTATTTATGTAATTTCCTAAGCATTCTCTGTGTCGCTTGCTGGAGTATGCTTCGAGTTGGCTTAATCCTGTTCATATGTATAGCTCATTTTTTAAGAAAAAGAAGCAAATTAGAATATGGATAAGTATCTCTCATTGGGTCCTGATGAGGCTCTACGTAGGGAAATGAGTCTGCAATTAGAGGCTGTAGAAATCCTATAGTTTAGTCGTTTGCTCAGTTGCTTTCTCTTCCCTTTCTTGTGTGTTTATATTAAAAAAGTGTACTTCATTTTCTTGGCTGTCCAATCCTTAATGCAGAGTTAGGTATTCCAGCAATTTGATGACAATTTACCTTATCGAGGACTAGCGTCGGAATATATGTTGGAAGCTCAGAGTTCTCCTATGAACGAGATGCATGTTGAGGCCAGAGCTGGAGATCCATCAATCTTAGCCTCTTTAACTGATTTTCAGGAAGACTTTTCCCTACGTCCTCCTCCTGGGAAAAGTGGGGTGGATGTCCGACCAGATTCAGAAAGTCCAGTTGAGCAGTCAGTATGTGGGATATCTGATGATCAACTTGGTGATGCATTCTTGAGAGAAAGTTCTAACAATAATGATGTGATAGATGTTGCATCCTTAGAGGAAAAAGGTGTTGATCCATCTGCTGAGGGAAATGAAGAAACTGTAAACATGGATAGGGATAGTTCTGATGCTATTAGGGATGCAATCAGTGAAAAGGTGCCCAGGTCAAAGTATGGGTCGAGGCCATCATTGCCATTGTTTGCAGGGTCATCTTCTAGCTTTGATCTGAGGGGTAGCATTTTTAGAATGCTTGAAGAGCAGCAAGAAGTTAGGCAATTACTCAAATTTAGTGATCCTTTGGTTAAAACAAAAATCGGTCGGAGGAAAGCATTCAAAGAGAGTTTGAAACGGTCAATCATCAATCCTGAAGAAATTGAAGTCTCATTGGAAACCTTCCCCTACTACCTAAGGTGGACTTTATTCTGTTTGGCATGCTTCAGTTCAATTAATTTTGTTGTGTTATTTTATGAAATTATTTGTGTTGCTCGCTTAGAGTATTTTACCCCCTTGTCGTCAACTTTTTTTTGTAACTTCCTTTAGCAGATATCAATGCTGTGGGCATGAATAGGCAAGTCATAATGTAATTATTTAACTTGCAGCGATACAACAAAAAATGTGCTGGTTGCTTCTACCTTCATTAGTTTGAAGTGCAATCAGTTTGTAAAATATGCGTCGAATTTGCCTACTACATCTCCCCGGATTCTCTTATCTGGTCCTGCAGGTATCTAGCTGAGGTTCACTCCCCTGCCTGTCTTAATATTTTTCTCGCTATTCGGTAATTTTGATGATTCCTTTGATTTAGGCTCCGAAATATATCAACAAACACTCATGAAAGCTCTGGCAAAGCATTTTGCAGCTAAACTCCTTATTGTGGATTCTCTTACGTTGCCTGGTGTAAGCTTTCATTGACATTTATAGTTGTGGACTATTCTTTACTTATAACAAAAGAAGAAGAATCAATTGAGGGATTTTTGGAAATGGAACGAACAGCAAAACACATATTTTCGCGTGTGAAAAATTGAAGTACAACAGTGTTCCAATTTAATTGTGGTTCTATTTTGACCGTACCTGAAGACTTTAATTCATAAGGCTCTTCTAAATTTGTAGGACACCTTTTCTAAAGATGTGTCCACAAAAGAATTTGTGAAGGTCGAAAAATTACCTGTTTTTCCGAAGAAGGTTGGACATCCAAGTGCTGGTCAGCCCAGAAAACCAAACTCAAGTGTTGAGGCTGAGATTACCGGGAGATCTCCCACTTGTTCTAAAGCACAGCTGAAGCAGGAGGTGTCTACGGCTACATCCAAACCATACAAATTCAGGAAAGGCATGTTTTATCATGCTTAAATGACATTTTAGGTTCTCAATCCTAGGTGTAGTTGCTGGAGGCGGTTATTTCAACTTCTCCACCAACAAGTTAGTGCAAGCCAAGGTATACCTTCATTGATTGTTTAATATGTCTTTTCTTATTTTCTTTCAGGGGATCGAGTGAGATTCATTTCACCTATTCCATCTGCAGTTTGTTCTTCACTGCCCAGGTACACTCTTCTTTCATTATCAAATCTATCTTAGGTTAGGTGATTGGAGTCAATAAGTAATTTATGCTATAGAGTTAGGTCTATGTTTCATCATACATTTGTCAGCAACTTTTGTGAAATTATGTTTGTTTTCGCAATTGTTGATTTCTATGATCTTAAATTTTCTTTTTTCTCGTGGCTAGGGGACCTTTGGATGGTTATCGAGGCAAAGTTATCCTTCCCTTTGAAGACAATGAAAACAGTTCAGCCAAAGTTGGCGTGAGGTTTGATAAGTTGATACATGAAGGCAATAATCTTGGTGGACTTTGTGAAAAGGATCACGGATTCTTCTGTTCTGGTGATTAAATAGGGTTGCTTTCTTGTCTCACCCACTTCCTACATAGTGGCTCGTTTGCTGACACCTTGACATGTACCAGCCAAATCACTTCGACCGGAGAGTTCATCAGGGGAAGAGACTGATAAACTTGCCCTCGACGAAATTTTTGAGGTTAATGCAGTCACACAATAATGTTTTGTTTTCTTTCCTTTTTCCTTGTAAGATGTACTCAGAATCCTGCCATTTTGAAAACATGTAGGTTGTACAAAGTGCCAGTAAAAGTGGACCGCTCATATTATTTATTAAGGACGTGGAGAAAACTGTTGTGGGCAGCTCAGATGCTGGACTGGCTTTGAAGAGCAAATTCGAGATTCTGCCTGAGAACGTTATTGTTGTGGGTTCTCATACACAATTTGACAGCCGAAAGGAAAAGGCAAGAAAGCAGTGGTTTGTTGTCTGCACTTTGGTATTTCTTGATTTCGGCACTCGCTGATTTCTCCATTTCAGTCTCATGCTGGTGGGCTTTTGTTTACTAAATTGGGAGGCAACCCGACAGCCCTACTGGACCTAGCATTTCCGGTATGCCTGGATTGTGTCCTGTTGTTGTGACCTGTTAGTTCTTGTTAATTGTGGACTGCTATTGGCCATGGAACCTCAAATAGCAAGATTGTCAGGGTGATTTTTCTGTTGTTGTGAAGTGAGTGATATGATTTCGAATTTGTTGAGGGCAATGAATCTGCCCCATAATACATGGTGGATCAACATGGTGCGATGTTTACCGATATTTTTTTAATAGCATGAACTGTATTTGAAGTCTGTAGTATAAAAAGCTTTTGTTAGGGTTTGAAGTGAAATGTCATTACAGGATAGTTTTGGCCGTCTCCACGACAGAAGCAAAGAAAATACAAAAGCAACAAAGCAACTTAATCGTCTTTTCTCAAACAAGGTGACTATACAGTTACCTCAGGTGCGGAACGATAGGCCATTTGTAATTCTGCATTTTTCTCTTCGTCTCTTTTGATTATTTATCTCAAAAATTTTGATTTTTTTGCAGGATGAAGGATTACTTTTGGAGTGGAAGCAACAATTAGAACGGGATATTGAGACACTAAGAGCACAATCTAATGTTGCCAACATCCGCATGGTTGGAATTCAATAAGCATTATATCCAATCATATGTTTGTTCCATGATGTTTATGTTCTTCTTCTCATTAAGTTTTACTTATCCTCTTCTTGTTGTTTCAGGTGTTAAACAGGAACAAACTGGACTGCCCTGACCTTGATTCTGTGTGTATAAAAGATCAAATTCTTGCAAGTGATGGTATTTATGTGCCACTGTTGCTTAATTTTTGTTCTTTTTGCTTAGTCCTTCAATTAATAACACGTTTTGTTTTAATTTATCTCAGGTGTGGAAAGGATAGTTGGCTGGGCGCTTAGTCATCACTTCATGAATCTTTCAGAAGAGGAAGTTGGATATGTGAAACTTATGATCTCAAGCGAAAGGTAATGCTGTCCTTAATGCTGATAATTCATATTGGTGGTGTGCATTGCGGGGTCAACTCTGAAATTAACCTTGGAATAAATTCTGCTGCAGCATTAGGCATGGATGGGAAATTTTCCAGGGTGTTCAAAATGAAACTAAGAACTTGAAGAAATCTCTTAAGGTACTTTGTTTATGTATCATTTATCCATTCGAGAATTTACATGGTCAAATCTTTGTGTAATCTTGTGATTTGTTATTTAGTATCTCTGTTCACTGTGTGGATTTCAGGATGTTGTAACTGATAATGAATTTGAGAAGAAACTTCTTTCGGATGTCATTCCACCAAATGACACGGGTGTTAGTTTCGACGATATTGGGGCTTTGGAAAATGTGAAGGATACTTTGAAAGAATTGGTGATGCTTCCTCTCCAGAGGCCAGAATTGTTTACTAAAGGACAGTTAACCAAGGTTAATCCCAATCTCAATGTCACCCCTCTTTTTTCCTACTTGTATGACTCGTTTGGCATCACCCGTTCATTTTTTTTTTCTGTCAGCCATGCAAAGGAATACTGTTATTTGGACCTCCTGGTACTGGCAAGACAATGCTTGCAAAAGCTGTGGCAACAGAAGCTGGGGCAAACTTCATCAACATTTCAATGTCAAGCATATCGTCAAAGGTGCTTTACTTTTCTCCTAATTCTATGTCTGGCATCAGAGGTAATGTTTCGCTCGAAATTGAGTGATGCGTTGCAATTTTTTGCAGTGGTTCGGTGAAGGGGAAAAGTATGTCAAAGCAGTCTTCTCACTCGCAAGTAAAATTGCTCCTAGTGTTATATTCATTGATGAGGTTAGTTTTATGCTCTTTTAAAAAATCTTCTGCATTGAGAAAGCTTTTAACGATTCTACTACTCATATTTGGATGCAAAGTGATTTCCTTTCTCATTGTGCCTTAATGTACGGATGCTGTTGATTGCATCAAATGGTTTAGGTTGATAGCATGCTCGGTAGAAGGGAGAATCCAGGAGAGCATGAAGCCATGCGAAAGATGAAAAATGAGTTCATGGTTAATTGGGATGGTATCCGCACAAAAGATAGAGAACGGGTTTTGGTGCTCGGTGCTACCAATAGACCTTTTGATCTGGATGAAGCCGTTATTAGGAGATTTCCAAGGAGGCAAGCACTTCCATTAGAATGTCTTAGCATTGTATCGTCTTTATTAGCTGAATTGTGATTAGGACGTGTAGTTGCTTTTTTCATTCTATTTAACGAAGGAGTGATGCATGCAGGCTGATGGTTAACTCGCCTGATGCTTCAAATCGGGGAAAGATACTCAAAGTCATACTGGCTAAAGAAGAAATGGCTTCAGATATTGATGTAGAAGCAATTGCTGCTCTGACGGAAGGGTTCTCTGGAAGTGATTTAAAGGTTATTTTCCTTTTCCAGATTTAGTAATCGTGCGTCCCACGTATCTGTTAGGCACAATCAGTTTTGTCTTGTGAACTTTGGATGAATTAATCTGTATTCTAAAAAGTAAATCTGGTGTGCAGAATCTCTGTGTGAGTGCTGCACATTGCCCCATCAGAGAAATATTGGATAAGGAAAAGAAGGTTAGTATGGGTCTGGCTTCATACATGTTAGTCAACATAAGCCATACTTTTATCATTTAGCCTGTACAAAGAGAGTCGTGCTGATCCATCTTTGAAGGGGTTCGCATATTATTCTAATGCTTTTGGTGCCGACTTTCAGGAGAAGACAATGGCATTAGCCGAAAGCAGATCGCTGCCTCCACTATACACCAGTGCAGATATTCGTCCTCTGAAGACGGATGATTTCAAGCATGCGCATGAACAGGTATGACTTGTCTATCAACATTTCTGGCTACAGAAGCAAAGTACATAAAGGCCTTCATGGGCAAGTCTCTTGACCATGATCCCTCATCGCTTAACTCCCTGGAATTTCGCCTACAAACAGGTATGCGCGAGCATTTCATCAGAGTCCGTGACCACGAACGAAATGCTCCAGTGGAACGAACTCTATGGGGAAGGCGGCTCGAGGAAGGCAACCTCGCTTAGCTACTTTATGTAGTGGGTTTTTGATCGAGGTTTCCTTATAAATAATTGTGTATAATATAGCTTTATCACCCTATCTGCAAGTCCCAAGAATAAAAAATACACTGTACACATGATTAGAGAAGACGTGTGTTGGTCTTTCACATTTTTTAGTCGATTATGGTACGGCTGTCCAATACATCATTCCGAGGCTAGCCTTGCCCTTTTGCTTTTGTTGCCCGATTTCCTCCATCGTAGTTGGGTCTGCAGTCATCGGATCGCTGCCGCGGCCTGACTCTACATGTACATACCAAAGATTGTGGTTAGCAGTCAAATAAGTTTTGCCATTTAACTTGCCTTGTTGCATCGACCTTTTAACGACTTCAGGATTACTGCTCGCTTCCTGTGGCAAATGGATGTAAATATCTGGAGAATAGGGGGGTAAGATCGTAATTGACTAGTTAACGGCTGGGGCTTAACCGCTTTAGAACTACTGCTCGCTTCCTGTGGCAAATGGATGTAAATATCTGGAGAATAAGGGGGTAAAATCGTAATTGACTAGCTAACGCCTGGTAACCGGAAGCCTAACCCCCCCCCCCCCCAAAAAAAAATAGAAAAAACCCTAAACCCACCGGAGAGGAGGAGGGCGGCGGAGAAGGAATGGGGAGGTCGCGGAGGAAGTACAAGAAGTCGAGGCCGAAGGTGAAGGTTGGCCTCCCGAAGAAGAATCCGAGGATCGTCAAGCCTTCCTTCAACCTCCATCCCAAGTTCATCCGCTCGTTCCTCCAACAACGGGACGACGCCCCCGAGTGGGACGCCCAGGGAACAGTCATTAACAACTACAGCTCCTTTGGCGTCGCTTCTGATCCCAACCACCAGCTCGACGTCCCTCCCGGAGACGGTTTCGATGTCGATGCTGTCGACTCCGGGAGCGATCTCGAGGAAGACGGTAGTTTTTCTGTCCGTTATCGAGGGTGTGATTATGGCCGAGTTTCGATCGGCCGATTTGTTGTTGTTAGTTGTTGTAGTTAGTCGAGGTTGCTTGTGGTTGTGCGCATTAATGCCCTAGGGTATTGTATTCCCATGTCCATGTTAGTCGTAGGATGGCGAGAAATATTTGAGCGCTTCTTTGCTGATCAGCGACAGTCCGATCTTATTTAGAATCTCTGCCTCCGTTTGGCGAGTTTGGGTTTCTGGTTGTGACATTACTGGTTGTATGTATGTTTTCATCATTGTAGTTAGGGATGTGATGAGTTCATGTGATCGGAAATAAGAGCCCCCATGATAAATTTACATAAGGGAGAGGATGAATTTGAGTGTAGTTACATGTACTAATTTAGCTTCTTTCGAGTCATTTCCCTTTTTCACATATGTTAGTTCTGGAGTGCTATACTTCTTGTTGTGGTTTTCCATCACGAGATAGTAGTTGTGGGTTTCATTGTTGACTAGCTTCTCTGCTATGTAGATCTGAAATCTGCGCTTGGGAAGAAAAGAAGAGACGGAAAATCTGCACCCCTGCAGCCGCTGACTGCTATGCAGAGGGTGCACATAAGTCTGTTAGTGGAGAAATACGGGGATGATTACCAGGTGAGCCATTAATGCTTACTGCTGATGTCATTGACCTTTTCTTTCGCTTGATTATGAGGCTTTCCTGTTTCTCAGAGGATGTTCATGGATACGAAGCTGAACAGCTTGCAACACTCTGTGGCAACACTAGAGAAGCTGTGCAAAAGATTTCACATGAATAGAGATAAGAACCTGTTGATTGTATCGAGTTAAGTGACTCATTTTGGCAAATGCAAACTTATCCCTTTGCCTTATGTGCTGTTTCCACACTTTTTCTTGGTTTCCTTGATGCCATGCCATGCCGCATTCTGGTGCCCAAGCAAACACGTCCATGCTTTTGGATTTGTTGGCCTGTTTTATTTTCTTGTGTCAAAGGAAACAATTGCTACGCCTTTTCTTGTTGGAGCGATGCCCATGTGTTGCCAACTGTCAAACACTCATTTACAGCATGGATATGGAGTTGCTAGCTAATATCATCACAGCTATGCGAGATGGTCCTTAATTCTGTCATTTGTCCATATTGATGGATGATCTTTTGTGGACAGACTATTCAAGGTAGATGCTCTTCGCATATAAGCCGGTTTACTTGTCCATTGGCAAGGATTTGCAGGAAGACACGACTGACTCGATGAACCAGCTCTGTCCCAGTGGATTTGGAAGCATTTTCTGCGAAAGATGTGTATTTTTTTACATTTGTTTAATATGAATCTGACTTAAGTTATTGAGTCTAGAGTTATTCGTTGGATACATTCAAACTATTTCCACACTTCAATATTAATGTGATATCCATAAAGACTTTATGTTCCCATGAAAGCTCGACACTGGGATTCCCAGTGCTCTTTCGCCTGTTGAACGCGTTCCGCTCTTTCCCTTGTCATCCTTTCCTCCCAATAATCAGGGCAGCTGCAGACAAACGTCCAATTCGGATCTAGTAAGTTGGCGCTAGTGTGCAAAGGAAAAGGAGGGAGTCAGATGCGGTGATGATACCTCCGACCGAGCAGCATGTTGAGCTCATCCAAATGCACTGTGCCTTCGTATACTCGACTCTGCTTGTCAAAATCAATTTTTCAGTGACATGTCACTACAGCTTTTCAGCCATGCTATTGCAAGGCGATTCTCGGAGAAAAAGACTGTGAGAATCGAGTTTAGTATTATACCTCTCGGCACAAAGGACACTTCTCCTTGGATTTTGCAGCCTTCAGCCCATCAACGATCGTCACGGATGCAGCCGAGCAAGCACACATATAACAGAATATGTGGCCGCATGCGAGAGAGACTGGATCGAAAACTGTATCCTGTTTCATCGAAGGGATCACATTAATTCGATGACTGGAAAGCTCGAAGGAATGGTTACAGAACTTGACCCGTAATCAAGTGAACTACTCACCAGGCATATGGAGCAGGTAAGATCTACCTCCAACTTCACCAATCCAAGGACCTCGCAGGAGAGCGACGGCTTGTTATTGTTGAATACGAGCGAGCAACCCTCAAAGAGGGGAGTGCCCTCTCCGGAGTTTGCATTTGTCTCCCTCAGGTTAATCTGGCATGCCATGAGCTCGCACAGCCATGGAGACTTGAGGATTTCGATGTGCATGCTTTGTGCCTGCGACTTGAACGCTTGCCCTTGTGTAGACAAATGAATCTATCACGAAATAAAGAGGACATTCAGAAAGAGAAGACCCAATCGGAAAGGATGATCCGACACTTCCGATACTGAGTTTTTTTTTTTTAACCAGACCTTGTCATACTTCTTCAGTATCTTCCGGATGGCAATTGCATTAACCAGAGCGTATGTTACGAGATCCCTCCCTTCCTGCATCAAAGACACAAGATCTCCTCTCCGATTGCCCTTCAGCCAGATAATGCACTTCATGAATCCGGAGGCGAGATGTGCTTCCAGCAGCTTCTGCGCCCGATTGTTGAAGCAGTCAACAACCGCGGACATTTCTTGGAGAAGGGAAGGGAAGAAGGTCCCATCACAAACTGCAGACAGGATTGATGGTCACCAATCTTCATACTTGAGTAATACGCAAGTTTGATTACATTCAACTTGCTATAGTTTAAATCAAACAATCAGACGGTACTTGAATTTCGACAGCGCTAAACACGATCAGTTGAGTCCCTAGATATGCTTGAAAGATGTTTCTCCAGAAAAACACTATGCGTGGACCATACAAGCCAACTAAGAGGCAAAGCAACCCTCCTTCGCGCCCCAAACAACGCGCCTATGCCATCAGCGCCGGAAGGAAGTCAACCTCCATTAATTAAACTACCTGATGATCCATGTCCGTGTTCGACATCATATTCACGAGGCAGGAATGTGTCCGCGTCAATACGTACCACTCGAATGATGCAAGGCTCATTCATCGGATAAAAAGTCAATACCCCTTCCCTGTTTTATTAATCAGAACCATTCCTATACAGTGGTCCCGAAGCAAGGCAGCACGAAGCCCGATCGCCGATCTTCTTTAACGAACAACACACATATCTAATAACAGGACAATCCACGGCCTTCCATTCCGCACGAGAGCAAAGTAAAAGAAAGGAAGGAAGGAATTCAAATCAGGGGTGAATGAGGCCAACGGACCGGAGCAGTGACTGGGAAAAGAAGCTTGAGGGGAGGGATCGCATCCGGGGCGGTGAGCGGGCCGCGATTGGCCGGAACACTTCTTGAGGATCTTCTTGAGATTCTTGAAGCCGACAACGGGGAGTTGTTTCGGCCGGCGGCACATGTATTCCCCGTACTTCTTGCAGAACTTCATATCTTTTTTCTTTTGCGAAACAAAAGCCTTCCGACCGAAGTAAACGACGACGACAGGCGGAGCTGAAACACAGAGCGAGGCCAGGAAGAAGAAAACAACAGAGGATATTATATGATTGGACAAGGCGGCCGAGGGCTGATCCGAGGAATGAGCTGGATATGAAGAAGCTTGGTGTTTCGGGGAAAAACAAAAGTAGAAGAAGTGTGAGACGAAAAGAAACAGGACTTCTTGACTTTCCGGCTGTTGTTGGTTATGATGATGAAGATGACAAGATGAACTTGTTCGCCACGCACCACCACCACCCCTCCCTCTTCCTTTTTTGTTTGCTCCACCTTTTGTTATGAAGCCACATCTTATCCCGTGGAGCAATTTATATTTATGATCGTGATTGGTCGGATCGGTGGAGGACAAGATGATTAACGTGTGTCATTTCCTAATTGGGCTTAGTGGAGGACAAGATGATTACCAACACCACACTTTTGTGGGATCTGGTTTGTTGGGCATGATCACATTTATTAGAGATGACTCCCAACAACCCCCTCCAAAAAAGCACCTTCTTACCCTTATTTTAAAAAATAAATTTACGAAATCCATTTAAAAAGTAATCCATTAATGCACTAAAATCGTTACTACAAAGTTGAGCCATGCATTTTATTCAAAATCACTGTGATTTCCAATACTAAGAAAAAAAACACAATTTTTAATTTTAAGTCGAGTCATGTCTTGTGTGGAAAATTACTTCACGTTATCCCCAAGTCCACGCTTTCCCACTTTGGAATCACGGAGTTGTACATGAGAAAGAAAATCCGCGAGTTGATCGGAGCATGTCCTGGCGCTGCCCCCTGCGCGTGTTTTTATCTCTGCTGACGGGTGGTGATTCCGGATCTGGGCATGACAGTCCGCGGGTGGTTTTGAGCACGTTCCTGACGAAGAGCCCACCGTGATTTCGCAGCTTCTACGAATATTACCCTGCCATCCAAGAACTGAATGGAGGAGACTCCAGTGAGATGATTGGCTGGGCTGGTCGTCCTAATTCGGATGTTTGGTCCGGACAAGAAAGCCTCACCTTCCCATGCATTCCGTCGATAGCCCTTTGCGACGCTTCCTCAGTCGAGTAATATAGAAACGCAAATCCTCTTGGTCGTCTGGCTATATTATCCATTACCAGATTTACTGCACAATGGAAGATATTTCCCAGGATCGTAGAGGCACAAACAACGTATTAAAGGATCATAACGCTTGAACTATGCAACAGACCAAGTAACAGTACTCACCTTGCACAAGCTCACCAAACTTTTCGAAAGCATTCCGTAAACTCTCTTCCGTTGTTCGAAACGATAGTCCTACAAAGCACAGTAGCCAAGGTGCCCAGAACATTACAAACCATCAGGGTTGATTTCCAAACAGTTGTAGACATCAAGGAGACGAGGATGCTCCTTCCATTCACAATAAGCTAGATATCTCTTTTCACCCAAAGGAGGAAAATGCTTGCGGCCAGTGCACGCAAAGCATGATTTGTCCTAAAGAAGCTATTAGCAGGGACATTACATTCGACCTTGTTTTACGAGTGTCGATCTAATCACGTTCCCATGAGCATACGTCGAGCTCAACCTTTAATAAACTGGACAGAACAACAACTCGCAAGGCGTGAATTAGTGTGATTCTTCGAGTCACCGACAATCACAAACTACATGCCGTAATAGTTTCTCGGAACAATCAGGAATCACGACCCAGGAATCAATACTCAGAGCCGAATACCCACCAATTATGCCGGATGACGGATAGATTACCAAAAACCACAACTGCAGAACAAACAGCCCAAGGGATGAGAGCAGAAGTAGGTTACCGCTGACGTAAAGCTTCTTCCCTAGCTGCACGCTGGTCGGCGGCGGAGATGATGACGGGGTGCAAGCTGCCAATAGAAGCTCGCCGCTTCTGAGAGACGATTGCCGAAATTCTGGCGTCCGAGATCGAAACCATGTCGATTTAGTTAGATAATCAGCGGCAGCTGTCGGCCGGCCACAGCTGTCGCGACCCCGGCATCGATCGCTATAGCAACGGAGCCACAAGAATCCCGCTACGCTTACGGCCGAGGTCGCCATTTGAGAGGATAGACGAGAGTCTTGGAAGCAGTTTGGAAACCTAATCATGGATTTTGGAAATGATTTTATTTTCCCAGTTTCGTCCAACTACTTTGAAACCTAAAACTAACACTCCTTTACGCCAAAGTGCAATCGGATGAATAAGGCGGCGGTCCTATATCACTATCCCTGCCCCGACGGGGCCTTCGCCGCCCTCGCAGCGCACCTCTACTTCACTGCTACCTCCACGCCGGCGCTCTTCTTCCCCAACACTGTTTACTCCCCTGTCACCCCTCAATCCCTCCCACTCAACGAAATCGACCGCCTTTACCTCCTCGATTTCGTTGGCCCTCCGGGTTTCGTCCGTGAAGTATCTGCCAAAGTACCATGGTATATATTATTTAGGGTGTAGATTATGTATGTTTGTGATTACAGAGGTGTGATTAGGTTTTTTGTTTCATAGGGTTGTGATTTTGGATCACCATAAAACTGCGCTGGAGACGTTAGGCTGTGAAGGCTTGATGTCGAGAGGTAATGTCAGTAAAGTTATCGATATGGAGAGGAGCGGTGCCACCATTGCTTATGATTATTTTAAGGCGAAGGTTGCTGATAAGGATCGAGTTTGTGAGTTCGAGAGGGTTCGGAGACTGTTTGAGTACGTTGAAGACGGTGATCTGTGGAGATGGCGATTGGATCACAGCAAAGCCTTCTCGAGTGGCTTGAAGGACTTGAATCTAGAGTTCGATGTGCGTCTGAATCCATCTTTATTCGATCAGGTAGTTGACTGCATATGTCGATTTTCCTCGTCGATCATAGGTGCGAGATTAATCTGCTTGTGATATAATCATCTAATGATTGGTAAGACAAACAGTGAGATGTAGTGTCGTCACCGCCATCTGCTATTTCTGACTTCTCTGTTAATTTAATAGTGGAAATTGAACTTTTATGCAGCTGCTTGCTTTAGATATTGAAACAGTTATCAGTCAAGGCATGTCAAGCTTATCACATAAGCAGAAGTTGATTGACCATGTTCTTAGTCAGTCATATACGATTGCTCTTGGCGGGGGAGCTTTTGGGC
Source organism: Melastoma candidum (assembly GCA_023653495.1). Taxonomy (NCBI): domain Eukaryota; kingdom Viridiplantae; phylum Streptophyta; class Magnoliopsida; order Myrtales; family Melastomataceae; genus Melastoma; species Melastoma candidum. The sequence goes on from CM042887.1 coordinate 1,243,974, forward strand.
ATTGTTTGGTACGACACCTACGGGATGCTTCTTTTAGTAAATTGTCCAGATAAATCAGGATACAGACTCGTATTTGCATCTTGGGCATCTAATAGTTACCATATGACAGGCTGTTGATGCTGATGCAATATCGGAGTTAAGAAGTGAGTTAGGAAACCAGTTGGCCGATAAAAGTGACAAAATGAGTTTGAGGTATGCAGAATTGAGTGATGATGAATTCCCCGCTGAATGTCCAAGTGAATTTGCTTAGTGTGATTCGTTGCTGCTAAAAATGTCCTTCAGGGGCATTGGTGATCATAGTGGACTTTTGACTGTGGTGATCAATGGTTCATTCTCTCCAGGGGCATTGGTGCTGTGGTCTACAAACTGCCGGAACTCGGGAACGATGAACTCCTTAAAGTCAGTCTCCGGAGTCTGGCAGGAGAAGACACAACGCCCATCTCACAGGTCACATGTCACCTTCCGTCTTAGTCGCTAACTTTTTGCGTGAATTTTTTTACTCCCAACATTCAGAACGCATATGGACAATTGCAGAACTTCGGCGGAGGTGGGCATCGGAACGCGAGTTCCTTCATGATAAGCGCCAAAGAGTTCCAAACATGGAAGGTCCAAAACATTCCCAACTGACAGGGCGGTGATCATTTTATTGAAGTAGGAACAAGTGTAACTGGGAGCTGAGGTTGAATTCAGTTTTCAATGTATATTGCTTTGTCAGATTCATTTTTAGACACTGCCTTTACTTTATTTTATTTTTATATAGGCTGTAATAAATAAATGGTGAAATTTAGCCATAAAATTTAATTTCCAAATTTAATATTTATAAAGGAGGGGGAATTGGTTATGGCTAGGATTACTTCCTTTTTATATAGCCCAACCGATGTGGAACTCTTTTCCATGCATTATTCTGTCTCTGCTTCAGCTTCCACTGCATCACTACAGCAAAAGACGACGACCAAGAAGACCACCACCACTTGATCATCCCCTACATTCTCTCCTCTTGTCCGACGACAGGGACCTTTCTCCTGTTCCCGCCTCTTCCTCCGATGATCGGGGTCCTTTCCTTTGTTGTTTTGTGATGATAGCCCTTGGATGATGATTCTTGGTTTTCTCGCCGTTCCATGGGATCACGGTTGATTTGTGATTGTGCTGGGGGGGCAGAAATGAGTTTGCTCGTTTCCTTGAGGAAGTTGTCTGGGGGTTTGCGGCAAGAGCGGGCGGAAGATGCCGGAAAGGTTTTAGGCTTTTCTTGATCCTCGAAGGATGGCTGTATTTTGCTTTGGACCAGTGTTCTATGTGGTTGCGGTCGAATTTTGGTCAGATGCTAGGAATTGTTAAGCTCGCTCAGTTTTTTTGTTTTTTTGCTTTGGATATCGGTTATGTGAATGCTGTTGATTTCTGACATCAAAGTTCTTCCTGGAAAGACATGTTTGTATTTGTTTCTGCACGTATTTATCATTTTATTCCAACTGATCAGGTCACCATAACTCTGGACTTCAAATCCCGCATTGTCAGTCGCAAAATGATGAAGAAACTTTTTGGATCAGTACAGGGCATCTCATCCGGGGAAGCAAGTTCCTGTTTATGACAGCCGCAAGAATTCGTATACTGCAGGCCCCCTAACTTTCATGTCATATGAGTTTGAAGTCATTCTTGTCGACGAACATGATGAGGATGGATCGGCTGGCAGAAGGTGTGTATTGTTTGTTGATATATACTTCACATTGTGAATCTTCTGCAGATTGTTATCTGATCCTTTCAGATACACAGGAAAGAGAAGGAATTCCAGGTTACAAGTAATCTTGCTGCACGAACAGATCTACATGGTCTGGGTCTTTTTCTCGCAAGGAAAGCAAGCTAGTCCTCCTCAAGAGGCACGCCACAGGATCTTGAAATTGTGTTGCACAAACTGCCCGCCACTCGCCCAAGGTATCTTCTGTACATACTGGTAAAGGATAGTTTGTCCATGTGCGTCAAGTTTCTATTATGGGACATTGAAGTATGAATCTTTCCTTTTACGTAGATATGGAGCAGAAAATGTGGGTGGAAAGGGATCGTGTCAATGACATCCAGGAAAGTGACGCGTTCAAGACCACGACAATAGGATACTTAGAAGAAGTTTGATGATGAGGTGTTGGCGTACCTCAACAAGATGCCCTCATTTGGTGAAGAAAGTTTGTAAGCATACTTGACAGTGTGCGTGGCAAATGTATGATCTGAGGACAGTTTCTTGGGTGATCCTTGTGAGGGACGGGCAAGAATACTATTGATGTGGGTAGAAGCAGCAAGGGAAGCTTAGTGGAAGCTTGCTTGTGGCAGACGAAAGTGTTGGACAAGTCCAACGTGACACATGGGCGCCAAAGTAAGAATCCTTATCTCAGGCTACCCTCAAGTTTCCATTGACGGAATCGAGAGGTGTATGCCCTTGGTTTGCTCTTGCATGCCGGAGCTAGAATACTTGTATTTCTTGTGTCCCTTGTAAGGGAGAGCGATCCATGGTAATACATTAGCAAAACACTTCGGGTATGCAGACTGATCGTGCTTATAAAAAAGCGAACAAGGATGGAGTTGGATGGGGTGGGGACAGAAAAAGGGAAAAGGGAGACGAAGGCGAAGTTGCAATTTAAAGAGATCAAATAATATTCAATGTCAGATTGCAGAAAATCGTCAAGTTGTCGCTGCGATAGAGTTGGAGAGCCAGAGCAGCGAAGGAGAAGAAGGCCGGGTTTCAAGTGAAGTAACTGGACTTAAGTATGGGGCAAAGTCATGAGCCTGCAGTCCCTTCAGACAGCCTGAGTAGTGTTAGAAATGGTCCAAATAAGAAAGTTGTTATTGGTGAGAATAACGTTTGTTAGGAGGCTGTGTTTTCATGTGCGAGTGTGTACTCTGACAGTACGGATGTAATGTGGGGACAAAGAATTCCCTTATGTAACATAATGATGTTGTAATCATCGAATTAATGAAAATATAGAAGCTTCTTTACTGTGAGAGTGTGATTCTGGAAAGATATGTGAGTGCAGGAGGTAGAAGATGAAGTTGAGGTCCCTGTTGTCTACGTTTCTTATTGCTTGATCATCCTCATTCCAATTTCATTCAATTCTACCTTCTATCATCATCGTTTTCTCCAAACAAGAAATCATCAGCAGAGACGACGTAAATGCAACACTGCAAAAACTTCTTCCTCCCCGTTACTTTCCCCACCGGCGGCATTGAATTCTTTGATCGGATAGAAGTTTAGAGGGGACATGAATAATTAGATCAACGCCGAGTATAACTTAGGTCGAGTTAGACCAATGAATGGCTATTCAAGTTATACATGGGGTGCCCAAGTTTATGGTACACTGGACACGACTCGTTTATAGAGAATACCACATATTAAGTGTCATTGGTCACTTCTCTTGTTGAACGAGTGTAACTGATCTCCTGACTTGAGACCTTCATTATGCATGGAATTATCGACTTTGATACCGTTAAAAGCAGCCTTCTTCGGCCGATCAATTTTTCTTTCGGCAGCTCCTTTCTGTGGCCGAATACCTTTTTTATTTTTATTTTTTACACATCTTGATTTGTTTTATCACTTCCTTTATTTATAGCGTAAGTTTCTTGCAATTTTTATTAATTAAAATTTAATCAACAAAATGCCAAGTAGCAAAGCTATGCTACGTTGTATAAATAGGCAATTATGATTTCTTAAAGATTGGGTACCGCCTTAGGATTCTTTTATCAATATGAATCCTACGTAGCAAATTCTTTTACTTAGCCAAATAGGATTAACCCACCTAGACATGTGGGAAAAGTAATATTATAATAATATTATAATTATATTATTATGTTCTACCACTTAGACATATTTGATTAACTTAAATCCAACACTAGGATTTATTACTTTCGATATTTCAGAATAAATTTGTAGTCTAACAAATTCTAATTCTAAAAATATATGTTAAATAATTAATGGCTGTATTCACGCTTTTACATGCGACCCTCTAAGTTCTATATACGAAGGCAGTGTATATCCACACACAGACTGAGGTAAACGTCTAGCAACAGTTTTCCGCCACCATAGAATATTTTTCATGAACCAAAACCATTATGAAGCGATTTCTGTATAATTCAATCTCTTCATCTAACCGACATCTCGATTAATTCAGTGCATCATGCGTCACTGAATTAATCGTTTTACTTAATTTCTAAGATATAATAGATCTTAACTTGAATGATAAACATTCATTCACGGCCGTGTGTTTAAAATCACTAATATCTCAATCAAGTGGCCAGGATGTCAACTATCTAATCCAAGAGAGCGAAGCATCCTATATTGACTCAACACTATCCTCTCTACGCTTCGCTGCACACCCAATAACCGTATTACTCACAGATTTCAAGGCTTTCGAGAGAAATCAAGTAGAGAACTCCGAGGGCCTAGCACCGAGAGTTCAAGTCGTCCATTTCGCGTGTGCGTAGATACTTCTAGAGGAGCCACGTTTTATACTCTTGAAGACGGTCATGTCCGTAAACCTTTCTGAATAATAAGGTACGAATTATTAAATCTATTTTACTATTCGATTTATAGGTAACACATAAATCTGGAGTGTATTTCAGATAGAGCTTTCGCTGCACCCGGTCAAAACCCAACGGATAAAAGCGTTACGCCCTTGGATTCTGAAACAGGGCGCCAGAAAGGCGAGGTTGGGGGTGTTGCTGGACGCGGCTGCCATGGAGGACAAGACGCTGATCCTGACGACTTTAAACGACACGTGGGCTAAGCCCAGCTCCATGTTCGACCTCTTCCTTGAGAGCTTTAGGATAGGCAACGGGACTTGCAAGCTGTTGAGGCATCTGGTCGTGATAACTCTCGACGACAAGGCCCAGTGGCTGTGCTCGGAGGTGCATGCTTTTTGTTACCCGCTCAAGAGCAGATGGATCAACTTCTAGCAGGGCCAAGTTCATGGCCACCGACTACCTCCACATGATGTGGCACAGGATCGACTTACTCCGGCTCATCTTACAAATGGGATACAGCTTCGTCTTCACTGTAATTGGAGCTCGCATTGATTTTTCACTTGACATTATGACCGCAGCTATTATCTGAATCTCGTGACGAACTCAGGACACGGACATCATGTGGTTGCGAGATCCCTTCCCGCGGTTCTGTGCCGACGCCGACTTCCAAATCGCCTGTGATTTCTTCAACGGGAACCCCACTGACAAGGAAAACCACCCTAACGGTGGCTTCAACTACGCAAGTTCTGGTATGACTCAAGGAAACTTCACCCAAGCAAACACAACCAAAACGTCCTCGACAACATTAAGCTTGACCCCTTCATCGCCAAGACGGGACTCCAGATGAAGTTCCTCGACACGGCCTTCTTCGGCGTGTTTTGCCAGATTGTCAGGAACCTGAACACAGCGTGCACGATGCATGCTAACTGTTGCGTCGGCCTGGAGAACAAAATCAACGACCTCTCGATCTTGCTCGACGACTGGAGGAAGTATACCTCACTGCCTCCGAACGAAACCACATCGGCTTCCTGGACAGTTCCGCAAGATTGCAGGTAAGGGGCAAAACTATCCCCATCCATTTAGGATCTTCACGGAAGTTCCAGTCCATCATGTCAGCGAATTTGGCATTTTGTTTCAGGGGTTCGTTCGAGCGTAAAGGAGCGCGCCCAAACACCATGAACATGAGAAGAAGCCTTGATTGGCTTCTGCAATGCTACATACCGGTGAAGAAACGAGTCACATGACCGACAGTCAATGACTTGATAGCTTTTTTAATGTAGTTTTGATTGTTGGTGGTTGGATTTTGGTTAAAACACCAACCTAAATTTGTGTTGCAAGAAAACGTGTTCATACGTTTGGGCAATAACAACAGTAGGAAGGAAAGAAGCCCCTCATTTTTGTCGTAAAAGATTTTGCCGGAATGATATGTAAGCAGGGCCAACTTTGCTTGTAGCCAGATTCGTACTTCTGGAGATTCGGATGATCAAAATTTAAGGGAGATGAAACCCGCAACCTGGTTCGTCTCAAGGAGATAAGAGTGATCATGCCTGGGGGCATTGCTGCATCGTTTCGGAATCCCGAGTGACTTCTTTCCCTCAGATCGCATTGGGGCAAATCTCCAAGCAAGGCTTCTTTCCCTCAGATCGCATTGCTGCATCGTTTCGGAATCCCGAGTGACTTCTTTCCCTCAGATCGCATTGGGGCAAATCTCCAAGCAAGGCTCCTTCAGGGCCGAATCCAGTCCAGGTGACAGAGCAGGGACCCCGAAATGGAACTGTTGCATGACCAGATCAAGCGAAAGTATGACAGGTTAGAGTTGGGATAGAGATTTTGGTTGGCGATCTTCCATGCTTCGGTCCCTCTGAAAGAAAATGGATGCACACAAATGGTAGAGTCATGCTCGTGATTTCCGTTACCTGGCAGCTGTAATCCTCAAAGAGCATGGGGATGCCCATGTATTCCTTAAAGAATGTCTGCAGAAACAGGAGAAATCTACAACTGGTTGGTACCTCACAACTAGCATTGTAATCGAACAACTCAATCGAAATTCTCTGAGGTCATTCGCTGATTGCCCGCGGTCTAACCAACAACCAACCTGTGTCGGAAGTTTACACGTGACGATGAAAACACCAACGCACTTGCTTTCCTCCAAGTACTTGCATCCTTCCACGAACACCTGCATAAACAAGAGTTGCAGATTATCAAAGTTAAGCCATAATCATCTCCTCTGATGACACAGGGTCACCTGAATACAGAGACGGGCGATTTTACCCCACTTTGGCAATGAGTTCCGTCGGGCAGGTCGATAGAATTCACCACACATCAACCCCATGAGCCATTGGCAGGTGAGTGCAGTGACCCTTGATTACTCACAAAGAATTCAAATCTCAATCCACCATTCCCAGAAAAGACCAAATCAATCGACTGTAAGTGTCAAATGAGCATATCCCCTCAATCAAAAGCAAAGTCAGCACTGTGGAGGTTCAAAACAGACAAGTCAGCACTGTGGCAGCAGGTCATTACCAGCAAATATGGGGAAAATCTAAAAAAAAGGAAATCAGGATCCAGCATTCTCAAAGCCCTAAGATCAGGGGACGACCTGCTTAATAAAGGATTAAGATACCAAGTGAAAGATGGAAACCAGACCAGCTTCTGGAATGATGATTGGCTAGGATGTGGGAGACTAAGGAACATGATCATAGGGCCTCTACATATTCAGGAAATTAACATGAGAGTGGCTGACTACTATGATGGCACTAAATGGATCAAAACAGGTGCAACAGTTTGGTTGCCACCAGAAATATGGTCACACATCACAGGACTAAAACTCCTTAGCCCTTTGACAGCCCCGGACAACATAACATGGAAACTCTCTTCAGACGGAGACTTCACTCTAGCATCAGCATATAACCTATCACACTTACAGGATACAGGCCATGCCCAGGCGAACCTAACATGGTTGTGGAAACTACCCATCCTCCCAAAACAAAAGACCTTCCTATGGCTGGCTTGGCTTGAAAGGCTCCCAACAAAAGATATCCTCCACTCCAGGAACATCACTCAGGATAGCCTTTGCCCATCTTGCGAATGGGAAACAGAATCGGCATTACACATCCTCAGAGACTGCCCTATATCTCAAGCCACCTGGAGCCTATTTCCTCAACCTAGCTCCACCACAGCATACTCGACTGAACCCATGCAAAAGTGGCTTCTGGGAAACTTAAAACCAGGAACCCACACAACTTATAGAGGTATTCAATGGCCAACTCTCTTCACCTCTATCCTATGGTACCTCTGGAAACAGAGGAACAAAAACATCTTCAGGAACACCACCACGACCATTTCACAACACTCTCAAATTCTGGAAAAGGCGACTGAACTACAAGCATTACTTGGAGGCAAGAAGAAATCAAGACAACAAGATAGCCACAGGCCCCGACCAACACCTCTCCTCCCCCACACGGATAACAGAAACAAGGACCAAGAAGACCAAGAGCAGCAGATAAACCACCCGCAAAAATGGGAACCACATAAAGATTTACCATACACTTTGAACACAGATGCATCTACAAGGGCGAATGGACTCTACATAGGCTAGGAGCTGTACTGAGGGACCAGCAAGGCAACTGGATAACTGGACTATGTGCTAAACACCCTAGCACAAACTGTCTAATCGCTGAAGCCTTAGCAATCAAAGAAGGACTCAGCCTGGCACTAAAACAGGGAATCAAGCACCTAGCAATCCAAACAGATGCAACAGTTTTAATCAGCTACCTACAGGGCACCCGGCAACCAAATTCATTAACTAAGCCTATTTTGGATGAATGCAGGTTGCGATTATCTGATTTGGAAGCATCATCACTACCATACGTACCAAGGGGGAGCAACAGAGTTGCTGATAAAATGGCAAAGACAGCGCTAAACCAGGAGGAACTCTATCTATCCTTCCTTTTTCCTCCGGATTTCATTTTGGAAACTCTGCATGCGGACATCCCATGCTACTCTGAATCTGTAACCTAAAACTCTACTTTATGTTCTAAATGAATCCATCCTTACTACCAAAAAAAAAAAAAAAAAGCAAACTGCCCATTATCTATCTACTCTCGAGATGGGATCCAGAAACTCACCCACCATCACGGCAGCTATCTTCCCTCCCCCAGTCGGTGTGATCAGCAACATCACATTCAACTCCAACATCTCAATATCCTAACCTATCTATCACCCATCCGTCGAAAGAATTCAACCTAGACCCAATCAAATAAAACAGGATCGAACATTCTCGCGAACGTCCTAACTCTATTTATGGAAATAACTTATTGCACCGGTACACTTGCTAAGCCCAGCATACAAGTCAAACGAAATTCTTTTCTAAAACTAATTGGCTGAAGAGGAAATAGTTCGCTTAACTTATATACAAGACCGAACTCTTTTAAATTTTCGACTTGAATCCATTTAAGTGACGACCCTTCTCACAGCTACTAACTTTATATTATAATAAAATTTTATAAATAAAAATGTAGAGGACACGTGATAATGTAACACCAAATGGAATATGCCATCCAACGTTCGATTGCTCAATTTGATAAAAACATTTGCACCTACCACCAAACTTATTACCATCATCTGCCAAACAAACCAAACGGTCAAAGGTAAACGGTTGCCCCCGCCCCCCTGCTTAAAGCAGCCATCTCCCATGGAAAGTTTGGTTCCCCAACCCTCAACGACAATGTCTCCAACCCCATCTCCACCCCATTCCCTTCATCTAATCTTCATCCCCCTCCTCCTCGTACTCGTCCTCTCTTCGCCCTCGGCGTCCGCCAGCAATTCCACCTCGGCCTACGACGTCCTAGAGGAGTACGACTTCCCCATCGGCCTCCTCCCCAACGGGGTGCTCGGCTACACCCTTGACAACTCCACGGGGGAGTTCTCCGTTTACCTCAACGGCTCGTGCACATTCTCCATCGACTCCTACGAGCTCAAGTACAGCTCCACCATCACGGGGACCATATCCACTGACAAGCTCAAGAGCCTCAGCGGGATCAAGGTTAAGGTGTGGTGGTTCTGGTTCAGCATTGAGGAGGTCATCCGCGATGGGGATGAGCTCGAGTTCTCCGTCGGGATCGCCTCTGCCGATTTCCCTGTCAGTAACTTCGACGAGTGCCCGACCTGCGGGTGCGGGTTCGACTGCGACACTGTTAGGATGAAACCACTGGTGTCGTCCTCCTGATCTGATATTAATCATAATAATCAATCGCATTCCTAAAGGAAATAGGATTGTAACCGGATATTAATTACTACAAGATAAGACAAGAAAGGACGACCGCCGACAGCAGTCCTTCTGTCTGTCTGTATCCTCTCAAAAAAACCGGTAGTTGGAGTTTTCGTTACCGTCCCCGGTCGAACACAAAGCCGACAAACAACCGCAGGCCGCCATGTCCACTTCATCACCGGCGACTGCGTTCGCCGCGTCTTTATCTGCCCTCATCCTAACGGCCACATCAGCCGCCGCTTCTCCGTTGTCGGCGACCACCTACGAGGTGCTGGAGAGCTACAACTTCCCTGAAGGGATCCTTCCCAAGGGCGTAACTGGCCACGACCAAGATCCTTCGACTGGCAAGTTCAGCCTCTACCTCAACTCCTCCTGTAGCTTGTCCCTCGAGGGGTCGTACCAGCTGCGATATAAGCCTCTCGTCCCCGGCGTGGTTTCCCGTGACCGACTCACCGGCCTCGGTGGAGTGTGTCAAGAAAGGGAGAAAGAAGCTGAAGTAATGGAGGACGAAGCTGTCAAAGAAGGAGAAATATGAGGGCAGCACCTCTCAGATAATGCAAAGAAGAAGAAATAAAATGTATTGGATTGGGCCATGTACATTGTTAAAGGTTTTAAAAGACAACAGGCCCACTGTAATGGTTATAACAAACTCTGCACATGGTGCGTGGTTGAGCGACAGCAATAACAAACTTCCGTTTCTGTTCTCCGATGTTAGAAATCGTGTCGGGTTAACCCTTCGCCTAAAAGCTAGCAATTAGGTGAAGGGTCCCAACTCTATTTAATATGTTAGCTCAGATCCGGTGTGGGACTATCCCAACATCCTACGATGGGTGGCCAGGCCGGCTCTTGACAGTGTGAGCATAAAGGTGCTGTTCCTCTTGCTGAATATCGTCAAGGTTGATAGGGTCGGCCACGAGCTCGAGTTCTCAGTCGGGATCGCTTCGGCGTGTTTGACTGTGGGACGCGGGAAAGGTTGAGGCTTCGCGGAGGTTTAACCTCTTCAATCTGACAGGTAAAGATCTGGTTGCGATTGGACGTTTCGATTGGTTTGATTGAGGAACAGGATTTCTGTGATTCAACTGGATGGCTGGTCTAGATCGATTGAATCTTTGGGGGAATTTTGATTCCAGATGGCGTTCTTCAAGTAAGATTGAATTGTGCTTGGTCTCTTGTCGTCGCAATGTCAATCGAATTCCTTGTCGGAGGCTGATTTTCAGCGTCTCAAAACTTGATTCTACCATTAAGGATTTCGGTCAAGAGAATTAGGCTGTGGACGCGACTGATGCTTTCAATGGTCTGAGCTTATCAGGTCATTTTCAAGAGGTTTGGATTGATTTCAGCCACTGCGTTCGGCGGGATTCGTTTTGGAATGGTGTTCACCACATTGCTTCCTAGATCAATGATTCAGTGAACATTTTTGAGTGAATGTAGCCAAAGGCAGGTTAGTGCATATGGTGCCGCCTGTTAGAACTGATCCATAATGTGCTTCATCGTAGTCAAGTTGCGATTACACAGAACTTGCTAGGATCGTTACGGATTGCCCCGGATATTCCTCCTATGCTTGTCTTGCATTGGAGAGACTCCATTTAGTCTGTGACTGGTAGTCATTCCGTGGTCGACTGACTGACTTCTTCTCCTACTGATCTGCTATTTAACAGCTGAAAAGGAGAGGTGCTGATCGCTGTGTGCCCATGTTCATCTAGGTAGGCGGATGTCCGAATGTCGAATCATACCTGTATGGCAAAGTTTAAGACAGGAAAGTCCTCCTCGCACCCGGCAAGGACGGTAATAAACACCTTTCCACGACATAGACCCATAGCGCACATATAAGAATTAATTTGTATGCTTATTCGTGCGGTAACATGCCATGACCTTCGGTTGATCCCACGGCCAATTTACAACATCATGTGGTATTTTTCTTTTTTCTCCTCCTTTCTTCGTATGTGAGCTCCTATTTCCTAAGGTGAAATGGTCATTGGAATTCGAAATCAGTACGAGGCTGTTTTAAGGCTCCAACAGAATGATGTGGCCGGGGTAACGCCTCCCGGATTCCAACGTGCATCTCCCATTGAGAAGAACATTCTCTTCTTCACTGCGGCACCACGGGGTGGGAATCCCTCCTCCTCAGCATCATGGCCCGGAGCTCGACGGCATCCACCTCGTCCCTACGATTCCCGGGCCCGAAGAAACCGGTCTTGTGGTCGGGCATCCATGTCACCTCCTCCTCCTCCTTCTCCGGCCTCAGCTTTACTGCTCCGCCGATCCTCCCTTCCGCTCTTGAAACCGCTGTTGCCTCCACAGCTGCTGAGTACCCTTGCCTGATACAAAAAACTGCCATGACTTAATCACCGAGTACGTATTCACATTCCTCTGACCATGAACATAACACGGTTCTTTTTACCGGGGGATGGCCTGCGCGATCCCGTTGGCGAAGTAAGCAGAGAACATCCTGACGTTGGAAAGGGAACGTGCCATTGCTGTTGTTATTGTTGAAAATGGATGAGGAAGACTCCCTCCCCTGCTTCTGCTGATAAGTAACTCCTTACGTTCTCTTTTAGGACAAGGAAACAGAACAGCAGCAGAAGGATGAATGTAAGAAAAGGGAAGGAGGTAAGAAAAGAGGGGCAGTCTTGGTGGGTATTTATAAAGTGGGGAAAACAGAAACTGTGTTCGGTTAAGTTTCATTTCAACCATATTTATACTAATTTTAGGCTCTCTAAACTTTAGATTGTTTTTTGTTTGTTTTGTTTTGTTTTGGGTATGTTGGCAAAGAAATTCTAACATGGGCCGATTCCTTTAGTTGGGCCCATTAATTTGGGCTAAAGCCTTGAGATCCTTTCTCAATCTCCCATTTTTTTTTTTAAACCAGTTCTGTCAACCTCGCTGTAACCACATGGTTACATGATGTCTGAATGTTAATAATAATAATAGAGGTGTAGATAGATGGTGGTAGCTGTGGTTCAAAGGTGAGGAAGAAGAGCAAAATGGGAAGGTTTGGACGAGGAGGAGGGCATCGGAACTTCTTTCAATGCCCCCCTCCTCAGAAAGTTAGGGGGGGGATGGGGTTAGGTGTCAAAAGGGTTTTAGAAGGGCAGCCAAGCCAAGCCAAGCCAAGCCCCCGACCTTATTTAGGATATCATCACAAATCTCCCTCTTCCCCCACCAACAAACACAAGTCTTTGTTTGTCTCTCTTCTAAACTCTTATCCCCATCGTCATCTCAGATGGCGGCGGCTTCCCACCCCAAATTCGTCGACACTCAAGAGGACGACTCCCCGGAGCACCTCCCTCCACCTCCCCACTTCGCCGCCCTCTCCATCTCCCAATCCCTCTCCACCGTCCTCCCCTCCCACTTCCTCCGCCACCCCAAGTCCTCCTCCCTTTTCTCCTCCCCCTCCGTCAGGCTCCCACCCACCCAGGCCTCCTCCCTCTCCCACCTCTCCCTCTCCTCCGTCTCCTCCCCCACCCCTTCCCGCATCTCCTTCCGCTCCACCATCTCCTCCAACCCCCTCCAGTCCCCACTCACACTCGGCCCCCACCGCCCCCTCGACCCCTCCGGTGCTGCCGGCCTGCGCCGCGCTGCCATCGTTTGGTTCCGTAACGACCTACGCCTCCACGACAACGAGTGCCTCGCCTCCGCCAACAATGAGTCCCTCTCCGTCCTCCCCGTCTACTGCTTCGACCCCCGGGATTATGGGAAGTCTTCCTCCGGGTTCGACAAGACGGGACCTTTCCGTGCGTCCTTTGTGATCGAGTCCGTTTCTGACCTTAGGAGGAACCTCCAGGCACGGGGCTCGGACCTTGTGGTCCGCGTTGGGAAGCCCGAGGAGGTGCTTGTTGAGATGGCGAAGGCGATTGGGGCGGACGCGGTGTACGCCCACTCCGAGGTGTCTAGGGATGAGGTTAAGGCGGAGGACAGGGTCGGGGCTGCGATGAAGGAAGAGGGAGTGGAGATGAAATACTTCTGGGGGAGCACGTTGTTCCACGTCGACGACCTGCCGTTCAAGGTGGAGGATATGCCGATGAACTACGGTGGGTTCAGGGAGAAGGTCCAGGGCCTGGAGGTAAGGAAGACGGTTGCTGCTTCTGATAACCTTAAGGGTCTGCCCAAGAGGGGAGATGTCGAGCCCGGCGAGATGCCAACATTGCTCGATCTGGGTGTCAATCCATCTGCTTCCATGGCTCAGGTAATTGACCCCCAAGACTTACTGAGATAAATCTGCAGCAGTACTTTCTATTAGTTTGGCTGCTGCTCGTCTGATGGTCTGATTTTTGTGGAGTTAGTTTGTGTTGCTGGTCTGGACGAATGAACGATTAGTTTAGCGATTGCTATATGCACGAAGGGTCATCCCAAGAGTTTAAATCTGGAGCTGCACCTAGTATAACCGAAAATGTTGCCGGTCTGGTCTTTGGTGCTGTTAATGTCTGCATAAGCTATCGTGGGTGTAGCCGTGAATGTTTGGCCAATAACACCCAGGACTTATCTGATACTGTGCATCTTTAGGAACTGTATAAGCAAGACTCTAGTGATTAACCATGTAGTGTAGTTTTTTGCTTAATAAGCATCTAAAGGTACTTATGAGGCCTGTCATATGCAGTGAATTGAACTATGAAAAATTGTAATGCGGTATTGGAAATGTTTGCAGGATGGAAAGGCGGCTGCCATGGTCGGCGGGGAGACGGAGGCAATGCAGAGGCTGAAGAAATTCGCAGCGGAATGCCAGGCACAGCCTAACAAGGGGGCAAGCGAGAACAATGTTTATGGAGCCAGCTTCTCGTGCAAGATATCTCCATGGCTGACGAGTGGGTGCATCTCCCCTCGTGCCATGTTCGAGGAGTTGAAGAGCACTGCTGCCAAGTAAGATTTCGAACCCCATTGTCTTGCCCTTCTCCCTAGTCACTCAATGATGCTTACGGGACCGATGTCATTCCCGACAGCGTGATATCTGCTTCTTCAAAGAAAGCCAATGGTGGGGATGACGGGTCATCAGGTGCCCCAGGATCAAACTGGCTGATGTACGAGCTGTTGTGGAGGGACTTCTTCAGGTAAGTCAGCTCGACAAGATCTCTTCTCGAGCACCCATTTCCGATCACACAACATGTAATAACTCCTGCCTTCTCATGACCCGCAACAGATTCATAACCAAGAAGTACAGCTCTGCAACGACCCCGGCCAACAGTGCCCCGGTTTGTGCAGGCGCCGCCTGAACACGCCTTCATCCGATGTGAGTCTCCCATCCGTTAGAAATCCTACACCTTCTAGTAGTTATTAGACCTGTTGGTAGGGGAAGAGAGAGAGAGGTCTGTGTTTGTTGGGTTTGTTCTTTCCTTTTTTTCTCCAGATCGATTATGTCTCAAATAAGAAAAGAATTTGTTGTAAGCAATGGAGATGATGATGATGGTGGTGGTGGTGGTGGCCTCTAAGAAAACATCAATTCCACGAGAACAACATGTGAAAACCCGTCGATTCCATTTGTCAAAAGAGTAAAGCAAAAGCAACCGAGGTTTAGATCTAATCGCATTTGCTTGAGCAACTACTGAAGGGCAAAATATAGGACCAGCCCATCAGACGCCAGCGTATCTTCCGCCCCTCCCCCACAGACACAGATCATATTTTTATTACAAGGGGAGAGAGATTCCGGAAGAACAACGTAAGATCGTGTTGTTGGGTGGGGGGAATTTTCAACTCGCAACGTGCTTGACTTTTGCATCTGTAGAGAAAGCGCCGCGCCTCCGTCTCTCTCTAGTCTTTGAGGCCGACCTTCCTTTCTGTTTCTCCTTTCCCCAGACTCGACCCTCTTATTATAGTCCCTTCCTAAGCCCACGAATTCTCCCCACCCCCTCCCCCACCTATACGCTGGAAATCTCATCTGTCTCTCCCGATCCAGAATTTCCCCTTTTTGGTTTTTCTGCGATCCCGTTCCATCGGGAAGAACCAGAAAGGGCTGTTTTTTGATACGGGGGAGGGGTCGTTGTTGTGATGGGGTCGGAGCTGATCTACAGGGGCCACGAATCGCAGCCGGCCGCGGATGCCTACTCGCCGAAGCCCGGCAAACCCTGGCTCAGGGTCACCCGCCCCTTCCGCTACCTCCTCCGCGAGCAGCGACTCGCCTTTGTCCTCCTTGGAGTCGTCATCGCCACTGTTTTCTTCACCTTCCTCCCTTCCTCCCCTAAGGCGGTGACCGAGGGTTATGGGTATTACCCGGCTCTCCAGGATTCGATGGCTACGTCGCGGGTGTCGTCTGCGATGATGACGAACTGGGGCGGCAGCGGGAAGGTCCCCCTCGGGTTGAAGCGGAAGGGGTTGCGGGTGCTGGTCACGGGCGGAGCGGGGTTCGTGGGGTCGCATCTCGTCGATAGGCTTATTGCGAGGGGAGACAGCGTGATCGTGGTGGATAATTTCTTCACCGGGAGGAAGGAGAACGTGGTTCACCACTTTGGGAACCCGAGGTTCGAGATGATCCGGCACGACGTCGTGGAGCCCCTCCTCGTCGAGGTCGACCAGATTTACCACCTCGCTTGCCCGGCTTCCCCGGTTCATTACAAGTTCAATCCGGTCAAGACCATCAAGACCAACGTGGTGGGGACGCTCAACATGCTTGGCCTCGCAAAGCGGATCGGCGCCCGGTTCCTCCTCACGAGCACCAGTGAGGTCTATGGGGACCCACTCCAGCATCCGCAGGTTGAGACATACTGGGGCAACGTCAATCCCATCGGTAATCCCATCTCCCCTCGTTCAGCTTTACCTATCTGGTTGAATGGTTCATGATTCCGGATTGCAGGTCGAAAAAAATCGTGTCTCATAGTAAAAAATGCATCTAGCTTTGAACTTTACATGAATTTTCCCAAGTATCCCTTGGAAAGAATGACCTGATAAATATCTGAATGGCAATGTCCACTGTCCATGTTGTTGGTGTCCTGTGTTGTTTGGATCCGAATCTCATGTGGTGCAGAGGTAATGTCGTTGTCTTGATGGTTTTTATAGTAACAATAAAATATAGATGTCGAGGGGAAGGAGTCATAACAAACTAAGGATTGATTCCTCCGGCGAAACATAGGACCAGCAGACACTGTCATTACCTGTGTTGTTTATTTAATTATGCAGTTCAAAAACGCGTGAGGTTGGCCTGTAGTAGGACTTATCTTTTTATTGGGCGATCTGGTCTGTGTTGTGAAGTTGGACCACACGGAACCTAACCTGTACCAACCTTGTTACCTAACATTGGTGATGTTGGATGGTTGTGTATATTCTGATCTGATCTGATCTGGGGTTGTCTTGGCTGCAGGGGTCCGTAGTTGCTACGATGAGGGCAAGCGTGTTGCCGAGACGCTTACCATGGACTACCACAGAGGAGCAGGCGTGGAGGTTTGTTTTGCATTAGATAGAACTAAATTGAGTAATTACCTGTTTGGTTGTTGAATTGTTTGAATTTTTTATTGGCCAGGTGAGGATTGCTAGGATATTTAATACATATGGCCCTCGGATGTGCATTGACGATGGCCGAGTTGTCAGCAATTTTGTTGCTCAGGTACTCTCCTCTGTACCACTTCTTTATTGCGAAGGGAGTTTAGGCCAATGAAACGACAATAGTAGCATTTTTGCGATGCATTTCGAGCTATAGTTCGTTCTTATTGGACATCCACACTTTCGATATGAAAATTGAGATCTTGCATGAAAGTCAGCTGATCCCAGTTGCTCGATCATATTAGTAGTATAAGTTTTAGAATGGGACTTTCTCCTGCTCAGACTTGATCACGATCAAGTGTCTCAAATCTCAGTCATCTACATGGTAGATAACGGTGTGAAGACCAATCTGTCGGCAGATCGATAGTAACCCACCACATTATGTGATGTCATTGATGCAGGCTTTGAGAAAAGAACCAATGACTGTCTATGGCGATGGAAAGCAGACAAGGAGCTTCCAGTTTGTGTCTGATCTGGTACGGAACTGCTGATTCACCGAGTGGAGCACTGATAAATGTTTGATCTTGTATCCTTCATGAGTTTGTTTTTCTCATTAGC
Source organism: Melastoma candidum (assembly GCA_023653495.1). NCBI lineage: Eukaryota > Viridiplantae > Streptophyta > Magnoliopsida > Myrtales > Melastomataceae > Melastoma > Melastoma candidum. The sequence goes on from CM042887.1 coordinate 1,261,765, forward strand.
GTATTGCCGATTGCACGTGAATTTTTCTTCTTAATATGCCTTTTGTGCTTTCGGGTGCAGGTTGAGGGACTGATGCGGTTGATGGAAGGCGAACATGTTGGACCTTTCAACTTGGGGAATCCCGGTGAATTCACCATGCTTGAACTCGCTGAGGTAACTTAAGATCAAAACCCGAATACTCCTAACTATAAACACTTATCATCAGACTCCTCTGTGGAACACAAATGCTTCATCAATTCCTAGATGCTAAAGCAAACACATAATTTGGGTGTGTAGGTGGTGAAGGAGACGATAGACCCGAATGCCCGGATTGAGTTCAGGCCGAATACAGAAGATGACCCACACAAGAGGAAGCCTGATATAACCAGGGCGAAGGAGCTCCTCGGCTGGGAACCCAAGGTATCGCTTCGCAAGGGCCTCCCCCTCATGGTTACTGACTTCCGACAACGTATCTTCGGTGACCACATAGAAGAGGCAGCGACCACCACAACTAAATCCTCATTGGATTAGGCTGTCAGAGAGAAGCGACTCACTTATACACACAAACCGGGGAGCGCCGCTGGCCAGCCGAGGGATTTTGTTCGTGGTTTTTCCTTTTCTGTTCGGCTTTTGTGGTGCTGCAATACCGATGTCCCCACCTACATATCTTCAAGTCATCGTCCTAATGTCATACTCTTCAGAATACAGACAGTATGAGGTTAGAAGATTGGGTTTTACCTGTTCTATTTGTTATAACTAGTCATTCTCTCATTTCATGGAAGTCGAAAGTACGAGCAAGAATATGCCGGGCCAAGGGTTAGGAAATAGAGACAGCGGCCGTTGTTATTACATAGCCGATTGGTGGAACGAAACCGCGACCCTTCAGTCCGCATAGATAGCTTGAGTTCTTGTGTCTCTTCTGACGGGCCGTGGTCGGTGTTAGTGGGGTTTCCACCATAGGCGGGGCTTTGCCATTGAGGGAGAAGAGGGGAGGAGATTTCTCCAGTGCGTTGTTATTGTTGGTTGAGTGACAGCGTCGGTTGAGCCAGGATATGACGTCGGAGAACACAATCTCGATGTTGTGGTCCGGTTCTCCAGCCGTCAGGCCATGCCACATCCTAGGGTACAGCCTCAGGGTCATGTCGCTGCTGCTGGCCTGTTCATAGAGTGCCTTACTTACTTCCGGGTCCGTTACCACGTCGGCTTCCCTGTGCAACACGAAGAACGGAATCGTCACCTGCTTACTTGCCATAAAGACGAATCGACGGGGCGATTTTAAGATGCTGTATCCCAGGTCAATCACTCAGGATTCAACTGGTAAAAACGACAATGTTACCTCGTGCAGAGTGTGCTCAAGCCTCATGCTCGTTCGGAGCATTTCCAATGCGGTTTTCAGCTTCGGCTTGTCTTGGTAGATCAGTTTGTTGTTCCTCAACTGCACGCACAAGACCCAAAGGCAATCGGACACATACAAATGGAATAAAACGGAGAGATTGACCGAACCGTGATTACCTGCTCTTGCTTGACGGGGTCCTTAAACTGAATCAATGACGTCCTTCGTTGGGACGATCTTCCACTTCGGAATAGTCTCCTCGACCTTCGTAAGTAGGTTCACTACCACTGGATGGGGCTTCACCTTATCCGATATCTAGTTCCCAACCCAAAAACCCAGAACAAAACCAGATCAATCTATGTTATAGGGATGACTCCCCCAGGGCGGCCGACGAAACTACCTTGCACATTGGAGCGACCAGGACTGCGCCAGTCCAAAATGTGGGGTCCTTCTTGTGGAGCAGCAAGGCAACCGCTCCTCCCATGGACTCTCCATACAGGAACCGGCATTTTCCCCGATACCCGCTTCGATCTGAAGCACGCAAGCATAAACCATAAAAGAAGAAACCAGCAACAGAACCCGGCATCTCGACTCCAAACTAATCCTACTGCAAATGGACTTGAAGAAGTCATTGCAATCATTAACAATGTTGTCGAACTTCTTGATGTAGCACCATGCCCCCATCGACCGGCCATGGCCCTCATAGTCCAGCCCGAACACGCCGTACCCTGATCTTGCCAATCTGGTGCCGCATTCTGAACACCAAGAGAAATTTTTGTCTGCACAACTTCTAGCAGACTAAACTCTCGCAACAAATCCGTTCTTGTTCACCGAAACCAGAACATCCCTCGGAGAACCAATTAGTCCACAACACGAAACAATGTCCTAGTTCGACCCCAATCAGGTCCTGTGACAGGATCACCGGTACTTTTCCCAACAGATCCCAGAGACACCCAAAAAGGTCATTGGTTTGTTGACTTCCGAGGGACAACCACCGATGAATCGAAGAATCAAAAACCATACGTATGTTGTCCGAAGAAGAAGGGCAGATGGCCCCAAACGGAAGCGTAGCTAAAGTTTTCTACAAGTTATTGCCATTCAGAGCGGAGCTGGGCAGTAAAGTCGGGTCCCCCTACTCCCATCTACTCCCCCCCCCCACAAAATTTCATCGACACCTACGAGAAATCCCATCAGAGAAGACGACCCAGAAACACTAAACAATAATTGGGTTGTAAGGGACACGATCGAGGGACACGACCATGAACATTCACCTAACACTCACAACCTGAGCAGATTGTCACCGTATGTCTGTCATACACATCGTACTATGCTTATAAGTCCCATTTATTACCTCTCATGAAACCACTGCAATCCATGCCATAACCTGCACGATAATCATACGGAAAAAGCAAGACACAAACCACATTAAATGACTCCGCGTCTTGCGTATGAATGTAATAACCATTGCCACCTGCACCCACAACCACCACCACCACCACTGCTTCCCCACCCGCGGTGCTACCGCCGCGGAGAGGAGACTTAATCACACTGACCGTGGCAGATGAAGACTAGGGCTTTAGGGGAAGGCGGCAACCAGCTGCAAGCGAAGAGCTTCACCCCCCGTGAATTCTCCACGTACCCCTGCACGTCGCATCACCCCCCTCGAGATGAATCCTAGAAACGATGAGTACACGAAACTGGCGGGGAGACCCCCTGGTCGGACGTCTGCAAACGTACCTCTCCGTATACGTACCCAACCTCTTCGTCCATCCTTCGCAGGTCGTGTACAGAAGTCTCTGATTCAGGCCGCTTTGCTTCCTCCCCACGACCCCAACAAAAAGCTCCTAAAGTGAAACGATGATATAATAATGATTTAGAGATAACAAAGAGAACAGAGAAACGTCAGATGGGTGGAAGAGAAACCAAAGGATGTGGTTGCTGGGGAAGAAAGAGATGGGGAGCAATGTTCTAAACTTACGTTTATTTTATTGAATTGGTTGTCATAAAATTATTAAGCATATGCACGTAGAGGCTTAAGAGTTTCGATGATGATGCTAATATTTGCATAATAAAGGACCAGGGCTATAACAGAAACATGGAGCGGCCCTGAGACAGTTCCGACTGCGGCGGGAATCCAACGTCCCGAGACAACAGATTCGCTAAGGGTAGGGTTACAATTACAAGGCGGGATTTTGGAAGATGAACTAGTTCGTTGGCGGTGTTCGCTGCCATGGTGGTGGTCCTAAGGATGCCTCGGCTTCTTGCGGATCGAAACCTCGAGCACTGTGTGTTCTTTGTTGACTAGCTTGAACGTGCAAACGTCTCCGATTTGCAGATCATTCGCCCCCACAAATTGTATCCAGCCTCTTGCCATCCTGAGAGCGTTGGAGCCTGCTGCATGGGTTCTAAGCTCGACCGGCCAGGTCATCTGCCCGACTTTCAGCGTCGCTATGTCATTCATGACGTGGCTTGCTTGTGTGAGCACTTTCGCAAAATGGATGGGGACATACTGCACGAGGCAAGGGATGAAATTATGTTACATTGTCAGTCAGATATGTGCAACAATCCGAGAGGAAGTTCGAAAAGCTTACGTGGGATCCAGTTATGGCATCTCTCCGTGAAATAACAGCCTCAAATGATGGGTTCTCCTTGGCGACCTTGGGAACGGCAGGTCGTCTAGACAAACAAGCAGATTTGATGGTGACCCGCTTTCTCTGTTCTGCTGCACCAGAGCACACCATTTCATTTTGACCTCGGATGACAAATCTTATGGCACGAGGTTACGGGACTTGGATACCTGGGCAGGGGCAAGGTTGGGAAGCTACATTGTTGCGGAAAATGACTACACGAAATGCAACTTTGGTGATTCTAATAAGTTCAAACACCAGCACATCGCCCGTCCTCAAGTCATTCTCCGACACAAACTCTTTCCAACCATGAGAAATTGTGCACCGCCTGCCATTGCGATATCTAACCGTCCAAGTTTTCTGATCAGGAACTGAGAGCGTCACGGTCCCTGACTCTCCTTTCCTCAGGATGCCTAACTTGAGGAACTTTGTCGGAAAATACTGCACAACCAGAAAACTTAAACAAGCCAGCCGAAATTCACTTGTATCGGGCAGGCGATCTTCTCTTCCGTAAAACTCACCATATAGTGTCTCGGGTGAAAAGAACAACGCCCAATGATGGCAACGAATGATGGCCTCTCGCATTGGTAAGAACAGGCTCTCGCAAGAGAGCCGGATGTTCCGGCAGCCTTGGCTGCCGCTGTATTGAACTTTAGAGAATTAAAGTTCAGGTGACCATCGAATGTTCCTGCGATAAGTAGACAAATTACAGGAGGACGTTCCATGAAATATAGCAAAGCCGGTTTGCATACAAAGGATGTAATACTGCTACCTCTTTTTCGTTTTGCACCACTGGGTGTCGCTTTTTCGATTGGAGGTTCCCTTTTCGTCAAGGAATGCGAAGCTTCACCTGCATTGATCGCTCGTGGTCCTCTTCTAACAATCTTTGAATGCCGAGGAAGATGTTCCGGCATCCGCTCCTTTTCCCTCTTTTTCCCAAGAAACTCGAATGGCCAAACCTCTTGATCGATGCCACATTCGACGTCCTCCGATTTAGGGGTCAAGGTAGGTTTATTGGGTTTAACCGGGTAATCGATCTCGCAAGCGGTCATGTTGAATATGATGACTTGAAAACACGAGCGCCCTTCGAACCTGAAGACTACGAAACACCCGTGGCTTATCCGGTAATGCATAACGAACTCGGCCCAACCGTCCCGGAGAAAAATGGCCCCGTCCTTCTTTTCCAGTCGAACCTCCCAACGGTCGCCCCTCGGGACCGTGAGGGAGACGGGATCGGAGATACAGCTGCCGTGCTTCCTCGCGAACTTCCTCGGGATCTCCTGAAGAAGAACTCAAAACGGGGATCAATAGGAACTCATTTTTTTTTCTCCTTATCAGTGAAAGAAAGAGGGATAAACTGATCTAACGAGCGTGGTGGTGAGAAGGTCGTCGTCTTTGAGGAAGATCTTGAAGAAGTGGGGGGTCTCATTCTCGAAGAACAACACTTCCTCCTTCTCCTTCTCCTTCTCCTTAGTCTTCATCTGATGATGGCTTCCTTTCATTTCCATCATCTATCTTGAATGTCGATAATCTGCCGAAACATCTCCCCACATCAAAATTTCAACCTAAATAAAAAACTAAAACAAAAGAAGAAGAAGAAGAAACAGAGAGTAGTCGCAGTCGTAGTAGGACTAATTCAATCTCGTTGGGTTGGAAGCTCTTTTTCTTGGTTAGGGCAGCCTTTTCTCTTCTTTCCATGCCCACATTCTCCAATACCACGCTTCTTTATCATCACATCATGCTGGCTGTTCTCCATCCCCATGAGGTTTTTAATCCTCTGTTTGTGGTTTTGTTTAATATTTTTTACCTGCGGTTAAAAACACTAACAATTAAAAATTAGATGGATTCATAGCACATGAGCAAAAATTAGGATTTATTAATTAAATTAATAAAAATTGTGTTTTTTACTTTTTACGGGATAGTTTAATCTTCTATTTCTATGATAATACTAAATAAATAACTGAAATTTTATTTATATTCTAATAATTTCAATTTTATTATACTTACATTTCTATTCAACCCCTTTTTCATTTCCACGTACCAAATCCAACCTGTACAATTTGCTTTTTGATTTTATATTTGCAATCATAAACAAATTTGCTTCTTATTGTTATTAAATATATTATTATTAAAATATTAAAGATTAAGTTTAACAATTTATATTTTAATATATAAATAAAAATTAATAAAAAAAATATTAAAACTATTAATGTAATATAATAAAAATGTTGATAAATATATAATAAAAAATAATTTATTGAGATGAAAAAATGCTAGCTAATTTGATTATATTAGTTTTTTATATTAGAAAACTGGTTATAACATTTACTTTAACAATTCTTTTAGATGTATTTTTCAGAAAATCAAAGAAACTAGGATGATATAAATCAAATCCATCGAACGAGGTGCAGGTTTTCGGGCTCAATACTTTACCAGCAACACAAATGTTTGAACCAAAAATGAACTATTTTGTATTAATCAGAAATTTTCAATTTGTATAGACAGTGGTATTATTTATATATAATATAAAAATATATAAAACTTCCCATCCGGCTAGATTTCATGGGAATGGCGTGTCATGTCCTCCTGTAATTTGTCTACTTATTGCAGGAACATTCGATAGTCTGTCGCCTGTTCATACCAATGCAAGAGACCATCATTCGTGGCCATCATTGGGCGTTGTTCCTTTCACCCGAAACACTATATGGAGAGTTCTACAAAATAGAAGATCGCCTGCCCGATAAAAGGGAATTTTGGCTAGCTTGTTTAACTTTCATGATTGTGCAGTATTTTCCGACAAAGTTCCTCAAGTTAGGCATCCTGAGGAAAGGAGAGTCCGGGACCGTGACGCCCTCGGACGGTTAGATACCGCAATGTCCAACGGTGCACAATTTCTTGCGGTTGGAAAGAGTTTGTGTCGGAGAATGACTCGAGGACCGGAGATGTGCTGGTGTTTGAACTGATCAGAATCACCATAGTTGCATTTCGTGTAGTCATTTTCCTCAACAATGTAGCTTCCCGATCCCGTCCATTCTCAGGCATTCAAGTCGCATGACACCCATTTCTTTTTGCCTCAATTTCTCTGGCATATTACTGTTGTACTGATGTCAATTGTTTTAAAAGTTCGAATTATGACATACTAAATAATATTATTTATAAAATTACTATTTTCTTGTTCTTTTAATTTAAACCACACATTAGGTTAAAGTTGTGGATGGTGTTATAAAAAATTACTTAAAAGTAGATTAATCCATTTTTGTGTATACCTACCTGCTTATGCACTGGAATAAAATTTTTCTAACCAAGTAGCTAAAATATTATAGAGTTGTTTATTCAATATATAAGTAGACAAATATTTCATCAATCTCCTTTATTTTATTAAATTATTATATTAGTTATAATTTTTTATTTCTTCTCTTCATTATTATTTGAAATTTTTATTGAAATTTAAAGCAAACTCTAATATTTTTAGGAAATTATTATTGTTTATTATTATGACAAAATTTTTGTATGAATTGTCTTAGTTATTTTTTTGTAATAGTAACGTGATTATATATTTTTTTTATTGTAGTTGTTTTTTTTTGGTACTTTAGTGGTGTATTAATTTTTTGAATAAATTCTATTAAAATAAACTACTTCAAGTAACACAAGACAGAGGGTATCTAATTTTACAAGAGCTGGGTGTATCGGAGTTTTACTTAATATAAATATTTTCCTGTCATAATAATAATAATTCAAACTTATTCGTGGTAGTCTTCCTTTCTTGTTAACCTAATCTTTTTTTAAGAATAGGCACCAAATCTGTCACTTCCCCTTTACCCCCCATCTTTCTTTGCGTGACAATCACTTTGAAAAAGATAATAATAGACGGGTGCGGGGCCAACGTGATCCATCTACACGCCCAAATGATTGTGATTATTTCAAGAGTAACGAGTGGATGGAAAAGACAATCATCCATCATCCACGCCAGCCATTAACTAAAAAAAGTTAGCAAAATATACGTTTATATTACTCAAGCCAACTTTCTGTTTTATCATTAACTTAATTTATTATATAATTTTGTCATTAACTTTTGTTTTTATTTTGATTTTTGTCGATCATGAATTTCTTTTAGCGAAAGCCAAACAAGGCTTTAATATAGTTTAATATGTATCATATAATAGTGGAGTTTCCACATCTCATTCATTCGTCTCATAATCCACTTTATCCGTAATAGTCGCCCCCTAATAAAACATCATCCGACATTCATCGATTTTTCATATTTTTTAACATAATCATCAACTATCGTTAACTTCGGCTTCCAATTCACTTGATTTGTTCATCAAAATTTTATAATAAAAAAATGAAAGGTTTCAATATTATTTCTTATTTTTAAAATTTTTTTCCCCTTTTAGTCTATAAATAAAAATTGTCTCTATTAAAATCTTGTTTGGCTAGAAGAAAATTGCCAAAATAAAAATAAAAATATAAAGTGGTGATAAAATTATATATGGAAGGTAACTACAAAACGTACCATAAATTAATATTTTACCAAAAAAGTTTGTGAAGTATCGTGGGGGGAGTGGAGGGGACTACAGACAATGGTGGGAAGAAAAACTTTTTGGACACACATGTTTTTTTTTTCCCTTTTTACTCTGCATTGTTCCTACTCCCAAAGAAAAAGCCTTGCCGTGTAGTTTGTGTTTGTGCGTGTCTCAGTGTCTTCTTCATGTCCTCATCCCCACCACTCCTTCTGCCGCCCCCCGGACCCACTGCTGATATAGGAATCTGAGCTCGGGTGGATAACCATCCAGTGGGACGACACGGTGCCAAGGGGTCGGGCAATGGCCACCGTGCGAGTTTTTCTGACTTTGGCGTTCATCCTCCCGGTGGCCATGAACGATGGCGTGGAGGGAGCACATCATCAGACGGGATCGGTTCCCGGGAGAATTCTCGGCAAGAGTGGCCTCGGCTTGACTCCTCAAATGGGGTAATCCTCCGACAAAGTGCAGGACGTTTAGAGCTTTTTAGTTTCGCTCACTCGTGTTCTGGTTTTTCCTTCTGCGGCTTGACCGGTTCCGAAATTCAAACAGATGGAATAGTTGGAATCACTTCAACTGCCACATCAACGAACAATTGATCAGGGAAACGGGTAAAGCCCCTTGATTCAATGGGATGCAGTCGGCAAGTGCATGTTTTCGGACGTTCGCTTACTGAGATTTGTTTTGCCATGGCCAGCGGATGCGATGGTTTCATCAGGGCTGGCTTCCCTGGGATACGAGTATATAAATCTCGGTAAGGAATAGATCGCTGCTTGTCTTTTGGAAGCCGTAGTTCTTCCCCTGAAAGGTGTCTTGATTTTTCGGTGGTGATTAATGTTTTCGTCCGGGGATTACAGACGATTGCTGGGCGGAACTAAACAGAGACGCTCAGGTAATTCGCGGCACGCCAAACTTATGCTTATGCTGTTACCACTTGATCGAACAAGCTTTTGGTGTGAAATGCGGTTGAATCTTTTGTGGTGTTATCTGCCAGGGTAATATGGTGGGGAAAGCTTCGACTTTTCCGTCCGGGATAAAGGCGTTGGCAGATTATGTCCATGGCAAAGGCCTCAAATTGGGGATCTACTCAGATGCCGGGTATGTCTGCCCCTGCGTCTGGTTTGTTGGTAAGATTGTGGAATCAGATGACAGTAAAGCGAACTTTCTGAAACTTGCACAGGACCCAAACTTGCAGCAACAAAATGCCGGGGTCGCTCGGGCATGAGGAGCAGGATGCCAAAACTTTCGCTTCCTGGGTATTGAAACCGAAACCAGCAATCTTTCCTTACTGTAGTCTTTACGAGTCGATTTCTCTGGACTTATGGAGGGAATTAAACACAATTCACAGGGCGTGGACTACCTCAAGTATGATAACTGCAACAATCCTGGTACCAGTCCCAAGGAGAGGTGAGAGTTCGAACTGGCCTTCGATCACAAACGTGTATCTCAACGAACTACAACCTACCATGCGTTTCCCTTCCTTTTCTCTTCTTGCGTGTTCAGGTACCCCATCATGAGCAAAGCACTGTTGCATTCCGGACGGCGCATCTTCTTCTCCTTATGTGAATGGTGAGTTGAATTTTCCCGATCAGAAATTTCCTCTCGTATCCATGATCTTCCGTTGCTGGAAAATGGTGACCAATTTGGGGTCCGGCCATTGTTTCAGGGGACAAGAAGACCCTGCAACTTGGGCTCCGGCCATTGGCAATAGCTGGAGAACGACCGGAGATATCCAAGATAACTGGGACAGGTGAACAAACTATAACCCTTGCAGAAAACGATTAAGTTTTCAATTTTCGAGAAACATTTACGAGATCGTAGCTTATTATGCCATAATCAGCATGACTTCCCGGGCTGATCAAAATGACAAGTGGGCATCTTATGCTGGACCGGGTGGATGGAACGGTAACTGCTAATTCGTTTCGATTTCCGTCAAGGTGGTTATGACTATAGGCCTCATGGGCATTTATAATCTCGCAACAGATCCTGATATGCTCGAAGTCGGGAATGGTGGGATGACGACAGAGGAGTATCGATCACATTTTAGCATATGGGCCCTCGTGAAGGCTCCTTTGTTGATCGGGTGCGACCTTCGGTCCATGGATAACGTGACGCTCGGATTGCTGAGCAATGCAGAAGTCATTGCAGTTAACCAAGGTACTAAAAGCAGATTCATATTGCTTTTTTGCTGCCATCAAAATTCATCATTAGGCATCTTCTAAGAAGTGTGCTTCAAGCAGATAAGTTAGGAATTCAGGGAAAGAAAGTAAAGAAAGTTGGAGACCTCGAGGTAACGATCCCCTTCCTGTGCATCTCGATATTCTGACTTCTGCAAACCTCCGTTTACGAAATCAACTGACAAACCCGCATTGCCGGGACGCAGGTGTGGGCCGGACAGCTGAGCAGTAACAAGGTGGCGGTGGTTCTGTGGAACCGTAGCCCATCAACTGCAATCATTACTGCGACATGGGCCGATATCGGAGTCGATCCCAGTGCATCCTTCTCCGTGAGAGACCTATGGAAGGTAAAACCACTTCCAATCTCGTACGACTTCACCCGTATAATGCTCGGGCTACCTCCGATGAAAATTGCTGTCCTTTTTCAACAGCATTCCACGCTCCCTTCCGTCACCAGAAAGATCTCGGCACAGGTCAGTTCCCACGCTTGCAAGATGTACGTCCTCACCCCCAAATAATGGCAGCAGGTGCAAACACCGGCTAAACCACAGTCACGGGATTCCCGTCGTAACGTTCGTCCGTCCACTACAATAAATTTGCCGATTATGGCTGGAAAAATCCTCGTCTTGGGATGAATGTTGTCGGAAAGACAGATTTCGACTTTTGACTTCCTCTAAGTTTGAATCACGGCAAAGCGTGGCGGGAAATGGTTCAACTGCGGCCAAAGCTAGCATTTTCAGGTTAAAGCTTTGTCCCCATTTTTGATGAGCTTGGCAGTCCCTAATATCTATCCATATATTCACCATGCTTCTTGCACGACCTAATAACATAGGGTTGTTATTTCACGAAATTGCGTCGAAGTTCTAAAATTTTTTCGTTAATATTTTTAAATCGGTATTTAAAATATTAATTTTATTTTTTTAAAAAAGTAAATAAATTACCTTAAAAATTGAGTTAATGGTTATTAATATTTAACCGATAATTTTTTATTTTTTTAGTGACCAGTTTTATGAGATGATACAAAAGATTTCCTAATATATTTTTTTAGGAGAATTTGAAAATAATAATAATAAATATGTGAAGATGGAGAAAAGATAGTCTAGCTTATTATAGAAATTCAAAATTTAAAAAGTTAAATAATATTTATTTATTGACGTTTCCTTCAAAATGTTGACGATTTTAGTCAATCTTTTTAGGTAAAACGTCATAATATATATTTATATATATATTTTAGTCAATCTTTTTAGGTAAAACGTCATAAAATGGATCACGAAACAACCATGCCACGGTCACTTTTACTGTATACTTGGGAACTAACGATACGATCCGACCGCAGAACACGCTTATTGTGCGCAAACTCTTCCTAAGTTACGGGGTTTTGTTCTTAAATAATGTTAGTCCGCAAATTATTTCGTCAAATACGATACTAATTTTGAAAATTATTTAACTAATATAGCGAAATCGACTTAGAAAGGCCGACTTTAATTATGAAAGGTCGATTTTATCCTTTCTAAATCGTAGTCGGTATTAGAAAGGTTGATTTCATCTTCCCTTCATCCTCCTCTTTTCAACCCCACCCTTCCTCCTCTTTTCCCTCCCTCCGCGTGGGAGGGTGACTAAGGGGAACAAAGGATGAGGGAACAAGGGAGGGGTTAAGAGGAAGAGGATGGAGGAGAAGAGGAAGTCGGCCTTTTTAATGTCGATTTGAAAAGGATAAAATCGTCCTTAGAAAGGTCGACTTCATTCATGATCAAAGTTGGCCTTTCTAAGGTCGATTTCGCACTCAAGGAATTTTCAAATCGATATCGTATTTGACGAAATAATTTGCGGACTAACATTATTTACGAACTAAGCTCCTAAGTTGCGCCGACTTCGTTGCGCAAAGACGCAGAGTCGGGTTGGCCGACAATGTTAAAACAACTATCATTTTTCCTTGATTGATGAACGTAACAAGAACGTTGTTAGCGGAGTTGACTGTCGTTGACTTCGCCCCTTATCGCACGTTTTCAACCTTCCCAAAATGGATTTTTGGTTGTTATGTAAATAGGGATCGTCGTCCTTGGGCATATAAAATATATACACGTAATGCTCGATTGAAGACAGACTTCACCCACGGCCTTATTAGCTGCTAGGAGAAGGGATCGGTCAAGAGAGATGGGAGAGGCCTAGGCGTCTAACGCGGGGGCAGTCATCGCCGTTTGTGTACTGCTTGCACTCTCGAACGGTGGCAGCACAGTGGCTGCGACTGGTCGGTCTGTAAGGAGAAGTCTCATTGACAACGGACTCGGCCGTACGACTCAAAGGGGTATTGTATACTCTTCATCTTTTTTTCATTTTGTTTGTAGCCTTCTTCATTTTTCGCGGTCTGCCTTATTAAGAGCATATTCTTCTCCCATGCCGTCGAGCAGATGGAATAGCTGGAATCATTTCAAATGCAACGTCAACGAGATGCGTTTTCGTAGACGACTGCTGGGCAGAGCTAAACAGGGACTCCGAGGTAAGATTCACCTAGTGTTTTCGAAGTTACTGAAAATTTGTTTCTGAAACCACATATACGAATGCGTAGTGTTTTACTAGATTGCACGTCTGAAACAAATTTCCAAAAAACAATGTTGTACTGACAGGTCTGTTAGTGGCGTTTAATTATAAATTGTAGGGGAATTTGGCTGCGAAGGCATCAACGTTCCCGTCCGGAATGAAGGTGCTGGCCGATTATGTTCACGGCAAGGGCCTTAAGCTCGGAATCTATTCAGATGCAGGGTAACTAAGCAACCAACCAACAGATGCTAACATCACCAGATTCTATTATTACGGCATTCTCAGTGTAGTTGTTGTTCTTCCCAGGAGCCAAACTTGCAGTAAGACAATGCCTGAATCTTTGGGATATGAAGAGAAAGATGCTAACACTTTTGCTTCCTGGGTAAATCAACATACGACTCAAATTTAAACACGGCTACCGGATTTAATCAACCCCTCCATGTATGCAAACAGGGAATCGACTACTTGAAGTATGATAACTGCAACAATCCCAGTACCAGTGCCAAGGAAAGGTAATAGAATGATCCAGAACTTGTCCTTCGGAAAGAGCCGGGGGCAATAACGGGGATTTACTTTTTGATTGCTTCGTGTGATGTCAGGTACCCCATCATGAGTCAAGCTCTGCTGAATTCGGGACGTCCCAGCTTCTTCTCAATATGTGAATGGTGAGTTCAATGAAGCGGAAAAGCTACGGACAGGCGAGGACTTGAATATTAGTTGACGAGTGTAACGTTGTTAGGGGAGAAGAAGACCCTACAACTTGGGCCCCGAGCATTGGGAATAGCCGGAGGACGACCGGAGACATCGCCGACCACTGAAACAGGTAGTTGTGCTGGACTGGTAGGAATGTGAGTGTAGATGTTGCGGAAGAGGTGTTGACGAAGATTGGTATCTTTTCCTGTTCTTATTGTGACTAGCATGACTTCCATAGCGGACGCAAACGACAAATTGGCAACTTATGCCCGACCTGGCGGATGGAATGGTAATCATCAGCACTTCTTCTTTGGTTCTTCCAAGGGGTTGATATCTGAGTCTTGACATGAGTTGTCATTGATGTCAGTTCCGGATGTGCTCGAAGTTGGGAATGGAGGGATGACAACGGAGGAGTACCGATCACACTTTAGCATATGGGCCCTCATGAAGGCTCCTTTGCTGATCGGTTGCGACCTTCGGTCCATGGATAAAGTGACGCTCAAATTGCTGAGCAATGCAGAAGTCATTGCAGTTAACCAAGGTACTAAAAACGTGTTCAAGTAATTTTGCTGCTGTCAGACATTTTCCGCTGGCCATCTTCAAAGACGGTTTTGATCAAACAGATGAGTTAGGAGTTCAGGGAAACAAGGTACAAAAGATGGAGATCTCGAGGTAACATTTCCCTTCTGGTACATCTTGATATTGTTGCTTCCACAAACTGCAATTTACGTAATCAACTGTGAAACCTGTGGAGACACAGGTGTGGGCCGGGCGGTGAGCAATAACAAGGTAGCCGTGGTTCTGTGGAACCGTAGCCCATCAACCGCAACCATTACTGCAACATTGGCCGATATCGGACTCAATCCCAAAGCAACCTTCTCAGCAAGAGACCTATGGACGGTATATACCGTTTCCTATCTCAGACTTTTTCGTGCATAATACTCAGAGCTTCCAATGATGAAAACTACTGTCCTTTTTCAACAGCATTCCACGCAGCCATTCGTCACTGGACAGATTACGGTGGAGATTGAATCTCATGCTTACAAGGTGTATGTCCTCACCCCCAACTAACTCCGGCAGGCACAAATGCCGAGAAACCTAGACTACACGATCACCGTCTATCCACAGCAGTCAATTTGCCGAATATGGCAGGAAACTCCTCGTCTTGCGATTAATGTTTCCGGAATAACAGAGTTCAAAGCGAACTTTTTCTTGTTAAAATTGTCTGTCTTTTAATAGCTTATACCATCAGCGGACGTACTTTGCATGGCTCAATAACCGTCGAAATTTACTAGCACTTGAAACAACTATGCCACGGTCTCTTTCGTTTCATCATATTTCGAACGAAACGTTATTGATCCCATGTTGAGCATACTTACCACGTTGTCTCTCCTAAGACATAGCTGAGTTCGATCCCATTCTTCGGCAATGCACGAAGATGCCGAGTTGGGACTTATATATCGGAGAAACTTCGTTTTACTTCATTAACGTAGTGAAAAGAACGTTGTCAAGGGAGTCGACGTTGTGCTCTTGGAGTTGCGAAAATTTGCTCTCGACATTATGTAACTACAAACTATAAATCAAGGCAGTTTCTTTCCCCTTGTTGAAGGTTTTCACCATTTTTCGAAATGGACCGATTATCGTTCATTACTATCTGTATGGGATTGTAGTCGTTAGGGGACTATAAATATGTACCTGCTTGATTTAAAAGAGAGACTTCACCGCGTCCTTGTTAGCTGGAAGGAAAAAGGGATTGGTTGAGAGAGATGGGGAAGGGTGGGTGTTTGCGTGCTGCTTGCAGTCTCAAATGGTGGCAGCACAGTGGCCGTGGCTAATCAGACAGTCAGAAGAAGTCTCCTCGACAACAGGCTCGGCCGTACGCCTCAAATGGGGTATAGATACTCTTGATTCTGTTTTTTCGTGCTCTGCCTTATAAGAGCGTGTATCCTTCTCGGATAATGTCGAGTGGATGGAGGTCTCATACAAAATGCCTGGATCTTCGGGATATTAAGAGCAAGAAGCCAAAACTTCAGCTTCCCGGGTACATCAACCTGCTACTCTAATTGATCATGGCTACCGGATTCAATCAGTTGACATGCGCAGACAGGAAATTGACTACTTGAAGTAACAATGCGGGAACCGGTGCCAAGGTAAGGGAAAGATCCAGAATATGTCTGTTGGAAAGAGTTGGGGGCAATCACGACGGTTTGCTTTTCTGTTGCTTCGTGTGATATCTATCAGGTAACCCCGTCATGGCTCTGCTGAATGGTGAGTTTGATGGAGTGAAAAACTGCAGCCACGAGAGGACTAATGTTGTTAGGGAAGCTTTGCATTGCTCGTTACCCTTAGTTTAGTAGATACCTCGGCCTGGGTTATTTGGTCATCCTTCCAACAGCGGAGTGAGCAACCGTAGCTCCGTTGAACAACCTTCCGCCAGCACTTCCACCGTCCCGGCGAGCAACCGTAACTGGGACAGCAAACCTCCACCAACACTACCACCGTCGCACTGCAGCGAGTCTACGGCGTCAGCAGTGACGTCAGCTCCAGTCGCACCTCCAGCAGCGAATCTACGGTGTCAGCAGTGACGTTAGCTCCAGTCGCATCTCCAGCAGCGAGTCTACGGCGCAAGCAGTGACGTCAGCTCCAGTCGCACCTACTGCAGCGAGTCTACGCCGCCTGCATCGACCGCGTCACCCTTTTCCGTTCACTTTTTATGGCTGTAAGCATTTATTTTCCCCTTTAAAAAACTTTGCACTTGTAACAGCCGTGTCTTTAATCATTGAAATTCATCTTTCTGGCGACCACATACATTTCCCTGTGAGTCCGATTGCCAAATATTTCTGACGTGGTCCGTTTCCTATGCGAACACTATGCCACGGTCTCTTTCGTTTCATCATATTTCGAACGAAACGTTATTGATCCCATGTTGAGCATACTTACCACGTTGTCTCTCCTAAGACATAGCCGAGTTCGATTCCATTCTTCGGCAATGCACAAAGATGCCGAGTTGGGTCGTATATATCCGAGAAACTTCGTTTTACTTCATTAACGTAGTGAAAAGAACGTTGTCAAGGGAGTCGACGTTGTGCTCTTGGAGTTGCGAAAATTTGCCCTCGACATTGTGTAACTACAAACTATAAATCAAGGCAGTTTCTTTCCCCTTGTTGAAGGTTTTCACCATTTTTCGAAATGGACCGATTATCGTTCATTACTATCTAAATAGGGATCGTAGCCGTTAGGGGACTATAAATATGTACCTGCTTGGTTTAAAAGAGAGACTTCGCCGCGTCCTTGTTAGCTGGAAGGAAAAAGGGATTGGTTGAGAGAGATGGGAAAGGGCGGGTGTTTGCGTGCTGCTTGCAGTCTCGAATGGTGGCAGCACAGTGGCCGTGGCTAATCAGACAGAAGAAGTCTCCTCGACAACAGGCTCGGCCGTACGCCACAAACGGGGTATAGATACTCTTGATTCTGTTTTTTCGTGCTCTGCCTTATAAGAGCGTGTATCCTTCTCGGATAATGTCGAGTGGATGGAGGTCTCATACAAAATGCCTGGATCTTCGGGATATTAAGAGCAAGAAGCCAAAACTTCAGCTTCCCCGGTAAACCAACCTGCTACTCTAATTGATCATGGCTACCAGATTCAATCAGTTGACATGCGCAGACAGGAAATCGACTACTTGAAGTAACAATGCCGGAAACAGCGCCAAGGTAAGGGAAAGATCCAGAATGTCTGTTGGAAAGAGTTGGGGGCAATCACGACGGTTTGCTTTTCTGTTGCTTCGTGTGATATCTATCAGGTAACCCCGTCATGGCTCTGCTGAATTCAGGACAACCCATGTTCTTCTCTTTATGTGAATGGTGAGTTTGATGGAGCGAAAAACTGCAGCCACGCGAGGACTAATGTTGTTAGGGGAGAAGAAGATCCTGCATCTTGGGCTTCATGCATTGGGAATAGCTGGAGGACGTCCCCGACGACTGAAACAGGTTGCTGGTATAGATGTTGCAGTTGGGGTGGTTGTCAAAGACCAGTATGTGTTATGTTCCCGTGTTTATTGTGACTAGAATGACTTCCATTGCGGACGCAAATGACAAGTGGGTGACTTATGCGATATCCTTAACTGAAACCATCACTTCGCAACTTCGTTTCATATTAACATCAAAGGAATGCCTCCGAGTCACCATTGCAAAGACCTCATACATGTTTAATGGAGTGGAGCGACACCGATCCCATATAAACGAACCCCGACAAGTAACTACACTTATTCAGTGAATAAGATAATTCTGATGGTAAACCCACCTAGTCTGAATTCTTCTCGTTCAGGAAAGGAATAAAACATAAATATGCAATCAGTTTGGCCATGAAATCAGAGGACCACAAAAAAAAGGTTATAATAAATGGCCAGATTCACCATTTTTGTTGGATTAAAAGAATATGTGGCGTGCATCCCCGTCCAATTCTATGCTTAATGCCAAAATACTTCACAAAGTCAGTGCAAATAGTAATATGTCACAAC
The DNA here is from genome assembly GCA_023653495.1 of Melastoma candidum. Lineage (NCBI taxonomy): Eukaryota > Viridiplantae > Streptophyta > Magnoliopsida > Myrtales > Melastomataceae > Melastoma > Melastoma candidum. Next base: position 1,280,146 of record CM042887.1, read on the forward strand.
ATGGAAACTTCTTTTTACATTTGCGAGTTTTCTAAGACAACCCCTAAAAAGAAAGAGGCACCCTGCCTTTTACTCGACACTCTCCAAAGCAGCTACATCTATGAGATACAGATCCTCACCACTAACAGCTCCACGACATCGTTATTAGGCTGGAAAGATCCTCTATTCAATCAATCTTCATCATCCGAACTGCCGTATGCTATACCAAGCAAGCTTGTCACAGGTTTATTATCATCAAGGGAAGACATGTTTCTCTCCGGAGAAGCGTCTGACCTGGAGCACTGTGAAGCACAAACTTTTGAATTAACCGCAGGCTGACTCAAACTACTTCTTTTGGAAGCTTTATCATCTTCACTTGAAACAGCAGTAGTCTGATTTGCATAAGCTGGGCTGGAAACTCTTTGACGTTTCGGTTTGATTTCCACCACTTTCTTTAGTAAATCTTGTTGCCTAAGTACCCAGATGATTTAAAGTATCAAAATGTGTCAACTAGGAACAATGAAAACCTAATCTTTCGCGGGAATTAATCAGTTACCTTATCCCACTCTTTGCCTTCGGTTCAACGCGAAGTGGCAAGGGAACTGAAGCTGGTGATGAATCAGCCAAACTGGCAGCTTTGTGTTATTTCGTAAAGGGAAGTATAAGCAAATCAGAGAAAGGTAATAAACAACATGTGCAATCAGACACTAAACTATCCCATGACTCCACAAAAGTAAATAGAGTGTTCCACCACACAAACAAACAAAAAGGATATCTTAAATGCTGCAAAAGCCCGTTTTTCTGTACGGCGTAGAAGGCGTTCTGCATCCTCCTCAGCTTCCATCTGCTCCTTGAGATACAGGAGGTCATCACTGTCCAATGCTGCAACCCAAGGTTTAAACAACATTCCGAAACTCGTAGAAAACGTAAAAAGAATCCAAGATACGATATCCTATCATCGGGTTATCCCCTTTCTCCAACGAAGAAATGAGTCCAATTCCTACCTCCTCGCCCATGAAGGTAACCTCCACGCTCACCAGCAACTTCTTGCATCTGCTCAAATCATCCCCCACCCCAGGAAAAGCCAAGATCCCTGCCCGGGCATGTTATCAGAAAACCATGCTAGGAGGGCACTTATGAAAAGTTCAATTAGGAAAAACAGAAAAAGAAAACCTAAAAACAGACAATCACCAATACATTCCGTGTGTCCGTACTACACAAGAAGAACTTCACCATCACTAATGAAAATAGAAAGAAAATACATAACAAGTAAGTTACGGTCGCAAGAACGTATAAATTGAATATTTTATATGATCGCGAAAAGCATTCAGATTTGCTATCAGATTCCGTCACTTCCGACAAGTGCAGGATCACACAACAGTTAGTGTGAACGACGGATAAGACTAACCTTGGCGACCATACGATGGAAAGTGATGTCCTCGTCGTCAATCCTATCCTTCCCTTTTCCCGACTTCTTATCTGTCAACCAGAAAAATCAAATCAAATCAAATCAAATCAAATCATCCGAACACGCCCAAACAATCAACAACAGAGTTTCGGACAACAAAAGTAAACATAAAAAAAGAAAAAAGAAAAATGCGAACTTGCCTTTGGGGTCGGTGAGGTTAGTGTACTCCCTTACTTCTCTTCCCGCCATTTATTGTACACGCAAATCGAGCTTGGTCGATTCGATCGAAAGAAGTGGGGAACGATTGACCGAGCGACGGATTTGGGGGGGGGGGGGGGGGGTTAGGGTTAGGGATTGACGTCCGTTTTATTGACTCGTCAGCGGGTTTAATTACCAAAAATACCCCTGGTAGCGACGAAACTCAGGTGCCCGACCCGCCGACGGCAGAAAGAGACCTAGGCGAGGTTATTCTGGTATTTTCCCATTTCTAGCGCAAACATAGTCTCTCCTTCCAAAACTGGGTGATTCGCCTCCCTTCTTTTGGTCGGGTCCTCCTTCGTCCGTCTGTTGCGTCTTCTCCCCTCATTCCACCGTCTTCAATTAATAAAGGAATCCTACTTTCTGCAGCTTCTTCTCCTCCATCCTCTCAGGTTCGATCCTTTATGGATTTATTCGTTTCCTTTTCATCTCTGTTTTTTTTTTCGTTTTTCCTTCATCGCCGATTTTGTTGATCTATTTGAATCGCCATGGGGCCTATTCGTGTCGAATTTGATTCCGGTGCGAATTTGAGACTAGGGTTAAGAAATGAGAACTGGAGCGATAAGTCCAATCCCAAAGGAGCTGCTATTGTTCGCTTTTCCCTTATGTTTGTCGTCTAGTCTCTACAATTGAATATCTACGTTGTTTTTGTTGTCTTATTGCCCTACGTGGATAATGAGGATTTGGGATATATGTGTTCTTAATGATGTCAAAGGTCCAAGATGTTTATGATCGATTATCAGGTGGTGCGAGGCGAGGGCAGGTGGCTTTAGTTGTGTGACTGTGTTCTTAATCGATGTTTTTAAGGTTAAACAGGCATATGGGTTGATTGTGGGCTGGTTTGGGTGATCTTTTTTTGGCTCTTAGTGTTTGTGGATCGGGGGTCTTTTGGGGTGGAGAGGTTTACGGATTGATTACGAGGTGATCTGGGAATTTTTCTCTCATTGATGGTGCGACAGTGTCGTATGGGGTCTTTTTCTTTGGCTAACAAAGTTTGTGTTGAACAGCCATGAGCATTAGACTATAATGTTGTCTGAGTCTATTTGTAGGTATATCAGTCCCAATTTCATGTATTTTTGGATGCATGACTGGAGTGTAAAGCGTATCGTATTCTATTCTCCTGTCCTGCAGGGGTCTACTGCAACATCTTGTTCAAGATTTGATGATAAGAGGTCTCAAGGGTTCCCTTGGCTTCCCCTGTTCGTATTTGTTCTTTTCTGATTGAAGAGGCTTTAGTGATAGTTGGGGGTTCCACATATCTCTGTGTTGTCTAGGTATGTCGTACACATGTAATTTGTCATCATATTTTGCAAGATGATGGTTACTAAATGCTACCTCTGATTTTGCAGTTAGATGGAAGTGGAAGGAAAGAGCGAGGAATGCAGCAGCAATGGGATGAACGAATTGCGAGATTCCGGGAAGATGCAAGGAATCCTTGGTATATATAGAGATGATGTTGTTGTCAGGAATGATAACAAGGGGCTGCTTGGAGTTGTCACTGAGGTTGCCGGGGACTCTGATTCCGACATCAGCCTCAGCGATGATGAGGATGACAGTGACGACAATCACAATGCAGACATTGCTGGAAATCATGGTAACAAGGATAGTGATGCTGATGCATGTGTATCCTCAGTGGAGAATTCTCCCACCGATGAAGATGTTGAGACTTCAGGCCACCATCGACTGTCAGCTGAACAGGTTCGCGTACTATGGCTAGATGACAGAGAGGGTACTGAGAATTTTTCTGATGTGACTGTAGTTGATCGTGGATTCTTACCTGGGGACTATGTGGCTGCTGCATCAGACCCAACAGGACAAATTGGTATTGTGATGGATGTTCAAATTTCTGTAGATTTGTTAGCTGAAGACGGGTCTGTGAAAAGACATGTTTCTACGAAAGAGTTGAAGCGAGTGAGAGAGTTCTGTGTAGGGGATTTTGTGGTCTCAGGGCATTGGCTTGGAAGAGTGGATGATGTTTTGGATAATGTAACCGTGCAATTTGATGATGGGTCCATATGTAAAGTCATCAAGGCCGAAACAAGACAGCTCAAACCTCTTACAAAGAATCTAATGGAAGATGGTAATTTTTACTACTACCCAGGTCAGCGGGTCAAAGCTACATCTTCAACAATATTTAAGAATTCCAGGTGGCTGAGTGGTTTGTGGAAAGCAACGAAGTTGGTTGGTACAGTAACAAATGTTACTGTTGGGTCTGCATTTGTCTATTGGATAGCATCTGCGGGATGTGGTGCTGATTCATCAACTGCTCCAGCAGAGGAGCAGAGTCCAAAGAATTTAAAATTATTGTCCTGCTTTTCTCATGCAAATTGGCAATTGGGTGACTGGTGTCTACTTCCGTCGACTAAGGATGGTTCTGATGGAGTTAATCCTGTGGGCTTGTGCAGAGATCATGTCAAGAGTGGGTCAGATTCTTCCCCAGCTAGGAATCCCTCTGAGTCAGCAGAATCTGTCTTTGATGATGTGAATGATCCGTCAGATGTGAGAGTTGGTTGCAATGGATCATCTGAATCTAGTTCATGTAGTAGTTCGTTATCACCTGCCAAACCTAGTAATGAATTTTGGTCACTTCATCGGAAAAAGATGCGTAAAGTAATCTTTAGGAGAGAGAAAAAAAATCGCAAGAAAGAGGAGAATTTTGAGAAGGCCCTTCAAATTGTGAATACACTAACAACAGTTGACATTCTCTGGCAGGATGGAAAAATTGAATCCAGGGTTTGCTCAGTTGACTTGGTTCCTATTGAAACTCCTGGTGATCATGAATTTGTTGCGGAGCAGTATGTAGTTGAGAAGTCTACAGATGATGAGGAAAGCAATGTGGAAGGTCGACGTGTGGGTGTGCTGAAGAGTGTAAATGCTAAAGAGCGAACAGCTTGTGTTAATTGGCTGAAACCAGTTGTTAGGGCAGAAGACCTTCGGGAGTTTGACAAGGCAGAAATTGTCAGTGTATATGAGCTAGAGGGACATCCTGATTATGACTACTGTTATGGAGATGTAGTCGTGCGTTTGTCACCAGTTTCCTCTTTGCGGACTGATGGAGCTGGAAACTGTGTCGACAAATCTAGTCTGCAAAACATACCTAATGATGGTTCTACTGATGGTTCTACTGATGATGATAATCATAGCTCAGGGATTGCTCAGGAAGAGAATCCCTCGGCAAGTTTCACAGATCTATCTTGGGTTGGTAACATTACCAGTCTCAGGAATGGTGACATTGAAGTCACATGGGCTGATGGCATGGTATCTTTGGTATGTAGGATATTCGGATTTTGCCGTACAAAGTGTATATCTAAATGCTTCAACAATCTAGGCCATCTCTTCCTGAAATGGTGAACAATAATGGGTAGCTGGCCCTCTAAAATTATTAATGCTTAATATGGTGGATGGTTTATTAGTGGTATTGAGACTAGGGATTATCTCGTGAACTTCCTTTTTAGACATGGAAGTGGGCTGACTTTTACTTATAGTCCTGTAATTCGTGTGAGTTTTATGAATCACGCTCATTAGTGATTATTCAAATGTTTGTTCTTATTAGGTGGGGCCCCAAGCAATATATGTTGTTGGTCGAGATGACGATGGTGATACTGTTGCCGGGAGCGAGATAAGTGATGTAGCCAGCTGGGAAACGGTTGATGACGACAATGATGTTGACAATATGGATGGAATTGAGGAAGACATGGTGGTATGGTATTACTTATTTTGCAGACAGTATCTGAAAATATCATTCAGATGCGTGAATAGATAAAAGTTAAAAGCTAGTGATATGATAAAATGAGATGAAATCATGATCATGTCCTTTGGGTACACCAAGAATATGACTCGTTCAATTTCAAAGTGAGAATAGGGCTCACATAGGCCCCCGCCTAATAGCTTCCATCTTCAAATTAACCTATTGAAAAGCACTTTTGGTATTTCCAAATTGAAAAATGCCGAAAGTGACTGGTAAATATGTTCAAGAATCATTTCATTGATTGTGGATAAATGCATAGCAAGTTATTTTCACTTTAAGTTTCCTTGAAGAGGAACTATTGTTATGTGGTAGACTACGGTGATACTCAGAAAACATAAGTGGAAATAGTTTATGGTGACTGTATTAAAGTGACGCCACTGGATTGCAAGAATGCAGTAATATTTGCATTCTCAAATTGAATAAAATACCTTTAATATGATTATCTACTGTCTTCTGTTATGATGTATAGCAAGATGAGCAAGATGGTTCCAACCTCAATTCTCCGGGGAGCTTAGAAAATCAGTCTGCAAGGAGCTCTGCCCTTTCTCTTCCCTTAGCTGCAATTGGATTTGTTACTAGGTTGGCAAGTGGAATCTTTTCACGTGGACGAAGGAGTGGAGACTCGAGTTCAGATTTTGAAGGTGAAGAAGATAACCAGTCAGAGGTTTTGGCTGAGATGATTAAGGAAAATAATTCCTGTGACGAGTGTTACTCTCCGGCTTCTGGAAACATTGAAAATTGTGATGCTGAAATTACCCACACTAGTTGTGATGAACCCGTTTCGGTCACAGCTCATGATACATCCAATATTGCTGGTAGTTTATGTACAACAAGGTCACAAGAGGTGACCTCTCATGAGGAAACAACTTGTTCTTTCAAGCATTTCGATACAGCAAGAGACCCAGTGGATCACTATTTTCTTGGCACAAATAGCCAGGCATGTCCTTATCTTGCTTCACTTTACTTATCATTTGGCATGTTTTCTCTACTTGTGTAAACGGATCTGTGTATTGTTGTTGCTGTTCAGTGCACCAATGGAAGAAAGTGGCTTAAGAAAGTACAGGAAGATTGGAATATCCTGCAGAATAACCTTCCCGGTAGGGATGTTTTCATGTCCTGAAGCTTACATGTCGATATTTTCCAGTAGTCTTGTATAAACTTTTGGGTTTTGACAGATGATATCTATGTACGCGTCTATGAAGACCGAATTGATCTCCTAAGGGCCGTGATAGTAGGAGCATATGGAACACCTTATCAAGATGGCTTATTCTTCTTTGACTTTCACATTCCTCCCGAGTACCCCAACGTTCCCCCTGTGAGTAAATCCAACGTGTTAATTGTCTTTCTGGCTTATTTGTTCATTATTGCTAGAATCCCATCCTAAGACCACATATACATGTGATTCCCTGGGCATTGATGAGGCAGGTGGCTTATTATCATTCGGGCGGGTGGCGCATTAATCCGAACTTGTATGAAGAGGGAAAGGTTTGCCTGAGCTTGTTGAACACCTGGACCGGCAGAGGAAATGAAGTGTGGGATCCATCGTCTTCTAGCATTCTCCAGGTGTTGGTTTCTTTGCAAGGATTGGTGCTCAACTCCAGGCCATACTTCAATGAAGCGGGTTACGACAAGCAAGTCGGCACGGCGGAAGGAGAGAAGAACTCTCTATCTTACAACGAGAACACCTTTCTGCTCAACTGCAAGACAATGATGAACCTTATCCGAAGGCCTCCAAAGGTGATTTCTGTTCGTAGACGCTTTCGCCTGAATTGTTGTGAACAAATCTAATTGCAATTTTTTATATTGCAGGACTTTGACGTACTCGTGAAGGAGCATTTTACAAGGCGTGGGTGCTACATACTCAAGGCATGTGATGCGTATATGAAGGGTTATCTGATTGGTTCCCTCGATAAAGGCGCCACTGTCAAGGATGAGGAAAGTGCAAATTCAACCTCGGTTGGTTTCAAGCTCATGCTGGCCAAAATCGTGCCAAAGCTCATCCCGGCATTGGAAGCAGCCGGTGCTGATTGCCAGGAGTTCCAGCACCTGCGAGAATAAAAGCAAATATACTCTCTGCATCGCCATGCCTAGTTCGTATTCACAGAGGCGTGGTTTTTGGGACACTACTCGCGCATAATTCTGGTCTGAGAATTGTTCGAGTGTAACTGTTCCGATTCTTTTGACAGACACTGTATAAGAACAATTTTACCACTGATTAAAATTGCATTCGATCAGCTCAAACTCTTGGACTAATAATGGGGAAACGGAGGTCGATCCCTGTCAAAGCACATCTCACAATGCAGATGGAGATAGATGTTTACAGAGTTTCGGCGGGATTTAGTTGCCGCGGCCGACTTGTTCCTTCCTCCTACTAAATTCTCCCCAACAAAGGTGCTCGACTCCCTTAGCGACGCGGCTTATTGCCGGGAGGCATAAATTTCACGATCATCCTGATATTTCTTACGGCTAATCACTCGTGGCTTCAACGAATTCGAGTAATGCTTTGATTCTCTCTTGACTCTTTAAGAGTTAGGCGACAATGCCAAAATTAAGATACTGGAAACAAATTGAGGACTTATATGGTAATTTATTGGAGTTAGTAAAATAAATGTACCCAATGCTTTCAAATTAGGGTTTGGTTGCATTTTGAAGGTGTAAGAGGAAGAGATGGCGGAAGAGGATGTCGATGCAGTGGAAGATGCCGTCGCTAATCGGAGGGAGAGGTTGAGGGCTCTCAGGGCCGCCCGCCAACTCAGCTCCACCCCCGACGCCGCTCCCGATAACGATGACGGTGAAGATCACGCGGAGTGAGTTGCCTTTTAACCTCATCTCGATTCGCTTGATTTTTTTTTTTAATTTAGTGTTGTAGGAGCAGTTTAGAAAGATTTGCATCAGAGTCGCGCGCGTCCTGTCCTGAAGGTTTTTCCGACTGTATTCCGGTTGCGTTATCTGGCGATGCTCGCAGTTTGGGAGAGCTTGCGTTTTGGTTATTGACGTTTAGGATCTTTAGGAATGAAAGGGGATGTAAAGAGTCTGGGGAGTAACTTGAAGGCGTTGCTTGCTGGTGCAGAAATCCCAGCCTTAAGTTTCGGAACTACGTGCCTCATGATGAGCAGCTACAGGAGGGGAAGGTCGCACCTCCTGTGCTTCCGAAATTTGAGGACCCTGTGGCAGCGGAATCTCTGCCTTTGGAAGAGAAGGTAGTAGCTAATTTGACTCTACGAGGCTCCATCAGCTCCGTGAATTTAACTGGTTTTGCTCGCCTTTTGTGGTGTTTAGGACCCCTTCATTAACATTGCACCCAAGAAACCTAATTGGGACCTGAGGAGGGATATCCAGAAGAAGCTCGACAAGCTTGAAAGGCGAACGGTCAAGGCGATGCATAAGCTCAGCGGTGAGAAACTCTTTTCTTCTACATTTGGTTCCAATCACAGCTTTAGTCGGAAATGGCACTGGCAATGTCCTGACGGAAGTTTTGAAACTGGTTGCAGAGGAGCAGGCAAAGCAGAGACAAATTGCTGAAGAAGGTGAAAATGAAGATATCGCGGCCTGAGATGAGAACTGTACGTAAATTCCCTTTGAGCAGCTGGAGCAAACAACCATTTTGATATGTTAGATGGCGCAAACTTTGTGAATCGATGGGCTGCTGTGGCATCCGGCTCGCCTTCCTCACTTTGAATAGGAGACGGCAATACATTCTGGGGTACAATCCGGTGTTATCCTTGTTAATACCAAGAACCGTGGTCGAGGTGTTGGATTACAATTGCATTCTGTTTTCTTAGCTAGAAGTCGTCCGGAGTGAGGTTCTAATCCTAGTTCATTCGAGCTATGAGCGATTTGTTTAAGAAATGTCAATCTCATTGGACTAGTTGCAGGATGCCCGAGAAAAACAGCTGCAATTTTGACAAGCTCCCAAGTATATAATTTGCTGTCCGCTTATAGGGATCAACTGATTATCTGAAAATACAGAACCTAGAGAAACTGCTTTGATAATAAACAAAAATAATTTCATGTGGGAGAAGGGGAAAGAAGGTTCTCATTGAACTAGATGACACTTCCCAGAAAGAGCTTGTATTGATAAAGGAGAGACATGGCATGACTTGGTTCAAAATGAACAGATTTATTCAGGAGCTTGGAATTAAAGACTGAACATGTATATATTTACCATAGTAAAAGCCAAACTATATAGAGAAGAATGAAAGAGCTCCTTCACACAATATATTGGGTTGAGCAGAGGTCAATTCGGCCTTTGGGGAGCGACCGTGAATCGGCCAAGCATGCCATGTAATGTAATGAGCAAAAAGAATGTATCATCTCCTGCCATTCTTGCGTTGAGCGGCGATCATTTCCCCGCCATTTGCATCATTATGATTCCAGCATTTGTCCACTTCGGGTAGCTCATAATCATCTGGTTTCAGCGCCAAAGCAAAGTCCGGCAGCTGTGGTGCAGTCTCCGTCAACCTTTTCATTGTTAGAAGTGAATGTGTTATCAGAACATTGTCACCAGAAGGGAATGGGGAATGGTTTCTAGAAGGACATGTGAAAAGACTTACTTTTCTTGACTGTAGAGATCGTGGTTTATCCTGACCTTGCTGGAAGTATCCTTTGGAACCTTTTCAGATAGAAACTTTGCAGTTCCCCATAAGGGTGGATTTCTGCAACAATGAAGAACAATGAAATACATAGGCACCCCTGATTAATTCTTGAACGTCGAGGGCAGGAAACACAGATATCAATCTCTGTGACGAGAAATTAGCATATCTCATTCCAAGCGACTGCAACTATCCAACATATCCATACGAGCAGTGCAGTAACCTAATGAGAGGTTTATATCACAGGGGTGAAGAACGGAACCAATAAAGATGCACTTTCTGTAGAGCAGAACTTCTTTGAAAGGAATGTTAACAAAGAAAAAATTTGAATACGTCGAAGATTCCCAACAGTGTTCATCACCATCAGACTATGACAGCTGAAAGGATGAGCCCATCGAACAATGATTTCTATTTCCCTCAAGTTTGTTGTCCAAAAGAAATGTCAGAAAGAGACGCGGGGCAGCTACAGAAAGAACGTAAAAATCTTTAATGTATAAAAGAAGAAACCCTGAGGTCCTACCTTGACAGCGGAGGAGTAGCATTAAATGCCTCCAACAAACTCTTACTTTCTTTCAAGTACTCATCAGCTGCTTGAAGCGCAGCTACAGCCATTCCATGGGACTTCTCTGTGTTACCCTCGTCAAGAATCATACCATGATAATAATATGCTGCAGCCTGATAGATAAGTCAACGTTAACATAGGCAAGATTCATTACCAAATCATGCAAATCCTTGTATTCCAGAGAACCGGGAACTAATGTAGTCTTTAAATGATAAGGGATATAGTTTTGGTGCCAGTTAAATGTCAAGTCATGACGAGGTACACTATACAGTAATCATCCCAGGAAGTGAGCTTTCAAAACCCAATATTCACTTTTCTACTTCTCCATTAACCACTCATAATCTATGGTGGAGCTAAGAAGTCAAAACAGACCGGGATGTAACCTGACAATACCTTTGCCTCTGCATACTTCCAATTTACATAGAGCTGATGTTTTTCTGCCCAACCATTTGTAAGAGGAAGGTTCAGTAGGTTGTCATGAGCCTATAAATGGCATGGAAACCGCATAAGAATTAAGGCACGTGAATGAATTCCTATAGTTTCTTTCATCAACATGGTTTCCCGCAAATCATCATAAGAAAAAAATGAGCAGATAATTCAGCAACCTCCAAAGGCCAACGGAGACACGTTATAAACCAAAACAATAAAACTGACTGAGGGTTTCGATTTGATTTTAGTAAATGGGAATTAAATAGGCTTTGGCCTTGTTGGCTATGGGGAATTTGGGTGGGAGCCTCTTCGGCAGGAGTCACTTCAATTTGGTCATAACTTTTTAAAGATTGTTTTCTAATATTTGACGCTTATTGGTGACCTACTGCAAGGGCCGCACATGATCTAACTATGTTGAGTCAAGGAGCTGCATTAAGACTTGAATTTATACTTCTTTTATATACATAAATCATGCTGGCAGTCGCAAAGAAGACTGATGCTAACGGCCCAGCAAATCATGCAAAGAACAAGATGGTGGAATCAGAGGTCAACACCAGCATTGAAGGCTTAAATTCTATTAGGTGGGAGTCACAAGAGAGAAATAGTCCTACCAAAGATCAAGAAAGAGGAATTAATTAACTTACCTGCTGCCAGTATTTTACCATTTCGCAAGCAAGCCTGCGTTTCACAGCAAGTGTTGCTTTGGCACTGTCTATTGCTAGACCGAGTTGTACATCAGCAGCCTATATCAACCATTGCCAAGATTCAGTCGCATAAAGTTATCTTGTTAACTAGCAAACATTTTCCAAAAGCAGGAAAGTCCATTACAAAAGGTGGCTAGCCAGGGGTGGACTCAATGGCAAGATATTGTAAATTAGAGCAATAGTGAGGATAGTTATATTCTCCACTTACAGCATGCTATCGAGGGTTACATTCTTCTTTAAGATAAAAGTGACTTAGTGAGACCACAATAGGATACTGCCAGATCAATGGACATGAATCAAAATTTCTAGACACAAACAAATCAATTGAAACTACGGCACACAATATGTTGCCTGGCTCAGGATAAAAAGGGTAGTCGTGATTACAGAATCAATCCAATATTTAGTAGCTATATGATTTTTTATAAAAGAGAGCATGATGGACAAGTAATTTATGAAAGGTATCTGACCAGTCCTAGTGATTGAAGGCAAAGGGCTTGAAGAACCCCTTCAGCAAGATCAACTGGATGCTGACTTCTGTAATAAATAATTAAAAATGGAAGTAAATACAAAACACTAAAATGTAGACTCAATTTATATTAAAAGTCATACGAGGAGATACTTCAAAATCTAAATTCAAAACTGAACCTGACTTCAGCAGGAAATTCTGGAAGCACATGATGGATGGCGCAATCCAGATACCCAGCTGCCTTTAGGAACACGTCGATCGAAACTCGTCTGTGGTCTACGTGAATAAGCAAACGCATCACAGAAATCACAGTTTAGTAGCGAAAAAAATGAGCCATAAGTTAAAATGTCTTTAGCATTACCCCAAAAAAGGAATAATTTATTTGACTAAGTTGTCTTAGTATGATCAAAATGCTTGTGTATAATGTTTTTACAGCTAAAGAAACATTTCCTCAAAATCAGTATGTTTAGTATACAACTTCAATAATTTGAGAAAGAAGTTCCATGTAATAAGAATAAGAAACTGAGGTGGCCTATGATAAGGACATCCTATGGTGCCTGCCCGACCTTCTGAGAGTTTTGCCTGGTGACCATCAGCAGATATTCGTGGAAGGAGCAGTAAGTTGGCTTGTGATAATGACAGCATCGCCATCAAATGTAACACGGACAAGACCTCATACCATGCATTTGACATGACCGTTTCCTGGAACATCAGCAAAGACAAATCTTAAAAATGGAAGTACTCTATACTATAGCAAAAGCTACAGTTACCTCAGCTTCATCCTCCTGATTAATCCACACAAACAATACTTTCTGTTGAAGTTGAGTTCCTGCATGGTTCAGAAAAGAAAACCTTATGACACAGCACAGATACAGCAATTGCTGGATAGTTACTTACCTCTTGTAGTAACATTCTGTGAATAGAAGAAAAACACATTGATCTTACCATCTCTGACAAGTCCAAGAAGCATGGGCAAGTAATCTTCAAGAGCCTGCTGAAGATCAGCTAACGTTGAACCGCCTTTTGTTAAGTTGACATATAACGAATCAGTCATAGAAACAACAAATAGTCAGAACACATAAAAGTTAGCTTCATCCTTACTGACCATGTTGAGTGGCACTCTTCCTCTTGGTTCTTGTAATGGTCGGAGCTTCCTGACCGGCCATAATGACTATTCGAGTTCTAAGCGCAGATAAACGTTCCACCAAATTTCTCGACAAATGGTTCCCCAAATGCTGAGAAAAGTCAACAGGTTTAGGAATCCGAAGACCTGGAACATATACAGAAACTTCCCCGATATTTGCTGGAATCCTTCGGGAACCACCAGAATCCTGCGGGGTGGACATCCAGCACCCCATATTTCCGACCCAAGGTTTCTGCCAACCAATGCTACCTCTGATGATTACAATTTCTGAATCAACAATGCTAGCAGGACTTCTGCAAGACAACGGAAGAGAATAAATGGTGAATCTATGATCCCTTTTGATGAGCTTAAAGGGATAAACTTCCCCCTGATAGAAAAACCTTCAAACAAAAACACGCAACAAAGGATGGGCCATATGCAAGCCATGAAAATGGATAACTAAACGCTCAACCACCATAGCAGACAACTAGATCACTTTGTGATCAGACCCCGAGTTCCTCCTCGAGGATGAATCCTCGCTCTCTCCCTCTCAAACGAAAAACTTGTATAGGTGAATTGCAGGTGAACTCAGCAACCGCTGCGCAGAACTCCGAACGATCTGCCCAAGATCATGCAATCTCTAAGCCTTTGACCTTTCCCCTCAGCAATAAGGAGTCAAGGAAAGAAAGAACCAACTAATTCGCAATATGAAAGTAAACGAAAAAGGAATCACGAGAAAGGCATGAGGCATGACTTCTCCCCACCATCAAAGCTGATTACCTGTCACTTGTCCAACCATGAACACTACCGTGACAACCACCGGAATTTTTTTCGAACCCCAAAACAACACAACCAAGTACTGACCAACAGCAACGCCCGTGCTAGAGACTAGAGAAACTATCTTAAATGCAAAAACTCAGACAGCCCCAAGACATTCAACCGAAACAAGTGAAAAAGTCACCTCCCCCCCCCATCAAGCCAAAATCAACGACGGAGGGGGGAAAACAGAAAAGGCAGAACCCGTTGCATTCAATGAAAACCAAACCCTATCACAGGAAAACCAAAAACAGAAACACGCACCACAAGCGCAAAGGATTACGTTTCACCTAAAACTCGAGAAGACTTGCCGTCTCAACAACCGCCGCCCACCATGGAATCTGCACCTTTTACCCCAATCGAAAACAAGAAGCACCACATCACAGACCCAACAAGTCCCCTAAATCCCACCTAACCATCCACCAATTCCCCTCCACCCCCCATCAAGAACACCTCCGAATTTCCATCGAACAAAAGAAGACAATCCACCCAACGACAGTCCGCGTCACAAACTACAAATTTGGAAAGAGAAAAGGAATTTCAGACAATGTTTTGTCTGTTTCCAAGGATGTCTGAATCTCCCCGTGTTTATTATATGTTCAACGCCTAGTCCAGTCCCCCTTTTAAATAATTACTATCTATTTCGTTTCTAATTCTAACTTCTGTTTAACTCAATTTATTACTACGGATGATCGATCATGTGTCATTGTCCCGCATGGATACGAACCAAACAAAAACTATCTAATACGAAATTTGTTGGAGATAATAATTTTTAAAATTCATCAAATAATAATACCATATATTCTGTTTTCAGTCCTACTAAGCAAAACTAAAGCTTACTACTATTAACAGCATGTGATCAAACTTAAATTAATAACAGCGCTACTAATCAGACATCTCTAAATTAGTCTCTAGCGAAAATTAAATATGTTTAATCACGCGTTACGAATGATTGGTAATGCTCCATTAATTTTAAAGATTAGTTAACATGTTCAAAATGTTAGTAAATTAACGGTCGTCAAGCTTGATTAACGATATTATCTTTTGCAACATTTATCGATAGTGCTTTATAAATCTTTAACATTCGCTAAACACGATTAATGAGGTTGATCATAGTTAGACATTTTTATAGCGTCACTTTATCGAGCATCCGTCTCGCGTCTCTCCCATAAATAAAATTCATCCGATTGTGGTCCCACCCATTAACATTAGCATTTGAATGTGTAAAGAAAAAACGGTCGGCTCACCCTTTTTTTTTTTAGTCTAAATTAAAGGAAGTACATTTAGAGAGATGTACGACATAAATCCGAATCACAAGGGTAGTCCACTAATTATGGATTTTTAGGAAAACATCATTTTGAGAGAGTACATCGACATTATTGCGGTGTTGTGGATAATCCGGGTTGGGGGGTGGGGAATTGCTTAAGTTCTGGTTGTCTGCCTTAGCACATGTTGGGATGCCACAGACGCTGAATGTTATCCTAAGTTACAAGCATCAGTTCGGCCGTGGCCTCAGGGGGGACCGTCAACTAGCTCAGGCAATCGGTAGCCTGCATGAATGTAAGGCTCGTGGTCAAGGTCGAGCTCGGTTCCACCTCCAACTTGGTCCAACTAAAAAAGGAACAGAACTTTGAATTAAGACCGAATCGAATTTTCTTACCCAAAAGGTCCAAACAGTCTTGTTACGTTGTTCATTTATGACCTCAACTTCAGCACCCCTCTCTGCGGCAACCAGTCCTCCCCGAGCAAGAACAAAGATACCGTGAACTTCAGAACTTCCGTCGCATTTATCATGCGGTACCCCAACCAGGTCACCCTGTCAGTCGTGTTTCGGACAGTATATTTGAAAGTCAACGCTTGTTGTAATTTCAAACCTCTAATTTTATAAAATTAACAAAAAAGAAAGATTGGTAATTTTCCAAAAAAACAGTAAATAGTGGTTTTGCATTTCAATAACTACCTGGACTGCCCACGAACACCACTAGCAAAATATATGAAAGACAAACAAAACAGGTTCGCACTTCTTGAAAAATTTTAAAATATTTTATTTCCCTTTCTGAATTTTTTCTACTTGGGAAGAATTAATTATTTTACAACTTTTAAGATTTTATAAAATGATCTTCTGATACCATAAACTAATTAAATTACAATTTCCGCTTAAAAGTATTGCAATTAGTTTTTTAGCATAATGAAATTACGATTCTTTTTGTATAAGTTAAAAGAAAAAAGAATTCTATGTAGAAAATATTTGTACCGGGAATGGATGGAATGTGCATTGATTAATTCCCAAAATGTCATTGCTATAGAAACCCCGATCTAACGCCAGGCTGATAGTCAGTTCGTCCACCTTCGTCGAGTTGATCGGATGGTGGCCAGCCACCACATTGCGTGGAGTCGGTTTTATATTGTTTTCACTATCAGATGTGATGCAAATATCTACATACCACGTTTCTTGTGTAGTTGATTTTTGTTTCTTAATGACGTCATTTGGTAAATTATTTCGCCATATAATACCGTAACTTTCAAAATTCGTCGACTAACCCAACGAAATCGGCCTTACAAAGGCCGACTTCCATCTAGGCAAACTCGACTTCATGTGAATGAAGTCGGCCTTAAATAAAAACATTTTTTGCCTAAGTGTAGGGAAGTCGGCGTTTGTGAACAATATAGCAAGGGGAAGGGGGCCGAGGTGATGATGTTGCTGGGAAAGAAGATAAAGGGGGGAAATAATTTGTGGTGTATACGTGTTCCAACCCACAATTCTTTTTTGTAGGTTCATTGATATTGAATCAATTGAACGCACTTCTAAGACCTGTTCCACTTTTGGAAGACCTTGCGTTATATCACCGGATCTCGATTTTTCATATATAAATGTAACTATTGTATCTCCTTTGTAAAAGATTTCTCCATAATGTCCATGAACAGCTGCTCTGATACCACTGTTGTACAGCTGCTCTGATACCACTGTTGTACAGCAGACAATGCCAACTGTCCTAAAAGTTCAAGCTGTTAGGTGAAAGCGTGTCATACTATATATTTTCATTTTCAACACTCCCCTACACGCTGAACCGGCAGCCATCTTTGGCCATTTTTTTGCGATTCCCTTGTTCAGGTGATTGGCGGGCTTCTGTGGCCCTAGGGGTGGGCGGTGTCGGTACCACGTGGGGATTAAGGAACCCAATCCAATCCCATCATGTTACCCGTTTGAGTTGATTTAGATTAAGGCATGGACAAAGTTATGAATTGATTAGTTAGGAAAACCAGAGGACTCACCGAAAGTTGCCGATCGGAAAGTGGCGGAGCTATCGACGACGTTACGCGCTGCCTTTACGAGGGTCTGGCCGATCCCGTCCCCAAGGAGGATCAGATTCGTCTTCTTCCTCACGATCTCAACGTTCTCAAAGTACGCTCCCGCGTTCACGTATATCACGAACCTCGTGCTGCTGTTGTTTGGGGATGCGGTGATGGCTTCCTCAACAGTGTTGAAGTCCCCAGTGCCGTCCTTCGCCACAGTGAGGTTCACCGGGGTGGAGAAAACGGTGGCTTGGAGGAGCTTCCAGTCGTGTGGGGCGATTCACGACGGGAACCTTCCCTTGACCTTGCCGTACCCAGGGAAGGCCTCGCCCTCATCAGCTTTGGCGGAAGGCCGCCCCGGGAGCTTACGGAGCATCACAAGGGAGTTGCTCACGAGGTGGGAGATGTTCACGACACTCCCCTCGAATAGCTCCCTGATCACGTCCTTCTCCTTGCTGAAAGCAAACCCGTCGAGGCACATGTACTGGTTCGTCATGGCGCCACTGAGCAGCGTCTGGAGGTCTCGGTAGCGCTGCTCGGGATGGACGATTGACAGGTCATGGACGGCACCGGCGAGCTCGGACACGGTGCTGTCGAAAAGGTCAATGCAGTCAGCCAAGGCCTGCCTCTCAAGCTGCCCAAGCCCGCGACGCCTCTTCCGGATATTAGAGCAGCTGGAGGAGGCGGCCGAGACGTGCTGGATGGTCTGGTTAAGGGCAGTGGAGATGATCTTAGGTACGTACTTGGATGCCAGGCCTGGGAACGATAGCAAGGTCGAAACACATAGTTGGGGGTAAAGGGTGCCTTCAGAGAGGTCATTCGCTGTTAGAAATCGGGTCGGGGTTCCCCCTTTACCTAAAAGCTACTGATTAGGTGAAGGGTCCCAACCATATATAAACCCTTGGCCCAAGTCTTTCCTAGACGATGTGGGATTATTTTCCCAACACTTCCCCGTAATCCCACATCGGATCTTTGTCCGAGGGTCGGGCGTCCACGTTCGGAATCTTTATCCGACGAGACGAATCTGGTTTTGATACCATGTTAGAAATAGCGTCGGGGTTCCCCTTCACCTAAAAGCTAGCAATTAGGTGAAGGGTTCCAACCATATATAAACCCTTGGCCCAGACCTTTCCTAGGCGATGTGGGATTATTTTCCCAACACCTCCCCGTAATCCCACATCGGATCTTTGTCCGGGGGTTGGGCGTCTTCGTTCAGAATCTTTGTCCGACGGGACGAATCTGGCTCTAATACCATGTTAGAAATCGTGTCAGGGTTCCCCCTTCACCTAAAAGCTAGCAATTAGGTGAAGGGACCCAACCATATGTAAACCCTTGACCCAGGCCTTTCCTAGGCGATGTGGGATTATTTTCCCAACATTCGCCCTCAGTTGGATGTGGTTGTGGACGTTGTGGACATGGACAGGGCTTCGCTGGCCGAGGAAGTAGTAGGAGGAGGTGAGAACTGCAACCGTGAGGAGCATAGGAGGTATCAATTCCTTAGCAAATAACATTTGGTCCAATTTCATTCCTCCCCAATATGATTGATTACTTTGTATCACATCAAATCAATCGCAAAAATAAAAATAAAAAAGCAGTTAAAATCCAATGGTTTATTTTAAAATATCACATCAAAATAAATATAAAATATCGAGCTTATTCGTAATAAATCTATTAATATTTGATCGGAACTTAAAATATCAATGCACATCCTATCTTCCAACCCCTATCGGTCCAAATATTTTACATATAGAATCTTAATTTATCATGCTAAAAAATTTTATTAATTTTGTGCAGTGATAATATTTTATGTATAGAATCATAATTTTATTATGTTAAAAAATTATAATAATTTTGTGTGATAATTGTAATTTAATTAGTTTATGGCATCAAAAGATGATTTTATAAAATCTTAAAAGTTGTAAATAATTAATTCATTCTCAACTAACAATAATATTTTAAAACAACGGAATTGAAACTATTATATGTGCATGATTTGTGCACAAGTAATGCTGAAATCGGACCAGGTTTGTTTTTGGGCATCATTCGTGCACAAGTAATGCTAGAATCGAACTAGGTTTATTTGTGGGCCGATACAATCCAGTTGTGCTACTCGTTTCCATGAATGAACTAGCCACACCTGCTGGTCATCAAGCACTCATGTAAGGACAACACAAGACAAGATGAACATCATCAAGAACATACTTTTCGAAGCCCAGCCCCATGACATGTCGGGATAAAACACCAATTACAACATCTTTTTTAAGTAATTTTGTACAGGTGTCTGAACTACGGAACGTAAAGCTCGAAATAACTTAAAAGGAGTAAGTTGAAATTCGTAAATTTAAAATGGCACAGCACAAAGTCAAGAGAAGCTTGCTCTGACAACATGATGATGTGGTATCTGAGCTATGACTGCTATGATAGCATCAGGTGAATGCTTGATTTATGTTTTATACTTTAACAATAACCACCTCCGCATTCGGGACCTGTCAACAAGAACATTACTACCGAGACATCCAAACATTGCACAGTGGCGCTGAACCAGTACCCGGGGAGAAGAACATGATCTGGGAGCTATTCGAGTGGAGTGTCGTGAACATCCACCACGTGAGCAACCACCTTGCGATGCTCTGTAAGCTCCTGAGGCGGCCCTCCACCGAAGTCGACGAGGTCGAAGCCATCCTTGGGTATGGCAAGGTCGAGGGTGGGTTCCTGTTGTGAATCTCCCCGTATGACAGCTCCTCTAGTCCACTGTTTACTCCACCTCGGTGGACTTCACGATGGCAAAGGATGGCACGGGGGTCTTCACCAAGCCATCGCCACATCCCCTGACAACTGACACGAGGTTCTGATATACGTGAAGACGGGGCATACTTTGAGAACGTCAAGATCATGGGGAAGAAGACAAATCTGATGCTCATCCGATCCGCAACTTTCGGCGAGTCGTCTTGTTTTTAACAACTAATCACTTTGTGCATGCATGAACTTAATCTAAATCGATTCAAACCTGTAACATGATTGGATGCTGATGACATGGTAATAGTTATTGACGATGTGAATGTTGTTGGGAGTTTAAAAGAGCTGTTGAACTCTGTTTTCTAACTCAAAGATATGGGCGATCAAGTGATGGAATTGTTGCTTTGGAATTACTATAAGGTGTAGGTTTGCTATCAGCAAAGCCTATAAATGTGCCTTTGGTTCCAAATCACAAGTTAGTGTAGACTGATGAGGATTTATTGCTTGAGCGTCTTGAATATAGACAACTCATAGGAAGTTTGATTTACTTGACCAACACTAGGACTGATATTTATGTGGGCATTCTAAGTTAAGCGATTGACGGACATGTGAATACCATGTTTATGCTTGTAACTACAGTGCTTATGTTGGTAATAACATTTTCATCTGTGTGGCCGATTTGCTGCTGTGGATGGAAACGGATTCATAGCCAAGGACATAACCTTCGAGAACTATGCGGGCCCCGGCAAGCACCAATCATTGGCCGTAAGTAGCCGGACTTGTCCGCCTTCTTCAATTGCAGCTTCATCGCATACCGGGACACATACGTCTATACTCCATCCGGCAGTTCTATCGAAACTGCGATGTGTACAAAACTGTCGACTTCATATTGTTAAAAGGGTTTACAAACCCAAAGCCCCAAGTCTCATATTGGATAAAAATGCCTCTCAACGTAGCATATATACCCAATGGGTCACTCCTTTTATTGTCAATTAGTTTTAGAATGGACCATGTTCGGCTTATATGTCGGGCTAGAAGTAGGTCGGCCTGAGATTTTCCACGTGGTATTAGAGCCCGGAGTAAAATAAGCCGGGTTTAAGGGGAGATGTTAAAATGGACCCCGTTGGACTTGTATGCTTGGCTGAGAGTGAGCCGGCCCGCAACGGTAGTCTTTCAGGACTGCAGCCTCTACACACGCAAACCCAACCTCGACTAGAAGAACGTATTCATCCCGACCTGAGCCTGGCCCGGGTACAAGGTCATCAACAGCTCGAGCAAGGCTGAGTAGCGGGATAAACATATAAGGTCAGTTCTTTTTTAATCCTCGACCCCTAGCTCTAATACCGTACAACAGTAAAATTAGGTGGCTGCTGCAATCACGACACGTGATGCGTTCAACATCAACAATCACGACACGTGACACGTTCAACATCAACAAACGACTCCACGCAATGGTCACCGATGAATATACCTTCTGGCTGGCCAAAGGTGTACCAATTTGCATAATTTTATTATGGTAAAAAACTTATTTAATAATTTCATGTGGTAATTGCAATTTGAATAGTTTAAAATCTTAAAAAATAGTAAAATAATTATTTCCAAGGATTAAAAAAGGAACTAAAAATATTATTTGGGCATGCAAAATGTGAGCATAACATTTTCTAATTTTGCTCATGGTGTTCGCCTCGAGTGCTGTTTCAACTCGAGCCACTATGTTCCTCGATTAGTCTTTCCACGGCCAGCCAAGATAGTTATGGAAAGACAAAACCACACGACGTGGTACATCGTGACGTACTTCAGACATGCAGATGACAAGTTGGGATATGCTTGTGACACTATACAGAGTTGATGAGTGAAACTAAAAGCCTTGCTAATGAGACTATTGGTGCGGGCTATTAGCTCAGTGGTAGAGCGCGCCCTTGATAATTACGTCGGAGGTATGGAGAAAGCTGTAATCTGTTAAGATATAAAATATAAAACCAAGCCTCACCTAACAGCTTAAGCTTTTAGGTCGAACGGTAAGGTTTCTACATGGTATCAGAGCGGTCCTGGGTTCAAACCCCCGCGCACGCAAAAATCCCCAAAAATAAGGCGAGTGGCCAAAAGAGCCCGCCTAGCCTTGAACCAAGGGCCCAGAGCCAATGATGCCTGCCCGGTTCGGCTTGAGGGGGCGTGTTAAGATATAAAATATAAAACCAAGCCTCACCTAACAGCTTAAGCTTTTAGGTCGAACGGTAAGGTTTCTACATAATCAACTTGGTGGATCGAAGACTAGTTGAAAATGAAAGTGAAAAATAGCATAAAAATTCTCAAAACTATTATCATGTATTTACTACCAAAGAGATTAGTCTTTAATTACAACGATTTTCTTTGGAGATCTCGTAAACTAGTTAAATTTCAGTCAAGATCTTCCTAAATATTTGGGGGAATTGTTCCTCCTGGGGCAAATCGAGATTTCCTAAAGCATTTAAGACAACAAATTTAATGCAAACTATTTGTTTCCTTAGGGAAGTTCATATCTCTTTGGAGACCAACCTATGCCTATTTAAAAACGTATTATCGTGTTTCTATCAGCCGACATTCAATTAATCAACGTCGATGGGGTTCCACAGCAACGCCCGAGTCGCCGCCTCTCTCGTCGTTGTCTCCGCCCTCTTCTTGGCCTCTGCTTCCGCGGTTGCAGCCCTCCCCCGGAAGCTCTCCCGTGAGGATAACCCTAACCACTCTTTTTTAGACGTTTTCTTTCTTTTCGTTTAAATAATGGCCGTCAGATTCAAATGGTTGCAGAGGATGATTTGATCTCCAAGCTGTGCAGCAAGACGGATTACGTCACCCTCTGCATCTCGTCCGTCAACAAAAACATCAAGGGCCAGCACACCGGGGTATCCGTCCTCAATGCCGAGATCGATGCTGCCGCCAACTCCACTAAGGAGGCCCTCGCCAAGGCGACGACCCTCTACAAGTCGGCCTCCTCCAAGGTGGAGAAGCAGATCCTCAGCACTTGCCAGGAGACCTACGGATATGCCATCGACGCGGCTGTGGACTCGAAGGCAGCGATCAAGGCACACGACGCGGCATCCCTTAACATCCATCTCAGCGCGCTCATCACCTACGTGGAGACCTGCGAGGACACGTACTCGGAATTCTCGCGCGCTTCGCCCTTGAAGGAGTTGGACGACCTGATCGGCAACCTGGGAAGCAATTGCTTCAAGATTGCCAGTCAGATTGGTCTGTGAATTTAGTATAGTTGGAATTGCCTGACCGCGTATTCGCGATCCAGTTATGACATTTTCATGAAAACATGGAAATCTTTGTCCGATTCCAGTTATAGAAGTTCGATTATTTAAAAATTCTTTGTATTTAAAAAAAAAAAATTAGGTGGCTGCTGCAATCACGACACGTGATGCGTTCAACATCAACAATCACGATACGTGATACGTTCAACATCAACAAACGACTCCACGCAATGGTCACCGATGAATATACCTTCTGGCTGGCCGAAGGTGTACCAATTTGACTATCTTCCCGGTCCAAATATTATTTTCTTAATTTTATTATCGTAAAAAACTTATTTAATAATTTCATGTGGTAATTGTAATTTGAATAGTTTATGGTATCAAAATATCATCTTATAAAATTTAAAAAATAGTAAAATAATTATTTCCAAGTATTAAAAAAGGAACTAAAAATATTATTTGGGCATGCAAAATGTGAGCATAACATTTTCTAATTTTGCTCATGGTGTTCGCGTCGAGTGCTGTTTCAACTCGAGCCAATATGTTCCTCGATTAGTCTTTCCACGGCCAGCCAAGATAGTTATGGAAAGACAAAAACACGCGACGTTGTACATCGTGACGTACTTCAGATATGCAGATGACAAGTTGGGATATGCTTGTGACACTATACAGAGTTGATGAGTGAAACTAAAAAACTTGCTAATGAGACTATCGATGCGGGATAGTGGTAGAGCGCGTCCCTGATAATTGCGTCGGAGGTATGGAGAAAGCTGCAATCAACTTGGCTGATCGAAGACTAGTTGAAATTGAAAGTATAAAAGATCATAAAAATTCTCAAAAAATATTATCATGTATTTACTACTAAAGAGATTAGTCTTTAATCACAACTATTTTCTTTGGAGATCTCGTAAACTAAATCAAATTTCAGTCAAGATCTTCCAAAATATTTGGGGGAATTGTTCCTCCTGGGGCAAATCGAGATTTCCTAAAGCATTTAAGACAACAATATTAATGCAAAATATGTGTTTCATTAGGGAAGGTAATATCTCTTTGGAGACCAACCTATGCGTATTTAAAAACGTATAATCGTGTTTCTATCGGCCTGACATTCAAGTAATCAACGTCCATGGGGTTCCACAGCAACGCCAGAGTTGCCGCCTCTCTCGTCGTTGTCTCCGCCCTCTTCTTGGCCTCTGCTTCCGCGGTTGCAGCCCTCCCCCGGAAGCTCTCCCGTGAGGATAACCCTAACCACTCTTTTTTAGACGTTTTCTTTCTTTTCGTTTAAATAATGGCCGTCAGATTCAAATGGTTGCAGAGGATGATTTGATCTCGAAGCTGTGCAGCAAGACGGATTACGTCAAACTCTGCATCTTGTCCGTCAAGAAAAACATCAAGGGCAAGCACACCGGGGTATCCGTCCTCAATGCCGAGATCGATGCTGCCACCAACTCCACCAAGGAGGCCCTCGCCAAGGCGACGACCCTCTACAAGTCGGCCTCCTCCAAGGTGGAGAAGCAGATCCTCGGCACTTGCCAGGAGATCTACGGAGATGCCATCGACGCGGCTGTGGACGCGAAGGCAGTGATCAAGGCACACGACTCGGCATCCCTTAACATCTATCTCAGCGCACTCCTCACCGACGTGGAGACCTGCGAGGACACGTACTCGGATTTCTCGCGCGCTTCGCCCTTGAAGGAGTTGGACGACCTGATCGGCAACCTGGGAAGCAATTGCTTCAAGATTGCCAGTCAGATTGGTCTGTGAATTTAGTATAGTTGGAATTGCCTGACCGCGTATAAGCGATCCAGTTATGACATTTTCATGAAAACATGGAAATCTTTGTCCGATTCCAGTTATAGTGTATTTAAAAAAAAAGCACCCCGTTAAAATATATTATAAACTTTATTTTAATTAAAAAATCACAAATTTAATTTATATTCCCGAATTTGTTTTTAGCTTATCGATTTTATTCTCGTCGAAAAAAATGATATACGATCTCTTATTTAGACTTCTAAATTATAAATAATTATTTTATCAATTTAAAAAGTATAAAGTGAAATATCTTCATATTTTTTATAATATATCTATTTTAAGTAAAAAATTTTCAGGGGTAGGAAATCAAATTCGAGATTAATTGACCCCATTGCAAATTTAGTAAACTGACCCATACCCAATTTTTGTGCTAAAAAAATATGATAATAATATTTAAATTTCATAGCATAATATTGACACGTATCATTAATATGTTAGTAATATTTAAAAACAATAAGATATTAATATTTAAATTTCATAGCGTAATTAGTAATCAGCACTTGCAAACCCAAAATCCTCCGCGTATCATTAGATATCCAACAACGATGTTGAAACTCCCCTGCCGGTAACGGCAACGACAGCCACCACGTCCGGTGCCAAGCCACTGCCCATCCACCTGAACCGCTGCCTGAGCAGAGGCGGAATATTTTACATATTTATGTTATTAAGTCTTTATTTTTTTTTATTTTCTATTATTTTTAGCCTAAAATTACAATTTGACTCTGCCGTGAGCGGCCGACTTCCCTAACATTCAGTGTATGTGGCATCCCAACATGTGCTAAGGCAGACAACCAGAACTTAAGCATTTCCCCACCTCCCAACCCGGATTATCCACAACACCGTAACAATATCGATGTACTCTCTCAAAACGATGTCAAAATTACTCCTCACGGTTGCAGTTCCCACCTCCTCCTTCTACTTCCTCGGCCAGCGAAGTCCTGTTCGTGTCCACAACGTCCACAACCACCTCCAACTGAGGGCGAATGTTGGCAAAATAATCTCACAACGCCTAGGAAAGGCCTGAGCCAAAGGTTTATATATGGTTGGGACCCTTCACCTAATTGCTAGCTTTTAGGTGAAGGGTGAACCTCGACACGATTTCTAACATGGTATTAGAGCAAGATTCGTCCCGTCGGACAAAGATTCCGAACGAGGACGCCCGACCCCCGGATAATGATCCGATGTGGGATTACGGGGAGGTGTTGGGAAAATAATCCCACATCGCCTAGGAAAGGCTTGGGCCAAGGGTTTATATATGGTTGGAACCCTTCACCTAATTGCTAGCTTTTAGGTGAAGGGGAACCCCGACGCTATTTCTAACATGGTATCAGAGCCAGATTCGTCTCATTGGACAAAGATTCCGAACGTGGACGCCCGACCCCCGGAGAAAGATCCGATGTGGGATTACGGGAGGTGTTCGGAAACTAATCCCACATACCCCCAACTATGTGTTTCGACCTTGCTATCGTTCACAGGCCTGGCATCCAAGTCCGTCCCTGAGATCACCTCCACTGCCCTTAACCAGACCATCCTGCACGTATCGGCCGCCTCCTCCAGCTGCTCTAATATCCGGAAGAGGCATCGCGGGCTTGGGCAGCTTCAGAGACAGGCCCTGGCTGACTGCAATGAGCTTTTCGACAGCACCGTGTTTGAGCTCGTCGGTGCCGTCCATGACCTGTTAATCGTCCATCCCGAGCAGCGCTACCAAGACCTCCATACGCTGCTCAGTGGCGCCATGACGAACCAGTACACGTGCCTCGACGGGTTTGCTTTCAACAAGGAGAAGGACGTGATCAGGGAGCTATTCGAGGGGAGTGTCGTGAACATCTCCCACCACGTTAACAACTCCCTTGCGATGCTCCGTAAGCGCCCGAGGCGGCCCTCCGCCAAAGCTGATTAGGGCGAGGCCTTCCCTGGGTACGGCAAGGTCAAGGGAGGGTTCCCGTCGTGGACCTCCCCGCACGACAGGAAGCTCCTCTAAGCCACCGTTTTCTCTACCCCTGTTCACCTTTTTTTATTATTTTCTCTTGTTTTTAGCCTAAAATTTCAATTTGACTCTAATAGTATACTCTGACCAGTTATTTCCTAATATTAATCAATAAAATCATATTTGGGCCCATTGTCATTCAATCCAGTATCTGCTGCAATTAAATGTGTCGTTTCAATACACTCGGATAAGAAAAACTTATTTTAAGATAAATTTCTATGGATAAAATAAACTCATTTATCTAATCCCTTGAGAAAGGGCTGCTTAGTATTGCACATCGTCTAATTTTAATATATTTTGAATATGAAATGGTATAAAATATCTTCCAAGTATTGTGATTACTCTTTTACTTCCCTAGGTAGGAAAATAGATTTTATTGTTATGTCCTTCGAAGTAATCGAAATTGTAGACAGGACGACTTGATCACGCAACTACGTAAGAGATTTGTCCCTTAATGACTTCCTTTGATAAATTATTTCGCCAAATAATCTCGTAATTTTAAAATTCGTCGAATAACCCAGTCAAGCCGGCCTTTCTCTGAACAATATAGCAAGAGGAAGGGGCAGAGGTGGTGGTGTTGCTGGGAAAGGTGGTCCCCCTTTCCTTTTTGTCTTGAGTTTAAGTAATGAATGTGGTCCCCCAAAGCAAAAAAGAGTTGGTCCCCTCCCAAGCAAAAAAGAGTCGTGGTCCCCCTGAGCAAAGAAAGAGTCGAGTAATTATTTCCCCCAAGCAAAAAAGAGTCGTGGTTCCCCCGACCAAAAAAAGAGTCAGGAAATTATTTTCCCCCAAGCAAAAAAGAGTCGTGGTTCCCCCGATAAAAGAAAGAGTCGGGAAATTATTTTCCCCCTTTGTCTTCTTTCCCAGCAACATCATCATCTCAGCCCCCTTCCCCTTGCTATATTGTTCAAAAAGGCCGACTTCCCTACACTTAGGCAAAAACATTTTTTAATTAAGGCCGACTTCATTCACATGAAGTTGAGTTTGCCTAAATGGAAGTTGGCCTTTGTAAGGCCGATTTCACTGGGTTAATCGATGAATTTTGAAAGTTACGGTATTATATGACGAAATAATTTACCAAATGACATCATTAAGAAACAAATCAACTACACAAGAAACGTGGCATGTAGACATTTGCATCACATCTGATAGTGAAAACATTAAAAAACCGACTCCACGCAATGTGGTGGCTGGCCACCATCCGATCAACTCGACGAAGGTGGACGAACTGACAATCAGCCTGGCGTTAGATCGGGGTTTCTATAGCAATGACATTTTGGGAATTAATCGATACGCATTCCATCCATTCCCGGTACAAATATTTCTCCATAGAATTCTTTTTTCGTTTAACTTATAAAAAAGAATCGTAATTTTGTTATGCAAAAAAAACTAATTGTAATACTTTTAAGCTGAAAATGTAATTTAATTAGTTTATGGTATCAGAAGATCATTTTATAAAATCTTAAAAGTTGTAAAATAATTAATTCTTCCCAAGTAAAAAAAATTCAGAAAGGGAAATAAAATTTTTTAAAATTTTTCAAGAAGTGCGAACCTGTTTTGTTTGTCTTTCTCTTTCGGGTTAATTAAACAAATAAATATACTTGTATTTATTAAATAAGGATATATTTTGCTAGTGGTGTTCGTGGCCAGTCCAGGTAGTTATTGAAATGCAAAACCATACTACGTATCTACTGTTTTTTCGGAAAAAAATTGACTAAATGTTTGGAAAATTATTAATCTTTCTTTCTTGTTAATTTTATGAAATTAGAGGTTTGAAATTACAACAAGCGTTGACTTTCAAATATATTGTCCGAAACACGACTGACAGGGTGACCTGGCTGGGGTACCGCGTGATAAATGCGACGAAAGTTCTAAAGTTCACGGTGTCTTTATTCTTGCTCTGGGAGGACTGGTTGCCGCAGAGAGGGGTGCGGAAGTTGTTGTCATAAATAAACAACGTAACAAGACTGTTTGGGCCTTTTGGGCAAGAAAATTCGATTCGGTCTTAATTCAAAGTTCTGTTCTTTTTTTAGTTGGACCAAGTTGGAGGTGGAACCGAGCTCGACCTTGGCCACGAGCCTTACATTCATGCAGGCTACCGATTGCCTGGGCTGTTTGACGGTCCCCCCTGCGGCCACGGCCTCGCTTTTTTTATCACAAACCGAACTGATGCTTGTTACTTTGGATAACATTCAGCGTCTGTGGCGTCCCAACATGTGCTAAGGCAGACAACCAGAACTTAAGCATTTCCCCACCCCCCAACCCGGATTATCCACGACACCGCAACAATGTCGATGTACTATCTCAAAATGATGTCAAAATTACTCCTCACGGTTGCAGTCCTCACCTCCTCCTACTACTTTTTCGGCCAGCGAAGTCCTATTCGTGTCCACAACGTCCATAACCACATCCAACTGAGGGCGAATGTTGGGAAAATAATCCCACATCACCTAGGAAAGGCATGGGCCAAGGGTTTATATATGGTTGGGTCCCTTCACCTAATTGCTAGCTTTTAGGTGAATGGGGAACCCCGACACGATTTCTAACATGGTATCAGAAGCAGATTCGTCCCGTCCGACAAAGATTCCCAACAAGGACGCCTGACCCCCGGAGAAAGATCCGATGTGGGATTATGGGGAGGTGTTGGGAAAATAATCCCACATCGCCTAGAAAAGGCCTGGGCCAAGGGTTTATATATGGTTGGAACCCTTCACCTAATTGCTAGGTTTTAGGTGAAGGAGAACGCCGACGCCATTTCTAACATGGTATCAGAGCCAGATTCGTCTCGTCGGACAAAGATTCAGAACGTGGACGCCCGACCCCCGGACAAAGATCCGATGTGGGATTACGGGGAGGTGTTGGGAAAATAATCCCACATCGCCTAGGAAAGGCCTGGGCCAAGGGTTTATACATGATTGGAACCCTTTACCTAATTGGTAGCTTTTAGGAGAATGAGGAACCCCGACACGATTTCTAACAGCGAATGACCTCTGTAAAGGCACCCTTTACCCCCAACTATGTGTTTCGACCTTGCTATCGTTCCCAGGCCTGACATCCAAGTCCGTCCCTGAGATCATCTCCACTACCCTTAACCAGACCATCCTGCTCGTCTCGGCCGCCTCCTGCAGCTGCTCTAATATCCGGAAGAGGCGTTGCGGGCTTGGGCAGCTTCAGAGGCAGGCCCTAGCTAACTGCATTGAGCTTTTTCGACATCACCATGTCCGAGCTCGTCGGTGCCGTCCATGACCTGTCAATTGTCCATCCCGAGCAGCGCTACCGAGACCTCCAGACGCTGCTCAGTGGCGCCATGATGAACCAGTACACGTGCCTCGACGGGTTTGCATTCAGTAAGGAGAAGGACGTGATCAGGGAGCTATTCGAGGGGAGTGTCGTGAACATCTCCCACCACGTGAGCAACTCCCTTGCGATGCTCCGTAAGCTCCCGAGGCGGCCCTCCGCCAAAGCTGATGAGGGCGAGGCCTTCCCTGGGTACGGCAAGGTCAACGGAGGGTTCCCGTCGTGGATCGCCCCCCACGACAGGAAACTCCTCCAAGCCACCGTTTTCTCCACCCCGATGAACCTCACTGTGGCGAAGGACGGCACTGGGGACTTCACCACTGTTGAGGAAGCCATCACCGCATCCCCAAACAACAGCAGTACGAGGTTCGTGATATACGTGAAGGCGGGAGCGTACTTCGAGAACGTTGAGATCGTGAGGAAGAAGACGGATATGATGCTCCTTGGGGACGGGATCGGCCTAACCCTCATAAAGGCAGCGCATAACGTCGTCGACGGCTCCACCACTTTCCGATCGGCAACTTTCGGTGAGTCCTCTGGTTTTCCTAAGTAATCAATTCATAACTTTGTCCATGCCTTAATCTAAATCAACTCAAACGGGTAACATGATGGGAATGGATTGGGTTCCTTAATCCCCACATGGTACCGACACCGCCCACCCCTAGGGCCACAGAAGCCCGCCAATCACCTGAACAAGGGAATCTCAAAAAAATGGCCAAAGATGCCAGCCCGGTTCAGCGTGTGGGGGAGTGTTGAAAATGAAAATATATAGTATGACACGTTTTCACCTAACAGCTTGAGCTTTTAGGATAGTTGGCGTTGTCTGCTATACAACAGTGGTATCAGAGCAACTGTTCATGGACATTATGAAGAAATTTTTTACGAATGAGATACATTAGTTACATTTATATATGAAAAATCGAGATCCGGTGATATAACGCAAGGTCTTCCAAAAGTGAAACAGGTCTTAGAAGTGCGTTCAATTGATTCAATATCAATGAACCTACAAAAAAAAATTGTGGGTTGGAACACGTATATACCACAAATTATTTTCCTCCTTTGTCTTCTTTCCCAGCAACATCATCACCTCAGCCCCCTTCCCCTTGCTATATTGTTCACAAAGGCCGACTACCCTACACTTAGGCAAAAAAATTTTTATTTAAGCCCGACTTCATTCACATGAAGTCGAGTTTGCCTAGATGGAAGTCGGCCTTTGTAAGGCCGATTTCATTGGGTTTGTCGTCGAATTTTGAAAGTTACGGTATTATATGACGAAATAATTTACCAAATGACGTCATTAAGAAACAAATCAACTACACAAGAAACGTGGCATGTAGACATTTGCATCACATCTGATCGTGAAAACAATAAAAAACCAACTCCACACAATGTGGTGGCTGGCCACCATCCGATCAACTCGACGAAGGTGGACGAACTGACTATCAGCCTGGCGTTAGATCAGGGTTTCTATAGCAATGACATTTTGGGAATTAATCAATGCGCATTCCATCCATTCCCGGTACAAATATTTTCTCCATAGAATTCCTTTTTCTTTTAACCTATAAAAAAAGAATCGTAATTTTATTATGCAAAAAAACTAATTGTAATACTTTTAAGCGGAAAATGTAATTTAATTAGTTTATGGTATCAGAAGATCATTTTATAAAATCTTAAAAGTTGTAAAATAATTAATTCTTCCAAAGTAAAAAAAATTCAGAAAGGGAAATAAAATTTTTTAAAATTTTTCAAGAAGTGCGAACCTGTTTTGTTTGTCTTTCTCTTTCGGGTTAATTAAACAAATAAATATATTTGTATTTATTAAATAAGGATATATTTTGCTAGTGGTGTTCGTGGCCAGTCCAGGTAGTTATTGAAATGCAAAACCATACTACGTATTTACTGTTTTTTCGGAAAAAAAATGACTAAATGTTTGGAACTTAAGGCAGACAACCAGAACTTAAGCATTTCCCCACCCCCCAACCCGGATTATCCACAACACCGCAACAATGTCAATGTATTCTCTCAAAATGATGTCAAAATTACTCCTCACGGTTGCAGTCCTCACATCCTCCTACAACTTCCTCGGCCAGCGAAGTCCTGTTCGTGTCCACAACGTCCACAACCACATCCAACTGAGGGCAAATGTTGGGAAAATAATCCCACATCGCCTAGGAAAGGCATGGGCCAAGGGTTTATATATGGTTGGGACCCTTCACCTAATTGCTAGCTTTTAGGTAAAGGGGAAACCCCGACACGATTTCTAACTTGGTATCAGAGCCAGATTCGTCCCGTCGGACAAAGATTCCCAACGATGACGCCCGACCCTCGGACAAAGATTCGATGTGGGATTACGGGGATGTGTTGGGAAAATAATCCCACATCGCCATGAAAAGGCCTGGGCCAAGGGTTTATATATGGTTGGAACCCTTCACTTAATTGCTAGTTTTTAGGTGAAGGGGAACCCCGACGCTATTTCTAACATGGTATCAGAGCCAGATTCGTCTCGTCGGACAAAGATTCCGAACATGGACGCCCGACCCCTGGACAAATATTCGATGTGGGATTACGGGGAGGTGTTGGGAAAATAATCCCACATCGCCTAGGAAAGGGCTGGGCCAATGGTTTATATATGGTTGGGACCCTTCACCTATTTGGTAGCTTTTAGGTGAAGGGGGAACCCCGACACGATTCCTAACAGCGAATGACCTCTATGAAGGCACCCTTTACCCCACACTATGTGTTTCGACCTTGCTATCGTTCCCAGGCTTGGCGTCCAAGTCCGTCCCTGAGATCATCTCCACCGCCCTTAACCAGACCATCCTGCTCGTCTCGGCCGCGTCATCCAGCTGCTCTAATATCCGGAAGAGGCGTCGCCACCGTTTTCTCCACCCCGGTGAACCTCACTATGGCGAAGGACGGCACTCGGGACTTCACCACTGTTGAGGAAGCCATCACTGCATCCCCAAACAACAGCAACACGAGGTTCGTGATATACGTGAAGGCGGGAGCGTACTTCGAGAACGTTGAGATCGTGAGGAAGAAGAGGAATCTGATGCTCCTTGGGGATGGGATCGGCCTAACCCTCATAAAGGCAGCGCGTAACGTCGTCGACGGCTCCACCACTTTCCGATCGGTAACTTTCGGTGAGTCCTCTGATTTTCTAACTAATCAATTCATAACTTTGTCCATGCCTTAATCTAAATCAACTCAAACGGGTAACATGATGGGATTGGATTGGGTTCCTTAATGCCCACGTGGTACCGACACCGCCCTCCCCTAGGGCCACAGAAGCCCGCCAATCACCTGAACAAGGGAATCGCAAAAAAATGGCCAAAGATGCCAGCCCGGTTCAGCGTGTGGGGGAGTGTTGAAAATGAAAATATATAGTATGACACGCTTTCACAGTTGGCGTTGTCTGCTGTACAACAGTGGTATCAGAGCAACTGTTCATGAACATTATGGAGAAATCTTTTACGAAGGAGATACATTAGTTACATTTGTATATGAAAAATCGAGATCCGGTGATATAACGCAAGGTCTTCCAAAAGTGGAACAGGTCTTAGAAGTGCGTTCAACTGATTCAATATCAATGAACCTACAAAAAAGAATTGTGGGTTGGATTGGAACACGTATATACTACAAATTCTTGGAATTCCTTGGAGATTCTTGATTGGGACTGAGCTTACTATAGTGCAAAGTCGTATATCGTTGGTTAATAAGATACAAAAGGTTTATCGATCCCAAGGGGTGCAAATTCATAATAGGCACATTGAGATCATTGTACGCCAAATAACATCAAAAGGGGTAAGTAACCCAATCACGATTTCTAATATGGTATCAGAGCCAAATTCGTCCCGTAGGACAAAGATTCCGAATGAGGACGTCCGACCTCCGGACAAAGATCCGATGTGGGATTACGGGGAGGTGTTGAGATAGTCCCACACCGAATAGAAAAGGCCTAGGCTAACACCTTAAATAGAGTTGGGACCCTTCACCTAATTGCTAGCTTTTAGGTGAAGGGGTAACCCCGACACGATTTCTAATAGCTCCCCCCTTTCCGATCGGGTACCAACACCGCTCATGTTGGTAATAACATTTTCATCTGTGTGTTCGAATTGCAGCTGTTGTGGGAGACGGATTCATAGCCAAGGGCATAACCTTCGAGAACTATGCAAGCCCCAGCAAGCACCAGGCGGTGGCCTTAAGCAGCGGGGCGGACTTCTCGGCCTTCTTCAACTACAGCTTCGTCGCGTACCAGGACACCCTCTACGTCCACTCCCTCCGGCAGTTCTATCGGAACTGCGACGTGTACGGCACCATCGACTTCATCTTTGGGAACGCGGCGGTGGTCTTCCAAGACTGCCGCCTCTACGCTCGCAAGCCCAACCCTAACCAGAAGAACATATTCACGGCCCAGGGGAGGTAACACCCGAACGAGAACACAGGGATCTCGATCATAAATTGCAAGGTGGCGACGGCCGCGGACCTGATCCCCGAGCTTTCCTCATTCAAGAACTACCTAGGCCGACCGTGGAAAGAGTACTCGAGGACAATGTTCATGCTGTCGCACATGGAGAGCCTGATCGACCCTGCAGGGTGGCTCGAGTGGAACAGAACTTTCGCTCTGTCGACCCTATACTACGGAGAGTACAAAAACACGGGACCCGGGGCGAACACCACCTGCAGGGTGAATTGGCCTGGGTACAGGGTCATCAACAACTCCAGTGAGGCCAGTCAGTTTACCGCGGAGCCGTTCATTCAGGGGAACGAGTGGCTCAACGGGACTGGGATCCCCTACTATTCCGGATTGACGGGCTAAACATCGTCCCGTCGGCATAGGCACATGCATATATTTTGTTAAAGACTCCTGCGCATCTACTTTTAGATGCATCATGAATGGAGTTGGGAAGTCAAATTTTATGAAGATTGGGTGTTTGATTAGAACTAGTTCCCAGAAACCCAAATCGTTTGTGTGGCGAAGGCAAGGCATAGGCAAAGAAAAGGAGAAAAAGGGATTGGACTTGTTTATGAAGATGACTTCTTTCTTGACGGGCTTTGTCTTCTTACAACTTGGGTTTTTCTTTCTTTCCTTTGTCACATTATCCTTTCCATCACAGGGAAAAAATAAAGGCCTTTTTCAAGTAGTAAACAGAGTTCGTAGAGGCCAGTTGGGAATCCCTAGATTTTGATCCATGTGAAGAGTGGGGGGCTTGCTTCTTCTTTTGGGTGGCGTTGTGTTCCACATGAACACCAACACAAAGACCGGTCTTTTGGTTTGTTGTTTGGGGAGTCCCTCAGATGCACAGAGCATTCCCATTTTCCCCCTTTGCCCAATCCACTCAATATTTATTACAACGCAACGACCAAGGGAGAACAATTGAAGCCTCGGCCGAATCCGTGTAAGAAAAATATTCGCGTCCCTTTTGCTTTCTTTCTACGGAGGTTAGACCGACATTAGGCCGCAGGATTGAATACGCTGCAAAATGTGTACCAAATTTAAATGTAATGAATATCGACATGTCTTCTAATCGCACTCGTCCCCCGAGGGGTAGAGGGCTCTCTTTTAGGCTCTCACGACAATTAATGACTAGGACATGTTCAACCTCTCTCTTCCCCCCTTTGACGTGTCGTTATTTGACCGCAACATGCGACTTGCTTAATTATGTCACCCTGTGTTTTCCGTAAGACAATTAGGGATGTGTGTGGTCGTAGCCGCGGGTTAGAATTTTATTTTACTTTTTGTTATTTTATTTTGCTTTATAGAAATTTTGTTGAGTTATAATTTAAGTTTTTTAAATTAAGTTGTGTTATAATACACGAGATAATGTATGATAGCTCGTTTAGTTTAGGTAATATTTTATTTGAGCTTTTGCGACATTTCGATTTGTGATTAATGTGGATCAGACGGAGCTCGGTGTAGGCACGTAAGC
Source organism: Melastoma candidum (assembly GCA_023653495.1). Classification (NCBI taxonomy): domain Eukaryota; kingdom Viridiplantae; phylum Streptophyta; class Magnoliopsida; order Myrtales; family Melastomataceae; genus Melastoma; species Melastoma candidum. The sequence continues at coordinate 1,316,520 of CM042887.1, forward strand.
CTGTGATATAATGGTCCGCCGTACCTTATATTAATAGGTGCTATATTCCTCTCCCGCTAACTCTAACGGTGGTACTTTATCGGCCGTCGACAAGTCAAGGAGAGGAAGACTCAGACCATCGATTTTACCCCATGTTTTGTATATATCTCGTCAGGTACTAAAATAAAAATCGCACTAAATACTTGATAATCGAATTATTATAAAAATATATTAACGTCAAAATACGTAATTTTGTTTTTCGCATTTCTAGTGTGATCTGAAATTGGATTAGTTTTTCTTAGAATTGAATCTCTCGGTACAGTCCTAGCTCATGTCGTTCCGTTCTATCCGAACTGTAAACATGGGGGCGGGAAAAACAGAAAGGACTGGGGGTGCCGAGGGTTTGATATCTTTCGTACAGTGTGGGAAAAGATTATTAAATACCAACCCCAACTAGAACAACAACAAACCCTAGAAGCGAAACTCGACGGTGTATTTATTGGCGTCGTTCACTGTAGTACTTGTTGTCGTAGGAGGAGTAAGTAATTTACACACATACATTTAAAGTTGTTGTTGCCCTTATGGGGGAGGAAAAAGTAAGAAGAAACGTCAAGTCATGTATAAATAATGAACTTCCGACGTGACATTTCATACCATCCCTTTTTAAAAAAATACAAACCCATTTAAGGTTTTATTTTACATTAGTACGTAACATGTAATAAATGTTAGTATAGGTAGTAATTCTCACCAGAGTTTTGAGTCATAGGTTGATCATCTTTTGATCTAGTCGCATCGGCGAGACCCCAGAATCAATTTCCCAACTTCAAAATTTTGTACTGGTGTTGACTTTAATTGCCCGTACGTAACACGTATCAAATTATGCGATATAAAATTTATAATTTTGAAAGGAGAATTACACGACATTACTAAAAGAGTACAGCAAAACTACAAGAAAGATTCGCTTGAAATATTTTGATTACACCAAGGAACTTATAATCATTGCACAGTGTTAGAAATTACGTCCGGGTATCCCTTCACCTAAAAGCTAGCAATTAGGTGAAGGGCCCCAACCTTATATATGCATTAGCCTAGGCCTTTCTCTCGGTATGTTTAGTATACAACTTCAATAATTTGAGAAAGAAGTTCCATGTAATAAGAATAAGAAACTGAGGTGGCCTATGATAAGGACATCCTATGGTGCCTGCCCGACCTTCTGAGAGTTTTGCCTGGTGACCATCAGCAGATATTCGTGGAAGGAGCAGTAAGTTGGCCTGTGATAATGACAGCATCGCCATCAAATGTAACACGGACAAGACCTCATACCATGCATTTGGCATGACCGTTTCCTGGAACATCAGCAAACCATAAGACAGATCTTAAAAATGGAAGTACTCCATACGATAGCAAAAGCTACAGTTACCTCAGCTTCATCCTCCTGATTAATCCACACAAACAATACTTTCTGTTGAAGTTGAGTCCCTGCATGGTTCAGAAAAGAAAACCTTATGAGACAGCACAGATACAGCAATTACTGGATAGTTACTTACCTCTTGTAGTAACATTCTGTTAATAGAAGAAAAAAGCATTAATCTTACCATCTCTGACAAGTCCAAGAAGCATGGGCAAGTAATCTTCAAGAGCCTGCTGAAGATCAGCTAACGTTGAACCGCCTTTTGTTAAGTCGACATATAACGAATCAGTCATAGAAACAACAAATAGTCAGAACACATAAAAGTTAGCTTCATCCTTACTGACCATGTTGAGTGGCACTCCTCCTCTTGGTTCTTGTAATGGTCGGAGCTTCCTGACCGGCCATAATGACTATTCGAGTTCTAAACGCAGATAAACGTTCCACCAAATTTCTCGACAAATGGTTCCCCTTCCCCAAATGCTGAGAAAAGTCAACAGGTTTAGGAATCCGAAGACCTGGAACATATACAGAAACTTCCCCGATATTTGCTGGAATCCTTCGGGAACCACCAGAATCCTGCGGGGTGGACATCAAGCACCCCATATTTCCGACCCAAGGTTTCTGCCAACCAATGCTACCTCTGATGATTACACTTTCTGAATCAATAATGCTAGCAGGACTTCTGCAAGACAACCGAAGAGAATAAATGGTGAATCTATGATCCCTTTTGATGAGCTTAAAGGGATAAACTTCCCCCTGATAGAAAAACCTTCAAACAAAAACACGCAACAAAGGATGGGCCATATGCAAGCCATGAAAATGGATAACTAAACGCTCAACCACCATAGCAGACAACTAGATCACTTTGCGATCAGACCCCGAGTTCCTCCTCGAGGATGAATCCTCGCTCTCTCCCTCTCAAACGAAAAACTTGTATAGGTGAATTGCAGGTGAACTCAGCAACCGCTGCGCAGAACTCCGAACGATCTGCCCAAGATCATGCAATCTCTAAGCCTTTGACCTTTCCCCTCAGCAATAAGGAGTCAAGGAAAGAAAGAACCAACTAATTCGCAATATGAAAGTAAACGAAAAAGGAATCACGAGAAAGGCATGAGGCACGACTTCTCCCCACCATCAAAGCTGATTACCTGTCACTTGTCCAACCATGAACACTACCGTGACAACCACCGGAATTTTTTTCGAACCCCAAAACAACACAACCAAGTACTGACCAACAGCAACGCCCGTGCTAGAGACTAGAGAAACTATCTTAAATGCAAAAACTCAGACAGCCCCAAGACATTCAACCGAAACAAGTGAAAAAGTCACCTCCCCCCCCCATCAAGCCAAAATCAACGACGGAGGGGGGAAAACAGAAAAGGCAGAACCCGTTGCATTCAATGAAAACCAAACCCTATCACAGGAAAACCAAAAACAGAAACACGCACCACAAGCGCAAAGGATTACGTTTCACCTAAAACTCGAGAAGACTTGCCGTCTCAACAACCGCCGCCCACCATGGAATCTGCACCTTTTACCCCAATCGAAAACAAGAAGCACCACATCACAGACCCAACAAGTCCCCTAAATCCCACCTAACCATCCACCAATTCCCCTCCACCCCCCATCAAGAACACCTCCGAATTTCCATCGAACAAAAGAAGACAATCCACCCAACGACAGTCCGCGTCACAAACTACAAATTTGGAAAGAGAAAAGGAATTTCAGACAATGTTTTGTCTGTTTCCAAGGATGTCTGAATCTCCCCGTGTTTATTATATGTTCAACGCCTAGTCCAGTCCCCCTTTTAAATAATTACTATCTATTTCGTTTCTAATTCTAACTTCTGTTTAACTCAATTTATTACTACGGATGATCGATCATGTGTCATTGTCCCGCATGGATACGAACCAAACAAAAACTATCTAATACGAAATTTGTTGGAGATAATAATTTTTAAAATTCATCAAATAATAATACCATATATTCTGTTTTCAGTCCTACTAAGCAAAACTAAAGCTTACTACTATTAACAGCATGTGATCAAACTTAAATTAATAACAGCGCTACTAATCAGACATCTCTAAATTAGTCTCTAGCGAAAATTAAATATGTTTAATCACGCGTTACGAATGATTGGTAATGCTCCATTAATTTTAAAGATTAGTTAACATGTTCAAAATGTTAGTAAATTAACGGTCGTCAAGCTTGATTAACGATATTATCTTTTGCAACATTTATCGATAGTGCTTTATAAATCTTTAACATTCGCTAAACACGATTAATGAGGTTGATCATAGTTAGACATTTTTATAGCGTCACTTTATCGAGCATCCGTCTCGCGTCTCTCCCATAAATAAAATTCATCCGATTGTGGTCCCACCCATTAACATTAGCATTTGAATGTGTAAAGAAAAAACGGTCGGCTCACCCTTTTTTTTTTTTAGTCTAAATTAAAGGAAGTACATTTAGAGAGATGTACGACATAAATCCGAATCACAAGGGTAGTCCACTAATTATGGATTTTTAGGAAAACATCATTTTGAGAGAGTACATCGACATTATTGCGGTGTTGTGGATAATCCGGGTTGGGGGGTGGGGAATTGCTTAAGTTCTGGTTGTCTGCCTTAGCACATATTGGGATGCCACAGACGCTGAATGTTATCCTAAGTTACAAGCATCAGTTCGGCCGTGGCCTCAGGGGGGACCGTCAACTAGCTCAGGCAATCGGTAGCCTGCATGAATGTAAGGCTCGTGGTCAAGGTCGAGCTCGGTTCCACCTCCAACTTGGTCCAACTAAAAAAGGAACAGAACTTTGAATTAAGACCGAATCGAATTTTCTTACCCAAAAGGTCCAAACAGTCTTGTTACGTTGTTCATTTATGACCTCAACTTCAGCACCCCTCTCTGCGGCAACCAGTCCTCCCCGAGCAAGAACAAAGATACCGTGAACTTCAGAACTTCCGTCGCATTTATCATGCGGTACCCCAACCAGGTCACCCTGTCAGTCGTGTTTCGGACAGTATATTTGAAAGTCAACGCTTGTTGTAATTTCAAACCTCTAATTTTATAAAATTAACAAAAAAGGAAGATTGGTAATTTTCCAAAAAAACAGTAAATAGTGGTTTTGCATTTCAATAACTACCTGGACTGGCCACGAACACCACTAGCAAAATATATGAAAGACAAACAAAACAGGTTCGCACTTCTTGAAAAATTTTAAAATATTTTATTTCCCTTTCTGAATTTTTTCTACTTGGGAAGAATTAATTATTTTACAACTTTTAAGATTTTATAAAATGATCTTCTGATACCATAAACTAATTAAATTACAATTTCCGCTTAAAAGTATTGCAATTAGTTTTTTAGCATAATGAAATTACGATTCTTTTTGTATAAGTTAAAAGAAAAAAGAATTCTATGTAGAAAATATTTGTACCGGGAATGGATGGAATGTGCATTGATTAATTCCCAAAATGTCATTGCTATAGAAACCCCGATCTAACGCCAGGCTGATAGTCAGTTCGTCCACCTTCGTCGAGTTGATCGGATGGTGGCCAGCCACCACATTGCGTGGAGTCGGTTTTATATTGTTTTCACTATCAGATGTGATGCAAATATCTACATACCACGTTTCTTGTGTAGTTGATTTTTGTTTCTTAATGACGTCATTTGGTAAATTATTTCGCCATATAATACCGTAACTTTCAAAATTCGTCGACTAACCCAACGAAATCGGCCTTACAAAGGCCGACTTCCATCTAGGCAAACTCGACTTCATGTGAATGAAATCGGCCTTAAATAAAAACATTTTTTGCCTAAGTGTAGGGAAGTCGGCGTTTGTGAACAATATAGCAAGGGGAAGGGGGCCGAGGTGATGATGTTGCTGGGAAAGAAGACAAAGGGGGGAAATAATTTGTGGTATATACGTGTTCCAACCCACAATTCTTTTTTGTAGGTTCATTGATATTGAATCAATTGAACGCACTTCTAAGACCTGTTCCACTTTTGGAAGACCTTGCGTTATATCACCGGATCTCGATTTTTCATATATAAATGTAACTATTGTATCTCCTTCGTAAAAGATTTCTCCATAATGTCCATGAACAGTTGCTCTGATACCACTGTTGTACAGCTGCTCTGATACCACTGTTGTACAGCTGACAATGCCAACTGTCCTAAAAGTTCAAGCTGTTAGGTGAAAGCGTGTCATACTATATATTTTCATTTTCAACACTCCCCTACACGCTGAACCGGCAGCCATCTTTGGCCATTTTTTTGCGATTCCCTTGTTCAGGTGATTGGCGGGCTTCTGTGGCCCTAGGGGTGGGCGGTGTCGGTACCACGTGGGGATTAAGGAACCCAATCCAATCCCATCATGTTACCCGTTTGAGTTGATTTAGATTAAGGCATGGACAAAGTTATGAATTGATTAGTTAGGAAAACCAGAGGACTCACCGAAAGTTGCCGATCGGAAAGTGGCGGAGCTATCGACGACGTTACGCGCTGCCTTTACGAGGGTCTGGCCGATCCCGTCCCCAAGGAGGATCAGATTCGTCTTCTTCCTCACGATCTCAATGTTCTCAAAGTACGCTCCCGCGTTCACGTATATCACGAACCTCGTGCTGCTGTTGTTTGGGGATGCGGTGATGGCTTCCTCAACAGTGTTGAAGTCCCCAGTGCCGTCCTTCGCCACAGTGAGGTTCACCGGGGTGGAGAAATGGTGGCTTGGAGGAGCTTCCTGTCGTGTGGGGCGATCCACGACGGGAACCTTCCCTTGACCTTGCCTTACCCAGGGAAGGCCTCGCCCTCATCAGCTTTGGCGGAAGGCCGCCCCGGGAGCTTACGGAGCATCACAAGGGAGTTGCTCACGAGGTGGGAGATGTTCACGACACTCCCCTCGAATAGCTCCCTGATCACGTCCTTCTCCTTGCTGAAAGCAAACCCGTCGAGGCACATGTACTGGTTCGTCATGGCGCCACTGAGCAGCGTCTGGAGGTCTCGGTAGCGCTGCTCGGGATGGACGATTGACAGGTCATGGACGGCACCGGCGAGCTCGGACACGGTGCTGTCGAAAAGGTCAATGCAGTCAGCCAAGGCCTGCCTCTCAAGCTGCCCAAGCCCGCGACGCCTCTTCCGGATATTAGAGCAGCTGGAGGAGGCGGCCGAGACGTGCTGGATGGTCTGGTTAAGGGCAGTGGAGATGATCTTAGGTACGTACTTGGATGCCAGGCCTGGGAACGATAGCAAGGTCGAAACACATAGTTGGGGGTAAAGGGTGCCTTCAGAGAGGTCATTCGCTGTTAGAAATCGGGTCGGGGTTCCCCCTTCACCTAAAAGCTACTGATTAGGTGAAGGGTCCCAACCATATATAAACCCTTGGCCCAAGTCTTTCCTAGACGATGTGGGATTATTTTCCCAACACCTCCCCGTAATCCCACATCGGATCTTTGTCCGAGGGTCGGGCGTCCACGTTCGGAATCATTATCCGGCGAGACGAATCTGGTTTTGATACCATGTTAGAAATAGCGTCGGGGTTCCCCTTCACCTAAAAGCTAGCAATTAGGTGAAGGGTTCCAACCATATATAAACCCTTGGCCCAGACCTTTCCTAGGCGATGTGGGATTATTTTCCCAACACCTCCCCGTAATCCCACATCGGATCTTTGTCCGGGGGTTGGGCGTCTTCATTCAGAATCTTTGTCCGACGGGACGAATCTGGCTCTAATACCATGTTAGAAATCGTGTCAGGGTTCCCCCTTCACCTAAAAGCTAGCAATTAGGTGAAGAGACCCAACCATATGTAAACCCTTGACCCAGGCCTTTCCTAGGCGATGTGGGATTATTTTCCCAACATTCGCCCTCAGTTGGATGTGGTTGTGGACGTTGTGGACATGGACAGGGCTTCGCTGGCCGAGGAAGTAGCCGGACTATGCGGGCCCCGGCAAGCACCAATCATTGGCCGTAAGTAGCCGGACTTGTCCGCCTTCTTCAATTGCAGCTTCATCGCATACCGGGACACATACGTCTATACTCCATCCGGCAGTTCTATCGAAACTGCGATGTGTACAAAACTGTCGACTTCATATTGTTAAAAGGGTTTACAAACCCAAAGCCCCAAGTCTCATATTGGATAAAAATGCCTCTCAACGTAGCATATATACCCAATGGGTCACTCCTTTTATTGTCAATTAGTTTTAGAATGGACCATGTTCGGCTTATATGTCGGGCTAGAAGTAGGTCGGCCTGAGATTTTCCACGTGGTATTAGAGCCCGGAGTAAAATAAGCCGGGTTTAAGGGGAGATGTTAAAATGGACCCCGTTGAACTTGTATGCTTGGCTGAGAGTGAGCTGGCCCGCAACGGTAGTCTTTCAGGACTGCAGCCTCTACACACGCAAACCCAACCTCGACTAGAAGAACGTATTCATCCCGACCTGAGCCTGGCCCGGGTACAAGGTCATCAACAGCTCGAGCAAGGCTGAGTAGCGGGATAAACATATAAGGTCAGTTCTTTTTTAACCCTCGACCCCTAGCTCTAATACCGTACAACAGTAAAATTAGGTGGCTGCTGCAATCACGACACGTGATGCGTTCAACATCAACAATCACGACACGTGACACGTTCAACATCAACAAACGACTCCACGCAATGGTCACCGATGAATATACCTTCTGGCTGGCCAAAGGTGTACCAATTTGCATAATTTTATTATGGTAAAAAACTTATTTAATAATTTCATGTGGTAATTGCAATTTGAATAGTTTATGGTATCAAAATATCATTTTATAAAATCTTAAAAAATAGTAAAATAATTATTTCCAAGGATTAAAAAAGGAACTAAAAATATTATTTGGGCATGCAAAATGTGAGCATAACATTTTCTAATTTTGCTCATGGTGTTCGCCTCGAGTGCTGTTTCAACTCGAGCCACTATGTTCCTCGATTAGTCTTTCCACGGCCAGCCAAGATAGTTATGGAAAGACAAAACCACACGACGTGGTACATCGTGACGTACTTCAGACATGCAGATGACAAGTTGGGATATGCTTGTGACACTATACAGAGTTGATGAGTGAAACTAAAAGCCTTGCTAATGAGACTATTGGTGCGGGCTATTAGCTCAGTGGTAGAGCGCGCCCTTGATAATTACGTCGGAGGTATGGAGAAAGCTGTAATCAACTTGGTGGATCGAAGACTAGTTGAAAATGAAAGTGAAAAATAGCATAAAAATTCTCAAAACTATTATCATGTATTTACTACCAAAGAGATTAGTCTTTAATTACAACGATTTTCTTTGGAGATCTCGTAAACTAGTTAAATTTCAGTCAAGATCTTCCTAAATATTTGGGGGAATTGTTCCTCCTGGGGCAAATCGAGATTTCCTAAAGCATTTAAGACAACAAATTTAATGCAAACTATTTGTTTCCTTAGGGAAGTTCATATCTCTTTGGAGACCAACCTATGCCTATTTAAAAACGTATTATCGTGTTTCTATCAGCCGACATTCAATTAATCAACGTCGATGGGGTTCCACAGCAACGCCCGAGTCGCCGCCTCTCTCGTCGTTGTCTCCGCCTCTCTCGTCGTTGTCTCCGCCCTCTTCCTGGCCTCTGCTTCCGCGGTTGCAGCCCTCCCCCGGAAGCTCTCCCGTGAGGATAACCCTAACCACTCTTTTTTAGACGTTTTCTTTCTTTTCGTTTAAATAATGGCCGTCAGATTCAAATGGTTGCAGAGGATGATTTGATCTCCAAGCTGTGCAGCAAGACGGATTACGTCACCCTCTGCATCTCGTCCGTCAACAAAAACATCAAGGGCCAGCACACCGGGGTATCCGTCCTCAATGCCGAGATCGATGCTGCCGCCAACTCCACTAAGGAGGCCCTCGCCAAGGCGACGACCCTCTACAAGTCGGCCTCCTCCAAGGTGGAGAAGCAGATCCTCAGCACTTGCCAGGAGACCTACGGATATGCCATCGACGCGGCTGTGGACTCGAAGGCAGCGATCAAGGCACACGACGCGGCATCCCTTAACATCCATCTCAGCGCGCTCATCACCTACGTGGAGACCTGCGAGGACACGTACTCGGAATTCTCGCGCGCTTCGCCCTTGAAGGAGTTGGACGACCTGATCGGCAACCTGGGAAGCAATTGCTTCAAGATTGCCAGTCAGATTGGTCTGTGAATTTAGTATAGTTGGAATTGCCTGACCGCGTATAAGCGATCCAGTTATGACATTTTCATGAAAACATGGAAATCTTTGTCCGATTCCAGTTATAGAACTTCGATTATTTAAAAATTCTTTGTATTTAAAAAAAAAAAAATTAGGTGGCTGCTGCAATCACGACACGTGATGCGTTCGACATCAACAATCACGATACGTGATACGTTCAACATCAACAAACGACTCCACGCAATGGTCACCGATGAATATACCTTCTGGCTGGCCGAAGGTGTACCAATTTGACTATCTTCCCGGTCCAAATATTATTTTCGTAATTTTATTATGGTAAAAAACTTATTTAATAATTTCATGTGGTAATTGTAATTTGAATAGTTTATGGTATCAAAATATCATCTTATAAAATCAAGGATTAAAAAAAGAACTAAAAATATTATTTGGGCATGCAAAATGTGAGCATAACATTTTCTAATTTTGCTCATGGTGTTCGCGTCGAGTGCTGTTTCAACTCGAGCCAATATGTTCCTCGATTAGTCTTTCCACGGCCAGCCAAGATAGTTATGGAAAGACAAAAACACGCGACGTTGTACATCGTGACGTACTTCAGACATGCAGATGACAAGTTGGGATATGCTTGTGACACTATACAGAGACTATCGGTGAGGGATAGTGGTAGAGCACGTCCCTGATAATTGCGTCGGAGGTATGGAGAAAGCTGCAATCAACTTGGCTGATCGAAAGACTAGTTGAAATTGAAAGTATAAAAGATCATAAAAATTCTCAAAAAATATTATCATGTATTTACTACTAAAGAGATTAGTCTTTAATCACAACTATTTTCTTTGGAGATCTCGTAAACTAAATCAAATTTCAGTCAAGATCTTCCAAAATATTTGGGGGATTGTTTCTCCTGGGGCAAATGGAGATTTCCTAAAGCATTTAAGACAACAATATTAATGCAAAATATGTGTTTCATTAGGGAAGGTAATATCTCTTTGGAGACCAACCTATGCCTATTTAAAAAAGTATAATCGTGTTTCTATCAGCCTGACATTCAAGTAATCAACGTCCATGGGGTTCCACAGCAACGCCAGAGTTGCCGCCTCTCTCGTCGTTGTCTCCGCCCTCTTCTTGGCCTCTGCTTCCGCGGTTGCAGCCCTCCCCCGGAAGCTCTCCCGTGAGGATAACCCTAACCACTCTTTTTTAGACGTTTTCTTTCTTTTCGTTTAAATAATGGCCGTCAGATTCAAATGGTTGCAGAGGATGATTTGATCTCCAAGCTGTGCAGCAAGACGGATTACGTCACCCTCTGCATCTCGTCCGTCAAGAAAAACATCAAGGGCCAGCACACCGGGGTATCCGTCCTCAATGCCGAGATCGATGCTGCCGCCAACTCCACCAAGGAGGCCCTCGCCAAGGCGACGACCCTCTACAAGTCGGCCTCCTCCAAGGTGGAGAAGGAGATCCTCGGCACTTGCCAGGAGATGTACGGAGATGCCATCGACGAGGCTGTGGACGCGAAGGCAGCGATCAAGGCACACGACTCGGCATCCCTTAACAGCTATCTCAGCGCACTCCTCACCGACGTGGAGACCTGCGAGGACACGTACTCGGATTTCTCGCGCGCTTCGCCCTTGAAGGAGTTGGACGACCTGATCCGCAACCTGGGAAGCAATTGCTTCAAGATTGCCAGTCAGATTGGTCTGTGAATTTAGTATAGTTGGAATTGCCTGACGGCAAATAAGGGATCCAGTTATGACATTTTCATGAAAAAATGGAAAACTTTGTCCGATATCAGTTATAGAACTTCGATTATTTAAAAAGTCTTTGTATTTAAAAAAAAAAACTGGATTTTGGCAACCCGTTAAAATATATTATAAACTTTATTTTAATTAAAAAATCACAAATTTAATTTATATTCTCGAATTTGTTTTCAGCTTATCGATTTTATTCTCGTCAAAAAAAATGATATAAGATTTCTTATTTAGACTTGTAAATTATAAATAATTATTTTATCAATTTTAAAAGTATAAAGTGAAATATCTTCATATTTTTTATAATAAATCTATTTTAAGTAGAAATTTTGCAGGGGTAGGAAATCAAATTCGAGATTAATTGACCCCATTGCAAATTTAGTAAAAAATATGATAATAGTATTTAAATTTCATAGCATAATATTGACACGTATCATTAATATGTTAATAATATTTAAAAACAATAAGATATTAATATTTAAATTTCATAGCGTAATTAGTAATCAAACCCAAAATCCTCCACGTATCATTAGATATCCAACAACGATGTTGAAACTCCCCTGCCGGCAACGACAGCCTCCACGTCCGCTGCCAAGCCAGTGCCATCCACAATGAACCGCTGCCGTGAGCAGAGGCGGAAAATTTTAGATATTTTTTTTATTATTTTCTCTTATTTTTAGCCTAAAATTTCAATTTGACTCTAATACTATACTTTGTCCATTTATTTCCTAATATTAATCAATAAAATCATATTTGGGCCCAGTGTCATCCAATCCAGTCTCTGCTGCAATTAAATGTGCCGTTTCAATACACTCGGATAAGATAAATTTATTTTAAGATAAATTTCTATGGATAAAATAAACTCATTTGTCTAATCCCTTGAGAAATGGCTGCTTAGTAGTGCACATCGTCTAATTTTAATATATTTTATAGCAATGACATTTTGGGAATTAATTAATGCGCATTCCATCCATTTCCGGTACAAATATTTTTTGTATAAAATTCTTTTTTCTTTTAACTTATAAGAAAAAAGAATCGTAATTTTATTATGCTAAAAAACTAATTGTAATACTTTTACGCGGAAACTGTAATTTAATTAGTTTATGGTATCAAAAGATCATTTTATAAAGTCTTAAAAGTTGTAAAATAATTAATTCTTCCCAAGTAAAAAATATCCAGAGAGGGAACTAAAATTATTTTAAAATTTTTCAAGAAGTGCGAATTAGTTTTGTTTGTCTTTCTCTTTCGGGTAATTAAGCAAATAAAATATATTTGTATTTATTAAATAAGGATATATTTTGCTAGTGGTGTGGCCAGTCCAGGTAGTTATTGAAATGCAAAACCGTATTTACTGTTTTTTTTGAAAAAAAAAAATTGACTAAATGTTTGGAAAATTACTGATCTTTCTTTAATTTCGGGAAAAGACGTGAAATTTATTTAAAATTGCCATTTTATCGCGAATTTCCTAAATTATCATTATTTCAAACCATGATTTTAGGAAATTTATTTTTTAAATTTTATAAAATTAGAGGTTTGAAATTACAACGAGCGTTGACTTAAAAATATATTTTCAACTGTTTTTCTCTAAAAGTCAAAAGTGGGAATTAAAGGCAATAAGTCAGCAATTTTTCAAATTATGACCGTAATTTTTTCCCAATGATAAACCGCACATTGGGGTGGGTATAGAAAAAGTTAAGGTAGTGTTCAAACACATGAATTCTTGTGCTTTAGCCCATAAGTAAAGTTCCCTCACCAGGACTTAAGTTCGATATGGTCGTTCACTTTGTCGTGTACAACGCTGAAAATTCTATACCGGATTGAGGAACATAAATTCCACCTTTAAGTAGGTATGCATATCTCTTCCCAGATTATATTATCTTGATATTTTACTGATATTATTATTTAGATTTTTTTAAATGATATTATTTCTTTGGTTATTTAATTTTTTTTTTAGATTTTATTTGATTTCTTTGAATTCCTTTTAGCCTGACGTTGAACTCCAAATTATTTAAAATCTTGCAAATATAATATTTAACCCGACATTATATCTCACGGGATAATCTCCACACATTTTAATAACCAAAAAAATCCGAAAAACCGGTAAATCAGATAAATATAATCAATCAGATATTATAGAAATTTAGATTTTGGTATACTTTTGGGTGTTAAACGTCAACAATCTCCAGAACATTTTTTGTAATCCTCCCGAGATATTTTAGGGAAGTAATGGCTAGTTAGTTTATAGGAAATGTGTAAAATTCATAAGATGTTGGGTTGTGTAGGCTTAGTGGTTAATGATATTTGGACTTGACTCGGCTCATTCATGAGCCCAATCGAGACAAAGATTGACATAGAATGAAAGATATATACATGCTACTCATGTACATAAGATAAACTTTCTTTTTTTTTTTTTACAGGAAATGAAAGTCTTTGGTTGGAATGCATAAAAATACTGTTAGTATTAAAAAATTGCGCCCTTATCTCGTGGTAGCGATGACAAGTGATTTCTTAAGTGTCGCGCTTCAGACCGCGCCACTCGATAAGCGTGGTGTTGTTGCTGTCCTGAACCTTGACACTGGTAGAAAATCTCAGTCCAATACTATAACATGAGTCAATACTCGCGGTCCACGCGAATCTCCTTTTAACACTAAAAATACCCCAATTTACTCAACATTTCACAAAATGTAAGGATCTCGTTGAGGAATACCGCGTCATTCAATGTCGCATTCTTGGACGGTCTCTCTATTATATTTTGAGTGTCACTTCCTTAATCGCGAGATATAATAGTATTTTTTAGTATTTTTAAAACTAAAACCGTGATCTCTTTTGTATCTCGAGTGAAGTGGTTCTGAATCAAGAGATAAAACGATAGTTCGAATCTTTCTAAAACTAAAATCGTATCGTCACCTTTAAAAGTAACTTTCCGACGATATTTTAAAATGGAAAAGACTTGGAAGCAAAACAGGAATACATGGCCTAACACCTCTTCGGAGTGAATTCAGAGGGGACAAGAAACAAAGTGGGATCCCCCAGAAACTACGTCGTACTTACTTTTCGAATATGCATGTAAAGCAAGGATCAGCGGTTTGTTTGTTTTTTTTTTTTTCAAAAATAGATTTAATTGTAATTGTTACGTACAAATCTGTTCATTCGCTTTAATTTGGAAGTCGGAGAGTAATCCCGTTTTCACCCCTTTTAAAATATATTATAAACTTTATTATAATTAAAAGTCAACGTTGCCACCATCCGATATAGCAATGATATTTTCCATTCCCGGTACAAAATAAACAAAGTAACAAAATTTTCTGGACCTTTTGGGCATGAAAATTTGATTCGGTTCTTTAGCATTCCAAGTGCTAAGGCAGACACCAGTACTTCATTCCCCTCCCCCCCCAACTCTCGTGTCAACGATCCCCGACTGGCTCGCCTCTCTCAACTCACTCGCAGCCTCTGTCCCTTCCTTCCTCCACCTTGTCGTGGCCCCAATCCTCCTCACAGAGCCCACCTTAACCCATCTCCTCCCATGCCCGTTACCCCGACCCGGCTGGCCTTGCGGGTTACTCCTCCCACTACCCTGAACATGTTGCCGTCGTCAAATGGACAGCCCCCTTATGTGAGGACATCATGGTGCCCAATCGGGTGACGCAAGACCACAGGCCAGTCAAATACCCGGTAGTTACCAACATGGGGTTGGTCCAAGTGGTAAGGAGCTTGGATTCGCTTAAGGAGGTCTCGGGTTCGAAACCTACCGTACGCAGCCACCCCTGTTGGGAGACTCACCCACCATAGCCAGGTGTCCTACCCGGGTCGAGTCCGGATTAGTCGGAGCGAAGCTCCGGAAATCGGGCGGGCAACCAAAAAAAAAAAATACCCGGTGGTTGGGCCGAGGAAGGCAGTGAAGATAACGTTCCTGAAGCTGGAGGAAAGGGGAAGAGGCGGTGGCCGATGTTATCACAGAGATGGAGAAGGATGGCATCGAGGGGAAAATTTCTAACCAGGCCGCAATGTCGATCTCTCTCAAAATGATGTTGAAGTTACTCCTCACGGTTGCGGTACTCACCTCCTTCTACTACTTCCTCGGCCAGCGAAGTCCTGTTCGTGTCCACAATGTCCACAACCACCTCCAACTGAGGGCGAATGACCTATGTGAAGGCACCCTTCACCCCCAACTCTGTATTTCGACGTTGCTATCGTTCCCAGACCTGGCATCCAAGTCCGTCCCTGAGATCATCTCCACTGCCCTTAACCAAACCATCCAGCACGTCTCGGCCGCCTCCTCCAGCTGCTCTAATATCCGGAAGAGGCGTCATGGGCTTGGGCAGCTTGAGAGGCAGGCCCTGGCTGACTGCATTGACCTTTTCGACAGCACCGTGTCCGAGCTCGCCGGTGCCGTCCATGACCTGTCAATCGTCCATCCCGAGCAGCGCTACCGAGACCTCCAGACGCTGCTCAGTGGCGCCATGACGAATCAGTACACGTGCCTCGACGGGTTTGCTTTCAGCAAGGAGAAGGACGTGATCAGGGAGCTATTCGAGGAGAGTGTCGTGAACATCTCCCACCACGTGAGCAACTCCCTTTCGATGCTCCGTAAGCTCCCGGGGCGGCCCTCCGCCGAAGCTGATGAGGGCGAGGCCTTCCCTGGGTACGGCAAGGTCAAGGGAGGGTTCCCGTCGTGGATCTCCCCGCACGACAGGAAGCTCCTCCAAGCCACCGTTTTCTCCACCCCGGTGAACCTCACTGTGGCGAAGGACGGCACTGGAGACTTCACCACTGTTGAGGAAGCCATCACCGCATCCCCAAACAACAGCTACACGAGGTTCGTGATATACGTGAAGGCGGGAGCTTACTTCGAGAACGTTGAGATCGTGAGGAAGAAGACGAATCTGATGCTCCTTGGGGACGGGATCGGCCAGACCGTCATAAAGGCAGCGCGTAACGTCGTCGACGGCTCCACCACTCTCGGATCGGCAACTTTCGGTGAGTCCTCTGATTTTCCTAACTAATCAATTCGTAACTTTGTCCATGCCTTAATCTAAATCAACTCAAACGGGTAACATGATGGGATTGGATTGGGTTCCTTAATCCCCACGTGGTACCGACACCGCTCATGTTGGTAATAACATTTT
The DNA here is from genome assembly GCA_023653495.1 of Melastoma candidum. NCBI lineage: Eukaryota > Viridiplantae > Streptophyta > Magnoliopsida > Myrtales > Melastomataceae > Melastoma > Melastoma candidum. Next base: position 1,332,969 of record CM042887.1, read on the forward strand.
CTTCTGTCTGTTCGAATTGCAGCTGTTGAGGGAGACGGATTCATAGCCAAGGGCATAACCTTCGAGAACTATGCAGGCCCCAGCAAGCAACAGGCGGTGGCCTTAATGAGCCGGGCGCAGGTCTCTGCCTTCTTCAACTGCAGCTTCGTCGCGTACCAGGACACCCTCTACGTCCACTCCCACCGGCAGTTCTATCGGAACTGCGACGTGTACGGCACCATCGACTTTATCTTTGGGAACGCGGCGGTGGTCTTCCAAGACTGCCGCCTCTACGCTCGCAAGCCCAACCCCAACCAGAAGAACGTATTCACGGCCCAGGGGAGGGCACACCCGAACGAGAACACAGGGATCTCGATAATAAATTGCAAGGTGGCGGCGGCGGCGGACCTGATCCCCGAGCTTTCCTCATTCAAGAACTACCTGGGCCGACCGTGGAAAGAGTACTCGAGGACAGTGTTCATGCTGTCGCACATGGAGAACCTGATTGACCCTGCAGGGTGGCTCGAGTGGAACGGAACTTTCGGGCTGTCGACTCTATACTACGGAGAGTACAATAACACGGGACCCGGGGCGAACACCACCGGCAAGGTGAATTGGCCTGGCTACAGGGTCATCAACAACTCCAGTGAGGCCAGTCAGTTTACCGTGGGGCCGTTCATTCTGGGGAACGAGTGGCTCAACGGGACTGGGATCCCCTACTAATCCGGATTGACGGGCTAAACATCGTCCCGTCGGCATTGGCCCATGAGTCAAATTTTATGAAGATCGGTTGTTTAATTAAAACTCGTGTGCTTACTGTTGGTTCATTCTAGTTGATATCGATTGAGAGCTTAGTTATCTCAGAAGATTATTCCTCGAAGAACAAACCCGGCTGCACTGGCAACATTTGCTGTATTTATTCAAAACTGTTAGTATTCATCTTACGAATAACATGCAAGTGGATACTTCTGAATTCAAAAGAAATGCTACGAAGTTGGTGGTATATTCCGCTCTATATCTCCGATCTATGCAAAACAAATGCTATCCAAATCCAAACTGCAAGCATTTGCGAGCGCCAAAAAGCTTGTTCCGGCATGAGCCGAACAACCAAGGCATTGCGTACAATACTGAGGAAAATGGTAGAACATCGAGGCAACACCAAGTTCATGGAAGCTCCGGAGGTCGGTTCACACTCAAACAGACCTACCGTTTCCATTCCCAAGCAGACCGCTCAACTCCGTATCCTTGTCAAGGAATTCCCAATCCCATATCTTCCCAGTGTCAGTACTAGGTCTGTCTTCCTCGAGAACAGCATTCGATGATAACCCACCAAAGAACATTCTCTCGTTGCTCTTTTCCGGGATCTCCAATGCCTCGTCATCGTTGATATTCGGGCTGTTGGACAGACTTCTTCGAGAGGTCTGACTCGAGGAGACAGATTGACTCAGAGGGACCTGAGCATCAAATTTTTCCTTCAGAAGCCTCACATCCTGACATATAACAGATATTTCGCCCCTGCATATGCAAAACAAACCTTATAATCCAACATCTGAAGCGAGATTGATGGTTTGATGAACAAACACTTGCTTACTGTAATATGTCGACAACATTCCCACGGTCCATGAGAAAATCGCGCAGCTGCAAAAGCAAAAAGAACATTGTAGATCTCATCAATGATAGATCCAAACAGCCAAACAATACAATTCCAACAAACACAGTCAGTAATACTACGAACCCTGGAATTCTCCTTAGCAGCTTCTTGAAGTAATTTTGACTCTTGCACAACTTTATCCATTATGGCTTCCTGTTTGGCCAGGGCAGCACGCGCGGATTCTTCTTTTTTTAACTTCTCCTTCTCCGCCTCTAATCTCGCTTCGTCAGCCTCCAGGATACGAGATTCCATTATTTTGCTCATCGTCCATAAGCACATCCAGAGGAAAGAGGAGGAAGTTGACAAATAAAATAATACAATACATGATCAGAGGCAATCATTTGAGCACTCAAAAGCCAAATAAAAATGAAAATAAAAAGCACCTCATCAAGAATAGAAAGGGCCTTATCACGTTCATCTGACAAGCAGCGCAATCGAGATTGCAACTCCCGGACTTCAGTCGCCAAAACTGCCTTCTCCCCATAAACTTCTCCAGCATGCTGCAACCATAACCACACATTAAGCCAAAAGTTTCCAGGAGCGCTAATGAACATCAACTACCTCAAACTATAAAGATTGGTCCCCACCATGTTGTTTGCGTTCTTAGCATGCACCAGCATCTGTTTCAGTTCCATGACTTTGGTAAGCACATTAACGCCTCCCATTTCAGCTTCCTCCTTCGCCATCTCCGCGGCTCTTTCTCGATCCTCAACTTCTTTCATCATGTTGATCACCGACTCCACAGCAGAGAGCAGAGTTTTCTGCAATATTCCTTACATGAGAGAATAGATATATAGGATGTAACACTTGGGTCGCTATATGCAATATGAAGCCATTGACTGACAAGTAAAGTGCACCTTATTGTTCTTCACATCATCGATGATCTGTTCAAGAAGATTGATGTTACAAATTTGTTCAGAACGGGCAGCCATCACTTCCGAAGGAGATCCATCATCCTCCTGAGGATTGCCCCCGCCACTGCAACCAGGTTTCGAAGTTACTGTGGCAGCTTCTACATCCTGTTGACATGGCAATTAATTTTGGGCCTGGGTTTAGAACAGAAACCCAGTAATCCCTCAAGTCACACTCCGAGTCGGCCCAAGATGTAGTCGTCTAGGCCGACTCACGACGAAGTCGACTAGGTCGATTTATGACGAAGTCGACTAGGTCGACTTATGAACGGGGTCGACTAGGTCGACTCACAGCGAAGGAATATGGTGATCAAAGCCAATCAAGATGACTCAACAGTAGCTAGGTCTACTAGTAGGGTCAAGTCGACGGAATCCTGGATAAGTCGACCAAGTCGATCGTAGTCCGTACAGATCAGTCAAGTCGACGAGGTTGAAATAAATTTATTCATTTTCAATCACGTTTGTTAAAGATCGTAACTGATCTTAAATATCCAGGAACGTGATCCCATATATCAAGGGGGTTGTTGAGACACTCCCACGACATTAGGGATCACGATCTATAACACGATCTGCAAAACGATCTATCTGTTACGCGTTAATCGCGTACGAGTTCTCTATAAATAGCAGAGGGATTTTTCAAGACAGTAGACGACCATACACAGCCAAAACTCTGAAGTTTGATCGTCAACCTTAGGAATTAGATACCTCGACCCGGTTTATAGGTCAACCTCCCTCCACCGGCAGAGTGAGCTCGTAGGGCCTTTGCCGTCAACCCCCGCCAGCGACACCACCGACGGAGTGAGCTCGTAGGGCCTTCGTCACAGCTTCCCGCCAGCGACCACCACCGACGGAGCGAGCTTCCAAGGCCTTCGTCACAAGTTCTCCACCGTCACAGATTTCCACGTCGTCGTCAATACTTGCACTTTTTTCCATTTTTAATGGTTGTAAGCCCTGTTTCCTTTATTCATTAAGATTGTAAGACTTGCATTTGATTTCAATAAAATTGTGCATCTTCTTACTGGCGACCACAATATAACTACTGTGAGTCCATTGCCAAATATTTCCAACGTAATCCGTTTCGTGCGCGAACACGTTTTTGGCGACCACAGTGGGAGCACGTTGAGAAAAAAGATCTTAGTCTCAAATGCCGGGGAATACTCGAAGCCGTGAGTCTCAGAATCCCTTAGATGGGGAAAACCAGTCAGAACTTCCTCCGGGAATGAGCTTGCAAGCGCCGGCCCTAGGAGGCCAGGCAGCTACAAACCAGTCAGAACTTCCTCCGGGAATGGACTTGCCAGCGCCGGCCCTAGGAGGCCAGGCAGCTACAAACCAGTCAGAACTTCCTCCGGGAATGGACTTGCCAGCGCCGGCCCTAGGAGGCCAGGCAGCTACAAACCAGTCCACCTTTGATTCACATACCCCGTCCGAATTTATATCAAGACTGGAGTTCCACAAGGAACTGGGGGACGTGCGTCAGGAGTTGACCAATATGAAGGGCATCCTAATCGATGTCCAAACCCTAATAGGGCGTCTTTCTGGCCCGAGAAACGAGGAAAGAGTAAGACCTCATATAAGAGAAACCCCCTTTAGGGAGTCTACGTTCATGGCAGACGCTCGTCGGACTACTCAAGGGCCACGTAACGTGACTTTTGAGCAATCCGACATAAGGACAAATGCTCTTTTCGAACCCGGGAATCTGGTTCCCCCTAGTCGACCCTCTTCTTCACGTAATCGACCAACGAATACGTATTGGAATGAGGCAGAGGACTTTCAAGAGGAAACAGATCGAGGGGAGGATTTTATTCCGTCTCATCGCCCTGGAAAAGAACCTGTAATCGATGCGACTGGAGATCCCTATGAGTTTGGATCCCGAGGTGGAAACTTTCGGGAGGAACCTTCTTTCTATATGAGAAATCCAGCGAATCAGGCAATGGGGGAAAGATCTCCATACAGCCCGATAAGGTCGACTCGACCTCCAGCGCAGGCCCCAGTAGGCGGTGTATCCCCAGATTTGAGGGAGGCCATAACTCAGGTTATAGAGCAAGTCGTCCCCGGAATAGCTCGGCGAGACGATGCCTGTTTGTACAGGTCTCCCTATCCTGCATATGTCGACAGGGATTTCCCTCTACCTAGAGGTTATAAGGTACACGACTTTACTCGTTTTTCGGGTGAAGATGAAATGACCCCACTTGAGCATATCGCTCGCTTCACTCACCAACTTGGTGAGGCGGCGGGGAACGACTTTTGGAAACTGAAGCTCTTCCCTAACTCGTTAACGGGAGATGCCTTTACGTGGTATGCGAGTTTGCCGCCAGGGTCAGTAGCCTCGTGGACTCAGATGCAGTCTATGTTCGTTAAGACCTTCGCTCGACTGGACACCCCCATGTCGATGTTTGAAGTAATGCGCCTTAAGCAGGCTAACGGAGAACACCCAGGGCAGTTTCCAATGAAACTTAGGAAGGCCCTACTACGGTGTAGACCCCCCATACCGGAGAAAGATCAATTACTTCTCGCATTAAATGGGTTGACTATCCCGTTCCGGAAAAAGCTGCAGGGCGAGCGCTTTGCTGACCTGTATGACTTAGCAAGGAGGGCTACTGAGTATTATCAGCTCCTTACAGAGGAAGCCCAGCTGACCCGAGCCTACCAAGTCGACACTTATGAAGTCGACGTGGCGGAATTCGTCAAGGGGGAGTCGACTGTATGCGATCCCCTGATTAAGAAGAATTCCAAAGCTAAGGCATCCCAAAAGAATGCCGAGGAAAGAAAATATTCTTTCGACACGGATAAAGTCGACGCTATATTCGACTGGCTTTATCAAAGGAAAAGGATTAGACTTAAGCCCGGCCATCGAGTTCCCCAGACAGAGAGGGAAAAGAATAGGAATTACTGCAAGTGGCATGGGTCTTTCACCCATGCTACCAAGGACTGTTTGTCCTTTAGAAATATCATCCAGGATTTAATAGAGTCTAAAGAGCTCCGTTTTCCCGAGGTCGACGAAGTCGCCGTGGTGGATAATAATCCATTCGGGGATGAAGTCGCTATTCATACGTTTGGCATATTTGACGCTGAGGTTAATCTCTTAGAAGTTATTAACGACTCTGCTGTACCCTCGCAGGACGTACAAGCAACCGGCGAGACTTTGGTGGCTAATGCCCTCATGAAGCGACTGGCTGAGCGTGGGGTCTTCATTCTGCCCAAAGGAAGGGAGAAGTGGCTATGCCACTGGCGTTTGAACGACACTCACACTACGGATCGGTGCCACACGTTCAAGAAGTACCTGCTGGACAACAAGACAGAGGAGTGGTACGACTTGACCCCGTTCGAGGAAGCAGCAATGTCGCTGAACGCTCCCCAAGGATCTTCTCACGCCCTCAAAAGCCCTCCTAGCGCAGATCACCGATTAGCCTTGCGAGGAGGAAGAGGAGGCCCCCAGGGTCACAAGGGGAATGGAGAGGCAGTCGCCCGGGGAACAGAACGCCCGGCACGGCGACTGGAGTTCATAGATTCGTCTGGCCAAAGGGTCATCAAACAGGGGTACACTAGAACTACCCCTGTCAAGGAGATCAGGCCGGTAGAGGAACATAAGGGAGCGGACCAACCTCAGCAGGCCATGAATCGCAGGCCCCGCTACGCGTCGCAGACAGTTGATCCTCAGGAACTGCGGAGGGGGCCACCCATCGCCCAATTCCTGGACGAAAAGCTGCTGTGCCAAAAGTGCAAGCTGATCGCTCACAACCACATACTCATCACCCAGCTCTGCACAGCATGCTGCGTGAGCTACTTCTTGCGGCTCGTCGACTTATCCGCGAAAGGGGAGATGCTGGTGAAGGCAGTCCGTCCTGAGGGTTCAGGTAACTCGAACCCTAACAAGCCCTCTTCGAATAGGCCAGCAGATAACCCTGTGCAGGTAGGATATGACCCAGCCGACGGAAGGTTTGTGGAGGTAAGTCGACTTCCTTTTGGTTCTAAGAAACCAAGGTTTGTCAAAGCGCTTAACCCTTCGTCTCAATGGCAGAAGGCGGAAAGGAAGGTTACGCTTCCCGTAAGGGCTCAAAAGAGAAAAGAAAGGCGTCTAAGTCACGCCCAGAAGAAGCCGAGAATGACCCTTGTGACGCCACCCGTTGGCGGGAACCACGCCACAGGGAAACAAGTCGCAGAACCCGAGCGGGTCGAGTCTACTGACTACTCGGAAGACCCAGGCTCGAGCTTCGACTACACTCCTCTACGAGGAGATAAGCCCTGCGACTTCAACGCAGAGCAAGGGCCCCTCGTGAGCTGTAACGCTCTTACCCTCCCTGCGGAGTTCGCCTGCAACAACAAGTCGGAGGCACCGGAAGGTAAAACTCTCGACTCTAAAGTCACTACATTTCCTTCTGGCTTCCCTCTGCACTGGTTGAGGAAACCATCAGATCGCATGAAACAGCATATGCATTCGCTGTACATCTCAGCCACCTTTGATGGTGTCTTAGTGGGCCGAGTCTTAATAGACAATGGCGCCACTGTCAATGTTCTTCCCCTTGCCAAATTTAGATTACTTGGATACAAGCCTAGCGAGTTGGTGCGAACCGACGTAGCTGTAAGTGGCTTTAATGGGAGAAAATCCGAGTGCCTGGGCATATGCTCCGTGCGCCTAGGCGTCGGGAGACACGAGCAGGAAACCGCTTTCTTTGTAATCGATATAGCCCCTTCATTTAATGCGCTTTTAGGATGCGATTGGCTTCATAAAGCCGCCGCGATTCCATCTACTTTGCATAGGGAGTTAATCTTATGGCTTGACTCCGAAATAGAAATCGTTAAGGCTGATGAATACTCCTGTTGTGACAAGGGTATTTTGCATGCAGAGACGTGTAAGACAATCAAGGACCTTACTCTGGACCAGCGCTACAAGCTGGGAGACCCCACAGTCGGACCCTTAGGTGAACCTTCTGGGAAGTTCGACTTCATCGTAAGCTACGGCACCTCTCACCCCAAGCCTGACGAAGGACCGATTGTGCCAACAGGATGGGGGCCCGACTTCACAGACAAAGACATAGACGAGGTCCTGCAGGAGGTAGTCACGACCAAGGATGGAGGCGAGACGAACAACAGCCCAAGCGGCAACAAGGGAGAAGCGCCTAAGAGCCAAGAGAGCACTGCGACGGAGTTGGAGCCCGATAGACTCCTACATGAAGGGATGTATGGACAGTAAGGAGAAAGGTCATGCAGTCGCTGATATCCTAAAGCGACTTCAGAAGCATGTTAGGATGTCTAGGAAAGTAGGATGCCAAATAGGCAACATCAATTTCGAAGCTAGGTCATGTAATAACGTTGACACCGATTTAGGTGGTGTCCAGAGTCGTGAGTCACTGATGATGCCATGTGACTCACTCGTAGGCGTCAATTTAGGCGAGGCATCAAGCCCTCGAATTGTTTTCATCAGTTCCTCAATGAATAAAGAACTTTTCAATTCTATCAAAGCTACTCTAAAAGAGTTTAAAGACTGTTTCGCTTGGGATTACACTGAGATGCCTGGCCTAGATCGCCGACTTGTGGAACACAAGTTACCAATCAAGACGGGATTTAAACCAGTCCAACAGGCGCCGAGGAGAATGACTCATGAAGTCACTCAAGCAGTATTCGAGGAAGTCAAGAAGCTCTTTAAAGCTGGATATATAAGGACATCGAGGTACACCGAATGGATATCCAGTATAGTTCCTGTCATTAAGAAGAATGGTAAGATTAGAGTTTGCATCGACTTCAGAGACTTGAATCGTGCCACTCCAAAGGATGAGTACCCCATGCCTATCGCAGACGACTTAGTCGACAAGACTGCAGGGCACCAAATTATGTCCTTCATGGATGGTTTCTCGGGATATAACCAAATCTTCCTAGCTGAGGAGGATATCCATAAAACTGCGTTCAGGTGTCCCTTAGGCATTTTCGAATGGGTAGTCATGCCATTCGGACTCAAAAACGCTGGGGCAACCTACCAACGAGCCATGAACGCTGTATTTGATGCCTCGATTAACAAAACAGTCGAAGTATACATAGACGATATAGTGGTCAAGTCGCAAGATGAGAGGTCACATGTTAATGACCTTAGAAATGCTTTCATTCGAATGAGAAAGCATCAGCTCAAACTAAACCCTCTCAAATGTGCCTTCGGAGTCAGAGCAGGACATTTCCTAGGGTTCCTAGTCCATCAACGTTGCATAGAAGTCGACCAGAACAAAGTGAATGCCATTCAAAGATTGAACCCTCCGAGTAATAAGAAGCAGTTACAGGCTTTCTTAGGAAGGGTCAATTATCTAAGGCGATTTATTGGTAACGTCGCTGGACGGACAGAAGTTTTCTCGACTTTACTAAAGGCGAAGGGAAATTTTGTATGGAGCGACGAACACCAAAAAGCATTTGAAGGCTTAAAGGAGTACTTAATGAAGCCGCCTGTGCTTGCCCCTCCTCGGATAGGAAAGCCCTATCTGCTTTACGTGGCAGCGACTGAATCAGTCATCGGTGCCATGTTAGCCCAAGAGGCGGAGGACAAAACTGAGAGAGCAGTCTACTATTTGTCAAGACAACTGACTGCTACAGAAAAGCGCTATACAATTAAGGAGAAGTTATGCCTGTCAGTCTTTTATGCTGTTAAGAAGCTGAGACATTATATCGGATCCCAAGAGGTTCATGTTATTGCCAAGTCTCCAGTCATAAAATACTTTTTCGAAAGTCCCCTATTGACCGGAAGAATTAGTAAATGGAGCTTGGTCCTATCCGCACACGATCTGCGTTTCAAACCTCAACAGTCGGTGAAAGGGCAGGCCTTAGCCGACTTCTTAGTGAACCACGATCCATCTGCATCAATCGATCAAGAGGAATCCCTTGAGGATGTCTGGCAAGCTTGGTTTGATGGATCTTCGGCGAAATCCGGCGTAGGCATAGGCCTCCACATACTTTCGCCACTAGGAAAGGACGTTCGCCTAGCATATCGTTTGTCGGCGACTCATACAAACAATGCGACTGAATATGAAGCGTTGATCACGCTCTTGAAGGAATTATTAGCCTTGGGAGCCAGGAAAGCCAGAGTAATGGGAGACTCTCAACTGGTTATTAACCAGATGAACGGCGACTCTCTATGTCAAGAGAAACTCGCACCCTATCATCAAGTCGCTCGAAGGCTAGTCAAGCGGTTCGAAGCAATTACTTTCCTCTTTGTAGGCCGGGAGGAAAACACAATCGCTAACGACTTGGCCCAAAAGGCTTCAAGATACAAGACCAAAAGAGGAAGCGATTGTATCCCAGAAATAGCTTCCCACCTAGCTCCCCAAGGCGACGCGTTCACTCTGAACATAATGACAAGCGATAAAGATTGGAGGAGGCCAATCACCGACTTCCTCTCCGACCCAACACAAAAGGCGAGCCAAAGAATCAAGACTCAGGCTTTGTCGTACACCCTTATAGATGGGGTACTTTACAGAAAGACCAAAGAAGGAGTCCTACTAAGGTGCGTCGACTTAGACGAAGCGACCCCAATTATGTTGGAGACTCACCAGGGTTTATGCGGGTCTCACCAATCTGGCACCAAAATGTCTTGGACTATCCAAAGACATGGTTTTTACTGGCCATCGATGCTAACGAACTGCATAGAAATGGCTAGGGGGTGCCAAGAGTGTTAAAAACATGGTCCGGTGACAAGGGCCCCAGCGTCCGACTTAGTCTCAGTCATCAAGCCTTGGCCATTTAGGTCTTGGGCTTTAGATATAATCGGGGAGATTCACCCACACTCGAGTAAAGGCGATGCCTACATTCTAGTCGCTACTGACTACTTTACCAAGTGGGTCGAGGCTCAAGTATACCAGAAAATTGACCACAAAGGGGTGATCGATTTTCTCAGATCTTCCATCATTTATAGATTTGGGATTCCCCAGAATATCGTAGTAGACAATGGCACCGTTTTCAATAATGAGCAGGTGCGTGAATTCGCTGCTGAGTTTAGCTTTTCAATCACTAATTCGACACCTTATTACCCCCAGTCGAATGGACAAGCTGAAGCTACTAATAAGCTCATAAAGAATAACATTCAGAAAATGGTTGGTGCAAATCCAAGAGAATGGCACAAACTATTACAGGACACCTTGTGGGCTCTAAGAGTCACCAAGAGAGACAGCACAGGAGAAGCCCCTTTTTCGCTGGTATATGGGCAAGATGTTGTCCTACCTATTGAGATTCGATACAGGTCGCTCAGGGTAGCTCATCCTGACTTGCAAGACGAGGCAATGTACCTCGCTTTAGAAGAATTGGAAAAGAAGCGACTCGACGTAATAGACCGACTCGAGATACATAAGCAAAGAATTGCTAGGCACTATAATAAAAAGGTTGTCCATAAGCGCTTCAAAATGGGCGACTTAGTATGGAAGATGATCCTACCTCTTAAATCAAAGGACCAAGTCATGGGTAAGTGGTCTCCTAATTGGGAGGGTCCATATGAAGTGTGCGAGACATACTCATCTAATACGTATCGACTTATGACCAGAGAAGGGGATAGACATCCATTGAAGGTCAATGGTAAATATCTTAAATCCTACCGCGCGACTATCTGGGAAGCTCATCATAAAATCCTAAGACAAAGGACTCCATTAATTTGGGAAGCGCTTAATTCCTAAGAAAATCGCGCTAGGCTTCAGTAACGCTGTTTGGAAGAATGAATTGAGCATAGTGGGCAGAAATTCATTTGAGACACAAAGTACTTGACTTGTTCAGTAAAGCAAAAAACAATGGAATTGCATTGTTCTTTGGTTACAAATCTAGTCTCCATAACCCGCCAACTTCTTTGAAATCGAGGACAAGGGATTTACGAGTTCGTCGCTTCGCGTTCACCTTGTTTCGCTGGGCATAAAGGTCGACGACCTTTTCTCTATCCTTCTCAGCATTGGCCTCCAACTCCTCGATTTCTTGAGTATTGATCGACGTAAGCTGCCGAGTCAGGTCATTCTTGAGGTTCGTGTAGAACTCTATCTGTCTCTCTGCCTCGGTCAGCTTCTCTTGCACATCGACCAGACGTTGGCGGGCGTCCTGTGCAGCTTTAGAGGCCTGCCCTCGAGCTTCATTGATTGACTGAATCTTCGAGTCAGTCAAGTCGAAGGTGAGCAGGTCGGCGTAGTAATCCCTCCAGCGGGTCCAGTACGTCGACCTGAAGCTCTTGCAGGCCCCCAGTATTTCGTCCGTGACCCGAGGGGATGTCTCGATCTCCTTCAACAGCTGCTGCATCCTCCTAAATTCGTTGACGCTTAAGGGGTCAATGAGCAGAAGTTGGCAAAATTCTTCAATATCCTGGTGAAGCTTCACCCATGGGTCGCTGGTCGAGGTCGCTGCAGCAGGACCCTTCAGAATAAGAAATGAAATGTTGCTAAGACACAATATCCCGAAAAGTCGACACCTTCATGCAATCGAATACTTACCTCTGAAGGTAGTAAATCCTCAGAACTTTCGCCCGAAGAAGTGGAAGGAGTAGGAGCCTTCTTGTAACCAGCAGTCATCTTCACTCTCTTCGAACGAGCTTGTGAAGTGTCGCGGTTAGAATCGCGATAACAACGCCATGCTTTGTGTGAAAGAAGAACACATACCACTGGTGGTGCAGAAGTGGGGACTGAAGAGGAAGGGACGCCTTGTTCTTCCTCCTCTCGCATCGACTGAGGTGGTGCCCCCTCTCGCGTCGACCAAGTTGAAGGATCGACTAAAACCATAGCGGTTCCTTCTTCTTGTAGCAAGACTTCAGGAGCCTGCTCTTCCTAGAGTAGAGTGTAATAAAACCAAAGTTCATATATGAACTAGAGTAATATATCTTAGCAGGGAATCGAGCTCACCTCGGCGATCGAAGCCGTTGCACCTGTCTCGAGCACAACCGGAGTAGGCTGGTCACCACCTCCGGTTGACGCTTCGCCCTAGGCAATATAGTGCGGGTTAGATACAGAAGCTCAAGATGAATTAGAATCAGTAGAGTCATACCTCTGTAGTCGCTCCTCGAGCGATATCGACCGTCGCTAAGGTCGCAGGCACCGCAGCAGATGATGAACTCACTACTGGTGATCTGAGTGGGGCCACCGCTGCTGGCGACCTGGAAGAAGAAGTCGCCACTACGGTAGTCGGCGACTTGGGAAGAGGAGCCGCCACTGGAGATGGTACCTTCACCAGTCTCCTCCTCTGGGATAGAGGCATCTCCTCAAGATCTCCTTCCTCGGCCGCCTTGCGCTTTGGAGCGCTTTTAGGTCGAGCCTTAGAGGGATCACCTGCGGCTGTTTCCCTGGAGCTCGCCACCTTAGCTTTCCCCTTGCTAGTCGACTTGAGTCTAGAAGGAGCAGGGGCAAGGGGAGCTTTAGGCTTGGGTTTTCCAGAGCCTTGAGGCATCATTGATCCTGAAAAGGAGAAAGCTCACGATTAATACTAAGAACCCAACACTCTTAAAGTAAAGCTAAGTCTTTACCTTTTGCTTTGATATGCGCGTCATCTATGTAAAAATCAGGCTCCTTGGAGACCTCCAAGAAATGCATCAAAGCCCGCAGCTCTTTATAGGTAGCCGACCACAGCACAGTGAAGAACTGTGTGGCGAAACAGGCAGAAGTATCAGATGGAAATTCCATCTGGGAGAGCTGCGCCTTGCCGTTGAGCAAGTCGAGGGTCTTCGGGGCGATCGGCTTGCACCCAATTCTCTTCATCCTGTCCCCGCACAAGCCACCGGTAGGGTCGGCAAGTGGAACTGCTACACCCTGGATGAACCCAAACTGCCTTGCACACAGCTGAGGGTTATAGACTTCAAAGGTCAGGTAGTCGTCAAAGATAACTGGTAGGTCCCTGCGGGTCAATACCCCATTCCAGAAGCCACGAGCAGCTTGAAGATTAATTTCCTGAGCAAATGTCTTGCCGCCTGGAAAGGGTGCCCAGTTGCGTCGATCTACCCTGCCGAAGTCGACGATGTGCTTCATGTGGCCAGTGATCGATGTCATAAGCCATTGATCCTTCCGCTGGCAGCACTGATCCAAGATGGTCTCCCAATAATAGGCAGATTCGAGGGGCGAAGAAGGGCCCTTGAACCCAGTCAATCCTGGCATCCACATAGCCGACCAGAGGTGAACTAACCAGAGCAACCCTCCTGCTGGATGTTTTGGAAATGGCTTGATCTGAGTCGTCGCTCTGTCCAGATCATGGTAAAGAAGACCCAAAATGAAGGGGGCCCAAGAGATTTCTTCATTGGTCTCCCTCAGAAAGTTGGCCACTGCATAAGAAGTGTGGCTGACCTTCTTCCCAGGGAAGCAATAAACAAACTTGCTTAACCAGGTGCTGAGAAACTCGACCTCTTCCCGGGCGCCAAAACCTTCGGTCGACAACTTCTCATCTGACTCCTTGCCTGCTGAGGCCATTTTTAAGTGCCTGCTCACCACCTCCATGTACTGAAGGGCGCCCTTGGGATTAATATCACCTGCCTGAGAGTATTGTCGAACAGGGAGGCCATTGACTTTGCACCTGGTCAAAATCTTCACATCTGCCAATGTAACAGACATGGGACCCTCCGGGAAATAGAAGCAGTTGACAGTAGAGTTCCAGAATGGCAGCATGGCCGAACAAACCCTAGGATCACAGTTCTTGTCTGCCACGGACATTCTAAAGAACCTCAAGATCTTCTGATTCCTAAACCTCTCTGTGAAGTGCTCCTCCCACATCTCGAGCCATTCCACCATCTCAGATTTAGATGCAGAAGGAAAACACAGGAAGGATCCCTGACCTTCCCAGTTGAGGGGATCGACGAAGTCGGGATGGCAAATCGGGATGGGCTTCTCAGTGACGAGATAGTTGAGCGGCACCGTCCCCGGGAAAAAATGCTCCGGCAGGATAGGTCCGAGAGTGACGCCTGATCCCTGATCCTCTGCGACCGGAACGGGTCCGGTTGGCCCCGCACGCAGATTATGGAACTCGAAAGCCTTAAAAGTCGACATCTTTTTAAGGATCGGAAGAGTTTTGAGGAGGGAGACGAAGAGTTTTCTGGAAAGCGAGGGTTTCTGGTTTCTTGGAGAAGATGGAGAAGTGTTGAGCAAGGAAGAAAAGTGCGGGAAAAGGACGATGACTCTCCTTTATATAGGGTATGATTTCTACTGAGTCGGCATAGCCAACCCAGCATAAAAGGGGGGCTTATGTTGACATGGCAATTAATTTTGGGCCTGGGTTTAGAACAGAAACCCAGTAATCCCTCAAGTCACACTCCGAGTCGGCCCAAGATGTAGTCGTCTAGGCCGACTCACGACGAAGTCGACTAGGTCGATTTATGACGAAGTCGACTAGGTCGACTTATGAACGGGGTCGACTAGGTCGACTCACAGCGAAGGAATATGGTGATCAAAGCCAATCAAGATGACTCAACAGTAGCTAGGTCTACTAGTAGGGTCAAGTCGACGGAATCCTGGATAAGTCGACCAAGTCGATCGTAGTCCGTACAGATCAGTCAAGTCGACGAGGTTGAAATAAATTTATTCATTTTCAATCACGTTTGTTAAAGATCGTAACTGATCTTAAATATCCAGGAACGTGATCCCATATATCAAGGGGGTTGTTGAGACACTCCCACGACATTAGGGATCACGATCTATAACACGATCTGCAAAACGATCTATCTGTTACGCGTTAATCGCGTACGAGTTCTCTATAAATAGCAGAGGGATTTTTCAAGACAGTAGACGACCATACACAGCCAAAACTCTGAAGTTTGATCGTCAACCTTAGGAATTAGATACCTCGACCCGGTTTATAGGTCAACCTCCCTCCACCGGCAGAGTGAGCTCGTAGGGCCTTTGCCGTCAACCCCCGCCAGCGACACCACCGACGGAGTGAGCTCGTAGGGCCTTCGTCACAGCTTCCCGCCAGCGACCACCACCGACGGAGCGAGCTTCCAAGGCCTTCGTCACAAGTTCTCCACCGTCACAGATTTCCACGTCGTCGTCAATACTTGCACTTTTTTCCATTTTTAATTGCTGTAAGCCCTGTTTCCTTTATTCATTAAGATTGTAAGACTTGCATTTGATTTCAATAAAATTGTGCATCTTCTTACTGGCGACCACAATATAACTACTGTGAGTCCATTGCCAAATATTTCCAACGTGATCCGTTTCGTGCGCGAACACATCCTCAACACCAACATTGGGTATACAATCAGGAGAAGCTTTGTTGTCCTCCAAACTCCCATTATGATTACTGAAAGCGATTGATTCAAGTTCCTGACTATTGGAGTTAAGTTAATATGGTGGTATTATAACGTGAACCCTAATATCATCTGCCTCAGCAGAAGGGCCATTTGAATGTGGTTCTCTACCACTGCTCTTCCAATGATCAGTATCATCAGACTCGACTGTCCCAGAAAAATTCAAACCACTCGAACTGTTGGCCAAAGTTGCAGTCGCCGTGATGCAGGTTGAGGTCGGCCCCCGGGAGGAAGTTCATCTCTTTCGGGAAGATGACGAGAAAATGATCAAACCCCAGTAACGATTTCCGAGGATAAGGACGAATGATTTGGTAAAGGTAGGATTTTTGTTTCTTGTCCGTTGGGTTCGTACGACATGGAGCCGGGTGCCGTGAAGAAACCCTTTCTTCACCCGGGTGAAGAAACCCTTTCTTTAATATTTATTCGAATCTCCAAATTTTACGTGACTGATCAATCGAAACTTGATCCCAGAATGTTTTTAGTTTTGCCCATGGAATGAATTTCACATGGTTCGCCGGGAGTTCAAAATTTATGGTCGGCGCAGGTTGTGCCGCGCGGGAGGACCGAGGAGCTGAACCCCAGCCTCATCGCCTCGATGTCGAACTGCAGCAGGTTGTCCTCCATCTGATAGATGAATTTATCATCGAATCAACCAGAATTCTTGAGATTTCACGTATTACGTCCTAACATTTACTAATTTTTCACATTTATTTATGGGGCATAAAATGCTCTTCACTACATATAAATTGCTGAGGAGAGTACTTAAAAATAAAGAATCATCTAAAAAAAATTCAAATTTAGAAAAAAAAAATAGTAAAATAGGACTTAATTTCAGAAATTATCTACACATTATCGTTAAATCGTATTACTTTAATTTTATACATAAGTCGCTTTTACGAGCAGTAACTAAAATGGACTAAATCATTATTTTAAATAATAATTCTGACTTGATAATTGTTTGAATGTTTTAACGTGTTATTACGATCGTTTGAGGTATCAACTTAAAAGTGATATTTAAGTAATTTCTTAAAATGAAATAATTTTTCTTACATGTGATCCATGTGAAGAGTGGGGGGGCTTGCTTCTTCTTTTGGGTGGCGTTGTGTTCCACATGAACACCAACACAAAGACCGGTCTTTTGGTTTGTTGTTTGGGGAGTCCCTCAGATGCACAGAGCATTCCCACTTTCCCCCTTTGCCCAATCCACTCAATATTTATTACAACGCAACGACCAAGGGGAGAACAATTGAAGCCTCGGCCGCATCCGTGTAAGAAAATATTCGCGTCCCTTTTGCTTTCTTTCTACGGAGGTTAGACCGACATTAGGCCGCAGGATTGAATACTCTGCAAAATGTGTACCAGATTTAAATGTAATGAATATCGACATGTCTTCTCATCGCGCTCGTCCCCCGAGGAGTGGAGGGGCTCTCTTTTAGGCTCTCACGACAATTAATGACTCGGACACATTCAACCTATCTCTTCCCCCCTTTGACGTGTCGTTATTTGACCGCAACATGCGACTTGCTTAATTATGTCACCCTGTGTTTTCCGTACGACAATTAGGGATGTGTGTGGTCGTAGCCACTGGTTAGAATTTTATTTTACTTTTTATTATTTTATTTTGCTTTATAGAAATTTTGTTGAGTTATAATTTAAGTTTTTAAAAATTAAATTGTGTTATAATACACGAGATAATGTATGATAGCTCGTTTAGTTTAAGTAATATTTTATTTGAGCTTTTGCACATTTCGATTTGTGATTAATGTGTTCCGCACGGAGCTCCGGTGTAGGCACGTAAGCCTGTAATGAAAGGGTCCGTCATACTTTATATTAATAAGTTCTATATTCCTCTTCGGCTAACTCTAACGGTGGTACTTTATCGGCCGTCGACAAGTCAAGGAGAGGAAGGCTCGGATCATCGATTTCACCACGTATTTTGTATATATCTCATCAGGTACTAAAATAAAGATAGCGCTAAATACTTGATAATCGAATTATTATAAAAAAAAGTACGTTAATGTAAAAATACATAATTTTGCTTTTCGCATTTTTAGTGTGATCTGAAATTGGAATTGTTTTTCTTAGAATTGAATCTCTCGGTACAGTCCTAGCTCATGTCGTTGCGTATTATCCGAACTGTAAACATGGGGGCGGGAAAATCAGAAAGGACTGGGGGTGCCGAGGGGTATGTTCTCTTTCGGACAGTGTGGGAAAAGATTATTAAATACCAACCCCAACTAGAACAACAACAAACCCTAGAAGCGAAACTCGACTGTGTATTTATTGGCGTTGTTCACTATAGTACTTGTTGTAGGAGTAAAGTAATTTACACATACATTTAAAGCTTTTGTTGTCCTTTATGAGGGAGGAAAAGGTAAGAAGAAACGTCAAGTCATGTATACATAAACGAATAGTTTTGTTCCATAATGACGTCATTTGGCGAAATATTTCGTCAAATGACGCAGTTTGAAAAATATTTCGCCAACTAACCCACCAAAGTCGGTCTTACAAAGGCCGACTTTGATCCTTAAGGAAGTCGGCCTTACAAAGACCGACTTTGATTTTGGGGAATGAAAGTCGGCATTACAAAAGCCGACTTCTCCAATTTTCTTTCTTTTTTTTTTAATTTTGAATTAAAAAAAAGGAAAAAAAAAAAGAAATAAGCCTAAAGGGAAGTCGGCCTTACAAAAGCCGACTTCCCATTCATTAATTTTTTTTTTAATTCAGAAGAGAAAAAAAAAAGAAAATTGAGGAAGTCGGCCTTTGTAAGGCCGACTTTCATTCCCCAAAATCGAAGTCGGCCTTACAAAGGCCGACTTCCTTCATGCAGCGTCCTAGACTTCATTTGCTAAAATTTTTTCTAAGTGTGGTAAAGTCGGCCTTTGTAAGGCCGACTTCCCTTCGCCAAAACCGAAGTCGGCCTTACAAAGGCCGACTTCCTTGAGGACCAAAGTCGGCCTTTGTAAGGCCGACTTTAGTGGGTTAGTTCGCGAATTATTTTCGTTAATGCGTCATTTGGCGAAATATTTCGCGAAATGACGTCATTAAGGCCGAAAGGGGCTTTTACGGAACGATGAACTTCCGACATGACATTTCCTACCATCCCTTTTTAAAAAAATACAAACCCATTTAAGGTTTTATTTTACATTAGTACGTAACATGTAATAAATGTTAGTATAGGTAGTAATTCTCACCAGAGTTTTGAGTCATAGGTAAGATCATCTTGTGTTCTAGTCGCATGGGCGAGACTCCAGAATCAATCTCCCAACTTCAAAATTTTGTACTGGTGTTGACTTTAATTGCACTTACGTAACACGTAACACGTAACAAATTGTGCAACATAAATTTATAGTTTTAAAAGGAGAATTACTCGACATTACTAAAAGAGTATAGCAAAAGTACAAGAAAGATTTGTATGAAATATTTTGATCACACCAAGGAACTTATAATCATTGAACAGAAACTGAAAGTGTTAGATGACAGGCAAGACAACTACGGCAACAACAGCTGCCGGCGATCGGATGTTGAAGACCACCTTAGAAACGTGACTGACGGACATGACTAAGGCACTCTGGACGTATGTGAACTTAGCAAAATGTAGGGAGGGATGAAGGAAAAGTATTACTTAGCGATAACCAGTCAATTTTTGACTTATGAATCTTTGTTCCGAATAAAAAATCACCCCTTTATATATATATGTTCGTAAGAGTCATTTGATGATCAAGGACGTAGGTACGTTGATCATCAGATTCAATATTAGACAGACGGTTTTGTTTTTGTCGGAATTATGTCCAGATTGTGGCTAGGTAGAGTTTTATTTTCCTTGGTCAAGATAACATCTCAATTGCTCTACCATCGTGGGCACTTCCCCTCGAGTAAGTTCATCATGAAACGTGTCTAATTTTCTCGATGTCACGTTTTTCTTGCTACCCTTACTTGAAACGTTCTCGAACTCGTGAATGTTTAGTTTTGACAACAAACTTTCTTAAATGGATGGACATTTCTTGAACAAGCCAATTCCCTTAAAATTCTACGTGTTAACAGTGTACTGGTTGTGCACAACATCACCATTTCTAAATTTAAACTACCAATTCCTCTTTTTCAAGTATAGTACTTAAACCATGCCGGGGTGGCTCCCCTTGGTGGAGATTATCTCGATCATGTGAATCCGTTCTCGAGTTCTTGTATCGGATGTCATCTATATATCTCGAACATTGTCATGAAGACGTTTTCTCGAGTCCCTCTATGGTCATTATCGGCCCATCTCAAGTACATACTATTCTTCTTGAGTTCCCATCACGAATATTCATTCCTTGTGCTATTGTTATCAAAGGTCTTCTATGAATTCCTTTAACGGTTTACTATATTTTCATTTTGAACACTTTCTGGTTTTCTTGCTAGCAGCATTCTAATTAAAATTGCGTTTCTAGGTTTTTCCTTAACTCGAATTGATCGCATATCTCGTATTATTTCTAGAATATCTGAAATCTTATTGTCTAACATAAATAAATGGATTTATCATCGAATCAACCAGAATTCTCGAGATTCCATGTATAACGTTAACGTCCTAACATTTACTAATTTTTTACATTGATTTATGGGGCATAAAATGCTCTTCACTACATATAAATTGCCGAGGAGAGTACTTAAAAATAAAGAATCATCTAAAAAAATAGGGTGTTATATTCTCTGCTTAAATAAAAATACAAATTGCCTTAAGTGCCACGGCTGAACCTCCGTCCAAAACAAAAACAAAATTCAAATTTAGAAAAAAAAAATAGTAAAATAGGGCTTAATTTCAGAAATTATCTACACATTATCTTTAAATCGTACTACTTTAATTTTACACATAAGTCGTTTTTTCAAGCAATGACTAAAATTGATTAAATCATTATTTTAAATAATAATTTTGACTTAATAATTATTTGAACGTTTTAACATGAGATCTCAGTGTTTGAAATATATTTAAAGAAAGTCAAATAAATTTAATCCGATACAGAAAAAAAATCGCTTCGATCATAATATTTCATAACTTTTTTATAATCGCTCGATTTAGCTAATTTTTTTCAAAAGTCTGTTATTACGATCGTTTGAAGTATCAACTTAAAAGTGATATTTAGGTAATTTCTTAAAATGAAATAATTTTTCGTAATTTTTCTTAAACTAATACGAGTCTTCTTCAGAAACGCGGGGCCATAAACGACAGCGTTTTCCCTCGTTTTAGAGGAGGATGTAATAAAGAAAGCTTCGGGGGGAAGCCAAGCTTTGGGAGACGCGGGAACGAACATCGAGGAGTTGGACTCTGTATGTTGGGACAGTGTGTGTTTTTTTGGGGGGGGGGGGGGAAGCCAAAGCAGAGCACGACTTTCTTTCATTGGACAAAAACAACAATTTTTGCTTTTCCCCGTGAGAATGCTCTCTCTTTTGATTTTGTCCTCTTGGGATAGAAATACGAGTTAAATGAAATCTAGGGGGAATGTCAGGGACATTTATTTGTCAGACAACCTCATCTCAAACCCAACAACAACAATTCACCAATTAAAAATCCCGCGTCTAAAACCCCTTCTTCTTCGCTGTCATCATCAATGTAAAATACCATATGTTAGTTGACAAAGAGAGTGACTTTTCTCTCGATATTTTATTTTTTTACTTTTTGTTCTTGTTCAAAAATACCAATTAATTAATTACATCGCAAGGTTGGATATGATTGGAGGGGGAGTTGTGTATGTAGAAGGTCTTAATCAATTTCGATCATGAATGAATTCCCCTCATCAATCCATCTTTCCTTGTTTCTTCCTGATGTTGCCGTGGGCAACAAAATTCAAAACCATGGCCTTCTCCCGCGCGCCCTCAGCAAGTCAGGGCGGCAGCCTCGTACTTTAACTGCAGCGGCCTGTTTATCCCTACCTGGGACAACAGGCTGCTCACCGCCGTAAGGTCCCGGCAGAATACCCCCTGGTATGCCGACGACGACGACGGGTTCGCTGGTGCAGATCCTGTCACCATGCCCTTATCGCCTCCTCCCATCCAGGTCTTGTTGATCTGGGAGGGTTTGTTGTCCTTGTCCGGGGTGGCGGACTTTGCCTCCATTGTCTGCTGTTGTAGCTTGATCGCCGCCTGCAGCGCGGCCCTCCCCTTCTCGGCTTCTTCGTCGGCGGAAACGGACGAGGAGATGCTGTTGTGGCCCTTCTGGATTAGGCGGTACAGCAGCATCGCCAGCATCCTGGCCCTGTCCTTGACCGTGTCCACGTCCCTTTCGTCTGCGAACTCGCACTTCTCGAGGAAGCCGACCGCCTTGTCGGGCTTGTGCTTGAGGGAGAGGAGCAGGTGCGCCCTCTCAAGCTCCGACCTCGAGCACCCTTGCCGTAGACCCATCAGCGCATGGTAGTCCACATTCCCGGTCTCCCTGGAGGCGACCCTCTGCTTCAGCCCCTGGATTTTGGCCGAAAGCGCACAGAGCCTCCCGGGGATCTCCCTGTACTGCACGTACTGGCGCTTCCACGCCGGTCCAGGCAGCTTCCTGTCACGCAGTATCGTGTTGTACAGCAGCTTCAGGTGCTCCAAGTCGTGCAGGCAGTCAGGGAGGCACCTTATCTGCTCGAGCAGCGCCGCCCGGGTCTCCAACGCTTGGATACAAGCAGACTCGAGGGCCAGCGTCCGATTACAGTCGGCAATGGATTCTGCGATCCTCCCGAGCGTCCTGTACGCGGTCGCACGGTGCATGTAACACTCGGCCAGGAATCCCTGGGGGGCGCCCCGGCGCCCATCCAGTATCTTCCCAAAGTGGCGTACCGCCTCGGCATGTAACCCGGCATCGAGTGCAGCGATCGCAGCCGTGCGACGACGGATCAGCAGCTTAGTCTGGGACAGTAACTGGGTAACAGATTCGACCTCCGCGAGAACAGAGGGAGGCATCCCAGGCTCCACGGGCTTGTATTCTGCCTCGACGGGGAGTCGTGAAAGGGGAAAGCTGTCGTCGGACCAACACACGCTCTCGCGGCGGAACGCGGCGGTGGCGAGGCGCTTGCCGTTCTGGAGCAGCGCCATGGCGTCCTCCAGTAGTCCCAGGTGGCAACAAGCTTGACCCAACACCAAACACCTGCACAAAACCAGTAAATCAATTCCCCCCAATGCCGATGATTAACAGCAGCACAGCAAAAACACATTGACCCTAAAATCTGAAAACAAAAAGAAAGAAAGTCTTTGATTCGGTAACACGTCAAATGATGGCCGATAGCTTTTCTCCTTTCTCAATATGAATGAGACAAAGCAAGAAAAAAGAAAGTCAAGGGAGAAAAGAAAGAGTTTTTAGGGAGGGAAGCTTTGAGTGGGAGTCACGGCAGGAAGAAGAAACAAAAAAAATGAAGGAGTATTGCAATGCAAGTCGACCGCCCAAACCTCCATTGTCCTTGTCTGTCGCACTTCTTCAACATCCCCCCCATCACCCTCTTCTTCAGCTCCCTCGCCGAGAAGCACTTGAATCCGTCGTCGTCGGCATCGGAGGAGGAAGACGGGGGCAAGAGCTTGGCCCTCTCCCTGGACAGCGGCTGCGACCATCCATCGGAAGTGGTGGAGGAGGAGGACGACGAGCCGCCGGAGTTGGCAGGGGATTCCTCTGTAGCCGCCTTGAGGCTGGGGATGTGGTCACGGAGCATGTCGGCGACTTCCTTGAACCTACGTAGCTGGAGGAGGCACCTGGCCTTCAGTTCCAGCGCCAGCTCCATCCGCGGAGAAAGCGAGAGGGCGGTTTCGAGCAGGCTGAGGGCCGCGGATGCCTCCCTCGGGTCCTGCGTCGCCATTAAGGCCCTAGCCTCCCTAGTATACTTCCCCGCAGCCTGAACACATAACAACAACAAAAAGCAAACCTCTTTTTGTCAATAAAGGAAGAACGGGAAAGGGAAGAAGATCGGAGACATAGGTGGTGGGGGGGGGAGAGAGACCTTCTTGGCGGTGAGCCAGCGGTGCTTCTTGTCGACGCCGCCCAAGCAGGGAGAGGCGGCCATTGAGAGAGTATCTGTTGTGGGGTTGGTGGGGGTGGAGGTGGAGGATGAAGACGGGGGGGGGGGGGGCTATGAGGAGGGGGAGACTTGGGTTTGGGGAGGAGGAAATAGCTGATGAGATGGAGAGGACATTTCTTTCCTTCTTTCTTTGTAATATTTGTTTTTTGGGTGATGGGGTGTGGTTTAAGCAACAGTGAGATTGATTTTTTGTATTGTATTGTAAATGTGGGTTTGGAGAATATTAAATGTTAGTTTTATTTTGGGGTTGCCAGCCAAAGACACAGACAGACTCACAACTCAACTGTTGCTGTTGCTGTTGTTGCTGTGGGGGTTTCTGTTCTCTTCAATATGAATTTAATTCCCCCCCTCACTTTTCCTTTTTCTAATTTCCAAAGTATGGTTTTTGAAATTTCACAACTTAAAATAAAAACAATCAATTGTGAGTAAATTGGATCTCACCCCACCCCCAAAATCTAAATCCCAAATATATCCCCCAATTTTGTGTTTTTTGGGTGGAGTCAGTCGTATAGCTGGCTTGCTGGCAACACTCCATAGATTCTTCCCCTCTTTGCCTCACTGCGATTGCGACCCCTCCCTTTTTTTTTAAATATATATTCACCCTCTTTCGCCCTACCTCTGATTAATAAACATTTGTACACATTAATACTAATTTTTTTAATATTCCCCCAGCCAGCACCACCTTATCCATCAGCCCTCCTGTCTCTGCACCATTTGATTGACAGCCCCTACGACAAGTTTGAATGGGGTTTGACTAATTCTACTTCACACACACATACTCTATGATGGGATTGTTTAGTAAATACTAAATACTCCGATAATCCCACGGTTGACCAAATGGGTGTGCCTACTTTACGTACGTGACATGTATTCGAGTTTCTTACATGACTTTTTTTTTTAATTTCTTAATTATTATGGGAATGAATGGTAGGCAGCCTTTGCCAACAAATAATCAAATTATTGGGATTAATTATTGATATTAGGAGGAGGAGGTTTGCATCCTTAACTCAAGTCCTAAAAATCTTTTTTATCCAGTTGTGTGTGTTTGGCGAAGTCGCGAGTATGTCATATGTATCTTGAACCCATCTTAAGCTTCTTGTAGCCACGAGATGGATCCTACAATGATTCCGGCTCCTCAGTTTGGCATGGAGTAGGCCGCGGAATTAGTCGGCGATTGATAAGCAACGCACACGCAGAGTTAGGCCGAAAAATAATCTGGCCGATGGAGCAGTGAGTTCTCTTCAGTTCCTTCGACTTTCGACGTATCCTCATCGTCGTTCTCGGCGAGAAAGTAAACGTAGAAGCCATGGACCAACTCGGGACCTCATTTTGTTTTCCTTCCTTGTAGGGCTTTCGGGTTACGGTGGACCCATTTATTTCGACCAAAAAAGACAAGTATTGTTGTTTCACTTTCTTTCTCTTTGTCACAATTACACATTCTAATCAAATGATTCATGGGAATATGGAAAGAAACATGTAAAGGCGTTTGCGTGACTTTCTTCCTCGTCACATGGAGTGCAACTCCTTTTTATGAATACTTTGGCGGATGTCACTCGCTCCCCGTGCCCACCCTCCTTGGCCTCCCAACTGTTTTTTCCATCCCCTTATCCTCTCCACCTTCAATATTCATCTGTCCCTCTCCCCCGACCCCCTTCAGCCTACATGGATAAGAAAGCACGATGTCCAACCGCGACGTGAAGTCGCGCGATTAATTAGACAAATGCATGCTATCGATTTCGATGTGAAGGGCTTTCTTCTCCTCCTCCTCCTACTACTAATACTAGCTAGTTGCATTTTCGCGGACGGGCCACGACTGAATGCTCTGCGATTTCACTCCATTTCCCTTTTTTTTTTGTGTTGGTTAAGCAATAATATGGTGAATGCGACCCGGCAACACACCTCGTGTCCTTGTGTTGGTCCAGCAAAGCTATTTAAGACATGCTAATCAAGAGCCGGGAATCTCAAAAGTTTATTACAAACGAGGAACTGGAAACCTCTGTGTGTGTGTGTGTGTGTGTGTCGGGCGTGTTGGGTTTGATCTCGTAAAACACAGACAGCAGGGAACGATCGAGAGTCCCCGTCGGAATCGAGTAAAACATCATCCCCCCCCCCAAGGGTTGGATTAGATGTTTGTCCATGATCGTGTCAAAATCCTTAAACTAATAATCAAGAGTTCTCTCTCTCTCTCTCTTTCTCTCTCTCTCTCTCTTTTATTCGAGGGGGAGGAGCGTGAGATCGAGAATGAATTCGGGCCCATTGTCAATTCTGTGCCAGCCTAACGTGGAGAGCTGGGGGGGACTAAAAGTCATTCCAGGTTGGAAAATTCCAACCCCACCACACCCCCACAAAAGTCTTCCGCTAAATTTGCTTGAACTCCAAGTTGCTGGCTCTCCCAATCATTCACATCCTCTCATAACTCCACCTCTAAGAAAACAGTTGTTGATCCCAGATTCCATCTACTTCCAAACAATCTTTCGTAAGGATGAAACGAAACCCCCTTGGGACAAAAACATGAACTTTGGAGTTACCCATATGCGTATTCATTCAATCATGCAACTTATTTTAATGACCCCCCCCCCCCCCCACACACACACACACACACTCTCCCCCCATTGGTGTGGCATCGGCCATCATTCCATTTCAATGTGGATCACATGCTTTTCGGACACTTGACTTTGGTGATGGTACTACGTGGTTGTCCTGCACTTACTAAAAACATCCAAAATTCAACACCACACTTAAATATATATCCCACTACAACCACAAGCCTGCCTCTTCCCATTCCCAAGGACAATCTTTTCCGACTGTAGTCTAGGAGGTGGATAAAATTTCTCCCTACTACTACTGCACACTACCCACGAAAACATCCCTATCAGAGTTTCTCCCAAATGTTATTATTATTATTCTAAAAAACCCAAGTTCACATGCCATGTTTTGATCCCCCTCGACAGCTGCTCTCCCTTCTTTTCTTTATCTATTGTTTAATTCAATTTGGCCCCATACCCTCACCAATCATTACTTCCTTCTGCAATTTCTTTTTATGCATGTGTATCAGTGCACAGGCATTATTCCCCCTTCATTGCTAGAGACCGCTCATCCATACTTTCCATTGTTCAATCTCATTATCATAAGTTTTATTTTTGACGTGAGACAATCGTTGGGTGTCACTGAAAAATACAAACTTTATGTAATAATTACTCCTCACTTTGTAATAATTTCCCACAAACCCTATGTCGGGAAATTATCCACATGGTCCTAAAATTTTTATTGTTTTCCATAATTGAAAATTGGAACGAGTAAAAGGGGAGGGTGTCCTACCTCTAATTTAAGGCACATGTTATTTGTTTTCTTCTTTTGGTTTTATGGTCAAGTATCGAATGACATTGCTTGGCGGATGAGGTGAAGACAGATTCGGTTTATATATCTTAGGACGTGCTAAAGCCAAACAGATTAAACAAACGACGACCACCACCACACAAGGAATGAAGTGGATGATGAAAGTTGCTTAGCATATTGGGACAAAGCTCAGTTTTTTTGACAAAGGTGGAGGTGGGGTGGTGAAGGGACACAAGCACATGAAAAGAATTCGGACACAGTGGGATTGAAGTAGGGCTGCAAAGCTGTCACGAAGCTAACCAACTAAGCTGAAGAGAGGTGGGGTGTTGAGCTGGAAGTCACATCTTAAGAATCATCAACTCAAAAAAGTCGTCCAGTCCATCCAAATCACAAACCCGGAGAGTCGTCATCCTGCTTTAGAGCTGTTCGCATCGAGGGGGACATGGGACTCGAGTAATAAACAAAGGAAACTTATGGAAGACTTTTGACTTTTTTCCACCCCCTCCCATCCTCTTACATCTTTCTTTCTCCTTTTTTTCTTTGACAGCACCTCCGAGCTGTGTTTTATTCTGTGTTTTGTAATCGACTCCACTAATATTCGATTCTTTCAAATCTTTCCCCATCTTTTAGTTAGTTTATGTTCTATTAATTCAAACCCAAAACACACCAAAAGCCTCCCATCCAAAAGTCTGCAAAATCTGGTCTCTCTCTCTCTCTCCCCCCAAGAGGGTCGCACGTGCCATTAGAAGGACTCCACGTGGTTTGAGCAATCAAAACGTGCACCCCAAAACACCACCACCACCACTACTACTACTACTAACACAAACAAAACAGTGCCCGATTCAGTTCACCTAATTCCCTCAGAATCTAGTGATTAAATCAAATCAGAATGATCCGCATCTGTCTGGGATATGCCCCTTTTGGGCAACACTTACTTGAGACAAACACACAGCAGAGACTTTCAAACTACTCTTCAAAGCAATCACATGGGCTAGCCTCGTTCCTCGGGCAGGTGATCCGATAAGGAACGTGAACCGGGGGGGGCCCAGCTGTGGCGGAGGAATTGCCCGTCCCCTCCCACCAACAAAGTGGAGAAACAAAGCAAGCACGAGTCCTCAGGACCAAATCTTAAGAAAAAGGAAGATAACAAGATGGTCCTTGGGCTTCCTCCTGGCCCATTTCGGCTGCGGCCCAACTACTTTTCGGATACGGTGCCGAAGTATAAGAAACAAGATCATATAACGCTTTAGAAAGAGGGCTAATGAAAAGATCATATATGAACCTACCTTTGTTACTGCAGAGGAAGAGATGACATCGCATGTCATTTCTCTCTTCTTGGGACCACAGAGTAACTGAAGTCGTTAAGACAATGGCCCGTCGTCTTAGATACATGTTTAGGCAATGCCGGGAAACATTTTGGCCCATAATTTCTCTAGAAAATGGAAAGATATGTGTACTTAATCATACAACTTCCAAGTCGCATCGACATCATTCCAATGTGGATCACATGCTCTCGCTCACAACGTTGTTTAACGTCTGCGATTTTTAGTGGAGGAGATGGTGGGCTGCAACGGGATAGAAATACATGAAAGGCCGAACAAGAAGCAGGGGATATTAGGGAGATTGCACTTTTTTTTTGCCTAAATTTGTGGAGATTTATTAGCTTTCTTCAACTAAATATTTGGAGATTGAGAAGGCCGCCAAAGTCTCCTGGCCGTGTTTCAGAAACAAGACAGGATACGCCGAGAGATGGTAAATGAAAGAGAGAAGCACCCTCTATTACCGCAGCACATGTTGTTACAACAGATAACTGAAGTTGTTCGGGAAATTTACCTTTATAAGACAGAAGGTGGGAGAGGTTGCAGTCATCATCTCACAGAGTCAAGGAGGAGGAGGGGAAGAAGAAGGTACAGGATTGTACGTGGGATACCAGGCGTTACGGAAATTAGAGCATAAGCCATTGACGCGCAATCATAAAGGCAATGGCAATCACAACGAGATCAAGGAGTTCGAGCCTCGTCACGAGCTTGTTAGGTTTGGGTTTGGTTGTTCTGGCCTGCCTGGCTAGAGGAGGCGAATGTCGCCGGTTTGTGTACGGCGACATGACCGGCCGGCGCAGCCTTGTCGTTGTCGAGGCCGATGGTCCCGTTGCCGGTGGTCCTATTGCCAGTGGCCCCGTTGCTGCCATCCCTGATGAAGACTACTATGAATCCACAGAGGATGATCCGGCTTCCTCAGCTGGGAATCCAAATCTCGTGGGCCTTACTGAGGTGGACCCTGCTTCCAATTCTCCGGTTCCCGTAAACGGAGTTTTTGACGCCTCCCAGTATGGTGCCAAGGCCGACGGAGAGACTGATAGTTCATTGGTATATTTCTGCCCGATAAACCCTAATGGAAAGCTTTGTGCCTATTCGAAGGATCATCATTGCGACACGTGCCCTTTCGGGACTTGTGTTGTGTGCAGGCATTCATAAGGACGTGGAATGCGGCCTGCAAATCCGG
Organism: Melastoma candidum; assembly: GCA_023653495.1. Lineage (NCBI taxonomy): Eukaryota > Viridiplantae > Streptophyta > Magnoliopsida > Myrtales > Melastomataceae > Melastoma > Melastoma candidum. The sequence goes on from CM042887.1 coordinate 1,362,585, forward strand.
GAAGCCGGCCAAGATGGTGATCCCATCAGGGACGTATGTCGCAGGTCCGGTAGTTTTCCAAGGACCTTGTAACAATAGTGTGCCCATGGAGATCGAAATCCAGGGAATCATTAAGTCGTACAGCGATATCAGTGCATACACGTCTGACGAGTGGTTCGCATTTGAGATGATTGATGGTCTGAACGTTAAGGGAGGAGTCTTCGATGGGCAAGGCCAAAACTTCTGGGAATACGCGGGTTGCGATCCCAGGAAGCCATGCCAGCATCTCCCGATCGTAAGCTCCCTGAATTCTTTTCTTTCCTTCTAGTGGAAACCTCCGGCTAATTTACGTGGTGATCATGTGGAATAATTCGTTTTGCAAACATCTACCCGTAGTCCCTGAGATTCAGCAAAGTGAAGAACATTTACGTCGAAGGCCTGACGTCTGTGAACAGCATGGGATTTCATTTCGGGTTGTTGGCGTGCCACAACTTCACCGGCTACAAGCTCAACATTAGCGCTCCCAGCGAAAGCCCTAACACCGACGGCATCCACATCAGCAGCTCGGATCTCATCAACATCACCACCAGTGTTATCGGTACAGGTGACGACTGCATCGGCATCATTCAGGGCGCCTCGAACATCGTCGTGAATGACGTCATCTGTGGCCCCGGTCACGGGATCAGCATCGGCAGCCTCGGAAAGTGGCCTGATGAGGAGGACGTCCAGACAGTCAGGGTGAGCAACTGCACCTTGAGGAACACCACCAACGGTGTCCGTATCAAGAGCTTCCCTGGGAAGAGACCGCTTGTGGCGTCTGACATCATATTCGAGAATATCGTAATGGACAGCGTGGAGAACCCGATCATCATCGACCAGAACTACGGATACCATAAGATCACGAAGGTGCACACGCAATCCCAAAAAAAAAAAACAATCCTAAATTCAACCCTTGGCCGACGAAGCAATTCACGACACCTTTCTGTTCTCTATATTGCAGCCCTCGAGTGTGAAAATCCATGACGTGACGTTCAGTAACATAAGGGGAACCACAGTCTCGAGCAGTGCAGTGTCGTTAACTTGCAGCTCGAAGAACCCTTGCCAGAGCATCCAGCTCGCCGACATCAACCTCCAGTACAACGGACCACCCCTGGATGAGAAGACGTTCGGTTCGTCTTGCGTCAACGCGAAGATCACCGTGAGCGGCACACACAACCCTCCAGCTTGCCGGTGCTCCTAGAAATCACTTCCACCGAATTGAGTCAAATAGTGGTCACCTTTGAATGGGACTAGTTGTTCATAGTATTGGACTGGGGAGTATTATGCTCCCCCATCCATTTTAATTGCCATTAATATAAATTTTTTTGGGTGGTAAGATATTTTTAAGTGTGAGTTTTCATTTGCTATTTTTTTTAAATAAGACAACGAAATGAATTACTTAAATATGGAATGAATATATTTCGACAAATATAAAATAGAATAACTCCCACCAAAAATTTGTATTAAAAATTGAAAAAAATTGTATTTTTAAAATAGATACTTTGTTTAAAGAAATTAATAATTATGTCTTGGTCACTTATAAATAATAAATTATAAACTAAATTACAAAATTTCAATTAATTTACTAAATTTTCATTTTTCCTTTCAAATTATTCTCTAAAAGACCAAAACAAGATTTCTTATAATAAATTTGCTTAAGAATTCGATAAACTCATTTTCCAAATATTCTACCCGACCCCAAAAAATTAATATATTTAAAAGAATCTTTACAAATATTCTAAATTTGTGTGATTTTAAATTATAATTATTTAGATGATGGTCGTAAATTTTTTGTATTCCTTGAAAAAAATTTTATTATTACAAAATTTATGGAGCTCATTAATAATAAATTAGTAAATTATATTTTATGAATGGTGACAAAATAGTATTAGAAAATTTTGCAAACAAATTATTACTCATACGTCTCAAACTAGTCGTAAAATAGAATTCTCTCTTTTAGACATATATTTTCATTTTAAAAATGTATCAATAATCTCTAATCTACTAAAATCTCGTCGCACAGCGCATCTAATAAAAATAAATTTCCTGAGAGAAAAATATATACAAATACATCCGTTTAATTTCATCTTAATTTTTTACTAAAGTTTTAAACATCTTCAATTTTATATTTTTGGTCACCATTTTTTATTTCCAGAAGACATCTTCGATTTTATATTTTTCGTTGCCATTTTTAATTTTTTACTAAAGTTTTAAACATCTTCAATTTTTTATCGAATATCTCAAAGTTATTTTTAGTATTTTTCATTCTATCTTTGTGGTAAGACATTTTTATTTTGAATACCCGGAACAAGTACACAAAGTGCTTACCAATAATTTAATAATATTGTTATTTTGTTGGTATTATGATCACATATCGAATGATATTGCACGGCAGATTAGACGAGAGGTCATATTTAGTTTAAAATCTTAGGGCGAGCAAGCGAAACGATTAAACAAATGATCACGAAGCACCACACGAAGGAATGAAGTGGATGATCAAAACAAACATAGGCAGAACAAGAAGCCAGGGAGATTGTGGTTTTTTTTGTTTACGAAGAGATTTCATTATCTATTTCTCTGTTTTTGGTTTTTCCTTTCTTCGGCTAAATATTTGCACGAAAATGTCCTCGCCATGTTTCAAAAACGCGATCAGATACGCTCAAGCGAAACCACCCGTTGTTACTGTGATAATATTCTCGTTTTTCTCTTCTTGTAACAACAGATAACTGAAGTTGTTCGGGCAATTTAGCTTATATAAGGCAATTGCGATGAGAGTTGGCAGTCATCGTCTCAAGGAGGAGGAGAAGAAGCCACACACGGGATTGTGCGTGGAATTCGAGGGCCTCACGGAAACTAGAGCATAAGCCATTGTCAGGAAATCTTGAAGGCAATGGCCGTCGCCACGAGATCAAGGAGTTCGAGCCTCGTTGTTAGCTTGTTAGGTCTTGCCTTGGTTGTTCTGGCCTGCCTGGTCGAAGGAGCCGAATGTCGCCGGGTCGTGTACGGTGATGTGACAGGCCGCCGCAGCCTCGTCGTTGTCAAGGCAGGTGGTCCCGTTGCCGGTGGCCCCCTTTATTCCATCCCTGATGAAGATGACTATGAATCCAGTGAGGATGGTCCGGTTTCGATGGCTTCCAATGCCCCGGTTCCTGTAAATGGAGTTTTTGACGTCACCCAGTATGGTGCCAAGGCCGACGGAGAGACTGATGATGCGTTGGTATAGTCCCGGATAAACCCTAATGGAAATCATAGAGTCTGATCGAAGAATAACCACGCTAACGCGTGCCTTTTTGGGATTGTGTTGTATGCAGGCATTCATAAGGACTTGGAACGCAGCTTGCAAGTACGGGAAGCCGGCCAAGATGGTGATCCCAACAGGGACGTACATCGCGGGTCCTGTTGTTTTCCAAGGACCTTGTAACAATGGCGTGCCCATGGAGATCGAAATCCGAGGAACCATTAAGTCGTCCAGCGATATCAGCACATACACGTCCGACGAGTGGTTCGGCTTTGAGTTGATTGATGGTCTGAACGTCAAGGGAGGAGTCTTCGATGGGCAAGGCCAGAATTTCTGGGCATACGCGGGTTGCGAACCGAGCAAGCCATGCCAGCACCTCCCGATCGTAAGCTCCCCCAATTCTTTCCTTCATTCTTGTTGAAACCATCGGCACATTTGCGTAGAGAACCCGTGGAATAATTCGTTTGGCGAACCTCTGCCTGCAGTCGGTGAAATTCAGCAAAGTGAAGAACATTTACGTCGAAGGCCTGACGTCTGTGAACAGCATGGGATTCCACATTGGGTTATTGATGTGCCATAACTTCACCGGCTACAAGCTCAATATTAGTGCTCCAGATGAAAGCCCTAACACCGACGGCATCCACATCAGCAGCTCCGATCATATCAACATCACCAGCAGCGTTATCGGCACAGGGGACGACTGCATCGGCATCATTCAGGGAGTCTCGAACATCGTCGTGAATGATGTCGTTTGCGGACCCGGTCACGGGATCAGCATCGGTAGCCTTGGAAAGTGGCCGGATGAGAAGAATGTCCAGACAGTCAGGGTGACCAACTGCACCTTGAGGAACACCACCAATGGCGTCCGTGTCAAGAGCTTCCCTGGGAATAGACCGCTCGTGGCCTCCGACATCATATTCGAGAATATCGTCATGGACAGCGTGAAGAACCCAATCATCATCGACCAGAACTACGGATACCATAAGATCACGAAGGTGCACATTCTATCCAAAAAAATAAATTCTTAAATTCAAACCTCGTCCCACAACACAATCCACAACGCCCTTCCTTTCCTCTGTATCGCAGCCCTCGAACGTGGAGATCCACGACGTGACCTTCAGGAACATAAGGGGGACCACGGTCTCGAGCAGCGCGGTGTCGTTAACTTGCAGCTCGAAGAAACCATGCCAGAGCGTCCAGCTCGCCAACATCGACCTCGAGTACAAAGGACCGCCGCTGAGAAAGAGGATGTTCGGTTCATCTTGCGTCAACGCGAAGATCACCGTCAGCGGCACACACAACCCTCCGGCTTGCCGGAGCTCCTAGAGATCCCTCTAAAGTTGTCTGTCATTCTTCCTTCCATAGAAATAAAATTCGTGCAATGAATTATGAAAAGCTATATATTCTTCTTACTCGCATTACTACAAGATAATTCCACCTGATAATTTACATTACATGAGATGAAAATCATTCCTTGAAAAATGAACTCCATTAAATTAAATGAGTCAAATAATTAAGTAGTGGGCCGCCCAAATAAAAGGATACGGGAATCCTCCTTATTACTATTTAATTGGACAAAGGAATATTCTGCCCCACGTATTCATATACCATAGCTTGTTACTAAAACTCGTGGATGCTTACTCCATTTAATGAATTACTTTGTGAAATAGTTTAGTAAAAATAAAAATATCTTGATTACGGTTCAGAAATCAGCATTATAACATCGAATTTTATTTACAAAAGATTCGAATTTTTAAATTAAATCGATTTTTTAAAGTTAGTTATTATTAACAAAGCTCGTCAAAAACTCATGATTCACAATTTGTTGTTTAGAGAAAAGGTTAAAAAAAATTATCATAAATAAAAAATAGACGGCTGACTCCCCTGAAAACCCAAATTCACATTTGAAATGATTCCACTAGACAATAATATCTGAGGGCTGGGCGAACGAAAATTGACGATATAAAAGCAAATTCCCATTTCCGTTTCATTTTTTGTGTGGCGCTGGCAAGCCATGGCCTAATCTTCATCTTCCTCTTCCTCTCCTCCTCCTTTCTTCTTCATCTTGGCCTTCTCCAATCCAACCCTCCGGCGGTGATTCTCCTATCGTCAGTCGATTGATCAGCGCCGGTTGCGTCCTCTCGTTCCTCGTCCGAACTCATGCTCAAATCCGGCCCCGATTCCGCCATCCGCTACTCAGATGTCGTCCAGTAGAGCCGCATGGCTGCCTCCGCCTCCCTCGCATTTTTGATGTCATCCTCCGGTGACTTTCTTTACTCGGACTAAGCACGCGTTCTTGTCGCGCCGCTGTTCTCGGCTTGACTCCCCCTGCGTTTTACTCGACTATGACTCCTCGGTTTCGGTCTTCAGATGATTGTCGAACGACGTTTGATTGGATGGAATGTCAGGAGTCCGGCATTTAATTGGATGTTGGTTTCAGATTATTTTTAAGGAATGATGTAAGGGTAATGTTGCTGGAAGTGGAGGAGTTGGCGGTATGTTTTTGGTCAGGATTTTGTTAGTTCTGTGGCTGTTATAGCGCTCATAGAGCGTCTGTTCTGTTAGGAATGGAAGAATGATTCCTAATCTCCTCCTAAAACCCTAATGGCACATCTAGTTAGTGGAAGGGGGACAACGGTATTCGAATAGTCATTGTTAGTGATAGAGAAATCTTATATTTTCCGTGAAAACATTTTCAAACGAATTTGGTAATAAGGTAGGAACCTCGTGGATAAAAAGTAAGAAATTATCTACAGAATAATTCAAAGTGAAAATTGATTTGTAGTGAATTGATATGGTGATATTTGGAATGGGAAGTCAGTACATAGGAATGGCTATCCATGTAAATATGTTCATAACATAATGGCTGTTACTGCGAACGGAAACCGTAGCCTAAGGCGTCTTTTGCGCAGGAAATGATGGGATTTGGTACCAAAGTAGAAACATATTATAAAGAATGTTACTTAGGAGATGTTTCTTAGTGTATTTGTTTGCATTTTCATGGTGTTTCGTTTTTTTTAGTTTTATTTATTCATGAATGAATTTTAAATTTCAACATTCTTGGGGTTGTCAAATTATTTGCTACTTCATCAGTGATTTTTAACAGTATGGCTATTGGGGTTTTTCCTTTCTTGCAGGACCAGTGGAGTGCGTTAATGCGTGTAAGTTAGCAAAGGGGGATTTGAGCGGGAGATTTGATTCTGGTACGTTGTCATGCTGTCGGACAGCCCAGCGAGTTCTGTCAGGCTCCCTTGCTAGCACCACACATTCTCTGCTATGTCCTACATCAGTGTTAAATCGTATCAGGAAGCGAGGAATTGGACTGAAATATGTATGTAGTTGATGGTGGTTATTGAATAATATCTCCTGTTTATTCCGTGCATCATTGAACAATATTACCTGTATGTAGCCAAGTTATGCTTTGTTTTTTTTTTTTTTTTGGTAGAAAGGATAGTTGCATTCAAAAGGATAGTTATGCTTTGTTTTAATTTTTCTTCTCATTGTTTTACCTTCCTTCTGCGATTATCCATCTTTGGATGCACTTTTGTTCTTTCCCTTCGAATGAATAACTTGAAGTACTGTAGGAATATGAGTATCCAAATGTACAATGCTTTAGTAGGGTCAATCAATAATTGATTGTGATGTGATCCTCTTTCCTTTTCACATGTTTAGGGGCACGAAGTTGTCTTTCTTCGGGGTTCAGCCAAAAGAGAAGATTCCCTTGTGCGATGTAACTTCGAGCAATTCCGTGCACTCCTAATTGTCAACAGACCTTTCAAACAGAAGCCATCTCCTCTTGACTGTGAGAGATGGCGGTCTTATGGCTCTTCAACGAGCTGCCTTGACACCTTCCATGAGATTTCTCCTGAAAGTCTTTGGGAGGTATTGATTATTCTTCTGGCTTTTGTACGGCTTTAAGATCATCAAAGTATATCTTATTTATTTTCCTCACTTTGATATCTTCGATCTCAGTACTTGAAGACAACTATTTCATACCTTTCTGCTAAAGAATTGGATTTGGTGTATAACGCATTGAAGGTAAGTGGATTTTCCTTTGAAAAAGATTACACTTTCTGCACATCATAATAAGCTGTGCACCTTATGTCATTCTGATTGTTGCCAAAAGTTGTAACTTCACCTCTCTTTTAACAGTTGGCCTTTGAGGCTCACAATGGTCAAAGAAGACGCAGTGGAGAACCCTTCATTGTCCATCCTGTTGAAGTGGCAAAAATTCTCGGTGAACTGGTATAGCCAGTCTTAATGTACTTTTTACTCCTTGAGCGAATATTTTTTATGTCATGCAAGACAGTGTTCCTGTTTTACTTCTCGTCTGGGGTTCTTTCCTAAAATTGTGTTTCTAGGAATTGGACTGGGAGTCTATTGCTGCTGGTTTACTCCATGACACTGTGGAAGATACAAATTTTGTTACATTCGAGATGATAGAGAAAGAATTTGGTGTGGCTGTCCGACTTATCGTGGAAGGAGAGACAAAGGTTCGCATTGCTCTAATTAACTGTCACTACAGAATCTTGATCATTCAAAATAGGCTCTTCCTAGATGTTTACGACCATTAGCATCTTAGGCCTCTATAATTTTGAAGTACGCCAGTTATATTTAGGTATCAAAGCTGGGAAAATTGAAGTATAAACATGAAAACAGCGAGGCCCAAGATGTCAAAGCTGATGACCTTAGGCAAATGTTTTTGGCAATGACAGAAGAGGTGAGTGTGTTCGGTGTTTCTTGTGGATTAATTTGATTTATCTTTCAGGTAACACTCGTCTTTATTCTAGGTTCGTGTCATCATTGTCAAGTTGGCCGATAGATTACATAACATGCGGACGATGTCTCACATGCCCCCACATAAGCAGGTCGTTAAGTTTATGACAATGCCCTTCTATTTCATGTAATATGTCCCTTCGACTTAATACACATTTTCATTACTGATTAACAGTCCAGCATTTCTCTTGAGACATTGCAAGTTTTTGCTCCTTTGGCAAAGCTTCTGGGGATGTATAATATTAAGGTCTGGTGACTTCTCATTTCCTTGTTTATGATGTATTATGTTGCTACTTTAGAGTTCTATGATACTGTGCTAGTGTCAGTATCTGAAGGGTTTCAATTTGATGTGGCCCCCGTGTAGGCTGATTGCTTAGCCATGTTAGAAGGAAGAAAGGAACCTATTTAGGAGATTTGAGGCTCTCTTTTCCGCCATATTCTTGGTCTTTTGACCCAGTTTTGATGTCTGCTAATATTCTTGCAGTCTGAGCTTGAGAACCTTTCATTTATGTATACAAATGCTGAAGACTGTGCCAAGGTTAGACGAAGAATTGCAGACCTGCATAAGGAACATGAACAGGAAATTTTGGAGGTGCCTACATCTGCTTATTATTATTCTAATCTGAGATCGCTGCCTGGGTACCCGAAAACAGTCTTCCTGAAGTTGGCGTCAACATTTTTACAGTTCTTATTTGACGGGAAGATAACTTTGTTGGGTCGTACTCAGATTCTATTTATTGCCTGTCAAGTGGTAAACCTGTTTTTTTTCCCCTTCTCTAAATGTTCAGGCACACAAGATATTGATGAAAAAGATTGAGGATGATCAGTTTCTAGAACTAATGACTGTAAAGACTGAAGTTCGCTCGGCGTGTAAGGAACCGTACAGGTGACTCCTTGAGCGCTGCTAGCTATCATCATCGTTTTTCTTTTGCAGCTTGTTGAGTGATTGATTCATTCATTTTTCATCTCTCTATGATTCATGGAGGTCTTCCGCTGTGGTGAATGCTTAATATAATGAATCTAAGCTTGCTGCAGATGATTGTGAGTCATTTACACTCATCTTTCGGACAATGTCGTCTAGCAAAGTAGGACATGCCTTGGGCTTTCAAAAAATTATTTTAATTATCATTAATTTTAGAACTGTAAAGATGTTTAAGCATATTTTAATTCGCATCATTGATGTAACTTTAACTACAGGGATACATTTTAATTGGCCAAATGTCCTATTTTAAGTGTAAATGTATTTTGTTTATTTTTCTTTCTTTTGCAGCATATACAAATCAGTGCTCAAATCTAAAAGTTCCATTAACGAGGTCAATCAAATATTTCAGGTTAGTGAGAGTTTGCTTTACTTTTTCATAGCCATATATATGTTAATGAAAAGGGTACCTATACCAATCATAATATGCTCTTTACTACCAATAGATACGAGTCATCATTAAACCAAAAACATCTGCTGGAGTTGGTCCATTGTGCAGTCCACAGCAGGTAATGCTTCCTTCAAGCTGCATTCTGATGTTTATGCTTCAAGTCAATGAGCTGTGTGTCATAAGTTCCGGCACCTTTTACAGATTTGCTACCATGTCATTGGGCTGGTCCATGGAATCTGGACTCCGATCCCCCGGGCCGTAAGTCTGCCCTTAGTCATGTGTATACTGAAACTTATCATTTATGAGAAGCAACCTTATTATTGCTTGTCTCAGATGAAGGACTATATTGCTACTCCAAAGCCTAATGGGTATCAAAGTCTCCATACTACCGTAATCCCCTTCCTCAATGAGAGCATGTTACGATTAGAAGTTCAGGTAATTTGACATTGGCCTACTTAGTATTCTTATTGTTACCATACTTGCATTACTTTACATTCTTTTACAGATCCGAACTGAAGAGATGAACCTCATAGCAGAGAGGGGTATTGCTGCTCATTATAGTGGGAAGGTGAATGTCACTGGTCTAGTTGGACATATAGTGGCTCACGGTAGTGGTTCAAGGGGCAAGACTGTCTGTTTGAATAATGCAAACATTGCATTGCGGGTCAGTTTGTTCTCTTTTTTCTCTTGACGTCTCACAATAATTTTTGTTGATTCCTCCACTACCATAATTGAATTTCCTTTGCTGACTCTTCAGATTGGGTGGCTCAACGCCATAAGGGAATGGCAGGAAGAATTCGTGGGTAATATGAGCTCTAGGGAATTTGTGGAAACGATTACTAGAGACCTATTGGGGAGTCGCGTTTTTGTGTTTACGCCTAGAGGGGAGGTAATATTATACAAAAACCAAATCAATCAGCACATTGTTCTGGTAAAAGCTTAATCTGGTGCATATTTTGATTCCGGTACTATTGACAGATAAAGAATCTTCCAAAAGGTGCCACTATCGTTGACTATGCATACATGATCCATACAGAAATAGGCAACAAAATGGTTGCTGCAAAGGCATGTCTGCTTCTGTGCTGCAAAATATTTTTTGTTGAACGTTGTTCTGGCCAGGAGTAAGAAAGCTCTCATTATTTGTTTCAGCTTTGTTATGTTTTGTTTTCTTTTTCTCAAGCAGGTCAACGGAAATTTCGTTCCTCCAACTCGAGTTCTTGCAAATGCAGAAGTTGTGGAGATAATCACATACAATGTATGTCTTGTGTTGATTGGTGGATCAGATTTCTACCATTTACATGATTCAGAACTGAGCTATTTTACAATGTCACAAAGTGTTCATATCTTGTGTACCAATGTTTGTTTGATCTTCGCTGCCACCATTTTTTTAGTATATGAGCAGTACTGCTGGTTGTCAACATACAGGCACGCTCCAGTAAGTCTGCTTTTCAGAGACACAAACAATTGCTGCAGCATGCAAAAACACGCAGTGCTCGCCATAAAATCATGAAGGTATGTCTTGATAAGATTCCCTGCGAACTGCTGTATTTATGGGAAATAGTTCCATTCAGGCTGAGACTTCCCTATATTCAGTTCTTAAAGGAGCAGGCTGCATTGTCTGCTGTAGAAATGACAGCAGACTCTATGAATGAATTTACTGCTGATTCTGAGGATGATACCGAGACAGCAACTGTCCCTGAATCTTCAGAGGGAGTTAGGCCTGCCTGGGGCACGGTTTTGAAAAATTTTCTCAAAATACCTCCCACCTCTAAGAGTCCTGCTGATGCATTTAGTGCGAGATGTGGTGGCATTAATGGTGCGCCCAGGGTGAATGGAAAGCACCACAAACATGTACAGCATGTGAGCCTTAGGGGCAAAGGAGAGTTTTTATCTCAGGGAAATGGGATTGCCGAGATGATACAGGCTAACATCCCATTATACAAGGATGTCTTACCAGGCCTGGAGAGTTGGCAAGCGAGCAAAATTGCCTCTTGGCATAATCACGAAGGCCACTCCATCCAGTGGTTTTGTGTCGTGTGCATGGATCGAAGAGGTAGGATATTTAATTTGACCAACTCATGTATCTTTCCTCTCTCTTTCTTGGATTTTTTACGAGTTACAGCACGATGCATTCTGTCAGGTATGATGGCTGAGGTGACTACTGCTTTGTCAGCAGCAGGCCTTGCTATATGTTCTTGTGTGGTAAGATTTTTGGGATATGATTCGGTTGCTCTGATTCTACAGATAACATCAACAGCATCTTTGATACCGTGTAGGCTGAAATTGACAAAGGGAAGGGTATGGCCGTCATGATGTTTCATGTTGACTCCAGCCTTGAAAACTTGGCAAGACATTTTATTCTTTCCTTTCCTCTGCCCTCGTATTGTTTTCTAGAGTCTCTTCCTTCGGTTTTACAAGGTTTTTCTAACTTTGACAGGTCATTGCTAGCTCGAGCATAGATCTCATACCGGGGGTGTTGGGGTGGTCCACCGGTTGCAGCTGGCCTAACTCGGTTGAACACAGACAGTTGCTGGAGTGCTAGTGGCTGGCAGATCTATTCTTTTTGGAAACAAGCCCACACTCTGTTCAAAGCTTCTCTTTCTGCGAGGCAACACTCCGGTGTGTCAAAGTTTTGTGTTAGAAATGAGATTTGCACGGAATCCTTTTTCCTCTGCCTTCTGCATGATTACCGTGACTACCAACAGTCGTTGTCCATTTGCGGTAGCATCTAAGAATTCAGCTACGCATAAGAAGTCAGTTACAGGGGGGGGGACTTGTATATAGGAAGAGTTGTAGAGCTGAGGAGGTAGTCAGGGACCAGGACCAGGGGTAAAGATTTGTATATACTACTTGGTCATAAAAAATGTTGCACCATATATAGTTTCCCTTTGCTTGGTTTACCCAGATATTCCCATGGTTTTGTTCCCGGAATCTGCTTCACGCCTTGCTTACCACCAAGGAATGAAAGATTTGGGGGGTCAGTTCTGTTCATTATGTTTATAGCAGCATCCTATGTGGATAGCAAATCATCTTGAAAGTTTATGCCGATCACCTCAGATCGGGCACAGCTGGATCCCAGAACTGGTCATTGGTGAGGATATGTGTTCGCTTTCAATAAGCCATGTATCGTTGGTGTCTAGCCTTGGGTCAATGTAATTTCGACACCACCACCAGTCTCGTAGAGTAAGGCTAGCTTGGGGTAAGCAGGGTAATTTTGGCAATATAAAATATTGGGATGGCATCGTGCAATCCAAAGTTGGTACATCACAAATCACGAGCGCGAGGGAGAAGGGTTCGCTTTTATTCGAGATATGCTATCGAAAAATTATCAAGACAGTGCAGTACCTGTTATGGTGCCAGGATCCAAGATTCTGATGACGCATCCTTCCACCGAGTATTTTTTTGCTTCCTCGTACGAAGAAATGCAAATATTTAAGGTACAGACCGACCAGGGATACCTGCGGAAGTAGATGGCCAATCTTCTTGGGTGCCACTGTTGAAGGGAAAGTAACCAACTCAGTGGGCAAAATCAGATCTTCATCTCCAATCGTCCTTTTCCAACAGTTCTCACTGAAGCAACAGCAACCCGATAAAATAGCACTCTCCATCTATAATCAATGTCGGCGGAGATACTAGCTTTCCACAACCGAGAAATAACACAAGATTCGGTACAGGATCCTCCAGGAATGAGTATCTGCAAGATTCAAAACTTTTTCCTTTCAGATATCTTCTTCCAATAGCCCGGGATTATTAAATCATGGAAGACAGTAAGGAAACATATTAAGACTTCCATTAGCAGCACGTACCATAGGGATGACCTCTGGACGCATTTTGAATTCTCTAAGTTATCCAGCTCCAGGCTGCTACCTCCATTTTTCTCCGGCTCAACAGTTCCGTCGTCTAAACCAACTTCAGAAGCATTTGCATCTGAGTTGTTTGAAACACAATACTTCTGTAGCCACCGATCCGTTTCCCATAAAACATGCATTATGCTCTCCCGGGCAGCATACCCATGGCTTTCAAAGGGAAGGACTACAAGGCGACAGAGAGCGCCGTGACCTTTTAATGCATTGAAGAAGCGATCGGACTGCAATGTTTCACAAGGTGATAGTATTTAGAAAATATCTTTGCGATGTCTTTGTGGATTCCATGGTCAATAAACTGATACATGCATGGGAAGAACCAGCAATCAGTTCAGAAAAAATTTCACAGTAAGAAGTCATACCTGCATAGTTAGTGTCCCAGAATTATTGTCCTCCTCTCCGTGAATAAGTAAGATCGGTTTCTTAATTTTATTGGCTGACATGAAAGGACTCATCTCTATATAGGTACCCGTCGCCTCCCATAAGGTTCTATCCTCATTCTGTGAAAGTTCAAATGTTTTAATGCAACAGCACAAAAAAACTAAGGATATTTTTTTAGGTAGAAAAAACTAAGGATTTTTATAAGTTAAAGATATTGTTCAGATCCAAATGGAAAATGATGACTTAGATGCAATAGTTAGAGCACATGTGATGACGAGAAAATCTTCTACGGGTGGCTCTTCATACACTGTGCATTGAACAGGAGATACCTGAAACCCAAAGGGGGTAAGAGTCCGGTTATAAGCGCCAGACCGAGCCACCCCACAACAGAAAAGATGAGGTGCATGTGCAAGAAGATTAGCTGTCATAAATGCACCATAGGAATGTCCGCCAACAGCGATTTTGTTGGGATGAGCAACCTGGATTAATTCAATTTCAAAAGAAAGTCCTGTTATTAATATGGTAAGACTCTAAACCCTAAACCTTCAAGAAAAGAATCCCAGCAGCTTACTCCACGCCGAGTAACTTCTTCAACAGCAGCCTCTGCACTGGCAATTAGTTGCTCCACATACCTGAAAGGGAGCATTGCAAGTTATGAGCATGTCGGGAAACCTCTAATGGTTTGTAGTAACAGGAAAATCATGGAATAAGTCACGAAGCATGACCAGAAAAATTAAACATATTAAAAAGGACAAGCATTCTGATACGACTTCTCCAGTTTATTGAATTGTTGACAGCCCCAACGTACAAGAACTAGTCCCCAATGATATCAAATAGAAACTAGAGAAACAACTCATAAAAGAACCAGCACTCATCTCTATGAGTAAGGAAATACCTGTCATTTGCCTCTGCTTCACCCTCACCTATGATGGGAATGGTCGGTCCAGACAATATAGCGAACCTGCCAGTTTTGTGAAATCAATTTACAAGATCGCCAATCAAAAACATTGTTAGAAACCGAAAGCTTCGACACACCTAAGAAACAGAAAATTAAAATAAAATCAAAATTAATTTCATTACCTTCGGGCCAGCCACAGAAGGGGCGATGTGGATCCTATTCCAGGAAATTCATTTGGAGAACCTCGGACTTGTCCTGCAGCATCTTTGCTTTTGAATTCTCCTGGATATGACCAAAACAAACATGGCAGCGGACCATCTTTGGACGAATCATAGTTTGGAGGCAGGTAAAGCGTTGCTGTTAGCTGAACACCGTCTTTCCTCTGATATCTTATCATCTCTTTGTGAAGAGAGGCCAACTGGGGATAGGGATGAGGAAATTCTGTAAGTTGACTTGCTCTTTTATTAGGCCAGCTTACAATATAGTATTGAGTATTTTCTGTTTTCGACTCTTTGGACGTTAAGATTTTCAATTGATTAAGACATATATCACCGTTGTTCTGATCTGACATCAAAGCTACCACTGTCTCATAATATGTTTCCTTGTCGCTCTGCCAGATTCGTTCTTTGGTGCCTGCGTTTCTGAATTAACTCAGTTAGAAAACAAAGCCACCAATAATATTCAGAAAATAAACATGTAATGACTTCTGCAGCATAGGAGATTAAAGAGCTTACATCTCAAACAAATCCAGGAAGGGAACGTTCCCTTCTGGAGTAGCACCACTACCATTTAACAAAACGTAAGTGCCATCCTCACTTTCCTTCTTTACTTTTGCGATGACATATGTCCCTGCTTCTGTTCTTCGAAGCATAGGAGATCCAGGGTCAGCATACACATCCTCATATGATCTGTCAAATAGTATCCTAGGACTCGTGTCTGAAGATCCGGGTGAAATCACCCAGGTTTTGGTTCTCCGAGTCTTGTACCAAGACTCATAAACTAGAGCCAATGAATCATCACACCACGCTACTCCACTGCAAGGGGGACCAAATAATGAGACCACTTACCTCTTTGCCCCAAAAAAGCTATGAATAGAAGCACTTAAATAACTAGAATTTATTTAAAAGAAGGAAAGTTCCAAACAGTTTATTAGATTGACCAAATTCAAACTTCCTTCACGCCCAAACTCAAGGTTCATACATATACCCTTTAAGAAAAGGAGGTGTAATTATACTGAAGTTTTACCCATAGCGGAGATCCACTTTGTGCAAGATCTTTGGCTCTTCACCTTTAAGTGGCAAGGCAGGGTGGGTATAAATTATATCACGTGGAGAAATTTCCACTTTTGCATCACCTCCATCTTGTGTCTCTACCCTGTGCCACACAACAGGAAGATTTACGTGCGTTGTAGTGGAGAAGCATTTCTAGAATCATCATCGCCAAAGATTCTGTAAAGTGCAACAATTGAAGACTCGGCTTGGAGACTAGACTAGCTTATTTCTCTAATATATTCCAAGGTGAAGAATTATTAATCCATTTTCATAGTCTTGAACAATATTTATATAATAATTCAAGTCATAACTAAAGAAGATTTTTTTTTTTCTTTTTTGAATTGTTAGTTTTAGAGAAATACCAGTACAAAGTAGATGGCTTGTCGGCTCTCCAGTGGATAGAGCGCATTCCTTTCCGCACACTGTTATTTGTAATAGGAATATCTTCAGCCAGAGGTAAGTCACAGAGCTCTCTAACAAATTCTCCACTGGAAGTCCATACTTCGACCTTCTTTGGAAATCTTCCACAAGGCACAATGAAAGAATACGGCCTATGAATTGAGCTAATCAATAGATAATTAGCATCTGGAGAGGGATCAATGGATGTATACACAGATGGATCACCAATTAGCTTGAAATTTCCATCTAAAGTTACCAAAGCAAGTTGAGAGGTTGCATAATAATCAAACAAGGCTTCATCATACTCATCCTTCAGTAAATCTTGGAATGTTCTGACTTGAACAACATTTTGCTGCTCATTAGTTTGAATTTTAGGGCCTAAAGGAACCAATGGTCTTTTGGGTAGGTCTCCACGACTTAATGGTATGATGCAAACTACCAATGAAGAGTTATCCACCCAAACAAAATGGTCAAAAACTGCATTTAGGCAGATCTCAGGTGAGCTGAACAAAGGTCTAGCCCTCCCTGTGTAGACATCAGCGACCCATATCCGAAGCTTGCCACTCTCGGAGCCGTCTTCATCGACTCTGACGCTGAAAGCCAAATGCTTCCCATCACTAGACCAGGTGACAAAATTAAGCTTTGCACCCTCAGGAAAACCATGCACTTCTGTTTCCGGCCCTAGTGTATCATTAGGCAATAGCTGATGTATTGCTATGCCAGTATAAAATGACATACGACTCCGAGTATTGCATTTTCCATCAATGCGAATACCAGCCAGCTTTTCTTCTGGTTTTGCAAGCTCAGCCAGGGGTGGTAAAGCTCTGCGCTTGAGAAAAAGAATCTTATCTCTAAGGGGAGAGAATGATAATGCTGGAAGGGGAGGAGCATCAACAATATCCCTAATTTCTGGTGGCGGAAGACGGTATCCCCTTTCCAAGATTGCACCTGCATATTAATTATCATGATCATGCAGACATCACAAGTCCAAAAATTAGCTGTTCATGCAATGCATTCCAAGCCTATTCAGGACTACGAGTTCCGACCAAAAATTGACATGGATCATGCCAAGTGATAGACTCATGCAAGGACTTCATCAAATTCAATCTGTCAATTGATAATTGCAGTCCTAGAACTCAAAAGTCAAGCTAAAATTTGCTTAGGTAGTCCCTTTCCTGTTCTTCCTAACTGTAACGACATGGGAATCGTGTAAAGAGTAAGAAGTAACATATTTTCCTTTGAAGATGGTGATATGTTTGCTGACAACAACTGAAGGATTCGGACAGGACGCTTATGTCAGAAAGGCAGGTTCTCACAGGAACACAACTGTAGGACATATTCAAGCTTCCATATCCCACAATGGACGACAACGGTCCTTCCATATCAACAAAACCGGCTAGTTTAACAAACCAGGCTTGCTTGCAAGAAGAAACTCTCAATCCTTAATCTCGAGTTTGGTTCATGCCGGAGCCGTCGACTAAGATCGCCCACGCTCGAGTAGTCAAAACATTTCAATGGAGCACGCGAAATTTCTTCAAGAAATCACCGGTCACTCATCCGATTCCGCGAGAACTCAAAACAAGTCACAGAACCTAACTCGGCGTCGAAATAAAGAAATCGCACGAACAACCACGCGGATTCTACCACGTCACCTTCGTCATCGTAGTAGGCAGAGGAAGAAGGGACGGCGCCGCCGGAGGCAGGACAGTCGGCCGCGCCACTTTCTTCGGCGGCGGCAGCTTGGAGGAGTTTGGAGAGGAAGATGGAGGAGGAGGTGGCCATAACCGTCGTCCTCCTGGAGAAGGATCTGAATCGGACGGCTGAGGACGTCCGGATGGCGCCACGCGTACGGTGGGATGGGAGGTGGAAGGGCGCCGGGGGAAGAAGGATTGGGAAGGTAGAAAAGAGGCGATGGCACAGGTTTTGAGCCGTTGCCCGCATCCTTATTGAGCTTTTCTCAACCCTCACTTCATTGGCTCATTGTCCATTGCCTTGACCCTTCGGTTCATTTCTCTCTAGTTAAAGAGTGATAAATTCCCGTCGGGTTTCTCTTCTTTTGATATTCTGTCAATCAGCTGACGATCCAGTCGAATCATTGGTCGAGAGATCAATCGACCGACGGCGGAGGAAATGGGAGCCGACGACGATGACGGCAGCGGTGGCGGTGGCAGCGCAAGGTTGGACGAGAAGGCGAAGAGGATGAGAGATCTCCTCTCGAGCTTCTACTCTCCGGATCCTTCTTCCGCGAACAATTCCCCTTCCTCCTCCGGCGTTGCCTCCCTCGACGCCATTAACTCCCCCTCCTTCGACGCCTACCTGTACATGAGCCTCCTAGTAATCTCTCTTTTCCTCTCCTCTTCGTTTTCTGCTTGATTTTTAGTTACAGAAATGGAATTCCGTCTGTTGTGCGGACTGATCTGTGAGGGCGTGTGCCGACTTGAGAGTATTTCGAGTTGTTGATTGATACCTTCTGGAGATTGCATACTAAGCTCGCCTTGTTCTTGAAGTGGTTGATGTCTGATCATGCTTCTCGTGCTAAACATGATGAGGAATCGGAGTGACTGGGGAGCACGTGGCAGAGTTTTATTTTTCTCCGGTGAGGTGAAGCGGGAGCTAGATTTTTTTTCTCCTAAGTGAGGGTTGGGACTGCTGTGTAGCAGATGGAATGAACAAGGGACTAGAACCGAACAGAGGATGCAATTTTGGCAAATGGTGGAAAAGGGATGATAGAATGGAGTGGTATATTCTGTCCCTTCTTGTTCAACCACGTGTCAGAATAAGCAGAAGAACTACCTTTCCGAAGCCAAACTTATCATCAAGCGGTCATTTATTAAGGAAGATCGTTGTTGTGATCTTTGTTATTTGGAAACATTCATTGAGACGAGTACAATTTACCAGACGTTGGGCCAAAGACGTAAGGATGACTCGCGTTCATGCCCATGTGCATGTAAACCTTGTTTATAGAGAAGAGAATCAGGATTTGGTTGTTGGCCAACATTTGTGTTAACTGCAGGGGTCGACGGTGGAGTTCGCTGTGGCTTAATTTGCACATAGGCAACTTGTGGTCGTGAAACTGCTAATTGCTTGTATTGTGTTTATTTTGTTTTTCTTCAGGTGCAAAAGTCTAATTGGAGGGGTTGTTGAAGAGGCATGTTGATATGGCAGCAGAGATAAAGAATCTGGATACGGATCTGCAAATGTTGGTTTATGAGAACTATAATAAGTTCATCAGTGCGACTGACACGATCAAGAGGTACCTGTGCTTTTTTTATGTTAGAGTGGATGCTCTGTATTTCAGAAACTGTTCGTTTTTTTCTTTTTTGTACTTGTTTTCATCAGCTTAGGGGTAAGGCAGACGGGTCTTATGTTTCATTGGAGGCTTGTGAGTATAATGACCTATGGGTATTTTTTTTTTCCTTTAACAGAATGAAGAGTAATATTGTAGGTATGGAATCTAACATGGAACAGCTGCTGGAAAAGGTACACATATTATACTCCATTCTCTCTCAACAAGTGCCATTTGACTTATCTGTGTAAGCCTGTCTGCTTGATCTAATTTTCTGGGTAAGGGGTCAATGCAACGGTAAACTTACCTACTTTAGTCATCTCTGAACAGGAAAATTGATTTGTCGTGTTAACTAATCGTGAATTTTCTGCAGATTATGTCTGTCCAATCCAAAAGTGATGGTGTCAATACCTCTCTTTTCGAAAAGAGAGAACACATTGAGAAACTACATCGGACTCGAAATCTTCTACGCAAAGTACAGGTAGGTGTTTGGTTAAAAACTATTCTGCCATTTTTACTTTCGACTTCACCTGTCTTAGGCATTTATGGTTAAAAACTATTCTGCCATTTTTACTTTCGACTTCACCTGTCTTAGGCATTTAATGTGTTGCAATAAGAAACTATCGTTGTACATTCTCCGTGGATACTAACATGACTATTCTTTTAGGTTACCCTTTTTGGAAAAAAACAATTCCATGTATTAATTATTTATTTCCATTTTTTTAAATGGCAGTTCATATATGATTTACCGGTCAGACTTGCAAATGCATTAAGTCTGAAGCCTATGGCGACGCCGTCAAATTCTAGACTGGAGCAATTGCGATTTTTAAGGTAACGTCTCAGACATCAGATTGGGTTTTATCTCTCCAAATTATTGCTAATAATCTCTTTATTTTGTATTAAAGGTAATTTCTTTTCTGATTCATAAATCCAATTGGAAACTATTGCAACATATGTTTCTGGTCTTGCTAGATTTATGGGGACTCTTCCTTCCAAGATTGTCGGAAAGCATCTGAAGAAGCAATTGCCCTAATTACGAAAAAATTGCAGGTAGCATTGACATTACATAATGTTGATGTACTTTGGATTATGTATAGTCCAGGCCACAGTGGGGGAAGATTGTTTTAGGTACTTTTAAGAACTAATATGTGGCTCCAATATGTCGTAAATTATTCCTACAGAAGTAGCACCGTGTCATCTAGATTGTTTATATGATAGAAAAATAGTGAAACTTGTTTCTTATCAGAACATGAGTGTGGAGCTAGAGAAAATAAATAGACAAGCTTTAGAAAGACACGGTATTGTAGTTCTAAGGAGAAGGTCTTCAGTTTTGACTTTTTTAGTTAAAACTTATAAGTGTTTTTGGGATTGCATTAATTCAGATAGAAATTCACAAATTGCAAAGTTGGTATTGTCTTTGCCTTCTATCTATTTAGATTATGTGTTTCTAGTATATTTGTGCTTGAATTTATATGAATAGTCGGGTAGTTCTATATTGTTTATTGACATTGTTCACTAATTTGGCTATTTGATATATGTACTTTTTACCTGATAAAGTGAAATAAATTTCCACCATAAAGCATTATCTGCAGCCTTTACTTCCACAACTCCCCTCCCCTCCCAGAAAAAAGAGAAAAACGAAGAAGGATCTACTGCCTTTTTCTAAATCTTGCTTTTATTGCATATTTGTAGGGGAAACTCTTCTCTGACTCAGAATCTATACAAGCAAGAGCAGAGGCTGCAATGCTTCTCAAACGATTGAATTTTCCGGTCTGTGTTGCTTGCATTTTTCTACTTGATTTTGTAGATATGTCTGTTGGACTTCCAGTCATTGATTAAGCAAGTGATATGAGTGGCTAGCAAGAAACTGAGCATATTAATTGCCAAAAAATTCTCTAATGAGAATTAATACTTGAATTGGGAATTCATCTCTTGCCATTTCATTTGGGTCAGTCAGAAGACTGGTAATTTGCATTATCAGGAGCATTCCATTATTAGCATAGCTCCCAGCAAGCTGAGTGGATTTGTTATCTGCATCTGGTTGACTGCTAGTAGGTGGACAATCTGAAAGTAAAGCTTCTGGAAAAGTTGGAGCAATCTCTTGGCGATTTCAGCCTTCAGAATATTGGGGCATATGTGTCTGTGGATTCAGGTTCTCCATCGCCTGAAAGCGGCAAAACTGAAGTTTCTTCTAATTCTGTTCATGAGGTAGAATGCCAACCCAGTAGTTTTGGCATAGAGTGTTCCAAAAATTGCTTCAGCCATGGAATTCCTGAGATAGATTGTCACTCTTGTTAAATTTGGGAAAATATTTTGAATTGTGACTTTTTGAACAAAAACAAAACATGGTGCACTTTGACATTGTCTATTATCTTTGAATTGTGACTTTTTGATGAAATCTTACTGTAGCTTCAAAATTACAGTGACTTCTACCCCATCTAGAGTGGTTATAATTTACTGAAGTTCTTCAGAATATAATTTTAGGTAAAAATCATAGGTTTGCTAATAACGGTGATGACACCTCATGTATCATATTCGTTTTGTTGCTTCAATTTTTCCTTGATAAGTGCCCTGGACATTTTCTGTACGTCTGCATATAATAAGCCTTTTCATGCAGGTGCTGGTCCGGGAGTTTGCTGAGGCAATACGTGCATATCGAGTTATATTTCCTGATTCAGAAAATCGGCTGATTTCTCTGTCACGCGATCTAATTACCAGGTAATTGTGCACATGACGTAAAACTGGTAGAACTACTTTCCTTTAATTTTATGGTTGATAGCTTGCATGACAATATATTTATTTGCTTACAGGAACTTTGAGACAGCAGAGCTGTATGTCAAGGAAAGGATTCCATCTTATGATGTATTACATGTCATTAGTGAGTTGGACCACTTAAATGTGTGTGCCTGAAGGCTAAAAGCAAGATTGCTGTTATTTTTCAACTAAATTGCTTAAGTGATTTGCAGAAACAATTTGGACCGACGTGCTCTTATTGCACGATGTGCTCCCTGAAGCTGCTCTGAATGATCGTTTTTTCGAGGTCCACTTCTATTATTATTCCTCACTAGTAGCTTTTTTAATTAGTCATATTTATAGTAACTTAAATAGTGCTGAATTATTTCTTTTTTGGATTTGACATCTGGGCATTAGTTTCTTTCAGGCAACCAAGGTTATCGTTAAGAAGTACATTGCAAGCAGATTTTTGTATCTTTTATCTGATATTTCAGGTGGTTTTTTTTCCACTGCGTGAAAGTTTAGCCAAGTTCTGAATTTTCTCTCTGCCGGTTTCTTGTCTTCACATATTGCAATTTTACAAAGATACTGTGTCTATTGGTTAATTATCATTACAGTTCTGTTGGTATCATCGTCATTCCAATCAGGAATTGTTCAAATATGTCATGCTCTTCCGTGAGCAATTGCACTTTATTTGGCCTACTGATTCTGAAACTTCTGCAGATGTCCTGAGAGGAAAAGAAGATGGTTCTGGGGAAGTCTACTCCTTGCCAGCTACCTTGGAATCTAGCAAAAAGGGTGTTCTTCAGGGCAGTATGGATGTCTTAGTGGTAGGACAAGGCATGTGGTTCTTCTCTTTAGACTAAGCACTTGTTGCTTCCTAATATTGCTGCCCGAAGTGAATCATCATTATAAGTACGTGTGTGCATCTTTGATGTTCCTTTCATTCGCTCCTGCTTGAAATTATATGTTTGGTTTTCGTTGTTAACGAATATTGGTTAACTTCTTAGCTAAGTGATAAAAGTTTGAATTTTATATTATGTTAGGACTTCCAACAGTTTCTGGATGATAAATTAGAGCTGTTGGTGAATCTGAGAGACCTTATCGTCGATTGGGTTCAAGAGGGATTTCAAGATTTTTTCTGGAAGCTTGATGAGCGGTTTTTTAAACTTTCTGTAAGAAAGATCTCTAATCAAGACAAGGGTTTGGCCGAGGGAGCGCATGATGAGAAAGGCCTCATGAGCCTCGTCCTGATCCTTTCTCAACTGTGTCTTTTCATTGAGCAAAGTGCAATCCCGAGAATCACAGGGGTAATTGTTCATGCAACTGCCGTGTCCATTATATTTATAATTAATGCTATTTGAGGAATACAAGTGATTTTCCGAAGGGGAAGAAAATATAAGTGAATCAGTTGTGTGGTATCTTGGTATCATATGGCAGTTTTGGTTGAGTTTTCCGGTTTTATTCCTTAGGACATTGCTGCTTCATTTTCTGGTGGAGGTTCACGGGGATATGAATCTGGACCTGCCTTTGTTCCAGGAGAAATCCGTCGAAGATTTCGATCTGCTGGTGAAAAGTTTCTGCACCTGGTACTACCGTTCAGATTATTTTGCATTACTTTTTGAAATGACAAGTGTGTCAGGTCGCCCTTGCTTGTGAGAAACGAAATATATTCCTTTCAATAAAATGCTTCTCGAAGTGGCATTTTCCATGGGGTGAACTAGAGATGCAGAGAGATTTGAATGATGACAACTAATTCTCTCTCTCTTCTTACAGTATATAAACATGAGCACTCAAAGGTTATCAGTTATTTTGAGAAAGAGGATGACAACACCGAATTGGGTAAAGGTTAGTATTAGAAAGGGAGAAGAGTTTGTTTTAGAGCACTGCTTCCTGCGAGTAGAATCTAATTCTTCTGATGTTATCCAGCATAAAGAGCCTCGGGAGGTCCATATGTTCGTTGATATGTTAATGCAAGAGGTTTCTTGTTCTTCTGCCCTTAGCATTTACTGTTCTTGCCTGGAGATGTTTTCATGTGCAATCATTTGACGTTAACTTGGTGTTTTTTGCTGTAGTTGGAAGGAATAGGGTCTGAAGTCAAGCAACTATTACCCCAAGGGCTCATACGCAAGCACCGGAGATCAGACAGCAACGGAAGCACGACTTCCTCCCGGAGCAATCCTCTACGAGATGATAAGATCAGCCGTTCCAATACCCAAAGGGCGAGGAGTCAGCTTCTGGAAACTCATCTGGCGAAGCTTTTCAAGCAGAAAGTAGAGATTTTCACTAAAGTTGAATTCACTCAGGTAAAAGTTCATTATCTCCCAGAAAGAACCGGCTTTCTCGGTGAGATACTAAACATGGATGGTTAATGCCGGCCCTCTCGTCCCAATTTCAGGAATCCGTGTTAACAACAATTATCAAGCTGTCGCGAATGGAAACGCAATCAGGGGAGCCGCCTCTCACTAAAACTTTCTCTCTCTAAAATCCTCTCCACCAAAACACAATGACAACCTTCACCCCAAACAAAGAACCATCCCAATCCAGAACCATACCACCGCCAGAAACCCACCTAAACCAACAGCCGAGCCCCATTACACTCCAGACCGTCAACCAGACCTCGTACAAGGATGTACTATTAAATCAAAGGAGTAATGAAGACCCACAACCATTCAGACAGCAAGCAAGCAACCAAGGGATAGGACAACCAGCAATCAAGCAGTCACTACCAACTAGCACTATGGAGGAAGATCCACACACAGTCACATTTACGGAGGAAGAACTCACACCAGTACGAGAAGTGGAAGAATGCAGTGATAATTAAGCCGCTGGGTGCGATCATCGACCCAGAACCACTTATGCAGAAGCTAAGGAAACTGTGGAAGAAATGTCTTGCCTTCACCTACCACCCCCTAGGATCAGGTTATCTACTTGTGAGACTTTTTGATTCTAAGGATATGGATTTTGTCCTTCACGCAGGGCCATGGTTCTACAATGGCATCCTAATCACAGTGAGGAAATGGGAACCCATGTTTAACCCCAAGAATGCAAAATTAGGCCACACTATGGCTTGGATCAGATTACCAAATCTGCCTGTGGAATTCTACGGAAAGGAAAGTCTCTGGAAAATTGGAGAGGCGATAGGGAAGCCAGCGAAGATTGATGGCAAAACCTTCAACCTGGAAAAGCTAAATCTAGCTCGACTATGCATCCAGATCAATCTGGACAACCCGCTACCAAAGATCCTAAAGTTAAAACTCATGTCAGGCACTGCGATCAATCAACCAGTTCAATATGAAGGATTAGAATTCATCTGCCCGGAATGCAACAGATTCATCATTGGACAGCATAACTGTGCAAGTTCAAAGAAGATCAATCCGATTGACCAAAAGTCCATGAAGGCGGAGCTCAGGACCGGCGAATGGCACTTAGTCAGGACAAAAGAGGAAAGGAAATTCAAATGTTCAAAAAAACCCCAGATTACAGAAAAGGAAACTATGGGCAGCAAGGAAACCAGAGAGGGACAAGGGCCAGGACAATTAGCATTCCCATACAAAACCGAGTATCAGTTAGAACATCAGAAGAAGATTATGATGGGAAAGAGAACCCAGCAAGTTATTTCACCAAAAAGCATAAGGAACAGCAGAAATGGGGCAGAAACCCCCAAGCATCAAAATAGATATGGGGAAAAGTCATCATTACAGTCAACTATCAGCAAAAAAGGTACCCCGAGCAACAGACAAGAGGAATAAACATATCAGAGGAATTCAACGTCAGAGAGGACAATCAGAATAAGGAAAAGTCAGCCCCCAAACAGTCAGACCCCCTAACGGTCAAAACGCGTGAAATCCCCGATATACCCCCACCACTCCCGCCAATGATAAAACACGGCAGCATATCAGGCACCACATCAGACACAGCCCAAAACAACAAAGAGCAAGTCAAAGAAAGTTCCAACTCCACTCACCAAGATGCAGAATCCAACACAACAAATTTTCAACCACAGACAGAGATACCTATCCAGAAAAGCATGGATTCACAGGCAGAAAGAAAAGATCAGGAACACCATAGGCATGCTGGAAGCCATGCTCGACATTGGAAGAGCCATAACAGACCCACAAATCAACACTGTCCTAGCAATAGTCCGGGCGAGCATCAGAAGCCAGATACAGGACGAGATAAGAGAATGGGACCACCTGATGAAGATAGAGGAACACTGCTGGCTGCCGCTTTCCCTGCGGAACAGCTCAGACGCATCTCCCCCAACGCGTGTCCGGAGGATTCTGGACCCACTTCAACTGGGACTGCAAGGAGAGGATTCCATCTCAGGCCATTTAGACTTCATTTTAGAAGAAGAAGCAACCAAGACTCAGCTATGCATCACCCCCCTGATCATAGGCACTATGGTGACCCCGCTTGTCGTGGAGATGAGCCCACCCCTGCTGAATTGCTGCGTGAGGATATTCAGCCATCCCAGATCAATGATGGGCCACCCAGAAACACTGGAAATCACTCCACTGGGCTGGGAAGCGAGGAGCAACCCTGAGACTAACGGTCCCCTCAGCTGAAACAGAACCACTGGCAAGTACCTTTCCACCCTACTCACCAACCATGAATATTCTAATCTGGAATAGCAGGGGTGCGGGCAACCCAAGTTTTCTAAGGCATTTCTGGGATCTCTACCACCAACACAAGCCAAGCTTGGCAATCATATTGGAAACCCGAGTCTCTGGGGAAGGAGCAGCAAACATAATCCGAAGGCTGCCATATGACGGGTCCATCTGCTCTAACGCACGGGGATTCAGGGGTGGAATCTGGATGCTTTGGAATACAAACATCATGGCTCTAAGGGAATTGGCGAATACTGAGCAAGAGATTCATGCAGAGGTTAGACCCCCGGCCTCTAACTCTTGGCTTTTATCAGCTATTTATGCTAGTCCTAGGAAAGAAGAAAGACAACTACTATGGTACAACTGCAGGAAGCTAGCCGATAATATAAATCACCCATGGCTAATGGTAGGAGACCTTAATTCTATTGCGAGTGAGTCAGAAAAAATAGGAGGTAGAAGAGTCACAGCAACCCAAACCAGAGAACTAACAGATTGCCTAGATTATTGCTCGTTGATTGATCTAGGGTACACTGGCCCTTGCACAATATGGTGCAATCTTAGATCCCAAGGCAGAATATCCCAAAGATTAGACAGAGCTGTGGCAAACTCAGAATGGGTCAACCTATTCCCGGAATCCTATGTCAAACATCTTCCTAGATGCCATTCCGATCACAGACCCCTATTACTGCATCTAAAACCCCCAGCCAGAAACTATGCAAACAGACCTTTTAGATTCCAAACGGCATGGCTAAAGCACCAGGATTTGCCAAACATAGTGAAGGAAGCGTGGACAGAAGGGAAGGATAATTATGAAGTGGCAGCCACCTTATTCAAGGATAAGGTAGAAATCTGGAACAAGGAAACCTTCGGTAACATATTAAAAAAGAAAAGAAGAATTCAGGCCCGACTGCAAGGAATTCAAAACTTTCTAGAAAGCAGGAACTCATCTTTCCTCATAAACCTAGAGAAAAAGCTAATACAAGACTACAACACAATCCTAGAGGAAGAGGAACAGCTGTGTTTATGAAATCTAGAGCAAACTGGATAATAGAAGGAGAGAGAAACACGAGATTCTTCCATGCATCCACAATCATTAGACGAAGAAGAAACAGACTGCTAGGTCTCAAAATAGGGAACACCTGGACTGAGGATCAGACAGAGATTGGAAATCATATCAGACTAACGTTCCAGGAAAGATACTCCTCTACCTTTTCAAACAGTTCCTCTCCACTCACTCACCTAAAACCCCCGCTGCCTGGCATCCCATCCTTAAACTCCATGGCTCATGACAAACTTGAGAGACTGTGTGACGAAGAGGAAATTAAAAAAGCCCTGTTCGATCTAAACCCGACCAAAGCACCAGGCCCTAATGGACTGCACCCAATCTTTTTCCAGAAATTCTGGGAGACAGTTAGATCATCCATCACAGCTCGGATCAAACATATCTTTCACACAAGGAAAATCACAGGAGACTTAGGAAACACAACCATTGTTCTCATTCCCAAAACAGATAGCCCAGAAACTGTAGATCACCTAAGGCCAATATCATTATGCAACACGATATACAAAGTTATCTCCAAAATGATAGTCAACAGAATCAGACCAGTAATGCAAGAACTAATATCACCCTACCAGAACAGTTTCTTACCAGGAAGAAGAACAACAGACAACTTCATAGTGGCGCAGGAAATACTACACTCATTCAGCACCATGAAAGGAAACAAAGGGATGCTTGCAATCAAGGTAGACATGCAGAAAGCTTTCGACCAAATGGAATGGAGCTACATTGAGAAAATTCTGCAATTTTTCAACTTTCCGAAGGGATTGACCACCTTAATCATGAGCTGTGTGTCAACACCAACCTACAACGTACTGTTTAATGGAAGCCACCTCAACCCGTTTAACCCAACAAGAGGGATCAGACAAGGAGACCCATTATCCCCATATCTCTTCATCCTATGTCTAGAGTTTCTAGGTTACCTAATTGAAAAAGAGTGTGACAATGGTAAATGGAGGAAAGTAGCAGCAAGTAGAGGAGGGCCCTCCTTCTCCCACCTTTTCTTTGCCGATGACCTCCTATTATTTGGGGAAGCTACCATGAAAAACGCGAAGGCTATAAAAAGGGCATTACAAGAATTTTGTAAGCTATCAGGACAACATGTGAACAGCAGCAAGAGCCACGTCCTATTCTCGCCTAATGTCGGAAGTCACATGGCTAGGAAAATCGCCACTGAAACGGGATTCAAGATCACAGTAGACCTGGGGAAATACCTGGGATTCCCTCTTCAATCAAGAACAAACAATACATTAACCTTTAACTCGGTCATAGAAAGAGTGAAGAACAAACTGGCAGGATGGCAAACAAAATTCTTATCTAAAGCAGCCAGAGTAGTAGTGCTCAAATCAGTAGCAGAAGCCATTCCGGCATACCTAATGTCTTGCCTCAAATGGCCAAGGAAGGCACAAGAAGAATTGGACAGAATCAACAGGAGTTTCCTTTGGGGATCCACAGAGGAAAGCAAGAAATTACACCTAGTAAATTGGCATCAAGTAACCAAGAGGAAAGAGGAGGGGGGACTAGGGCTATTCAGAGCCAAGGATAGGAATAACGCCCTACTAAGTGGACTAACCTGGAGACTACACACTGAGGAAAACTCGCAATGGGGACAAGTCATCACTAACAAATATGGGAAGCATCTGGAAAAACGTAAGCAAGGCTCCTGTATATTAAAAGCATTGAAGGCGGGAGAAGAGTTACTCAGGCATGGAGCAAAGATTAAGGTCCATAGCGGTGCCCAAACTAGATTCTGGCTTGATGACTGGTTAGGGTGCGGAAATCTAAGGAACAAAATCATTGGCCCACTAAGCAAAGAGGAAATCAATAGGACAGTGGCTGACTACCACAATGAGCAAGGATGGATGAAAATAGGAACGACAAACTACCTTCCTACAATGATATGGGACCATATAGCAGCTCTACCACTAAGAGAGGGGACCTCGACAAAAGATCAACTCACTTGGAAGCCCTCTAGCGATGGGGAGTTCACCAACACATCAGCCTATGCACTTGCACACAGAGAGGAAGGATCTTACGGAGTAGCTAAAATACAGTGGATCTGGAAACTAAAAATCCTTCCTAAGCAGAAGTTCTTTTTATGGCTATGCTGGTTTGAAAGACTGCCCACTAGAGACATGCTACACACCAGAAGGATAACACATGAAAAACTATGCCCAGTCTGTGAATGGGAAACTGAAACCACCCTTCACATATTAAGAGACTGCCCTATCTCACAGATCACTTGGGGCCTGTTCCAGCACCCAAAATCACTACAGGAGGCTAACACAGGAACTACAACGCAACAATGGCTGCAAATAAACCTCAATACAAGAAAAGCTAGAACAGCCACATACAGAGGAGTACAGTGGCCTATTCTATTCACATCAGTAACATGGTTCCTCTGGAAACAAAGGAACTACAATATTTTCAGAGATGACACCAGCTCTAAAGACCCCTACACACACATAATGGCAAATGCAGCAGAGCTTCAAGCACTATTAGGGGGAAGGAGCAAAGAAAGAATTCTGGGAACAGGTCTTATCCAAACAACAGGCCACATCAACCCGGAGGGCAACAGGGATGCTCAAAATCAAACACAGGATAATTGGGAACCAAGCCATGACCTGCCCTACACATTGAACACAGATGCAGCGGCCAAGGAAGGAGATCTAAATGTGGGTCTAGGAGGAGTAATCAGAGATCACAAAGGAACCTGGATTGGAGGCTTCTGCATCAAGAAACCAAATACAAACTGCTTAATAGCAGAAGCCATGGCTCTACTAGAAGGAATCCGCCTTGCTCAAGCTATAGGAATCAAGCACTTAGCCATACAAACGGATGCATCTACCCTAGTAAACTACCTAAACGGCGCTCAGCAACCAAACACATTGATAACCTCTATTGTGGATGATTGCAGGTGGCTATTGCATGAGTTTGAGGAGACAACGATATCGCACATCGTGAGGGGACAAAACAGGGTTGCAGACAAACTAGCTAAGGAAGCGCTTGACCGGAGGATCACTATCACTTTTGTTTATCCTCCTGATTTCATTTTGGATTTGTTGCATGAAGACATTCCTTGCAACATGGATCTGTAACCTAAAAACCATGGACACTATTATCTAATGATATCTATCCTCCCCTACCAAAAAAAAAAAAAAAAAACAATTATCAAGCTGTCTCTTAAAAGCCTGCAAGAGTTTGTTCGCCTTCAGACCTTCAACAGGAGCTGGTTCCAGCAAATTCAGCTCGATATTCAGTTCCTCAGGAATCCTCCGAAGGAAATCTCAGAGGATGAAGCCGCAGTTGACTTCTTACTGGACGAGGTTACTCTTTTTCATTTTTGTTGCCAATTGAAGATTTCCGAGTTGTCGAGCATCGTCGTGCCATCTAATGTTAGCTAAAATTTGTTGCATGAACAGGTAATCGTATCCACGTCGGAGCGATGCCTCGATCCAATCCCGTTGGAGCGTCCCATACTGGAGAAACTAATACAAGCGAAGTTGACGAATACGAAGGGATAAAGTAAGCATTCCAAGGGGTTGGGTCATTTGTTGCTGGAGGATCCCAAATTTCTGATATTTCCCGGATGTTCATTACTTGGTTTTATCCGTTGTTAACGGTTATTCTGTGGTAGTATGAACATGTTCTAAATTAATAACTTAGCGTATTTCTTTAAAAACATTTTGAAATAATAATAATAATCGGACAAAAAATAATTCAGTGGTCTCATTTTACGTTAAAATAAAGATTTTTAACCTTGAGAGTTCAGTTCTTAAAAAATAAGAATTTTTTTTTATATAAAGAAAAACGGGGAAAAGGGTGGGAGACGGGGCATACGCGGGGAGAGGATACGGTGGGACATAGGAGGGGGAGACTATATGAAAGATGAATTATGAGTTTAATCTAAATTATTTTATGGACGAACATTATTAAATAACATTTTTTGACCAGACGTGGTTCCTCAACAGATTTGTCCAAAAATTAGTGCTCATGACCAAGTTACATGAATTTTAAGGAGCGATGAAGTGTTTCTAGTCGCATCTGCTTGAAAGAATCTTGGAGAGCGATCACCTACTATTTCTTGGGCCACTTTTGTGTGTTCTAAAGATGTTTTGTCCAAATTTTCTTTATTTTTGTGGTTGTTGATGCGCAACGGATTATGTCATTGGCGTCAAAATGGGGCTGCACCATTGACCTATATGTACCATATGCGGGACCCGTGATGAGATAGTCTACTGCCTTTCTCTCATGGCATTACTAGGTGGAGACTCGAAAACTCACTGTGTGGCTAATTATTCGTGAACGGGTATACTCGTCACGTTATGAACACGAAATTACTATTTCTTACGATTATTATACGATACAGTATTATACTTTTCACACTTTACGAAATTTTTTTCATAATAGGCCGAAATATTTCGTAATGGGTTCGTCCAGATGTACGTGCTTTTACGAAATTTCCTTAACGGGCTTCGTACAATTGTACGATACAATTACAATTTCGTAATTTACGAAACAGTGTCGTCGTTTCGTAATTTCGTAAATTACGTCTTCTTTATGAAAATTCGTCGATGGGCTTCGTACAAATTTACGGACTATTTGCAAAGCCCTTTGGCACTTTATGAAAAAACTTCGTACAAATGTCCGAAATTTTTTCGTACTTTATGAAATATGTACAATGTTTTCTAGCCTAACTCCGAACGTAAATAGTTGTAAACTAAGTCCCTATCTAGGTTCGAAACTAGGCTAGGAAACACCGTGTTCGACACTGTTTCGTACTTTACAAAACATTACCTCTTTTGTTTTGTACACTTGTATGAAGCCCATTAAGAAAATTTCGTAAAATTGTACGAACTCATTACAAAATATTTCGACCCATTACGAAAAAAATTTGTAAAGTATGAAAAATATATTACCATTTCGTATAACAATTATAAGAGACAATATAATTCTGTATTAATAGAGTGACGGATGTACCCGTTCACGGGTAATTAGTCTGCCCCGTCTTAGAGGCTCTCCACTTCCCACCACTACCGTTTATGTGAGAGTTTTGTTTCAAAATATCGTTAATTCGAAAAATATTTTCGAATTTACTGTCCAAACTTTCAAATTATTTATTTACCGTCCCGAACTCGAACTCTTAGAGTTCGACTTCAATTTACAAAGAATTCGAACTCTAAGAGTTCGAGTTCGGAATAGGTAAGGAGAATTCGACTTCATGCGGATGGAACGATCCCATATGAAGTCGAACTCTTCCTTGGTCCTCAAGGAACTTGAACTCTATGAGTTCGAGTTCACCTTACTACGACCATACACTTGAAAATTGAGCGAAGAAGGCTGTCTGATAAACATTTTTCTATTTATTCAGGAAGTGGCAGCTCGAGTTTTCCTGCCTCTGTTCCAATGCCCATCAAAGCGATGTGAGATAAACAAGACAAAAGAGAATCTTCTTCAACTTGGAGCTTCAAAGTTTTTGAAGTTTCAGGAGGTGAGTTGCTTCAATGTTTTTTTTTTTGGTAGCCATTCATATTTGTTGAAATTTACTTTATTACTGCAATTTGTGAAACTGCAAAAATGTTCCAAATCGAACTGTTTGTTGGATATTGAAGCTTTTTTTTTGAAATAAGAAAAAATTGGAAGGGAAATCTGACTATTAATCATCACTTGATAACCATCCTGCAATATTGCTAAATTAGGCCAAAATTCAAGAGTTGGCTGACCATGTCCCAAAAGGCCATATTCCCCGTACAATGAGAATTCACTTCAGAGGAGAGCTCACAAGGAAGGTCTATTGTTTAAGGGTCCTTATTATGTTTCTCTGGGTCGTGCTATGGTATGTATTGCTCTTATCTCTTACTCTTGACGGGGATTTTGTTTTGTATTCGTTTACTCAGATGGCACCGGTTGATGTTGTCGAATTATCTGGGATTTTTCTGCCAATACCATATACAGGCTACAGAGCTATGCGGGCTAGCTTAGTAGAGGATACGTATGTGGACACCATGTCTGTAAATACGAGTAAGAAACTCGGACTTCTTTTCATTGAGAAAAACTCTACAGAACAAACTTGCCTATCGTTGATTATAAGCAGTTTTCTGCAGTTTCTGCTCCATTAATTGGATGTGTTTAGGTCACATGTTTTGTTAATCGTGGAATGATTCGAGACTTTTTTCATCTGCAGTTATAAATTGAGAGAGGATGAGGAAGAACAGATTGCTCGCCTCGCAGAAGATGGTGATATTTATAACAAATTGTCACGATCGCTAGCTCCTGAAATCTTTGGACAGGAAGATATCAAGAAGGCTCTTGTTCTCCTACTTGTGGGGGCACCCTACCGAAAACTAAAAGATGGCATGAAGGTGACGAGAAGTGGTTAAAATATACTGGATTTGCCTGGAAGTTAGATTAACATTTTGGGCTTATTGTTGAGGAATCTTGTCTATGATAGCATAATATTGAGCTGGAAAGCGAGATTCTTTGTGAAGAGGTGTACCTATGAACTTACATAACTGCAGTATATGTGGTGGACAAATGCACACACATGGCATGGCCAAGTGTGCAAGTAAGAAACCTCGAATATTTTTTGATTAAGTTTCTTAGGCATTCTTCAATTTGCAGATTCCGGGAGATCTACATATATGGTTGATGGGTGATCCTGGTGTTGCGAAAAGTCAGCTCCTGAAGCACATAATAAATGTCGCACCTATAGGTGTTTATACCACTGGAAAAGGAAGCAGCAGCGCGGGTCTTACGGCTGCAGTCCGGCAGGACGTGTGATGAACGAGATGGTACTTGAAGGTGGAACACTGGTGAGACATGCACTTTCTCAATTAATAACTTTTCATTTAAGCTGTATTGGTAGGGAAAAAGCTTAATTTGTCATGGAGGCTTCCTGCAGGGTAGTACAATATTTAGGGGCATGTGGTGAATGTAGTTTAATACAATATCTTGGGTCTCTTGATTTTCCCAACCAAGCAAAGGAGCTCCTAACAAATAATTGGTGGCTCAGGTGCTCGCAGACGTGGGCATATGCGCCATAGATGAACTTGACAAGATGGATGAAGTTGATCGAACATCAACTCATGAGGTCATGGAGCAACAAACTGTTAGTACTGCGAAGGCTGGAATCACCACCTCACTGAATGCGAGAACTGCTGTTCTTGCTGCGGCTAATCCAGCTTGGTATCCCTCTAATTTATTTTTTCTCCTATGATCGTAGTAGTTCTGTATAATGTGATGCTTCACAAGTTTTTGCAATGTTGTAAGGGGAAGATATGGCCTCCGAAGAACTCCTGCTGAGAACATTAACTTACCTCCAGCACTACTTTCTAGATTTGACCTGCTATGATTGATTCTGGATCGGGTAGTCATGGATAGTGATCTTGAGATGGCCAGGCATGTTGTTTACGTTCACCAGAATTGAGAATCTCCATCTCTTGGGTTTTCCCCTCTTGATCCATTAATCCTTCGGTAAGTTCTCAGTTTTTGTCCCTACCTGAATTGAAATTTCCTGGTTTCTTGATGAACCCAAAGTAAATGATAACCTGTTTTCATGTGCTGAAGTTCACACTCTTAATGGCCAAGCAAGAACTATGTTGTCACTCTGTCAACTCCTTAAAGATTCTTGTGTTTTGGGTCACAAACCTCCCATCCTAGAAACTGTCCCGATTCCCCATCAGGAGGACTGTCCATGGGTTGGCTCTGAAACCTTGAAGGTTTTTAGATAGTCTGCTCTTTCTAGTGGAAAGTACTTGACAGGCAGTTTTGTAGGTAATCTGACTTCAAACATAAAATTAGTACTTTAGCTAGTTTGGTGCACTTGTCTACGATATTTCAAATTAGTTCAATTAGTTACTGTAATGTTTCTGTATCTGTGTGGCCATTCTTGAGGTCGTAATATCAGTCCAGTGGCCAAGGCCGAAGGAAAAGAAACACCATAATGGTTTTAGATTGACCAACGATTTTCCAAGGAACATTTTTACTCTATTGACTGTTTTTGCCTCCATTCATAAAATATTTCATTCTCTTCATGTGCAACAGTGCATACATATCTACCGCAAGAAGGGTATCTCCTAGTGTACCAAGGGAACTAGAAGAGTACATTGCAAATGCATATTCCAGCATTCAGCAAGAAGAAGCCAAATCAAATGCCCCCCCACTCATACACCACAGTGAGAACATTGCTGAGCATTTTACGGATATCATCCGTGAGTATTCTTTCTCTTCTTTAGATTCTTTTGTTCGATGCTGTACAAACTGTTCCAAGTATATCACAAGAATTATCTGGTAGAAAAGGGAAACTCATGGCAGAAGACTTGTAGTTGTAAGATCTGTTTTCTGTTTGCAGTTCTCATCCCTGAAAACTAGTGTGCTCGTATTGTAGGCATTGACAAGGCTAAGGTTCTCAGAAACTGTGGCTCAGAGTGATGTGAATGAGGCACTGAGGTTGATGCAGATGTCGAAGTTCTCACTATACGCCAACGATCGCCAATAATCTGGCCTTGATGCTATATCTGACATCTATTCAATAATACGTGACGAAGCTGCTCGGACAAATAAATTGGACGTAGGCTATGCTCGTTCCCTGAATTGGATATCTAGAAAGGTAAGAGAAGGCCAAGTAACCAATGATCTTATTGTGATAAATTTTGCATGTCATTGTGTATTGATCATTTCTCTCATACATGGGATTGAACGTTGGCTTTAAACAGGGTTATAGTGAAGTCCAGCTGAAAGAATGCTTGGAGGAATACACGGCCCTGAACGTATGGCAGATCCATCCAAACACATTTGATATCAGATTCATTGATGCTTGAGGCCGTTGCTTTAAATTAGGAGTTGGCTTGACCAGGCAACCTTCTTCACCCTCTTACTGCTGTTAGGGATAGGTAGGCGTAGGATATTCGATTAAAACCTCCATGGCGAGTTTAATCTGAACTGAGCTTGCTGGAAGGTGTAAATTTGTTGTTCCTTATTTGAGTTTCTCTCGGAGGCAATGTCCCGAGCAACATTCTGGTAAATCTGCTAGTTTTTGTGCACTGAATTGGTGATTACTATTTGTTGGCGCTTTCCTGCTTCACCTCTGGTTTGGGTTTCTTGGTTCCTTTTCGAAACTAGCCTTTCACATTTGGGATTACACATGTATTAGCATGTGAACTGTTCATTTGCTAATGCATGAACAGTTCTTTCAATGACGGCAATTCATAATGCTGTCTACCACAGCTACTTGGCTGTGTGATTTCTAAACTACACAATCCCGGGAAACAAGCCAAAAATTTGCTCGCGAAATAGACGAGTCAAATTCGGCCTCGGTGCTATGTAAATTCTTCAACTAGCTTATCAGTTTCAAGTTTTCCTCTCTCCACTAAACTACCTTCAAAGTCTGATCTGTTCGGCTATTGCGAGGCAATTGCTTCCCAGGTGTATCAGTTGGTTGTCCACCTTTGCCAAAGGCGATGGGCCGGTGACATCTCCATAGGCATCGTTGCAGTTGCTCACGAAGGTGATCACGGCGCTGAGCTCACTGTCGAGGGTCCCGATGTCGCGGGCTTTGATTGCCTTCTTCGCATTCGTTAGGCTATTGATGGCAGACCCAAAGCTCTCCTTGCAAGAGCTAAGTGCCTGCTTTTCCTCCTTGGATGCCGACTTTGAGAGCTTCGCCACCTGAGCAAGGGCCGCCCTGGTGCCCTCAGCACAGGCATCAATCTCGGCATTGAGGATCGAAATCCCTCTGGCCTTGCCCTTGAGGTTACCAGTCACGGAGGCAATGCAGACATTGACGTAATCCGTCTTGCGGCATATCTGCTCAATCAGATTACCCGGTTCTGCAAGGAAGACACTTCACCACTACATGAACAAAATACCAGGGAAAGAAAAAGGAGAGAATGGTGACGAGTATTATACGCTTGATTTTACGAGGCAGCACAGCAGCAGAACCAGGGGCGAGGGAGAGGGCAGAGATGACGACAACAAGAGCAGCGACCATCGCATGGTTGTGGAACCCCATCGTTGGTTAGTCCGGTGGGGCTAGGCCGAATGGAAACCTTAGTCGATCTTGCTTAAAGGAGGAAGGAAAAGTATAGAATTGAGGATGGAGGTCGAGGACAGTGCCGTTAAATAGGCAACGGGGATTGCAGTTTTTCTTGGGGCCATTGGCCTTCCGTCCCGCCTTTTCCTCCCTCTCTTTAAAATGCTTGGCTCCTGTTTGTCTTACTAAAAAGGAAAGAAAGAAAGACACGTGTCATGTTAGGGAGAATAAGAACATGGGCCCAATCCCGAAACAGATCCATCAATAAGGCCCGGCCCATACAACAAATCGGATCGGATCGGATCCCTAAACCCGAATTAAATCGGGGAAAATCAAGGCGATTCGATTTTCGACACACCGCCCCTCATCACCCCTTTCCTTTCCCCCTGCTTCCGACGCCGCCTGCGAATCTCCATCAATCCTAAGAAAAACCGTAAAACCCTAAACCCGACCGTCCATGTCCAAACGGAAGTTCAACTTCGAAGGCTTCGGCATAAGCCGGCAGCAGACCTACGACTTCGGCGGATCCCATCCCCCCCAGCGGAACCCCCGCCTCTTCCACCCATCCCACGACGACGGCGACGCCGACCTCGACAACATCGACTACGCCGAAGATTCTGCCGCCAAGAATGGCGAGATCCCTGCTGAGAACGTGGACGACGACGGCGAGGTCGACCCCCTCGACGCCTTCATGGAGGGGATCCACCAGGAGATGAGGTCTGCCCCCGCCCGGCCTGATCCTCCACCGAAGGTCGATAAGTACGCCGAAGATGGCGAGGATGACCCTGTCGACAGCTTCCTTAGGGCTAGGAAGAAGGATGTTGGTCTCACGCTTGCCGCGGAGGCCCTGAGGGCGGGGTATGACTCGGATGAGGAGGTGTACGCGGCTGCGAAGGCCGTCGATGCGGGGATGGTAGAGTATGATTCGGATGATAACCCGGTGGTTACTTCTGATAGGAAGAGGATCGAGCCAATCCTGCCATTGGATCATAGCGAGATCGAGTACGATGAGTTCAATAAGGACTTTTACGAAGAGAAGAAGTCCATCTCCGGTGAGTTATGTTCGAACAAGTATTTCATACTATTCTGGTAGTATAAACTTCTTGTCTAGAGATGTAAGATTCGATGCTTAAATTCCAGTTCTGTTGCAATTGGTTTAGATTAGTAAGAGCGATTCATCATGGATATTGTTGGAATGCAGGGATGTCCGAACAAGATGTGTCAGAGTATAGAAAGAGTTTGGCTATCAGGGTCTCCGGGTTTGATGTTCCCAGGCCGGTCAAGACTTTTGATGACTGTGGCTTTGCTCCTCCTCTTATGAGTGCCATCGCAAAGCAAGGTTATGAAAAGCCGACATCAATACAGTGCCAAGCTTTGCCTATCGTTCTCTCGGGAAGAGATATTATTGGCATCGCAAAGACTGGGTCTGGTAAAACAGCTTCTTTTGTGCTTCCCTTGATTGTGCATATCATGGATCAGCCGGAACTCGCTAAAGAAGAGGGTCCTGTTGGTGTCATATGTGCACCGACTAGGGAGTTGGCTCACCAAATATATGTGGAATGCAAGAAGTTCGCGAAGATCCATGGCCTACGTGTTTCTGCCCTCTATGGCGGTATGTCCAAATTGGAACAGTTTAAAGAGTTAAAGGCAGGATGTGAGATTGTCGTTGCCACTCCAGGTAGATTAATAGACTTGCTTAAGATGAAGGCATTAACGATGTTCAGGGCAACGTATTTGGTTCTAGATGAAGCTGATAGAATGTTTGACCTTGGATTTGAGCCACAAATAAGGTCCATTGTCGGTCAAATCAGGCCAGACCGTCAGACTTTGCTGTTTTCTGCGACAATGCCCCGTAAAGTCGAGAAGCTAGCACGCGAAATACTCTCTGATCCTGTGAGAGTTACTGTGGGCGAGGTCGGAATGGCCAACGAAGACATCACACAGATTGTTCAGGTGATTCCATCCGATGTGGATAAGTTGCCTTGGCTTCTTGAGAAGCTGCCCACTATGATTGATGAGGGCGACGTCTTAGTTTTTGCCTCAAAGAAGGCCACTGTGGATGAAATTGAGACACAGTTAGTGCAGAGAGGGTTCAAAGTCGCGGCTCTTCATGGAGACAAAGACCAAGCTTCTAGGATGGAAATCCTACAGAAATTCAAGTCTGGCATTTATCATGTTCTCATCGCGACAGATGTTGCGGCACGTGGTTTGGATATAAAGTCCATCAAGTCTGTTGTCAACTTCGATATCGCGAGGGACATGGATATGCATGTTCATCGTATTGGAAGGACTGGCCGTGCCGGTGACAAGGATGGGATTGCGTATACAGTTATTACTCAAAAAGAGGCTCGGTTTGCTGGGGAATTGGTGAATAGTCTGATTGCTGCTGGACAAAATGTCCCAACAGAATTGATGGATCTTGCGATGAAGGTACATATAAATAACGGGATTAACAGTTTATTGGGTTTCTTAGATTGGTACAATTCTAGTTCTACAGACTGGGTAACTGGGAATACAATCTCATCGTGGCGCTTTTGCAATTCTAAATCTAACTTTCTCACTCTGGATTATTAGGATGGAAGATTTAGGTCCAAACGCGACTCGAGAAAAGGAGGTATGGTTTGTCATCAATGGAATTTTGTTGGCTTGGTGTGTTCCTTGTCGGTGGAGTGAACATGAATTATGGTGGGCCGCCTTTGTTGTCTAAACTAAGGAAGTTCTTAGACGTCGTTTTTATTTTGAACACAGGCGGACGCAAGGGCAAGGGAAGAGGAGGGGGTGGGGGCGGACGGGGAGTCCGAGGCGTGGATTTCGGTCTGGGTATAGGTTACACCCCCGAATCCACCAGTAGCTCGGGACCCCCTACCATTCCCAGCCGACCTGCAGCCGTCAACTCGTTACGTGACGGGGTGATGACACAGTTCAAGAGCAGCTTCGTAGCAGCGTCTTCAAACTCTCAGAGCCGAGGCGGCCCCACCTCGAACGTGAACAGACGGCCAGCGTTAATGGGGTTCGTCTCGGGCGGGAGCATTGGCGGGGACGCTTATAAGTCACAACCCACATCACTTAGGCCGACACATCCTCCTCCTCCGCCGCCGCCGGCGGCAACTAACATCAGTGGCCAGAATCAGAGGGACCCGGCATCCTCTCATAGAAGTTCAAATAGGTGAGATGCTTTTTCTTCCCAGGTCCCATTATGGCTGCCCCTACTAGCTGGGGGTGATGATGTGCTGATTACTCTCTTTGCTGTGATCATGCTGCAGCAGTGGCAGTGGCGGTAGCAGTAGAGACAAAGGCAGAGAAAGGCGGAGGCCATCTGGATGGGACAGATAAAGTTGGATGCTGTCTGAAATAGTTGGTTGGTGTGGGGAATGTGGCGGGTAAAATGTTGCAAGAGAATTGAACGTGCAGTCTCTTTTGAAATTATATGAAATATGCTGGTAAGGTAGGGTTTGTGATCGGGATCGGAATTAGGGAAAAGGTACGAAGGGGGCCGGGGGGGGGGGGGTTGTCGTTTAAGGGGGTTGGGCCGTACAATGGGCATGAATTTATGATGGGCCGGACGGACCCATTCAGGACCAATCTTCACTTATCCTTTAACCTTTTTGTAATGATTTTTTATTTTGACAATGACCTCCTCCTCCGCCAGCCTTGGTACGAAAACATTAAAAAGGGATGCAAATTGCAAACACCCCCAACCACCTCCCTCCCTTGTTTGGGACGTGGTTGGCTGGCTATCTGAAACAATGAATGTAGTTAGGGGGGGGGGGGGGGGGGGGAACTTGCTTCATGTTCTTTTTCTAGTTATTTTTGGGTCGATCAAATTCAATGCAAGAGCACGAGGGGGTGGGGGTAGGGTAGTTGTCGGCTGGCCATCAATCCCAACTCCCCCTCCCTTCCTCGTCCTTAAAGCCAAATTGGAGTCTACCCACCGCCATCAATGCAAGAGCACGAAGGCGAAGGGGAAGGGGGGGGGGGGGGGGGGGGACAAAATTGATGGATCATGTCTTTTCCTTCACAGGATAAAGAATCACCTTCGGAGTTCATCCCCATCTATTGAGCTTTGTTACTTACTAGTTTGAAAGATAATTTTTGAATTAAGACATTAAATTTTAAAATTAGACACGTTGGCTTTTGATTGTGACTAAGAAAGGTGAATTAGTCATTTAGTTCGAATAGAACTTTTGCGACAAACTCACATAACCCTCACAGTAGAAAGCTAAGCTTATGTGATTTACAGAAACTTAAAGACAAATCAGAACACCAAGTTTTATAGTGGTTCGGTGAATACACCTACTCCGCTTTTCGATCGCTTTCACTAATACTTGTAAGTAGTGATTACAGTTGTAGAAGGTTGAACATTCTGTGGTGAAAGAAAAATGATTTCTTTAACCACGGAACGGTAATACTAGCTTAACCAATACAAGACACTCTCTTGTTGAGTTTGGAATGAGTCTAGGTCGAATCACAAGGAAATCAACCAGACTTGCGCACGTACGGAACCTTGGCTGGAAGCTTAAGCCTTCTATGACGCTGTAGCGAGCTGTCCCTTCTGTGGATCTGCGAACAGACTTGATGACACTTCCTCCACGTGTTCGGACGTCGTTAGGTATGCTTCTCTTTTTGTGTTTTTGATATAATCTACAAAAAAAAATAAAGATAAGCGTCTACAGCAGGATGCAGTCCCT
Organism: Melastoma candidum; assembly: GCA_023653495.1. Classification (NCBI taxonomy): domain Eukaryota; kingdom Viridiplantae; phylum Streptophyta; class Magnoliopsida; order Myrtales; family Melastomataceae; genus Melastoma; species Melastoma candidum. The sequence goes on from CM042887.1 coordinate 1,405,203, forward strand.
CACCACTTACGCCTGCTGTAGAAACCTTCTCTTGGACCTATTGTACGCCCACCTGGCGTTACGGACAGCTTCCCCGGCCAAGTTCTTCGGATTCACAGCCAACGACGCCTACGGAGTGGCTTCACCAATGCACACCTGCTGCAAACAAACACACAAGCAAATAACCAACTACAGAAGGTTAGAGGTCCCTCACGGCTAAACGCCTGCTACGGACTCATTCTCTCCGACCAACTCTGTACGCCCCCTCGCCAACCAACGAACCTTCTCCCCAGGCCCTGGTGCACGCAGTCCGACGCTACGGATAAAGTTCCAGTCGAGTCCCTCGGATCCGTAACCAACGACGTCACCGGAGCGGCTTCACCCACGCTCCACCTGCTGTAGTCACCTCCTGTGAGACGCTCGCCTGGAGAATCCGTCCTGCATACTCACACACACATCAAAGCACCACAATAACATTGTCTGAATTGCCCACACTTACCACCATAACTTACAACCAGAATATAAAAATGTCTTTGTGTTTTTTTCTTATAGAGCGATTTTGTCCTGTAATTAAGGAAACTTATTTTACTAAATACAAAATATGACCAGATTCATTCCTTCGTGCATCAAATGATTGGGAACGAAATCTATCTGATTTCACGATCATATTATCAGATATTACCTTACAGAAGGTTGGAGCGAGATTTTTGTCAACAACCTTCTATAATTGGAAAGGAAAATTATTTTGTTTCCAACTTGGGAATTATGATAATAGGCTCGTGCAAATATCCAGATTTAATTTGGTTTTATTTCGATATTTAAATCCCCAAATAATGCACTATAGAACATTCGGCCAGAAAGTGAGTCAACCTTCTATACAAAGAAATAATCAATCAATTATTTTCAAATTGACATAATTCATTCCAAATAAGATTTTCATTGTATTTGAACGAAATTGATCTGAAAACGTTATTTGAGAGTGATTTCTAAATAACATAATCTTTTAAAGGAGGTTAGATAGAAATTGCCAAAAACAACAAAATAATTTCCTTGATTAGGAAAAATATTTTATTTTTGACTTTTAAATATTTGTTTTACTAGATAAATAACATTCCTAAGAATATTCCCTTTTTTGAATTAATAAAATAATTAAGATAATTAATAATTAATTAACAATTAATTAATTATTAAAATATCTATTTATGAAAAATATTTTCTAATCACGTCATTTAATATAAAATGATCATTGATGAAATATAAAATATTTTTGTGTTATTTTTCCTTTATTATAAAGCATATGCGGAGGTTACAACTTATGTAAAAACACGTCAAGTCAAACGTAACGTTAAAAAAGTTGTATGAGAGCGAGATGTATATATATTATGTATATCTAATATGGGGGTAGTGGATCTACCTGTTCCGAACAACCCCACCATCATTTAATCCGCATCACAACCCACATCTCCTCCTTTGTCCTCTCACTCCACACACTCTACCCATTTCTTTTTTTTTTTTTTTTGGTAATATCTTTGTCCCTTTTTTTTGTGTCTCTCTTTACCTTTCCCAACATTTTTCTCTCTTTCCAAAACTTGGCTTGATCTTGATCGTGTGGCTTTCTTGTCATATATATAAAAAAAAAAACTTCTCCTTTGCATGCATCCGACCGAACGACACGTGTCATATTACATAGGGAGGGATACGGTTCCAGTCGGGCGGTTATGAATATTTCGTTTGGTCGATTTGGTATAAAATTTTAACCAAAAAAAAATTATTATTATTATTTTAACCAAGATTTCGTAATAAATGAAGAGTAATAACCATTTCTCAACGCCATATCAAGTAATTCTAAAATCAATTGCATGCTGCGGACCGTAACAAAGCTCGCTCTCTATTTAAAGGTCTTCCTCTCAGCGTCACTAAAGCGTAAGGAGTTTGTCTTCTGCTTTCGATTGACTGTTGGAGAGGAATTTGGGCTGATATGGAGGAGACCAAGATGTTTGCTTTCAAGGTCGAGGACGGCAAGGAAGGCCGTGACGGGGAGTTGTCCATCGGACCCGTCTTCCGTAACCTTCTCGCCAGGGACGGCTTCCCCCCTCTCTACCCGGACGTCGCCACCGCCTGGGACATCTTCAGGTCTCCCTGCTTCTCCCAACGTCCCTTCCTTTCCGCGGTGTTTATAGCTTAATTGTTTGACGTGCTCTGTTCTGGGGAGATGGCAGGGTGTCGGCCGAGAGGCACCCCAAGAACAACATGCTCGGCTGGCGGAAACAAGTCGACGGGAAGGTCAGTCCCCTGGTCGGCCCTGAGGTTGTCTTGATGCTCTTTCGCCTCGAGATTGTCTGCTTATTTTTGGCTGCTGCAGTTCGGTCCTTATGTTTGGAAGACGTACAGCGAGGTCTACGACGAGGTCCTGCTTATTGGCTCGGCATTACGTGCATCCGGCGCACAACCTGTAAGGAAGGCTTGATTTTCGGCTTAGGAAGGACGGGATCCAAGTAAATATGTTTATCCTTAACTCATCGTATTCCGGATGGATGATGATCGCAGGGGTCCAGGATTGGCATCTATGGAGTGAATTGCCCCCAGTGGACCGTAGCAATGGAAGTACGACCTCGACAGATCAATTTTCCCGCATCTGTCTGCGTTGTTTCTATGACCTCGCTAACTGCTCTTGAATCTATAACATTCTCTAGGCTTGTGGTGCCCATAGTTTGGTTTGCGTCCCCCTGTACGACACCTTGGGTAAGGTTGCTCTTTAGAGAATTCCAGCGAATACGTGATGTTACTCCTTTCGCTAATCTCTGCTAGAAGATCTGTTCATTTTCTTTCAGGCTGCGGAGCAGTAAATTACATTATCAACCATGCTGAGATAAGCATAGTTTTCGTCCAAGACAAAAAGGCAAAGCAAGTAAGTTGCCCTGCTGTTAGATCTTTCGAGCAATTTCCTCATGCTGTGTTTTTCATGCTTTTAGTATTGTCTTTTTTCTTCACCTTTATAGCTGCTGGACACGGACATTTTAACCACAGGAAGGCTAAAGAGTATGTGTTTCGTTTAGCCATGCGGCTTACTCGTTGCTTTACCGTTTAAGTGTTATTTTTTTTTTCGTTTACTTGTCTTTGCGTGTCTGTTCAGCGGTGATTAGTTTTACCTCATTATCTGAGGATGAGAGGAGGAGGGCTACCGAATTCCATGTGAAGCCATACTCATGGAGTGAATTTAGCGAGTTGGTGAGCTTCTGCCGTAGTCTGAGTTGTGCCATTTACTCGTATTAACTACTAACCCTACTGGTGGTTCATAGGGAAAGCAAAATCCAACGGAAGTAGTGCCTCCTCAGTCTCATGACATTTGTACAATCATGTATACAAGTGGAACCAGCGGAGACCCAAAAGGCGTTGTATTAACTCATGACAACCTAGCAGCATTTGTGAGAGGGATCGATCTGTTTCTTGAGCAATTCGAAGATAAGGTATGCACGAGGATGTTGAACCAGTCGTTTCGTTGTTCTGTGACTATCAAGTAATTATTTAACGAGATTTCACCATGTGCCTCAATTCCGAGCAGATGACGGTAAACGATGTGTATCTGTCATTCTTGCCTCTTGCACATGTTCTTGACCGGGCGATTGAGGAATACTTCTTCCACAAAGGTGCCTCCGTCGGGTACTACCACGGGGTACGCGCCTCTTAAATTTTGCTGTTTTATTGCTTTCACGAAATTAAAAGCTTCTATCTTTTCCTTCATCTTCGATTGGTTATTCCTGGTGTTGTGGGCCTCTTATGATTCTGTTTGTTGAAGGACTTAAATGCATTGAGAGATGACTTGATGGAGCTGAAGCCCACATTTTTTGCGGGGGTCCCTCGTGTTTTCGAGAAAATATACGAAGGTAGATAAAGTATTTACACAAAGGCATGTTTGGATTATCCTTTGGTGATTCGTGATCTGCTTCTTCGTAAACCTCAGGCATCAAGCAGGCGGTGAATGAACTCAACCCGTTTAGGAGGGCGGTGTTTAGCCTGCTCTACAAACAGTGAGTTCAATCATTTTTCCTAGAACCTTCACCCAAAACCACGCGTCGTCCTTGATTGTGAAACAATACGTGAGCTAATCCCTGGATGTGATTTTGGCAGCAAACTTCACTGGATGAACATGGGTTATAAAAATAAGGAAGCATCCCGTTTAGCAGACTTGTTAGCATTCAGGAAGGTGCCAACATAAACTGTGTATAGTTACGGAGTTTCATTGTTTGCCCGGTCATGTGTTACGCGTATGGGGAAACATTTTCCTAATCGCGCGCTTGTTCGGGTCTTCTATTATGGGTGTCCTTAGGTGAGGGCTAAACTTGGAGGCAGGATTCGTCTTATAGTGTCGGGAGGTGCGCCGCTAAGCCCTGAGATTGAGGAGTTTCTGCGAGTTACTTCTTGCGCTTTCGTGGTGCAAGGCTATGGTAATCAGCTTTAAAACCAGAGTAATTGTTCATGGTTCTGTGCTCAAGCTCGCGGTCGATTATACGTGACATTTCTTGTGCAGGGTTGACGGAAACATGTGGTCCGACGACTCTTGGCTTCCCGGATGAGATGAGCTTGATTGGAACTGTGGGCTCCGTTTCAGTGCATAATGAGTTACGGCTAGAAGAGGTTCCTGAAATGGGTTACAACCCTCTCGCGAGTCCTTCAACTGGCGAAATATGCGTGAGGGGGAGGACTGTGTTTCCCGAGTACTACAAAAGTCCGGAGCTCACTAGAGAGGCCGTTAGAGATGGGTGGTTCCATACGGGTAATTGTCTAAGCATTATATTTCACGGATCGGAGTACTTCGGACCGAATTGAGGTGCATGCAGCGTGTCATCTTATTTTACAGGGGACATTGGGGAAGTTCTCCCGAATGGGATCGTCAAGATCATTGACAGGAAGAAGAATCTCGTAAAACTCTCCCAGGGAGAATACGTCGCGCTTGAGTTCTTGGAGAATATTTATCTCATGACCCCAGTTGTGGAAGATGTAGGCACTTTATTGTCCGAGTCTCCCCTTTCATTTCCATTCCCAGCTGTCGTCGAAATTTTTGAACCACTCACACGGTATATTTATCCATCCTCAAGATATGGGTCTACGGCGACAGTTTCAAGTCCATGCTCGTAGCAGTAGTCGTGCCACACGAGGAAACCACCCGAAAGTGGGCCCGTGAGAAAGGTTACTCAGGGAGCTTCTCGGAACTCTGTTCTCTCAACCAGCTTAAGGAACATGTCCTCAAGGAACTAATAGCAACCGCCAACGGGAAAAAGGTAGCTCTTAAACAACTTCGCCCGCCCTTTTCCACACTAATAAAAGTTCTCTTTGTTGCCAGCTGAGGGGTTTCGAGTATATCAAAGGTGTATCGCTAGAGGCACAGCAGTTCGACATGGAGAGAGACCTCGTGACTGCAACCATGAAGAAGAGGAGGAACAAGATGCTGCAACATTATCAGGTCAACACACCATCCCAATCCTTTCTTAAGCGAGTTAATACAAGTTTTGGACAGCTCCCGACATCCGACATTTTCATGTCTCCCAGGCGGAGATCGACGAACTTTACAAGAGTCTGGCCGGCCGAAAATGAGAGGGAGGGCAGTACTTCTACAGAAGCAAGGGTGCAGTTTCTTCTTGATCACTTTGTTTTTTTTTTTTTTTTTTTTTTTTTTGCCTTTGCTTCATTGATTTTTTAGGTATGTTCAGTTCATATTTGTTTCGAAAGTTGAATTAGAGGAGCTGTCTTCGTCCATCATTTATCATGGACAACTGCGCCTATCCCCCGCAACCACCGGCAGGACCACTCTTCGAGGTCCATCGCGGCCATGTCCTCTCCTTGTCCCTCAATTGAATGCAATGAAGTTGCTCACCTGATTTTCTGTCCGGCTTCTCTCGTGTTCCACGATTCAATCAATATTTTATGTTTTCTTAAAAAAAAAAGATACATTAACAAATGAAGCCTTCCTGATGAACAAATCTGATGAGAAGTTACACCTTCCCTTTTGAATAAGGGATGAGACCACATTCTATGGCGATCCATGGAAATAATACCAGAATGGTCGTTGATGATCTGTATCTCTTCAGATTTGAATATCTGTGTGCCGAGAGCCTGAAGAAGACGCAGACCCGAAGGACCAGCCGATGGCCTACCCGGACGCAGGAATCGAGGGCCTTTCTCTGCTTTGCACCGTGGAAAATACTTCGGATCGGAGCAATGTCAACCAACCTGTACTAGTAATAACAAAATGATTCGAGTGAATGGACCATGAGATTCTCAAGTAAACGAGCGGACTGAAAAACAGTGTTTTTGCAGAGGAGCGGACATTCCGATCACCGCCGGACATCCGTAATCGTCCGTATAAAATTCCTGCCGGTCTGTCTGTGCATACATATTCATCGTCGATGACACACTCGGGGTTGTGTTTAAGACAGGCAGGCAGGTAGAGGGATGAAAATGTACAGCCTACAAGAAAGAAACCAAGAGAATTAGAGCAACAAAATGTATTACTCCACCAAGAAGCAACGCTCTCACACCAATCTAAGATATGTCTTCATGCCTCAAACGACTAGACTAGATTGAGACACCAAAGGGTGGTTCACAACACCTTGTTGTTGCCCTTAACCGTTGGATGATGTCCAGTTTTTTCCAGATGGGCAACCTTCATGAAATATCCCGCTAGCGTTAGCCTTTCGACTTAAGCGCCCCATGATTGACAAAATTCTCATAGTACCAAGACGAGTTCTTGGCTGAAATCCGAGAAACCGGTTACGAAGGCCCGACTTGTTGGACGGCAAGGAAATGACAATGGAATAAAGGGGGACTGGACTCGCCATTGTGCTTACATGCGTGATAGATATTAAGAGGGCAAGACGATCTCCATCAACATGCCCGAAACAAGCTTTAGCTTCTTCATCTGCAGCCTTTTGGGCCTCCCTAGGCCGAACAAAGCAGTTTGATAGTAGAAGAAAAAACAAAAACGTTCATCAAGGCAGAGGCCTATGGAAGGTCTTCAATGCATAGTCTGGAAGAGTCCTTAACCGTCCATGGTCCGAGGAGGAGGAGGAGCAGGTTCAAAGATCACCTGTTGAAGGAGAGGAGGTAGCGTCGAGTACAAAGCGACCGTTTTAATGGTCCCAACCAGGCCGCCCAAGATCCAAATTACCTTCGCAATCAAACATAATACATCTTGTATCTCCCCTTCACTGGTCATGAAAACGAGAATGTCCGGAAGGCTTATACATAGGTATCCGGACCACTCAGACGGATAGATGCCTCCAGATAATCTCTCTCAGGCTCTTGAACATAGAAGATTTACACCCGGTGAAGCCTCTTGGGAACTTTCCTCGGTGGGGCGCCACTAAAGTAAAGTATCCCTGGAACTTCTCAGCTTCGAGCGTAGCACTCATTGTTGAAGGTGCAAATCCAAGTCCCACATCGGAAAGCTTAGAGCTTACAAGCTAGTATATAAGTCTAAGAGGTCTACTCCTTCTTAGCCAATTTGTTTTAGAGTGTGTTTGCGCTGAAAAGAACGAGTTTGGGCCGACTAAACACGTCGGGAATTGTTAGGGACTAAAATAACTAAATAGAAGAAGATAGGATTGAAAGTAACTAAATAGAAATAAAGATGGGGAATGGGCTTGAAGTGGGCTTTCGCCCTCTTGTTAGTTCAAAATGAAGGTTAGACCAATTTCTATGGGCTTAGGCTACTTTATTTCTGACCCGGCTTATGTAATGGGCTAAGAAATAGTGATTTCTGACCTGTAGAATAATTTGAGGTATTACAATGGATTGAACCAAGCTCCGCGTGCATGGTACGTGAAGATCGTAGAGTATCTTCGATTCTGCGGGTATGTTGCTTCAGAATCCGACTAGAGTCTATTTGTCAGGAAGAATCAAGGGCAGATGGTTGTTGTTCTCCTATATGTGGACGACATCATCCTGACGGGTAGCAACTATACAGATATCACTCGACTCTAGGATGAACTTTCTCTTTGCTTCGACATGAAGAAGTTAGGAGAACTTGGAAATTTTCTTGGGCTGCAAATTGAAAACCTGGAAAAAGTGATCTTTGTGTCGCAGCTTAACTATGCGAAAAGGTTGGTCGAGAAGTTCGGAATATCTTGAGGGAAAAAGCGATCTCGACGCAAATACAAGGCTTCGTCGAGACGAGGGAACTTTGTTATCAAATCCTCGCCCTTATTGTGCTCTTGTGGGAAGTCTCATATATCTGACACTTACAAGTCCGGACATCGCCTATGCAGTTAGCGTGGTCAGTCGATATATGCAAGAGCCGAGGAAACCACATCTTGAAGAAGCGAAGAAGATCCTGAAGTATGTTAACACTTCACATGATGTTGGTTTGTTTTATAGGAACGGAATAAAATTCTCCTTGCAAGGATTTGCGGATGCTGACTTCGCTGGAAATCTGGATGATCGAAGTTCTACATCTGGGTTTGTTTTTTTCTATGGAAATACAAGTATCTCTTGGTGGAACAGAAAGCAAAGTTCTATATCACTGTCAACAGCTGAAGGGGAGTACAAGGCATCGACCCAAGCAACGCATAAATGTATCTGGCTTCGTAGACTACTTGAGGATCTTCACGATCAAGTTGATCAGCCAGTTCCTGTTCATGGAGATAACTTGAGTTCGATCAAGTTGGCATCAAATCCCGCGTTTCATGGAAGGACAAAATACATTGAGGTCGATGGAGTCATCAACATGGTCGCAGTGAGGAGTGAAGATAATATTGCGGACATTTTTACAAAGTCACTTCCAAGAGATCCGTTTGAAGAGCTGCGATCAAAACTGGGTTTAATTCGGTGAACATCACTTTAAGGGGAAGTGTTGAAGGTCAAAGTGATGTTTCGTTCTTTGGACTCATCGCTTGTAGACACACTTGGAATTCATCGCTTGTAGACTGTCGCACGGGAGCTTCGCTTGGTGACTCTATATCTACGACTCTTTATCTTCCCGACTGTCTAGCTACCTGGACTTTCTATCTTCCTATCTTTTGTCACGTCCCACTTTCTTGGGTTACGTATTTATGTCTTTTCCTCTTCCTAGGTATAGTCTATTTAAGTTGTAATGTTTATCTACATTATATTAAATTAGTACACTACAATATTTTCTAAGTAAAATCCTTCTTGAGTATTTCTTGACCACACAGTATTTTCGGATCTATCGCTTTGTCGTTTCTCTATATGGTATCAGAGCATGTTGAAGGGTGTAAACCCAAGTACCACGTCAGAAAGCTTGGAGCTTATAAGATAGCATATAAGTCTAAACACGCTACTCCCTCTACAATCAATTGATTTTAGAGTGGAATCCCGTTAACTTTCTATATTACACTTACAAATGGCCGATTCGGGAAATCTAGCATGAGGTCTTGGATTTGAGGGTTTCACATGGAAACTATATGATGTATATCATAAGGTAGACAAATATAACTCCATATTCGATCTTGGTCAAATCCTTCTAAAACATAATATATTTTTTTAGAAAAAAAAAAGAGACACCGTCGAAAAAGGTATGAGAATCGACTAATTAAAAGAATGAAACTATATAGACCATAAAATAAAAATATGAAAAAGAAATTACAAACAAGAAAATCAAATAAAATCAAATCAAAGAAGACTCTCCTCAATCCAGTTTTTCCTCCCTCTCGAGCTTTCTGTACACGAGAACTTCACCGATCGCCAGAACACGTCAACGCATCGACCACCATCTGCATAGCCCTAACCCTCATCTCGAGGCATGTTATATAATCGGCCGTCTCTCGGAACAGCCCTTCCAAATCCATCGACTCCCCGTTCGGTACCAGCGACTTCAACGTCCTCACTCTTCTCGTGATAGTAACGGATGACCGCCTGCTTGTCGTCACGACTTTCCGCGGTCCGGCTGGAGCAGCCTTTCTCCTAGTGAATCTCTTCGGCCTCTTCCTGTGGTCGCATAGTTTCTTCATCCTCCGAGATCCGGCCGGGTGTCGTGGGAGTTCAAGGAAAGTATAAGGAGGAACCTCAAACCCCATTTTAGTAAATTCAAGCTGAGATAGCTTAGGAGGGGATAGATAAGGGTGAGAGGGAGAAGGGGATGAGGATGGCAGTCCATTTATATATCGGGGGAGGAAACAAAGGAGGCAAGGAGAAAGAGGGAAAAGGTGCTGCTTGAAACATTAACATTTGATCGAGAAGTTTAGGTGAATGATTAATTTATATTATATATTTTAATACGTGTTCTTTTGAGTTGAACATTTTGTTATATTGCTATTCTCATGTTAGGACATAATTGCAAGGAGAGGTGGTTCCTTTTTAGCATGTTTGTGTACAGCTCGATTGAAGGGATATGTAGAGGGGGGGTGGCTACACGTGTAACCACATGATCTCTCCTTTTCCTTTGATCATCTTTCACACCCATTTCACACCTCCCCACCTTGCTTAATTTATCATAACATTATAAACATAAACAAAACCCTCTACTCCAAACATCAAGTATTTGCATATTTTCTGTCGGTATCATAGGATTAACATAGATTATTTAGTAGATTAGGTCGATCATCACTTTCATCAACACTAGCTGGATTGTTCCCTTTTCCCTTCTCCCCATACTCCTAATCACCAATTCCTTGAATTCATCACTCTGCCTTAAGAAAACAGTATTTTTTATCACGAGGATGTCAATATCATGTGATGTTAATGATTCCCTTTTCGTGTGGATTACAGCTCGACATGATCTGATCATCACGGGGCCTGATGTTCCTAATGTGGGAAACGTCTCACTGCAATAATCCCATGTTTTTTCTTTTCTGTGATTTTGTTTCCTAGCGGGGAGACCCAGCATAATCAACGTGATTCATTAGTGGGAATTATAATTAATTATGTTTCGGTTATCGTGAAATCTAGATAAGGTGAGGGAAAAGGGGGACTTTTGATTGAATTCGTGTCAAACTATCTGAAAACACTAGTTTTCTCGAAGCCTCTTGTTCATATCTCTCGTCATATGTTTCTTCTGACATTCAATGAACCCTACCCAAGTACACCAGTATCATTGCAACATAATGTCGGGATCCAAAATCCAAAGTTCAACGAACCGTGTCTATATGACCCTTTGCCGCGAACAACGTACCTCGGTCGCCCGGCGACGTCTTCCACATGCGACTCTACTGACAGCGCATGAAACAGGTGCACGGGGCACGTTGAGAGTCCGAACGTGGTCGAATGAAGTGACACGTATCGTCGCAGCACGTGCTTATGGGCAGGGGACGGACTGATGAAAATAATGATAATGACCCACCGTGAGTGATGATAATTATAGGGGAGGCACGCCATGTTCTGCATGTGCATATTCCTCCCAAATGCCATGCCTCCGAATCATCATCGTCCACCGCCGCGTGCTTATCGTCCTGACCTGACCTTCTCTTTTTGCCCTCCTCGATCGGACGCTTGAGCTTTCGGAACAAAAGTTTATGTAGTCACGTCAGTGTTTGGTGCTGTGATTGACACTGGGCCATAGAAGCCCAAGCCAGAGCAAAAGCAAAGCAATCCCGATGGAGGAGGGCCTGTCCGTCAGAAAGGTATTCTCATCCTGTCAATGGGATCGTGACTGCATGCGGACGAAGGTGAATATCTCGAAGGAAGATGGCGGAAAGGTGATGTGGATGCAGCCAGACTTCATGGTCTTCAGGAGCAGTTTCCGTGCCTGGCTGAGGTAAGACAGTGAATTCATTGGTGGGACCGATGTGATCGTCGTGATGGTCCCATTCCACGTACGTGAAGCTGACGGGGGCGGAGATCGGGGGGTAACAGCAGGAGTAACCCTCGATTCTCTTCTCCTTTAGGTCCCAGTCTGCTCCTTGGCAATTGAATGCTCGGCAAAATATCAATCATGGAAATGATCAAATGATGATAGAGAGAGACAGGGCGTGCGGATGGAAATATCTTATTCAGATTCCAAATCTTGAGGGCCATCTCGTCGTCAAACAAGGGGTTCCTGAAGAACTTCCCTATGAGGTCAAAGTCGTGCCGGCCCACCGAGTCACTCACATAGACAAACCCTCCACAGATGGCCCTGGAGTCGATATGGAACTTGGCGCAGAGGTGATCGGACTGGAACATATCCCTATCAGGCTGGATCATCTGGCCAATCCACATGCTAATATACACGCAGTGTATCATGTGCACACCTTGCAGCCAGTACACTCCCACTGGATCGCCGTTCGGATCCTGGAATCAGAAATCGTCACCTGCATACAAAACTTCAACATAAGACTGACACAGAAACACCAACATAATCCTAGGTAATGAACAAGAAGTAGATGATTGTTTACCAACTCTGCCCATGGAGATCTGCCTGGTCCCGAGGAAGAAGTCATTGCATTGTAGCATGCTTAAGATGAGCCCGCAGAGCCTCTGAAAATTCTCGAGATCGACCCTTCCACCGAAGTCCTAGAGATGTACTCTAGGCACTAGCAAGTAAGCAAGCATCCATAATGAATGGCACTGAATAAACTTAAGCAAAAGAAAACGCAGGAGTCGGCCGACTTACGTGGGTGGACATCCACCTTCACCACTGTTATGCCGACATCGGCAAGGTAGGAGTGCATGGTGTCATGGAGGTTCTCGGCCTGGCCTGGATTAACTAGGCCGATGTCAATCCCCTTTGGTCGGCCCAATTGAATCCAAACCCCAGTCAAGGCCCGGCCCGATAAAGAAGGAATTGGCTCAGGATCCGTGAATCGGTAAATGGGCCGACGATATGGGCCCATCAGTAAGTACATATTTGTTGACTCGGACTACATTTCTATTCCGGCTCCGTCTACATTTCTCTATTTCTATCTATTCCTTTTTTCCTTCGCAGACCCCTTTTGTTTCCCAGTGAGTTCCTTCTACTTTTAACCCCAACCGCTACTTCAAATTTCGACTCTAACCTCCGCCGTTGTTTCCCCCCCCCCAATTATTCGTCGGCAATGGGCACGGGCGACCATGCCGGTCCCTTAGTTGGAGCCGTAGGTCGTCCGATGAAGTGATTTTTTTTTTGGGGGTTCCCCGCCTCCCGCCTTGATCGGCGGTGTTCCGGAGCTCGATTTCTAGGGTTATTGATGGTTATGTTGCGAATGGAGGGGATCCATTTAGGGTTTGGTTATTGATGCGGTCTTGTTAGTTTGTGAGGGAACCCCCTGTTGCCTTTTGGCTGCTCGAGAAACAGGTTATTGGCTTCTTTCGGGTTTTTGTTTCTCTAGAAGATCGTTTGTTTTTTTATTTGTGCTGTATTGTATCTTGTTTGATGGTTATTCGTCGTGTGAATTTGGCTCATTGGGGAGTGATTCCGAGGAGCGCGATTTGTGCCTTCTGCATGGGAACTGGCCCATTGGTTGAGTCGCATGTCGTGTGAGAAAGCTTGTGCCCATGTCGGGCAAGGTTGCCAGTTGAAGGATTAATGTCGACAGGGGGAGGGAATTGGTGAAGGTCATCTTGTGGAACTCTTATGATCATTTTCGCATTCGGATTGCCCTCTTTTGTTTGTTGGCAGTACTAGTGATTTCAATTCGCTTCTATTCTTGGAAATGTGCACTTTTAAAATTTTCTTGGTTCTCGTTACTGTTCTCATCGAGGTAATTAGTATCCTATTATTTTCAGTTTACCTGAACAGATGGATTGTGGACGGTCTGCATCCACAATTAGTGCTTTCCCTTCACGTATGGGACCATCATTTGACTCTAACAAGGGGAATGGGATGGCCAAAGCGGAGTGCCCTGAGAGGGCTTTTTCCCGTGTTTTGGATTCTGAACCTGAAGTTGACATAGATTTACGAGAGCTTTACTTCTTGATCATGCACTTCCTGTCTTCTGGGCCATGCGAGAAAACCTTTCGCCAACTTTCGGATGAGCTTTTGGAGCATCAGCTTCTTCCTAGGAGGTACCATGCTTGGTTTTCGAGGAGCGGCATGCAGACAGGCAGTGTGGATGACGATGGCATCTCTTTTCCTTTAAATTACTTCAACCTTGTAGATCGGTATGGTTCCTCATTGCCTGAATCTCGTAAAGAGGTACTTTGAACATTTTTATTACTATTTAAAACTATGGATCTCCTCCCTCTACTCCATGTGAGGTACTATGTTTTCCATTTTTCTTCTGGCATGTTAAGAATGGAGTATCAGCCCTTTTACTTGTTATAGTCCATAAACGTTTGTTGGAGCTGGGTGTTTAGCATCAGCGATATTCCTCGTGATTGTTTGCCTAATACTAAAGAACCCTGGGGTAAATAATAGGGTGCATGACATTATGTCTTAGGATGTGTGGTTGCTGTATTTCCCACCGGTTCTCTCTACGATGATCAAACAGCCAAAATTCTGAGATGGGCTTGATGATAGGTACCCTCACATTCAGAGAAACCATTTGCTCCAACTTCTGAAACAACTCGTACTCCGAATGAGCCGACCTGTTCCAGGAAAGGTTGGAGGGAGAGCTGCTCATGTTCCTACTTTGCTGGGATTTGGTTCCTTTTCACTTTTGGATGGTACATAAACTGCACTCCTGTAGACTGTGCACCCTTTTCTGTTATCAAGGATGTGAACCCTGTTGGAAGTATGGCGGCCTACTATAACTAGACTTCTGTTGGGAGGGCAATTGCCTGCTTAGGTTACTGACTGATAGGATATTTTTGTTGTCCTTCCTAGCAGGGGATACTTTGTATCTGGCTGCATTTGATTGTCCTCAATTTTGGCTTCACTTTGGAAGACTTTTGTTTTCTTTTTTTTTTGGCATTGAAAGGATAGATAGCATTAGATAATCGTTCGGGGTCTTAGGTTACTGATTCATTCTTTTTATTATTTTGATTGTCCTGAAAAGTTCATCTTTTAGGCATATGAGTAGTCTCCACTGTCATTCAAAATGGTTGATGTCTACGAATGCATTGCCTTTGATAAGAGGTTTAATATCATTGAGATGCCTTTACCAGTAATAGGGTGGTCATGACATTTAAACCTGCATGGAAAGTATTTAGAGCAATATTTCTGTATATTAAAGTATACTAGAATTTTTCTCGGGTGAAAACCGCCATAATTAAGAGTGTTTGATTTATGATATCTTCCCATATGGACCAAAGTGCATCACTCCACAATTATTCTGTTTCAGGTCAACATGCAATGAATTTTTTTTTTGGCATGTACTTCAGACACCATACACGATAGATATGTGAAGAAGATAGATAATAAAAAAGGCAGGGAGTGATATAGTGAGAAGTTGTATAATTTACGTAGAAGTGAGCGTAGGACAATTTATTGTGTCCAATGGCGATAAAACATCGGCATACCCCACTCACCAATTTAGATATAAGGCTTCAATGAAATTGCTGTTGTTTAAGCCCCCATGTTCTTGCATTTTCATAGATGGCTCTGAATTAGTTATTTTTTAGCTTAGTTTTGGTAGCTTTGAAAGTGCACTCCTTTCTATTGAAAGATGAAATGATGCTTCCTTGTTTAGTTTGATTATAGTTGATGTTGAATGATGCTGAAAACCGTTTTGCATCTTGATCAGATAATTTAGTTATCAGTCAGGTTCCAGTAGATGATATATCTCTGAGCTTCTAGAGTTACGCATCCTTGGGTTGTGCCATTGCCTTTATACATATTCAAGAATCTGGATGAACATATATAGCTATAATGAAGCACTTCCCGTAAACATTTTTTTTTTCTGTATTGTCACTTCTTCTGCTCAATGAGTTAACTTCTGGATGACTTTGCTGGTTATGGTTGATAAGGCGAGCAGAAGAATAGTAGCATTGGAGCAAAGTCTCTTCCAACTTTCATGCGATGGCCTCATTTACAGTCCAATCAGATTCACGGTCTCAGCTTGAGAGAACTTGGAGGTGGATTCACAAAACATCAACGCTCTCCATCGGTTCACTCTGCATGTCATGCAGTTGCAAAGCCATTTATGTTGATTCAGAGGATGCAAAACATTAAGAAGCTTAGAGGACATCGAGTTGCTGTCTACTGTGGTATTGTTCTATCTGAAATTTCCTTTATGTGCTGTTTGTTCTCCAAGGTCTGTTGTGTTATCTGTTTTCATTTGAAGGTTGACAATGACTGTTATTTCTTGCAAGCGATATTTGATCGATCTGGGAGATATGTTATTACTGGTTCAGATGACCGCCTTGTCAAGGTTTGGTCAATGGAAACTGCATTCTGCTTGGCAAGTTGCCGTGGGCATGAAGTGAGTTGAAACATTTTTAGAGTTGAAAAGTAGTTCGATGACACGACTTTGTTCTAGCTTCTACTAAATATTCTTCTACTTTTTGCATCTGAAGGGTGATATAACTGACTTGGCTGTGAGTGCAAACAATATATTGGTGGCATCTGCCTCAAATGATTTTGTAATTCGAGTTGTAAGATCTTTCACCTAGTGACCTTATTTAGTTTGCAGCTTATCTTTCTCGAGATCATAGATTTGCTTCTCCCTCTGCTAGTGGCGTTTGCCAGATGGATTACCTACCTCAGTTTTGCGGGGTCATACTGGAGCTGTTACTGCAATTGCATTCAGTCCCAGAGCCAGTTCTGTGTATCAACTTCTGTCGTGAGTTCCCATTTGAAACTTTCTTATAAATGTAAATAATCAGATCATCATCATCCATGGGGCAATCTAGCCGTGTCTTGTTTTGTTTTGTTTCTTTTTAAATTGGACAACCAAATCCAAGCACCCCATAAGATATTATAATATTGTCTGCTTTTGATTTAGGTCATCTGACGATGGTACTTGCCGTGTCTGGGATGCAAGATACTCTCAATGTGCACCTAGAATTTATCTTCCGAAGCCTCTAGATAATGCTTCTGGTTAGGTTTCTTTCATCTATTCCATTCATTAATTTTGGCAAGTCACGAGCTGAAGAATTATTTGTATGTACGGCAGGGAGAATTATCAGCACTTTAAATGGCGAACACAATTCTAATGTTGGCCCACAGAGTCATCAAATACTGTGCTGTGCTTATAATGCCAATGGTACTGTTTTTGTCACCGGCAGCTCTGATACCTTTGCAAGGGTAGGCCCTCTCTGTAAGGCGGAAAAGTCTCATAATGTGAGTCTATTTTAGCAAAGTACATAATGGTATACAGTAAAGATGGATATGTGCAGGTCTGGAGTGCTTCTAAATCGAGTAGTGATGATCCCCAACAACCTGTTCACGAGTTGGATTTATTGGCTGGTCATGAAAATGATGTTAACTATGTGCAGTTTAGGTCAGCAATAGCATGCTAACCATTTCTGGTACCTTTTTCTGTTATTACACATTAATTTAGATTGTTCCATGAATATAAATGCAGTGGTTGTTCAGTGGCTCCAAGATCTTCAGTCTCTGATGCAATGAAGGAAGAGAATATCCCAAAATTTAGAAATTCCTGGTCCGTTCTAAGTTATGTGCTTGAGTCTTTCTTCATCATTTTTCTTCTTTTTTTATTCATCAGCTCTTCTCCTTTCCCTAAGTTAATACCTCCTTATGTATCATTTCTCTAGTTATTTTTTAATTGTGTGCATTTCATAAATGAAACTTATAGGTTTTGTCATGATAACATTGTTACTTGCTCTCGAGACGGTAGTGCAATTATATGGGGCCCAAAATCCCGCAAATCTAATGTGAGTTTTTGCCAAGGAATGGTTGTCCTGTACTTTGTACCATTTATTTTGCTAATTAACTTCTTATGTGGTAATCTTTTCTTTTTATCAGGGAAAAGGCGGACGTTGGACAAAAGCATACCATTTGAAAGTCCCTCCTCCTCCTTTTCCACCTCAGCCTCCTCGAGGCGGACCACGCCAAAGATTCCTTCCAACTCCTCGGGGTGTTAATATGATTGTTTGGAGTTTGGACAATAGATTTGTGCTTGCAGCTATAATGGGTAAGGTTCTATTGTTATTGAAATGGTAAAAGAGTGTGGAATCTCTTCCTTCCATTTTACATGGTAGTATGATAACGATTGCCTTGTCCAACTCTTTTTCTTCTAGGACTGCAACTTTAAAACTAATCATTGTCTGAGGCTGATATAATTTTCCTAAAAGAAAATCATGAACATTCTTCATTTATTTAGTTGTTGCTGCTTTTCTTCAGTGCTTGTGCTTCCCAATTTATGAAACGATGAGTTAGGCATTTGACTTTGGAGCCACTAGTGCCCTCACCTCCAATAGCATACTTTATGTCATCTGAAAATATGTTATTAATACCACCTGAGCTGTCAATTTCCTTTGGTTTTCCTGCCTCAGACCATGTTATTTTCACCTTGACAGGTGTGCTCATTTTTTGCGGTTTCTATGTTTTTTTTTCTCATTTTTAAAAAATTGTATTTGACCATTAATCAGTTTTATCTTGTACTTCTTCAGTTCTAACTTGTGATTTCGTATTAATTCGGAGCAGATTGCAGAATATGTGTGTGGAATGCTTCTGATGGTAGTTTGGTGCATTCATTGACCGGACACAGTGAATCTGTAAGTGCTTTTGCGAGTATTCTCCTCGTGAGGATTATATAACTGATGAAATAACTTAGGAAACTATCCAGTAGACAATGTTCCATCCTATAAATCATGTAGTCAAGGTTCCAACACTTGTGGGTTCTCTTGCTATTGATTGAGAAAAAGGGACCGTCCATTATAACAATGCATCATGTGTATATTTAATTGATGGTTGGGTAATGAAAATTCTTGATTGGATTCTTATTATATACTATCAGAAGAGGAATGGGAATCACTTGGAATCATCTTTCTTGTCAATCCATCTTTTTCATGAGTCTACGCACTAAAATGACCTACCTTTGCTTTTGTGCATAAATGACCTTTCTTTTCCTTTGTGCTTATAAGTTAACTCTTTCGGTTTGTCGTCCTCTACTCAGATGGTGTTATTGTCGAGCGCTCTAATTGTGAGAATACATCCCTTTAAAATAGAAATCCTGGAAGACATGATGATCTTGTGATCCTTTGTTTTCGGCTATGGATGTTGAGTAGTTACAAATTCTAGTTTAACCTTGTAAAGCCGTTGACTGAGGTACCAATTTTACCACAGAATCCAAAAAGGCTGTGATGCCAAACCTTGAGGGCCAAGAAATGATAGGGAATGGCATCTTCATTTTACATATAAGCCTCTATTATTATTTTGTTCTGGTATTAATTTTATCTTCGTGACTTGTTGGCGACACTTAGTTGAAAAAATTACAGTTGATTTCACAAGTAAAATATTTTCACCATGTAAGATTATCTTAAAGGCACTAGTGGTGTTTTATCTTGTGCTTGAGCGAGGTGTCCTTTTGTAATGACAGTCATATGTGCTGGATGTTCATCCTTCCAATGCAAGGATAGCTATGAGTGCCGGTTATGATGGAAAGGCAATTGTTTGGGATGTAAGCTTTGAATTTTACTCCTATTCTGTGTTCTTTTGTTTGTTTTCCCAATGACTTGAAATTCTTCTGACTCGCTTTGCTTTTAGATATGGGAGGGCTCCCCCATACAAGTATATGAAATTGGACGTGTCAAGTTAATTGACGGAAAGTTTTCTCCGTAAGTTGACACAGTGATTCTCCTCTTTACTGTATTCATATAAATATGAGTTCTTAGGTATTATAGTTTTCTATTATTATTTTACATGTTGAAGCTATGGATGACTTGCTTGTTCCCTAAGTCCACCATCACTAGTGAAAACCAATTGCGAGAAAGTGCGAAGATTTGCTAGATTATTTCAATGGGACATTTGGCTGTATTGTTTGTGTGAGATTTCTGGTGATCTGCTTATTGTACCTTGTCTGTTGAATCATTCTTAAAGATAAACTGGGTGTGTGATTCATAGGTGTGTTAACTTCTTTTTTCCCTCATTCCAAATGCAAATAATTTACCAATTCTTATCATTGATGATTATTTGTGAAGATATTTTTCTTTTTTGCGTGTTACAGGGATGGTACTTCTATTGTACTCTCAGATGATTTTGGACAGATTCATCTTGTAAATACGGGCCAAGGTGAGTCCCAGAAGGACGCCAAATATGATCAGGTACTTAGCTATGTATCCAGTTGGTGTATGCCCATATTCAAGCAAGTCCAATCACATCTCACTGATTTCTTAGGTGACTTGAAATTTTTGTTAAATTGTAATGCAGTTCTTTCTTGGGGATTATCGACCCCTCATCCGTGATTCTCTTGGCAATGTACTCGATCAGGTCAGCTCTCATATTCATTTACATATATATCTATTGAACCTGGACCAAAAAGAAAGTGTGTTTGGTTTTCATCCAATCCTAGAAATTTAGAAACAAAATCAATTGACCTGGACCCTATGGCTTTCAACTTGCAATTGCTTAGGCTCCTAGTACTAGTACAAAGTGATCTTTCAGGCTTTATATTGATTGGATCCTAAGATCTGCTTGTTGAAACAAGTACTTATAGGGCAAGTTATTTAAGAGTTCCTGCAATGAAACTAATGTTCTTTGTGGGTATAAGAGTGGCTTTAGCAGGATATTGTCCTTCCTTTTTATGAATTGTCTAATGATCAGAACAGTAATCATCCATGATAATCATGTGCAGGAGTCCCAGCTCCCCCCGCATCGTAGAAACTTGGAAGATCCTCTCTGTGACTCAAGTATGTAACATTCTGATTCGCTATTTTTCCTTAATTGCTTTCATGCCACGACATCTTCTAAAGCTTAGGTTTGATGCTTTGTGAAAGGTCTTGTTCCTTATCCTGAGCCCTACCAAAGTATGTTCCAGAAAAGACGGCTTGGGGCACTTGGCGTTGAGTGGCGTCCCCCATCCACAAAATTTCTGATTGGACCTGATTTTAGTTTGGGCCACGACTATCCAATGATTCCGTTGGCGGATATAAATAGGACTATGGAACCTATGCCTGATTTTGCTGATGCTGTATACTGGGAACCAGATATTGAGATTCGAAGTGATGATAGTGACTCGGAGTATAATATAGCCGATGACTCCTCAAGTGCTGGTGAGAAGGGTAGCCTTAGCATGGGTCTTTCTAGTGATCCAGAGTGCAGTGAGGGAGAGAGTGACTTGGAACACGATCACGAAGATGGTCCTAGAAGATCAGGAAGGAAAAAGCTTGTTTCAGAGGTATGTTTACTTGCACTGATGTGAGGTAGATTTAATATGGATGGTTGTCTTTGTGGTTTTGTGGGACTAAGATTAATGAGTTTTCAGGTTGATGGAGTAATTTCTGGTAGACATGCCACCAAACGGAGTATGGAGGAGTGTGAAAGTTCTGCAGCCAGGAAAAATCATAGTAAAAGATTGAAAGGGCGTCGAAAATCTTCAACGAAATCTTCTGGAGCAAGTCACCTAAGGCCTAAACGACTTGCAGCACGGAATGCCATATCAATGTTTTCTCAAATTAGCGGTTCATCTTCAGAGGATTCTGGTGGCTTGATAGATTTGTCTTCAGGGAGTGAGTCACCTACAGGAAATAGGAATACAGAGATCCTCAAAATTCCCAGTTGCTCAGGACCGGTGCAGCAGGATTCCAAAGAAGAAAGTGAACAAGCAGTGAAGGACGGGGAACAGCCCGCTTGTCATAATGATAAAATCAAGAAAAAGTTGGTACTTAAATTTTCACTTCGTGATACTAAGAAAACGATTTCATCTGACAGTGTTGGAACAGCTTCTGTTGTGGGAGTTGATGGGGAACATAATCGAGAATCTATTGAAAAATTGGCTCTCTTATCATCCAAGGACCAAGGATCTTCTTTGTTTCATTCTAGCATAGCAGAAGGCCGTGATGTTGATTCCCCCAGGAGTGCTAGCTACTGCCTGGAGGTACCTGCTAGTGACCATGAGCATGGGATCAAGTGGGGAGAGGTTAAGATTCGCTCATCAATTCGTCAAAGACCAGATAACATGATGGGAGGAGAGTCTCCAGATATTGACTTGAGTATTGATGCTGATGAAGACATCCGGGGTGAAACAAACAGGTACGTATAATTTCGGAAAAGAGAACAATACTTAACCCATAACTTTTTATTTGTGACGGACTGATCAAATCATCCAACAGGGATAAAGAATGTTCTGACGGCAATTTACAGAGGGACGGGGAAGTGGAAATGAAACTAGTTGGACCACTCCAAAGTGGGGAGCATATACAAGATCCAGATTCTCGACCCACTGTAAAAGAGGAAGCTCCACAAAAAGCAACTATTTTAAGAATCAAAACTAAGGGTCCATCGAAACTGAATTTAATGGGCGGGGTAAGATCTTCATCTTATTCTGCTGATGTGTCAAATCTAGTAGAGCCTTCTTTGTCAGAACGAGGTCTAAGTTCTGAAGTCCCTCGACAAAGTGAAGCTTATGAATGCTCTAGTTCTCAAGGGGGTGATGTCCTGCCCGTGGAAGTTAGTAGAAAGCATTTATCACTTAGGTTTCACAGAAGCCCCAATGATGTTAACTCTGAGGAAGCCATTACCAGCAACAATCATCAAAGGTCAAGAACTAATAATCTTGAGACTGCCAGTTCTACAACACGTAGAGCAAGATCCTTGAAGATTAACAATAGATCAAATAGACCCGAGACGTCAACTTGGAATTTTAGAAGGGACCTCAACATCCCAGAGACAACAGAATGTCCAGAGACATCATCGAGAAGAGATCACGAGGAGCCCTTTGAGGAGGAATGGACAAGTAGCTCAAGAATGGTCAGATCAAGGACTACAAGAAACAAAGGACCATACCATGAGGAAGGGCTTAAACGTGATGTAAAAGTGAGAACAGGACGCCGGAAACAATCCTGGCTAACTTTGTCAGAGCATGAAGAGGGTTACCGTTATATTCCTCAGCTTGGTGATGAAGTCGTCTACCTGAGACAAGTATCATCTATTTTGGAACCTATATTGTGCATGTCATGTCTCACTGTTATGCATCTCAACATCTTCTTTCCATCTTCTGTTTACAAAGAATGCTTTATGTGCACTGTTTTCTTTGTGAATTCAGGGCCACGAAGAGTTTATCAACAAAAGTGGCCTGCGAGAAGTAGGCCCTTGGAATTGGAGGTTGCCAAATGGTGGAGTGGCTGCTGCTGAAATTTGCAAAGTGGAAGCTCTCGAATATGGAAATAGTCCTGGTTCTGGGGACAGCTGCTGCAAGATGATACTGAAATTTGTTGATCCCGGATCAGCTGCTTTTTCCAGAAAATTCAAGCTGACGCTGCCAGAGTTGTTAAACTTCCCCGATTTTATTGTAGAGAAGACTTTGTATGATCACTCCTTAAATAGGTGGACACTAAGGAACAAATGCTCTGTCTGGTGGAGAAATGAGGATGGGGTAGGAGGGTGTTGGTGGGTTGGTAAAATCGTTTCGTCTCAGCCAAAGTCACTGGAGTTCCCTGACAGTCCCTGGGAAAGATATACTGTCCGTTACAGCCCTGACCCGCAAGAGATACATTGTCATAGCCCTTGGGAGTTGCATGATATAGAGGCGCCCTGGAACCATCCGCACATTGATCATGACATCAGAAACAAGCTTTTGTCAATTTTTGTTAGGCTAGAGCTTTCTATCAACGAGAATCAGGTATTCCGGCACAAGGTTTTTTATTTTAGCCCCTAATGTTCCATTTCATGTTTGGACATGAGAATCCTGAGGCGTTCTCTTGACATGGCAGGACTACTATGGATATGGTCAACTGAATGAAGCGGCTCAGAAGTCGGATTTCTCAAATAGGTAAATTTATTTCTCGTGTTGTCGAATTTCGATTCTAGCTATGCATGGTACCTGATTGGCTTCTCACCTGGTCGAACAATGTGGGCGTTCTCGGTAGTCATATTGCATGTCATTTACCTTCCCCACCCCCCCCCCCCCCCAACCTCTTGATTATGCAGGTTTCCAGTCGATTTGGATCCAGAACTGATACAGTTGAGATTGGAGAACAACTACTATCGGACGATAGATGCGGTGAAGCACGACATAAAGATAATGTTGCAGAACGCTGAGACCTATTTCCAAAGAAGCAGGACCTCATCGACTAAGATGAAGCGTCTATCAGAATGGTTGGAGAAGGCATTGTCGAAACTGTGAGCGGTTTCCATTACTCCCATCGTTAGTCCAGTATCAATGTCTGGCCGTCTTGTTCCATTCTTTCCTTCTTTTTATTTTACACTTAGGAATCTTCTAAAGGAGCTACAGATTGGACTGGAAGTTGAGGCGGCGAGCTTATAGCTTGACTGGCTATTAACCTGCGTCGGCTATGTAACAAAAGGGAGGGGGGGTGGGGGGGAGGAACATGGGCGAGTTAGTTTAACTAGTTTACCATTTGAAATTGGGTAATTGTAATTTAGAGGGGCAGGCAAGACTGAGTCAGTCCTCTCGATTGTTGTATTGTGTGGATATTGTGATTCTGTCCATTATATAGATCGTGAAGGAATACTCTCCTCCTTGTCTCCGGCCGGGGCAATCGATGGCCAAACCAACTGTATGGAAACGAGACAATATCCATTCTCATTCATTTCCATTAGGGTGTTGAAGTGGTTGCTAATGTAACTCTTATGGCAGGGAATCTCCTATTTTTCCAGCAAGTTACAAAAACTCAACAAGCCTTTAGCCCCAGGTTTGGTTTCCTTCTTAGACAAAGTATGGATTGGATTTTGAGTAGCTTCAAGCACAGAATCTGGTTTGGCGTAAAGCCAATTATACAGAATCCAAACTTACCAAAAACAAATATATGTACAGAATCCAAGAGAGCTTCACCCCCTCCTTTGCGGTTAATGCCTCTCAAACAAAATGTAAAAGGCGAGCCATTTATTCGACTCCCAATTAATATTCATGCCACCTTTTCACGTTTAATCACATATTGATCCCCACCCCCCCGCTATGGTCAGTACGTGTTTTTGTTGTTGTTGTTGATATCCTGGCATTGATCCATCAGCAATTAGACCGTTGATCAGGTAGCCTAAATTGCCTCCTCACATGGCAGCGTGAGACTCCTCAACGTGAACTAGACGACAATGGATTCGACCTCTTAACAGTGAAGCTGATTGTTGTTTACTGGAAGATCTCGCCGCGATCACGCCCGGATGATGATCGGGTCATCTTCTGCCGTTTGCCGCCTCTGCTTCTTCCTACCCCTGGTACTATTCTTTTGTGCTTTCTCTCTCTCTCTCTCTCTCTCTCTCTCTCTCTCTATATATATATATATATATATATATATTTACACATTCAAATTGTTGCAGGCGGCGTCGCTGCTGGTATTTCCATGCATGTTGATTCCTTACACGCAGAGCCTTGTGAAACATGTTGATGAGCAAGCACACTGCGGCTCTGATATTGTTCTAACCCTTGTGAGGTCGGAGATAGAGCATGTGGCTGCAACCCTACCCCCTCTCAATTTGACGGACGTAGGTTTGTCCAGAGAGCTCGAGTCCTCCTTTACAGCGGCCAACCTTTCTTTCGTTGACATCTATGAAAAGGTTCTTAATGTCCTTCCTTTATAAGGTTAAGGTAATTAAGTCGGTCAGACTATCATGAAGAAACCTAAACTTTTTTCCTCCAACAGGTGGCTCCAGTTCTCTTTCAGACGCTGCTCGTGGCTCCATACACCTCCGAGATATCCTACATTGGGCTCAGTGGCCAGTTCTTCTCTTGTGGGTTCAGGGACGAAGGAAGCAGATTGGCCGTTGCGGTTTATGCCAACTCGTCCTTTGGATCCGGCTACACCTGGTATGAACAGCCAGCCAATCCCCACTTGGGAGAGCTCCTCGGGGAGGCCACTCAGGTGCCACCAGGCAAAATTAATTCTGCCTGGTTCCAAGAGGTCATAAATAGCACCAGCGTGAATCCAATTATACAAGCCGGATGGAGCCATGGGCAGGACCTCGTGCTGGTCAATGGCGTGGGAATCAACAGGAAGGGAGTGGTCTCGGCAAGTATTTCCGTGAAGAGGCTGACCTATTCTTTCTCCAGCATGAACCTCGCAGGAGGGAGCCTGTATCTGGTGACTGAGGAGGGAGAGGTTCTTCTCGTGGGCATTGAAGGGGGACATTTCGACGTTTCGGCCGATTCCTTCACAATATGGGAGGAGGATCGTTCCAGAAACTATAGTTGTACATAGGCAAAGCTGCGTCGGCAACATTTAGGGAGAAGTCGTGTTTGATGAATTGTGCTTCGCTGAACCTGCTTGGAAAGAAGATGGTACGTAGTTTAGCTTTTTGCTGCGAAATTTTATTTAGAAGGAGAAACTAATGATTCCGGTGGTTCATCTCAGGTGTATCTGGTGCTTATCCCCGACGAGGCCATGCTGACGATGGGGGTCATCCGTCCGAAGGCTGACGTGATACAGCTTCTTCTCATTCTTCTGATCATCCTAACAGCCATCCCCACAGTCAGCTTTGTGTTCCTAATGGTGAGCACGGCTTGTCGAGATATGCAATTGAGCTCCACACTCATAAAGCAAATGGAAGTGACTCAGAGTGCCGAGAGCAAGTGCATGAACAAGAGCACTGCGTTTGTGCAGGCGAGCCACGACATCCGTGCCTCCCTGGCGGGTATCATGGGACTAATCGACTTGAGCTACGATGACATCGGTCGACACTCCGATCTACGCAAGAATCTTAATCAAATGAAGAAGTGCGCACAGGATTTGTTAGGTTTCCGAATCTCTTTTTTTCTCAGTTCATTATGTGAAATCTCCTTTATTTATATCGATTCATAATCTCTTTTGCTTGACAGCTCTGTTGAACTCTATACTCGATGCGAGCAAGATTGAGGCTGGCAAGATGCTATTGGAGGAGGAAGAGTTCAATATCGCCGAGCTTATTGAGGACGTGGTCAATCTGTTCTATCCGGTTGCCAAGAAGAAAGGTGTAGACTTGATCTTAGACCCTCACGATGGCTCCGTGCTGAAATCTTCGCTTGTCCGAGGAGATAGAGGGAAGCTGAAGCAGATCATTTCAAACTTGCTCAGCAATGCAGTGAAGTTCACCAGCGTCGGTCACATCGTGGTCCGTGCATGGACAGGGAAACTGAGTCTGGACAACACAATCCTTCCTACCCCTCCAAGAATGCGGAAGAAGATTTTATCATGCCTACATTACTGTAGACATGAAGAGGGTACCGATGTCCTGCTATCAACTGAGTCTCAGGACATCAGGAACTGTGTCGAGTTCTTTTGCGAGGTGAGTGACACGGGTAGTGGAATCACAAAGGAGAAGAGAAAATCCGTCTTTGAGAATTATATACAGGTTGAGGAGACTAATGAAGGACAAGGAGGCACTGGCTTAGGACGCGGCATCGTTCGTTCTTTGGTACATTAGTCCTCGTAGAGTTTTCGATTTTGTTTCAAATGCTTACCTTCGTGTTTTATGATGTCAACACGAATTGGATCAGGCAAAACTGATGGGAGGGGACATCGAGATCATCGACAAGGAAATCCGGGAAAAGGGTACATGCTTCCGTTTCAACGTGCTGCTAGCAGTACCCGAGCCTGTCGTCGAACAAGAGTTGGAAACAGTGGACAAGGAGGCCGAGCAAAGCTTTTCACATTGGCAGGTGGGGTCGATCCTCCGATCCCTTACGCGTGCCTTGAGCATTCGCAGTCAGAGTCCTAGGCGCACAAGCAGTCCCAACTCGGAAGGATCTCAGGTCATCTTGTTGATGCAAAAGGACGAAAGGTGCTCAGTGACTCAGCGATTTATGAGAAGATTGGGAATTGAGGTTTTTGTGGTGAACCAGATGGAAGATTTGGATCTGGTTTCGAGAAAGATGCAGCCGAGGCTCAAGACCAGCTTTTCTTCTCACAGTTTGTCTGGATTTTCAGAGATTAGTTCGAAGAGTGGAAGTCTCCGAAGATCGGGCTCGAACAAATGCTTCCCAGTGGGAGGAAACGACTCCCCTCTGAGGCTCGTGGAAGGAACAAATCATATTGTCGCGGTTCAGATGCAGACCAGTCGTAAACATCGGACAGGGTTGGTCTTAATCGTGGTAGATGCAACCATGGGACCTTTTCCTGAACTACACAGAGTAGTGAATGAATTTAGGGATGGAATTCCAAGATCTTCTAAAGTCATCTGGTTGGATAAACCATTGAGCCGAACTGTCGACCGCAGGCTATTTGCGGAAGGAAGTGGTGACCCGATCAATTTAGTCCTCTCGAAGCCCCTCCACGGTTCTTACTTGTTCGAGGTGATAAAGCTCTTACCAGAATTTGCAGGTCCGATGGACAGGAGACCGTTCATGATAGCAGCTGAGTCGCCTGCCGAGAGAGCATCCCAAATGACTTCTCAGGAAATCAAAGTCGTCAATGATGCAAACCCATTGAGTGGCAAGAAAGTGCTGGTCGCTGACGACAGTGCAATCAACCGAAGGATAGCAGAAAAGTATCTTAAAAAGCTCGGAGCAAGTGTCGAATTATGCAAGGATGGAACTGATGCTCTGGAGTTAGTCCGCGATGGCCTGCTCGAACGGATGAACAGTCATCCCTCGGCCATGCTCCCGTATGACTACATACTCATGGACTGCCAGGTAAAAATCGGTCGAAACTCAATCAATGTTGCCTAGGATTTACCTGTTCCGTTACTGTCAAGGCTAAAACAGAAAAGTCCTGTTATTGCTACCAGATGCCCGGAATGGATGGATACGAGGCGACGACAAGGATCAGAGAGGAGGAGAAGGGTTATGGTGTTCACATACCGATCATCGCACTAACTGCTCACGACTCGGGCCCGGAGGCGAGGAGGATATTCGAGGTAGGGATGGACTACCACCTCAAGCAGCCTCTCAGTGAGGATCGCCTGCTGGAAGCGATTGCCAGCCTCCGCTGCGGATGAAGAAAGAATCTTTTCCTTTAACAAACGAATGATTAGGTACTACAATTGAATAAACATCCTGTAATATTTTACAACGATCGGCAAGAAACCGAACCGGACATAAGCTATGTTCCGTGCAAGCCAAGAATAATCGAAGCCTTGGCCGAAAGCAGTATACTTTAGAGACCACCTGATAAATCAGGTTTATCCTCTAATACCTGTGAATCTACTTTAGCGACCCGGAGTCATTCTCTCATTCAAATTTTGCACTTATGATTCTTATTTGCGATTATTCGACTCGCATCATCTGTTTGTTATTACTGAAATTCGCGGAATCTAAGGAGTCCGTGAAGTCTGGTTCGGTCGTCTCAACACAGTAAGACGATTCTGGCTTTTCTTAATTCTGTTTAGTTCGAATTTTAAAAGTAACTAAGTTATTTTTCTCGTACCATTCTCTCTCTATTTGGCATGTACTCGTGGCCTAGGATGCGAAACGGACGCGGCTCAAGACACCGTTGAACGGAACATTTGTAGGTGCACTCCCCTGGATTCGATGTATGTTTCCCATAGCGAGAGTATATCCAGAGAGTCCTGTCCCTCCAGATTGTGCAAGTTCCCCATTGCAGGACCCACGATTCAGGAGGGATAAGGCGCGTTCGAGTCTCCCATTGTGAGGTTGTGTTCTGCCCTCACGATGATGAAATCAGAAGGACCGCTACCGCAACGCCATTCTACACACACCCAGAAGAACCAGCTATGGAGGAAAAGAGAAAGGAAGAAGGAGAACCAACAACCTCTGCACTATTTTCCATATCGACTGTTTCTGCACCAGCATGCCGTTTTACAAACATCCGTCACACTAACAACTAAAGTTGTTTTACCAATCTACCCCAACATAGAATGATTAACGGGCCTAGACAAGAACAAGGCTCCCACGACACTTCTTTCTCTTCGGCCCTCGTTCCACGCTCTGGCCTCTATTTCTCTTATTCTTCTTGGCTCTCTTCCTTCTCTGTTTCTGCAAGGCGTTCCTCTGCTTTGCTTGTGTACATTTGACAAGGCTCCCGTGCACCATTCCGCTGACACTCCCCCTCAAGATGGGATGTATGGATATCAAACATACCCATCTTGTTCACCAGATGATTGAACCTCGAAGGAATCAATGCCTTGGTTAAAAGATCCGCCGTCTGCTCTTCCGTCTTCACATACCTCACATCCAGCTCCCCATTAGTCACCTTTTCTCTTACGAAATGCAAATCTATCTCTAGGTGCTTTGTCCTCTCATGAAACACTGGGTTTCTGCTAAGGTGAATAGCTGACCTGTTATCACAAAAGACAGCCATTGTCAAGCCTAATTCAACATCAAAATCCTTCAACAAGGCCTTTATCCACATTAACTCTGCTGTAACGGCTGCTATAGACCGATATTCAGCCTCTGTTGAACTTCTTGAAACCGTGGCTTGCTTCTTGGACTTCCAGCTGATAAGAGAGTACCCCAGGAAAACACAAAAGCCAGTCGTTGACTTCCGAGTGTCCACACAACCAGCCCAGTCACTGTCCACATATGACTGCAGATGCATTTGCGAGTGACTGGAAAGCATGAGTCCTTTTCCTGGCGATTGCATCAGGTATCTCAGGACCTGTACAGCCGCTTGCCAGTGCTCGGACCTTGGCTTATCCATGAATTGTGCCAATTTATGTACAGCAAAGGCGATGTCAGGCCTTGTCACTCCCAAGTAAATCAGTTTCCCCACCAGCTGCCTGTACATGACCACATCCACAGCAGGCGAGTCACCTACCGCGCTAAGCTTCAAATTAGGTAGCATAGGAGTAGAGCTTGGCTTCATTGCCAGCTTACCCTGTTCTTCCAACAACCTCAGAGTGTACCCCCTTTGAGATAAGCAAATTCCTCTCTTGGACCTGGCTATCTCAATGCCAAGAAAATATCTTAGTTCTCCCAAGTTTCTGACCTTGAAATGCCCTTGAAGATGCAACTCCAGATCAGAAATAACTTTCTCATTAGACCCCGCAACAGCCATGTCATCTACATAAACTAAAACTGCAACAAAACCACTAGTATCATTCTTAGTGAACAGGGAGTAATCTGCCCTTGACTGCTTGTATCCAGCAGCAAGAAGACAGTCGGTTAGTTTGCAATTCCACTGCCTTGACGCCTGTTTAAGTCCGTAAAGGGACTTCCTAAGTTTGCACACCATGCCTGCACACTCCCCCTGCAGCTGCAAACCCGGTGGAAGCTGCATAAACACCTCTTCGTGCAAGTCTCCATTCAGGAAGGCGTTGTGGATATCGAATTGCCTGAGAAACCATCCCTTTACAGCCGCTAAAGCAAAGAAGACCCTGAGGGAGGTGTGTTTAGCCACGGGGCTAAAGGTATCATGACAATCAATGCCAGCACATTGGGTGTACCCCTTTGCCACTAACCGAGCTTTGTATCTTTCGACTGTGCCATCAGCACGCAGCTTGGTTTTATACACCCACTTGCAGCCAACGAGATGCTTATTCTGTGGTAATGACACTAATTCCCAAGTGTGGCTAGCCTCCAAGGCAGCAAGTTCATCGGCCATGGCCTTTTCCCAATGAGGAATACCCTTAGCCTGCTTGTAAGACTGTGGTTCATAATTGTTTTCCAAGGATAGTAGGAAAGCAGAATATGGTTTAGACAATCTAGTGTAAGCAATGTAAGGATCTATGGGATATAGAGGAGAAGAATGCTGAGACAAAAGTGGGCTGACCTGTGCCTTGGAGTCGATTGGAGGAGTTGAAGCCAAGAACAGACTGTGATGGTAGTCTTGAAGGTAGCCTGGGGCCTGGCGAGGTCTAGTGCTCCTTCTTAACAAAGGAGAGGATTCAACAGGAATAATAGGAGAAGAAGGAGAAAAAGAAGGAGGAGGGTCCTCTGAAACAGTGTCAGAGGATGGAAGAGCAGTAATGCTAGGCTCTAGAGAAGGAGGGATTGCTAAGGATAAATCTGAATTGGATGTAGAGCTCTCTTGAGATAAAGCAAATGGAAAAATGGATTCAAAAAAGATAACATCTCGAGATGTAAACACCTTATGTGATTCTAAATCATAAACAAAATAACCCTTTACTCCAAATGGATAACCCAGAAAAACACATTTTGTAGCCCTTGCATCCAGCTTCTTCCTGTTATGACTCAATGTGCTTGCATAACAGAGACAGCCAAAGACTTTGAGGGCATGATTGTTAGGTGGTTTGTGATGAAGAATTTCAAAAGGTGATTTGCTGTGAGGTAATGTTTTGGTTGGCAGCCTATTTATGATGTATGTGGCGGTGAGGAGAGCATATCCCCAAAAATGAAGAGGCAGCTGAGATTGGAAAAGCAAGGCTCTGGTGACCTGCATCAAGTGCTGATGCTTTCTCTCAACCACCCCATTCTGTTGGGGAGTTTCAATACAAGTCTTTTGATGCACAATTCCATTTAAACGATAAAAATCTGGCAAATGAAACTCTCCACCATTGTCACTTCTAATGGTTTTAACTTTCAAGTTGAAATGAGTTTGAACAAAGGCACAAAACTGTGCAATTAGCCCCTGAGTTTCAGATTTGTGTTTCATGACGTATACCCAGGTAACTCTGGTAAGATCATCAACTATAGTAAGAAAGAAACGGAACCCACCTAAAGCTGGTATGGAGTAAGGTCCCCATATGTCACAATGCACTAGATCGAAAGCATGACAAGAAGAACTTTTATTCAGTGGAAAAAGAAAGCCTTTTCTGTTTGGACTTTTGACAAGTAGTGCAGACATTGTAATTCAGAAAATGGATCGTGGGTTCTATGGCCTGTACAACTCTAGACTTGTCATGGGAGATGTGACCTAGCCGAAAATGCCATAAATCAAAGATATCCAGTGTTTGATTGAGAGCAGGACTTAATACTTCTGGATTATTTGAGTTTTTAGTGACAGAGACTATCCTCCCAACAGAAGAAGAAGCACTTCCTCTGGCCCCAGTGTCAAGAAGCTTATAGAGTCCATTCTTGGATTCAGCACGCCCAATCATCCTCCATGTAACCAGGTCCTGAATAAAACAGTCATCGTGTGAGAAAATGAAGCAACATTGTCTTGAAGCAGTAAGCTTGCTTATAGAGACTAGATTGAAATGAAAGGAGCTAATGAGAAGGACATCATGTAAGATCAGATCACTGTTTAGTCGTACTGTTCCAATGTGTGTGGCATGAATCTTGACATTATTTGGTAATTGAACAAGTAAAGGTGTAGAGAGTTTGGTGTATGAATCAAACAGACCAATGTGCAAAGCAACATGATCTGTAGCCCCTGTGTCAAGATACCAAGTGGAGCTACAAGTTTTTGAAAAATCTGAATGATGAAAGGTGAGAATTTTGGTGCAATGTTCTAAGTTACCAGAAGGGTAAGGTGTATCTGCAGTTGAAATCGGCATTAAATTGGAGGAGTTTTGTCCTTGGAAAACCTCATGAACACCCAGACCAGTATCTTCCTCACTGAGAAAAGCCTTTAGCTTTTGGACCTGCTGCCTTGAGAGCCCCAACTGAGATGATAGGTCATTTCTCTGTACTTCATGTTCCCTAACACTTCCTAGCATATTCACTGACCTCCTCCCTGTCACCTCTAGTGACCTCTGCTGGAAGGAACCTCTACCTTTGCTCCTTCCACCCCTAGAATTAGGTGGGAAGCCAACAAGATAAAAGCACCTCTCCTTCAGGTGACCTCGCTTCCCACAATGATCACAAATCCACTCCATTCTTCCTTGTCTTCTATCAGTGATGACAGCCGCTACATGACTGTCTTGCTGTGCTGCACCTTGTGGCTTCACTTCCTTTACATTAGGGGACACCTGCAATGAAGCCACCATCATGGGCACCTCCGTAATTAAGTTATTTCCACCTTTATGCTCTCGTTGTGATTCTTCTCTTTGAACTGCATTAAACGCCTCTCCAATTGTGGGTAAGGGTTTTCTCATGAGGAGCTGTGAGCGAAGTGGAGCATAATCACCGTTTAAGCCATTCAAGAATCTGAACATCATGTCCTTCTGCTCCTGCTCAGCGTAAGTTTTAGCCCAATTGCATTTACAATCTCCACATTCACAGCAAGGTAGTGGCCTGTACGTTCTCAACTCCCTGACTATTGCCAGCAGCTCATTATAGTAGGTAGACAACGACTTACTGCCCTGCTCCAAGCTACAGTATCGCGACT
Organism: Melastoma candidum; assembly: GCA_023653495.1. Lineage (NCBI taxonomy): Eukaryota > Viridiplantae > Streptophyta > Magnoliopsida > Myrtales > Melastomataceae > Melastoma > Melastoma candidum. The sequence continues at coordinate 1,439,151 of CM042887.1, forward strand.
GCAAGTGGCAAATCTTCGAATCGTCCAGTTGGGCATATCGTTCTTTGAGTTCTTCCCAAATATCTCTTGCGGATTCCAGGTAAAATATAGTAGAAGCAATCGGTACAGACACTGACCTCTGCAACCAAGCCTTGACCAGACCATTGCAACGCTTCCAGGCTGGGTAAAGTGGGCTTTGTAGTTCTGGCTTTGTAATGCTCCCGTCGACGAATCCCAACTTGTTTCTAATAGTCAGGGCGAGTTCGAACGACGAGCTCCAAGAACTGTAATTCCCATCTGTGAGCTCTGGGGTTACGATAGCTCCGACCTGGTTATCAGCCGGCTGAATGAAATACGGTGACTGCGAGCTCTCCACAACCGCTACATCTGTCTTCTGTCCTTCCATCACGCACCGCAGCGCTCTGATACCATGAAATCAGAAGGACCGCTACCACAACGCCATTCTACACACACCCAGAAGAACCAGCTATGGAGGAAAAAAGAAAGGAAGAAGGAGAACCAACAACCTCTGCACTATTTTCCATATCGACTGTTTCTGCACCAGCATGCCGTTTTACAAACATCCGTCACACTAACAACTAAAGTTGTTTTACCAATCTACCCCAACATAGAATGATTAACGAGCCTAGACAAGAACAAGGCTCCCACGACACTTCTTTCTCTTCGGCCCTCGTTCCACGCTCTGGCCTCTATTTCTCTTATTCTTCTTGGCTCTCTTCCTTCTCTGTTTCTGCAAGGCGTTCCTCTGCTTTGCTTGTGTACATTTGACAAGGCTCCCGTGCACCATTCCGCTGACAGATGATCGACTTTGGCGAGCCCACAATGCCCTCTTGAAGAAGCATTCCTTACTCAAGTCAATTACTCAAACTGATTAGTATATTTCAATTAGAATTTATTGACCTATCTTTCCTCTGTTTTTGGCATGAATACTACTACTCATGTAGGACGAATAAGATCTTCGTCAAACAATGTGTTGAAGCCGGCGATCGCTCTCTTCCTCCTCGACGTCCACAACGCGGTAATGCCGCCGGATCCTGTCCTGAACGGACATTATCGTACGGAAAACGACGAACATGGGGATGATTATCCCGCTCATCCTCAGGACAAGAACCTACCGCACCAGTCAACCTTCCGTTAAATTGGTCATAGAATCATCACAATCAGATCAGGACATCCTTGGAGAGGAGAGAGCTCACCGTGAGGAGTGGAAACGGGTAATGCTCGGGCCTGCGAGCAAGGACATCGATCGCGTGCCGTAGAAGCAAAAACACGGTGAACTGCAAAGGCAAAGGTCACACCGAAAAACAACCAGAATTACGTATGTGATCAGAAGAGAATAATCATCATTAACCACATTGATTAGGTGAGAGGATTAACGAGAAATCACCAACCCAACAACAACACAAACAAATGGGAGGCCCAACTCGACCTACAAAAGGAATTGGTGCCAAACCCACCTTACCCACCATCATTCATGGACCAAACTCGTCTATTTCCTTTCTCGTTTTCTTAGGCCGCCACGTGTCATGAACAGCGAATGGTCATAAGTCACAATTAAAACACTTTAACGACAACTTAAGATAGTGTTGGAACTAACCCAGGTTTTGTACCTTGTAAGAAAAGGACTTAGTCTGAAAGGAAAAAAAAAAGGAGGGAGGAACTCACCGTCAGTGCGAAGGAACGACAGCATGACGCGGCGCGGTCTGCGGCCACAGTGCAATCGGAATTCCCCTCCTCTTCCTCCTCAGTTTCGACTGGGAAACCTGGAACCGCTGATCGCTGCGAGCTGTCCCTGTGACGTGGGCAACATTTCCCGACTAAGTTATAGCGCAACCAGGCAGGCGTAACAGTGAACATTCAAAAAGCGATGAAAGGATTCCAGATCGTTTCCCTTTCAAGAAGGATATATCCTCCCGTCAGCCTGATCGTAGCCCCGCCCCCCACCCCCAGTGCAACCAGGCGCGCATAACAGCAACGTTCTAATGGCAGCCGATTTAAATTTTAGTTCTGAAAAAATTAAGGATACCAACCTGATCATAGCCCCCCATGGTTCATCTTCCTCTTCTTCGATCAGCCGAAGCTTCTTCGGAATCGGCCGCGCCGTGTAGCCGGGCTCATAGTTCTGCCATTTTTTTTTTTATAATTAATTTGAAAAGAAAAACAAAAAGACCGAGTGATCGACCTTAGCTGTGTTCCAATGAGGTCAACCTTCAATCATACGCGAACGAGTGAATGCCATTGGTTTATGGCCGGCCAAACAAATAAAAAGAGGAAAAAGAAACCTGGAGACAAATCTCGCAGGTGGTGTTGCCTTTCTGGTGGCACCATCTCTGGATGCAATCCCTGTGGGCAAACTTGGCAGTGCCGGAGCAGGTGCAGGGAGATTCGAGGGGCTCGAGGGACTCGTACTCATGGCATATCCGACAGCAGAAGTAGGAGGAGGAGGAGGGGGAGGAGGAATACCCAAGGACCAAGGATTCCGCCTCCCCTGTTACCACCATCTTGTGTTTGGAGGGAGGGGTGAATGTGGCATATTTCATTACATACTTTGACAGCCGGTGCGGTGGGGGGACTTTAAATGATGCAAAGTGGAAACTGGGTCGAGGTGGATATGAAATGACATTACTGCCCTCCCCCCGCGCCCTCCCTCTTGTTCTCAATAATAAAAATAAAAAATAAAAATTGAGCTAACGGGCATTGACTGATTGATTTCAAACACTGCCCTTATTATTACAAAGAATAATAGAAAGAAAAAAAAAAAGTATGACACATTTTTTTTTTGTGAAAAAATATAAAAAGAGGATGAAAGGAATCCTCAATCGAAACAAAAGGCCCGCTCCTTCAGTCAGTGCAATGGGCCCACCAATAATGGCCACTGGGGAATTCACCCTCACGGATGGATGCCGGAGATGGGACCAAGAGGTAGCCGTGGTCGTCCGTGAGCGGGTTCGTCAGGCATCGGTGATGAGATCGGGCGCCGCTGAAGGAATCCTTGTGTGTTGTAATCTGGATCTGTGCCTAGATGTACATTACAAAAAGAAGGTGAAAAACACGTTTACTGGACAAGAAACAGAACCCCTTTTCTCCCAACAAAGAGCGGGTTGGCACCATATGATCAAATTAACTACTTCAGAACGAGACGGATGAATGGCTAACAAGATCGATCCTGTTTTTCGACGTTTTCCTGGTCCGAATTCCGTCTTCTTGTTGACCGCTTCTCCGTCTCGCATCACTCCACCGGGAATATGTATATATATGCGTACTACAGCCAGACGTTTTTCTCATATCGACTTGTTCGGTCAAGGCAAAAAGTACGATGGGAAACATTGCTTCTTCTTGCCGGGACTGCAAAGGCACGGTGGCAATGTCCACCCAAAAGCGAGCTGCGGACGGAGATAATCAAAGACGGGAAGAGGCACGTGCCACTGTGTCAGGTAGAACGCTGAGGAGGAGCCAGGTGAAGGAAAATCGCGAAGAGGAGGACGATTTGGCGAAGCTGGAGAATGCTCTCTGTGGATTCCAACTGAATGGCAGTCATCATGGTCGACTACCGCCATTACTGACCAGTGCTAGCCGAAGAAGGCAGTGGAATCCTTCTTTAGAGACAATCTCCGAAGACAACTGAATCTTCTTCATCTTTCCCTCCGGAGTGACTCTAACAAACCTCCAACTAAATTATCTTTTATTATTTTATAAATGGACCGTAGAATCACGTTCGTGAAAAAGTTGCTCCCGAGGCCTCAAATCCAGACATTAATGTATTAAGATCTTGAGCGAGTTCTTAGCTTTTGACCACCACCTAAAACATACTGTCCTTTCCCTCCACCGGTACTCAGTGGTTGGGCGCGGGGTTCTGGTCCTCCATAGCCCTCTATACGCCACCACTGTCATCCCTCCCGCGCCACGGCCATCCTGTGGGACGGCACCGTTCACCGCTTCGAACTCATGATCGAGCACCCCCGGCCCCTTTCCATGTCAGGCCCAAAAGTCCTTGCTTAATTTTCAACGGGCCCAACGGAAGCACACGAAAGCAAGGAAACGCTTCACTAACACGATTTGATTTTCGATGATCCCATGTAATCAACAAAGATCAAGCCGTGGTTGAGGGGTTTGGAAGAGAGGTCTGACCGGATATTATTTGACGAATTTTAAAATTTAATTAATTTTTTTTGTACATGTAGGAAACGCGTACGTACCGATGCTGTTTGTCACCAAGGAGTGGTACTGGGGCATGGGGTGGACGTCGTAGAGGTCGCCGGGGCCGTTGACATTCGGGGATGTTGGGTTATATTTTTAGGTATGGATATACGGAAGCAAAAACGACTTGGATGAGTATAGGTATATTTTTGGGTATAGGTATGCCCGGTGTTGGCGAACAAACTTCACAGCACTATCTCGGTTTTTGCCGGCTCATCCTTTCGCTCTCTCTCTAGTGGTTAGTTTTCTCTTATGAGGACAATCGTTTCCTTATTTAGAAGGATTAAAAGAAATTTAAAGAAATAAGATAAAATTTAAATAAAATTTTAAATAGATATAATATTATTTTTAATCAAAAATCTAAACCGTAAAATATCATGATCCCAAGAAGGTACGGCATCGATTTGTTAACCCGTGCAAGCTTGTGGTCGCTGGGAACCCTTCAGGGAGGTTGGTGGAGAGCCATGACGGGTGGAGGACAGCTTCCGTGGTTGGGGTGTTCAAGGGGCCCTCGCATCGCCTGGCGACTGCGGCCACCGTTAAGGATGGAAAGGTTTACCTCAGTCACATGTTCGGGATTGGGTACCCGAACAAGAAACACGCCCTTGTCCAAGCCGTGTTCTAAAATTTCAATAGGTAAATTCATGTATTGAGAACATCGTAAACGATTTGTGGCGGAGTAAGTACTTTCGACAACATGTCGCAAGGTGAATCATCGGAACTTCCAGACTGAAAGAGACAGAAGCGGCGTGCCTATCCATCCAACAAGGAGACACTTCCCGTCATGTTTGAGCATGCTGAATCTCCCGTATGGATGCTGCGCTGCTACTAACTTTGCCTGATTGAGCGATGACTCGCTCAAACCAACTTCGACCATCCTGTGCCTCGCGAAGAATGCCCTCCACACGTCGATCTTGACGCTTCGCATGGTCCTCTCGTGGCCGTCTGTCGATAAGATGTTCTTTATGCCCTGGCGTAGATGTTGCTCCATGAGCATCTTGACTTCTTTCTCATTGGCCATGCACGTGTCGAGGCAATCGAATACCGAGCTGTAGAAAAACAATGCGTCGGTGAAGCGTGACACGAAAGGAGGGGCGTTGAGGTTTGCTTCGATTTCTGTTATGACCATCGCTGATGGATTTAAAGTCCCAAAGACTCTCATCAGCCTGTCCAAGCTATCTTGCCGCGAGATCATCGTCATGAGAGCCATCGATCCATACACCACCACAGCCTCGCCGTCCTCGATATCAAACGACTCCCCTTTGACATCAGCGATATCATTTACTAAGATCACATTGAACGACAAGTTGACACCCATGGATTCAGCGAATTTAGCTAGCCTCCTACCCGATTCTTCCACCATACCTCTCTCAAAGGTATTGACTGCCGTCACCTTGAGAAGATCAACGACCTCGGTCTTCCTCTCCGAGAGAGCTTGCATTAACACAGCCAAGTGCATCCCACTCCTCAGAGCCAGATCAATAACGTGAATCCTTCTCGCAGTGGCTGTATTATCCACAGCTGCTTGTATGGCTGCAAACTGTGTGATTTGAATGTGGGGAAGAAGGGTATTATGGCATATGAGCAACATGAAATCCGTAGTCGAACACGGGTCGGTTCTCGCTAACATCCTTTCCACCTGATGTATCCTGGTTGCTTTATCGATCCGCTCACGAAGGGCTTGTGCGAAGTAGAGCACGACGTTCTGGACAGGACTCGCTTGTTTTGGCGAAAACATCTCGCAGTAAGAGAGTACTGCATTAGCTTGATCGAACTGCTGCTGACCAACTTCATCAGCTGCACTCAACAGGAGTTGCACAAGCTCTACCTCCTCAATGTCCCGCTTGGACAGTCCTGAGATGGACTGGCCAGAAGGGAGCATGAGTGCGGATAAGTAGGCGAATCTCGGGTCGTGCATTTGGATGAAACGCATCCCAGCCAACCTTATAACCTCCTGAATTGATAGTTTCTGGCAATCGACCAGAGCTGCTTCCTCAACTTTCTCCTGCTGTTTAATGCCATAAGACGTCTCTCGGAAATTCCGGTAATTGCTAATAAGCTCAGCAGACGTCATGGAGGAGAGTTGATTTTGGATTTTCTGCTTTCTCTCAGGTGCCGTGCTTTCCAACGCCGAAGGAGGAGAGAAGCTAACCGGAAGCTGATGACCACATATTGCTTCATCTGCCCAGCATCGGACAGTTGAGATCTCCGGTTGAATCTTGATGCCACTTGCTCTTCCCATCGTGGGAAATAGCTGCTGCTGTCCGCCTTGTTCTGTCATTGCTTCCAGTGGTACTAGCTAGGTGCAAAAGTGAAGGGTATGTGAACGACAAGTTTGCCCCGAGCACACCCTTATTTAGTTCGTCCTTGACTGCTTGTGTCGTCGAAACCAAACAAGAGTATTTGGAATCGCATCTCCTTATCATTGTGTCGCGTTATATGTAGAAATAATGGAAAATTGTTCATTAATCTAGGACCATGACCCTGACATGCGAGAGCTCTCGGGAGGACCCAACCATGCTACTGAGCACGATCCGTTCAATCGACCTCATCGAGGATAAATTCCCTCGCTTGGTCAAGAAACCACAAGACGGCATTCAAAGATGTGATATATGTGCCAGCAGAACCAAATCAAACTGATATTCCCAGGTAGACTGTAACAGCTGGCCGACAACGAAACAAACTGTCCATGTTATGGTCGACTTTCCTGAAGACTAGCACTGCACAACTCAAGACCGATGCTTTGTGATCATCGAACATTGTATACTAGCGATGACTGACCAAGCGAGACGGCCATTTTGAGGTTGACTGAGTTAATGGAAAGAAGGAAGAACAGATAGATGGCTGATTGAAAGGAATCTCTCCGCCGCTGCACCTGCAACTGTTTGAGCCAATGTAGTTTTCAGACACCGATGCGCAGGGCAAGAACATACAGTCGTGAAAGAGATTATCTTCATGCCTCGTTCCAGTGATGTGATTAGGTGAGCTTTGTTCCAAAATAACAGAAAATATTTTTATTGTTTATTAAGAAATTCGAATTTTCTAACCTAAAGTTCACTTGAAAATTTTAAGTTCTCTCCAATTTTTTTTAAGTAAATTCGGTGTTAGAAACGTTGCGTTTAACACTGAGTTCGAGTTTGACTAATTTTGAAAGTTGTTCTTCTATTTCATGAAATACTTTTCCGTGGAAAGTTATTTTACAACATAACTGGTGATAACATGACATACAACAGGATAGAAAAAGGGCTTGTTGATTGTTAGAAATGGTGGCTTCAGAAGCGAGATTTTCTTCAATCATCGGAACTTCCACGCAGAGACCGAGAATAGCGGCGTGCCTCTCCATCCCACCAGGAGGCACTTCCCGTCGTACTCGATGGTGCAAAAGCTCGCCCAGGGGAACTGCTTGGAGACTAGCGTTGCCTGATAAAGGCAATCCTCGCTCAAACCAATCTCGACCAAGCCATTTCTTGAAAAGAATGCCCTCCAAACGTCAATCTTCACATTCCGCGAGGTCCTCTCGTGTCCCTCTGACGATAGCATGTTCCTCACACCGCTGAACAAGCATTGCTCTGATATCATATTGTTGCTGCCGTCATTGGCCGAGCATGTCTCGAGACAATCGATGAACGTGCTGTAGAAAAACAATACCTCAGTGAAACGCTTCAGGAATGACGGGGAGTTGTGATTCGCTTGTACTTCTGTTACGATCATCACGGACGGGTTGAGATTTCTGATGACCATCATCAGCCTCTCCAAGCTACTTTGCCGCGAAATCATAGTCTCTAACACCATCGGTGCATATACTGCCACAGTCTCACCATCCTCTATGTCAAACTGGTCCTTCCTAACATCACAGAAATCTGGGGGGTAAATCACCCTGAACGAGAAGTTGAGCCCCATCGATATCGCAGCATTTCCCAGTATCCTGCCTGACTCTTCAACCGTCTCTCTGTCCTCTATCGCAACGGCCGTGACCTTGAGATGTTCGAGCGCACAGGACTTCCTATCATGAAGGGCTTTCATTAAAACAATCATCTGTATCCCGCTTCTAATTGCGAGATTTATCACGTGAATCCTGTTCGCAGTGGCCGTGTTCTCTACCAACACTTGTGCACTAGTGAATTGTGTGATCTGAGTGAAAGGAAGTAGCCTGTGGCAAGTGAGCAACGTAAGATTCACGGACAAGCACTGTCTGGTCCTCGGTTCCTGCATTTCCGGGTCGTATTTTCCCGTCATTTTATCGATCCGCTCTCCAAGGGCTTCAGCAAAGGAAAGCACAATCCTCTGGGCAGGGGTCTTCCCTTTCGATGACAACTCGCAGAGAAAGAGCAGTCTCTTAGCATGATCGAACTGCTGCTCGCCGACTTTCTCCGCTGCAGACATTAGTATTTGAGAGAGCTCCACATCCTTCGTGTCCTCCGCCGACAGTTCCGAGCCAAAGGTGTGCATCGGCGATGAGTTGTCATTATCCCCGAGACCCTTCGATTGGATGAATCTCATCCCAGCCACTCTCATTATCTCTTCCGCCGACAACCTCTGACGTGTGGTTGGAGCTGCGTCCTTGTTCATCACTGACAGGTATTCTTTCTCAGGCTTCTGAAGACCATTCACAAAAAGCTTCGAAGACGCCACGAGCACATCAGAAAGCTGTCGTCCAGTTTTCTTCCCCATGATCAGGTCTTTCGACGTTCCCAAGGTTGACGGAGGAAACATCCTAACTGGGAGCTGATCATATGCCAAAGGATCAATCCCCTGCCCTTCTGTTGTCATCTCCGGCCAAATTCTGAACTCGGACACAGATTGACCGAGAACGTCTGGCATGCTTGGAACAGAGGGATGATGTGGTTCGCCTCCACCATCTGCAGAGTAGTCACAGTCACCATCAGTCAGGAGGGAAGCCGGCAGGTTTGAGTACCGAAAGTTTGCCATTCCTTGGCATGAAAGATCTTCAGACATTTTCCATTGAATCAGTCGATAAGGCAATATAATGCCGCTGTCGATATTTTTATGGCAAGCCGACCTGAGATAGTCCGACAAATCGAGCAAAGATAGTCACGTCAACCTCGAGAGGAGTGAAATCGACAATTGGCTGCCTCCAACAACAATTGCATCACAAGAACGGACGACGGCTACTATAAACAACGTTTATCCGGCACCGGTCAAATATTCGAGAAACTGTTTGGCGGAGCCATCCTAAAATGCTTGATGTTCTTTCTATTTTCGCCTGGAAACGGCTCATGGTGGCAGTCGTTTTGGCCATACTGCTGCGCTCAAAATCATCCCTTCCCCTTTGATTCGAAGGTTTTTCGTGTGTTAGTTGACAAGTAAACTCGCAAATTTAGGGCAGTGACATCGGAATGATCTTATTTCAGTTGCGACGAACTGGAACCGATACACTTTCAGACGTTTTCTTCACATCTATCGGAATTTCCAAGCAGAAAGAGAGAGAAGCGGCGTGCCCTTCCACCCTAAGATAAGGCACTTCTTGTTGGGTTCGATCGTGCAGAAGCTCGAACATGGGAACCGCTGGGCGACTAGCCTCGCTTGGTAGAGTGAGGACTTGCTGAAACCAATCTCCACCATCTTGTACCGCCGGAAGAATGCCCTCCATACAACGATCTTCACATCCCGCATGGTCCTCTCATCACCCTCTGCTGATAGGATGTTCTTAACTTGGCAGCGCAAGTATTGCTCCGTGACCCTTATGTTTTCAGCGTCTTCGGCCATGCATGTCTCGAGGCAGTCAAAGGATGCGCTATAGAAAAATAGGGCCTCAATGAAGCGTGAAACAAACGACGGAGAGTTGTGGTTCGCTTCGATCTCGGTCACGACCATCACGGAAGGGTGGAGATTCCGGAGTATATTCATGAGTTTCTCCAGGCTTTTTTGCTGCGAAATCATTTTCTTGAGCACCATCGACGCGTAAATCACCACAGCCTCTCCATCCTCTATTTGGAACAGGTCGTCATCAACATCCTCGATGTTGTCCAGGAAGATCACTTCAAATGAAAAGTTGAGGCCCATTGTCTTCGCGGCACTTGCCAGTCTCCGACCCGACTCTTCCACTTCCTCTTTATCCACAGTGGTGACTGCCGTTACCTTGAGAACCTCCACGGCCTTTGTCTTCCTCTCCAAGAGTGCCTGCATCAGAACAATCACATGAACTCCAGTTCTCAACGCAAGATCGATAACATGGATTCTTCTCGCAGTGGCAGTACTATCGACCAATGCTTGTACGGAGGCGAATTGCGCTATCTGAATCAGGGGAAGTTGATTGTGGCAAGGGAGCCAACTGGAAATCGTTGCCAAGCACCGATCGGTATTTGGTTCCTTCTGCCCTTTCGGTTCATACTTCCCAGTTGCTTTGTCGATCCACTCACAAAGGACTTCCGCAAAGCAGAGAATGATCCTCTGCAAGGGACCACCCCGTTCCGACGACAACATCTTGCAGTGAGAAAGAAATATGCTGGCACAATCAAATTGTCGCTCGCCAATTTTCTCAGCAGCAGAGAGAAGTATGAGAGTTAGCTCCAGGTCTTTCATGTCTTCCTCCGACAATCCCAAGAAAGACTGGCCATAAGAGTGCATTACCACGGAGAAATCATCGTCCTTCTGCTCCTGCAGTTGGATGAATCCTTCCCCTGCCGCTCTAATTTTCTCTACTGTCGACAATCTTCGCCTGTCGACTTGTGTCTCTTCCTCAATCTTCCTCGGCTCCTTTTCTTGCTTTTGCCTCCGATGGACATCCCAGTAATGGCCTAAAAGTTCAAAAGACGTCACGGCAATGGGCCGAGGTTCAATTGGCTTGCGCACGCTCATCTTCTCCTGAATTGACTGAATAGAGAAGCTGTGTTGGCTCCAATTGCCCACCGCAGAATCCGTCCTTTGCTCTTTCATCGCGATCTCACTGTGAACGTCAGGTATCCCGGATTCCACAACCGCCTCCTCTCCATCAAAGTACTCCTCATTGGATGTTGGAGTCTGCAAGGCTGAAAGACTGAAAGGCGACGGGGCCGAGAACGAGAACAAGTCCTTCGCCATCCCTCTGACCTAACTCGTTATCTAAGATGGATCCGTGATCACACCTTCTATACCTCCACATCCACAAACACGACAGAGGAAAAGCTGATTCGCCGACCAGTGATGGTTCTTAGGAGCGGCTGCCGCGACAAAGAAATCACCGTCAACATCACCCCCTTGGTATGAGAAAAACGAGAGCGAGGAAGGCGACTCCAACAAGACCAGCCGGAATGTTGTTGCTAGGAAAAACAAAAGGACGGATGTCCGAACAAATTCATTTAATTTTGTCTTCCACGCAAAACACAAGCTTCCACCAGAGCAATGGCGGCAGTATCTATTGCCGCCGCCCTCAATCCTGCCTTCAACCGTCCCAAATTCCCTTCCTCTCCATCCCCGTCTCCTTCGCCTCTCTCGATCCCATCCAATCGCCGCCGCCGCTTCTCCCCGCTCCTCCGCCCCCTCTTGGCCTCTCCCCCCGCTTCTCCTCCTCCTCCTTCCTCGCCCGGGCTCTACTCGTCCGTACAGTTAGACCTCACGATCAAGAACGTCGACCTCGTCCTCGATGACGTCAGGCCTTACCTTATCGCCGACGGAGGCAACGTCGAAGTCGTCTCCGTCGATGACGGCGTCGTTTCCCTCAAGCTTCAGGGTAATTTCCCCTTCTTTGTTGACCTGATAGCATCGGATTGTCGGATTAGGGTTTCTGATCGTGATGGTGCGGCTTCCTCAGGCATGAGAGGTTGCAAAGTTAGATCATTATGTGGTTTAGTTCGAGTCTTTAGGAAGTTGATTAGGAGACGCTTCGTGAGGTGTTTCCAGCAACCTGGCGTTGTTGCGGCACACTTTGATTGTAATCTTCTCGGGCGGAGTTACCACTCCAATTTTAGGACAATCGGTCGAATTTGCACGGCGGCGACTCTGTTCTGGTTTCGAAATTCTGTAACATGGGACTGTGTTGACTAGGGGCCTGCGGTACCTGCCCTAGCTCGACGACCACGATGCAGATGGGGATCGAGAGGGTCCTGAAGGAGAAATTCGGAGAAGCAGTCAAGGAGATCCGCCAGGTGTTTGACGAGGAACCAAGCGAGACGTCTGCTGAGGTAACTGTTAGCTTCGTCAATCGCCTTATGCCTAATGTTGTCCGAGGCAAGCCCCGCCTGCTGGTAGTCCTGACAGTTACATATTTCATGCAAGGCCGTTAATCGCCATCTCGACATACTGAGACCTGCCATATCAAATTACGGCGGAAGCGTGGAAGTGCTGTCCGTCAAAGGAGGGGAATGCCTCGTGAAGTATGTCGGGCCGGAATCCATAGGATCTGGAATCAAAGCAGCCATCAAAGAGAAGTTTCCAGATATAACCGATGTTAACTTCACGGGCTAGTTCCGCTTCTCGGATGGTGGGACACTTTCAAAGAACAAGCCGGACTTGTCCCGGGAACCAACAACTATATAGTCCATGTCTCTGCTTGTGCAGTCATTCAGTGTATAATGTTTTCTGTGCCGCTTGCTTCTTGCGAATAGGTGTTGATTGATCGTGCGGGGGCCAAAGCATTTGAAACTTGATTATTTCACATGGCCAGAGGAGATGGGCATCCTGCCCTCCCTCTACTTCAACGCGGGGATGCTTGTTTCCGAGCCCAGCCTAGAGACCTGCAAGGACCTCCCAAGGACCTCCTGAGGACCGTCTAGATAACCCCCTCCAACTCCTTTTGCCGAGCAGGACTTCCTGAACATGTACTTCAGAAACATTTACGAGCCCATCCCTCCGGTCTATAACATCGTGCTTGCCATGCTGTGGCGTCGCCCGGAGAACATGAAGCTGGAGAAGGTCAAGGCCATGCACTACTGAGCCTCAGTCGACACCGACACCAACCCCGCGGCGAACTATTCAACGGACCGTCATGTACTGTTTTTGGTCCGATTCACGATGTTGTGGGCGATGACGTGGCAGGGAATTAAGTTTATGGAAGCATGTGATCCTACCAAGGAATAACTTCAACTCCCATCTATGTCCGAAGAGATCCAGGATGCTGCTCATCTCGATTGGATGGATATGGGCATGGATCTGGCCCAACCCCCACGCCCTCTGAAATCCACTACAGTTCAACCCCCTCGGTTGAAAACCTTGTGCATGTGAACAGTGAGTGGATGAATTCCCACCAATGGTTTCTCACATCATTGAAAAGCAAAGCCCCCACCTGAATGAACCAATTTTTACACCCAACCGATGGCTCACATTCGACCTTCATCATGTGACAAAAACCTCACACCATTCGTGGTCATTTTTTTTGTGAAGATTGAAATCACATATACTCTCCACATCCACACACAACGATCACGAATTTGAGTGCTGGACATAATCATTGTATTCTGCAAACCCCCAAAACACACACATCGATCACGAACCCTTCGATGTGTGATTGTTATATTATTCATCTCTCTTTTCTTTCCCCTTTTGTTATCAGATGCTAAAAGATCTGCGTGCCCCTCAAAAACTTATACGACAAAATGGGTGCTTTTCATCATCAAAGACAGGTTTTCCGAATGCTGCCGATGTGAGATGAGTCCATTACAAGACAAACGTGTCATGATCAAACGTGACTTCAAGAAATTTTTGCTTTTTTTTTTTGGGTTGTAAGGTAAAGAGAATCATCTTCAACCAAGTGTGCTTCGTTGTTCTGGGGGGGAAGAAATAAAGAATAAAAAGCCTTAAAGGGCGTAATTAAGTAATGTTACTTTACTCTCTTTTTCTCCATTTCTTTTTGTTATTGTTGGTGAGGAGGCCTGCCTTTTTCTTGAGAAGGAAGTGCCTTTACTATTTATTAATTGTTTTTCTCAGTGTGTTTGAGTTGTGAATAGTTTAACAAGCAATCATGAACCGTTCACAAGAAAATGGAGGAGTTTAAATAAGGATTTTAGTAGACCATTATTGTACTACATCCTAACTCCAATTGGGTGGTCACCCCCAACCCCATTATATTTTATTTGGACCATGTGTTAGGAAAAAGGAGAAAAGGAGAATTATGGGTCATAATTAGGACGATCATCAATTACCCATCTTGAAATCCAGGTTTTAGGATTCGTTTTTGTTATTTGTTGAGGGTGACATGACATTGTTTACCCATTAAACCCTTTTGAAGCCACAGCCCGTTTGACACACCATCACCTCCCCACCCCCCTTCTTATAGCTTGAATCATCATGACATGAATCTCCTTTCTTTTTTCCTTTTTCCCCTCGTCTTTGTTCTTCAAAATTCGATGCATTGAATAGAATACTCTTGCGAGGGAGATCACTCTAGAATCAACTCCGCACCCACTAAACCCAAAGGTTTCTTTTTCTTGTCCTCTTCTTTTGACCCTTTTTTGGGATCTCAGTTGAGGATTCTAAGCATTTCCCTTTTGCTATAGATCAAAATTAAAAGCAAAGTGTGTGGTGGAGGGAATCATTTTAATGATCAATATCTTTTTTTGATGTTCAAAGGGAATATCATGGTACTTATGTTTGAGGAATCGTGAATCGAGGATCATCGGCTCATGAGTTGTTATTAGTTTTGAAGCACATGGAAGAAGAAGAAGAAGAAACATGTTGCTTGGGGAAATTGCAAATTGAGGGAGGGTTTCCAGCTAATTTAGGGAAGTTCGTGTATGTGAGGTGGACTTATATTATTCTCTTTTGGGAACTTACAAACTAATTGTTTACCAATGAGAGAGTGAGACAGAGAGAGCATTGGACCATTTCATTTTTTTAATATAAATGGGTTTTTGTATACAGAGGAAAAAGGGGTTAGGTGGGTTGTCTCCAACAAGGCGAAGAACCCTTCGTTTTCATTTAGCATAAAAATAAAAAACGAAACCCTAAAATGCGATTAGGACTAAGTTTGACGTATCATATGATGATTAGTCGATATATATATATATATATATATATACGATATTGTTTGTGACGACATAGGGCGGTTAATAGTGTTAGAAGACCCTCCCCCCCCCAAAGGGTAAAACCATTGGATAATGACCTTAGAATTATTCGACTAATTTAAGTAATATTAAAAGATGTCGATCGGTCAGTTTTGGAGATGATTGATCACTTTGTCGGCATTTGACAGCGAGAGATTCAGAATAGTTATATGCTTTTCATACGAGGATGCAAGGAAAACCTCCCCCCCTCCTCCTCCTCCTCTTCATTGTTTCTCCCCTGTTGGAAATCAATGAATTAATTATTGCTTTTTTGCATAACCCTAAATCATGATCAATGATATGCAATTACGGTTTTATGTGTGGTCATCTGATTTATGTAAATGTGTGCCGAACAAGGCCTCCAAAAACGAAGAGCAGAACGTAAGTGAAGGGAAGGATTCAAGAGGAGCGAGAACTAATCACGCGACCCATGATAATCGCGTAAGTCAGGCATATCAAGACTGAGGTATAGAGTGGCAGTACGATGTATTGCCTCGTTAGATGATGTCTTGTACCAAAGGAAAAATCGAAGGTGTCCCTTTGAGATACAGGACGAAACGATACCAAAGAGTCGCGGGTCGCAGTGAAACTCCTTTACTCACTAATAATAATAATAACATCGGTTTAGTGATGATATATACTACTAGTAATCGTTATTTATAAAGTCTCTTCCTTCGGTGTTACTCTCGTAAATCGGTCGATGAGATGAGGTGATGGCTTGGCTTCCGCATGTTGTTTGGAAAGTCAAAAGGCAAATTGGTTTTCGGTGAAGACAAAACCCAGGCCTCCACTTCTCTCTGCCATCCCCCTATCTTTTTCTTTATTTCTATTAATAATTCAACTTACGTCAAATCTACGTAAATGTCTCTCCCACCCCTTTTTAAAAATATATTTCTTCCATTATTTTTAACTATAGTCAATATTTCACACATCATAAAACCATGTCGATGATAATACGTAATATTATATTATGTTAGTTCGGAATGTAGGGAATTACCCACAAATCTCGATGAGCCTACGAACTGCTTTCTCTCATCAATTATATTCGGCAAACTTCAAGTCAAACCTACACTACGAACACTTAATAAGGGAAAGGACAAGTTGTTTGTGGAGGGGAGGGGAGGGGATGATCTCATTTGGGACATTGTTTTACACGTGATTTGATTGGTCTGTCAAAATTACGTATAAAAAAAAAGACATACATGTAATGAGATTTGAGACTACGTGAGTGGAGGAGGGAAGGGGAAAGAGTAGTGGGAAAATAATGGAACCCCGAAATAATTCAACACCAACCAACCGTTCATTATTAAGGTTACATTTTACATGGAACGGAGAGGAGACGTGGACGATCATTTCCAACCAGGGGGGAGTGTCTTGTCGTGGAGAGGAGACAAAGCTGCTTTTTCGAGGGTTTTCTTTTTTATATAAATATGGGAGGGAGGCATTCGCTTCATTTATATCGCAGTGCCAAAGTCAAGAGTTGTTCGAATTATTACCGCCGAGTTTATGCAATAATCGGGTGTGTCTGTGGGTGCGCGTGTCGAGAATGGATGAGCGTTGACTCCCTGGAGTCTGAGTGAGGGGGTGAGGAAGAGGGAGAGGAAGAGCAAAGGGAAGTGATCGGAGCCGGGGAGACATGGAGGAGACGTTCATTCCCTTTGATGGGATCAAGAAGGACCTCAGGGGACGGCTGATGTGTTACCGCCAGGACTGGACTGGAGGCTTCAGGGCTGGGATCAGGTAGGCAGGCGCCCCCTGGTCGTGGTACTGTTTTTTTGCGTCCGCGCTGGTTCGGTCGGGAACGGAGAGGGTGAGTGAAGATCTCGTGCCCCGTTGTTCTTGTTTTTGCAGGATCTTGGCGCCCACGACTTACATATTCTTCGCGTCGGCGATCCCCGTCATCTCGTTTGGGGAGCAGCTCGAGAGGAACACCGGTAACCTTAACATTCGGTTCGATGTGATTCTTTCCTTTCCTGTTATTTTTTATTGGGGGGGGGAGTTTGAGGGTGTTTCTGTCCGGAATGCAGAGGGGGTCCTGACGGCGGTTCAGACGCTGGCTTCGACCGCGATGTGCGGGATCATACACTCGATCATCGGGGGTCAACCCTTGCTGATTCTGGGTGTCGCGGAGCCCACCGTCATCATGTACACGTTCATGTTCAACTTCGCCAAGGAGAGGCCGGATCTCGGCCACAAGCTGTTCCTCCCGTGGACTGCCTGGTAAAATCTAGGGTGCAGCTTCGCCTAACTTCTGTTTCTCTTAGTTGACGAGTCTCAGCTGATGATGCATTTCGTAGGGTGTGCGTTTGGACTGCGTTGCTGCTGTTTCTGATGGCAATCCTCGGCGCCTGCTCGATCATCAACCGGTTCACCCGAGTGGCCGGAGAACTGTTCGGTCTGCTGATCGCGATGCTTTTCATGCAGCAAGCCATTAAAGTAAAGACACAAAACAAAACCGATTACTTTAATCCTCCTCCTTAGCTGTATGATTTGATTCTACGTTGTCCATGTGCTCCATCTCGTTTGCCTCGCTTAAACATTTACTTATATCGATACTCGTAAATCTTTCCCCGAAATTGTTATGAATTTTCCTTCACGTATTTTGACGCAGGGCCTCGTCGAAGAGTTCCAGGTGCCGGCACAGGAGAATCCTGCGAAAACCGAGTTTCTTCCATCATGGAGGTTCGCAAACGGGATGTTTGCTATGGTTCTCTCGTTTGGGCTACTTATCACTGCACTGAGAAGCCGGAAAGCGAGATCGTGGCGTTACGGAACAGGCAAGTCCTGGAATCGGAGACCATCTCCGGAATTTGACTGGTTCACTTATCATTCTTTACTTATATGGAATTTCGGAAAAAAAAAATAAACAGGATGGCTGAGAAGCTTCATCGCGGATTACGGAGTACCGCTTATGGTCCTCGTGTGGACTGCGGTTTCCTACATACCGGAGAAGACCGTCCCACACGGGATTCCGAGACGGCTCTTCAGCCCGAATCCATGGTCCCCTGGTGCATATGATAACTGGACTGTTGTTAGGGTATGCCCAGTACCGAGTTCATGGTTCGATGTCATTTGTCCGCTTATGCTCGATTGACCGATTCGAACTTATCTTGACAACAGAGAATGTTGGATGTTCCGGTGTTCTACATCATTGGAGCTTTCATCCCAGCGACCATGATCGCTGTCCTTTACTACTTTGATCACAGCGTAGCTTCGCAACTCGCTCAGCAAAAAGAGTTCAACCTCAGGAAACCTCCGTCTTACCACTACGACTTGCTTCTGCTCGGATTTCTGGTACTTCACCACGAATCTACAAAGGCCATTCCGGTCTGGTTTTCCTTGGACGATGCACTAATTTCCTGGACCTTTTATTTACTGTAGACGTTGATGTGTGGCCTTATCGGAGTTCCACCGGCAAATGGAGTCATCCCTCAGTCCCCTATGCACACAAAGAGCCTCGCGACGCTCAAACACCAGGTAATGTTGACATCCCCTGTGCTAACCAACTGCACGAACAGTGGATTTTGAAACTGAATGCTTGGCTTCTGGGTGTAGCTCCTAAGGAACAGGCTAGTGTCGTCAGCTCGCAAAAGCATGCGCAACAATGCCAGCCTCGGGCAGGTGTATGGGAACATGCAAGAGGCGTATCAGCAAATGCAAACTCCTCTCATCTACCAAGATCCATCATCCCGTGCATTGGTATGGTCGAATGCCGTGCACATCATGACTGGCACTAGAAATCGTTTCTTGTCCAAAGCATCGGATTGATTCCGGCCTTCGGTGTCTTCTGCAGGGCCTTAGAGAGTTGAAAGATACAACGATACAGGCTGTCTCGAGTATGGGCCACATTAACGCCCCGGTCGACGAGACTGTGTTTGATGTTGAGAAGGAGATCGATGATCTATTGCCAGTCGAGGTGAAAGAACAGCGCCTTAGCAATTTGCTCCAGGCTACGATGGTCGGAGGATGCGTCGCAGCAATGCCGTTACTTAGAAAGATCCCAACTGCTGTTCTCTGGGGATACTTCGCATTTATGGCGATTGAGAGTCTGCCTGGAAACCAGTTCTGGGAAAGAATTCTGCTGCTCTTCACCGCACCGAGCAGGCGATACAAGTAAGCAAACTGAACCCTAACCCGTTTTCAGCTTGTGTTATTCTGGAGTAAGTGCAATTAATTTTGACCTACGATCCTGTGCAGGCTGCTCGAGGAATACCACGCGACCTTCGTCGAGACCGTGCCTTTCAAGGCAATCGCCACATTCACAATATTCCAGACAGCTTATTTGCTTGTTTGCTTCGGCCTCACATGGATACCAATAGCCGGAGTGATGTTCCCTCTAATGATCATGCTTTTGGTCCCAGTGAGGCAATACATCTTGCCGAAATTCTTCAAAGGAGTACATCTCCAGGACCTGGATGCCGCCGAGTACGAGGAGGCCCCTGCCCTGCCATTCGACCTTGCCAACGTAAGTCGCTTGCCCTTAATCAAGCTTCCCTTTTTCTTTGAAGTTCAAACTGTCCTGAAAACTCGAATCCCCCAGGAAACTGAGCTCGGCGCCGGAGCTACATATGCTGGGGATGGAGAAGTTCTGGATGAAGTCATAACTAGAAGCCGGGGCGAGTTCAGGCATATAAGCAGCCCTAAGATCACAAGCTCTACCGGCACACCGGCACATGACACCAGGAGCACGCTTAGCCCACGTCGTTCATTCAGTCCTCGAATTGGTGAACTGAGAGGGGAGAGAAGTCCGATCGCCAAGGGACTGCTTAGTCCTAGACCGGGCGAAAAGCACATGTCCAACCTCGGAAAGAGTCCAAGCACTACTCCTGGTTCAGGGTAATAAAAACAAATCAAACCCATGATGTGTCACTAGTATGGTTTGAGTTAAATCAAGATTGTAATATTGAAATCTGTACTGGTATGAGGAGACTAGTTGTAGATCTTCTTGCCTTAACCCTTTGTGATAAAACTTCCCCAAGATTTGTATCATTAGAATTGTGACTTCCCTTTGAAACAATCATAATAATGAACGGTTTGGAATAATTGCCTGATTCATGAATTCTGAGCAAAGATTCAATCAATTCATACACATAAGAAAAAGGGCAGAGAGCTTGAGGTGGGAAATTCTTCTGCAATGAATCATGATTCCAGAAATTGGGGTCCTACACTCATGATTTGCACTGGATGAACGTGAATGGATCATCAATGCCATCAACTTTAGGCATGCTTCACTCTAATTCTCTCCTCTTCTCAGCCAGGAGATCCAAATGATGTTCCTTTTGTTTTACCATCACGACCAATCTACTTTCCAAATCACCATGACAAAAAGATGTCTTGGGAAGCATCATCGATTTGATGTCCAAGTTGACTTGCACATAGTTGAAGTAATGAGAACCACAGCAGAACACCACATGAAACAAGAATTACTGTCCTTGAAAATTGTCTGTTCTTGTCTTTCATCATTCACCCAAAAGCAGCAAAAGACAACAACACAACCCCTGTTGGGGAATTGACTTGACAGATAAGGGCTAGACATTCTTGAGTGGATGGTAAAGTTGGAACAATCAAAATGGCTTCAAAGTTCTTCTAAAAGATGAGGAATATGCTTTTGCTGCATTCGAGGACTAACCCACTGTAGTGGAACAGCTGAAACAATTCAGTCAATGCACCATCAGAAATTTGTGATTTGGGAAGGACACTCAGAATTTTCTCCAAACATGATTGAGGATGAAGGATCTTTTTGCTACTGTGGCAACCTTCATAACATTCTTGGTCATTCTAGAACAATTGCAATCCACACTTTCTGCCACTTAGACAAGCTACTCTGGGTATGTCAACCTAAAACTGTAAAATACTGAACAATGATCAAATTATAAGCAGCCATAGCTAATTATCTCTTTCACGTGATCAACGATCAATGACTCAATGGGTTGATCTTCTCGTTTGCAGCAACAGGACAATCATCTTCGTCAATTACTACGATTAGCTTTGAATGCTTAATATAACCACCTTTGTTTTCCGTATGTTTTTCAGTATAGCAATCAAAACTCTATACAAGTCGATGATTTGCTACCTGATATTCCCTTCTCCAATGCCTTCAGTAGGGAATTTTCAAGATTTCTCAAAACTTCAAGAAGATTTTCCTTGTACTTTTCCTTATCGTGTATTTCCCTCATTTTTCACTTGTTTTCAAACAAAGCCAAAGTGATAATGTGATATCGTTTCAAGACATGGACAATGCCATCTTTTGGAAGGTAGATTGAAAGGAGCCAATCAACACTTCATATAAGTTATGGATAAACAAGCCCAAGCATTACAGTGCAAGATATAAACAGGCAATATTAAGGTGAGAAATGTGTCTAGGTGAGCGTGTGCAGACCTGATATACAGCAGGAGTTAAACATCAAGATATCAGGAATATGTGCATTTAATTCAACAAGTGAGAACTTTTCAGGAACTTTGGCTTTTTGCAATTGTTGCAAACTGTTCTAGACCTCAACTCATTAGTCCTTCCAGAAGAGGTTGAACTGCCTGCATGGAATTTACCTACTAATGCATTTACAAACTAGGAGAGGCAATAGTTTTCCCCTTGATGGAGAAGAAACCCAGAAATTTCTCTTTGTCAAATTTTTTGTTGTATGCCCAGATAGGCTGAATGATTTGTGAGTCAACCACGCCGGAGCAAGAACAGGAATATTCGCATAGGCCACCCGAACCAAAAGTTGGGGCACTTCGTAAGACACTGTCAGCTGCAAAGGTAATAGGAATTCCAAGTTAAATCTTGGGAAAAATTATAAAAGATCCATTGTGTTTTCGATGTTGACATAGATAATGTGTTTGAACAAAAGAATGACTGATTGTCAAACAAAGCATGGTTCATGATACTGATAATCCCATAATCTAAAGAACACTGCAAGTGCCAGAAATTCTGATGTTGCAGCCAAAGTACATTCTCACTCCTAGCTACCCAATTGTTTTTCTCTCCCCGAAAAATCCCCTATAATAAGATGCATGAACATTAATGTTTTGAGACTTTTCGGAATTCCATTGTGGTATGGCATGTGCACAGGTTGCTGTCACTACCAAGTTAGTGAAAATCCTGGAGCTTTCTAGAGCTCCACGAAGCTCTTGAAAAAATATGTGTCTATATATTATTCAAATCATGTATATATAACCGATTTGGGCAACTCACAGAATGGATCTAGACTAACTTCATGTCTAAATACACTCTAACAGCTTGCTTCAGTAGACATCAACTATATGGCTGCTGCAACAGTGACAGAATTTCTAAAGAACCAGAACCTAGGCTCTAATACCATGTAAAAGACTATTGTACAAAGTATATATAGCATAAAGCATAAACCCCTAACCTACATTCTAACCGATGTGGGATAACTCACAGAATGAATCTAGATAACTTTATGTATAAATACAATCTAACAGTTACATCAAACAGGAGACCAGTAAACGCACAAAATGGCGAACAAAGAAGAGAAAGCAGTAGAAAGAAAAAAGAAGACTGGAATAAGAAATCGTACTTGAAACATGCATGAGGATGGACCCTTTGTGTAAAACCAAAACCTGACAGCTCCTTTGGTACATTAAAATGAAAATAAATTAAAAAGTTTAGCATGTCTCCAGATTTTTTAGAAGCTGGAAATCCTATATCCATGTAAGGTCTTTCTCCAAATGGAGAGTTCACAGTTAGTTAGCCAATAACTTTTTGGAAGCCTCTCAAGTAACACTATGATGAACCATTTCCAGCAATTCAAGGATAAGATGAAGATTTACAATGTAGAACAGAGGAATCAAATAAGGCGATGAGGCACGATATTGACAATGTGGGTGATGCAAATGTCAAAGGGTGTTGTAAAAGGCGAAATCTATAGGCACTCGCAGTGAAAACATAACCTAGAAGTCAATTCTCTAGAACAAAGGACTCCTCAATCAATTTCTTCAGCCTCGTGAATCCTCGGTCACACCTTAACAGAAGAAATGAAGGGCATCCAGTGTGGGAAGGATTCACGATCGGAGTAGAAGCCATACGCAGCTGATGCAGGTTTATCTACTTCCATCTTAACAATACATTACCTCAAAACAGTCAATAATGGCCACAAATCCCAGACGAACGAGGAATCAAACCATTGGCCGAAACAGAACTAGGCATGACATCCTAACAATCAATCCAACAAGAAAGGAAGGGCGGCCGGAGTAGCACTGTCGTGCAGTCCTGTCATTCCATGACGGTAACAGAAAAGGGTCTCCTCCTACTCCTCGTTCTTCTTCGTTCCTCATCAAGATGCCCCTGAATAGTCCGTGTGGACAAGACATTGCCGAAAAGGAAGGATCTTGATGAGGAAACGCGGGGGATGATGGGTTATTGGCGTCCCCGACACCTAACGTCGCCACATGCTTGCTTCCCGGTGGCTTTCTTGGGTTGGGACAGTGACAACAGGGAGTTGCAGGCGCGGCAAGGGTTGCAGACATCTGGGTCTGGATCTTGGGCACGTCGTTGATACAGGATCACATCCCCGCCACACCCATAAACGCCCACAAACGGACAACCTCGTCACAGCTTCAACGGGATCAAAAGAGAATGAGTTGGGCCCTTCATCTCTGGATCAGACAAAGCAAAGCAGGTCTTCTTTGTCGGGAAGAACAAACCCGCCCTGCCCATGTCGTCGTCATATAATTTCTTCTTCTCGGATCTCATTTGGGCCCAAGACCCAAACCCCATTGTCACCCATCGCCGGTATTTGTCGACACCGGCAGGCAAGAGTTGACTTGATGAGCAAGAATTCCTTTCTTACATCCAACGTCTGGGATCCCTTTCTGGTAGCTTCCGCCAAGCAGTCAAACCCGAACGACTATCTACCAGTCCAACCACAACTTATCATCATCGACACTACTAAGTCTCAACTCAATTCAATGCCTGTGATGCATTGCAAAACAGTCAATCTCCTTAGATGGCCCTGGAAGTGTACTGGTACGATTTCATATGCTTCGGCATCGTAGGTGTGGCCGTCCTTGGCTCCTTGGTGATCATATGGTGGAAGGAACGTTACTTCCAGATCGGCGATGCTGGGCTTTACCAGTGGCTGCTCGCCGGTAGAGCGGAACAGAACGGAGGGTCGTCCCCCGCTGGTGATAGCTCCAGGGAGGAATTGGGCTCGGGTGTGCTGCCGAAATCGCACGTTGGGACATCGCAGCTTTGGTGTAGTTGCTGGAAAGGGGTTCAACCGGGTTGGCTCCTTGGGACGCGGGTTGTGTCGTTCCTGATCATGGCGGGGTTGTTGTTCTGGGACTACGAGGACTATGGCTACTCTGTTTTCATGTATTACACGGAGTGAGTAGCTCTGCTCTGTTTCTGCTCCTCTCTAATCCTCTTCTTTGCAGATTCGGTGGCCCATCGGTACGTCACTGCTTCTGTTTGCTCATTAGATCTTCCAGTATAGCAGAGAAATCGTTAATTTTTCTTAGTCTCTGATAGTCCGTTTCTATCGAGCAAGTCATAGAATCGATTTAGACTTTTATTTGGATTAGGCATGATTGATTCTGTGATTATTTCTCCAGTGCTAGCCTGACAGCCTCGACTGAATTCGATCTTCTTGTATGGCGATGGCTTTGACCGGTATTTCTTTCTTTGCAGGTGGACTTTCGGGCTAGTTATGATTTATTTCGCGGTATGCTAATATCCTCCGTGCTCGTCTATCTGCATTGGTTGATCGAAGAAATTTCCGTTTGAGACGTATTTGTTGTTTGACGCAGGTTGGGAGTGTTGTTTCTGCTTATGGTTGTTGGCTGTATTACTTCCCGTCTCCTTACTTGGAGACGATTGCTAATGGGTTCTCGAGACAAGACATGGAAGATGGTGCAAATGGACCTACCATAACATCCAGGGAAGAGGAGATCAACGGTGCGAAGCTTATGCAACTGTATACTCAGAAACAAATCCTCGAAAGAGCCGGATTCTGGGGTTATCTCATGCAGATAGTCTTTCAGGTGAATACTACTGCCCGAGATCACTTCTCGATGATTAGATTACTATGTCTGCATTTTTATTCCTATAATGCTTTCATTTGATATGCAGGCTGCTGCAGGAGCAGTTGTCTTTACCGACATTATATTTTGGTGTTTAATAGTTCCGTTCTTATCAACTGTACGTCTTGGCCTCAACCCGGTGAGTGTCCTGTTTCTCTGAAGACCCAACCTGATGCGCTAAGTGTGCTAGCTGCTAAATTGGCCTAATTGTTATCTCTCGGCAGTTGATGGGCTGCATGCACACCATGAACGCATTCTTCATCCTTCTTGACACCTCTCTGAATAGCCTCGTAAGTATTGCATAACAATGGCAATGCGCCGTCTGTTGTAATTTAGTCTTCAAACTCAGAAAACTTCTCGAAAACAATGCCACAGTCTTTTCCTTGGTTCCGGATATCATACTTCGTGCTCTGGACAGCCATCTACGTCATCGTCCAGTGGGTAATCCATGCCTGCGGATATACAAGGTAACGTTCCCCTACAATGGCTATTCCTCATCACAGAACACAAAAGAAAATACCGAGTAACGTCTCATGGCGTATTTTCAGTTGGCCGTACCCGTTCCTAGTGCTCTCAACGCCATGGGCCCCTCTATGGTATGCCAAAATTCTCAAGCAGTAGATCACATTCGCTTCAGAAAGAGTTACTCCTTTTCCTTACGGAGGCGGCTTAATTGTGCAGGTACTTCTGCCTTGCCGTGATCAGCCTGCCCTGCTACGTCATCTACGCCTTGATCGTGAGAGCGAAGTACAACCTTTTCCCCAAGTGGTTCCACCAGTCCTTCGTGAAAATATGTTAGTGACGAGAAGTCATCTGTTTCGCCGGACAAAAGCCACGTATTCTTGTTGTATCTTCTCCTTTTACAGATGAGAACGTGCACTGTATTATATGAAAGTTGTTAGTTAAAAATTATGTTGTTAGAATTCATTCTTCAAGAACGGCACTATAACTCAATGTTTGGGCGATCTCGCCATTAACGAAACTCCGAAGACCATCACCGCGACACGTGCTTGACTCGTCTATGTCCTCCTCTGCCCCAATGCACACTGTTTCATCTGTAATTTCTTTCTACGTAGCAGTTATCCAATCTTGTTTCCTACATAATTTTCATCGATCGATGTGATTAAGAACAACGATAATATTGTCTGGATCTAGGACCAATTTTTCTGAGAAACCAAGGGAATAATCAAGCCTACATTTGGCGATATGTTCTCGTCCATGCTCGTGAATTCCAGTCCGATGAAGTCCCCGACGCCTCAGGGCCATCACATACAGGGAACAGGAGATGAATCGCTTGAAGCCAATGCACCGTCTTACTGTAACGCAGATGCTCGAGAATGGCCTGTCTTTTTTATGACAACCTATGGATGATCGCCCATATTTTCCCTGTTTCTGCGTAGTGCTGCTAACTACTCGATGGCAGCCTGTAGGAGCAGTTACAGGCTAACTCCAGATGAACAACTCGTAACATAATTTTAGGGTGCCTTTGCCCATTCGTCAGTGGTCCCAACTCAATAGTGGAGCTTGGTAAGCCGAATTCACGAGCAACAAATCACTTTGGCCTCAGAAACCGGAACTCGGTCGTTTCCTGACAAAGGTGGCCTAATTAGCCAGCTAATCCAGCCCTGCTACAGCATTTACGCCTTGATCTTGAACGTGAACTACACACTTCTCCCCAGTAATTCAGTTGCCACAGTCATTCGGGAAGACATGTTGGCGATGATGGGATCAGCCATTTTGCAGTGCTAAAATCCATGCCTTCTCATTGTGTTTTCTCCTTCTAACCTATTAAACTACGCGTAGCATTCACTTTTTATGGAAGGTGCTCCAATTGAATATGCAAACCGAAGAAAACAAAGACTCGTTGCAAAAGTTTCCCATGCAGAAATATATTACATGACCTTCGGCTAGATGTCCGAGTTGACGGCTAAACCGAGGTGATTATTCATTGCGGGTAATAAAAAAAGAAGGCGAAATGAGACTCCTCCTCATCAAGATAGTTCTTGCTGCCATGCGATCCAAAAATCAAAGGTCACTGTTACTAATTTCTATATTCCATGGTGCAATCTGGTGTTTCTAGCTTCGCCGTGAAGCTCATTGGACAGTTTCCCTGTATCAGTGACTCCACGACCCCCATGCACAAATTGCAGTCGGAGGTAGAGAGGCTCTCTCGGCAGGTCGAGTGGCCGAACACCCGCGAATCGATGTTACCTGCCTTAGTACTGCGTTCATAACCGGGGGAGTTGGCTGTGGTTGTCATCATATCATTGAGAACGGTGGCAACGCTGTTCGCGTACGCGGAGTCTCCTTGGTACTTATCGGGGGAACAAACTTTGCTCGAGACCCGAGTGTCCACGGAACTCGCAAAGCTCGCCAGGAACAAGACCCCAATTGCCATCGCCATGAGGAAACCCCGAATCGCCATATCCTGACTGAAAACCAACCACTCTCGGTTCTTCGCTTCTTCCTCTTATTTCACTCGACAGAAGACAGAAAGATCTATTCCGTTGATATGAAACACACCCTTTCCAGATGGTTCTTCTTATAGGACCCGGAAGCCAACCCCGCCTTGTTTCCAACGACACTGTTTTCGTCCTCGCGAATCTCTAGTTTATCATCGAAACCGTGACCGCGATAAGGGACGGCTGCCTCCGCAATTATTTTAGTGATGAACGAATAATGTTGCGGCCGGAAGGCGGCAAAATTTAAAACGAAAAATACAATTTTCCCTTTTGGGTGCATTCATCACAGTCTTATGCCACGTGTCCATGCTGGAATCCCAATTATGGGCTAAAATTGGGCCCAACCATGGACTTAACATGGCCGAATCAGTTTGTCTCAGGCCCACGTGAAGATGGAGAAGTTAATTCTCGGAAGAGATCTCTCGCATGCCATAATGTTGGCACAGAGCACTCTCCCTCTACACTTTAGAGTACGGCTTGATCCCAGGATCGTTCCCCTGGGGGCGGCGGTTGCAGGCCGAGTGGCACAGAAGCCGGAAAAGAGCTAGTCCTCTTGGGTGAAATTGGGGAGGTTGGGCTTGGAGGAACCGAAGAGGAAATACGAGGACTTCATAAATAAGATGAAGGGGTGGTCCTGGTCTCATGAGGACAATCGACATTCTTAGGGTCTCGGCCGTGGTGAAATAAGCCATCCGCAATATCGGAAAATAGGAAACACGGTTAATCAGCATCTGCGATGACGCCTAGTTTAACGGGAAAGCTCCTCGCCATGAAGGATTCTGAAATTTTTTTCTACAACTAGTATGAACCAGGACGGCAGCACAAACCTTTCCGATGACTCGAGAGACGACCTGCACAATCAGATGGGATGTTTTCTATCGAGGAAATATCATTTTTAATAGATTTTATTAAATTTTTTATGAAATTTAGATAAATGGGTTGTTAGGTTATTTTCTAGGAATGTTAGAATCATGAAATATTCATATTTTTTCCTTGTAAGTCTCGGCCTTGATGCGTTTCTGGATCGGAGTGCGTGGTTCGCTTATGCGGGCTACGTAGATCGGCCTCGGTCTCCATTTCCCGCTTCAGTTTCGCAAGCCTTTTCGCGTTGTCCTTCCCTGTCCCGTGTTCATTTCACGTTAGGAGATTTCTCAGTTTTGCCTAGTCCTTCCTGAAGAAGGATTCAATCTGGAGAGGCCAAAGTGGTATTCATCCCTGCCGTTCACTGTCATCTCTCATACCAGAAAGGTAGTGCGATCGACCAAAGATTCGGACCACGCGTTTCCTGCACATAAGGACATTTGCAGTGCCCCGCAAAGACTTGGAATTATCAGAGAGACTCGGCTAAGTGTCGTCAAAGAGAAGGAAATTTCCAGGGCATTTGGAAACATCCCTAAATATTACCCTGAAGGGTGTTTTCGAACTCCACGGCATGTCCGAAATGGGTCGGATCAAATCTTATCTCACTCTCACCGTTTTCCTTGCATTAAGCCCAGGGATTTTTAGTCCCCCCTGGCCTGACCTTTTAACACCACCTTGTACCTCATTACATCATAAGGTGGAAGGAACGTTACTTCCAGATCGGCGATGCTGGGCTTTACTAGTGGCTGCTCGCCGGTAGAGCGGAACAGAACGGAGGGTCGTCCCCCGCTGGTGATAGCTCCAGGGAGGAATTGGGCTCGGGTATGCTGCCGAAATCGCACGTTGGGACATCGCAGCTTTGGTGTAGTTGCTGGAAAGGGGTTCAACCGGGTTGGCTCCTTGGGACGCGGATTGTGTCGTTCCTGATCATGGCGGGGTTGTTGTTCTGGGACTACGAGGACTATGGCTACTCTGTTTTCATGTATTACACGGAGTGAGTAGCTCTGCTCTGTTTCTGCTCCTCTCTAAAAATCTTCTTTTCAGATTCGGTGGCCCTTCTGTATGTCGCTGCTTCAGTTTGCTCATTAGATCTTCCAGTATAGCAGAGAGATCGTTAATTTTTCTTAGTCTCTGATAGTCCGTTTCTATCGAGCAAGTCAAAGGATCGATTTAGACTTTTATTTGGATTAGGCATGATTGATTCTGTGATTATTTCTCCTGTACTATCCTGACAGCCTCGACTGAATTCGATCTTCTTGTATGGCGATGGCTTTGACCGGTATTTCTTTCTTTGCAGGTGGACTTTCGGGCTAGTTATGATTTATTTCGCGGTACACTAATGTCCTCCGTGCTCGTCTATCTGCATTGGTTGATCGAAGAAATTTCCGTTTGAGACGTATTTGCTGTTTGATGCAGGTTGGGAGTGTTGTTTCTGCTTATGGTTGTTGGCTGTATTACTTCCCGTCTCCTTACTTGGAGACGATTGCTAATGGGTTCTCGAGACAAGACATGGAAGATGGTGCAAATGGACCTACCATAACATACAGGGAAGAGGAGATCAACGGTGCGAAGCTTATGCAACTGTATACTCAGAAACAAATCCTCGAAAGAGCCGGATTCTGGGGTTATCTCATGCAGATAGTCTTCCAGGTGAATACTACTGCCCGAGATCACTTCTCGATAATTAGATTGCTATGTCTGCATTTTTATTCCTATAATGCTTTCATTTGATATGCAGGCTGCTGCAGGAGCAGTTGTCTTTACCGACATTATATTTTGGTGTTTAATAGTTCCGTTCTTATCAACTGTACGTCTCGGCCTCAACCCGGTGAGTGTCCTGTTTCTCTGAAGACCCAACCTGATGCGCTAAGTGTGCTAGCTGCTAAATTGGCCTAATTGTTATCTCTCGGCAGTTGATGGGCTGCATGCACACCATGAACGCATTCTTCATGCTTCTTGACACCTCTCTGAATAGCCTCGTAAGTATTGCATAACAATGGCAATGCGCCGTCTGTTGTAATTTAGTCTTCAAACTCAGAAAACTTCTCGAAAACAATGCCACAGTCTTTTCCTTGGTTCCGGATATCATACTTCGTGCTCTGGACAGCCATCTACGTCATCGTCCAGTGGGTAATCCATGCCTGCGGATATACAAGGTAACGTTCCCCTACAATGGCTATTCCTCATCACAGAACACAAAAGAAAATACCGAGTAACGTCTCATGGCGTATTTTCAGTTGGCCGTACCCGTTCCTAGTGCTCTCAACGCCATGGGCCCCTCTATGGTATGCCAAAATTCTCAAGCAGTAGATCACATTCGCTTCAGAAAGAGTTACTCCTTTTCCTTACGGAGGCGGCTTAATTGTGCAGGTACTTCTGCCTTGCCGTGATCAGCCTGCCCTGCTACGTCATCTACGCCTTGATCGTGAGAGCGAAGTACAACCTTTTCCCCAAGTGGTTCCACCAGTCCTTCGTGAAAATATGTTAGTGACGAGAAGTCATCTGTTTCGCCGGACAAAAGCCACGTATTCTTGTTGTATCTTCTCCTTTTACAGATGAGAACGTGCACTGTATTATATGAAAGTTGTTAGTTAAAAATTATGTTGTTAGAATTCATTCTACAAGAACGGCACTATAACTCAATGTTTGGGCGATCTCGCCATTAACGAAACTCCGAAGACCATCACCGCGACACGTGCTTGACTCGTCTATGTCCTCCTCTGCCCCAATGCACACTGTTTCATCTGTAATTTCTTTCTACGTAGCAGTTATCCAATCTTGTTTCCTACATAATTTTCATCGATCGATGTGATTAAGAACAACGATAATATTGTCTGGATCTAGGACCAATTTTTCTGAGAAACCAAGGGAATAATCAAGCCTACATTTGGCGATATGTTCTCGTCCATGCTCGTGAATTCCAGTCCGATGAAGTCCCCGACGCCTCAGGGCCATCACATACAGGGAACAGGAGATGAATCGCTTGAAGCCAATGCACCTTCTTACTGTAACGCAGATGCTCGAGAATGGCCTGTCTTTTTTATGACAACCTATGGATGATCGCCCATATTTTCCCTGTTTCTGCGTAGTGCTGCTAACTACTCGATGGCAGCCTGTAGGAGCAGTTACAGGCTAACTCCAGATGAACAACTCGTAACATAATTTTAGGGTGCCTTTGCCCATTCGTCAGTGGTCCCAACTCAATAGTGGAGCTTGGTAAGCCGAATTCACGAGCAACAAATCACTTTGGCCTCAGAAACCGGAACTCGGTCGTTTCCTGACAAAGGTGGCCTAATTAGGCAGCTAATCCAGCCCTGCTACAGCATTTACGCCTTGATCTTGAACGTGAACCACACACTTCTCCCCAGTAATTCAGTTGCCACAGTCATTTGGGAAGACATGTTGGTGATGAAGGGATCAGCCATTTTGCAGTGCCAAAATCCATGCCTTCTCATTGTGTTTTCTCCTTCTAACCTATTAAACTACGCGCAGCATTCACTTTTTATGGAAGGTGCTCCAATTGAATATGCAAACCGAAGACTCGTTGCAAAAGTTTCCAATGCAGAAAAACATTACATGACCTTCGGCTAGATGTCCGAGTTGACGGCTAAACCGAGGTGATTATTCATTGCGGGTAATAAAAAAAGAAGGCGAAATGAGACTCCTCCTCATCAAGATAGTTCTTGCTGCCATGCGATCCAAAAATCACAGGTCACTGTACTAATTACTATATTCCATGGTGCAATCTGGTGTTTCTAGCTTCGCCGTGAAGCTCATTGGACAGTTTCCCTGTATCAGTACCTCCACGACCCCCATGCACAAATTGCAGTCGGAGGTAGAGAGGCTCTCTTGGCAGGTCGAGTGGCCGAACACCTGCGAATCGATGTTACCTGCCTTAGTACTGCGTTCATAACCAGGGGAGTTGGCTGTGGTTGTCATCATATCATTGAGAACGGTGGCAACGCTGTTCGCATACGCGGAGTCTCCTTGGTACTTATCGGGGGAACAAATTTTGCTCGAGACCCGAGTGTCCACGGAACTCGCAAAGCTCGCCAGGAACAAGACCCCAATTGCCATCGCCATGAGGAAACCCCGAATCGCCATATCCTGACTGAAAACCAACCTCTCTCGGTTCTTCGCTTCTTCCTCTTATTTCACTCGACAGAAGACAGAAAGATCTATCCCGTTGATATGAAACACACCCTTTCCAGATGGTTCTTCTTATAGGACCGGGAAGCCAACCCCACCTTGTTTCCAACGACGCTGTTTTCGTCCACGCAAATCGCACGTTTATCATCAAAACCGTGACCACGATAAGGGACGGCTGCCTCCGCAATTAGTTTAGTGATGGATGAATAATGTTGTGGCCGGAAGGCGGTAAAATTTAAAACGAAAAATACAATTTCCACTTTTGGGTGCATTCATCACAGTCTTATGCCACGTGTCCATGCTGGAATCCCAATTATGGGCTGAAATTGGGCCCAACCATGGACTTAACATGGCCGAATCAGTTTGTCTCAGGCCCACGTGAAGACGGAGAAGTTAATTCTCGGAAGAGATCTCTCGCATGCCATAATGTTGGCACTGAGCACTCTCCCTCTACACTTTAGAGTACGGCTTGATCCCGGGATCGTTCCCCTGGGGGCGGCGGTCGCAGGCCGAGTGGCACAGAAGCCAGAAAAGAGCTAGTCCTCTTCGGCTTGGAGGAACCGAAGAGGAATATGAGGACTTCGTAAATAAGATGAAGGGGTGGTCCTGGTCTCACGAGGACAATCGACTTTCTTAGGGTCTCGGCCGTGGTGAAATGAGCCATCCGCAATATCGGAAAACAGGAAACACGGTTAACTAACATCTGCGATGACGCCTAGTTTAACGGGAAAGCTCCTCATCATGAAGGATTCTGAAATTTTTTTCTACAACTAGTATGAACAAAAACGGCAGCACGAACCTTTCCGATGACTCGAGAGACGACATGCACAATCAGATGGGATGATATGTCCACATCCGATGGGTTTTCTATCGAGAAAATATCATTTCTAATAGATTTCATTATAGCATAAGATATTTTAAATTTTTTATGAAATTTAGATAAATAGGTTGTTAGGTTATTTTCTAAGAATGTTAGAATCATGAAATATTCATATTTTTTTCTCGTTAGTCTCGGCCTTGATCGATCGATGTGATGAAGAACAACGATAATATTGTCTGGATCTAGGCCCAGTTTTTCTGAGAAACACAAGGGAATAATCAAGCTTACATTTGGCGATATGTTCTCGTCCATGCTCGTGAATTCCAGTCCGATGAAGTCCCCGACGCCTCAGGGCCATCACATACAGGGAACAGGAGATGTATCGCTTGAAGCCAATGCACCTCCTTACTGTAACGCAGATGCTCGAGAATGGCCAGTCTTTTTTATGACAACCTATGGATGATCACCCATATTTTCCCAGTTTCTGCTTGTAGCGGGTGGATCCCGTTTCCGGTTCCATTTAAAAAGAATATCCCCTTGACGATAAGGCTTCGGATTTTGAAAACTTGTCGGAGTCTGCCATTAACTTATTTTAAGTTTAAGTTAGAAAAACTATAGAGATTCGTTAAGGTTCGGAAATTAGGGATTACTAAATCGCATGCATCACAAAGAAAATGAAGGTGTTTATCGTGTGTTTCTAATGTCCGAATTTATTTAAGCTTGGTTTTAAAAAAATAAATTGCTTGAAAAAAATGATGTCGAGCTCATCAATGCTTAAAAAGTCTACATGAATTATTTTTTAGAAGAATATTTCCTGAAAGTTGATTTTGGGCAAAAATGCAAAAAATCATAGATTTATTAATGCTTTTAACAGTTTTTAAGCAAAAAAATAAATTCATTGGAGAATCGGGTATTTGTATCATTGCTCGCTCTCTGTAGAACGCTCCCGTTAGCATCTGTACCTCACGATGCTGTTTTAAAATAGGTTGACAGCGAACTTGGCGAGCCGCTGATGTCGTAACGTTGATGAGTGCAAAGCAATCTTCAGAGGGTCTTGATCTTTGAGAATCCAAATAACCCCTCGAATATACATAACCTACGTTGTCTTGAATACTTTGAATGGGGTGCGTGCCTTGGTTGTCCGCAAGGCAGGCCCCCCAGATACCCTGGATAAGTATCGAATAAACGAAGTAAACCATTCGAGAAGATTTTTAAAACATGATTAATTAAAGAACAACTTGCAATAATACGAATTCTTGATAGATAACGGTTAAAGTTATGTTATAAGGCAATTAAAATAAAAAAAAAAGATATTAAAAACTTTTTGTTTTAAGAAAATGAGCTTTAAAAATATCAAAAAGAACTTTGAAAGTACGGAATAATAAAAATGTTTATTAATATAAGCCAACAAGATAAATTAAGTTAACAAGCCAAAAAACTAATAAAATTCATCACACGTGCACAGATTGCAAAATAACAATAAAAAATTCATCACGCGTTTACTGTGGACTACCTTTCATAGTGAACCGGCGTAGAATACTTGGGAGAGTGCTTGACTTGGCCATCACTAAGCCGGTGCACGTCTTGCAATTCAACTCCAAAACGGAAAGGAAGAAAATGACTCAGTGGTGTTTTCATGTCCAATGCTATGTGAGATCCATGTGCATTATCCGAACCAATCCTAGCATCATGTCCTGAATGATCCAGCATTTGCACAGAAACAGCAACACCACTCGGTCCCACTGCTGAAGCTCCAGACAAACCTTGTTGGTGTCCAACCTGCCACTGACACGAATCGGTTCCCACGTCTAATGCCTACAAGACCATCTGCAGGGCCTCTGACATGGACTCGCACAGGCCTGAATGGACCGCGCTGCCCTGCGTAGCTTCAGTAGTGACAAATACACTACCCACATGGCCGGATGGTGTGCTGAGCTCTTGTTCCTGGATGTAATAACCGCTAGCAGAAATTCCAGGAGAAAACCCAATCGGCTGCCTGCAGGCACATTCAATGTTCAAAAGGCAGCAATTTCGGCATGTGTTGGTGCCGATTTCTTGTACTCTCTGGCTTAGAAGCATCTTCAAATATATCCACAAATGCATCGTAGTCCTCTCCACAAATCTCACAATTTTCAGACATGAAACTTTTCATCTGCCGTCTAGCCACAACCCTGCCACCCCATAAGGACGTGGCACACCACTTCTCCCCCATTCATTCTTCTCAAGAGCAGCTTTCGCGAGTAGTGTGAACAACGCCAGTTCAAACCAAATTTTGTCCTCGGTTTGGGAAAATTTCCCTCGCGGTGAGATGAGTGACCGAGGAGACAAGGCCACGGTTGCGAGGCATCTCATCGGCGGGAAGCGCCACTATGGGAGGCGGCTGTGCGACGACCTTCGTCTCTTTTTATTGAGGTCGAAGTAGGGGATCGCCTTCGTTGAGGAACCAATACGGGAATCGGAGACGCCGTTGATGACGATCGTTGGCTTCCATGGCTTGTCCAAGGTCAGAAACCTGGGAATGTAGAATCAGGGCGTTGTCGAATGTCTACTGCAGGCTGGTGTTGAAATTGAAGCTGCTGAGTGGTAAGCTTTCCTTTGTGTCGTCGTTAATCAATGTCGGGCACCCGGAGGCGAACTGGTTGCTCTGCAGACGGGAGAGTTTCCCGCTCTCCAAGTGTAACGACCCGAAATTTCGGAAATGAAAGTATATTATT
Organism: Melastoma candidum; assembly: GCA_023653495.1. Classification (NCBI taxonomy): domain Eukaryota; kingdom Viridiplantae; phylum Streptophyta; class Magnoliopsida; order Myrtales; family Melastomataceae; genus Melastoma; species Melastoma candidum. Next base: position 1,475,371 of record CM042887.1, read on the forward strand.
TGAACTAGTATGTTGACCAGTATTAGGTCGTTTGACTGAGTCAAAATCCGACGTGGCACGAGAGTTAATACCTTCGTTGTCAGTGGACGTAATATCGAATATTATCGGGACTTTAAATTCGATTTCGTGTGATTACGTCACGCGGGAAAGGGGACGCCTGGACCCAAACGAAATCGGGTTTGAGTCGCGATAAAATTCGTATAACGCCGCGGATTTTGATTAGGCTTAAGTTTGGTTAGTTAAATTGCATTAGTCGAATGAAGGCTTAAGACAAGTAGTGGACCGTGTCGGCACATAGGACAACTGAAATTTACAAATCGGATAGGATATAAGGATTTGGGAATTTAAAAGAGTTCCCCTGACCGTATGAATCATATCGGGCGAGGATTTCACTGATAGGCCATGGGTGATTGATGGGGAAAAGGATAAGAAAAATAATGATAATAAAGATAAAAAGAAAAGGAAGAAACATCGGGGGGGGGGGGAGAGAAGGAAAGGGTCGGGGGAAGAGGACACTGTGGAGGGTTTCGTTCGCGGGGTCGCTCAGTGGGTTCCAAGCAAAGGGATCTGGCCAGCAGATTCGAAGGCCACTACGAGGGACCTGAGGTGAGGTTGGCTGCACGAAGAGTGAACGGATCAATAAAGAACGAACTGTACGTCCTTTCCCCTTCCCCTGTCTGTCTATGCTTGTTTTGCCTTGTCATGTGTGTGTATATCGTGGGTTTTGGGAAGTGAGTACAGGGGAAGTCTGGTGAGAGGTAGAACGGAGTCGAGGATAGCTCGATTTAATTCTAAAAACGCCCCACCATGCTTAAGCAAGATGCAGGAGCGGAGAGTGAGTATTGCCGGTTTTAAACGTATGCTTACCGAACTCCACGTTAAGGTCGTGTGATTAGCGACCTAGGGAAGAAATTGGACTCGACCGGAAATACTAGCTCCAACTAGTTCCGATCCGAGTGTGTAGAGGGACGGCTACTTGGTAGCCGAAAATGGGACGGTTTTCAATTATAAAACCGGGGTCCCATTAATTGGAGTATGCAGAGACTATTTTAGTTAATCTCTCCATGGGTACGATTCTAAATCTATATTATAAAGGAATGATGCCTTGAGATACGATCATTTGATTGGGCATGGGTATGACGTTATATGAGGAAATTGATAAGGGGATTTTGATGCCTCTGTATAGCGTGGAGAGAATCCCAAATTGGGACTATTGAACATTCTCTGCAATGATGAGTGAATAAACTGGAAAATCGGTCCAGGGTGCTTCGAGGGGGTGACTGGGTCGTGTCTACAGAATTTGTTGAGCGGTGGTTGGGGACGTGGACTTGGCACCGATCAGATGTACATTGGGCGGGGGTCGGGCTTATTGACTGGTCTGGATACGTTCGCTTCGACGGCGGTGTCCGGGGTCGTAAGCTCCTGCTTGACTCCCCATATGAAATAACGGTTGTCAGCCTCGTCGGGTTCAGCCACGAAACGTTTAGAATTGTTGCTACGCAGACACTTCCAGTAATCCCCTCAGAAACTAAATAATTATGACTCCTAGTGAACAATTCAATCTTCTGCTATGCACCATTTTATCTGGACTGGATATGATTGGAGTAGAATGAGAGTACTCACTATATTTCAATGATGATACCCGACTGTGTGTCGGAGGAGTACGGGGAGGTGACGACCACGCGCGGTCGTACCTGCTGGCCGTTTCCCGGGCGCTCCCGGAGGAGGGGGTGGGGACGCACTGCGGTGGTCCTGGCACCGAACGAAGTGTTGATATGAGATGATGGCGTTTGATTCATGGGAGTCGCATATATTTATTTACCGCTACTTACGATCGTGATGAATTACTTATATCTTATCGTCGTGATTTGATATTATCTACTTATTGGAGACTCAGGCCTCTTTCTGTTTAAGTCGTATGATGCATAAAGGGTTTTTCAGAAAATGCACGTTAGATGTGAATAGTAGTCTCATGTTTCGCGTGTGCATAGGGTGAGGCGTACTCGGCGATTTATCGCTGACCCCAATAGGGGACTATTTTTTAGTGTGACGCAGGAATAAGATGGCACAGAGTACACGTGGCTCGGACTCACGAGATAAAACAATAGAGGATGCCATGGTGGAGGTATAGTTTCGTCGCTTCCGCCGTTTGACCGTCAAATGACGGGGAACCATTCTGATTAATTTGGAAAAATTTTGTAGGTCGTTTCACCAAGAGCTCCAGGATCGCCCTGGCAGTGGTCCGTGAAGAATGCTTTCTCATATGGATCCTCGAGGAACAGAGCGGCGATGCTCTTATTCTGGATGTGGTCGCTGTAGCTCGAGGTGTTGCTGAGGTTGAGGGTTTGGTCCTCGGTGAAGTTCAGCACGTTGACTAGGTAATTGCAGACGAAGGTGTTGGGATCGCAGCCAACGATGTCTCCGTTTTCCCTTAGAGACGCGATCGTTGTGACTCTCGTCTTGATGTTCTGAAGGGTGAGCATCGAAGTGAGGCTCTCTGTGTAGCTCTGCGTAAGGATGAGCACAATGAAGAACCACACCACCACCACGAGTCTCGAAAGTGAGTAATGAACTTGCTCTCGTTGGGCAAAAAACAGGGAGGAGAAAGTAAAGCACAGTGATGTGGAGAGCTGATGAGTCCATAGCCCCGAGAACTCCCCGTTGTGGCCGTTCTCGAGTGCCCAAACTATGAACACGGTGTATAACAGGACTCCGCCAGTAGCCGCTCACATGGTTGGAGTGAAGGGCTTTAGGAATAGAAACATCTTCCCATTTCCTGATCTCGCCAGGACTATCATTGAGAGGCTGGATTCCATGAACGGCTATTCGTCATTCCACCCATGAACAAAATCCAGAAGAAGAACAACTTGGATCAGGTTGAAGAACCCTGAGCCAAACTTTGATGCAGTCTCGTAGAAGCTAACAACTCCATTGGGAAGGAAGAACATAAAGATAACCAGGAGGCACCAGCAAACAATCTTCATCATCCATCCACCAAGATGAATGCCATCACGAGGATCTCTTTGATTCTTCACGCCGACCATTAATACAGCATGGATTGTGAAAAACAAGAAGTTTACAGCATCTGTCTCATACCACTCACGGTCCGGAGTCTTGTGAAAAGTATTAATCCATGGAAGCTTCTCCATGAGAGGAGCAGCAACCTCACGCAGAAGCCATGCGACTATGAGAGAAAGGGCGAAGAGACCACAGTAAGCAATGCGAGCAGACTTCCGGCTGATTCCAGACACCACACCACGGCAGGCATCGCATGCGCAAGCCGCACAGCAAGAAGCCAGGCAAGATGCGGCCCATATCTTCCTCCTCCTCCTTATTCACCAAAAGCAGACGAGGGAATCGAGGAAGGAGACGACAGGAACCGGCGATTACGCGACGGCAGAAGAAAAGGAATTACGGGTATCGCCCAACGCACCAGAAGAGAAGACGTCAATCCAATCCCCAAGACTTCCCCGATGGGAGAAGCAAAAAAGCATATTTGACTGACTTTGTCGGCCATTGAGTTGCTCCGCCACACCGAGCCCTGTCCTTCGATGACACCGTAGCCTTTGATTGTGATCTTCGATAGCTTTGTGAATTCTATCCACTGTAGGATTCCCGAACCCCATGCCTGGGAATCTGTGGGAGCGATTATTTTCCCTTCTAGCTGGAAAACAATGTTTGGACCACAGTTTGGTCCCGAGAAAGATATCGGCTTGACGAGGAATGTGTAACCGGACGGGACAAGCATCGTAGGCCCGGTCAATTTGCACGCCGCAGACCATGCTGCATCAAACGCCTTGGTATCGTCAGTTTTTCCGTCTCCTTTGGCTCCAAAGTCCAGGACATTGAATGTTGCCGGAACAGAACTCGGGGACGAAGAACTAGCCAGGCCTTCGTACCAACTGGAACAAAGACCTTGGTTCCTCAGAGCCATAGAAGCCGCATCCACGGACACAAAGTCACGGCATCTCTTCCTTGGGGTTGCTCATCGTCTTCAGCTATTTGTTGGCGCGACGCACTTTCTGATGAGTGAATTCCAAAAGTTGGTCCATGATGAGTGTTCTTTCCATCCATGTCAGGACTCAAAGACATATCTTGGCGATGCAGAATGTCTTCACCATGTTGACTTCTCCGGTATTGACCTCCAGGAATTCCAGGAGAGTATTCGCTCCTGTGGTGGTAGCGAGTTCCCGCAGACGTCGAGGCCGTTGGTCTTCTGGCGATAGGGGGTGTTGACAGGATAAGAGTGGTCCGTTCCCCTTGGTTTTTACAATTAAAGAAACAATAAAAGAAGGAAAGCTCGTTCACAAATTAAAACAGAAACGGAGGAACGGGATTACCGAGTTGCCGAATCGCTTGAGTTTGTCAGGGACCTGTCTTCACGTTGGCCGGATGGAAGGGCAGACAGGATAGGAGGAAAGCTCGGCCGGCTGAAATATAACTAAATGTAATTCCTATCGAAAAAAAAGGAATGCTACCTTGGTTATGAGTTTTCTTCGAAAACGACTCCTCGCAAGTCTCTTTCATTCCGTCTCTGTCTCTCTGAGTATCTGTTTATTATTTTTATCGAATCTTTTTTATGATTTTTCTTGATTTTGTGGATTTTTGTTGATTTTTGATAATTTGTTTATTATATTCACTGATTTTAGATGATTTTTATTAATCTATGATGATTTTCAAATTTTTTAGTGTTTTTTCTAAGGTTTTTAATTTTTTCTATTTTTTGTGATTTTTGTAGAAAAAAATGGGTTATCACACTGCTTAGTGCTGCTAACTACTCGATGGCAGCCTGTAGGAGCAGTTACAGGCTAACTCCAGATGAACATCTCGTAACATAATTTTAGGGTGCCTTTGCCCATTCGTCAGTGGTCCCAACTCAATAGTGGAGCTTGGTAAGCCGAATTCACGAGCAACAAATCACTTTGGCCTCAGAAACCGGAACTCGGTCGTTTCCTGACAAAGGTGGCCTAATTAGCCAGCTAATCCAGCCCTGCTACAGCATTTACGCCTTGATCTTGAACGTGAACTACACACTTCTCCCCAGTAATTCAGTTGCCACAGTCATTCGGGAAGACATGTTGGCGATGATGGGATCAGCCATTTTGCAGTGCTAAAATCCATGCCTTCTCATTGTGTTTTCTCCTTCTAACCTATTAAACTACGCGTAGCATTCACTTTTTATGGAAGGTGCTCCAATTGAATATGCAAACCGAAGAAAACAAAGACTCGTTGCAAAAGTTTCCCATGCAGAAATATATTACATGACCTTCGGCTAGATGTCCGAGTTGACGGCTAAACCGAGGTGATTATTCATTGCGGGTAATAAAAAAAGAAGGCGAAATGAGACTCCTCCTCATCAAGATAGTTCTTGCTGCCATGCGATCCAAAAATCAAAGGTCACTGTTACTAATTTCTATATTCCATGGTGCAATCTGGTGTTTCTAGCTTCGCCGTGAAGCTCATTGGACAGTTTCCCTGTATCAGTGACTCCACGACCCCCATGCACAAATTGCAGTCGGAGGTAGAGAGGCTCTCTCGGCAGGTCGAGTGGCCGAACACCCGCGAATCGATGTTACCTGCCTTAGTACTGCGTTCATAACCGGGGGAGTTGGCTGTGGTTGTCATCATATCATTGAGAACGGTGGCAACGCTGTTCGCGTACGCGGAGTCTCCTTGGTACTTATCGGGGGAACAAACTTTGCTCGAGACCCGAGTGTCCACGGAACTCGCAAAGCTCGCCAGGAACAAGACCCCAATTGCCATCGCCATGAGGAAACCCCGAATCGCCATATCCTGACTGAAAACCAACCACTCTCGGTTCTTCGCTTCTTCCTCTTATTTCACTCGACAGAAGACAGAAAGATCTATTCCGTTGATATGAAACACACCCTTTCCAGATGGTTCTTCTTATAGGACCCGGAAGCCAACCCCGCCTTGTTTCCAACGACACTGTTTTCGTCCTCGCGAATCTCTAGTTTATCATCGAAACCGTGACCGCGATAAGGGACGGCTGCCTCCGCAATTATTTTAGTGATGAACGAATAATGTTGCGGCCGGAAGGCGGCAAAATTTAAAACGAAAAATACAATTTTCCCTTTTGGGTGCATTCATCACAGTCTTATGCCACGTGTCCATGCTGGAATCCCAATTATGGGCTAAAATTGGGCCCAACCATGGACTTAACATGGCCGAATCAGTTTGTCTCAGGCCCACGTGAAGATGGAGAAGTTAATTCTCGGAAGAGATCTCTCGCATGCCATAATGTTGGCACAGAGCACTCTCCCTCTACACTTTAGAGTACGGCTTGATCCCAGGATCGTTCCCCTGGGGGCGGCGGTTGCAGGCCGAGTGGCACAGAAGCCGGAAAAGAGCTAGTCCTCTTGGGTGAAATTGGGGAGGTTGGGCTTGGAGGAACCGAAGAGGAAATACGAGGACTTCATAAATAAGATGAAGGGGTGGTCCTGGTCTCATGAGGACAATCGACATTCTTAGGGTCTCGGCCGTGGTGAAATAAGCCATCCGCAATATCGGAAAATAGGAAACACGGTTAATTAGCATCTGCGATGACGCGTAGTTTAACGGGAAAGCTCCTCGCCATGAAGGATTCTGAAATTTTTTTCTACAACTAGTATGAACGAGGACGGCAGCACAAACCTTTCCGATGACTCGAGAGACGACCTGCACAATCAGATGGGATGTTTTCTATCGAGGAAATATCATTTTTAATAGATTTTATTAAATTTTTTATGAAATTTAGATAAATGGGTTGTTAGGTTATTTTCTAGGAATGTTAGAATCATGAAATATTCATGTTTTTTCCTTGTAAGTCTCGGCCTTGATGCGTTTCTGGATCGGAGCGCGTGGTTCGCTTATGCGGGCTACGTAGATCGGCCCCGGTCTCCATTTCCCGCTTAAGTTTCGCAAGCCTTTTCGCGTTGTCCTTCCCTGTCCCGTGTTCATTTCACGTTAGGAGATTTCTCAGTTTTGCCTAGTCCTTCCTGAAGAAGGATTCAATCTGGAGAGGCCAAAGTGGTATTCATCCCTGCCGTTCACTGTCATCTCTCATACCAGAAAGGTAGTGCGATCGACCGAAGATTCGGACCACGCGTTTCCTGCACATAAGGACATTTGCAGTGCCCCGCAAAGACTTGGAATTATCAGAGAGACTCGGCTAAGTGTCGTCAAAGAGAAGGAAATTTCCAGGGCATTTGGAAACATCCCTAAATATTACCCTGAAGGGTGTTTTCGAACTCCACGGCATGTCCGAAATGGGTCGGATCAAATCTTATCTCACTCACCGTTTTCCTTGTATTAAGCCCAGGGATTTTTAGTCCCCCCTGGCCTGACCTTCTAACACCACCTTGTACCTCATTACATCATATGGTGGAAGGAACGTTACTTCCAGATCGGCGATGCTGGGCTTTACTAGTGGCTGCTCGCCGGTAGAGCGGAACAGAACGGAGGGTCGTCCCCCGCTGGTGATAGCTCCAGGGAGGAATTGGGCTCGGGTATGCTGCCGAAATCGCACGTTGGGACATCGCAGCTTTGGTGTAGTTGCTGGAAAGGGGTTCAACCGGGTTGGCTCCTTGGGACGCGGATTGTGTCGTTCCTGATCATGGCGGGGTTGTTGTTCTGGGACTACGAGGACTATGGCTACTCTGTTTTCATGTATTACACGGAGTGAGTAGCTCTGCTCTGTTTCTGCTCCTCTCTAAAAATCTTCTTTTCAGATTCGGTGGCCCTTCTGTATGTCGCTGCTTCAGTTTGCTCATTAGATCTTCCAGTATAGCAGAGAGATCGTTAATTTTTCTTAGTCTCTGATAGTCCGTTTCTATCGAGCAAGTCAAAGGATCGATTTAGACTTTTATTTGGATTAGGCATGATTGATTCTGTGATTATTTCTCCTGTACTATCCTGACAGCCTCGACTGAATTCGATCTTCTTGTATGGCGATGGCTTTGACCGGTATTTCTTTCTTTGCAGGTGGACTTTCGGGCTAGTTATGATTTATTTCGCGGTACACTAATGTCCTCCGTGCTCGTCTATCTGCATTGGTTGATCGAAGAAATTTCCGTTTGAGACGTATTTGCTGTTTGATGCAGGTTGGGAGTGTTGTTTCTGCTTATGGTTGTTGGCTGTATTACTTCCCGTCTCCTTACTTGGAGACGATTGCTAATGGGTTCTCGAGACAAGACATGGAAGATGGTGCAAATGGACCTACCATAACATACAGGGAAGAGGAGATCAACGGTGCGAAGCTTATGCAACTGTATACTCAGAAACAAATCCTCGAAAGAGCCGGATTCTGGGGTTATCTCATGCAGATAGTCTTCCAGGTGAATACTACTGCCCGAGATCACTTCCCGATAATTAGATTGCTATGTCTGCATTTTTATTCCTATAATGCTTTCATTTGATATGCAGGCTGCTGCAGGAGCAGTTGTCTTTACCGACATTATATTTTGGTGTTTAATAGTTCCGTTCTTATCAACTGTACGTCTCGGCCTCAACCCGGTGAGTGTCCTGTTTCTCTGAAGACCCAACCTGATGCGCTAAGTGTGCTAGCTGCTAAATTGGCCTAATTGTTATCTCTCGGCAGTTGATGGGCTGCATGCACACCATGAACGCATTCTTCATCCTTCTTGACACCTCTCTGAATAGCCTCGTAAGTATTGCATAACAATGGCAATGCGCCGTCTGTTGTAATTTAGTCTTCAAACTCAGAAAACTTCTCGAAAACAATGCCACAGTCTTTTCCTTGGTTCCGGATATCATACTTCGTGCTCTGGACAGCCATCTACGTCATCGTCCAGTGGGTAATCCATGCCTGCGGATATACAAGGTAACGTTCCCCTACAATGGCTATTCCTCATCACAGAACACAAAAGAAAATACCGAGTAACGTCTCATGGCGTATTTTCAGTTGGCCGTACCCGTTCCTAGTGCTCTCAACGCCATGGGCCCCTCTATGGTATGCCAAAATTCTCAAGCAGTAGATCACATTCGCTTCAGAAAGAGTTACTCCTTTTCCTTACGGAGGCGGCTTAATTGTGCAGGTACTTCTGCCTTGCCGTGATCAGCCTGCCCTGCTACGTCATCTACGCCTTGATCGTGAGAGCGAAGTACAACCTTTTCCCCAAGTGGTTCCACCAGTCCTTCGTGAAAATATGTTAGTGACGAGAAGTCATCTGTTTCGCCGGACAAAAGCCACGTATTCTTGTTGTATCTTCTCCTTTTACAGATGAGAACGTGCACTGTATTATATGAAAGTTGTTAGTTAAAAATTATGTTGTTAGAATTCATTCTTCAAGAACGGCACTATAACTCAATGTTTGGGCGATCTCGCCATTAACGAAACTCCGAAGACCATCACCGCGACACGTGCTTGACTCGTCTATGTCCTCCTCTGCCCCAATGCACACTGTTTCATCTGTAATTTCTTTCTACGTAGCAGTTATCCAATCTTGTTTCCTACATAATTTTCATCGATCGATGTGATTAAGAACAACGATAATATTGTCTGGATCTAGGACCAATTTTTCTGAGAAACCAAGGGAATAATCAAGCCTACATTTGGCGATATGTTCTCGTCCATGCTCGTGAATTCCAGTCCGATGAAGTCCCCGACGCCTCAGGGCCATCACATACAGGGAACAGGAGATGAATCGCTTGAAGCCAATGCACCTTCTTACTGTAACGCAGATGCTCGAGAATGGCCTGTCTTTTTTATGACAACCTATGGATGATCGCCCATATTTTCCCTGTTTCTGCGTAGTGCTGCTAACTACTCGATGGCAGCCTGTAGGAGCTGTTACAGGCTAACTCCAGATGAACAACTCGTAACATAATTTTAGGGTGCCTTTGCCCATTCGTCAGTGGTCCCAACTCAATAGTGGAGCTTGGTAAGCCGAATTCACGAGCAACAAATCACTTTGGCCTCAGAAACCGGAACTCGGTCGTTTCCTGACAAAGGTGGCCTAATTAGGCAGCTAATCCAGCCCTGCTACAGCATTTACGCCTTGATCTTGAACGTGAACTACACACTTCTCCCCAGTAATTCAGTTGCCACAGTCATTTGGGAAGACATGTTGGTGATGAAGGGATCAGCCATTTTGCAGTGCCAAAATCCATGCCTTCTCATTGTGTTTTCTCCTTCTAACCTATTAAACTACGCGCAGCATTCACTTTTTATGGAAGGTGCTCCAATTGAATATGCAAACCGAAGACTCGTTGCAAAAGTTTCCAATGCAGAAAAACATTACATGACCTTCGGCTAGATGTCCGAGTTGACGGCTAAACCGAGGTGATTATTCATTGCGGGTAATAAAAAAAGAAGGCGAAATGAGACTCCTCCTCATCAAGATAGTTCTTGCTGCCATGCGATCCAAAAATCACAGGTCACTGTACTAATTACTATATTCCATGGTGCAATCTGGTGTTTCTAGCTTCGCCGTGAAGCTCATTGGACAGTTTCCCTGTATCAGTACCTCCACGACCCCCATGCACAAATTGCAGTCGGAGGTAGAGAGGCTCTCTTGGCAGGTCGAGTGGCCGAACACCTGCGAATCGATGTTACCTGCCTTAGTACTGCGTTCATAACCGGGGGAGTTGGCTGTGGTTGTCATCATATCACTGAGAACGGTGGCAACGCTGTTCGCATACGCGGAGTCTCCTTGGTACTTATCGGGGGAACAAAGTTTGCTCGAGACCCGAGTGTCCACGGAACTCGCAAAGCTCGCCAGGAACAAGACCCCAATTGCCATCGCCATGAGGAAACCCCGAATCGCCATATCCTGACTGAAAACCAACCTCTCTCGGTTCTTCGCTTCTTCCTCTTATTTCACTCGACAGAAGACAGAAAGATCTATCCCGTTGATATGAAACACACCCTTTCCAGATGGTTCTTCTTATAGGACCGGGAAGCCAACCCCACCTTGTTTCCAACGACGCTGTTTTCGTCCACGCAAATCGCACGTTTATCATCAAAACCGTGACCACGATAAGGGACGGCTGCCTCCGCAATTAGTTTAGTGATGGATGAATAATGTTGTGGCCGGAAGGCGGTAAAATTTAAAACGAAAAATACAATTTCCACTTTTGGGTGCATTCATCACAGTCTTATGCCACGTGTCCATGCTGGAATCCCAATTATGGGCTGAAATTGGGCCCAACCATGGACTTAACATGGCCGAATCAGTTTGTCTCAGGCCCACGTGAAGACGGAGAAGTTAATTCTCGGAAGAGATCTCTCGCATGCCATAATGTTGGCACTGAGCACTCTCCCTCTACACTTTAGAGTACGGCTTGATCCCGGGATCGTTCCCCTGGGGGCGGCGGTCGCAGGCCGAGTGGCACAGAAGCCAGAAAAGAGCTAGTCCTCTTGGGCTTGGAGGAACCGAAGAAGAATATGAGGACTTCGTAAATAAGATGAAGGGGTGGTCCTGGTCTCATGAGGACAATCGACTTTCTTAGGGTCTCGGCCGTGGTGAAATGAGCCATCCGCAATATCGGAAAACGGGAAACACGGTTAACTAACATCTACGATGACGCCTAGTTTAACGGGAAAGCTCCTCGCCATGAAGGATTCTGAAATTTTTTTCTACAACTAGTATGTACAAGGACGGCAGCACGAACCTTTCCGATAACTCGAGAGACGACCTGGACAATCAGATTGGATGATATGCTCATATTAGATGGGTTTTCTATAGAGGAAATATCATTTTTAATAGAAATTTTAAATTTTTTATGAAATTTAGATAAATAGGTTGTTACATTATTTTTTAGGAATGTTAGAATCATGAAATATTCATGTTTTTTCTCGTAAGTCTCGGCCTTGATGCGTTTCTGGATCGGAGCGCGTGGTTCGCTTATGCGGGTTCGACGTTGATCGGCCTCGGTCTCCATTTCCCGCTTCAGTTTCGCAAGCCTTTTCGCGTTGTCCTTCCCTGTCCCGTGTTCATTTCACGTTAGGAGATTTCTCAGTTTTGCCTAGTCCTTCCTGAAGAAGGATTCAATCTGGAGAGGCCTCAGTGGTATTCATCCCTGCCGTTCACTGTCATCTCTCATACCAGAAAGGTAGTGCGATCGACCGAAGATTCGGACCACGCGTTTCCTGCACATAAGGACATTTGCAGTGCCCCGCGAAGACTTGGAATTATCAGAGAGACTCGGCTAAGTGTCGTCAAAGAGAAGGAAATTTCCAGGGCATTTGGAAACATCCCTAAATATTACCCTGAAGGGTGTTTTCGAACTCCACGGCATGTCCGAAATGGGTCGGATCAAATCTTATCTCACTCTCACCGTTTTCCTTGCATTAAGCCCAGGGATTTTTAGTCCCCCCTGGCCTGACCTTTTAACACCCCCGACAACTGAACGAGGTTGTCTTTCTTTGGGACTAAAAACCTTGAACCTCATTACATCATACGAGGTTGTTTGGGACTACTTCTCAGGACTTGGTTCGGTTCAGTTCAGTTCAGTTATACCCGAGTTCCGGATGAACAGAACGAAATTACCATTTTAGCCTGCTCATGGGGAGTTAGTTCCCTACCCTTTTGTCATTCCTTCTTCCTCCACACCCCCCAACATCCGCCAAACTCCTCCAAAGCGAAAATCCGGCGAACGACTTTTAACTTTCGCGTCTTCCGTCTTTGTTTTCGTTCTTGGGTGTTCCCCATCCGTTCGTTTTTTTCCTAGTCAAAATCAAACCTCGATTTTTCCGACCTGCCGACTTGCCGCCCCACCTTCAATTCCACGAGTCCACCCAGATTTTTTATTTTTTATTTTTTGGGTGGGATTTCTCATTCGATCTCGATCTCCCACCAGAGAAACAAAATCCGTTCTTTCCTTTCTTCATTTGCCCTAAGAAGGAAGAATCAGTTGTGCCCATTTCCAGGTTAGGAGTGGAAAGGTCTTTGATTTGAGTTTGAACTCGTGTTCTGGGAGCTTCGCGCATTTGTTGCTTTAAGTATCGGCCGTTTAAGTAAGATCTGCTGGGGTTCTGTGATTTGGGTAACTATGAAGAGTTGCAGGAAGTCGCGGACAAAGGAGGCGGCTTGCCGCAGATTCCTCTCCGTTGTCGTTGTTACCGTAGGGGTGGTGCTCCTGTTGATATTCCTTCTGCAGGCGAAATCTTTGATAGAGGTTGCGACGGAGCCTGCCTTCGATGTTAACCGAGTTGAAGGGAATGCTTCCGGTTTTTCGGCTAGAATTAGAGGGGGTCTCGATCTTCCTGTGCAAAACGAGTTGTCACTTGAGTTGGATAGGCGGAACCAGTTACCCCCTAGGAACCGTGATTTGTTTCCTTCCTTGGCGGGTGATCATGTAATTATAGTCCTTTATGTCCATAATCGGCCTCAGTATCTCCGAATGGTCGTGGAAAGCCTGTCGCAGGTCGTGGGAATTGGCGAGACCTTGCTGATAGTTAGCCATGATGGTTACTTTCACGAGATGAATAAGATCATCGAAGGGATAAGGTTTTGTCAAGTGAAGCAGATATTTGCACCATTCTCGCCTCACATATTCAGCGACAACTTTCCTGGTATGTCCCTGAATGACTGCAGGGATAAGGATGACGCTGCCACGAAGAAATGTGATGGGAACCCCGATCAATATGGGAACCACCGATCTCCGAAGATCGTTTCGTTGAAGCATCATTGGTGGTGGATGATGAACACTGTGTGGGACGGACTAGCGGAGACCCATGGCCATTCAGGGCATATTCTCTTCATCGAGGAGGACCACTTTTTGTTTCCCAATGCTTACAGGAATCTGCAGGCTCTTGTGAAACTGAAGCCCGATAAATGCCCCAGTTGCTATGCCGCCAACTTGGCTCCCAGCGATGTCAACTCGAGAGGTGAAGGTTGGGCTAGTTTGATCGCGGAGAGGATGGGCAACGTGGGTTACTCCTTCAACCGGACAGTCTGGAGGAAAATTCATAGGAAGGCAAAAGAGTTCTGTTACTTTGATGAATACAATTGGGACATAACGATGTGGGCAACGGTTTATCCATCGTTCGGAGCTCCAGTTTACACCCTACGAGGACCGAGGACCAGTGCGGTTCACTTTGGAAAGTGTGGATTACATCAGGGCCAGGCAGCGAATAAGGCTTGCATTGATAACGGGGCCGTGAAAGTTGCACTAGACGAAGGCGACAAGGTCATGAACATTGATTCCAATTGGGATGTGCGTATCTTTAAGCATCAGCCAGGTTATAAAGCTGGATTTAAGGGATGGGGTGGATGGGGCGACGACAGAGATCGCCAGTTATGTTTGGACTTCTCCCGGATGTATCAAAGTACAGAGGCGGCTTCATTTTGAATGGCCGGGGCTGGCTCTTAACTTTTGCTTCTGTCTGAGTTAAACGACGACTGAGAGAGAGCGAGGGGTTTCCACTCTTGGGATGTTTCTCCTAGGTGACAAGAGGTGGATCCCGGGGACTCGCTGCTGATTGTAGACATGTTCTGTTGTTATTCTATCACGCACCTATAGATCTCATTGATACTCTTAAAGATATATACCTTGTTGTCTCTTCTTCTTGTCATGCTCCATTGCCTCTTGTATCCCACTTCTCACCGGATGACTTTAGGTTTTCGTCCGTAGAGACGGAAGTGACTTCCCCGAAAAGTCTGATAAGCTTTCTCGGCTGCCTTTTAGGCATGCTTATCTGTACCTTGATGCCTAAAACGTTTAGGCATGTGAATGCCTAGCTAAGACTAAATATCGGCGAGTTCCAGGGACATGACATGAGAGGTTGCGGAGCGAGCACCATTGCGAACTCTTCGATCAGGAGAACAAAGTAGCTTTTGCAGTTCATGTCATTTTATCGTTGATGAGGGGTGAGAATTGGGAGTGCCACTTGTACCAACCTGCGAAGTTTGGATAAGGTTGACGATATTCAGGAAACAGCACGTCCACAACATCTGGTACTGTCTCGTCTAGGTTTATGAAGAGATGATCCCAACTGCATTCTGATACCCTTTCCAGGAGAAGAAGAAATGGTTCCACCGGGATCTTGCCAGTGTGCCCTCAGCACAAGGGTTCCAATCCCCCTGAAGTCATCTCCCCATGCTCTGTCGTTCCCTTCTTTCCCTCGCGGCGCTGTCATGTCGAGGGCACACTCTTTTCGGGTTCGTGCGGAGCTAGGTGAGTTTTTTCGCTCTTTTCTTTATTGTCTTCGAGTTGTTGCTGAGGTGATTTATTAATGCTGTCTAGGGGGAGAGGGTGAAGTCCAGAAAGGTGGGAAGAAAAAGAAGTTCATCACCAAAGAAGAAGAGCCTGAACAGTTCTCCCCCATGATTCGCGATCCTCTTTCGATTCTTATGTTTCCGACTCCGGCCTCGGATCACTGAACTTGTTCTATGTGGTCTGCTGTGGTTCTGTTAATTCAGGTATTGGCAGACGGCTGGGGAAAGAGAGGGCGAGAACCCGATGATGACCCCCCTCCCTTACATCATCATCTTTGGAATGTCCACTCCCTTTGTCATCCTGGCCATTGCTTTTGCCAATGGTTGGATTAAGGTACCCGTCAGATAATCGTGCCATGGCGGTTGTCATCCCGGGGCTCGTCGATGGGAAGTTCTCCGAGTGTCGCCGCTTTGGCTTGGTTGTTAGCTCTTGTCTGGTGCGATTTCTCATGGATGCGGTGGATTTGATGTGGAGAAAATGTAATGAGTCGGTGGAGAGGCGGATGGAAGCAGAAGTTTCTATTGTGCAAGGTCTTTCAGTTATATCTTACTGATGTCCATATTGTATCTGCAATCTCGAAACTAAACCTTGACTTGTTTCTAAGATACGAACTCGTGAAACTAAAGATTTATATTACTCGCATCCACAGCTGCGGTCTCCTTAATGCTTTTCGTCAACGAATTCCGAGCCCTGATCGAAACAGTCAGAAAAGTACCAAGTGAAGAAATATCTCGAATCATATTGGCGGTACAAGTATATGATGCAAAAGATGCTTCTGCTGCAATATCCATAGCTGCAATGGGAGTCTTTGCCAGTTTGCTCTTAATCGAATCGGGAATACCGAATGCATATCCTATATAACAGCAAAAATGCCGGATCCCAACCGGACTGTAGGACTCAGATCGGAGCCCCTTGACAAGGAGGAGGCTCCCAATAGTCACCTCTGTCTGACAGACTTGTATAGGATCACAGTCACGTACTTTTCGAGAAAACGTTGTGTAGAGCTGAGCGCAACGACCCGGCCATCACAGCTTTTCATGTATAGGTGGTTCAACGACACATGCTGAGGCCTAGCCATGAGCTGATGAACGTCGGCCCCTGATGAAGGTGTTTCGTCTAACAAGGGTTTGTACATCTGTGGAGGTAGGTCTGGTGGTGGCTTGCTGAAGTCGATATCTTGGTTTGGGTTCCTCCCGTAACTGTCTTCAGGGGAGTCTGGCAATGCACTTTCCGGCAGGTTCTCGCTTGATTCAGCTGTAAACTCCTTCACATCCAAGATGTTGTACGCATTCCCTCCTGGTTCATCAAAACTGAAGGGGAAATCTCGATCGCATGTGATGTTCCCATCAACGATGAAGCGATAGTGGTAAAGACCTGACGGGAGCAACTTCATGAGGATGAACTCCTCGCCGGAACTGTGCATCGGTTCTCTGTCAAGGACCGAATACATAAGGTCGCTAAGTCAGCGAGCTGCAAATGAATGGGGAATCCACGAAGCAATGAACTGAGGAGAGATGTAAAACGACAGTTACATTACTGCCCAGTTGTCCCATGATCCTGTGACGAAGACTTGCCGGCCTCCGTGACTCCACGTGATCATTACCGGCACAGGCCTCTGATCGTGCAAGTTCACAGTCTCGATACTCATCCTCTGCATCCGTTGAACATTTGTCATGGCGAGAAAAATCAACAACATCTCGGCTCACACATCTACAGATAATATCCATGTGCCTCCATATCGTCATTCTCACGTTTGGGACACGATAGGGGTTCAATGGTTCGAATGCTTCATGAAGCATCTTTAGGCGATCCGAATCAAAGCACTCCCATCTGCCTGGCAGGAAGGAAGCCTAATCGAAACCAAAAAGCGGTAGACAGTCGCAGAGCAACAACAGCCATACCAACGGCATAGGAGAAACAGGGGTTCCGCCATCCGTTCTCTCAGCGTACGCCTCCCCTCCATCTCCGAAACTCCCTTCTTCATCACTCCCTTCTCCCTCACTCCTGCCACTGGCATTGCCCATCTCTGCAAATCAAGCAGCACAAACACAAAAAACCTTAAAGCTGGTAATGGACCAAAATGAAACAGAAACAATCTCCTTTCCAAAAAAAGAAAACCACTTTCATAAAAATCAGACAGGAAGTAGAAACTGTCAGTTCTAAAACCCACAAATGTTTGAAGTCAAGAACTAAACCTCGGATTGATTTGGTTCAGAAAACAGGAAAGGAGAGGGGAAGAAATACAGGACGGCAGAGCAGCAGAAGAAATCGATGGAACTCCAAAAAAATGAAAAGAAAACAGGCAAAACCCCAAGAACACTTGGAGAATAAAAACACTCTCTTGGTTGGGGGGGACCAGAAGAAAAGAAAAGCAAAGGGAAGAAGAATCATCACCATCATCATCATCATCATCAATAATTATATATACCCAGAAACTCACCAGCAACGAGCGTCAATCCCAGCAACTCCAAGCAACTCTGTCCCCTCTCCCTCTCTCTGATCTCCGTTGTTCTCTCTAAATTTTTTTTAAAGTGTTTTGTTTATGTTGTCCCTTCTGTGTGGAAGTAATTTTCCTCCTTTCTTTTTACCGTCCGCTAAACCCTCCAATGAGTTTGGAAGATACTTGGGGAAACTCAAAGGAAAGAAAAGGTTGACATGACACATGTTGTCGGCTTACACGACACCCCCAAATTGTAAACTGAAAATTAGCAAATACTTCTACAATTTTTTTTTCTTGTTTTGTTTTTCCATTTTCTTAAATGTAAAGAGAAAAGAAAAAACCGAGCATTTCGTGACTTAAGGAATCTACGTTGTCTTTGTAAATACATTTTCCACTCTTTCTTTTCACCGTTAAATTAAACACGTTATTTTCTACTTAATTTCCTTTTTAATTACTATTTTTTTTAATTCTCATTTTATTTCGTCGGAAATTCTATTAAAAAACCAAATAGGCTAAAAGTTCGTATGAATCCTAAGCCAGTTTGGGCCGTCAATGGACTTTCACAGTGACATTTTTTGGAAGCGGTAAAAAAAAAAGATGTATGTGCAATATGTGCAAGGGGTAGTGTTTAACAACAGAAATTCTGGACCACGGGTCTCGGTCTTATTTGTGAATCAACGGCCCAGAATACAGACCCAAGTAGGGGTGAGCATAGGTTCCGGGAACCTGTCGAAACCGGTACCATAGGGTCGGTGTCAGTACAGGTTCTCGAATAGATCGGGTAGGTTCTAGGTTCTAAATTTTACAAAACCACGGTTCCAGGTTCTCCCCCCTGAACCAACCTGGAGAACCTGGAACCTAACCTAAATTTTACCCAACCCAATCCCATAACCTACCCTAAATCTTACCCAACCCAATAACCTACCCTAAATCTTACTCAACCCAATAACCTAACTTAAACTTTACCCTACCACAAACAATTGTCCCCCTCTTCACAGCAACGTCTTCATCACGGTTCCAGGGGTTACGGTTTCTTACGGTAAGTCAGCTCTTAATCTCCTTTTTCCCTTCTTCCCCGCCTTGCCTTGTCAATTTTTATTTACGATTCTTTTTGGGTTAGGTTAGGTTAAGCCGTGGGTGATGGGAATATTTTCTTAAAAGTTCTTTTTGTCTGAACATAGCCGGTCATGGGGTGATTCTGTGGGGTTTGGATTTTGATTTTGATGTAATTTGAGGCGTTGGTGATCTAGATAATCTGTTTGGGTGTCTTAATCAGAATCGAAACACGAACCGCTCATAGGGCGACGCCGTTGACCGAACCAGAATTGAAACTCAGAGGGCGACGCCGCTAACGGAACCGAAACAGAACCGGAACCTGTACCAGAATCGGTAGGGTAGGTTCTTGGGTGGGTCTTTGATTAATCGGGTAGGTTCTAGGTTCTAAAAATTAAGAACCAGACATTATAGGGTAGACCTGGAACCTGCTCACCCCTAGACCCAAGAGACAGGAAACCCAGTGAGGAGGTGACCACATAAACACACCAGGCGAAGCAGTCATCAAGCGATAAGGCTACCGGGCGACAAGAGTCAACAAAGCGATAGTCAACTGGGCGAGAGGAAACTCTACGGCGAAGGCCAATAGGCGATGCGGACGATATCAGAAATATTCCAGACAATCTCAGGATTTGGAAGGGAATTGTCACCAAGTTTGATAATATGGAAAGAAGATATTCTATTAAGACCGGTGACAAATGAAGCGTATTATATGTGTCGTAGGTCTAGTTTAATATAAATAGTCGTTCTTAGACATTATTCCTGCTTTCTTCCGAATGTATCGTCGATGGCATCCGTCAATTTAAGGGTGTTCATTCGCTTTCTTTCTTCTCTCTTTCCTTTTCATACGGCAACCACTCACATTCAATGAACTTCCGGGTACCAATTGCCCGCAGTGCTAGAAATTTCCGACGTGTTTGAATTCGGTTTGTATGCGATCTCTTTCGAAGCGAGCAGCTAGTGTGGTCCGAACTTTGATGCACCCCCCTCCCCTCCGAAAGTGGAAATTTATTCCCCCCGTAGGATTCTTCTTCTAGTAGCGAAACATACAAGGATTCTTCTAGTAGCGAAACATACGAGAGAGAGGGATTTGCTTCGTGGAATATGAGTTGGGGGGTGGGGGGGGGGGTGGGGGGGTTATTGGGCTTATTATATTGGCCCAGTAATATAAAATGGGCCCAGCGACAGCGTTCGTTTTGTTTCCTGAATGTAATGTTTGTCTTAAACCCATTTTGTCCAAATTCTTGTTCATTACCGACAGCCTCCATGATTTTTTGCCCTTTTCATCGAGTGGCAATCACATCAACGTTTCCGTTTCTTTATCTTTTCTCTTTTCCTACTGTGTGTGTGGGCCACGGATTTAACTCACGGATCCGACGTGATATTGGATTTAGTTAAATATGTCTTCTACGCACACGAATCGAATAATACGATACGATAAAATATGTATAGAAATTCGTCAGATATATTAATTTCAAACTATATCTCTCTGGAAGATTTATCAATTTACGCACTTGGTATCACATATAAGCGTTGATTTAAGTTATTTCTAAATTTTTAGAAACATATTATGCTTTAAATTTTCTTTTTCTTAGTTTGAAATGATTTATTATTATTTACATATTTATTAAATATATTAAATTTCGAGTTACGTATATTAACATGAGTTACGTATCAAAATACGAAACCTCGAAACACGACACGTTTACAAAAAAGGGGTGTAGCCCTCGGCCAGAGGTTTCAACCCCAAAAGGGATTAAAAGAAAGGAACGAACGTGGAGAGCGAGAACAAAAAGGACAGGCTGTAATAACAACCACACACACACACATATACATTTTTTTTTTATGACAAATTCTCCAATACGTCCAAATTACAAGGAACATCTCAATTTCATTTTATCAGACGTACCACCGAATGCTTATTATTTATAATGTGAAAGAAGAGCAGGGTGGGTGGGAGAGTCTCCCTCACTCTCTTATCATCCGGGACTGGATGGAACCACCCAATATCAAAATCAATCATCGAAATCGAGATTACATACAGCACATCATCATCATCAGAAGAAAGAATTCCACAAAACTCCCCACCGACACATTCGGCCAAATTATGATATATCAATTGGTAAATCTGGACTTAAGTAAGACTAATGATTTTTGTGACTAGCTAAGGGAAAGTTACAATTATGAAAACCGTTAGTTCTTGGAATAATTGCCCAATTCCTAAGTTTCCTCATAAATTATATTATTATTAGTAGTAGTAGTAGTAGTAGTTTCATATAAATTTGGACATATGCTCAGCAACGAGGTTGTGGTCCCATCTCTCCGCTGGCATTGGCATATCAACAAATCTCTCGCCATTCATAAATAGCGAGCGACCCACATCCCTACACTACACGCTCACGCGCTACACTAACCATACCTTTCTTTTCCACTACACACACCAAATGCATCCCCACCGCCCCGCTATGCCCTCCGCCGGGATCCTCTGCGCCGCCTTCCTCGCCCTCTGCCTCACGGCAACTCCCTCCCATGCCCACAACATCACCCGCATCCTCGCCAAGCACCCCGAATTCTCCACCTTCAACCATTACCTCACCCTCACCCACCTCGCGGGCGAGATCAACCGCCGCCTCACCATCACCGTCCTCGCCCTCGACAACTCCGCCATGTCCTCAGTCCTTGACAAGCACCTCTCCATCGGGTCGTTGAAGAACGTCCTGTCGCTTCACGTGCTGGTGGACTACTTCGGCACCAAGAAGCTCCACCAGATCAGTGACGGGACCACCCTCACCTCCACCATGTTCCAGGCCACAGGGGCCGCCGCCGGGACCTCTGGCTACATCAACATTACCGACCTTAAGGGTGGGAAGGTCGGGTTCGGAGCTGAGGACAACGCAGGGCAGCTCAGTTCTGTTTTCGTTAAGTCCGTTGAGGAGATCCCTTACAACATTTCCGTCCTCCAGATTAGTGAGGTAATATGTCTAGGCAATTCGGATTGTTTGCCCAGCCGGGTTCGATTAGAATCTTGTGTTTTGACGACTCGTTTCCTGGGAAATGGAAGGCCTTGAGCTCGCCGGAAGCAGAGGCGCCAACACCGGGGCCGAGCGACCTCAACCTGACAGCCATCCTGAGGAAGCAGGGTTGCCAGGCATTTGCGGACCTACTCGTGGAGACGGGCGCCGACAAGACCTTCGAGGATAACATCGACGGCGGCTTGACAGTGTTCTGCGCCAGCGACGCGACCCTAGGCGCATTCGCGCCGAAGTACAAGAACCTGACAAAAGCCCAGAAGGTTTCGCTTGCGCTGTACCACGGAGTTCCGTTCTACGAGTCCATGCAGATGCTGAAGTCGAACAACGGGCTGATGAATACGCTGGCGACTGACGGTGCGAACAAGTACGATTTCACGGTGCAGAACGACGGAGAGGACGTGACGCTAGAGACCAAGGTGGTCACTGCGAAGGTCACCGGGACCGTCATCGATGAGGACCCTTTGGTGATCTACAAGGTCAATAAGGTGTTGCAGCCAAAGGAGCTGTTCAAGGCGGAGGCAGCCCCTGCTCCAAAGGCCAGCAAGGGGAAGGCTACGGCAGAGGCCGATGGTCCCGCGGCCGATTCCCCCGCAGCGGATTCTGCAGACCAGACCGCGGACAAGCCGAATGGCGCCGGAGTGAATGCTAGATTGGGCTTTGGTCTGGTGCTTGGCTTGGTTTCGTCGGTGGTGTTTGTGTGAATGAAATTTGGTCATTGGGTTCTTTTGCTTTGCATATCATCGCGATTTGGGGGGGGATTCGGACAGGGACAGATTTGTATGTTTTTGTTTTTGTTTCTATGTATTGATTGATGATTAGGTAGTGTTAATAATCAAGAGTGGTGATTACAGATATGCATACAGAGATTCCTCTCAGTAACGACCGCGTTGGTGACGCGAATCCTCGTAGACTGCCTTCGCTCGTCAGTGTTCGTCGAAATCGGAACAGAGGATGTTGTACTTTGCGGCGAGTTAATGGACTCCCACTGGCCCTTCGCTGCCTGCCGTACGGGTATAGTTCCGGCTGAACCTTCCTAGCCTTCAGGGCCTTTAGTAAGGGACTGAATATGGACCAAGCTCGTCGTTCCTGATAAAGAGCCGGCATTCGCCTTTTATAGCATCAAGGAGCAACCTCTCGTAGGCATCTGGCACCTCGGTCAGATACCTCGTTTCAAACAGGAGGTTCAGGTCGCTGCGATCTAGTCTCTTTCCGAGCCCAGGGACTTTGTTGTTGATTCTCAGGTAAATGGCCTCATCTGGCTGCACACGCAAGACAAGCTCATTCATTCGTCGCATTCCGTGGGTCGGCCCCAGCATTTCGGCCGTAAAGATTTCCTGGCATATGTCTGAACTGGACTCGAATCTCTGCTCTGCCAAGAATTTCATCCGAAACAACCGGTCTTAGCATGTGAAATTGAATGATGAAGGCACTCAGCAATACGCGTGCATATACCTCTTTGAATGGAGACCTTTCCCAGCAATAACCATGAACGGGACACCGTCCCACCGGGCATTATTGATGAAGAAGGTCACCGCCGCATAGGTAGGGGTTAGGCTGCCTTCGGAGATGGTAGGACCATCGGTGAATCCCCCATACGACATATTCCCTTCTCTGTAGCACTTGAGTTGTCCAATGACCACATCATCCAGCCGAGGCGGGCATATAGAAAGCAAAACCTTGACCTGCGAAGAAGAATTTTAAAGAATAAGTGATCGCGCCATGAATGCTCCGCTTTTATCAGGACTGATTTGCAGCACCTTTTTGTTTCTTATGTCCTCGGCATCCAAGCTGACAGGAGTCTCCATCGCAAACAACTCGAGCAGATGTATGAGGTGGTTCTGCATCATGTCCTGAATTACACCGTCGTCTTCATAGCCTCTGAAAACCCAACCTAAAGAGGATCACGCGATTTTCTTGCTTTAAGGGTATCGGACTCGAGATTTGGTAAAAAACTAACCTTCCCTGCCCCTCTGTGCTGATGTCTTCGGAAAATATCAGTTGCACGTTCCTTATGTAGTTTCGACCACAAGGCGTCGAATACCAGATTCGAGAATTGAAGGACTCCCCCGAGTGATGATCGATTCTGCAGAAAAAAATCATCAAACAAGAAGATAAGTTGAGACATCTCGACGCAGCAGTCTTACGAGAAGGGCATGTCGATTCTAGATTACCTGAAGATCTGGTCCTCTTTAAGATACTGGTTCACAGGTTAATTTTCCGGGACGATTCCAAGTCCTGGCCAAATGGTTGCTCAACGATGACCCTTGTCCAACCACTGTCTGAGGAGGCGCGATTCTCGGAGCACCTCACGGCATCGACAAACAAGTGTGGAGGAACAGCCAAGTAGTATAGTCTGTTGGAAAGCACCCCGGACTGAAATAGAAGTTCTACAATTATCAAGAGATTTCGCATTGATCGCCACATAATAGGAGGCATTCGAGTATACCTCTTTCTCCTTCAGCTTCTCATTGTGCTCAAGGAAGTGCTCCTCGGAGTTGTACTGACCCGTGCAGTAAAAGCATCTCTCTAAGAACTGGTTCATTTTGTCTTCGCAGCTCTCCCTGACAAGTGACATGATGATGGCCAGGCCACAACTCAAGGTACCTATTTCCGACTCTGCAAGCCAAGTTTTCACTAATGGATTATCTCAGCACGTCGTCGGATATTGCAGTCCGTGCAGAGCCGAAGAACGTGAAATCTTGGATGCCAGAGAATCAGAAACCTCTTCTTAAGGCTCGGTGAGAATGCATCTGATATGTGACAGAGGAGGGAGCTGTTATAAAGGGGAAAGAGGAGCTGAAGTGTAGTTTGGAGCAGAGGAAGAGCTGCTGCGATATGCAGGGGAGCTGAAGTGCTGCGTGCAGAGAAGCAGAAGAGAGCAAATATTGTTACTGTTTCAGTGAGTTGTAGAGTTAGTTACAAAAGTAGTTACATAGTGTCTAGCTATAAGAGGAGTTGAGTAGAGCTAGGTTAGTTGCTGAGTTCTGTTAATAATCTTCTTCCTTGTTCTGTAACTGCTTGTGCTCTGCAAGCTTCGATTGAATGAAAAGATTCAGCTGACTTCCTTCCGATCAGCCCTTCTTCCATTCTTGTTCTTCTCCGATTGCCAAATCTCAGAAGAACCATTCCAGCATCACGGCTAATGATTTTCACGATGGACTGAATCGGCAAATGATCTTCATAAAATAGTGCGAATAGGGTCGGGAAGATCTTGCTCCTTGCGAGTTTTACCGACGCACCAATGATAACGATAATGAGGGTCATGTCTATTTTGGACAATCCTGTGTCGAGATCCAACGCTCTTTTCATCCGACATCGGATACTGCATGACCGATCCTTCTGCAACAACAGCCGTTTCAATTTTGACTCCTTGAAATTAGTAGGCATGACGAGATACAATTCCCACAAAAGATCAAATCGTGTTGGGGTTCAACCATATATAAGCCTTTACCCCAGGCCTTTTTCTGGGCGATGTGGGATTATTTTCCCAACACCCCTATAATCCCACATCGGATCTTTGTCCGGGGGTCGGGCGCCCTCGTGGCTTTGATACCATTTTAGAAATCGTGTCGGGGTTCCCTTTACCTAAAAGCTAATAATTAGGTGAAGGGTCCCAACCATATATAAACCCTTGCCCCATGCCTTTTCTAGGCGATGTGGGATTATTTTCCCAACAGAGAATGCAGAGAACGAACCAGTTTGCAGTGAAACAGCATTTGGCTGCTGCACACCGGATGCCTTCAACCGAAAATGCTCCCACACTCATAGTTGTTAAAATCGCGAGTTTACTCGTAAACTCGTACGATTTTACGAGTACAGGGGCTGTTACGAGTTAAAAACAAATAAAAATCGTTTTCGGTAAAATCTTTGTGGGATCGTGAAATCGGAGATGGGGATCGTGAGCGAAATCGTGTTTACGATCCTACTTTCTCGATCCAAACCCAAATATTCTCCCTCCCCTTCAATCACCTCCATTTTTCTTAACCAAACCCTAAATTCCATCGGCCTTTTGTCCCCCATTGCTTACCTGGAGTGAAGTGAACTGAAGTGATAGAAGAACTTCCTCCGCGTCGCCGACCGTCCTTCTCTGTGGTTGTCTCTGCATCTCCAAAACCCATTTCCTCTGTGGTGGGAAAAAGCGCCAGTTGCCGGTGAATGGGGAAGGAGAGGGAAGGAGGAGGAAGAGTCAGTGTGTTGGTAGAAGGGAAAAGTGCCTCCTCCGGAAGAAACACGCGTGATTTTAGTTTATTATTATTATTATTATAAATCTATTTTACTAAAGCACTATAATTAAATAAATATTCAACCACAAATTTAATATATGTAAAACTTCATTAAAACAAGAGAGTATAAGAATGAATTATTCATCAGCGTAAATTTACTTATACATATATGTATCAATTATAATTTTATATATTCATTCAAATTATAATTTTATAAACTCTTTCGATTTTAGTTACGATCCTGCGAGTTACGATATAACGGGGTCTCGCGATCCTACGTAGTATCTCGATTTTGATAACCTTGCCCACACTCCTTCCTTTGCAGAACCCCCTTCACTGACAGCTTGTGCTCAAACAATTTCTCAGCGCGATCGCGAAACTTGCAGGACGAGGTGGCCGAGGAAGAAGCCGTAGGCGGATTCAACCGCAAAGCCATGAAGGAAACCTAGATCTTACTCCTGAACATAGAGAGATGCGAGCCGAAGTAATCTTTAGGCTCAGAAAATTTTGCAGTTAATTCGCCAAGCCAAATCAAAGAAGATGGTGATAATTAGGTACTTAAACAAGACGAGATGGCGGCTTTCATTGGGATCCCCCTGATCTGGTCTTCTGTCCAAATGTGTTTCGTGAACTTTGACGTTCGGATGACAGCAACATGGGACAGTCGAAAGCCAACAACCTCAAACAATTAACTCCTCTTCCAACCCATATGGCTGCTTTGAACTTACTCCTGATTTCCGCAGCTGACCTTACTGTCATATTCACCGTAACATGCAACCTTAAACTCCGATCCGCAACTTAGGCCGAAAACAATCGGGAAAAGGAACATGAACAGGCAATCTATCTGGCAAATGGCGTTGCTGAATACTGTGAGGTGGCCTGTGAAGGCTGCATTTTTAATCCTTTGGTTGCAACAAATCTTATTACAGAAATCATTCAAAGTATCTATCTGATTGTTTGTCTGAGGAGCTACAGCAGACTTTCGGGATTATGGCAGTAAATGTAATTCGTTTTGGTCCGGGAGGTGGCCGCCAGAAGACCGAGACCAGGGTAAGCATCACCTTCCGCTGCCTTCTTGGCGCATATCTTCGCTATGTAATAGAACTGCTTGTTTTCTCGGACGAAAGGCTGCCCAATGTATTCTTCGACTGACATCCACTGCAACCACATTCACATTGTAAAGCCTAAATAGTTCTTTGGTGCATAATTAAGACAGTTTCTGAGCGCAGAAAAGTAGGGGAAGCATGTGAGTGTGAGTGCGGGGCATATCACTACATTACCTTGGCCGCAGCGATCTCCCCATCATCTTTGTCAATGTTGGTCGAGCTTGGCCGCAACAAACAAACAAACATCAAGTCTGACTTTGTGTGAAAAGATCGGTGGCTCTGCCTGCGATCGAAAAAGAAGATTCGACCCCAAAAGATATAAAATGCGATGTTTGACGCTCCAGCAGTGGCGACACCATAAATACTAATTGAAAGTGGCCTTTTACCTGAACGTGAGAACTTCAATGAATTCAGTCTCTATCTGTGAAGCAAACAAATGAAAGGTTGAACTGGGCATCCTGATAAAAACCAACGAAAGCACTAAACTCCAACGACGATTGTTGGCACAAAGTAATCTTACTCCAGTCTCTTCTTTGACTTCTCGAGCAGCAGCTTTCCATATGTCCTCCCCCTAGGATTGCGAAGAACCCCATCAATCAATAGCTTAAATAACATGAAAAAGCTTATCAAGTATGATGAAGCAGGATAATATCGCCAAACATGTTCACCTCATTAACAACCCCTGTGGGGAGCTTCCACACGTCAGTCCCTTTGAATTTTCCAGAATTTTCTTGAACTACAAGAACCTGCGAGTCACAACCAAGGAATCTGATTGAAGTTGGATTTCTCGCCATCTAATATAGCTCGAATCGAGGTAGCCACATCTTTCATTCGATGCCGGCTTTCTGTAGCTTCTATTAGCTCAATTGATTCGGGTTCAATTCCATATCAGCATTATAAAAGATAAGGCATAGAATGAAACATGGTCACTCAGATAAAGGCACCTCATTCTTATCATTCAAGACAAAAGCTCCAATGCCCACTCGGTGAGAAGCATTCGCAGGAAGAGAATCTGGTGTGCCATCGGCCAACCACCGGACCAACATCACGTAGTTGCTTTCAGCATGGTGATACCTAAACCCTTGCTGCAAACAGAGTAGTACGGTGGCACCATAAACACAAAATATCAGAAAGAAAGCAATCAAAATCATCAGAAAAGATCATTTACATCAGCTCAGAGAAGTACAACGATTGATCATTACCTGGACCACTGAGTGTACCAGATTCGATTGTTCGATGGGCAGCTTGATCCAAACCCCCTTCTTCCCCTGATCATCAAAAAACCCAACAAACAAATAATAGAAAAACAGGAACACAAACAATATCCGTATCCCCCAACATCTTGGGTGCAATCGAAAGCGATCTTATCCACCTGTTGCTTCCAGCCCTTGATGGAGGCTTCCAACATTGGCGAAAACACGCTAGGATCCATTGATTCCTTGACTTCGACGGTCAACCCGCCATAGCTATCTGGTACCCCGTCAAGTAACCCCATCCTGCAAACCACGTTCTCGGCCATGCCCTTCGATTCCGACACGGCTGTGTGAGAGCCCCAGCGCTGAAACAAGCGAGTCCCGGCCAAGAAACGGATGCCTGGCGCGACACGCAAACCGTTCATCCACTACAACCCCGGAAGAAACATCAATCAGCTGAACATTTCTCGTCAGTCTTTGCAAGTCAACGGGTCATATCCGGGCAAAGGCAGGACAGATAAACCGGGTCGTATCCGGGCAAAGGCAGGACAGATAAACCAGGTCAATCTATTCAAAAAACCTCGGTTTTATTTTTAAAATGAACACATCCCACCAAATCTTCACCGACAACTACTACCCAGACCACGGAAATGCCCTCCCTGCCCAAAAAGGCAGCCGCTTTCCGGCACACGACCGATTTCAGACGGCTAGCAGATTGAAGAAAGAGATGGGTGGAATCAATCACCTGTTCGGACGGCGACCGAGGGGGACAACAACAAGAAGCAAGTCGAAGGGGGAAGGGGGAGGAACTTGGGATTAACCTCCACTTTGGGTCAGATTGGTGGGATTTGCTCATAAAAGGGAGAGATCATACCTTGCTTGTGACGGAGGCAGAGGTCGGCGTCCTAATCACGTCGAGGTGGCCTTTCCAAAAAATAAAAGGTAAAGTACAACCGGAATTGCCGGCTTTATCCTCCCAAAGGATTCGTCTTTTTTCGAAAAAATTACTCCGACTTAAATGCCAACAGAGGAGAGTAACGCATTATTTAATTAAATTTCTTGTCATCATTATCCCGAAGAATAGACGATGATACTGATGAAGAAGAAGGGAAATGATCGAAGTTCAACGGCGCAATTTCTGATTGATTTTTCGTTTCTTACTCGGGTTTTCAACGCTGGGGCGAAGGAAAGGAAAGGGGAAGACAAGCGCAGGACAGTTTGTTGTCGGAATACGAGGAGCCGGGCTTTGGGGATGTAGATTTAGTTCTAGTAGAGAAAGGGCTGATCTGACAAGACAACCTCGTATGCTTGTGTGGGCTTCTTCATGCAGTTGGGTCTGTCCTCCACTCCGGTCCACATTTTAAGGGTGGGTGCGTTTGATTTGGTTCTTGAAATTTTGACACGAAAATTTTAAATATATAATATCGTAAAATTTCCATTACAAATATCGAATTCGATTACTAACAATATTAGCGTTTCTAAAATCGAGTTTATTTAAAAAAAAATTAAAGAATTCGGTGTAATTCAGTCGAGTCAAATAATTTGGAATTTCAAATATCGAATTTGACCCTTATAGAGGACACCGAAGTTTCAAAAATATTTACAATATATTTGATGTTAAAAATATTGTTGTTAGAAAGGTTTGCAAGTGTAAACCCAAAATCTTACATTAAATAAAAAAATGACATCAACTCAATATATAAGCCTAGCGAATAATTTCATCTATTGTAGAAGATTGATTTTTGAGTGAAAAATCGTCCAACTTATATATTAAACTTGTTATTTGGTTCGGTACTAACAGAATTATTATATGATACTGGCAAAATATATATTTATGGCCTTAATTTAGAGTCAACTTTCTGTTTTGTCGTTATTTTAGTTTGTAATATAATTTTGTCGCCGACTTTCGCTTTCATATTAATTTTGGTCAATCTTGAATTTCTTCTAACGAAAGTCAAACAAGGCCTTAATATAATCTGACCCATGTCTTATAATAGTGGAGTTCCAACCTCTCGTTCATTCGCCTTATAATTCATTTTACCGTAGCAATGACCTCTCAATATAGCAATCATCTGACCTTCATCAATTATGTGTATTTTTGACTGCATCAGCAACTATTGTCCAATTCTGACCAACTCACTTAATCTGGCCATCAAAATTTTAAAATAAAATAACGTAAGAGAGGTTTTAATATTGTTTATCATTTTTTAAAATTTTTTTTTTCTTTTTTAGTCAATAAATGAAAATTGTATCTTAAGTCTTATTTGACTTTCGTGCGAAAAAATTCAAAATTAGTCAGAATCATAATAAAAATAAAATTTGACGATAAAATTATATAACAGACTAAATTAACGATAAAAAGTCGACTTAAAATTAAGGCCATAAATCGATATTTGTTTGTGATATTATTCCCCGTTGCTTTGGAGTAAGGCGTGCCTTCATTGTGAGATGATTGATATTTTAGAGAGGTTGCGTGTAGGACAACAACGCCACGACCCAAGAAGACCCAGCAGCACCCGCACGCCACGATTGTCCCCTGTGGTCCAGTAAAATCTATACTCCCCGTCTGGTGGGGTGGGAATTTTCGTTTAATTTTTCTTTCATCTCTCCTTTTTTTTTAATTTCTTTCCATCCATCCAATGTTCAGACAGCCACAAACAGCAACAACGTTTTCCGTTCCATGTCATGCCAAAGAACACCACCGTCTCCTTCCCCAATGGCTGTACTTTGTTGTTCACCCACTCGACCATGTCATTCCGAGTGACTTGCACGATTCTTCTTCCACTTCACGCATCAATTCCAACTGGACTGAATTTTCTGGGTACGAATCTCTATAAACTTACAGCGGTGTCAGCAGCAGCCGCACTGTGAAACCCTCCCGTTAATCCCTTTCTGGGTAAGATTCTTCCGTTGCCCTTCTTCTCTTGAATTTGTGATCCTTGAGCATATCCGGGTATGATGTTTGGTGGGTTCTCGTCAGTTTTGTGTGTTTGGTTCCTTTCCGTTTTCACACAGTTCGTCCAGTTTTCGACTCGCCGTGATTCGTTGGAGTTTTTCGCAGATAAAGTAGTTAGGCTTCCATGGCGGCAGTTCTGGCCTCCCAGAACTGTTGTTGCCGTGGCCTCGGCTTCTCGTCCTCCGTGTCCACGAATCCCTTTGCTGAATTCAAGAGACCGCTTCGTGATGGATTGGACGGTTTCTGGGTGGAAATGAGTCGAGCTGATTCGTCTCCGAAGATGGGTGTGAACGGGCGAGCTGTCAAGATGGTGCCCGCGAGCGAGGTGATGAAGAGGAAAGCCCCTACAAGCACTAAGAAAGCGGAGATCGTTAATGGCTCGAAGCGGTTGATCAATGGCGTCAGCGTCGTAAAAAGGGACCCGACACGTCCCCCGGTTAAGATTCAGACGAGTAGAAGAACTAAGGATTTTGACTCGTTGCCGCCATTGGAAGAATTGAAGGTTCTGCCTTCGGATGAGGGATTCAGTTGGGCCAGCGAAAATTACAGCTCCTTGCAAAGGAGCATAGATGTTTGGTCATTCGTGTTGTCCCTGCGGATTCGTGTTTTGTTCGACAATGCGAAATGGGCTTATGCCGGAGGCTTCACCGAGAACAAGCAGGTGTGCTTTTCGGCTGTTTGATATTTGTTGCGTCAGCCGTGAAATAGGAAAGACAAGAACTTAACTGGCTATTACATCCCTTGATTCAGAAAGCTAGGCGAAGAAAAACAGCTTCCTGGTTACGGGAACAGGTACTGCAGCTAGGGCCGACCTTCATAAAGCTAGGACAGTTATCTTCGACCAGATCGGACTTGTTTCCACGAGAGTTTGTCGATGAGCTCGCGAAGTTGCAGGTAAGAATCAGTGGTGATCATGATATGAACAGTTGGGGATAGGGGTTTCAACATGGGCGCTTCCTTATTCAGGACAGGGTCCCTGCCTTCTCCCCGGAGAAAGCCAAAGCCTTTATCCAAAACGAACTCGGCGTTCCCGTTGATGTTCTCTTCAAGGAGTTTGAGGATAGACCGATTGCTGCCGCCAGTCTTGGTCAGGTGTTTTATCCATTTCTAACCCCGTCGGTCTTCTTTGGCTGTCTAAATATCTGCAGTTTGTCTTCTTCGTCCTCTGTTTCATCATCAGGGCTGTGATTTTTCTGTTCGATGTGCAACGATCGTTTACAGGTTCATCGTGCTATCCTGCACAATGGGGAAAAGGTCGTGGTGAAAGTGCAGAGACCTGGCTTGAAGAAGCTTTTCGACATTGATCTGAGTGAGTGACTTGAGTCAGAAGCCTTTCAGAACAACCTGATTCCTCGACTTCTCTGAAGGGTCTCAGCGCACCTGTTCTTCTGTTCACAGGTAATTTGAAGCTTATTGCGGAGTATTTCCAGAGAAGCGAGACTCTTGGTGGTCCGACGAGAGACTGGATTGGTATATATGAAGAATGCGCGACGTAAGTTAATAATGACATACTATGATGCGTCGTTAAGTTTACGATTTTTCTTCTTTGGATACGATCTTGGGGGAAGGAGGCGACCAACAATTCACGATGCAAATCTCCATGTTGCATTCAGGATTTTGTATCAAGAAATCGATTATGTAAACGAAGGCAAGAATGCCGACAAATTCCGCCGCGATTTTAGGAACTTGAAGTGGGTCAGAGTACCGGTGTGTTTTCGAGATTTTGAAATAACAACAGACTTTATTCTTATAAATGGGGTGATGTTACTTTGTTTATGATCAACGAGAACTGACTGATCACTTCCCTTTGATTGCCTTGTTAGCTGGTTTACTGGGATTATACTGCAATGAAGGTGCTGACGCTGGAGTATGTACCAGGTTCTGTCAAAACTCACCACCGATTTGCTTTGCTCGAGATAATACGAAGGAATATGTTACGACACGAACTTCTTGTTGAGTGTTCATCTTTATGGCAGGAGTCAAAATCAACAGACTGGATGTGCTGGACTCACGCGGATTCAACCGGTCACGGATTTCATCTCGTGCTATTGAAGCTTACTTGATTCAGGTTAACAGAGTTAATTGGCTGAATGATTTAATCCTTGGGGTTGGCCTTCGAGTTGATTGCTGGAGCATGCACTAATGCAGATATTGAGGACCGGATTCTTTCACGCGGATCCTCACCCTGGCAATCTCGCCATCGACACAGATGAAGCAATTATATACTACGATTTCGGCATGATGGGTGAGATCAAATCTTTCACACGCGAGAGGTTGCTCGAACTGTTCTATGCAGTCTACGAGAAAGATGCCAAGAAGGTAGTTCTCTGCTAGACAGACCATTTTTCCGAGCTTTCAGCTGCTGCATCTTATTTACACTGTAATGCAATCTTATGGTCATGTCATTTTCCAATCCAGGTTATGAAAAGTCTGATCGATCTCGGGGCTCTCCAGCCTACAGGAGATCTTTCTTCGGTACTATGAACGCGTAGGACTTTGGTTTTAAAGCTTCGCAAGATGGATTTATGGCTGACGTTCGTAGGATGTGTTTAGGTGAGGAGATCGGTGCAGTTCTTCCTGGACAACTTACTCAATCAAAGGCCTGATCAAGAGCAGACTCTTTCAGCCATTGGAGAGGTAGAATCGGCTACGAACGTTTTTCCATATCAATACAAGTGAAAGCAAACTGACGGATTCACGTCATCGTGGCATGATTTTATATCAGGATTTGTTTTCAATAGCTCTGGATCAGCCGTTTAGGTTTCCATCAACGTTCACCTTTGTCTTGAGGGCTTTCACAACACTTGAAGGTGCTCTTTCTCTCCTCAAACCGTCCGCATCGTGATATCATTTTTTGTATTGATTTCTGGTATGTCCTTGTTCGACTTTTGTCTGTCGTCTTGTAGGGATTGGATATATGCTTGACCCAGACTTTTCGTTCGCGAAGATAGCTGCCCCTTATGCTCAGGTCCAGAGCCTCACTCAAACATCTGAAACATCTCGAGTTACGGAAATAAGGCTGAGATCAAAGTTTTCCGGGCACTTTTCTTTCAGGAGCTTCTGGATATGAGACAGCAACAACGTTCAGGGACACAGCTCGTGGAAGAGATGAGGAAACAAGCCAACGATGTATGACGTCCTTCCTCAGATCACATGAGATTGTTCGTCTGAATGAATTTTGTTGCCTCGATGTTTGTTGGGACTTGTTCAGGCCAGAAACAAGACGATGACGATGCCTTCGAGAGTTCAACGGATAGAAGAGTTTGTGAACGAACTCGACGCTGGTGATCTGAAGCTTCGTGTCCGAGTGCTTGAGGTACTCTCCCTGACTCACTACTTAAACCCCGGACTCAAATGCGTGTGCACATTCAACCGCCCCAACTCCCTTCTGAAAAGAAATCGTTTATCAGTCTGAGAGGGCAGCCAGGAAGGCGACAATACTGCAGATGGCGACCATGTACACGGTCTCCGGAGGAACTCTCTTGAACCTCGGGGTCACATTGAACGGCCAGGGAAATCAAGCTCTGGGAAACGGTCTATTCGTCGGAGCAGGTTCACAGAAACGAAAATTGTCATATCTGCATCCTCCTCACACTTTTCTTTGTCCGAAATCACCCTATTTCAGCTAATCTTCCGCGATTGCAGGAGTATTCTTCGCGCTGTTCTTGAGGTCCATGCAGAGGGTGAAGAGGCTAGAAAAGTTCGAGAATATGATATGATTTCAGCATAGGACACATACATATACTCCATATACATGTGAATGAAACGAACTCATTGCTCCAAAAAAGGAATTGAAATCGATTCCATTCAACTGACTCATCAGATCCACCAGGAACTCCCTTACACTGCGAATCATTGGTTTGTCCGGACAGGACAATGGTGGATGTACGAAGACAACTTTTTTCTAACACGAGATTAAGGTTTCGAGTGATCTGGACTCCTGCGCGTTGTTAGTTAATATAAATCAACGATCATATCAGGCTTTCCCTTATCTACAATTGCTTCATCGCTGGTCGTGGCGTCTGGACACCGGTCTTCTTTCTGGATCTTCCTCTCAACCCGTGATGTGAACCGACCCGCATTCCATCTTAAGCGACCGTCGTCGTTCCTTTCTTCTCGTGGAACAATGAAAGATGGGATCTTTGCCCAAGCATATGAGCTTGATATTGTTGCTCTGACAGGTAGTGAAGATGGGAGAGTTATATGGGCATTGAGACTGAAAGCAACCGTCGATAGATCAAGGAGATTGATCGAAGACTATTTGGAGGCTCTTCTTCAGATATCTCCAGAAAAAGTTCAGGTTTAGGAACCCTTGTTTCAATAATCCAGCAAGGGCTTACTGTATATGTGTTCCTGAGGCTTGTTGAATGAGTCAGATTGCAGAACCCATTTGAGGTTTACACTTGCTAAAGCACTTGTACTATTCATCTCGATTCATGCTCTGGAAATCGCCAATTTGTTATCAAACGTGTCCTCTCCCTCAGTTTTGCATTGTTCCCGATCAGCCCATTTAAAGGCTTCTTGTCAGGGACTGATTCTCAGTCTCTGCAGCTACTAACTCCCGAAACTTATAGCTTCTATTTGGGATTCCAGAGAATTGCGTTATAATGTACACAGAGGCTGAGATCCGAGCTAGGGGTGTTAATTTTATCTATACAAGTGTTCAGAAAGCTTCACGCTGTTCTACTTTTTCCAATGCTTCGTTGTTTTGTTCTTTTTTTTGCACTTTTTTTGGCAGGGTAATCTTTCAGGTTTCAAAGCTCTGTAGCCTTCTTTTGAAGGGGATCGGAGGAGCCATCAGTTCTCAAGGATGGGACGTTCTTGTATCAGGAACTGCCGTTGGTACATTAGTCGAGGTACAGATGCCGGTGATCGAGGTCATGCTTATGTAACATATATCTAAGATAAGAAGTTCTTCATTTTAGGTTGAAAGAATTGAAGCAGGCGTAGTGAAAGCACCTACAGGTGGGTTCTTGTCCTTATTGTTAAGAAAGCGGATGGAGATGAGGAGGTGCTGATCGCTCTTGTTCTTCTCATTATTCGAAAATATGTTGATGAATCTATACAGTAGTGTTCCTTATTTTATATGTTTTCCGGGTGACTGCTGCTGGGAACAATGTCGCCGGAGTTATCCTTTCACAGGAGCTGCCTCACTTTTCTCATCTCGGGGTGATAGGGCGAGACAGGTGGGTCCTTTTCCATGTTTTGGCTTCATCTAATTGCAAAGGTGGTTATTTGCTTATAATGAATGAGCAGGAGAAGGTTGTCTTCATGACTTGTGAAGCAGAAGAAACCATTTCCGCAATAAAGCAACTTACCAGGAAAATTGTGAGGCGCTCTTTTCAATTTCGGCTCGTCCTTTCATTGCTGCAGTTCCTTCGTTTTCATCCCCATGTTTGATCTCTTGTTCGTGTGCCAATCTCCTGTTTATGGGATGCCACTAGGTTGGAAGCAACGTCAGCAAGCGTAAACCTCCAGCATGCTGCAGTAGAAAGCTCTGATATTGATAACCAAACACCCTCGGGCAATGGTTCTGTAGTCGGCGGATCTCAACCTCCTTTGCCAGTCATTGGAAGCAATCCACCCAGAAAGGTTCTTATTGTACTCTTACTCCGAGAAGCCTCTTCTTTAGTCATATGGAAGATTCTCACTCATTCTATTTTGTTCACAGTTAATATCATTTAATATATTTTCAGGATATCCCTGATGGGGGAGTTATTGGACATTCAGCGGCGGATGTGCGAACATCGGGCACAAAAGCGGCTGTCTGTGGGCAGTTAGCTTCTTTGGCTGCAGTTTCTGGCAGTAGTAAGCGTGATTCATGGTGCATTTAGGAACAAGATGTTTACCTATGACTATTTTGATTTATTAGAGAGTTTCTGCTTCTTTTGATGTTCCGTTAGCAGCCGTAAAACCATTCGGGTCGATGGAATTGGCTTTAGAGCAGAGTGGTTCTTCCTACACACCTTCAATGTGCTCATGGAATAATTTAGAACAAGCGACTATTGATGTGGAGCAGCTCGATAAAGAGTACGTCAAACTCCAGGGAGTAATCAGCAGCCTGCAGCTCTCCAAAGACGGCATTGCTGGCCGGAGCAGCGTGTTACCGTTCGATGCACGTCTTATTGTTCGGTCAAGTGCTAAGGTGGAAGACGTGGCTGGGATGTCAGCTGCTGGCCTCTATGAATCTATCCCTAATGTAAGTCTCAAATCCGGCGACCTTTGGGAATGCTGTCAGCAGAGTATGGGCCTCCCTATACACAAGGAATGCTGTTCTCAGCTGTCGATCTGCCGGAGTGTCTCAGAGGGAAGCCACGATGGCGGTCTTGGTTCAACAACTTCTTTCACCCGACTTGTCCTTTGTGCTTCACACGACCAGTCCGACAGATCACGACTCAAACTACGTCGAGGCCGAAATCGCATCGGGCCGGGGGGAAACTCTTGCATCAGGCACCAGGGGCACACCGTGGCGCCTCTCTGGTGGTAAATTTGATGGGTCAGTCAGGACCCTGGCCCTCTGCCAACTTTAGCAAGGAACTGGTGGTGGGCTCTTCCTGCCCCGCAGACGGTGAGGTCATGTGGTTGACGGTCGATTACAGCAAGAAGCCACTGACGACAGACAGTCTTCAGCAAACAGCTTGTCCAGAGGCTGTGCGCAGTAGGGTACTTCCTCGAGCGCTAGTTTGGTTGTGCTCAAGATGTGGAAGGGTGCGTCGTGGGCAATGGCATCTACGTGGTTCAGTTGCGGCCTCAGCCGTGCTGAACTCGCGTAGCTAAACATGCTGCCTATGTGTTATAATATCTGTACATCATTCGAACAAACTGTTAATGTAAGAAATGTTGCTCCTACCATTGTTAAATATGATTTACATTTGTTCTCATGATAGCCTTTCGAACTTTTGTAGAAAAAGAAGAGTTAGATCCGATGGGATGGAACTGTGAATCCAGCAGCCCCAAAATCAAATCATCATCAAACCAATTGAAGGAAGGCCCCTACCCTACCAAAGGAATAAAGTGCAAACATTTCCCTAATGATGCCTTGCCCCCTCCTCCCCAATTCACCACATAATATGGAACTCCATGTGACCCACATTGCCCATCATCATCAGAGAAATTTCGTTATGCTGCATTTGGGGACACTATTTTGGAAAATAAATTATGGGTATTTGATATAATCCAAGGTTTGGTATTGGGTATTCCTTTTTATCACTAGATAAGATTGTTCAAATGCATATGATGTAAGAGGAGGTGGGGGATTTGCAAATTGCAATCATGAGAGGCATGTGAAAGTAATCATAAAAGCCCTAAGCGGAAAGCGATGTGATTCTTTCTCCACAACACCCCCCCAACTTTACCCTCCCCAATTCCCACTTTCCCGAATTTAAATTTTAGAAAACACTAAAAGGAAAAGTGACCCCCTTTGAATCTCAATCATTACACCCATAATTTTATTACAAGGGGCAACATAGGTGAGTTCATCTCCTAGGCTAGGGATAACTTTGATCTAAAGGTAGCAGCAGCCACACCAGTGAGAGTGAGTGCCTCGTTTAACTAATATTTTTTGGATACTCAGTGGCTTCTGAAATCAGCCATTTTCTTCTCGCAATCATCGATAAACACTTCAAGTTACATGCAGGATTAATAGTTTCGAGAACAGTTTTTGGGGGAGTGTGTTTGGTCAAGTTCAGAACAAGAAAATCATCATGCTAGTAGCAAAGAGTAAGGGAGACAACTCATTTGACCTTTTGTCATGCTTCCGCGGGGGCGTCATATCATATGACCCATGTTTTCGGCATTGTTGTCCGTTTGCATGCTACAAATACAATCATCATCGTCATGGGAATGTATTGTTTCCATCTTTTTTGCATGCCACATGACATGTAGAAAGCCTTCCGAGGGACTGGTCGGAGAAATTATAATTGCCCTTCTAAGATAGGCGTCTTCGGCATGGCCTGCTAATTAACTTTTAAGTTATGTGCATAAGGAAGCCGCTAACTATCCGTAGACGGATTGTTCCGCGCAATGTATGATATTTTCGCCTAATTTTGTAGATATGTACAAAATATTTATCAGTTTTAGTAATATACAAGCAAATCACTATTCTAACGTTGTACAATGTACAATATCAGAACAATGATTCGTTTATACATTTCGCTGTTCTAACGTATATTGTACAACGTCAGAATAGTGACTTACTTATACATTACTAAAAATGGTAAATTTTTTGTACATTTGTATAAAATTCGGTGAAAATTTTGTACATTGCATGGAACGACCCGTGCACAGGTCGTTAGCCACTTCCTTTGCATCAATGAGACATGTAATGAAATAAGTTTCGTCATATCTCACGAAATATAGTGACAATTTTCAAAATTTACTAAATAATATATTTAAATTAGAGTTATAAATAACGAATTCTTTGTAAATCGAAGTATTTCTAACAATAAATTAGAAATATTATTTAAAGAATTTTGAGATTTATCAATATCCATTGCACTTTTTTTAAGACTCTCCCAATATTGGTTTTTTTAAATTAAAAATTCATTAGTGTTGTATTCCCTTTACTTTTTCTTTCCCTTTTCTTTAAAATCATCACGAAAATACCTTGTGGTGTCGTTTTTACAATGTCTATATAAACAACGGACAAACCCTCCCGCAACGGATTCACCCTGACCTAACCGAGACACACACTACATAATGTCGGCCGCGGCAGGAACTTTTCCGGCACCAAAGGATGTGGTCGTGCCCAAGGACGTTGCCGCCTTCTCCAGCGATGCGGCGACTGGTGACGCAGAACCGAAGCGTGAGTTACCAGAAGGCTTGAAGGACGAGGCAGATGCTCCAAGGGATGGAGCTGGAGGTGGCACCGAACAGGACATCGGTTTTCGGTTCTCCCTGTGGGACCATTTCGACAAGCTCAAGGTGAGTGAGAATACGACGAGCTAGCTCGTGTCTATGACTGGACAATGGTTATCATCTTTGGCGGCTGCGTTGCTCGTTGTCAGGACAATCAAAGTTTGAAAAGATGGAAGGAACAAATTCTAGGGAAGGCCGAAGTCTCCGCCTCCGCCGTAGGATGTCATGGTACCACTCCGCCTTCTCTAGCATCCTTATCTCTTCTTGTCTCTGATGCTCAGTATTCAAAAGTTCTTAACTATGATCAGGGGCGACCAAGGAGCCGGAGGTGAGGATACTTAGCCTTGCGATCCAATCCCCGGGGAGACCAGACCTCGTGCTGCCGATCCATGACAGGGTTTCGGCCAACTCTAGGCGCAACAGCCTGTTCTCACTCAAGGAAGGGAGCAGCTACCACACCAGGTTCACCTTCCTTGTCTCCAACGGTACCGTCCCTGGCCTCAAGTACACTTACACCGTCTGGAAAGCTGGGATAAGAGGTGACAAGCCCTTCCTCCTCCTCCTCTCCTTATCCTCCATAGATCCACGAATATCGCGATTTTACGGTGCTGGGGTGTTTTGGGTACAGTGGACAACACGAAGATACAGATAGGGAACTTCGGTCCGAGGGAGGAAGCATACACCCACGACCTGCCGGAGGAGATCATACCATGCGGGTTATTCGCCAGGGGATCGTACTTCGTCAGGACAAAGGTTTGATCACCAAAATCCTCCCCTCCCCTACACACACGCCCACAACCACTATTTTCCATTCTCGCATCGGCATATACAAACCGACATGGTAGCGGACGATGTTAAGTCGATCACTTGTGGGTCTGTTCTCGCAGTTTGTGGACGATGAGGGGAGGTGCTACATGGACTTCAGCTACTACTTCGAGATCCGGAAGAACTGGCAATGAAAGCCAAGCTCTGTTTGTCAATGTTGATGTTTTTGCCTGTAATTCTCAATGTAATGTCAAGAGAAAACTTGCATGGAATTTAATAAATAATATGAAAATCGAACCCTTCCCCCACAGTGTTCGATGTCTGCACAAGTCCAGGCCCATTAAACTTTTCCAAACGAATGGGCCCAAAGGCCCATTCTGATTGGTAAGACGACGTCGTCGTCGCGTGGATACTTGGACAGACAGAGAAGAGACAAAGCTCCCGCCCCACAACACACTCGAGAGTGCAAACCAAACGGACACCCATTCTAGCTTTGTAAGAAATTAAGGTTCGTAAGGAAAAAATTCGCAAGTTGTAGTTTTAATTTATCCGAAATATCGTCCTTGATGCGCGGTTCTCAACCGCGCTACCCAATTTATAAAGAAAGTATGGTTTTCAACCGCGTCTTAGGTGGAACTGGACAAAGACGGGATTAGAAACGTCATCTTTCACAATTAACTAAATGACATAAATTTGTGTGAAAGACGTGATCACCTATTTTTGCACAATTCTACTTAAGACGTGGTTGAAAATTGTATCTTAAGAATGTTATTTTGAAAGTTTTTTAAACTCGAAACGTATTTCGTAAATTATTTTTAAAGTTAACTTTGATACCGCTCATTTTATCCTGCCTCACTATATAATATAATATAATATAATATAGGCCAAATTGACAAATATATCCTGTACTATTTCAAAATTGACAGATCTATCCTATCGTCTAAAATTACACCTCCCACAACCCCATCTGACGCCGTTATTGCAAATCCATCCTCCGTTATCGGACTCACTAACGGAATCCTACGTGGATTAACACGTGGCGTAACGCCGTTTATTCGTTGCCGTTATAGTGGTGAATTTCCCAAATTACCCACGCTGTTCACTGAAAAACCGATAATACTCCCACCCCTAAGCCTTCCAGGGAGACGATCACCCCCTTTGATCAGAATCGATTTCCCCCCTTTTCATACCCTAACCGGTCCCCTCTGTTCCCCCTTGTTCCCCAGTCCTCCCATCGGCCGTCCCGAACGAGTGGCCTTCATTCCCCGTCCTCCCGTCCTCCCTTCGTGCTTCCCCCTGCGGTCCCCGACCTCTCATGGTTCCCCGAGGCCGTCGTCTGTCCCCTTCGTTCCTCGTCAGCTCCCTGGTGGTGATTTTCAGTTGTTGTTCCTCGTCAGCCCGTTAGGTGTTTCCTCACACAGTTATTGTTCCACCTCGTTTTAATTTTTTTCAGTGAATAAGCAGTATAGTGTGTCCACCTCGTTTTTTTCACCATTCCCCGCCATCCATCCTCACACAGTATGTTGTGATTTTCAGTAGAAGTGTAATGGGTTTTTCCAGAAGTTCTTCGTGTAGAAGCTCGAACAATACTGTATTGAGTGGTCGACATGTTTTTTGTCAATGTGGTGTAGAATGTCATTTGAAAACAGCTTCAAATGCAAAGAATTATGGTCGGAGATACTATGGTTGTCCTCGTTACAAGGAATCAGATGGTGGGCGTGGATTTTTTCAATGGATTGATCCCGTAGGTGGTGGAGATGGTAGTTGTGGAGGTGCGTCGGAGATTGAGAAGATTGCTGATATTGAGGCTAAATTGAGGAAGACGGAGGTTGAACTAATCAAAGCCAAAGCAAAAATCGAAATGCTGAAGAATGGGGAGAACAGATATATTTGGATGTGTTGTTGTTTATTTTCAATAGTATGCATTTTAGCCTTTGTAATTGTTGTTAAGTGAAATTAGTGTTATGGGATGATGTACCTGTTTGGATGTTTTAGCATCAGTGAGGAAGTTGTAAGTATTTGGATCATTTTGCATTATTTGATGGGGTACCTCTTTGGTTCTTTAACAGCTGATTTGGAGAATTGGATAACTGGATAACAATAGGAAAACAAATTTCAAAATGATTTGGATAACTGAACCCATGGTTTGAAGGCATCAACAGTGACTAAACTAAACATAAACAACTACATAAAAGCAGCACATTTGCAATGGTTTGATAACAAAACATAATTCTTCAACGCTTCAAAAGACAACTGCAGACCAACAGCAGACAACCAACAGTAGACCAACTTCATCACATGCTTCCTGCATTGATAGCATT
The DNA here is from genome assembly GCA_023653495.1 of Melastoma candidum. Lineage (NCBI taxonomy): Eukaryota > Viridiplantae > Streptophyta > Magnoliopsida > Myrtales > Melastomataceae > Melastoma > Melastoma candidum. The sequence goes on from CM042887.1 coordinate 1,518,499, forward strand.
TCCAGAAGTGAAACTTGGTCCAGCTATTGCAGATTCTTGGGTTGCACTCGTCCCCAGATTGTAGCTACTCTGCGGCGGCTCGAAATTGTTGTCCATTCTTCCCCTGCCCCTGCTCCTGCCTGCACTGCCCCTGCTGCCCCTGCTCCTGCCCCTGCCTCTCCCTCTGTTTGTTGTGTCAGTGGTGGTTCCATATTCCTGTAAATGAATAAACAAGCATACATGACCAAAATATGTGAACATGGCCTGAATGACATATTACATTACCCCTGTCTTACCGAAAGTATAAGAGCATTTTCTTGTTGCTCCGATCAAACAGACTGGTCAGAAGTGGAGGCTGCAGGTCGTGCTTTGCAGGACCTTTTGTTGTGGCCATATCCCATACATCTTCTGCATTGCATTTGGAGTCCTGTCCTTGGTAGCTTGTTGAGGTTCTTCGGTTCCTCATCTGGACCCTTCTTCCTGGCCTTTTTGGGTCGTCCTGGTCTTACCTTAAAAGGTGGAGGTAAGATGGGCTCCCCTTCAGGAGCTGGCCAAGCAACTTCTCCCTCCAACGGCTTCAGCGGGTACTTGTATGCTCTCAGGTAAGTGTCCTTCTTGAACCAGTGACTCACATAGGCCTCAATATCATGTTTCATGAAGTTAATGCATGCAACTCCATGAGAACAAGGAATTCCATTCAAGTCCCACGCTCTACATGTACAAGATGACCTAAGCAAGTTCACCACAAACTTCTCTGTCCTATAAACAACCTCAAACAGTTGACCAACGCATGGTTTGGGGACCCATTTTCCTGCATCTATCTTGATTTTTTCAACCTTGGATCTAATTTCAGGACATAGGATATCAGTCCTCTCATCAAACATTCTACTCTTACTATACATCCTTTGCATAAGAGCTGACCTAATTTCATCTAGCATGTCAACAATAGGTCTACTCCTAGGCAATGCAATGTAACTATTAAACGTCTCGCATATGTTATTATCCGTTGCATCACATTTGACATTAGTGTTAAAATACACTTGCAATGAACAATTAAACTAATAAAGCTCATAATCTGACAGTGATTGAAAAGTTGAATGAAATCAGATGCCTAAAATGAAAAGAGACCACATTACCTAAAATGACAAAAAATGACAGTAGAAAGTAATTACCTTGCAAAAATGCTCCGGACCTTGCTTCAGAAAATCTTCTGCCGCTGCTTCGGAGAACTGTCTCATGTTCAAGAGAGCCTTTTGGTATGCTGCCTCGTGCGTTGCCTTAACACAAGCCCAAAAACTCTTCTTCAGGAACTGACCACGATGGGTGGATTTCCAGTTGGCATAGATGTGCCTTGCGCAATTCCGGTGTTCGGCAAGAGGGGCCAACTCCGTAACAGCATGCATCAATCCCTAAAATGACAGCCTTACGTTACAAAACTGAATATTTAAGTAAACTGAATGAAGCAAATGGAAAAACCAGTTTAGAGCAAACCTTCTGCTTGTCACTGGTAAAAGTCCACCCATTACCATCATTCACTCCTAGATCAGCAAATAGGATTGACATAAACCACATCCAAGATAAAGTATTCTCTCCTTCAACCACTGCCCATGCTATTGGGAACATATGATTGTTACCGTCACGACCCACAGCACACAAAAGAATACCTCCTGCAAGATGCTTCAGAAAGGTCCCATCAAACCCAACCACGTTCCTGCATCCTTCTCTGAACCCCTTCCTAATTTCATCAAACCCCCACATACAGACGCTTGAAAGTATTAAATAATCCTGCACTTGGCGTAAATTCTGTCTCAAGCTTGAATGTACTGTTCGGGGACATCTTACTGAGGTATGCCACATAACTCCTTAATTTCTTGTAATGCACCTCAAGTGTCCCATGCAATAGCTTCTGAGCATGCCACTTGGCACGGTACACTTGCCATTTGTCTACCTGAATGGAATATTTTTCCATCAAATCCACCATGATGTCACTCGCTGTCACTGTTTCAAGAGGCCGATTATTCTTAATGAACTCACGAGCCAACCAATCAACACTAGCCTGACGATTTTTCAACGATCTAGTACATTTGTGTTCGGTGTTGCACGACTTAACTACAACAGTTGACTCCCGTTGCAACCACCCAACATAAACCCGCCAAGGACAGCCCTCAGAACATGCCACCTCCATCCGTTTCTTATCACTTCTAACCCAATGAATGTTCACACCATTATAAATGGCATAATCCTGGACACCATATCTAAATTGCTCTAAGCTGTCAAATGTCAATCCAATATCAAACACTAACTCCCTATGATCACAACCTGGATCATACATCCTTGACTTCACCCCACTGGCTGCTAATTGTCCTTGATTCTCAATCAACCCATCATCGGACAACTCATCCTGAGACCCAGCATAATCTGAATTTTTTTCACTGTCTAAATCAACATCCAAGTCCATCTCACTCTGTAATCCCTCGGGCACCTCATTCTCAACCGATGGCTCTTCATTTCCCAGATGCTCATTTTCCAAATTGTAAGTTTCCAAATGCTCATTATCCAAATCCTCATCTATTTCCTCCATATCAGGAACACTTCTCTCATCACCCTCAATATATATATGGATATATTTCGCTTCTAACAAGAATGAGACCATTTCACCTACTTCACTATCTGTGTACATTTCTGTCAAACCTTTAGATAAACTATGGCGAGGCTTGACAAACCACATTTTACTAGGTTCGTACCCAGACTTTCTAGCCAAGTTCAATATCGTAAAATACCCAATCTTATCAACATCAACATCCTCAAACTTGCTTAATTTTCCCCCAATATACCTAACACGGCCTGACCGACTTAGCTTCCCTCCCACATGGAAAATCAGATCTCCCCTTAGTACATCCATCACAACCTAAACACTATACAAAATCAGTTTTACTAGACCTAGGAACCAATACTTAGCAGAAAAATGAAGAAGGAAAACAACGAAACACTTACCAGAAGGAGTCTTGAGAAGCACGAATATGGAGAATGGAAAGAGCTGTCTTATTCTGACAATGTTTCACTAATTAAACTATACAGAGTGCCTCGGGGAACCATGAGAGGTCGGGGACCGCAGGGGGAAGCACGAAAGGAGGACGGGGAATGAAGGCCACACGTTCGGGACGGCCGATGGGAGGACTGGGGAACAAAGGGGAACAGAGGGGACCGGTTAGGGTATGAAAAGGGGGGAAATCGATTCTGATAAAAGGGGAGAAATCGATTTTGATTAGGGTTCGGTTCGCAACCGAGGAAAGGGGGTGAATGATCGTCTCCCTGAAAGGCTTAGGGGTGGGGGTATTATCGATTTTTCAGTGAACAGCGTGGGTAATTTGGGAAATTCACCACTATAACGGCAACGAATAAACGGCGTTACGCCACGTGTTAATCCACGTAGGATTCCGTTAGTGAGTCCGATAACGGAGGATGGATTTGCAATAACGGCGTCAGATGGGGTTGTGGGAGGTGTAATTTTAGACGATAGGATAGATCTGTCAATTTTGAAATAGTACAGGATATATTTGTCAATTTGGCCTATAATATATAATATATAATAGTGAAGAGGGTGGCAGTGCGGGTTCGCATTTTTCTCACTCTCTCCCGTCCTTCGTTGACGCCGCGAGGTGGCGAATTCGGATGAATCTGTGAATTTGATCCTTCTTTCCATGTCAATCTTGAATTTGAATGCGGCGGGAGGCCTGATGCCTTCTTGTTTTTGCCTCGATTGATTTTTTTATTGCAGATTTTTGTGATTTCGACGAAGCAGAGTTGGCGTCTTCCGATTCCGTTGAGCCGCAAGGTTTGGCTTCCTTCTTTCATTTCCTCTGATGCTGTTGATTTGATTCTTCTGCGGATCCTGGAATGTTGAGCCATCGTCCTTTGTGATGTTCGGCGTGTTGCGATTCTTTAATCGGAAGGCGTTTAATGTTGGCTTTGACATTTTGGTCTGATGTTTCAATCAGGGTTGACGTTGAGAAGCTTGTTTCTGTACTATTTGGTGATCTGTGTTATGTGTTGTTTTAGATGTTTGCATTTTTGGCGTAGCATGGACACCAATGGGCGGGTTTCTCGGAAATCTCTCGTCCTTATCAGCGACAAAGCTAGGTTCTACTGCTATTCAAGGTATAACACTGCTGCCATCTCTCTCCTCATTAGCTTTTGATGTTGTCTGGAACTATCGGCTCTGACGGTTGCTTATTTTGATTGCCAATTGAAGCTGCACTTAAAAGAGCAAATGTCAATGCGTCCCTCATATAAGAAGTCATCTTCAGGAATGTTCTCAGCGCAAACTTGGGACAGGCTCCTGCTAAACAAGCTGCACTGGGTGCAGGGATACCGAATTCCGTCATATGCACGACTGTCAACAAAGTCTGCACGTCAGGAATGAAAGGTGCCTCTATAGCCCCTCTTTTTGGCGATCCTTACGTGTTTGATCAATAAACTTTTTTCCTTCCATCTGTCGGATCCATATTTTGCTGTTTAATCCACGTGTCTTCGTCCGCAGCAACCATGATTGTGACCCAAAGCATCCAGCTCTGCATCAATGATGTTGTCGTGGCAGGTGGCATGGAAAGCATGTCAAATGTGCCAAAATATGTCTCCGAAGCAAGGCCAGTGATTTCTATCAGTGGTTATGGTAGTTTCACAGTTATGTAGTAGTAATGTTGATTTCCACTAGTGTGTTATCTCACAGTGAATCACAATATTGAACTAATTGGATAGTTTCTGCATGGTAAATGGCGGTCACATGCCTGAGGGCATGGGACGGTGAAGGCATGCTCGTAGAAGGCTCCATGAGCAACGTTCATGAGGGAAGCACGAACAGACGTGACGGGTCGCGTAAGGATGCCTCCGTGAGGAGGCACGTGCTAATTGAGGATCATTGATACGTTGAAGGGTCATGTCTATTGTGAAAGGGGGGCCCCCTTCTGAAGGGGGGACTCCAGGGGCGGTTAAGAGCGGTTGCGTTGGCACCCCCTGATACCATATGCCTCTTAGGGAAATGATGTAATTGTTAGTGTACAGCCACGACCCTTAGGGCTTGTAAAGGGGTCTGGGCAGACAACTTATATTTGGAAATTCTTAGTGAAATACAAAATGGTGTCCTTCACCTAAAAACACTTGTGAGCTTCCATTGTGAATAGGCTGGTCGTGCTCGAGGGCGAGACACGATGCCCACAGAGGGAATTTACTTGATAGAGAGATTACCCATTAACAACAACTAATATGATTAGAGTTTCCTCTGGCCTGTGGACAATATAGGGTCGATTAAATTTGGACATGATACACTTGTTGATGGAATGATGAAGGATGGCTTGTGGGATGTCTATAAAGGTGTTGGCATGGGAGTGTGTGCGAGTAGCACTCTATAACGAGGGACGACCAGGTAACCTATCCGCATGTCCTTGTCTATTACAACTCCAGCATTTTTATGGTCGTATTGCGAATGTCGTGGAAAAACTGCTAAAAAAGGAACGGTTAAATTTAGCATATCAGCCTGCTTCTATGAACTAATCCTTTGATATATCTCTCCTTCTCACTGATGTTCCCAAAATTGTATATACGTATGGTCGTAACACGTGCTTGCAGGACAACTATGCGGTTCAGAGTTTTGAACGCGGAATATCTGCTCAAGATAGTGGTGCTTTCTCTTGGGAGATTGTTCCGGTTAGGATCTTCAAAGCATTGCTGCAACAAGTCTAGATATACTTAAGATTTGGCTAATATTTACCTTACATTATTTAGGTTGAGGTTTCTGGTGGAAGAGGTAAACCATCGACCACAGTGGACAAAGACGAAGTCTTGGAAAGGTGGATACTACATAGAGAATGGTTTTTTGCAGGAAATTTTATGGGCGGCAGTAACAGTCAGTTGATGTTGTCCTCATACTGTTCAGTTTGATGCTGCCAAGTTGAGGAATCTCCGACCGAGTTTCAAGGAGACAGGAGGAACTGTTACAGCCGGAAATGCCTCCAGTATAAGGTCCCTCCCGTCAGACTAAGTTGTCCTGAAACGATATCCTGTCTCATCCAGCACGAATTGGTTGTTTTACTCATAAGCTCTCTGCCTATCCATCTGTAATGGAAGGATTAAAACTTTGATTTTTGCTCCAATTAAGTGAAATCTTTCTTTCTTCGATAACTCTGCCGTAAAAGAAAAATGCCAATACTATTTTCGCAGAGGATGTTTTCGGCTAGACCGAATTCCAGTTATGTTCTTCTTGTTGATTCGACTTTTCTTAATTTGGCAGTGACGGGGCTGCCGCTCTTGTCCTTGTAAGTGGAAAGATGGCGCTTGAACTTGGGCTCCCTCCCAGTCATCATCGCTAAGATCAGCGGATATGCAGATGCAGCTCACGTAATTTACAAAATCAATTTGCCAAAACTCGGCATCTTCGATCAATTCCGCTTTCTACGAGAGTTGTCAACGTATGTCGAAAGATGGTATTACCGAACTGAATCAATTTTTGTAGGTCACGGGTCGGTTTAATCAATGAGGCCTTCACCATGAGTTCTTTACCTTCAAACCTCCTCAACGCCGCCTTTGAAATATGTGTCAACGCCCGCAGTGTCATGTCATTTCTCAGGTTGTAACGCGCTCGCGAACCAGAAACCACTAGGCCTCAACTCCGTGAGTCCCTCGTCCTAACTTCAATTATCTTAAGAAGAAGAAGGGGCAAGTTGGGAGCAGGAGGTTGAGCTTCTTTAAGAGCTTTTTTTGCTGCCACTGGAACTGGAGAACTCGGTCTCTTACCAACGACTAAAGAGGAGGACACCTCTATCTACTGGTTGGGTTTACTTGGATGCCGTGCAATTTCAGAACTCATGGGTGCTTGCCTTCTTCCTTTGCTTCGGTAAATGCCAAGTGTCTTCTGTTCAATGTGACTGACCTCTCTAGAGGAAAATGCACCGATTATTAAAAGTTTCCCTAGCATCTCCTCTCTCCTCTCACACAAACATTCAATTCAAACACTAATTAATGTCCAGCTAAAATAGCATGATGCATTTCATTATGTAAAAATTTAGAAAATTTTCAGTTAATTATCTTAAATTGATATTTTTATTATCCGATCTGAATGATAAATGGTTCAAATTTTCAGTTCCCCTTTTCCAACAACAAACAAATTCCTTCCCCCAATGTTTGACGAGTTTTGTACGGAAATACGGTTAGTTTTAAAAAAAATGTACAAAATACGGTCCTAGTTTCGTAAAATACGATTTTACTGTCGAAGGAACGCATTTTCAAAACGCGTCATTCCGTTTACAAAGAGGGCGCGGTTTCAAAACGCGCCCTCCGCGTATTAAAGGAAGCGGCGGGATTTCATGGGAAGCATGAGGGCGTGGTTTCAGGGACGGGTAAAATCCGCCCCTCCAACACTTGGAGAACCCCTTTGGGGAATGCAACCCGCCCCTCCTGCAATACACAAGGGATTAAGCTTCGGTCCGACCAGTCCGAACTTGTTTCTCTTGCCGAGGAGTCCATGCAAATGATGCGGGAGTATGCACCGATACGATTGTATGGTCGTACCGGCGGGTTGGAAGATCAACCTGCATACGAGTTCATGCCGCTAGGTGGACAGCATATGGAGGAAGATCATCCTCATATGGACCATGCGGAAGAAGACCATGAAGATGAGGAGGTGCCACGGACATACGAGGACCCCGTATTTGACGAGTAGGGCCATGAAGTGCGAGAAGGTATGCTCATCTCGCAAATTGCCCATATTGATGATGATTACGGCACACCTTATTTCGAGGTTGGGTCCAGTTCGACACCGGGAGCTCCGAATAAAGGGGCAAGAGAATTCGGGTAAGTCCTTTAATGTTCGATTGATTTAAACTCTCGTAACTCAAATAATACAAGTTTTTCAGGTACGACCATTCACAACAAGGAGAAGGACATTCTCAAGTCACGCAACTGTACACGGATGTTTCATCGAAGCAGCCTCACGTTTCAGAAGATCCCGTCATCAGGTCTTATGTTAGGAGGAAATCGACGAGGCGTAGGGGACTTTACTGGTGTTTGTAAACGTTTATGGACTTTGCATATGATATTCTAAGGTTTTATGTATGATACGTTTACAATATGGATTGTTTCGAAGTTCGATAGTTTGATTATTGTGTTGTTGAAACAGGATTTCTAATATAATTCGTAAGTACTTAGTAGTTCAGTTATTATATTCCAAGGTCAAAACTCGCCCCTTGATCGTTTGAAGGACCCGCCCCTGGTGCATTCCCCGAATGGGTTCTCCAAGTGTTGGACGGACGATTTTTGCATGAAGGCGCGTTTTGTTTTGAAACTGCGCCCTCATGCTTCCCCATAGAGACGGGTTTTCAAAACCTGCCATTCCTTTGATACGCGGAGGGCGCGTTAGGGCGCGATTAAACGCGCCCTCTTTGTAAACGGAAGGGCGCGTTTTCAAAACGCATTCCTTCAATAGTAAAACCGTATTTTACAAAACTGAGACCGTATTTCGTAAATTTTTTTTAAAACTAACCATATTTCCGTACAAAACTCAATATTGGCTTCCTAGCGAGTAAAAACAAAATACACGACCAACAAACATGAATGTTTGGTCGTATCGAATTTGTTGTCCTAAAATCTTATAATAAACCCACCCCTCCCCAGCGGCACACAGTGAAATAAATGCCATTCATCCATCAACCAAACCCCCACCGAAAGGAAGCTTCTCCTCTCTTACTTCCCTTCAAACCCCCCGCTTTTGACTCGGTTTCATTCCCTCCTCCATCCATCCATCCATGGCAGCTAACCCCTCCCCCTCGCCGGACACCGACCTCCGGATCGTCGTCGAGAGCAACCCTCCCGAATCCCGACTCGCCGATTTGAACATCAAGTGCTGGCCCAAGTACGTTCTTCTTTAACCCCCGGGAACCTCTTTTCTTTTTCTTTTCTTCTTTTTGCCAAAGTTCATAGATTGATTGGTAGTAAATCTCTCTCTCTCTATCTCTATCTCCCCGCTTCCCCTTGGCGAATGGAAAAGATGGGGTTGCCCGCCGGGGAAGTACCAGCTGAGATACGACGCGGAGGAGACGTGTTACCTCATTAGGGGGAAGGTGAAGGCCTACAGGAAGGGCTGCCCGGATTCCGCGGTCGAGTTCGGTGCCGGGGACCTCGTTACCATCCCCAGAGGGCTCAGCTGCACGTGGGACGTCTCCGTCGCTGTCGATAAGCACTACATGTTCGAGTCCAATCCATCCCCATCCCCATCTTCCTGACCAATTCTCTTGTAATTGCTGGTAGAATTTAAAATCAGTAGGCCGGTTCAGTCGATTCCACTCGTTGATCCTTTGTGTAATTCTCTTCTTTTTCACGGTTTTCCATTTTGAGTATACAGTACCAAGTTACAGGGATCGAAAATATTAATAATTTTTCGCCTCAATTCTCACCAACCCAGAAAGGACTAGCTCATCAGCAGGGACGGAGGGAGGGAGTAGTTCATCTGAATCAGAATGGTTTTGTTTTTTTTTTCTTCTTACAGGCTTTGTAGCAGAGCATCTAGAGCCAGAGAGATCTTTCTGTAGTTTTTTTTTTTTTAATTCAAACAGGGGGAGGAAGATGGGTCATGAATGCATGTCTCTTACCTGTTCAAAAACTAATCTGTCACCCTCTCCCCAACACCAATTGCAATAAATGTCCCCACCCCCACCACCTTGACCGGTCAACTGGCTTTTGATTTTTGTTTTTTATTTGTTTAATTGAGGGCGGTGGGGTATTGAATTGGGCGAACTTTGGTTTACTGCAATTGGTCCAAAAAGAAAATGACTTAAAAGAGAGGAATAGGATGAGGAGGAGGTGGAGGTGGGGGACGGGACGACGTCGCTTTTGGAGCTGTGGGTTTTGGGGTATGATCAATCTTGAAACGACAGTTTCTGACAAGGTGTATCTCGGAGAAGCAGCTAATTTTGACTACACGTGGGACAGACATGCGTGGGCAGCATCACCTTCCCCTTACCCCCGCCCCCACCCCGCCAAAAAAAGTCTTGTGGTCCCAAAATTCCGACCATTTCTTAGTTTTAAGTTGGCGGAGAGGGTTTGTAATAAAATAATCTTGTTTTCGTCCATCTCCTCCCGAAAATCGTGGAGCACAGACAAGTAAAACTGATTCGAGGGTTAATTTGGTAAAATCTACGTATACCCGCCTCCCTTTATTTAACCCTAAACAGGAAGCGCCACCAGGGGCGATTACGTAAAATCCGTACCTTCCCTCTCCCTCTTCAACCCCCCCCCCCCCCAATTCCCTTAATTAATCAATTAATCACTCCAAAAGTTTATCGCTTTAATTAAATCATTGATTACGACCGAGGGAATGCTGTAGACGGAGGGCCCCCTCCTTCCCACACCCCTTCCTATCTCTGCATGGACGTCGAAGATATCCGTGGAATTTGGCATTTGGGTGGGGTTGTCGGGTTCATCTTCTTGGCGCAAAGGGGCAATGTGGATTTGGGTGGGCTTTCTGGGTCGTTGGTTTTACTCTCGATGAAGAATGAGGGGTTGATTGGCGGGGGGTTTTAGTGATTCAGTACGAGGAAAAGGTTGTTTCGTGTTTCGGTGGGTGTTTTTTGGTTATTGGGGAGGAGGTCGATTCATTGGGGTGTCTTTTTTTAAGTGGTGGGTGGGATTATTTTGGATGTGGGATCGTTCGAGGACTGGAGGGAACGGGTTGAAGCGAAGAGGAAGGGGAGGAAAGTGCACGGCTCGATCCAGCTGCGGCCGAAATGGTGAGGAATCTTGGTTGGATTCATTTCTTGTGGCTTTGTGAATTCGGGATACGTTCATTTCGTTTCTGTTTGTCAGGTTTTCTACGTGGGGTCATGTTGCTTTATGGAAAAGAATTAATTTTTCCCCGGCGTTTTTAATGAAGTAGATGAGGGGGGGGGGGGGACCCACCCTGTTGTGGCCTGTTCTATGGCCAACCGGGGTTGGAAGGGTTTCGTTTGATTAGTAAAAAAATTGTTAGGATGCTGGTAGACGCAAATGTGGCTTGTTAGCGGTTGTGATGTTTTAGGAACTCGAAGAAGACCTGAGTTGACTTCAGTTTGAACTCGGGTAGTGCTTTATGGTGATTAAGTTTGGTCAGGGCATATGGAAGTGGAGTTCTTTCTGGTCTAGCCCTTCTTGTGTTTGTGTTCCGAAGATCAATAGTGATGAATTTTTTTATTAGGGAGAAGCCTTGCTTTGTTTGATGGCGAAACAGAGTTATTTGTTTTATCTTGATGGTAGCAACCGTTGGATGATAATAAACGCAAATGTGGGTAGCCAACGGTTATGCCCTCTGTGGTGCATTGAATCAGACTGGCTTAACGACGATTGAATTCATCGATGTATCAGGAATGGAGCTGCATCTTTTCCAAGTTTGTAGGTTTATAGGTTATCGGAGATGGATGATGACAACCTTTCTTATTGATTTGGTTATATAAATCATATGGATTGAAATTCCACGTGAAAAAGAGCCGTCATCTTATGTTTCTCTATAATGTTCACAAGTCGTTTTGGTTGAGACAGTTTGGCAATTAGCTTGGTGATAAACGGTGCTTCTTCGATACTGCATATTTGGTGAATCTGCTTTGATTTGTCCTTTGGTGTCATTGATCATTTTGGGTTTTCCTCGGCCGTGTATCTACTAAACATCAGTGGCATTTAGATATTCTATTCGCATAAGGAGCAATTTTGTTACATGTGAACAGTTACATCTCTGTGTTCATTATCTTTTGTTTGCAGGCTACAGTTGGATCTTCTGTATGGTTGGAAGATCTGGATGATGCTTGGATAGACGGCGAAGTAATAGAAGTTAAAGATGACGAGCTTAAAGTCCTCTGCACTTCTGGCAAGACGGTTAGTCTGACCTGGGAAAGGCTTCTCATTTTTCTCTTGTGATTTATTCATTTTTGTGCCTAGAAGTGATCTTCCCTAATCTCCATGGTTTCTATGGAAAAATTGAAGCCATTGCTGGTGACAATGTTAACCAAATGGTTTATCTATTTCCCTCACTTTTTGTGGGTTTTGAGTCCAGGTTGAAGTCAAGGCCTCAGCTGTATTTCCTAAAGATACAGAGGTTCCTTCGAGTGGAGTGGACGACATGACAAAACTAGCTTATCTACATGAACCTGGAGTTCTGCAGAATCTACGGATAAGATATGACATGAATGAAATTTATGTAAGCGCATGATTTATCTTACACCTAATCCATGTGGATGTTTCTCTATTTATATTGTGTTGTCTATGATATTCGAAGCTGATGGTTAGTTATTTCAGACATACACAGGAAGTATACTGATTGCCGTAAATCCTTTTAGAAAATTGCCTCATTTATATGACGGCCATATGATGGCTCAGTATAAAGGAGCTGATATTGGTGAGCTGAGTCCTCATCCTTTTGCTGTTGCTGATGCTGCATACAGGTACTTAAGAAACAGCCATGCCATGTGTCAAATGCATCTACTGGATGACACGGCCTCTTGTGCAATGGTTATATTTTGATTGTTAGTAACCAGGATCTGCCAAAAGAGACTGAATAAATGTTTGCACCGCTTTGGTCCAGCATCCTGGAATTTTTATGATTCATGAAGATGTGTTCTTATAATATGTAATGAAATTTGTTGGTTAGGGCAGACTTATGATAAAGGACGAAAAGAGTCAGGCAATATTGGTGAGTGGTGAAAGTGGGGCTGGTAAAACAGAAACCACCAAGCAACTCATGCGCTATCTTGCTTACATGGGTGGAAGAGCGGCAGATGAAGGGAGGTCTGTTGAGCAGCAAGTTTTAGAGGTAAGTCCCCAAGGTGAAGTGATATATGATATCTACCCTTTTTGCTCTTCGTACATTTTTATGATTCCCCCATCTTCCCTGTTTTACAGTCTAATCCTGTTCTTGAAGCATTTGGGAATGCCAAGACTGTCCGAAATAACAACTCAAGGTGGGGATCATCATCTTTCTAGTGGTCACTATACTTATCCCAGCGGTTTCTGGCTTTATCTCACTATGCTAATTTGTCTTTATCTCACTATGCTAATTTGTTAAATCCAGTCGATTTGGTAAGTTTGTGGAAATCCAGTTCGACCAACGGGGGAGAATATCTGGAGCTGCTATTCGAACATATTTGCTTGAAAGGTCGCGGGTTTGTCAAGTGTCTGATCCCGAGAGAAATTACCATTGTTTCTACATGCTTTGTGCCGCTCCGCAGGAGGTGAACTCAAGCCTCGCATCCGAACCGTGCTCCTAGTTGCATTCATCTCATGGCCATATGCATTGATTCTTAAGTACACTTACATGTGACCCTATCCATATCTAGTTCCATACGCGGAAGGCATTTTTTAAGGCACAAGCTTTGCCATTTCCGTCATGGCATTGACTTTCTAAATTGAGAAAATGATATAACAGTTTAAACTACAATATGCATTCATATTGTTGGGATGGTCACTTTGATCTCAATTGTGTATGATGGAGCAAAAAGTATATTACTGTTTCATTTTTAAATTCTACGGATTTCATTCTGCAAGATTCCCAAGTTCTTCCTCTTTTTGACAGGAGGTCGAGAAGTATAAATTAGGTCCGCCAAATACATTTCATTATCTAAACCAGTCAAATTTTTACGAGTTGGAGGGTCTTGATGAGTCTAAGGAGTACCTTGCAACAAGGAGGGCGATGGAAGTTGTGGGAATGAGCCCTTCAGAACAGGTACCATTGTTAGGGAATTAATCCACTTTTCCTCAATTTTGTTGCTAATAAATTTACATATTTTCTTTTACGTCCTAGGATGCCATATTTAGGGTGGTGGCCGCAATTCTTCACCTTGGAAACATTGAGTTTATTAAGGGAGAGGAGATGGACTCGTCCATGCCTAAAGATGAAAAGTCCAGATTTCATTTAAAAACTGCTGCTGAGCTATTTATGTAAGTGATTGCCTCATGAAATTATGAAGGCGTTCTGGTATTGATACATCATTCTTTCCTTACATCTTTCTCTAGGTAGAGATACATCATTCTAACGATGGGCTTTTCAGGTGCGATGAGGGAGCACTTGAAGATTCTCTTTGCAAGCGTGTGATGGTAACTCGTGATGAAACCATAACAAAATGGTTGGATCCTGAGTCTGCAACTGTCAGTAGAGACGCGTTGGCCAAAATAGTATACTCTAGATTGTTTGATTGGTGAGTTTTGGGAGATTCCATCTACAATCATCGGTTGATTTAAAGTGATATTTATGGTGAATGTACTAATAAATGTTTTCCATGGAGCTTTTACCCTTTTCACCGTTCCCACTGCGACTTCTGTGCTCATTGACATATACATTTCTTTTACTTGCAGGATTGTAGAAAAAATAAATAACTCAATAGGGCAGGACTCCAACTCGAAGTTTTTAATTGGTGTGCTTGATATTTACGGATTTGAGAGTTTCAAGAGAAACAGGTGCTTGATGGTAAATACATTGGTTGTTGCTTGACAAATCCAGTTTACTGTTGTGAGTTAAATAGAATAATTTTCCTGAATACTCCTGAGCTTTTCAGGAAATTGAATCATAAATAAGATCCTCTATTTAAGTGTAAATGGTTTTTTTGGTAATAATTTAAGTGTAAATGTTACCAAATAATCTATACTACTATTATGTGGATCCACGTGACTTACTTTTTTTGGAGTATTGACCTTTTTTATTAAAGGAATGATATGTAAATTGTCTACTTGAGACTAATCCTGTGATACATAAAAGAAATTTCTCGGTGCATGTTGCATACAAGCTCTTGATCATGGTTTCCTGCCATTGAATCATCTTAAATTGGATTATTTTTCGTTCGAGGAGGGATGTGCCCCCTGACATCGCTTATTACTGCAGTTTCGAGCAATTTTGTATCAACTTAACCAATGAGAAACTTCAGCAGCACTTTAATCAGGTCAGTCTCTCCCTCTGTCAACTCCCTCTTCTCTTGTCTGTCTGCAAGGCGTGTGCTCGCAACAAGAAATGCCATTCTTCCAAATGCAATTCAAACTGGGGACGCATCTGCATGATCATGCACTCGACGGGAGTTATGAACTAGTCACGCCATTATACTAGTAACAATGCGATTGATTCAGAACAGATCCACACCAACACATGGAATGCTGATTCTTTTCTATATGTACTTCAGCATGTTTTCAAAATGGAGCAAGAGGAGTACACAAAAGAAGAAATTGATTGGAGCTACATTGAGTTTGTCGACAATCAAGATATCCTGGATCTCATTGAAAAGGTCAGCATGCCAGTGATTTGCCGTACATTCGGACTGCTTTTCCAAGTTCATTTATAGTGATGACGAGTACTAGCTTTTATTTGGATTATTAACCATCTATTTTGGAAGTTCAAATCAAAAAGACTTTTCCAAGGTTGTTCTTAAGCTATCAAGTCATTCAGTTTTTCATATATTTCCTAGGAAAGCTGTTCTTTAGTTATCGTTTATACTTCATTCAGTTTGTTTCTTAACTTGCAGAAACCTGGTGGTATCATTGCTCTTCTCGATGAAGCCTGGTATGCGGAGTTTTGAGAATAGAGGACTCCATTTGCATATCATATCTGCAGGAACAAATAAGGCCAGAAGTCTGGATGTTTATTTTAAGTTTTATGTCTGATATTGCTGTTCTGTTACTTTTGCAGCATGTTTCCAAGATCTACAAATGAGACATTTGCTCAGAAGCTGTATCAGACTTTTAAAGATCACAAACGATTCAGCAAACCCAAGTTGGCAAGAAGTGATTTCACAATTTGCCACTATGCCGGAGATGTAAGCACAAGTGGTATAATAATTTGTTTTCTTCATCTTATGGCTTTCAATGTTTGCAAAGCTTGTGATCTAGTTTGCAATAGAAACGGCAATACGCAACTGATATTTTTTTTTTTTTGGTAGAAAGGGGAATTTATAGATGCATCATAACAGTTTAGCGTACAACTGATATTTTTTCTTGTCTTTTTAATGCATTTCAGGTAACCTATCAAACAGAACACTTCTTAGACAAGAACAAAGATTATGTTATTGCAGAGCATCAAGCATTGTTGAGTGCTTCTGAGTGTTCTTTTATTTCCGGTTTGTTTCCGCCTTCGGCCGAGGACTCGACCAAGCAGTCAAAATTCTCATCAATTGGATCTAGATGTAAGGTAGATTATCTGTACCTTTGCGATTAATTGCTTTCCAAATTATATTATTTTCATCTCTTTGTGGAAAATTGATTATTTTGCTTGTCCAGCAACAATTACAAGAATTGCTTCAAACGCTGAGTGCCACAGAGCCGCATTATATTCGATGTGTGAAGCCAAATAATCTTTTGAAGCCATCCATTTTTGAGAATAAAAATATCCTCCAACAACTACTTTGTGGGGTAAGGGTTTTATAATCCTGATGGTTGACTTCGTATAAAACTGCTTCAATTTATCGAGTTTAACTTTTGTGGTAAGGGTGTTATGGAAGCAATTAGGATCAGTTGTGCGGGTTATCCAACAAGAAAGCCCTTTTTTGAATTTATAAAACGGTTTGGCATCTTGGCTCCAGAAGTTCTTGACCGGAGGTATTTCTTTTTATCATTCTTTTGCTTTCTTTTTCCGCATTGCATGCCAATTTAAATGATGGACATCGGCTCCAAGTAGGTCGGATGAGGCAATTATTTGTAAGAGGCTTCTGGAGAAGATCAGGCTCGATGGCTATCAGGTATATAATCTTTGAATCTGGTTTTGCCGAGGCTGTTGTTGGTCTTTTTATATATTATTTGGGTGGGCTTGCTATTGCATAACTAATGAAGCCTGCAGTTTGTATCTCTACCAAAATGACAAAGATTTTTTCTTGCTGGGCAACAAATGAAGAGTTTGTTTCTTCTTTCTTTGAGGATGAATTTCGTGCAACGAAGATGCTTCTGGGAATCTGTCGAGAGACTGGAGAACTTTCGTCCTCAAGGAAGAAAAATTTTAAACGATTTTAAATCTCTCAAATGATTGTGCATTGGTTGTCCGCTAGTTGCTGAAGAACTGTTGTCACAATTTATTATTACTCAAGAGTTTCTTCTTCATGGGAATCGAATTAGGTTTCTAGATATCATCTTTTCTGAGCATAAGCTGCAAACGGTTTGATGATCTAACTGGATAAACCTGCTTGTAGATTGGTAAAACGAAGGTCTTTCTCAGAGCTGGTCAAATGGCAGAACTTGATGCACGGAGGATTGATGTCTTGTGTAGATCTGCATGTCGCATCCAGAGGAAAATGCGTACTTATATGGCACGGAAAAGTTTTCTCTTGCTCCAGCAGTCTGCCATCACGATTCAAGCTGCTTGTAGAGGTAAACAAGGGCGATTGGTTTCTTAATTTATGCTCTATGTTTTTCATTGGACTGCTAATTCCGGTCACATTTCAGGACAACTTGCTCGTGACTCCTTTGAGATCATGCGCCGCGAAGCTGCCTGCCTGATAATTCAAAAGGATGTGCGCATGTATTGTACTCGGAAAGCTTACAAGAACTTGTATTCCTCTTCTATATCCATCCAGAGAGGCATGCGTGGGATGGCTGCTCGAAGTGAGTTACGCTTAAGGAAGCAAATCAAGGCTTCTGTTCTGATCCAGGTGAACTTTTACCCAGTGATTATGCAACTTCAAACAATACTTTCAAGCATAAAGAATTTTGGCATTATCGCACTTTACAATTATCTGTTTTACATTTTCATCACTGAAATAACATTTGTTCTTACTGTAGCTATGTTGTAATCTGTTGATTATTGTTTTCTTTGAACGAGTTGTAATTCTTCATTTCAGAGTTACGGTCGCATGTTCTTGGCACGAAATCGATACAGTATGCTTAGGAAAGCAGCAGTTACAACCCAATGCGCATGGAGAGGAAGAGTTGCTCGTAAAGAACTGCGGGAGCTTAAGATGGTAATGTAATCTTAAGCCCTATTTTAATTTTCTGGAGCAATTTTAAAATGATGATTGTTTCAGTCTAATGACACGCCGTGTCTGTAGTTACATAGAGTACCTGGAATGAAGAAATGTTAACGACATCATGTTGTGAGAACCATATCGAACATTAAAACGTTGAAAGACTTGAACAAAGTCAAGATCAGTTCAAATAGTTATGGATGCAACACTTAAAAAAAATGGATGCAACATCTCCTTCAAAGTCTATCATTTCATGATCCACATTCACTGAAGATCCGCAGTACTTAGAACATGGCCCTTGAATTTTGGTTAATTGCTTGTTTTTGGTAGTAAAGGGGGTAGATTGCTTAAATGCATAAGCTTATGCAAAAGAACAATTTTATATCTATAAATGGTTTATCAATTTTATGTCTATGTGACAGGTAACTAGCTGAAATATATAACTACGCTTGAAATTATCTCGAACAGACTTTTTTTGTTGGTAGTGAAGGATAGATATCATTAATTAGTCATCCAGGGTTTTAGGTTACAGAACCAAAAAGAAATCCAGTGTTGCACGGAATGTCATCGTGCAATAAATCCAAAATGAAATCCGGTGGATAAACAAAAGTGCAAGGAGTCTTCCGCTGGAGTGCCTCCTTAGCTAGCCTGTCTGCAACCCTGTTTTGCTCCCTCGCGACGTGCGATATCGTAGTCTCCTCAAACCTAGACAATAGCGACCTGCATTCATCCATCAGAGGGGTTAAGAAAGTGGTTGGCTGTTGGGAACCATTTAGATAGTTTACTAGGGTGGATGCATCTGTTTGTATCGCTAGGTGTTTGATTCCTTTGTCTTGAGCTAGTCGGATTCCTTCAATGATAGCCCGAGCTTCGGCTATTAGGCAGTTTGCATTTGCTTTTCTGGCAGAGAAACCTCCAAACCAGGTTCCTTTTTGGTCTCTGATCACGCCTCCTAGACCCACATTTAGGTCTCCTTGCTTTGCAGCTGCATCTATGTTCAAGATGAAGGGCATGTCAGGGCTTGGTTCCCATCTGTTTTGTGTCGATGCCTGTCTATTGTGAGTTTCCATGTTGTCCACGAGGTTGGTGCTTATTGCCTCTTGGTTGATTTCTGTGTGTGGGGTTTGTGTCTTGCTCGTTCTTCCTAGTAATGCTTGTATTTCTGCTGCATTTTCCATTATCTGTGCATAGGGGTCTCTGGAGCTGGCCTTGTCTATAAAAACATTCTTGTTTCTCTGCTTCCAAAGGTGCCATGTCACTGAGGTGAATAGGATTGGCCACTGTATTCCTCTGTATGTTGTTGATCTGGCTTTTGATGTGTTAGATTCCTTTGTACATGCGAGCCATAAGAAAATTTTCTGCTTTGGAAGGATTGGTAATTTCCAGATCCACTTTACTTTAGCATCCTCGTAGCTTCCTTCCTTTTTGTGTGCAAGGGCATAGGCCGATGCATTAGTGAATTCCCCATCGCTCGACGGTTTCCAGGTCAGTTGGTCCCCATTTGAGGTGTTCCTATCATCTAGAGCTAAAGATGTTATATGTTCCCAAATCTCTGTAGGGAGGTAGTTTGCTGATCCTATTCTCATCCATCCCTGTTTATTGTGGTAGTCAGCAACTGACCTGTCGATTTCTGTCTTATGAAGGGGGTTGTGGGTTATATCTGAAAAGGAGTTGTGAGAGGACTTTCTATTTAAAATGTTTGCAAACAGGGTCCCGCATCACTATTTCCTGAATTTTGTTTGTTTTCTTGGTTCTTGTTATCTTCCTCCAAGAAATGTGGTTTTTCAATATTGGAGGTTGTATTTACTACTTATAGATGGAGCGGAACAAACGTAGGGGTGACAAGCGTTTGTTGTCGCCAAGGACACTCGCTTCTATTATCCTAGTGTCGTTGCCTAGGTCATAGTCGTTGATTGGTTATTGATTATTAGGGTATAGTTACTTATGTGGGTATACGTAGGGCTTGAGTAGGTTTCGTTTTCGGGATATGCCCTGTGATCATGTACGAACATATTTTATGTGGGTTATATATTATTACTTGTCAAAAAAATGTGGTTTTTCAATGATAAACTAATTGGGATCGTTTGTTTGGGAATATTGATAGGCTGCTAGAGAAACTGGAGCTCTGCAGGCTGCGAAAACTTTGCTAGAAAAGCAAGTAGAAGAACTGACTTGGCGATTACAACTGGAGAAACGCATGAGGGTGAAGCCTTTTATTTTAAATGTTTACAAATGCCGTTTTCTCTTGTGGGTTTGTGTGATGATCGCAAAGATCTTTATGCAATTTGTTTCCAACAAACTGTGTTGTTATAGAATGAATCCTTATTTACCAGAAAAAAGCTGTTGTTATATCGTATATTGTTTCTTTGTGCTCTTTTGGTATCATGCATCATGAAAGTGTTTTACCGCTGTAGTTACTTGTAAAATATTTTAAGTATCGGGATTCATGTAGGACATGAAATAATGGTCTTGCGCATCTGCAATGTAGTTGCCTTTTGTTCCAAATTTAAATGTCCTTCATGGTTTGAATGATCAACTGAACTCTTTAGTAATTGGATATGGAAATGAATTCTCATACAGCACAACATAATGGGAGGGTAGGCCAATACTGCTGATAGTTGCTTCTGAATTTTTGTACCAGATATAATTATACATTTGCTTGCTACTTTACTCTTTGCAATTTACAGGCTGACTTGGAAGAAACAAAGACTCAAGAAAATGCAAAGTTACAGTCTGCTTTGAGCGACGCACAACGTCATCTTAGAGAGACTCAAGAAATGCTTATTAAGGAACGAGAAGCTTCGAAGAAGGCTGCTGAGGTGGCGCCCGTTGTACAGGAGGTGGCCGTGGTTGATAATGCATTGATCGAAAATCTGACGACTGAAAATGAAAAGCTAAAGGTATGAAACCTTGCAGTATGGTATTTTCATTTTTTTTAATAGCTATTAAAAAATATATCAATTTATTTTTCATTTGGAGTATGTCTTTGAAGTCATTCTTAACTTTTTTTTATTATTTCAGGAGTTGGTGAATTCATTGGAAAAGAAACTTGATGATACTGAGGCAAAATTTGAGGAGACAAGAAACATTAGCGAAGAAAGGTTAAAGCAAGCTATGGATGCTGAGTCGAAGATAATTGAACTGAAAACTAACATGCAAAGGTCTTTTCTTGTTCATGTGGAGCATTTCATTTTCGCCAGAGAATGTTCTGTTCGTTCGTCTCTTTTTACGCCATTTGGTGAATGTTCTGTTCGTTTACAGGCTCCAAGAAAGAATCGAGGACATGGAGTCTGAGAATCAAATACTCCGTCAGCGAACACTTGCAAATCCAGCCGGAAGAAAGTCGCAGGTTTTTTTAGTTCTCTTCATTGTGTTTTATTTTTTAACTGTTTGTATGCACACATAGAATATACCAATGTTTTATACGCTTTTAGGATTTACCTTTCATTTCTGTCTGTAGATTATGGAAAATGGCCATGTTATGGTCGAGGAGAGTGACACACATGTAAGCTTCTATTCCTTTTCGGATATCAAATTCTCTAGACTGGTATCGTTAGCTTGTCTTCACTATATATTCTGTTTGTTAATGACACAACTTCTGCGTGAACCACAGACTGGTAGCCCAGGTAAGAAGTCTGATCCCGATTCAGATGGCAAGCTCAGGAAAGCAAATATTGAACGACAACAGGCACGTTTTCACATTTGGTCAAGAATTATTCCAGCTGGCATGGTCTTCTTTCTTTCTTTCCTTTTTTATGGTAAGCTATAGCTTATGAGGTTCTTCTGTACTTTTTCATTTGTAGGAGAATTTTGACGCTCTTATTAATTGCGTGGTGAAGAATATTGGCTTTAGTCAAGGGAAGCCTGTCGCGGCTTTTACAATTTACAAGTGTCTCCTACATTGGAAGTGCTTTGAGGCGGACAAGACTAACGTGTTTGATCGACTGATTCAATTGATTGGTTCTGAATTTGAGGTAATAGTCGAAAGCATTGGAATTGTCCGCGTAAAATCTAAGATTGGTCTAGCCTTTTACAAATAAATTGTAAGGTTGCGAACATTAACATCCATCCCTACTTTCCGCACTAGTCAAGGTAGCACTGTGGTCTGGGCATGCCCCTTTTGGTTCGCCATTGATAAAACTAACCTGCTTATTTACTAATACTCATCTCAAGCTACTTTCAATAGGAATTATTATTCCAATGCTATTTTATCCAGTTCAGACTTATTCTTGTTATTAGCAAATTGCATAATTTTGTTTTGTCGGTCTAATGTATCAATTGTATTGTTTTGTTAATGCATCACATTAAGTGTTCTCTCCATGATGTGTGTTCCAAAGCTCCAAATAAACAAATCAAAGCAATACTCAATGTCTTTATTCCTCTATGTGAGAAAACTAGTTAGATAATCTATCGCGATTGTGTGCTATCTTTAGTCCTATCCAAAGTCCTTTTCGGCTGCTAACCAATAGACCAAAATTCTGTTGGTTAATCTCCTAGAGCTATGTCATCTTGTTTGACGGTTCTGCTTTTTCTAGGCATTCAATGACATATATTCATTTATGGGCAGAATGAAGATGACAATAATCACATGGCCTATTGGTTATCAAACACATCCACACTTTTGTTCTTGCTTCAGCGAAGCTTGAAATCAGGTGCATCAAACAGAAAACCTCCGCAACCGACATCCTTGTTTGGGAGGATGACAATGGTACTTAGTACTTAACAAGCACTCTATCTTTTTAATGTTGACTTGTGCTGGATAAATCATTGGTGCTATTGGAAGTCCTCGTGATATTAAGGATGATTTTTTCCAGGGATTCCGGTCCTCGTCTTCCAGTGCACATTTTGCAGCCGCTGCCGCCGCAGCAATCCACCAAGTAGAGGCCAGGTATCCAGCTCTCCTGTTCAAGCAGCAGCTCACTGCATATGTGGAGAAAATATATGGAATAGTAAGAGACAACTTGAAGAAAGAGCTGGGATCTTTTCTGTCCCTGTGTATTCAGGTATTTTTTTGTACATTATATGGGACTTATCAAATGGTACATTTACTAATGCCAGGCGATTTGTTACCCGTCATGTAAATGTCATTGCAGATTATTCTTTCACTAGATGAGGCTGATTTTCAGTAATTTCATGGTGCAGGCACCAAGATCATCTAATGGAAGAACTCCGCTCACCCACTGGCAAAGCGTCATTGAATCTTTGAACAAACTTCTTTCTACCTTGAAGGAAAATTTTGTATGTGATTCAGTGCTTTTCGGTCGGTTCTCAGTGTCTAGAAAGATGCTAAACACTCATTTCATTATTTTAGGTACCTCCTATTTTGGTACGGAACATCTTTACTCAAACATTCTCATATGTCAATGTTCAACTATTCAATAGGTATTGCCTTTCCTTTGTACTACTTTAATATAACTAAAATCATTCGGTAGTGGTTGTTAATGGATTATTTGGGTAACTTCCAGTCTTCTCCTTCGTCGTGAGTGTTGTACCTTCAGCAATGGGGAACATGTAAAGGCTGGATTAGCTGAATTGGAGTTATGGTGTTGCGAGACAAAAGAAGAGGTATGCATTATGACCTGAATTTTGTTTCTGTCAACTGGTGGTGAATCTTTTGGAACAAAAAACAACATTGACATTATCCTTACAAATAAATTATTCCTCAAACTCGTTAAAGAAAAGGACCTGAGGATAATTTGTGTCCTTGAGGGCTGATTCTGTTACGATATTTCTAATTGAATGTGAAAAATCACAGTATGCTGGCTCGTCTTGGGATGAACTGAAACACATTAGACAGGCCGTTGGATTCTTGGTAAGTTGCTTAATTTCTTGTAGCACTCATCTTTTTCTGTCGCTGTGCGTGATCTTTTATCAGCACCTAGTGTATATGAACATGAAACATCTTAGTAATCTAATTATATGAAATTGAAATGAAATCCAAAAAAATGGGATGCTATCTCTTATTCATCGGACACATTTGTCTCTTAACCATGTGTTGTGTAACCCATGGAATTTTGTTATCATGTTTTCTGTGTGGAGAATTAGACCTTTCTCTAAACTCATTTGCTCTTTATTCAACCCTTGATGCTCAGGTTATTCATCAAAAGTATAGGATTACCTATGATGAAATTACCAATGACCTATGCCCGGTGAGTCTCCCTCTCTCTCCCACTCCACGTCAAAAGGAAAGGAGAAGGATTCTGAGAATGTTCTAACAAGAGGAATTGTATGACTCTCTGATGAAGAAAAGAGAAATAAAATTTTGTGTTGAACAAAGGGTCGACAAGCCAACACGTGTACTTTCTTAAGATAAACCTGTCTTCTACATGATAAGTTGCCGGATCATTTGTCTGACTAGTGTCTGTTCAGTGACGTGCTGTTGTTGAATCCTACTTTTGAGTGCTGTGCTAATTTGCTCTGACCACATGTCCAATTCTTGTCAGGTAATGAGTGTGCAGCAGCTATACAGACTATGCTCACTCTATTGCGATGACAGCTACAACACCAAGAGCGTTGCCCCGGAGGTAATCCCTCGCAATCTGCTCCTCATAGCCAGTTGTAGATTTACTTTGAAACTAAAAGGCCTCCTTTTCATATTGTTTAGGTAATTTCAAGCATGAAGGTACTAATGACAGAGGACTCCGACGATTCCGCCAACAGTTCATTCTTGCTGGATGACAATTCAAGGTACAAGTCCTTTACGGACCTTGTAGACCCGGAAAATAAACTGTTTGCGCAGCATGCTTGTCCTTAATGGGATTCTCATGCCTTCTGATTACATAGAATCATGTATCCCCTGCGCATCTCTATGATACCCTGATTATGCCGTTTTCCCTTTTAATGTTGGGTACACAGCATCCCGTTTTCAGTAGATGAACTCTCGAATGCACTACAAGAGAAGGATTTTGATGGTGTTAAGCCCTCGGAGGAGCTGCTGGAGAACCCGGCCTTCCGTTTCTTGCAGGAACCATAGAGGAAAGCTCGCAAACCTCGCGCAGCTAATTGATTTGTAAATCTTCTACTGTTAGTTTTCCATCCTCAAAGGGTGTAAATTTCTTTTCTTATTTCTATAGCCTAATCAATGCCTTCACCCACCCACCCCCGCCTCGATATGTAGGTCTCTCAGTTCGTTCATTCATTTTTTGATTGCATTCTACATTGTAGAATAGTTTTGACATAGGGAGTAGTGGTTAATTCAGAGGTGGGGCTAGATAGAAATTCATCCTTTCTCTCTTTTTTGTTGTCTCGTACACTTAGGAATTCTGGCATTCTTTGTGCTCTTTTTGAGTCTCATGAGCAAAAGGACTTCACAATGTAATCATGTATCTTGCAACAGTTGTTGGCAATGAAGGTCACTATTTGTTCATAGATACATTGCAATGTTCTTCTCTTGAGATGATCCTGGCTTCTAGAACCTAAGGATACCCGATTCCGATCGAATCGACTCTTCAAATATGTGCAATGATGCTCGAGTTTGTGCCCCGACCCGTGGGGAGGAATTCACATGGGATCTGTGAATTCAGGGACCAAGTTTCCTCCCTGGTAAGCGACCTTATAACATTTCTATCCTAATCCTAAGGAAGGGACTTTATACCAAAAATAATGCCCCAAAATCAAAGAAACTTCATTATTTTGGAGGGCCACTTATTTTCAATTACAATACAACACACCATCTACATCGAAATTTCATATTTGTCGGACTACTAGTTATATCTATCCGTGCTCTCATACAGATGGGCGTCTGGCCATCAGCAAGATCTAGTCATGCCGCCGAAGGTAAGGACGAGGGAGCGAGAGCTCAGAAATCATAGGCAAGCGTTGGCCCTCTCTTGCATCAATTCAGATGTAGTTTGGTCCAGGGGGTCTGGAAAGTTTTTCTTTCACTACATGTGGCCTATTTGGTCCATTTTTCTTCACTGGCCTGATTGGTATTGGAATTGGGAATGCAAAATCTCAGCCACTATATCCTCTCGCCAGTGCTTTTCTTCCTCACTACCATACTAAGAAACTCCATGTTTGTCTTCATCCCCATCGCCCGAATGATTCCGAAAAACCATCCGAGTGAACTGTGTCTGTGTGTGTCTGTGCGAATTCGAACATACATTCAGCCATCAAATCTTGTTGGCGAGACATTGTTGGCGATGTCTCCATGGTCAACCACACAGTACCACTGCCATTGACAGTAGCGACTGGATAATTAACATGGGAGGAGTGAGTTAGAGGGAAGGAGGACCCTGGAAGCTTACTCAAATGGATGGGATGTTTCTGCAATTCATCAAATCTCTCTCGCTGTCGCTCTTACACTGCTGGCAGTTTACTGATAAAAACAGCAAGAAGGTTTTGGTTGTTCTGCAACAAGATGCCCTCGTTGATGTGGAATCATAATCATCAGTCTTCAATATATATATATATGTCAACTGTATCATGAACAGTAGACATAGATTCTCTAGTTCCTGGTGTTTACACAGAGTAATTCTCGGCCGTCGATTGATATTAAAAAACAATTGACGAATTGTAGATGATTTAGTCATCGACTAGACAACTCCATAGATCGGGAACGTCGAGTCGACTCCTGCGACCGGAGCCCAATCGACTCTTGAGAATGCTTAGTCAAAATTAAAGTCAACAAAGGAATCAAGCACGTGATTTTTAGCCTCTAACCACAGCGGTTACGAAGGAATTGAAACATGTGATGGAATGTGGGCAGTTACGAGACAATTAACTTAGTATAAAATTAATTGTAGTATAAATAGTAGAAAGCTTTCTTGTGACAGGGGACGATAATCACTATGAGACCCAGAATGGGTTGTTTGGTCTTCTTGTACTTAAGTAATTTACTATAATAATGAAAGTAAGTTCTTTCGTTGTTTTTGTGTGATTCTTAATCTCTGTTTCTTTACTTTCATTGACGACCGCATTTCTTTTCTTTTATTATTTCACGTTGCTATCGCAACGTGTTATTCACCGCAAACACATAATATGTATAGCATATATATAAATAGATCATATTCATTTCTTTCGCAACTCCTCCCCTACTTCTTCTATCCTTTGCTTACAGAAAAACCAGTCATGCCGCCGAGGATCGCAGGCGGTCATGATCATGGCCCTCCGTGGATAAAGCAGCTGCACTTTCTGAACATAGACGGACAAAGGTTTCTGTCTGGCAGTGACGACGGAGCCTCAAAAGAGCACACTCCAACTTCATACCTAAATAATCTGCGACTACTCTTGCAACAGAACACAACTGTCCGAATGTGATATGTGGAATACAATGGAATGGAATATCTCCAAATGATGTTGTTTCTAAGTACTCATAGTCACTGTTTTAAAATATTAATTTTTTATAATTTTAGTTCCGCGATTTGAACCGACTTATAAACAATAAATTAAATATTTTTAAAATTTGAACCGTATTTCGTAAATTTTAAACTAACGAAAGTACAAACCTCTCGGATCCACGAAAAGAGTTAGTTGTACATCATCAAAGAGCCCGTTTCTTTATTTGGCCCGGCCCGAAAGCCCTTCGCCTTCTAACCGACTGATCTGATCGAAAGACCGGCACGACGTAGGGTAACAACAAGGTAGAATCGAGAAGGTCCGGCCATGGCGATATCATCATCGGCGGCGGCCGCGGCGATGGCTCATCCACACGTCCAAGTCCGACAGTTTACGAGGTTTTCGTCTACGTCCTTCTCCCATTTTGTGTATCTAAAGAGAGGCCACCGTTGTCGGAAACTAGACGGATTTGGTGTCCGTCCGCTTAGTTCGATCCGGGCGATGTGTGATGGCACGTCTTCTTCCTCATTTGGGTCGAGGTTAGAGGATAGTGTGAGGAAGACCGTGTCTGATAACCCCGTGGTTGTTTACTCGAAGACTTGGTGCTCGTGAGTTTTTTTATCGTCCGTCTTTTCCTTGTTTTGCGGTTGTTGCGGGCGATGGAGGCGGTTTTTTTGTCTGAAGCGGTGTTTTTGTGGTTGTTTTTTTGTTGGGGGTGTTGCTGAAGATACTCTTCGGAGGTGAAGGCTTTGTTCAAGAGGATCGGTGTTGAGCCGACGGTTGTTGAGCTCGACGAATTGGGTGAGTAAAAATCCATTCACATCTTTGTTAAATCCTAGTTTGACGTTATTCTCGTGTTGTTCCTGAGGGGCGGTTGTCGTTCTGATCTTTGTGGCTGCTGTTGTGATGTGTTTGATCTTGAACTGGTGGTCTAATGTGGACTTTCTCCAGATGCTATTCTGTCTATCTGGATTTGCTGGTGTCTTTCAGAAAGTTGGAATAATGTTCTTTCGCAGAAATCCTTTTGCCAGTTCCTTTTTTCCCTTCCTTTATGTAACCCGAAGTGGGTATATGTTGTATCCAAATGATCAGCAGTGTATCATGCTGGGAAGTTATAAGAGTGATCACCATGCTTATGTGTGTGCTTTTTGTCGTTTGATGTGTTTGTTTGCAAAGTTAACGGTTAGACAAGGGTAATGGTGGTTCAAAGAATAGGTCCTTTTAGCCTTGAATCTAGGTTGCAATATGAAGGTACTACTCCGTGGGATAAAGGCTTATTTGTTGACACAATAAGTCTTTCGTATTGCACTTTTCCTCAGCTGAAGAGGGGCTGGAGTTCTTGCTTTCCAGTATTTGTTAGTCAGGCACTGTATTTATTTGTTAAAGTTGGGGTGTTATGCTTTCTTGTTCAACTGCTGGGCATCTTGGCCATTTAACCAAAAT
Source organism: Melastoma candidum (assembly GCA_023653495.1). Classification (NCBI taxonomy): domain Eukaryota; kingdom Viridiplantae; phylum Streptophyta; class Magnoliopsida; order Myrtales; family Melastomataceae; genus Melastoma; species Melastoma candidum. The sequence continues at coordinate 1,547,136 of CM042887.1, forward strand.
TTAGCATGCTATCTTCTTACGTCCTCAAAAAAAAATCCACATATGCTCACTTGAGGATATCATGTTAATTCAGGACCCCAGGGACCACAAATACAGAAAGTATTGGAGAGACTTACGGGTCAACATACTGTACCGAATGTATTCATTGGTAATACCCAAATTACCTTTTCTTTCTATTGATTTACTCGGTTTAAATTAATCAATCATCATGATGCATGTGTTTTATATATTCTCTTTGGCATCCACCTTGACGGGTGCTCATACTGTCCAATTTTAGTGTGCCTTGAGCCCTTAACGTGTCAATATGAGATAAAGGTTATCTCAAGAATGTATATTTAATTACAGCTATTTACATTGTTGTTCTCTTTAATTTTATTGCCTTGATTGGCTATCTTAACACCCAGAATCGTAAGTCCATAGAATGTTATAGATATAGCGTTTCGAGCATGACATGCGTTGCCGTATGAGAGCTGAACATTACTACTTATTAGGGAACAGAAAATAGGTGAATTGAAATTCAAAATTGGGCTTTTTAAGGTTGGACCTCTGCAAAACATTTTCACTGTATGACCTTCTGAACCATAACCAAAATGATAGCAATAATTCATCCCTTGTTTTTCCTTTCCATTCAACATTTGACTTCCATGTCTATTCAGTTGATGCTGATATCATATATTGATTCCTCTGTAGGTGGAAAACACATCGGTGGGTGTACAGGTAAAGCCCCTTCCATTTTCTTTTTTGACTGACCCAATTCCTAGTTAAGCTATCAAGTTTCCAACAGTTATGATGCCGGGTTTCCCATCTTAGAGTCTCAGTTTAGACCTACTGTTTTGGGTGCAGATACTGTGAAGCTTTATCGGCAGGGGGAACTGGAACCTCTCTTGGCGGAGGCTAACGGTAAGAAGGCATAATCCAAGGTCTGCCATCATTTCTTGCAAGACATGCTTGAATTACTCCAGCGTCATAACGCCCAAGAAGAAACCAGAATCAGTGAGAACCCGATACCTGCATTAACTTATGAATCCGTTTTGCTGGACTCAGTCATCTCACTGGCCTCGTCAGTTGTTGTAATTTTTTAAGTGTCTGTCACATATAGTATGTGACAATAAGGGAATGTGATTTGTCCCAAGTACTGTTTTTTGAATACCTTAACACCATGGAGATGACTTTTCTGGCCCCTTGTATTTTTGAACTAGAGGTGATGTTTAAAATGGTCTTCTGATTAATGTTATCTTGTAAGTGCTTGTTGTGAATCGATCATCCGATCCCTTACTATGTTGTTTGTCACGAGGATTCAATTGAAAAGTTCAAACAAGAAAGGAGGTAAGCTGCTAATTTCGTGGAAAATTTTTTGGGAGAAAAAGAGAAGGTGAGAGAGGTTTTAGGACGGTGTGCGGGGCAACCTGCGGAACGTCGAATGGTTGTGTAATAACGACGCTCGAGCATTGACAACCGCAGAAGCCGTCACTCCCAGGAAAATGAGAGCGGCATTGTGAGGGTCAATGGTGGCGATAAGAGTAGCGCTACGGCTCTGTGGTGGCACTGCCTTCAGGGACGCCCCAAGTCTCTTCCTTGCTCAAGCTGCAGCTTCAGGAGAAGCCTCAGACTAAGTCTCCGTGAGCACGTCGCGGTTGGTTCTGCTCGGGCTTCCCCTGAAATCAGGTAAAGAAATGGTTTTGCACCGTGCCCGATTGCCAGCCTCGTCCGCCTGCTTAGCTGCTTGTGGTTGAATGTTAGTTCAGTTTAGCATCTGCACTTTGAGTAGTCTTCTTAGGTCATGGTAGATGCCGAGGAGGTTACTGTTTTGAGTCCCTGTAGAGGAATAGGAGCGATCAACTGTTGGGGCAGGTTTACAAGGTGATCTGGGGAGGAATCAGTTAAATGACATCAATTGAAGGCCTGGTGGTTGGACTCTTGATTAGTTCTTGTGATCTAAGCACCTGCGATGCAATTACTCCGTGCCTACCTGGTTGGCTCTGTACTAAGGACTTATTTTCCGTTTCAGCTCCATGGCCAAGATACAGAGCGAAGTTCTGTCCCCGTTCCGTTCTGTTCGGATATTCTTTTACCTCTCCTTAATGGCAAGTGGTGCTCTTGGTGGGTCTCATTGTCACTACCCAGTTGATCGCTGCACTATCGAACCCTGCCAGGGTTGTTGACGTTCTGGAGATTTCGAAAGGTCTGGTAATCGACGTTGGAGCGGTACCTGTTTTTGCTTTTCTCTTCTCTCGCGAGAACTCCGCTAAGAATGCCCAACTGGCGAGGCTGTCCAGCGAGGACAGCCTTTCTAACCTGAAGCTGAATTGACGAAAAGAGGATAATGCCGGTCAGCTCACTCAGCTCCCGTCTTGTGAAATGTGCCAGTCCAGCTTCCTTCATCTAAACTCAGTGAGCCGTACGCCAAGGACCTTCTGGAAAGAGGGGTGCGCGTAGTGCCCTTTCCCACTGATGTAAACATGCCTTCTTTTAAGTTCGATGAGATAGAATAAATGAATTACCTGACGAGCAAAAGGAGAAGGCTTTGGCAGTTATCTCCTGCTTATGCCGCAGAGTGGACTGGGTAAGCACGTAGGCTGCTCGGGTTGTCTGTCTGTATGGCTTGGTTTGGCTTTACCTTGATGGTTTCATCCGGGAGATCTGATGGTGTCAGTTTAGATCTCCGTGATCCTTTGTTCATTCAGATACCATTTCTTAATCCGGGACTGTTGCAACTCGCGGCGGGGACTATTCTCAGTATACTGGTTCACCTATGTCCTCATCGTAATTCTTGCTCCAACTCCTCGTTAGGTGGCTAGAAGAGCAAAAGAAACTCGCAGGCGTCTCTTTCAGACTCACCTGTGTAAGCTTCGAGACCTTATTCAGGCTTGCCTTGCTCCTTACAAAGCCTCGAAGACAACACTCACACTCGATGTGTACAGTCATTACAAGTACTTATTCCTAAGGTTGGACTGCCGCGGGCGTGAGAGCAGAGTCGGCTACCCTCCATGAATGCATTCGTCGTGCAACTCCCTCCGGCAACAGAAGCCTGCCGTCCTCGCTAAGCCCGCAACTAAGACAGCATGCACATCTTTTTTTCCTCGGATTACACATCGATGTCACAGACAGGCGAAGGAAGAGGAACAAGTACCAATTTAGAGGCATTAATCAACAAAATTTCAAAACTAACGACTAGATAGCTAATGTCCCATTTACATTTCGTGATCTTTGCCCAGAAGGCGGAGGGCAACGGACCATTTTGCAACATAAAAACAAACACAGGACCATCAAGTATTGATGACCAAAGAAACGTCACGGACATTCGTAGCATGTGTGGACCTCGTTAATGGACAGAGACCCCTAAACTCTATAGATATTTTCCTTTGGAAACCCAATTAAAATATTCATTAGATAATGATATGATTCGTTATAGTTGATCCATGGAGTGATGAAGTAGAGATCCTGGTTGAAATTTTTTAAAATGATATCCCAAATCGAATTTTGTCAAAAAAAAGAAAATTAAACTTATAAATTTTGACTTTTTGAAAAATTTTCTTAAAAATGTCGATTTATTCATTTGAAATATTATTTAAAAACATAACTAAAAGAAAGAAAGGGTACTTCACAACCGATGTGATGGGATTTGAGAGTGTCTTGCTAGCAACCCCCTGCTGTTCAGTAGCTTTTTGGAGACCACATTATCATATCAAAAATCAAACTTCTGACAGAACAATTGACTTGGACGTTAATAAAACACAAAGTGACAAAGACAACCTTAAACACCGGTCTCTCCATCTCTATCTCTATATCCTCCGCCATCATCGAAACGCCAACACCACAGGAACAGCAACTAGATATAATATTACTCCCCCCCACCCCTCTCGCTCTCTCTGGATCTCACCCTCCCCCCTCCCCTCCGCCGTCCTCCGCCGCTCCCACCCCCCGAGGGATGCCGTATCCGGCCATTCCCCTTCCTCTTCTCACTCTCCCCTCCAGCGTACGTCACACTGCTGCTTGGATCTCGCTTCCCTTTGCCTGACCACCTCATCTTTCTCCTTCCTTTGCTTGCCCACATTGTGGGTTTCCCTTCGCGGGTGTTGTAGTCGGTCACATTGCTGTCAAGTTTGTTCCTTTCCTTATTACTTTGTCTGTGCTCCAGCCAGTGAAGGTCGTCGCTTCCTGCTTTCCTCTCCTTTGCTTTTCTTTTTCTCTTTCTTCCCAGCTCTCGAGAGTTGAAGTTTACAATTCTTCAGTTTCCCTTTTTTGAGGATTTTAAGGGTTGATTTTTTTTTTTTGTCCGGGAATGGCTGAATGTCAGTTTGGCTTTCCATTTGAATATTCGACCGGCTGTTGGGTTCTTGGAGCCTTTTTTCTTTCCTTCCTCTTTTTAATCCATCTTTCTGGGTATGTCGAAAATGGAAAAGTGCTGCAATAATTTGTCAATCAAGAGGTTGTACTGATCAGATCAAGTAATTATTTGTTCATTCTCCTCTCAATATCTGGAGCTGCATTGCGGTTTACATTTTGTGGGTTTTTGGTATATTCTAGCAATCCGCTTTCTGGGAACTGATTCCGGTTCAAAATGTGATCTCGGTCTCCGTTTGACGATTTGCTTTTGGTGATATCTGCTTTTGACTTTTTCTGGGGGGACTTGAAAGTTTCAAAGGATGGATCACTTGTTTATTGTTCTTCGGCTAGCTGAATCTGCTGGGGCAGCCCCATCCTGCGGGCTTTGAGTTTACTCGTAGAAATGCTTGTTTACCCAATGTTAGATCTGTCAGGCGTCCTAGTTTTTGGCTCATTATGGTTTGTTTCACGATGGATATCTCGACAGGCTCTGAAATGAACGGACTTCAAAGCAGAAAAGGTTGCAGCAATGAGAAGCCATTCCCAGGATGCCTGGGAGGGATGGTAAGCCTATTTGATCTGAGCGCGGCAGGGCCTGGGAGGAAGCTTCTCACTGATAAACCACACTTTGGCGGTGATTCTCTTGTGAAGTTACCTCCGGATTTTATTAGAGTCTGCTGACCTTTTCTTTATTTCTGTGTTATATTGACTAGTAATTTTAAGCTAGAGGAAACAGTCTTTCTTTATATAAGGGTATGTACCATAGGAAACTGTTGCGAGGAAAACTACAACCACGTAATGATGCTTAACATTAATCGGTGTAACTGGAATGTACTTGAGTTTTTAGTCTTATCGTTGTGTCTTATTTAGGTAATGCATTGTGCATTGGTCTTAACATGCCTGTTAACAGGTTCAACCCTTTCAAGGATTTATCAGGACGATGGAATGATGCCTGAAACACCCGACGAGGCAGAGATAGAGGACAAAATGGTAAAATTCCAAGTAGATTACTTCTTTTCTTTCACACTCCAATGACTCTAAGAATATAAAATTGTTTGTTTTTTTGAAGATTGTCTTTTGCTAGCTTTTTTGGATTCGATCTCGTGCAATGCCAACATTATGCAGAATAAACAGTGTTTGTCTTTTTCTTTGCTTGTCTTCATGTGTCATCAATTTTGGATGCCTCGTGGTTTCCAACATTAACTTTTTTTTTCCTTTTCTGTAAGCTCAGATTATCTCTGAATCAAGGAGAAGTTCGCCTAGAAGAAGTCCTAATTGCACTCCAATGAAGATGTTGATAGCACAAGAAATGTCAAAAGAAACTAGAAGCGAGGATGGTCCGCCCAATGTGGTTGCAAAGTTAATGGGTCTTGATGCTCTACCTTCAAGGCAGCCTTCTCCTGATCATACAAGGAGCAAATCAAAAGGATATGCACAAAGTTGTGAAAAATCTGCTTCGACCTGGATGGAAGAGCGGACCTATTCAGAGATACAGATAAGAAACAATGATTGCAGGTTGCAAAAGCAAAATATCTGCAAAGATGTGCATGAAGTTCAGAAGACATCCCGCGGACCTAATTCTGTAAAAGGAATGTCTGTTCCGAGAGGAAGGACTAATGAGACCACAAGGGACGATAAGATGGATTTTGTTCGGAAAAAGTTCTTGGAAGCAAAGTGTCTGGCTACTAGCGAGAAGCTCCACAAGTCTAAGGAGTTTCAAGATGCTGTCGATGTTCTGAGTTCTAACAGGGATGTCTTTCTCAAGCTGCTTCAAGAACCCAATACCAAGTTGTCCAAGAATCTGAATGAATTGCAATCCTTTTGTGGCCCATCTGGGCCGAAGCGGATCACTGTCCTTAGACCTTCAAAGGTAGCAGCTAATAAAAGATTTTATTCGACCACATCAAGGAATGAAGAACCTGCGAGAGGACAGGAAGTGTTGACTCAAGAAGCTGCATGCACTAGAAGTTTTCCTGCAAATTTTTCTCCCACATATATCCGGCAAAACCACGATCATTGTCCATCTCACCAACCAACGAGAATTGTGGTTCTGAAACCTAGCTTCCGACAGCCTGATGACTTGATCCCTGGGGCTTCACCACCTGTGGTATCAGGTCCTTTGATTCAGCGTGATTTCATCCATGTTGATGAAGATACCGATGCCAGGACATCGAGGGAGATTGCGAGGGAGGTTACTCATTATACTCGTGCAACTCTACTGCATCAGCGGAGGGATGAGTCCCTGCTGTCTCCTGCCATGCCTAATGATTACGGTGGCAATTGTGGCAGTCCGTTTATGAAATTGGATGATATCCAAGCAGAAGATTTCAGCGATCCTGAAGTGACATCGCCAGCTTCGGGGCGCTCGTGGGACGTTTTAAATAGTTTTGACAGCCCCTTCTCGACTTCTTCCCTGAGCCGTGGTTCTTATTCCCCCGATTCATCAGTCTGTAGAGAGGCAAAGAAGCGGCTTTCTGAGAGGTGGGCAGTAATGGCTTCTAATGGGAAATTTCAAGAAGGAAGACATTTGAGGAAGAGTTCCAGTACATTGGGAGAGATGCTTGCACTTTCTGACTCGAAAATGTTGAGTGAAAAACAAGAGCAGCATGAGTGCAAGGTAGATGAACCAAGGATGTCAGCTTCCTGCTTGAAGACCAGCTTGTCTGGAGAAGAGTTTGCTGAGTCACTAAAATGTCTTTCCAGATCGAAATCTGTGCCTCTGTCTTCTACATTGTCTGGTGATAGAATGCAACTCAGATCAATAAATCCGGATTCAAGTCAGCGACATGGGAAAGTCTCTGCAAAGGATAAGGGTACAACTTCCTTAAAAGGAATTGTTTCAAGTTTTCTCTCAACAAGGAATAAAAGGACGACTCGAGAGAACTCAAGCACTTTCAGATTTGCCCATGAATCACAATTATTGGCTACAGATAGTGCAGAATCTTCAGCTTACATTGTCGACAGGGTTTTTCAAAGCAGTTCTCTACGTGGAAAGAACCTTCAAGAAGATGATTCCTTGTCCCATTGTCAGGATGGAGCTCTTTGCAAGAATTCTTCTATTACTGTTGAATTAAGTTTAAATGGGAGCGCCATTGCTGAGGTACAGCTTTCTATGTCTGCCTCTCCCTAGTTCTGATTACAGACATTCGATAAATGACGCACATATGGTGAGATTGACATATTTTTGGCAGCATGCTTTCCAGTTAATCCCTTGATTACCCCTTTTGATTCCTTTGGTTGGAGCGACAGTTCTTATTGTTCTCTGATATTTCTTTTGAAGCTGACCAATATGTGATTTGTTGTCCAGAGATCGGGCCCTTGCGTATCCAGGTCTCTTGTTGTAGGTTCGGGAGCAAACCAGGACCAACCAAGCCCTATATCAGTTCTAGATCCAACTTTTGAAGATGACAGTAGCATAACTGCAGTATCTTCTGGTAACTCTTTAAGTCAGCCCTTCTAGTTTTTCACTGCTGTTTGGATAGTTGGGAAATCTATCCTCTTGGGATGTGCAGGGAAGGAGCTACCGGCATCTTCTCTCCGGTATAACCTGATCGACAAGTCACCTCCTATTGGGTCGATTTCTCGGACTCTGTCTGGTGATTATTTTAGGAAATTTGAACCTCCTTGTGCACCGAAGCCATCTCTGATTTACTCGTTCGCCAAGGAGGAAGAGCAAGACTTGCCGTCCTATATCCGAAGGCTTCTCTCTACTATCGTCATCAGTCCCCAGGATGATCCGACCTTGACGTATACTTCAAGATGGCATTCACCCAATAGTCCATTAGAGCCATCCTTACGAAACAAATGTACGGAGGAAGAAGACAATGAGGACGACCAACCACTGCATGAAGCTCGAAAGAGGCTGAAGAGATCAAACAGGAAGCTAGTATTCGATTTTGTCAATGCTGCCCTGTTAAGAAACGTGGGTCTGGGTTCAGGAGGACTGTACTTTACAAGCAGCCTCCGTGGCAAAGTCGATGACCACAGCATCAAGGAAGGACCTTCGATCATGGGTGACTGGATATGGGGTCAGATCAAGGACTGGTTCTCGAGCGAGTTCAATTGTTCTGGCGGATATGACGAGGACGGGGAAATCATGATCGTGGACACAGTGATACGCGACGAGGTTGTGGGGAAAGGGTGGTTTGAGTGCTTCAGTTTGGAAGTGGAGTACCTTGGAAGAGAAATCGGTGGGGTAGTGCTGCAAGAACTTGTCTATGAGGCACTTGTTGACTTGACGGGAAAGAGAGACAACGAGGCAGGTAGCAATTAGTATGTAATCCAATTGGCTTCTCACTCATGCTAAGCTGTATGATCTGTGCATGTAACATGATATATATGCAACAGCAGATGGTCTGGCAGCTAATTGGATCCATTGTTCCATTCCTGTTCTATCCCAATAACTCCCGTCCTCTCGAGGGTGGTTGTTGCATATGATATCGCCATACGAGGTGATAAGATTCGCCTTCTTTATATTTGAGGGGAGCGTCGGCGGTAAGACTGTATTTTACGAAATATGAATCGTTTTTCATAAATTTTTTTTTAAGTATAGATAAAAGAACAGAGCAATAGCAGAAATGGGAGAAACATCTTTTTGGAGTTTATGGCCACTTTTAGGTGAATCTGGGGGTACCACCATCTCACCCACATTTACTCCACCTCTCAATAATTGTCCTCATCCCAGGCAAAAACTCATTTGTCAACATCAGAATCCTAATAGACCTCCATATTTGGCCCCTCTCAAACGCCCTTTACCTGGTGTTGATTTCTGTTATTACATCCTTCGGCTATTGAATTCTGTTATTACACCCATTTTGAGATCCAACCTGTTTTGTTTATCTAGGGGGTGAAGTTGTATCTTTGATTGGTTTGGTTCCCGCAGGATCTTAATGCAGGCCATGTGTAGACCAACCCCACCAGAAAGAACGATAAGCGATGCGCATCCTGAGGCCGATTAACTTAATATTTGCAGTTGAGCACAGATGAAGATGGTGGTCCTGTGGTTCTGTCACAGACAGACCCTTCTTTGCCTTTTTGGAGTCTATTTGATCCAACCGGCCTCGAAAAGGGGAAGCACGCAGTTAAAAGAGTGTAGAAGGCATGGGAGGCAGGCCATCCATGACTTTGGTGCACGATTGTGAAATCTCAGTCACGGGTCACATGTGACCAGAAAGGAAAACCCTCATACTGGCCTCTAAGCCGAGGTAGTTCGTATTGTTTCTTAGTACGTTCGTCGGCCAGCAGTCATTGTCGCCGATGAGTACATCTGATGCTCCATTGGTTGCCATCGTCCCATTCCTAATTAGGAGGCGTAGGCTTAACTCGCTTCAACCGTATTGTCAGGTTTTGTTCGTAATGCATTTCGAAGTGACCGACTTGGCTCATGTCATTCTCAGCGCGCGAAGAGAGTCACGGTAGGCCTCAAGTATGACATATCTTGTGGAAATTTCATGTCCTATCATTTTGCTGGTGTAATAGAAAGGCCGCCCCATCTACTTTCATTCAATGCTTGGCCAAAGCATATTATATATTATCATGTCTTGAAGTTATCCTTCCATTCAAGCCCATTTCGGAGAAAGCAAGTCATTTCGCCCATGGCTACTTCAGCGGTAGTAGTACTTCTGCTCGCGATGGCAATGCCGCAAGGGGAAGCTGCCCGGGCTTTTTTCGTGTTTGGGGACTCCCTCGTTGACAGCGGAAACAACAACTACTTGACGACTACTGCAAGAGCTGATGCACCCCCTTATGGGATTGACTATCCCACTCATAGACCAACTGGCCGCTTCTCGAACGGCCTTAACCTCCCTGACATTATCAGTAAGAAGTTCCCGCCGTCCGGTTACCCGTCTCGCATTGTGAGTCAAGGTCGTAGCACTTACAGGCGCATGTTTTTTCTGTGACAGGCGAGCAGATCGGGTCAGAGCCCACCATTCCGTACCTCAATCCGGAGCTTACCGGTGAAAATCTACTCGTCGGCGCCAACTTCGCGTCTGCCGGCATCGGAATCCTCAATGATACCGGAGTGCAATTCGTATGCATTTCTTGTACATTGTTCTACATCCATACTAAATATGTTTCTTACAGACTAATTCTCGATTCTTTTATCGAAGTGCAGCTCACCATAATAAGGATCTTCCAACAATTTGAGTATTTCCAGGAGTATCAACAGCGGCTGGCCGAGCTTATCGGAGAAGAGCAGGCTCAGGAGCGGGTGAACAACGCTCTCGTCCTCATCACCCTTGGCGGCAATGATTTCGTCAACAACTACTTCCTCAATCCCCCTCTCACCACCAGACGGCGGCAGTTCTCCCTCCCTGCGTTCTCCGCATTCCTCATCTCCGAGTACAAGAAAATCCTTGCAGTACGCAGTAAAGTTTCCTACTCCTGCTCGGATTTCCTTGACTTGAATCTATTGCCGAGTGATCCTGTCTGGTGCAGAGACTGTATGAGCTGGGGGCGAGAAGAGTCCTGGTTACTGGGACCGGGCCGCTGGGATGTGTCCCATCCCAGCTAGCCACGCAGGGCGGCAACAGCGGGCAATGCGCACCAGAGCCGCAGCAAGCAGGGGCGCTCTTCAACCCCCAGCTAGTCGACATGATCAAGGAGCTCAACCAGGAAGTGGGAGCGGATGTCTTCGTCACCGCCAATGCTTTCCAGTCCAACATGGACTTCATCAAGGACCCTCAAAAATTCGGTCTGCACCTCGGCTCCATCCTCGAACATACTAACGACACAGTCTCATGCGACTAACAGGAGTTTGGGTTTCTGTGGACCAGGTTTCGTGACGTCGAAGGTGGCGTGTTGTGGGCAAGGACCGTACAATGGGCTAGGGGTGTGCAACGTGCTGTCGAACCTGTGCCCGGACAGGAACGTCTACGCGTTCTGGGACGCGTTCCACCCGACAGAGAGGGCGACTAGGCTGATAGTCCAGCAGATCATGACAGGAACGACTGACTACATGTACCCGATGAACCTCAGCACCATCATGGCCCTCGATTCCAACCTCTGAACATCATCGACCCATTAATTTCTACTACAAAGTCATAAATCCCTGTGCTATTTTATTCGAGATTTAGATAAATAAATGTGCCTAAATTTAATCGAGAAAATATTCGGAGAAATAAGTTTAGAATTTTTAAAATTTCTTGATTAATGTATTTAAAATAGGCGTTAAAATACTAATTTAAAAATGTTAGTAAAAAAAAGTTAAAGTTAAAAACTTCATATTATAAAATAGTTTGTAGAACAATGAGTTTTCGCATTTAGAGAAATATTTGTCAACAACGTTAGTCTATAAGATAATTTGTGAAATATGTCGGGCAAAACTAAAATTCACTTAAAAACTAAATGAGTTCAAGTAAACTTCTTTAATGAACTTGAAGTTAAGTCCGAATTATTTTTATAAAAAAAATTTAAATTTAATCGATTTATTTAATAAATTATTTCGTAAATTATTTATGGAAGGAATCTGAATTATATATAACACACGGGAGGGGGGTATTCTGAAAATTGCCCACGGTAAGCCGAAAGAAAACGAAACAAGAAGAGCTCTCCCGCGCCGCCATCGACGACTTCCATTCATATCTTCGACCTTCTTCATTCGTCACATGGACGGAACGCCTTCGCTTATTCACCTCTGCGTTGAATCAGCTGCGAAGGGGCTCCTCCTTCGAGGTACACTTCACGGCACCCACGATCCTTCCCCGTTCGTACTTCTCGTTACCGACAAGACGACTCGCCTGTTATCCGCAGACGATTATCTCCTCCCTCAAGTGTTCGATCTCCCGTCGGAACTCTTCGACTCGCTACTGCCGCGGCTGCAGCCTCTTGCCCTGCAGAAGCTTTTTGATGGACTGTGAGTACCGGTGGCCGAACCCTTTTTTTACGGTTATGCCGCTTCTTTTATCTGATTTCTCTGGATAGATTCTCGATGAAGTATTTCTGAGTGGTGATGGATTGGTAGTTCAGTCCGAGTGTGGGAGAATCAGTGGACTCGTGTTCCATTTCTTGGTATTGGTCGACACTAGTAAAGTTCTAATTTTTTTTTTCGGCGAAAATTGTTGTTCTTTAAGCCACCGTTTAATAAGAATTTTGCACTTTCGCTAAAATGGGTTTGGTGTTTGTAGTGTAAAAGCGTTGTTTAAGTGTTTTTCTAGATCTTTTCATTTTTTTTAGTGTATTATGCGTGGACGAAATATTTTCTTGATCAGGCACAAGTATAGGCCCTACGGGCATGAGGATGATGATTATGATGGTTCATTAGGGACTGGGAGCAAAAGGAAAAGGTGTCGAAGTCTTTCTCTTTCTCTCCATTGGTTTGCTGTGATATTTAAATTTTCAGTGTAGGATCTTTGTCATTATAGTTATATAATCATTTCTAGGAATGAAAATTTTAATCTTGCATGGAAGTCGCTGTTCCAGCTACGCTGGCCAGATCTTGTTGGCGAGATGAAAGTAGATGATTGGCAACAGACTTACTGGGAGCTTCACTTACAAAAGTATGATGGGCTTTGAATATTTTACACCATGTTGATCTGCTCTCAATTATGTTTATAACACGTCTGTCTGTTGCGATGTTAGCTGTCTTGACGAAGCCGCCGAGAAGGCGGTGCTCCCTTCATTCAACGGTCGAATCGGACACATAACTATATCTGGTGATCCAAGCTTGCTTCTACCTCATGCGAATATGTTGTTGTCTACTTCCACGGGGTTGTTGTCTACTTCCACGGGGTTGTTGTCAAGAGCCGATAACCTATCTTTCCTAGAAATGTTTTAATGTGCACATCAATGTCATTTAATGCACTGACGAGTTCCATAAAGAGGAAGATGCCATATGTCTGCTAATATAGATGCATTTTATCCGTTTCTGTTAAGTTAACCCCCAGATTTCCGTGCATATGGAATAGTGGATACGTGCCATGCATTGATATGAACATTCTGAATTATCCATATCAAGACTGCTAAAATGCGTTTGATGTTGGAAGTTATTCACTTGTTCGATTGTCCATTGTTGGCAGATGCTATACTGAAGTGTATTGGTTTTGACGGGCAAGCCCACTCTTATTTGTTGCAACTGGATCAACATTGCTGGCAATTTGGGCTCTATGTCAGGTGCAGTCTATAAAGGTCCTATTGCATATGTTGTGTTGTTCATCGTCCGAAAGAATATGAATAACTATGAATAAAAAATTATGAATATTGTTGCTTGTTCTAATTGCTCTTTGGATCTAAAACAGAGTGTCAACATGACTTTTCTGGTTTCTGTTGAAATGTATTTTTTTTTTTGGCAGGTCTCTAAGACTTCAAAATGTTTTTTGTGTTGGAGAGACCCGTGTAAGTTCAAATTATATCGTAACGAGCGCTGCATTTCTTGTTTTCTTCTGAATATGTTGACATGTTCATTGTTTATTCATGCTTGTAGTTTGTGCATAAGGACTGTTCTGAATAAATATAAATGGAGAAAATTTTGGGGTGCAAAGGCTGTGGGAGCCTCATATTTTTACATGTAGAATGCTAACTTTGTTATTTAAATAATATCTTTTTCTAGGAAAGACAAATCATGTTAAATTCAGTTGTATAATCATTCAAAGCGTAATCTTATTCCATGAAAAATGAACGTTGCCTGTGTGGCCGAAGTTTTATGGTTTTCTTTTATTTTAAGCCATGATTTGTTGTAGTAGGTTATTCACCATAGTTTTTGGAGGAATTTATGTGATGGGACACAGGTAGTAGGCAAGTCAGTCTGCTTGAAAGATGCTTTTCTATTTAAGCGACACTGATGGAAGATTTTCGTTTTACTTTTGAGGGTGTCTGCAGGATTTATTGAGGAGTTGTAGATTGGAAAGCTTGAACTTCTCGTGGATCAGATCAAAAGAACAAGTGAGCAGGATTTCCTCTAGCCTTTAATTGTTTTCACCAATAAAGATATTTTGTGTTTCTAACACTTAAATCATGCATTTAGTTGGATTCTTTTTCAAGCTCTTTGCTAATTTTACTTGAATAATGTTTGTTAATACATATTTTTCAGGTCGATGCTTTGTGTGAACTCATTAAGCAGCACCATGATACTTTGAGATCTTTGAAATTCAATCACTGTAAGCTGACCTCGAGTCTTATAGATTCAATATGCGGGTCTTTGCACATGCCCAGACTGCAGTCACACAGAATTCGGAGTTTCTCCATTACCGCGTCAATCTTTCTTGACAATCCTAAAGCTTCCTTTCCTGTTGGATTCTTATCATTTATTGTCTCGGGAAGGTGGTTCTATCTTATTCTTGTTAATTTTTCATTTCTTAGTCTTACTGACTTTTCGTATTTTATCGACTGCTTTAGTAAGGACTTGCCTCTGGATAGTAGAGACCATCTGCTTACTATTGTTAAACAGACAACTTTGCAATGTTTTACACTTAAAGTGAAACCACCTCATGAAGATTTCTTTCTCTAACTGATAATTACATTCCACATTCTTTTAAGTTATCCTGTGAGTTAATTTTTTGTGGTTTCGGGAGTAGTGGCGGTTTTGATAGGGGAAACCATTGCCTATTTTCTTCTCTTAATTGTCTTCTGCTCCATAAAGATTCTTAGTGCTTTGTGATTTGCAATTTGATGGATTGTTCTTTGCACATCACTATTAGAGGATAAAGCATCTGTTGGAACAGATAACTAGTGTTTCACACTTAAACTCAACATCCATTTGCCTAAGAAATTACTGATCTTTTCTACCCCAAAAAATTCTATTTTTTCAAGAAACTAAAAACTGACTGATGCTTTCAGATACTTGGATTCTTTGAATCTTTGTGATATGCGCTTGGACTGGAATCATGGGAAAGTTCTCTTCAGCTCTCTTCTTGAAGCTGCTTCTGATGTAGCTGTTCTCGATCTTTCAGACAACAATGTATGTAACACAGCGCTATCTGTCTTTTTCCATGTGTGGTTTCTTTACGACTGCTGTAAACAATATTTTGTTCCAGCAGATATCAGGGTGGCTTTCTAATTTCGACGTCGCATCTTTAAATTCTGGGAAGTGTTTGCAGTCATTGAGAGTTCTTAATCTTAGGTACGATGGTTAACCTTTTTCACATGCTACCAAGAATTGTGTGATTGGATAACAAGATTAATATCTGATGTGAGCTATCTTAGTCATTGCTATAACAACTCATATGGTAAGATCTTGGGAATAAATATTAGTTTTTCATCTGCTCTATTTCTTTAGCTACAATTTTCATCTATCTATGTTGGAAAAGTCAAGAAAAACATAGATTTGAAGGGAATCATTCCTGCAGGTGGTTTTACAAAAGGTCCAGAGATCATAGATATGTTATATGTGTTTTACTCATTATTTAGTTTTCCTAATTTGAAGTATCTTCGATACAGGGGAAATAACCTGCGCAAAGAGGATATTTATGATCTTAGTCAAGCCATGATTTACATGCCTACCTTACAGAAACTGGATTTAAGTGATAATCCCATTGGTGATGATGGTATCAGGTCAGCATGTGCTATACAAACCTTAATAGCGTTCCAATATGTCAGAATAGTATTTGAATTATCTTTTCCTTTTTTATCGCAGATATCTAATTCCCTTGTTAATAAAAGCTTCTGAAGGTGTCACTCCATTGGATGAGTTAAATTTGGGAAATTGTGACCTTTCGAGTTGTGGAGTTGTTGAATTCCTAAAGAATCTCATTTCCTCAAAGGTTCCGCTTAAAGCTCTGTGTATTTCTGATAACAGTCTTGGCAGGTAGTCCCTTTTCATTGTGATAACCTGGTATCCTAAACCATTCTTCTTGACAGTATGCATACTTTATGTTTGTTAGTCAGATTGCACCAACCTTGGCTGAGTTTCTGAGCACTACAATCGAAATACTTGATTTTGGAGGCGTTGGCCTTGGTCCTTCTGGATTTGATGAACTTCTAAGGATAACTTCAGCTTCACCAAAATTGACAGTTGTTAAGATTGACATGAGGTGAATGTCGAAGGTTGGCTTTTTTTTTTTTTTTTACTCCTTTGGTTCATTTGAAATGTTTTTCTTTTGAATTTTCCAGCAAGAACCGGGGTGGGCTTCAATCTGCAAAGTTTTTGTCCAAGCTTATAGAGGTAGCTCCATGTCTTGTCAATGTCAATGCAGCCTACAATCTTATGCCTCCAGAATCCCTTGCTGTTATACACTCTGCTCTGAAAGATGTGCGAGGTATGATGAAAATAATTGTTGAGTTGTAGCAGCTATTGACATGTTAAGGATCAGACTAAGAATCTGAATGATAAAATGATCAACTCAATTCAATAGCTCATCATAAATGGAGTCAGTTTCTTAAATGTGGCGGTGGTACTTGCTTTTCCATATGGTAAGAGCTGCTTAATTTGGAGTGACAAATATAATAATAGATTCTTATACATTTTTAAGTACCTTAACAAAATTGCTCTTCAATTGGTGCTTCTTTTTATTTTCTAAACTTTGGTCACATTATTATGGCCATTGGTTATCTCGTGATATTGTTCAAGGCTTATTTCTTCAACTTGTCGATGAGACGTTGTGTTTGCCTCCATCATACTGAATTTTTACACTGTGCGATAGATATGTTAGGATTACATATTTCCTGAAGTGTTTTGCTAGATTTATAAATTAAAAATGGAACAAGCACTTTCACCTTTGCCGTAAGCGTTTATCAATTCCTCATGCTTTCGTCCTGATGAGCATCCCATTATTGTACATGCCTTTTGCTTTTGCTAATGTTAGACAATAGCTGCTGGAGTATTAAATTACAAAACTAACATACACTATTACCAGAAAACTGGAGCTTTTAGGGTAGTTGCTTCATTCTCTTTATGGATATATATTTTTTTTTGTTTTTTCCATACCAATCAATGATTGGAAAATTGTGTTTCCACTTGGGATCCTTGGGACCTTAAATATGTACAAAATATTGCCTTTTTCCCACTTTATCTGGATTCTGTTTGCCAGAAGAGGCCAATTTAAGTAAAACTGTTTTGTAGATTATGCAGTTCTAGTTGTTCTTCCTTTAACTGGCTGATCGTAATGTGTTTACCTCTGGAAGCTTATATGTATTTGTACACCAGGAAATCTCAAGCTGTTAAACCTAGCTGGAAATAATTGGGAGGAAAAGACTGCTAATTCTGCACTACTCGACCTTCAATATGGAGAACATCCTCTAGTAGTTTTTGATGGAATGGCAGGGTTGGATGCTCCTTATGACGACGACCCTTAGAAATATTCATGGTCCTGCACTCTTCCAGTCTTTTGAAGAGTACTTTGCCTTGCCAACTACAAATGGTGGTTCATGGTGCCTTATATCAAAGATAAAGAGCTTATGCAGTGGAAAGTTTCTAGCTTCTTAGCTGAAAAGCCGATTCCACATATGAGTGAGGTGGTCTCGTCGTGGTCGTCAGATATTTGTCGATCGCCAGGTCACCTTCTGCTCCATAAAATGAATAATGCTGTTCGACGTGGTTCTGGCCCAAGGATGCAGGATTTGCCATGGATCTGGTAGTTTTCGCTTTTTTTTTTGGTAGGGAAATGATAGATATATTTAAATATTTTTCTCATTCAATGTTGCTGATTCGATACTCTTTTTCGTTGCCCGAACACTGGCATCTTTGACAATTTGCATGGCCTATCAGGATGCTACATTTAGTTTTGCAAGTTGTTCTTGATCATGAGGCTAAGAACTAGAAATAATAAACTTTGTCCTTGTCTATTTGCTTCAACGTCATTGATTTAATATGAAAAATTGGGAGTTAGTCTCAACACATTATCTTGTTTGCACAAAATAGAAAAATTATAGTTCATGCTTTGAGCTAGAGTTAAAAATTTTGTCTAGTGCATGTATCATAGAATCAACCTAGGAATTATTTTGACATTTGCATGAATTATTTGTTTTTAAGTGATAGAAGTTTTCAACTTTACCAGTATTCTATTCTTAATGTGCCCATTTATAGACTCAAATCAGCTTGCAAATGCGAGTGGCGATTTTGCTATTTGAGGTTACTCGCAGAAGCATCATTATGATAACTTAGAAACTTTCTGGGTTTGAGAATACAATTGGCACTGACTTTTAAGGTGGTTGGCACTCGACCACAATTCTCATCTATTAAGTTTGAGTACCCATGTCAGTCGGCTATGTTTGTTATGTAACTGAATATGCATGTTTTTTTCTTTTGGGCGAAAAGCAAAATCCCTTAAAAAGCAGAAGAGAGTTCATTTGCCGCGTGGAAAGATTAATATGGATTTCATCAAGGGAATCCTACATTTATTCCTGCAGTAGCAACGTCACTTTGACGACATTCAATTACAGATCTTGTGCATGAGCCTCGTGTCTTGGATTTCCCTTTGGAAATGTCAGTAATATCACTTTAACGACATTTAATTACTGAGCTTGTGCATTAGTCTCGTGCCTTGGATTTCCCTATGGAAATGTCAGCAACGTCACTTTGTTGACATTCAATTACAGATCTTGTGCATTAGTCTCGTGTCTTGGATTTCCCTTTGGAAATGTCAGCAACGTCACTTTGACGACATTCAGTTACAGATCTTGCGCATGAGTCTCGTGTCTAGGGTGTCCCCTTGGAAATATCGTGTTGAAAGTGCTCACACTTTTTTGGCCTAATTTGACGGTTTCTTTCATTTGTTGAACCAAAATTTTTACCTATATATACATTACTTTTCTGTAGTTGTATAGGTATTACATCTAATCTCAAGGCATTCCTTCACCAGTATTGTGATTCTCTTGTCGAAAACTTCAGGTATTGCTAGCTGCTGCCTGCTGTGGTTTCATTCTTGGAATTCTATGTATTATTCTACTTTGGCATTCCTATTCTTTCACAGCAACTTTCTTTGGTCTTAGGAGATAAGATTTCTGGCTGAGCTTTTGACATGATCTATTCACTTCTCTCACTTCTCATTGTTGGTCTGGCTCTGGTGATCAGAAGTGTGTATGAATTGATATGGCCTCAACTAGCTCGCTGCATCATGATTGTTGAAATCATTCTGCATCGAAAATGTGTTGCATTTAGTGACGGTAATATATTCTTTTTCTTGTGATGTTTTGTCAGCCGTCTTGATTTACCCATTGACAGGGAAGCAATGGCAGTGGTGAAGGGCAATTCTCAAGGATCCCAAGCAAATGGAGCTGGAGGTAATGGAAATGGGAGATCAACCTGGCCATCCAGAGGCAAGGGTTACTCTGTGCCCGGATCTGGAGTGACTTTTCCACCCTTGAGGAACAGGCTGAAGGCACTTGTGGTGGATGACATGAGCGCCTGCTATAGGTATGAGAGGGCCATCTTGCAGTCGTTCGGAGTTGAGACTGATGTAGCTGAGACAGGTGAAGAGGCAGTTGAAATTTTCGCCAACGGAGCTTATTATGACCTTGTCCTTATCGAAAAGTATCTGACTATCTATGCCATGACTGGTGTCGAGGTGAGTAACATCTTGATCCCATGCATGTGAAACAATAGTTGTTATCCCAGATTTATGTTATTGAGTAAAAATCTCCATTTGATCATGCCACCATTGTCAAATGTCGTGAGCTTTATATTTGGCATGTATGGCCGACTAGGCGACACGGCGTATCCGTGGGATGGGCTTCCAGGGCAAGATGTTGGCAGTCACTGCCTTTACCTCGCAGAGCGACAGGTTTGAGTTCTTCGATGCCGGCATCGACGCCTACCTCATAAAGCCAATAACTCATGAGATGATATGGCCCTACCTGCTCCAGATCGATAACCAGATAGCGTGATGGGTTTCCTCCCTTCGGAGGGCCTGAGTCTGTCCCCTGTTCCCGTATGTTGTAGTAAAAGGGTCGGTCCTTCAGGTGTTGTTGGCGTGCGTATCTGGGTTAAGTCTGCATTATATGACAGATGATCTGTTTTATGTACCTTCATGTTTTGTCCCCAGTTACATTTAAAGTTGTCCTCTTAATTGTAGGACTTTGGCAATGATCAGAACTGGTAATTTTCTAGCAAAGCTGATATTCTCAAGAGGATATTACAATGCGAAAAGCAGATTGCATGTATGAAATGAATACATGCAATAAAAGGATTTACTGATTTCATTGGAAGAAATAGTATCAGGCCAAAAGTAAAAGAAAAGTGAGGAGGATTTTCCCTCCATTTTTGTCAAAAAAAAAAAGAAAATTAAAAACAAGAAAAAAGATGGTCAAGAACCAATCTGACCTTTCTTAATTTGATCTCAAGATCCCTAAAAAAGGCAATTGAAAATAATCCCTGGATGCGTTTTGATGTAAACAGAATCGGGATCATGATTCAGTGGCACGATCTTCTGGCCTTCTCCTATCTTTTGATTTTGTTTTGTGGCTTTCGTTCCTTCTGTATAAAAGTAGAGCCCGCCAATGCCTTCAAGCAGGAGTTATAAGCACTGGCCTTTGGGGGGAATCTCAACCTTGCACACACATGGGGATTGATGCAGGAATGTGGAAACTCGCGGGGTCTTCGTCTTCGTCGAGCACGTGTCGCAGGTTCCATGCGTCTAGCCTGGGAGGAAGTTCAGGGGAAGTGAAGGCGCTCGTGGTGGACGACAGCAGGATCAACCAGATGCTCCATCACAAGCTCCTGGACAACTTGGGAGTCGAGAACCTGGTCGTGTGTAATGGGAAAGAGGCCGTCGATATCCACGTCTCGGGGAAACAGTTCGACCTCATTCTCATGGACATCGACATGCCAGTCATGAACGGAATAGAGGTATTGCTACTTCCACTGTACGTATCCGTCCTTCGTTTTGTTTCCATTTACCGTGAGGATTTCCCTAACGAGAAATGGCGTGACAACAGGCGACGAGGAAGTTGCGGGATATGGGGATTCGGAGTGTCATAACAGGGATATCATCCCATACGCTGGACCACGTCAAGCAAGAATTCATCGCGGCCGGGATAGACGAGTACCACGAGAAACCACTGACAAGCGCAAAGCTTCTCTCGATCCTCAACAAGATCAAGCACAAGGACTGACTGAACCCAGCATCCCCCAAGAATCGTCGACTTCACATTTTTTTTTCATTTTTCTTTCCTTGAAATGGACCAGTTGCATTTAACCCTGTAATTGGCCCATATAAGAATACATACTCCCAACATAGCAAGCAAAATCTGAATTGATACACCCAATTTGCAGGAGATCGCCAACTTCTTTTATAATGCCAATATATAAATGGAACAAAGTCATAGGAAATATGGGGGAATCTTTAAATTGTTTACCGAACGGAGAAAAGTGCATTACAAGCATGGATATGTCGAACAGTCTCGTCAAGAGACTAAATTAAACCAGGGGACCAAGTCATGCGGCACACGAGTCCCATGGCACGAGTCGCTCACATGTAAAGTCCCTCAGGAACGCCTTCTTTCTTCTTGAACATCACCTTCTCCTTTGCCTTCTTAAAGTCTGCATGTGTCACCTGGAGAACACATCGCAAGCAACAATCAGATAATGACATTCATCACCACAAAGTTCTCGGACTAATTATGGGCTATATATCTCAAGCTCACCTTCATACGACGCTCTCTTAAAGCAAGCAAGCCGGCTTCGGTACAGATGGCCTTAATGTCCGCCCCCGAGAACTCGTCCTTAGTCATAACAAATTCTTCCAAGTTGACGTCGTCGGCCAAGGTCATCCTAGACGTATGTATCTGCAGCAGTGTATATAACGATCGAATTTCAGTTGCCCCAAGAGAACTTATGAAATTAGAATTCCTCACACTCACAATAAAATCATCCTTGAAGTTACAGGATAAGCACCTGGAATATTCTTCTCCTTGTTTTGATGTCAGGGAGAGGGAACTCGATCTTTCTATCGATTCTACCAGGACGCAGCAGAGCTGGATCAAGACTCTCTATTCGGTTCGTTGCTAGAATAACCTTGACATCTCCTCTTGAGTCAAAACCATCCAACTGATTCAGCAACTCTAGCATAGTCCTCTGAATTTCACGTTCGCCACCAGAGTGCGCATCATACCTGGAAGGGAAAGACAGTTTGCATTTTAGGACGAGTTTAGGGTTTAAGAGAGAGAGTTTCGCGTAGAAATCCAGCTCAACTTGTCATGTCGAAGAATCAACTCACCTTTTTGTACCAATAGCATCAATTTCATCAATGAAGACAATTGACGGTGACAAGTCATCTGCAACTCTAAAGAGTTCTCTCACTAGCTTTGGACCATCTCCCAAGTACTTCTGAATTAACTCACTTCCAACAACACGCAAGAAAGTTGCCGACGTGGAGTTTGCAACGGCCTGAAGAAGAACAAATAATAACTTTGACATGCAGAAGAAAATATATCCAACTGAAGCCAAACAGAATTAGATTCTCTATGTTTGCGTCAAGCACGCGATTCAATTCAACCTTTGATAGAGAGGGTAAAGAGGACCGTACTTCTCAAAATGCATACAAAATGGGTTGCACGAAAGAAAACGAACAGTACACCTACACTATCCATTTTGCAGGAAGTGCGAGCAGACAAGATAGAGAAGCTGCTATTGACATGTGTACATAAACACGTGCTTTCGAAAACTTCGCTAGATCAAGCCCAAACAGCAGAGCAGAATCAGGCATCTAACCTTGGCAAGCAAAGTTTTTCCTGTGCCAGGCTCTCCATAAAGTATAACTCCCTTGGGGGGCTTAATCCCAATGTCTTCATACAGCTCAGGATGTGTAAGAGGAAGCTCAACAGCCTCTTTTATCTCCTGTATCTGGGCATCTAAACCACCAATGTCAGCATAAGATTCCAAAGGTGCCTTCTCCACCTTCATCACGGACACCATAGGATCAACCTCATCCTGAAGCAGCCCAACTACTGAGAGTACCTGAAAGCATACATCCCTTGTCAGTATACTTGCACAAGTTTCAAGTGGCCATTGCATTGCCATCACATACTTAAGCACCAACACACCAAAGATAAAGAGACACCTAACAACAGGGAAGAACAATTACGAAGCATAAATATGTCCAACAAGACATTTCTAGTCCACTCAACTAATCAAACCCAAAAACTAAGGAAACCGATTCAATGAAAATCAATTGTCTAGATTCACGAAATCAAAATCAAACAACACCAGGATGAAAACCTAATCACGCAATTCCCAAACTGCTCAGGAAACAACACAAAAATCCCTAAACCAAAAACAAAACCCTAAAACCACCTTATTGTGCATCAAGATAGCACAGCCAGGCTCCAACTGATCCTTATCCACAAACGAGAGTATGCTAACGTAATACTCAGGCCCAACAGACGAGGACACGATGGCGTGGTTCTCGTCGATCAGCTCCTCGAGGTTCCCGACGCTCATGGGAGACCCCCTAAGGTCATCGACCTTAGAGCGGTCCTCCTCGGCCTTCTCCTCCTGGGGCTTGAGCCGTTCCTGGCTGGTGACGAACTCCTCCTCCATGAGGAGGTAATCCTTGATCCGCTCTAGCTTGAGGAGGCGGAGCTTGCACTTGGAGAGAGGGGTGACGGTGGGTAGCCTCGCGGCGGCCTCAGGCCCCTTCTGCTTACGCTGCTTGCGGCCGACGCGGGAGGGCGGGGCCGCCGGCTCGAACTTCTTGTCCTTCTTGTCGGAGGAGGAGTCGCCGGGCTTCCGATCGCCCGGCTGCCTGTTCAGGCCTCCCGGAGTTCCCTGACCCATTTCGGCGGCCAACGGATGTACCGAACGGGTTTAGAGAGGGATGGAGAGGAAGAGGTATAGAGAGAGAGAGAGAGAGAGAGAGGGATCTTGGCGTTGTGAGCAAGTTAAAAAACTGCCAACGAGATTGATCCCAACGGAGACGAGGTGATGGGCCTGGGTTTAATCTGCGGCCCGGGCCCAATTTATTGGGTCGGACCTTTTTGGGATACTTGTCTATTGGGCCTCTAGACAAACATTTATGGGCTGGTAATGGGCCCATCGACGAAAGTCATCGTCTCTCCAATAACAGGTGGAGCGTTGAAGATGAGTGCTGCATCAACGAAAAAGAGGAGCGTTCATGAAGACGGTCGATGCACTTAGGTTGAAGCTTATCTTCGAGTAACAAGGTCGACGCTAGCATTAGACACGGTTACTTGTAATTAGGCACGTGTAATACGTTGGTCGACAGTGGCTAGCGATTACCCATAGTTAGGTCATATAAATAAGAATTATAAACGTAGAATAAGACAACAGACAGTCATTTTTACCCTACTCAAAGGGACATGTGGTTGTCACCTTGTATTTACACTTTGAATGATGGCTTCATCGATGAAGGATGTAAATGTTATTATCTATTTTTCTCTACTTCAATGTTTTTGTTCTGATTTTGTTGAAGTCTTGACGATTATAATTTTTTTATTTCATTTACCGTAAGTCCCGCCGATGATATCGAGACGTGTTATCCACCGCAAACATATTACATTTTTATAATCTAAATATGAAAAGGAGAGTAGCATGGCACAACACGCGTGCATGACTCGTGAATTTGAAGGACAATATAATAACACTCTTTACTAGTTGCATAGCAAACTCCCCTTTTTTCTTGGTTTCTTCGGTTGAGACTTTCATGGATCCTCCTCCGAGTCGTCCAGGCCATTTCCTCCGACGTTCGCGGTTCCTCCTATCCTGCCAATGCCGCCGATGTTCCCGTCAAAGGGAACCCGTTAACCCCACCGCCACCCACTATCCCTCGATACAGCTGGAACCCTGCGGTCCCAGGGGCACCGCTGACCCCGCTAGATCCCCCCAGACCTCCGTAGGAGACGTAGTTCTTCTTGTCATCAAGGCCGTCGGCATTGGCATTTGTACCAGTGCTCGGAGCCTCCCTGGAGTAAACGGCACAAGCCACCGAGGCCAGGACTACGACCAGCATGACAAGGTTACGCTTTGCCACCACGTTGTTGTTTCCTAAGTTACACCATATACAACTCCATTCCATTACTTTTTGTATGTTAATCACAGACAAGGTGATGGGCCTTGATTAATTGGGCCTATATTACCTAAAGCCCAATAAAGGTAGCCCTTTTCGGCCCGACAACTCAACTGGCCCATGTAACAACCAACGTCCTATTCGGTCCACACTTATTACCACAATGCAGCGTTAGGCCATGTATGTTCAGACCATTAAACACGACCCAGACCACCACTTCGAATTTCTCAGACTCCGACTACGCCGCCATCGCACCGCCGCCAAGTCGACGACGGGGTGTATCTCCCGACGGTTGGATACTCTACATATACATGATCACATAGATATAGAGAGTTTTGAGTTATTTCCTGATCCTATCGGAGTAAGTTTCCCTCTTACCCTCGATTTGCCGCTTTTACTTCTCGATTCCGGCATTGCCGTTGCCGTTGCTGTTGCTCCTAATTTGTGCTTTATCAGTCCTCTTCGTTGCCGCTTTTGTGGTCCCCTCTGGTTGACGCACCTTCACTCCCCTTATCAACTGCGTTTCGATCGGACATGGATGTATGTAACTACGAGATCTTGATGATTCGAACAGAAAGAAAGAAAGGAGAGGGAGTCTGGTGAGAGAGCTTACATATTTGCCGCATTTCACGTCTGAGTATATCACTATGAAGTCTCCTTCTTCGAGTCCGTTCGCCCTCACGAAATCCCCTAGAGATAGGAAGAAAAGGTGGTGAACGCAAATATCAGTATATGTGCTTTTGGGGTGGGGGAGATGGCTTGGCTATGAACCTGGTATACCATCGATCAATCACAGGCGATGGATCCACAATTTGAATTACCTAGAGAAAATGCAATGGAATGATTAGACTTACCCGTGTTCTCGAGAAGATACATCCTGCTCTTGTTGTTTGGCCAGAACCTGAAATGACAAGTCGAAATACGTTAGGAGGAATCCATACTAGTCCTAAACTCGAAGGTGCTCGGGGTATGGGGCGGAACCTGTAGCGCATATTCCAGACTCTTGAAGTCCCGATGTCCTCCATGGCAATTGAGATCCCATCCCTCGCCTCCAGCTCCGGCAGGTGCGTTTCAGCTTCCTTCTGTTTAAGAAAAGCTCAGCATTCTCGTTTGTTACTTTGTCGAAATCCATGATCATGACATTTCTGCTCAGAAACTGTTTTATGAGGAAAGAAAGATCACCTTTGGGAGAACGATCCTGCCGAGATTTCCAACATCACTCTGTTTCAGCACCTTCTGAAGGAGAAACTTCAGGTTACTCTCCGGCTTCCAAGTCTGAAAGCAGAAGACAAAAACCATGATTCATCGTCTCGATAGTCTAAGTTGATATCTGTGGAGCATTGTAAGAGTAAAACCAGAGAAATACCTGACGCCTGTCGGGCTGCTGGGCAGGGATCTGCTGCTGATAGCTCTGCAGAGGAGGAGGTGGATGGGGCACAGGAAGCACTTCTGGCTGCTGAACCTGCAATGGCTCGCTGGCCGGCATTCCTCCTTGCATGGCCGGGGGCCAGTACATCCAATTTGCATTACCATCAACTCGGCCTGCTACAACGTTGCTGTAATTCTCGCTCCCTATCATCTCAGCTGTCTGCTGCTCGACCGCGACATTACGTTGGCCGGTGTCCTGTCGGTGACTGGTGCCGACACGCTGGTGATGATGGTGATGGGACAATCGCCTCTGCCGAGCCATCCTCTTCTTCCGAGCCTCTTTCGTCGCAGAAGAACCCAATCTTGCAAACTTCATGTGGGTACTGCTGCTGCTACTGCTGCTGAAATATGGAAGCGGGTACTGACCAGGGTAACCAAAACCGCAGCCGCCGCTGCCGAAACCGTGCGGGGAACCCAGTGCAGGTTGGAAATTCTCCATGTATTCATACTGCGGCCACTGAACAGCGGGTGGCCACGAATTTGCCAAATCCACCATTGGGAATTCCTTTGGTTCACTTCCCATGTACGTGCCGGCACCTGCCAGACCAGGATCCATGCCAGGTTGGGTGAAAAGGGTCGGTGGTGGAGCCCACTGAGGTGCAAAGCAGGAATCGGACGTGTTTGGGTCAGCAAACATGGTTGAACCGGGTTGAGCTGCTGTGAAACTAGGGTTTTGATTCGGCTGGACGAAATCCGGATAGGTAGAGGATGATTCAACCGCATATTTCCTAGGAAGGTGATTCGTCTGAACCCACTCGAGAATCAGTTTGAGCAGCTGCTTCATGGCTTCCTTACCACCACCCAACCGCCTCGCGGCCATTTCGATGGTCGACTTCTTGATCTTCACTTTCCGGAGATCCTCCACTGATATGCTGTCCCGGTTTGCTCGCAGCCACTCCAGGAACACGGCACCCATGTCGTCCCCGACTTCAGCCCCAGCAACCTCATCACATCTTGTATCCGCAACCAGTACGGCTTCGTTCTCTTCATGCTGCTTAATGATCTCGTGAGGATACTCCTGCGTTGCATGGTCTTCCCCAAAGCACCCCATATGGTGGACCTCTTGATCAAACAGGTTCTCCGATTGGAATAACGAAGTCGGATCAAACATGTCGTCCCCTTCCAGCAGCTCCATGTACCCAAAATTCTCCATCACGTCCATGCAAGCGTCGACAGAACCCATCATCGCAGCATCAGCAGCGGAAGAACCATTACCTTCCACCGCGCCAGCAACAACAGCATCTTCATCGGTTGGCTTCTCGAGGATTATCTCCATGGATGCAGTCGACACCAAGGCATCCAACTGTTCGTGAGCACTGCAGTCTCCCACCTGCACCAGCACCCCGTTCTCCCTCTCCTCAACCCCAACAACATCGCGGCCAAGCAACGCCCAGGATGTCGCCGAAGAGGACGACGCGGTCACGGCAACAAGAGACGCGGAAGAAGACGTTGGGGACGATCCGGATGGCTTAGCAGGCGCCGGGGTGGATGAAGATGAGGAGGAGGACGACATGCATGGGAATTCCTGGAGGTGGAAATCGCCGTAGAACACGGAACCGTCGTTGACGTCGAGGGGATTGTCGATAACCGAGTCGTAGTTGGGAGGAGGATCTAGGGCGGTGGCATCAAGGACGCCGCGATGGTCGATGAAGCCGTTATCGCAACCCTCCATATAGACGCTGGACGGGACAAGCAAAAGAAAGAAAACTTAGGGTTTTAGATTTAGGTTTTGGAGATTTTAAGGTCGAATGTGGTGGGTGGGTGGGTGGGGGAGGGGAGTACGAGGAGGAAGAGTGCAAGTTGTCTCGGGAGGATGAAATGAAAGAGAGAGACAACAACTTATCACAACAACAACAACAAAGAAGGGCCTTGTTGGGGAGTATCCCAACACATTAAATCCCAGATGGGAAAAGGAAACAAAGCAGCTGCATCATCATCATCATCTGAAGGATAAGATGAAGCACCAACGACAACGACAACGACGACGACGACAAATGATGATCAACAAGTCATGAGGAGTCAGTCTCTTTGAAAGTTTTTGTTTACAACATCTTCTTTAGGGATGAAGCGAGAGAGAAAGAGAGGAAGAAGAAGAAGACGATGAGATTATCATTTATTAATATTATAGGTGTGAAGGGAAGAGGAAGGTAAGAAAGAAGAAAAGGGTTGGGTGGAGGGGTTTTGAACTGAACCGATTGATTCACTCCGGATATCGTGCCAAACCATGAGGTGAGGCCAGGCGTTGTTGAATGTATGGCCCTCCCAGGCGGTGCTCTCTCGCTCTCTCTCTCTCTTGCTTTCTTTCATCTCGTTTGGAACATCTAAAGCATGTTTTCGATATATATCAAGTCCCGACAAAAAGGAAAAAGCAAAACCGAGTCTTGTTTGTTGTTATCTCCAATTAATATTCACGATAAAATCTCATCTCATCAATTATTTGTTGAGTAATTAAAAAAAAAAAACAAGACGAAAAGAAATTTATGAATTTATTGAGTAATATATCTTTAGTTGTTCACGTGAAAAGTCAGACCTCCCCACGATGGTGTTTCGAAATCCCACTCGTTATTCGTCGTCCCTTATAAGCTAACCCACCCACCCCCCACGAGCTTAGTACAACAAATCATTTACGAACTAATTCCCAGTTTATTTTCATATTGTTTTTTAAAATTTCAAGTCACAGCGAACGCGGAGCTAGGCGAATTTGAGATTTAATCGACTTTATCTCGTAAATTATTTTAGTGCCTAACGAGTAACAAATCTCTACACAATCACCATTTTAGTGCCACTGTAATTATGATGCTATTGTTTATTAAATAAAAAAAGAATGATGACGAGATAGGGGAAGAGGGGGGTGTGAGAGCAAATAAATGAGGGAGAAGGCAGGAGTTAGACTCAAAAGAAGAATTGGTTAGATGTTTCGGGACAAAGTCCGCCTCTGCCCTTTACGTGTCTCCAGCTGCTGTACTCAGTTGTCGAAACCTCCGGAGTTGTTGTCGGTTCGAGGGATGGTTTTCTTACAGGGCCACAACAAGCCCAAACACGGGCCCATTACGATGTCATTTCTTATAGGGAGTTGGAATCCGAGGAGGACGTGGGCTAAGCGACTAGAGGCTCCTCGTGCTGTTGCCCCTTCCGTGTTCTCTACGGACATGCAGCTGCGGCAGCCTTGGAGCTCTCTTCCCTAATCTCCACAACCACTGCCGCCACGTCCTTCTTCGTTGGCCTGTCATTCGGGGAAGGACACACGCCCAACATTGCCACGCCGAGCATCTGCAGCATTTCCTTGGTCTCACCCTCCGTTCTAGCGAGCAGGCCCATGTCCAGGACGTCGGCTGGTTCCTTCCTTTCTCGTATCCAATCCACTATGTAGAGGCCTTCCAGGACGGTCGGGTCAATGGGATGTTTCCCTGTCAATACTTCCAGCATCACCACCCCGAAGCTGTACACTTCACTCTCCTCAGTTATCTTCATCATGTACACGTAGTGAACAAACCATGAGAATTCAGCCACAAGTCACCCCTCAGTCGATTGTGCGACAAGTTGAGCACTCATAGCTTGTCTAGGGATGATATCTCGGGGGGCATAATTGTGGATAATGATCTCGAGCGATTTTAGCTTAAACACGGGTGGTCCCGGACAGTGCGTTGCAAATGTGGAGGTGATGAAAGGGATAAGGAGTTTGATGGAGGCAGGGCTGGTGCAGGCGTTGAAGCTGGCAATGGGCTGTTGCGCACCTGTGGCCTCACCGGCCGACGAGGCGGTGAAGCTGCCCGAGGAGAACAGGCCGAGAAACCAGTCGGCACTGTACAGCCTGCTGGAGACGAGAAGCAGGACCGGCACCCCCTTCTAACGCTCTCTTTTTCCCCGCCACTTCTAATACACTAAAGGGCTGGGATCTTGGATGAAGCTTCCCTCTCTCCATATACACAATATATTATGCAAATTCCAAGTAGTCAAGGGTCTCTCTAAAAGGCAAGTGATTTTTGTTCTACTCGATGTGTCCATTCAATGCTTAGCACAATGATATGTGAATAATATATGGCTAGTTTGAACAAGGATATGAATTACAACATATATAAGATATAATAAGGCAAAGAGGGTGGCTGCTAATTTACAGACAAAGCAGTAGCAGTCAAGCCAAGGAGGAGGGTTTGGATGTACAAAACATATGGGAAAATGCATTCTAGAAAAGGCCTATATATCTTTCCATTTCCTAACCCGAGAAATAATAACGTTTTCCAAATAAATATAAAGGAAGGAGACGGGCATTTGGCATGACAAAGACATCACCTTATTGAACTCAGGAGCAACCGAAACATCTTGTGAAGGAGAATAAACTGGGAGGCACCAGCGCGGGCTGAGGCTCTGGTTTTGGTCGAGGCAAATGCTTGAAGAAGGCTTTCACGGCTCCCGTCACACCGTCCTCCTCCTCCATCAACTTTGCAAGCTCCACCGCTCGTTCTTTCACCTGTCGTAGAAAGAGTCGTCCCCATCACAAGAAAGGTTCGATCAATGCCTTTGCAGAGTTCCTGCAGAGAAAATGAATATCTTACCTCTGACTGCAGCATGAATTTTATTGCCTCGACCAGTTTCGCACGGTCGAATTCATCCACTGGTATGGGTGCTGGACCGACTCCTCTGGCATGGACTCGCTCTCCCCAGAAAGGTTGATCGCCAAAGAATGGTACAATAGTAGTGGGGCACTGTTTAGAAAAGCATATTGTTCTCATTGGATATTTCATAATGAAGGCCAAAAAAGAAAATTGAAAAAATGTTGAGACAACTCACGGCAGCTCTTAGACCAGCAGCAGTGGTTCCCGCACCACCATGATGCACCTGAAAATAACGGGTGAGCCTATGAATGTCGACCCCGAGTTTCAAAACTGAGGAAGCATAATTGCATGGTGAAGATGAATTGCTGAAGAAAAGTTTGAACGAACCCAAAATATTTGGGAACAAGTAAACAGAACTAAAGATGAGGCATTGCAATTCATACCACAGCTTTGCACTGTAAGAACAGCCAGTCGTGAGGGCAATTGTCCAACAAGTATACAAAGTCCTTAGATTCTGCCACTGTAAAGTAAAACCAACTACACAGGTCATAATGAAGACACGCAAGAAGTAAGGGGGGATCAAGATTCAAGAATGCATTAGTTATCATCATCAGCTACAATTCTTTTTAGGATTGGAATGTATTCATGTCAAAAGTGGGACTCACAGTTCCCCAGACCACCCCATCCTTTGTTAATGATGCCCCTCTGTTTTGTCTCTTCCAGTGCATCCACAATTGTCTGTGTCATCTTCTCTGGCTCTTCAACAGGCTGACATAAACAGGAAGAAAAACCTCTACTGAATGGATTGATTGGTTACATATTAAAAGGACTAACTGCCTTAAGTTTGTCGTCTAGAAAGCATCTTCAGTCTAAGAAACCACTGCGTCTGCATGATTCGAGTAACAAGTGCCGCATCTGGTCAATCCTAGGAGACTTGTATTTCTTACAGGTATTGCTGGTTGATCTCAATCTAAAGAGTCACGGTTGAATGATGACAGGAAAAATTGCGAGGAAAGTAAACTCACAAGGCTTCCAAACCCAATATATATAGGCTTTTCACCAGCTTGAAGCCAATCAACCAGTTCTTTAGGAGGTTCATAGTTTGATGCAAGATCAAGAAAACAGAATCCAACCACGTCAGTTTTGGGTCCCCAGTCTGCAAGTAAAACATTGAAGGAAAGAAGAAACGATCATTAGAGTAAACTCACAAGTCAATCGGATGTCAACATTAAATCTATCACTCGGGCTACTAATATTTCATTCTTTCTTTAAATTTGTCTGGAATGCAATTTACATTATATAACTCACGCAATGAAGTCGTCATACAGAAAGGGGACTGTAGGAATGAAAAACAGTGCTTCCCCACAAATGGCAATAGAAGATTAAGATATCATGACATGAGAGAAGAAAAGACAGATTACAAGAGAATGAACTAACCTAACAGGCACATAAAACCCAAAATAACTGGAAAAAAGATGCTGTTAATCAGACATACAACAACTAGCCCAAAAACAGGAGCATCAAACAGCGCAAGATAACTCTCACATTACAGACAGGATTGCACCAATTACCTTTTGGTTTGGGGACAAGATGAGGACTCCATATATAACCATAAGGGACATCGGAATCATAACCTTGGGAACCACTTAAATATGTAACAGGTCGTAGCTTTAACTTCTTCTTTCGAACATCATTTATCAAGTCCCGGATTCCAAGCCAAATCAGGGAATCGACGATCTGATATGAGAGCTGAACATTAACAAGAAAAACATGAGCTACAGGAAAATGAATTTCTTGTATGATTAAGAAATAAGGAATAGATGAAGAAAGTGGGGTAATTACTCTGTATCCAGCTTGTTGTTTCACACGAGAAAGAGGATGTGGAAATTCACTTGTTGGTCTGAATGGAACAACAAAACAAGGTCACAATTTCAGGTAATAAAAGGTCAAAATGAGGAAAAGAAAATCGGTTGTCAACTCAGAAAATTATTACAAAAATGGACGCACGAATAACCCATTTGTAACTTACGTCCATGGCATAGTGAAAAATATATGAAGCGGCACTTTCAGTGCTTCTGCCACATGAGTATGCCCTAGAAAAATTAAATTGTCCAATTAGTTTTAAGCATTGTAGAGATTCTGTGGAACACAACCCATGTTTGAAATGAACAGCACTATATCCTCACACTGAAAAAAATCAGTAGCTACAGAACCATTATGAACATAATGTTGTAGATAGTAGCCATGCTAAGCCAGCGCTTCAAGTGCTTTACGAAACTAGAACCGATAAAATAATTAGCGTGAGCACAAGACGATCATACCGTAAGCTGGAGGATTGGCAATGATTGCATCTGCTTTAAAAGGTACACCGGAGTCAATATCTGGATCGTTGCAAGCTGGAAGTAAAGAATATATTATATCCTTTAGTTGACTTCGTTGAATCTGTATCTCAGAGGGTCCCGAGGGCAAAAAGCCTTTGTTTTTTACCATGTCTGCATAAATAGTACCCCAAAACCAGCTTAAATAGCATGAAGGTGAAAATTTTTACCCACAAGAAAAAAAAAAGACCAAATATTTCCATCAAGGGTTTATATCTGCAAGATCAACCTAAAGAAACTCAAAGAGAGATTGTCGTAGGTACTCACAACCAGCCAGTAGCTTGGGGTCTCCACCAAGAGGATAGAATTCTAAGCCAGCTGTCAAAACAAACTCTTTAAAATTGGCATGAGTAGCTAGTCTAACACGATGGCCATAATCCTGCAGCCAAACATCAGTTAGAAAAACAGTCAGATCGTCCCTTGATGATAAGCATCCTCAGATCGCAATTGTGTCAACTGCATCAAACAGTTCTTCACCTGCAAGCGTTTGCCAATAGCAACAAAAGGTTGCACATCTCCACGAGTGCCTACAATAAGTATTACTATCTGCAATGGCCTTATGTAATGAAGATCCATAGCATCAAAGGGTTCATCATGAACGACTTCATTGCTAACATCCCTTGGTCCCATATCGATAACAGCAGGTTCAACATCAGCCGGAACTTCAAATTCCACTGTCCCATCACCTTTGACAGTTGCTATTCTGTTCAATAATTTAAGCTGCACACATTTATCAGTTACATCAAAATTTTGAGTGAATATGGCAAAACTGAAAATAGTAACTCATCAACCTGATAATAAAATCATGCTATATATCAGCCAAAAGATAGGGTCGAATTAATATGCATACTGCAATAGTATTTGTTAATGTGCCGGAAAGATTCCTTAGGAGTTATCTAGGACTGGGATGAATGAAAAGACGGGAAAACTACGGGTGACATGTATTGTTGTCTTTTCCTAGGTTATAAGGTCTCCTCTTATCAAAATTGTACAAATATGCCGAACAGAAGGACAACCGTGCCATTCTCAAATTTTCTATGTAAGAACACCATTAGAGATAGGTGTACCAGCTTGAAAGAGATACCTTTTGCTGAACTGGAATTTTATCACTAAAAATTTCAGCTGCTTCCCTGGCAAGAAAATTCTGGGTTTTCTGCCTTTCCATCTTAGATCTTTCGAAATTATCCTGGCCTGAAGTTGACTCGAATGTTTCAGGATTTGAGACTTCTGCAGGCATGGTTTTCACCTTGGATAAACTCCTGTGAGAAAATCCTGGAAAAATTTCAGACCTATCATTCAGAATTATAATCCTAACCAAAGAGAACAGAAAGCAAGTCAAACAAGCACCCTTATAGTATAAGGTTAAAGATCTCATGGTTAAACATATCCAAACCGGGGGCATGAGAAAACCACGCGGGATCCATTTCTTACCAGGTAACTCTCCCCAAAACCTAATTTCACGTTCCGTGTCCGCTGGACCGACAGTTTTCAATTACCAACGGAACCATTAAAGTTTCGGGTATTACATTGTGAACGCAATAAAAAAGGCAAGGACCCAATCAAAGGTCAAAGAAGAAGCCATGGCCAAAGAAGAAGCCCCCAATTCAAATCCGGACTAGAATAAGCTTTTATTGTATGAAAACAAACAAAGAGGAGAAGAAAACTCCGACGCCGAAAGCAATAGTATCCACTACAAATTCAAGACTACATCCAGAGGGCCACCCATTCACAATCCATCCAACAACCGATTTAACGGAAAACACAAGACAGGCTTCTTCAAAAGAAAAATAAAAACATAAGCAAGAACCACACCGGAGGAAGAATCAGCGACGCAGTTGTCCAAGACACCGCCTGCTTCCTCAGCATCGTCAACATCAACTCCCTTAGAAACTCCGTTATCCAATCGCTTCTCCGGGACGCCACTACCATCACCACCACTAAATCCGCTTCCGCTTCCTCTTCCGTCGTCGGTGCTGCTCTCGAGGGACGCGGGAGTAGTGGAAGAGGTAGGAGGAGGTGGAGGGTGGTCGGCGGAAGGTTCCATGGCGGGAGAAGAGGGGAAAGAGCCGGAAACCATCCGGCGAGATCTACCGGGGAGGGGAGGAACCGTTGGAGGACGACGGTTGGAGGTTGGGGACGGTGGGTGTGGGTGGAGAGGGAAGCGACAGGGAATCTTCTTGGGAAGTTCGAGAGAGAGAGAGCAAATGAAGGGTGGAACTGAAATTTAATCGAGTTTGAGTTTGAGTCTGAGTTGATTCGCTT
Organism: Melastoma candidum; assembly: GCA_023653495.1. Classification (NCBI taxonomy): domain Eukaryota; kingdom Viridiplantae; phylum Streptophyta; class Magnoliopsida; order Myrtales; family Melastomataceae; genus Melastoma; species Melastoma candidum. Next base: position 1,582,977 of record CM042887.1, read on the forward strand.
GTGCTCTTTTTGAGATTAGGGATATTTCGGTCAATTCATCTCAAACGCGTGTCCCCAGCCATTTCTCGCTTTCCTTTTTTTTTTTCCAACGTATTAAAAATGAATTGAAATTCAGAATGGAGACCAAGGCCACATTTCTATCTGACCATAATTGAATAAGAATTAGAAAGAAAGAAAACGACAGTCATTGGACGTCGTTTGGTAAGTGATTGCGTTTAAGGTTGGAGATTAAAGGAGGAAAGAAGGAAGCAGGGGGGTGTGCACTCCTACCAAACTAAATGGCCGACAAGAAAAGTCCACGTGACTTTCTGGATGATCGATACAGACGATTGTTTGTAAGCAACAAAAAATCCACGGAAGACAAAGTAACGTAAAAGAAGCAGCTTAAGCGACACTACAACTAAATAATTGCACATGCAAATGGGACAGATAGAATTAAGTAACAAAGCCAAGACCACCCAAGCAACCAGTTTTGGTACATTTTAACTTTAGTTTCCAAACTATTTCGCGAAATAACATCATAAGTTTCGAAATTCGTCGACTAACCTTGTGAAATCGGCCTTACAAAGGCCGACTTCGGTCCTTAAGGAAGTCGATCTTTGTAAGACCGAGTTTCATATTGCCAGAGTGAAGTCGGTCTTTATAAGGCCGACTTCATGGCGTCCTTGAGTCCCACATGAAGTCGGCTTTTGTAAGGTCGACTTTGTGACACTTAGCAAAAAAAATTATGGCGAAGTGGCCGACTTCCCTGTGGTTAGAGTGAAATCGGCTTTACAAAGGTCGACTTCCATTGGGAATCAAGGAAGTCGGCCTTACAAAGGCCGACTTCTATTCGGAATCAAGGAAGTCGGCCTTTGGGTTTAAAAAAAAAAAATCGTTCGGGGAGACACATTTTCCCCGTCCCCTTGTCGATCCTCCTTCCGTCCCCTTAGCCCGAGCCGAGCCTTCCGTCCCCTTGTCAATCCGAGCTGCCCTTAGCTTCTTCCGTCCCCGAGCCTGAGCCTTCCGTCCTCTTGTCGATCCGAGGCGCCCCGTCCCCGAGCACCGACGTTCCCGAGCCCGAGCTTCGTGATCGACACCCGAGCACCGACTTCCCCGAGCCCGAGCTTCGTGAGCGACGCTCGAGCTTGTTGCCTTTCCCCCCGTCCGCTTTATGGTAAAAGTGTATTTTTCTTTTTATTTGTTTAATTAGTGTTTAGTTGAATTTTTGGAATAGTTAGGGTTTATGTACTAATTAGGGTAAATTAGGGTTTAATAGATGAAAAAGTGTTCTTATTGAAGCTAATTAACAAATAGTTAAGGTAATTGTACAATAATTAAAGTAATTATCATAATTAACAACTAATCAATTGTAATTAATTAGCTAGTTATTAAGTAAACAACAAAATGCATATTAGTTATATTGTATTAATTTTGAAACTACTATGTTCTAATTTGATAGCTCAATTGATTTAGGTATCGTGTTCCAATATCGTCAATTGAGCTATTGATCTTTTATAACGGAAATATTGTCAATGGAGCAGACGTAGTTGGTTATGATAATGGTTTAATAGCAAGAATAGAAATCCCGAAATTTCTCAATTACAAAAATTTTGAACGCATTATATGTCAAGCTATCGGTTTGCATATCGGTTCAATGGCACTATCCAGACAGAGTCATTCGGCAATTTGGAGACGAGCAACTCATAACTGGTACATGTGATGCTGAAGCACGCCTTCACCGGATTGACATGCGTGGAAAGCAATTCGACAATTTGATGCACATCCACGCCAAATACATCGAGTTGTGGCATCACCGGAGTAGCCACATCGTTTCTTTACGCTGGGAACAAGACGGGGACTACAATAGTGGTATATGCATCACTCTCGTCTTCATCTATCACACACGGGCGTCATGTTGAGCATAGTGGTAAGTACAATAACTATTATCTTCATTAATGTATAAATCATTATATTGATATACTTTCTTCGCATACGCAACAAATGAGGGACTTTCTATTCGATCCGAGAGAGGTGACCCTTCGGATTTACAGCACATCGCTGGTATTTCTCGTAGGGGCCATAGCTTCTTGAAAGAGTTCACCCCGATGCGTTTGTATGGACGTACTGAAGGGCCGGCGGATGAGGACAAGTTTGAAGCTGAGCCAGCGAATGAGGACCACGAAGAGGAGGAGGAGCAGGAGGAGGATGATGAAGATGAGGATGAAGAGCAGGAGGAGGGGGAACAGGAGGAACAGAAAGAGCAGGAGGAAGAAGAAGAGGATGAGCATCAAGACGTTGACATGTTTGACGTTGATGAGTTCATCATGCAGTCGCAGGATAACGAGGTTTATCCGTCTCTTGTGATTGATCCGACTCCAGTGGATGTCTTTCGGACTCCAGCAGCATATGCTTCTACGTCATCCGCTCCCGTGGCACCAAGGAAGAGCAGGAGGGATCGACCACCCGTGAATGATGTAGAGGACTCTTCTCAGCTAATGCAAATTGACTCTCGGCGGTGGTTTGGAGCCTTCTTCTACTATCAGCGAAAAGGAAAAAATTAGATTCATTACGTATTTTGTATCGACTTTGGTTTTTAACTTCTCATATACTTCCTTTTGATTTAAACCTTTGTTAAAGATTGGTTGCATTACTGTCATTCTATCATGAGTATTACGTGCATTACAGGTGTGATCGGAACCGAAATTTATTTTTTTTTTTTTGTCTAAGGGAAGTCGGCCTTACAAAGACCGATCTCCTTGATTCCGAATGGAAGTCGGCCTTACAAAGGCGGACTTCGTTTCGCCCTAGATTCTTTTGGCTAAGTGGCAAGAAGTCGGCATTTGTAAGACAGATTTCATACGGGCTCAAGGACGCCATGAAGTCGGCCTTACAAAGACCGACTTCAGTCTGGTAATATGGAACTCAGTCTTACAAAGACTGACTTCCTTAATGACCGAAGTCGACTTTTGTAAGGCCGATTTCACAAAGTTAGTCGACGAATTTCGAAACTTACGATGTCATTTCGAGAAATAGTTTGGAAACTAAAGTTAAAATGGAACAAAACTCCCAAAGCAACTCCTTCCCCAAGACATGTATTAGATACAATATGCGCACTGTCATAAAACCTCCTGTCGGAAGCCATCTGCAAGCAGAAAGGTTCTCCCAATGACCAGCACCGTCTTCTCCATATATTTAGAAGACCAGGTCGATTCGGTCATACGTCCTTGTACAAAAGCTGGTATCTAGGAATTCTCTCGGGCGGTAGAGGGCAATTCACGATTAGCTTCCCCTTCATGGCACCCCTATATATAGCCTGACCACACCAAAACGCCACCCGCCGTCGCATTAGCATCAGTTGAAAATAGCAAACTCTTGGTGCTTGAATTAGCTTCTAGCAATTCCGTGAAAAAGTGGGGCTTTTCTGCGAAGCTGCCACTGCTAGAAGCATTAAATCACGGGAATCGAAACTCATGCAGAACAACTCGCTAAACAAGTTGTCTCGTCATCTATAATTCCACCCAGACACATTCCACGTCACAGGAGACTCATCTTGAATTTGAGTGTTCTCGTAAAATCTGGATGAACTATAGTGATCTTACACTATCCAGACAAAGTTATGATAACAAAATATTTGAAGGAAGTTCAATATGGTCAATGGCTTCAATGGGTTTCAATCTGGCGCAATTCCTCAGGGGGGTAAAATTTATTCTGCTGACACCATCTGGATTATACATAATTCCCTCACAATTACTTAGTAGTTCCACCAACCTCCAGACAAAAAAAATGGGAGTAGATTGATGTTGCCTAATTCACGCTCTATCAACGATTAGGACTATTTTTTTCTACTATATTTTGCAGTTCTACTATGAACATTCATCTTTGAGTTACACACCGGAGGTAAAAGGACAGCTACACCATACCTCAACAACATCGATAAAGTCCTGTTTTCTGTGGAAAGCACCCACCCATTTAGTATGATCAGCCGTGCTGGAAGAACAGAAGGCAAACAATTAAGCATGCAATATGGTTTAACCGAGAGGAAACAAACGCACAAGAACATAACGAACAATTTATCAGTGGTGATTACATGAGAGGCAATGCTTCTATATGGTTCAAGGATCTTGAGGAGTTCAACTCACAAATTGTATTAGCCTACTTAGGTAAAAGTATAAGCACCGGCTGGCTATCCTAAGAAGGGAGTTCTTAGCCACTACATACGAGCACCAACATTCTGAAAGAAACATGATATAAGAAGCTAGCAGATCCATGATAACGGTATGCTATGTTCTCTTCCATATACCATAAGGTTAAACAAAGATAGAAAAGAAACATGAGACAAGAAAACCAGAAGGTAGCGCCCTACCCGTAATCCATCTTCATATGGTGAGCATTAAAAAAGAAAACCGTAGAAGGTATCAAACTAATGTCGAAATACTTGACGTAGACTTGGACATCCTCCGAATCAATATCTACCAGCGCAACGGCAGCGAATCTGGACACCTCCCTGACCGATTTCGCCAGCTGCAGCAACATAATTCATTGCAAACAAAACTCAATGATCGAACATGTAAAACAATTGATCTCTCCCGATGTAACAGAACAGGGCAAACCAGAAACAGAAAAGGAAACATACAATGTCATCGAGCTGCAAACAGACGGCATCGATCGCCCGACCGAACCGCAGAACCAGGACCTTGTCGATTGTGTCCCTAATTATGCAGTCCACCTCTTTCTTCTTCGTCAAATTATTCAACAAATAAGCCATCCTATGGCGGATTCCCAGCCGCCCAAGGACTACAAAACCCTAGCCTGAACCAAATCAATCCATCACGAGCCTGAATTGAATCGATCACTTCCGGTAATCATGGATTGCTAGCGATCGGAGGCGGAGGACACCTCGAGAGAAGCCGATCAACGCCGCGGGAAGGACTGCTCGTCGTCTTCCGTGGACGATTCTCCCGCCAGAACAAATTCACTTGCTAAAATACTATTATATATATGGGTTAAGTCGGTGGGTTTAGGTATAAATACCACTTCTCTTCATTTCCTGATGATGCTGGCCATTTTTGTGATTTCATATCCGTCGTGCTATTAGTTCCCAATTTCCGAATAATCCAAATCTCGTCTCCGATCGCTGCTACCCTCTGAACAGGTGATGGATTCGCCCCCTTTGTATTCTCCGGCTATTTTTGCCCTTTCTTTTATTGCCAGATGATGTTTCCCCGTTCAATCATTTCCGAGATCGTCTTGGGTTCTGAATTTGTTGTGATTCTCGTCTGAGTTTGTGATGTAGACATGCGTTTTGATTGGTTTATGGGGTATCATTTCTGAAGGCTCGCGATTCGGGGGTTATGGATTAGGAGACCTCCTCTTGTTTGAGAATTGCTGGAATTTTGATTCGGCATGGTAAATTGAGCCGATCCTCGCAGCGGAATTGTTGAAGATGGGGGCAGGGATTGATTAATTGATGCGCGAAAAATCTTGTTCTGAATATTTTTCGTCAGAAATCGTGATGTTACTTGTTTCTAGTTTCTCGGTGGGATGTGTTGTGTGCTGTGTCTTTGTTATTCGTGCTCGTTGCTCTTGTTCTATTATTGTCCCGCTTCACTGTGTTTTCTTATGTCAGTGCGAACAACAGCCGGACTGATCTTGTGCATGCTATTAATATGTCATTGGTTTCTGCAGGTGGTAAAACCTGTTTTCGTGATGAAGATTGGTTGAGGTGTGCTGTCCAATCTGCACGGATCATGCACATAATCCCGTTCTCTTCTGTGCAACTGTCATGGAACGGGATGCAGATGTTATATATGTGGTACGAGTTATAGGCATTCAAACTGCTTGGGCGGGTTTAAGAAATTAAGAGTGACTTCTAGCTCTCCAACTTTATCTAGAGAATTGCCTAGAATCTCTGACCAGTCTAATGGTCCATTTAGTACGATTACCCTGGATCCACAAGGTCATTTTGTGCAACGAAATGATAATAGTCGACCCAGCATAGATCATAATGTATCAGTTGTTGGTGGTCCTAACTGAAGGATTAGGCTCCCTTACTGAAGGACAGGGAGGAGATCATCTAGAAAGTAGCCGAGGAGACATCAGTGTAGAAGATGTCGGTGTCATAGAAATTGTTGGTACAGGTTCATTTCACGGGAGGGTTGATGAAGAAGGGGAGGTCACTGATGATACATCAGAATCCAAGTTGAGCTCCCGTTATGCCGAGGGGCTGCTTTAGGTTGGGAGGTCTATCGAGATGCATGATGTTATCACAATCTGAAGAAACGGAGTTGCTCATGAGAATCATGCTCGTACAACGGCAACCACCCAAGAACTACGGCAACATGCTAGGAGGGTTCATTCAACCACACCACCTTCACATGTTGATCCTTCAAGAAAACATGCTTGGCAACGTCCGGAGCACCAGAGGGAATATGCTGACATTGTCCACGCTCTACGCTCAGCCATCCCTGGTGCTGTTGTCTCTCTCATTGAAGGCTCACTCTGTAGGCTCTTGATTTTAAATGGTTATACACTGTTCGGACAGCTAGTTGATTGTTAATGCGTGCAACAAAATAAAAAAATAATAATAAACAAAGCTTTGGCAAGGAGGAGCCATGGCTCTGAAATTGCAGTTTCTGCTGTTAATGAAGTTGTTTATGAACATGTACTGAATATGGCATCTGTAATTGATGGAATGTTGCTGCAGAAGGCGCCTTCTTCTCCGCATCGATGGCAAGATGTACCTGCCAATTAATGGAGTAATGGTGACTGGGATGGATTGAATCTGTCTATGCGATGCACATTTAGTACTTTTGGAAGGAATCTGGGGATCCTTCTGGAATGTTTGTTATGTTTGCATTGAAAGGCTCATGGAATGTCATGGGGAGGACAATGCAAAACTGGGCACAAGTTTATCTGGCCATCAGGGTGCAGACACATCAGCCCTGTCCTGACCATGGGAGCGTGAAGCGCCACGTGGCGCTACCTCCGCCACTGTAATCAACATCACTTCTTGATAGCGAAGTGCGAGACAAGATTCAGCACAGGATGAGACAAGAAGCAACATGGTCACATGAACCCACCTTGATCCTGTGAACAATGGTTGGTGATAATTGCTGGTCTTCTTCAGCCTCTCCTAGAACGTGACATGACGAGGCCAAATTATAAAATCTTTTGCTTCCTTTTTGACCCAGCTAAGTGCGGAATTCACGTTATTCTCGAAAATATTTTACGAAATAGTTAAAATTAGAGAAATTGATGTTTGTTCAAATAATTTGTGTAGAGAGGATGATTTATTCACACAGTAGTTCCCTTGACTAATGACAGATAGAACAGCATCAAATCAATGATGATATGGCGAGCACCAAAACATTAAATAGCAAGGGTGGGGGTGGGAATTCCATGGCGAATGGAAATGCCGCACAAGTTGCTCAAAATCAGAGAGTGAATGAACCAACCACCACCATACCATATGATTACTCCCTTTATATATATCAAATCAGATCAAACCTCCCTCCCCATGTTACTCTGAAGCACTTCCCTGCTCACTGCCTGGTTGTCTTCGCGATCTGTCCCTTTGGACTTAGATTCAGTTTCCTTTTTGTTCTTGTAAGAAAGACTTTGTTTTGTCTGTCAAGGAATCTTTCTGAGTAGAGAGACAAAGGGAACAGATAGATCTTTCACCTTCTCTTCTTTCTCAGTCCCGGGGCTGTGCAATTATAAGGGCATCGCTGTCTAAGAACCACATGCAGGTACCACTTTTTGGGGTTGCCCTTTCCTTCACATTGGAGTTTGCCTTATGACATTTTGGCATGAGATCGGATCCATCAGCTTTGAGATTTCGTCGCGTGTCGACAGATTCTTCTTAGGTTGTTTAGAGTGTCTTCGGTGCAAGATAGGGTCGACCCGTGGACATCTCCCTCCGGTGAGAGCTCGATCATTGCTGTTGTTCTGTTTACTATGTGTTTCGAAGGCGTGGCTTTTTCGAATGACGGATATTCTAGTTGACGCTGACAGTTGATCTTCTTTTTCAGGTCGGGAAGAGGTTAGACCTGAGGATATAGTCGCGGTCGATAGATTCGGAAGATCGAGCAGAGGGACGAGGCCCGAGTGGGGTCGAAAGAGCCATAGGCCGTTTATATTCATCTGCAGAAGAGATGTTGCCAGGGCTTGCTTCCACAGCACTATCCACTTAACCAGGCCTGGAAGGCAGGATTGGGTCCGGACAACGGCAAAGATGAAGGAGGACTTCACGACTGGGCTGGCGATAGTCCAGAAGTCGGATCCTGTCATACACGGCAGTAATAACAAGGTGTTGCCCATCAACAACACATCTTTGACTAGCGGCAATAAGGACCAATGCGGACCCGTGCCAGATATGAAGGAGAAGCTTAAGGTAGATAAGGTGAGGACGATGTCGAGGATGAAAGAGCTGTTGAGATGGGCCGCTGCTTCGAAAGCCGAAAAGGGCAAGAAATTCATCTCGAGAAAGGTTAGCTTCTTTGACCCTCGGACCTCCTGGAAAATAATTTCCTCTCGTCCAATTTTTCATGGACGTTAAGAAACAATGGCGGCGAAATCCCGCAGGTCCTCAACTTCCGCAACCGAGGGGCCCTTAAGGCAGTGCCCGACGACGACCAACTCAGCAACGACTCTCCGAAGATAAGTTTCCGGTGGGACCTCGACAGCTGCTCCACCGTCTCGTCCTTCTACTCTACAGCTTCTCTGACCTCATCGCGCATAGACCTGGTGGCAAATCTCGCACCTTCTGATCCATCGAATCCCGAAATCGGCAAGCACTGCCACGACAATCCCAGGAAGGGGAACTGGATAACAACCGACACAGAATGTAAGCAACTCGACCACCCTCCAATCATCCCCTCGTGAAACAACCATATCTCTGAACCCGATCTCCTCTGTTTTGTCACAGTCGTGGTGCTGGAGCTATGAACAAGGACGACCCAAAAAACAGAGGATTCTCTCACTTGGGGCACGATCAAGTCGAAGAAACCAATGGAGGAGTGCGGTGGACAGTGAATGGTTGGATTTTCAACTTGGGTTTCTTCGAAAAACTGCGGATTAATTCAAAGTCGAATAATTTGTTTGTAAAGTTTTGGATTTTTATTCAAAAAGACAAAAAAAAGGGATAAAACATAAATTAAAAATTGCAAGGAATTTTTATTAAAAAAAGAAAAAATGGCGGCGGCGCGTTCCCTACGCAGCCGCTGCGTCCACCGCCCAACATCAAATTCCCCACCATTCCCTCGCCAACTTTCTCATCCCCAACACCCAATAAAGCAAACCGCCTTGGAACGGAGAGAAACGACCCGATGACGACAATGACGCCGCCGAAGACGGAGAGTTGTTCGTTTCCTCTCGTCATTACCGACCAATCGTCGATGCGGAAGTGGTCGAGGACCGTCCGCCACCGCCAAGGCCTAACCCTAGCGCTCGTGCCCACGATGGGTTACCTCCACCGAGGCCACATCGCCTTGATCGAGGAGGCTCGGAAGCACGCCGACGCCATCGTAGTCTCCATCTACGTCAACCCCGGCCAGTTCGCCCCTTCTGAGGACCTATCAACGTACCCAAGGGATTTCCCCGGCGATCTCGAGAAGCTACGTGTGCTCGGATGTGTCAATGCCGTGTTCTGCCCTCGGGACCTCTATGATTACCGGGATGCTGGGAGTCGCGGTGGTAGGAGGGATGAAGGCGGGGTTGCCGCGAGGTCTTGTGTGGAGGAGAGGGAGTGTGGGCACGAGACGTGGGTGAGGGTCGAGAGATTGGAGAAGGGCTTGTGCGGGAAGAGCCGGCCCGTGTTCTTCCGAGGGGTTGCGACGGTTGTTTGTAAGCTGTTCCATGTGGTTGAGCCGGACGTCGCCGTGTTCGGTAAGAAGGATTATCAGCAGTGGAGGATCATTCAGAGGATGGTTGGTTTCTTAGCTTTTCTTGAAATCTTAACTTGGAGGAAATCAAAGCTAAATTATGCTCCATGGTTCTCGCTGAACTGTATCCCATTTCATTTCCGCAGGTTCGAGATCTCGATTTTGACCTACGCATTATTGGATCGGAGATCGTTCGAGAAGATGACGGCCTTGCTATGAGCTCTCGTAATGTGAATTTGACACCTGAAGAGCGGCAAAAGGTGCGTTGCAAAATTTCGTAGGTTTGACGATTGAAAGACTAAATGGAGAATATTGCTGTCTTTCCGGGTGAGCCAGTTTCACCATATGCATCTGCATGTTAAGATCCCTGGAATGAGAAGATTGTTTGGCTATATTACAGGCGTTATCGATAAGTAGGTCATTATCGATGGCCAAACACGCTGCAGAAAACGGGGAGCATGGCTGCCAAATCCTTAAGGATTCGGTCATCCGTGCCATTGAAGAAGCTGGTGGTAGGATCGATTATGCCGAGGTAATGTTCTGTTTCGTCTCAAATTAAACAACCTCAATCTTCTTAGCGACTGAACATAGCGTTTATATTTTGTTTCGAGTTTTCAGATTGTCGAACAAGATACCTTGGAAGCAGCTACAGAAATAAGGAGTCCCGTTGTTTTCTGCGTCGCCGCCTGGTTTGGGAAGGTTAGGTTAATTGACAACATGGAAATCGACTCGTGAAAAGAACTGCGTTTTTTGTTTTGTTAGCGACACCTTTCTGGAGAAGTATAGCTGCCCACATACCTTACCCTCAATAGTTACCTCGTTCTGCGACGAATCCTCACAGAGAAGAAAGCCTTGCATCAATCTCTTTTTTGCCTTCGACAACCCAGGACAGATAAGAGATTGTTTTACTTTGAAAGACATGGATGATCGTGCCATCCTTTATCATGGACGAAAGCATTTAGCTGTTTGTTACTTGAACTTAGTAATTGTTGTGGAGGGTTGAAAGCCTTCGGCAGAACAGTCGCGATGGAACTGCAGGCGAAAACAAAGGAGCTGAGATCCAGTGTACCAATTTTGATAAGCATTGAGCTTTTGGTGAATGGCAAATTGTCTGAGGACGGAGATGATGCAGGCGGATGCACATGCGCATGTAATGGCAAAAGACAAATGGGAATGGACAAACAGCCGGCCTCGGACAACTATGCCAGAAACATTGTCCGCGACCAAGGCATACAACTGTACACAATTTCAAGACAATGTAATAAGGATGGAAACGATAAGGTGATCTGCAGTGAATGTTTTACACGAACGGGAAAGCAAAAGCGGGCACCTGATCGAAAAGGTGCATCAACCAGACCCTCAGCGACTATGTTTGATGCGGACGGATAACACGATGATGAGAATCGCAACAAGGAGAAACCCTATCACGATGAGCTTTATTTTCATGTTCTGGAGCCACAATCTCCTCCTGATCTTCGTCCCTTGTTGCCGAAAGTCTTCCGCCTGATGGATTATGATGATAATCACCGGCAATGCGAGGTAAGCCGTTTTTTCAATACCAAAGGAGATGACTTTCTAACAACGAAAAGAAGCAGATAAAACAGAACTGCCGAAGAACTGTGGGAACCACCTGATAATGGAGGTTCTCTGTTTTGTCCACCAGGAGATCGATCTTTTCTCCTCGATCAAGCACCTTGCGAGGCCCAACAGACCAAAAGCAAGTAAGCGACGGAGAAAAGGATATGCGACCGAACGAATGATATGCAGACAGAGACGATATCGGCCTTACTTTCTCGATGTTTTCCATCATGACACCCTTGACTTCAGAAACCTGAGCCTGAACCTTAGCAAGCTTGTTGAACTCTCCTGGATGATCCACACAGTATTGCATCTGCTCCTTCAACTTCGGCCTATTTCAGGCGTTCACGATATTCGTTACCACCGGCAAATCGCATCCAACGAGACGAGTTGCAAGCATCTACACATATGACCAATTACCCGTATTCCTTGTTGAGGCTATTGGCGACCGCGGTTGCGGCTTTGCCCCCGCCGTACTTCTGGTTGAAATCATCCTTGACTCGCTCGAGGAAAGAGATCGGCATCTGCCTTCCGACCGCTTCCACTGCGACCACACAGTACACTGCAAGAACGATCCACGTGCTACGCTTAGAGTAGTACCTCAAAAGGCAGAAATCCAATCCTACAAGGACTTAACCGAAGCCGCTGTGGACGAGGAAGCTGAAGGTGTGGCCGTCGCAGGAGTAGGTGAACTTGTTGTTGGTGGCGGGGAGCTTCTGGAGGCACTGGAAGGCGATGGAGGAGAAGTTGCCGGTGAACTCTGTGTGCTCCGTGAGGATCACCGTGCCGCGAGCCACGAAGGCGTAGATGAGGGACTGCTGCGACATCGTCGGTGGAAGTTCGTTACGGGAAGGTCGTTACGGTGGCTGGAGGGTGGGTTGGAAGGGGGGGGGGGGGGGGGTGGGGTGTTTGTGGGAGACGATGGCGTTGGGATTAGGGGACCCAACTTTGTGCCTTTTGGGCGTGGCGGGTTTTTCTATTCCCATCGGGAGTAACGGGGAGGACACGCTGGATTGTATTTGTTTTGTTTCTCCTCTCCTTAAGTTATTACATTCCCTATTCCGGAAAAGGACGACGTTTCCTTGGGCCGAGTCCGGCGGAAGTAGTGAGTAACGCTAACGATGACGTCCTTTCGGTTGGGCTGGTGTCGTCTTCGCTCTTTCCGGGGGTTATGTCGGATGCTCACCACATTCGCGTGACGAGGAAGAGGCCCTGAACTACGGCATCTTCGTCTTCGTTTTCATCCCCGATAAAAGCCAGCCGCCGGATTCGCTCGAGGGGAGAACAGTCTTTTGTCCGAGGCACGGGAATCCCAGGATGAGCCTCGGTCGGATCCTTACTCATGCCTCCCTTGGAGCTGTCCCGAACCCAAACGCGAGTCCCGCGCGCTCCGGCGTTACTTGCCATTTCCGATTGCTGCCTGGGTTTGCGTCCACCGTCGGCGCTCCTTCGCTTGTCCTGACGTCGAAGCGGAGGGGCGGTGGCGCCCTCGCCTGTCGCTGCAGCTCTGGGCCTGGTCCGGGTATCTGACCTTTTCCTGGGGTGGCTGGGTGTTGGTTGGTCGTGTAGTCGGCGTGCTGTCTGGTTCCTAGAAATGGGTTGCTCTCTATGCTAAGAGTTTGGAGCAAAGGTGGTTGCTTTTCCAGGGGCGGAGGAGGTGTTTGGGGCTTAGTTTGCGGTAGCTTGATTTGTTGCGTGAGTGACCCTCTCGATTATCGAGTCCCGGTGGAAAAGATAGGGTAGGAATAAGAATGTCTCTGTTGGCTGCAGAAGATTGATAATGGTGTTTAGCTGGAGCTGCATTGGGAGATAAATAGTTCTTGTTAGGTTTGAAGCCTGAATTAGCAGTACCTTTCTCTGGAATTGATTTTGTCCTGGATTTTCCTTGTGCCAGAAATTGCTGCCGATTTCTGATATGCGAGGGGCGGCAGTGTTTTCTTCAGTCATTACTAACAGTTTTTAGGGAACCCAACTGTTGAAAGACCATTGTTGTTAGTGGAGAACCATTTTTAATGTGTTGAAAGATGGCATAAATCCTTGAGTGTGCATTGGCTATTGGGGATATAACCATGAGTCCTTGATGCCAATTAGAGACAACACTTTGAAAGTTTTCTGTTGCCTTAACCTCCTAAAGCTGTTTTATGAACATAATTTTCTAAGGGATGCAAATACATGTGTGATACGCAAATGGTCATGAGTCTGTTGCCTGAGCGGCTCTTATTCACCTTTTGTGGTTGTTGCTTGATCTATTCCTGCAAGCACCTCATGATGTTAGTTCTTCGTTGGTTTGCTTTAACATCCATTATATTTTGCAGGCGGAAGCGAGAGCAAAAATGTATTGGACGCCTTTTTCTTGGGGAAGGCTCTAGCAGAAGCACTGAATGAGCGCATTGAATCCACTGTTGGGGAGTTCTTGAGCACGGTTGGGAGGTTGCAAGCCGAACAACAGAAGCAAGTACAAGAATTCCAGGTAGTCTTTGGTCAATTTGAATTCGCTATATTTCTCTCTGTATGATAAATGAATAACATTAGGAATCAGGCTTAGATCAACCTGTCTGGTGCAGGCAAAGAGTTGTCTAATGGGGTGATACACAGAATAAAATTGAAAAGAAGGCTTTTGGTGCTTAGAATAAATATTAACTGTTTCTGTTTTGTTTTGTTTATTCTGTCCGAGATTCTATGAAGTTCCGTTGTAAGTAGTGCTTGACTGTTATCATCCTCCTAGCTGGAGCATTTAATTGCTTTTCTTTCTCCTTTTATTTCAATTTTTGTTTACAGGAAGACGTGCTGGAAAGAGCGAAACATGCCAAAGAAACAGCTGCGAGGGAAGCTCTTGAGGCACAGGGTCTTATTCCCACTTCGCCTGCACCGACTAATGGATCAGCCATAGGTTCTTCTCCAGCATCGCCTGGTTCACCGCCCCATCCTGACGCCGTTGATGTCACCGTGGACTTGGAAGTAGATACCAGTGGAAAGGAAGGCCCTACATTAGAGGTGTCGAACGACAGCTGATGGTCTCTGCTAAAATACATCAGATACTCAGTCCCCTATCTAAGATGAGCTCAATTAGCTTTTATACAGTTGTCTACCCAATGATAAATTTGCCGTATAGCAAATGACTATTCAACTTGAAATCATACAACTCTTGTACTTTTGATTAGTATTCAATCCCAGACAAGGCAACGTAAGGGAAAACCAATAAACATCATAAATAATAATCGTGTCGTCGTCGTCTACCGCAAGAAGAGCAGTATCCTGTATAAAGCATACCGTTGTTCCCTGTAATTAAAGAACTACGAGATACACTAAAAAACATGATGCCACAGCAATTCTGAAGCGCCATTGTGGTCTGATCTCCCAGTTCGTTTTATTTTCGGGTAACGGTCTTCAAGCAGATTTGGTGTAGGAGCGGATTCCAATGGCCAAACCCAATATTAGCAGGGGGACCAAGAACTGAAGCAGCTTCACAACAAATTCTGAGGACTTGTTCTGGTTATTCTGAGGCTGCTTCGGAGGAGTGTCCTTGGTTCGGGCTGGAATGGTCGACAAATCTACATCACCAATGTAGTACTCGTCCATCATCGCTCTCGCGCTGCTGCTATGCCCCACATCCTCAAAATCATCAGTGGCATCCTTTCCTACATCCGCCATTTAACCCACATGTGGCCCCAATAGTTCAGCTCCCGTGACTCGAATCAGATCAAAGATGAAAATTTCACAAAAAAGAAAATGAATCAGAATATTATTTTTAAAAAAAAATTATCTGCAGGTACCTGTGGAAGTAAGCAGCACCTCGTCACCACCAGGATGGTCATCCATAAATTTAGTCACATCATAAACCTAATCAAGTTCGAAATCAAGTGTTAATGTCCGAAATTTCCGGAGAAGATCCAAAGGCAATCCCAAGGCACAAGCCAATAAGCATTGATCAGCAATAAATCTTATGTATACATTTGTACGAGATAATGCAATGTGGAATATAACCATAAAAAAAATCCAAAATTCAGTATGAGCTAATCAGAAGCTTTCTAAATGATCAAATTACCCTTGCATAGCACACCACATACCGTATCAGTATTGAATGGTTCATCCCCTAAAATTATCATGCACAATTCATAAGGAACATTGCCCACGATCTACCTAAATGTGATGCGATATTCCCATGCCTATTCCCTTTTAATGGTCGACTACATGCACATTCATACACACCAAATGCTAAAACATCCATCGACCAATTCGAATGCTCCCGTAATCTTGTGTCGTCCTCCCTGGAGTGCTCGAAACCACAACATCATCACGTAGAACACAGGGGATTGAATTGAAACCATAACCACCAAAAAGAATCCAAACTCTCCCGCAAGTAATCCACAGAAGGCAACCAAACTCGAAACCCAATTTCCAACAACTGCCAAACGGAACGACATCCAAACAAAAAACAACGGACGATCTATCCGGGCGCCTGATCCGCAGCATAACACCACAACCAACAACCAGATCCAAAAATCCACAAACGAAATACTGCACAACCCAGAATGGAAAAACAAAGATCCAAACATCTTCTGTGGAAAACAATACCTTTCCGTCGATGATGAGCCAACAATCCTTGGATTTGTTGTGCTGGGAAACCTCCCAAAGGGTGAACACCTTCGTTCCTTCCCCGCCCATATCTCCTCTTTCCCCCCCTCCTTCCTTCAAAGAGCCTCCTTTTCCTCCTCCGACCCAGAAAGAAAAGATCAAAACTTTGAGTTAAAAACAAGAACGAAGCCGGAAAAAAAACAAAGAAAAGAGATTCTCGATCGGGTCGGAATTTCTTGGTTTTCGGTAAATGGGCAGGCGGTCAAGCTGGCTGGTATCAATTCCCGACATTTCGGCCATAACGCCAGCTTTGGACACTAGCGACGATGATGTAATGGGCCCATGTTATTCGGGCCTCAATAGGCCCATAATAACATCCTCCTCTCCTACAGCGATGGGCCCAATTTCTTTCTTCTTTTTCTTTCCTAAATTTGATCCCTTGACTGCTAAGTCTTCATCATTCCTTGGTGTTCCTCATCTTCCCCATAAATCTCTTTTGCCCAAAATCACTCATCACAAAGTGTTGAAAATGTTAAAAACTGTGTCGTGGGATCAAAAGCAGAAAAGATGACTTGCAAGACAAGAGTCCATCCGCCCTGCCCTGCCGCCAAAAGTCCAAACTGGGAGACAATTTCTTCACTATCTGCTTCCTTCTTACATCCTAAGACCAAGTCAAGACAGCGAATCGATGTTTGTCCATCTTCTACTTCAAGTAAAAAACAATGTACCCAGAAAGAAAAGAGAAGACAAAAGGCTTGACACTTCAATGGCAAATTCAATTTTGTTTCTCATCATCGTGCAGAAAAAATAAATAAAAGACATCACCTTCAAGCAACAACATCATCATTCCACTCCCACCTCCAACAAATAATCTCACCTAATCTAATCATTCAAACTTAGTCATATTTAACGAAGGCGCCCCATAGTCTCTCCATTCCACATTGCACGCAGGATCAAGAACTCAAGAAAAGTATGGAGTTGGGTGGTGGTCCATTCACTAAGCCGCTGCTACTACTACTCTCCTCCTTCCTCTCCTCGATTCCCTTCTTCCTTCTCTTTTCCCCCGTCTCCTGCGACCTGCTAGGTATGTTCACGAAGAGTTTCCGCAGGCAGGGGTCCCTGTTTCGGTCCTGTCATAGTTCTTGACCATCGGTTTTGGTTATTGTTGCTTTTTTTGCTGTTCTCCAGGGTTCCTGAGCATAGCCTGCGGGGCCACGTCCGTCTACGTCGACTCGTCGAATAACGTCACCTGGGTTCCGGACGCGGATTACGTCACCAAAGGGGTGACGGGTAATGTTAACTATGTATTGGGGACCTCATCGGGTTCTTCCTCATCGTTACGGTTCTTTCCAGATTCCTCGGCGTCACGCCGTAACTGTTACAAGTTGCCCGTCAAGAACCTGTCCTCCCTGGTTCTTATCAGAGGCCGGTTTGTGTACAAGAACTATGACGGGAAGGGGAGTCCGCCCAGGTTCTCTGTTTCGGTCGAGACGGCTGTGGTTGGCACCGTGGATCTTGGGAGGGATGATCCATGGACGGAGGAATTCGTGTGGCCGAGGCAGAATGGGGACAAGGATGAGGTCTCTTTCTGCCTGATTCCGATAGATGGTGGCGGGATCCCTGTCATTTCTTCGGTTGAAGTGAGGCCACTTCCTTCCGGGGCTTACAGGAACGGGAGTGGGGATGGATTGGAAAACACCCTCAGGAAACGGTATAGGATCGACTGCGGAAACACGAACGTCACGACAAGGTACCCGTTCGATCCGTATGACCGTGTATGGGATACTGATCAGGGCTTTTCTCCATCCCATGTCTCGACCGAGTTCAGCACCAAACAGGAGTTCGATCCCTCAGGGCTTGCGGAGAATCCTCCTGCTGCGGTTATTCAGACCGCTCGGGTTCTGGTCAGGAGGGACGCCATGTCGTATGTTCTTCCCCTCGATCGTCCTGGGAATTACTTCGCCCTGCTCTATTTTGCGGGGATTCTTCCTGTCTCCCCATCATTTGATATACTAGTAAATGGTGAGATCGAGAGGTCAAACTACACGGTTAACAACGACAAGGCGAGCATCCTGTACATAACAAGGAAGGATGTGGATTCACTAAACATCACATTAAGGAGCAGGAGCTTCTCTCCGCAAGTGAACGGAATCGAAGTGTACGAAGTCATCGAAATCCCGCTCGAAACCTCCTCTACCACAGGCATCATTACTACGACTCCTTCAACCGCTCGTCACTCATTTCAGCAACAATGCTTTTTCTGTTCTCTTAACTGTTAATCATTCTCCGCATTTCTTCGTACTGGATGCAGTTGCGGCACTTCAAGTTATTGAACAGTTTACAGGACTGGATCTCGGCTGGGAAGACGACCCCTGCTCGCCGACGCCGTGGGATCACATCAGCTGTGAAGGAAGCCTCGTAACGTCACTGTATGCAGAATCTTGCCAACTGATCATCGATTTATCGCAATTTTCCTGCTTGGAGGTTTTACTCATATTGGTTTCGACTTTGTTGTAGAGAGCTGCATGATGTGAACCTGAGATCAATCAGCCCAACATTTGGGGACTTGCTTGATCTAAAATCTCTGTAAGATCTGGAAAATCTTCCCTTTCTGTGGATTGATCTGCAATTCTTTGAATGTAACTTCTCTTTAATTTTGTGTGAATTCGATCAGCGACCTGCACAACACCTCACTGTCCGGAGAGATACAGAGCTTGGGCAGCCTGCAAAATCTCGAATCACTGTAAAGCCTATATCCGCGAGACGGATTCTTTCTTCTGTGCAGATTCAATTCCCTTGAGATTTTATTATTGACTAATGGTGCTATTTCTTGCTCTCGCGATCTTCAGGAACCTGAGCTTCAATAAGCTTACATCATTCGGGGCAGACTGGGAAAATCTTATCAGCTTGAAAGTACTGTAAGTCGTTTTATTTCACATTCCTTTACGGATGGCTGTTAAGATCACCTTGATGGTGCGTTGATTATCGGATTGGCTCGTTAAGGGATTTGAAGAACAACAGCTTAGAAGGGGATGTGCCGGACGCGCTCGGGGGACTCAAAGACCTCCGCCTGCTGTAAGCAAATACTGACGACTGATGGCCTCAGTAATGGATGAATCTGAACTCCCCGAACATGGCATTCATATCTTGAATTTGTTCTTGGTACAGGGATCTTGAAGACAATCAGCTGGACAGTATCTTGCCAGATTCTCTGAATAGACGGAACTTGGAGATTCGGTAAGACTGTCGTGCACGGATGATGAAAACCGTTTGCCTGCCATGTTATAGTTGACTGATAGTAAGTGATCGAATATGATGCAGCACCTCGGGGAATTTGTGCCTGTCATTCACTGCAAACAACTGTGACGGCACGCCGTCTAGTCCCTCGATCGAGGCCCCGCAAGTAACAGTAGTTCCTCTGCAGACGCACTCCAGACATGGTTATCTTGCTGTCATCCTGGGAGCTGTAGGAGGAGCTTTGCTGGCTGTTTCGTGCATTTTATTGTTCACTTTCTGGTATGCCAGGAGAGCTGCTCCCGAAAGGACCTGTGGCGAGAGTAAGTATCCAGTCGAGTTTTGATTTCGCACAGAATGCTTTTGCCGGGGGATAATGTGGGCAAACATCTGAGCTCTTCTAGAAGCAGCCATCGAGATAAGAAACTGGAACGCATCCAAGGTATTTTCCTACAAGGAGATCAAGAAAGCAACAAACAATTTCAAGGAAGCGATTGGCCGTGGCAGCTTTGGTGCCGTCTACCGCGGGAAACTTTCGGATGGGAAACATGTTGCTGTTAAAGTGCGGTCCGATAAAAGCCAACTTGGGTCGGATTCCTTCATCAATGAGGTTTAGTTACTTTCCTCTTAACACTTTTTGAAGTTCAAAAAGCCAGAAAAACCATTAATCAAGAGATAGTTTTCACCATCTGTTGATCTTGCAGGTGCATCTTTTATCGCTAGTTCGGCACCCGAATCTTGTCTGCCTCGAAGGATTCTGTTACGAGTCGCAACGACAAATACTTGTGTATGAATATTTACCTGGCGGATCGCTGTCGAGTCATCTGCACGGTTCATGTGAGATAAGAGTCTTGTCTTCTCCTCAGTTGATCATCATGAATTCCACAGTTTCACTTAATCGCATCCGAGTTTGGATTACATCCCAGGTCTAAGAAATAGAAGAGCTCCACTGAGTTGGGTTCGCAGACTTAAGATCGCCTTGGATGCTGCAAGAGGTAACTTAACTTCCAGATGTTGTATCGGAAGAACTTACTGATCCTTATCTTCACAATTGACGTCTGTTTTACTGTGGCAAAAGGACTGGACTATCTGCACAATGGAAGTGAGCCGAGAGTAATCCACCGAGACATCAAGTGTAGCAACATCTTGTTGGACAAAGACATGAACGCAAAGCTTTGTGACTTTGGCCTTTCAAAGCAAGTGGTTCGAGCGGATGCGACTCATGTGACCACCATCGTGAAGGGCACTGCCGGCTACTTGGACCCAGAGTCAGCTTTTCCGCAACATCATTATCGGTGTATCATTTCGTTCTTTTCTCCCTTTTAGTGCTCGGTTAATAATTATAGAGCACTTTGTGTCAACAGGTACTACTCCACGCAACAGCTGACAGAGAAAAGCGACGTGTACAGCTTTGGAGTCGTTCTTCTAGAGCTCATCTGCGGTCGGGAACCGCTGAATCATTCAGGAACTCCAGATTCCTTCAACTTGGTTTTATGGGTAAGCAGGACCGTAAGAGTGGAATCTCGTTTGCATGGATATGATCAACTTCAAGCAGAATGTCCTCACTGGATGTATTGCAATTGTAGGCTAAGCCATACCTGCAAGCGGGATCTTTCGATGTCGTGGACGAGTACTTAAGGGGAGGTTTTGACATCGAAAGCATGAGAAAAGCAGCTGCAGTGGCGATCACATCAGTTGAGCGGGATGCATCAAAGAGGCCGACCATAGCAAAAGTATTGGCAGAGCTCAAAGAAGCATACAGCATTCACCTCTCACATTTAGCATCGTCAGGGCACATGAACTGATCATGCAATCTCTGAATTACTTTTTTGATGCTGTAAAAGCAAAAGATGGCAATTGGAAATATGAGTTGTAATTACATTAAGTTATAGCTAGCGAAAGCACAAACCACCTCATTTCTTCATACATTGAATACTGCTTCTGTAAAGACGGACCACGGGCGATAAATTACGGATTTTACAACAGGATACAGATGAATAATTTAACAACTACACTCCAGAATCTACGAATAATTTTACCACATGGAGCATTCTGCCTGTTGTTGTTAGCTGGACTGGGATCGTGTTGAATACCTGCGTTGCAAATAAATAAATAATGCTGTGCAAGCAGCTGCTGCATATGGGATAACTGTCCAAATTCCCTGCAAATGATTTCATGCCAAACTCACAAAACTCATTTCCAATTCAATAGAAATAGGAATTCATAATAAGAGAAAAATGGGATCATACCACCGCAGTTGCAACAGAAGCAAGTGCAAATAGAGGGCGCTCCCTTAATAATAATCCTAAGGCTAACTGCAAAAAAAGTATACATCACAAAGACTAAGAATACCATTTACTCGATGCAATTGACATGGATAACCAGGCAATAGCGGTTTCACCTGTATCGAGAGAGTTATCAAGCCTCCGCAACAAACTCCGGCAAAGAAGAACTCTGGAGAAATGCCCTGGATGATCTCATGCATCATCAGGACTCATACATGGGAATTCCATAACGATAACAGGATTCAAATTCTAGACATGCTGACTAATTATCTATAGATCATGCATTCACAAAACCTTCAGCTAGCTGGCAAAAATTCCAAAGAAATTCTTCATGTTTATTAATAAGTTAACTGCAAATTGGCCAACAGCAAGGGATCGATAGCAACATACCAATGCTCCAGCTAAAAATGCAGTTGGATTTCTGACTCCAATAGAAAATCGTTCCACTGAGAAACAAACGAAGAAGATAACAGTGAACTGAAACTGTTTAGGCCACTGACATAAGCAATTATAATAGACAAGGACATGGATTTTCAGAACTATTCCTGTGGTTTTAAGTGGTAGTTTCTATGTATATGAAGCTAAAACAGAAGCACATGTTCACCCACAATGGCCATCAGTATAGCTCGTATAACAGAAAAGAACCTAATCTTACATATACATGGACACATAAGTTAATCCAGCTTTTTTTCAAGAATACGTCAGACAATGGATTATCTGGAGTTGGCACGCATTTAAAGCCTAGTAATAGATCAAGTTGAACTGTATAAACTTTTCTCTAACTGATTAAGTAGAAGCATCCGACTACTACAGGCAACAGGAACAAAGAAAGACACTCTGATATAAAATTTGGAATTAAACTATTCTCAAACTATTTTAACGCGAGTTAAGACGATAAGGCCCGAAAAACTCACCGAAGCCTATAAGGTTGCCATATTTCTGGACTAGACGAGCAATGCTCAACGCCTTCTCCTTCCCTATTCCTAACTGCAAGGACCCATTTGAGCTGATTAAATACCAGAATTCGTGCTAGCACATGCTGCGTTACTCATAACCAATCCATTAACAACAAGCTTCAGATCCAGGGGACATGAAAAGACAGGTGATCAAATTATCATCCTTTCGCCGAGATGAGGAGGGGTTATGCCACATCAAATGAAAAACTTCTCCAACTATGGGAAAGAAGAACTACAACCTTGGCAGAAACATCTTGCGATGCCCCAGATTGATTAAAAAACCATCCAAGGTAAAACGGAATCATGTCACTGATGCAGACGCCCCTGGGTCATAATTAGGGAGTTATTAGATCAAGATAAGTTGCGAAAATGTTGTACTATGACGGGAAAAATCATACCAATAAACCCAAAAAATAGTAGACAGAATTTGGGGTGCATTTTTTGAGAAGGATTCGACGAAGAGTTGCCATGATCCGTCCAATGAAAGCATTCTTGCCAAGGATATTCCAACCTACAAGGCAGACCTGCCATTGTTAATAGCCGAATAAGCAACAGGAGAGAGTACATGAACACAAATTATGAATACAACGGTGTCCTGTTAAAAACAAAGTACGGGTGAAAAGGACAGACCCAAATATTTAGAGCCTCTTCACTAACGAAAAGCCCACAGCCAGCAGCCATAAGCAGCCAAAAGTAGACATATCTGCATTTTACATACGTCGAATATCTTCAAAACACTCCATGTTTCCCACTTTAAGGAAATTGCTATATGTTAGCCTTTAGTTTTCTAGTTTCATTTTTTACAATCATGTATTGTGTTGGGATAGTCTCACACCGGATAGAGAAAGACCTAGATCAATGCATAGGGATCATTCACTTGATTACTAGCTTTTAGGTGAAAAATAATCTCGACAAGATTTCTATTATGGTATCAGAGCCAGATTCGTCCCGTCATTGATGTTGAACCATCACGCAAACGAAGCTTATAGCTCAAGAAATCGATTTCCGACAATCACAAGCAAAGTAAGAGCTACCCCGGAGCAGATTCTGGAAGGAAGATCCTGTATCCAAAGAGCTTAAAGCTGAAACCAATATGCGTGGCCTCCGCAGAGGAGGACGGATTGTCCCTTAGTATTTGAAACGCGAAGGATGGTCCAGAGGAATTTTGCTTGATGACAACAGACAAAATAGTGAAGATCACGGCCAATCCAACGGCAACCCCCAACTTGACCAAAAACGAGGTCCCTCGGCTCTTGTTGACGTTGTCCTTCCTAAAGAGAATCTCGCGGTCGACCCCATCCCGATCGACTGCATTGTCGCCGGAAATGGTCGATTCAACACCTTCTCCATCGCCTCGGTCGAGACAAGACGCTCTGTGCAAAAGAAAAACAACAAACGACGAATCAATGCCGCGAAAACTCGTGGGTCGACTCAAAAGGACACGGTCTTGCCCATCGATCAGCGGGGGAGCCAAGATGAGGGCTCACCTGAAGGGGAACCTCCGGTGGTGGTAAAGGAGGAAACTTTTGGAGGCCCCGGGACGATCGGAACACGTCCACGTGGGGAAGAGGAGGGACGGAGTTAGAGGGTGCCGGGGGTTGGAGTTTGGGGACGGGGGAAGAGACGAAGTCGTTGCGAGTAGACAAATCCACGGAGAGGGTGAGGAAAGTGACGTCATCTCCCTGTCTGAAGAGGATGGAAGAGAAAGTTGCGGAGTGACTAGTGGACCTGAAACAGGTGACGATGGATGGATTGTTTTGGAGGTTTGTAAGGTATTATCGTTCGTATTTTAAAAAATTCGTGAAAAATGGTCTGAGTTCGAGAAATTACGAAAATACCGTCGATGGGGCGCGTTTTGACCGAATAACAAAAGGGCGGATTTTTCGTGAAAATGGGTAAAACCCGTCCCTCGAACACTTTATAAAAAAAAAAGAGGGTTTCGGGGGCGGGTTTTTCCATAAGTAAACAAATTACCCTCCTCTAGCTTAGTCGGTCAAAGTGTTTCGTTAATTTGCGAAAGGTCTTGGTTCGATTCCTCTTAACAACAATTTTGAGTAATGTTTTTTCAAAAAATTAAAAAAATTTTCGTCCTAACAGGAATCGAACCTAAAACCACTTGTAAAAAATTATTTTTACCAACTAGATAGATTTACTTATTAAAGGGGCGGGTTTTCAAAACCCGCCCTTTGAAACCCTATTTTTTTTTATAAGTATTAGAGGGGCGGGTTCTGCCCATTTTCACGGAAGGCGGGTTTTGAAACCCGTCCTCTTTGTTATTCGGGGGGCGCGTTTTATCGACGGTATTTTCGTAATTTCTCAAACTCGAACGATTTTTGGCGATTTTTTTTTAAAACAAACAGTACATCCGTACAAATCTCGATTGTTTTGTGTGCTGTGGACAAGTGCCACGTCCGAATTGACGTCGAAGCCGTTCTTTATTACAGACTCCTGCTGGACAGGTGTTCGGATTCCCTATTGTCCAGAAATTTCTTCTTAATATTTACGATTTTTTTTTAATCTTACCCGACAATCATGGTTAAATAAAATGTAGACTACGAGGTTAGGTGAAGGAAATTTTGAAGGTGCGGAGGAGTCTCTGCACAAAATATTTGGAGAATTCGGTATTTAAAATATTAATTTCGATTCTTTTATAGAAAATTTAAAATTTTTAGTACGAGTATATTTAAACATCGAATTATAAAAATTATTTAACAAATTTTCAGGGTAAATATGCGAAATCTTTCTAACAAAAATATTTGGTCCCAAAGAGAGCGTAACGTGTGGGTAACGTAACATGTAACCAATTTCATTTGGGGGAATTTACAAGGAATTAAATTCCCAAAAAGAAAATCTCCGAAGCTCTTCTTGAGGAGGTTACGAAACCCACTCACCTCGCACGGTGATCACATGACAACGTTAAATAAAACAAAAGGGAAAAGGGAATAATTTGGTTTTACGTGAAATGAAGGGGAAGAGGTTAAATGGTGGGAGTTTTGTTTCTAAATAAAATTAATCTAAAAATTATTTCGTTAAATACTATTAAAACTTTGAAAAATTCTTATATTAAGATAGTGAAATCTACAATGTAAATGTCGACTTCATGTACGAAGAAAGTCGGCCTTCGTACCCTCCATCCTCCCCCTCTGTCCCCTCCTTTTACTTTTCTATTTTTTTGCTTTTTCTTCGAATCACGTCCCCTCTCCTCTTTTTTATTTTCCTTTAAATCACGTCCCTCGCCCTTACTATTTGTCCCCCTCCCCCTCCCTTTTCCTCCTTTTTTTTTTTACAAGTTTACGTAGCATGCTTTTGTAGGGCCGACTTTTACCGGGCCGACTCATCAAGATGTAAAAAAATCGATCTTATAAAAATTAATTTTAAATATTATAAATTTTTTTTAAAATTTTTAACTAAAGTCGATCTTACTAATATCGACTTAATGTATAGAGTATCATCGTCTTTTGTAAGGCCGACTTCACTTCGAGTAGGATAAAATCGACATTACAAAAGTCGACTTTTTTTATAATCGAAGTAGACTTTTATTTGACCGATTTTGTTACCTTAATTAACGAATTTAAAAAATTATAACCTTATTTAACAAAATAGTTTTCGGATTAAAAGAGAAACTCTAGAAGGTGACGCTCATGTTAATTAATTGTTTCGGTGGTTACGAGGCCGTTGACGGACCCTGCGCTGCTACACAGCCGACACTTGACGTCAGTGTAGGAAAACATCCCTTCCAGACGTTAGCTAACGGTAACGTCCCATCACCCTCACCTCATTCACGGCGTGAATCCCCAAGAAGAACATTGTTAGGCTAATTAGAAAGAAGGAATCTGCAAAGAAGCGGCCGTTACACGCGGCCCCCCCCCCCCCTCTCTCTCTCACACACATTCCTTCCCACCTTCATTTCCCTCAGAACAGCTGAATCGGCCGCCGAAGGAATACCGCCTCAGCTGACCGCCACCGCCACCTCCACCGCCAGCGTCGTTCTGTCCGACTCCAGGTGCGTGCGTGTCCGAATGTGTAGTCCGTGATCTCGAATCAACGATCTCCGCCTCATTCCTTCTGTTCCGGAAGTGGATCTGATGATCTGACCTACACGATGGATCCATCGCTCTTGCTGTTGGATTCGGATTGGTTTCTTTTCATCTGCCTTTTATTTGTCTTGGTTCCGTGTTTCGTCCGATTCGGTGTCACTCCTACCAACTTGAGCGGAAGGAGAGGAGAGCAGTGAAGGACGTCCTCTTCGAACAATGTTGTGAGATCAGTTTCGATTACCACGGACGATCATGTTCTGTTTGTGTTTGTTGCAGGTGAATCTGATTGGGGCTCCCCCGGGTTGTGTGGTATTTATTTAAGAGCTGTGTCTGCGAAGATGATAACAGGTTTGGTTCCTTTGGTCGTCTGGTGATCCCTAGATCCGAGATCAGCGAGGTAATTAGGGCCGTTTTGTTTGATTATGCTGGTTGATGGTTGGTTTTTAGGGGAATCGGCGATGTTACACGAGGAGGAGGGGACCAGGAGATCGGACCTCGAGATTTCGGGCGACGAGAGGAGGAGGACTAAGTCCAAGACCCTCAAGAAGAGGGCGATCAATGCGTCTAACAGGATCACACACTCCTTAAGGAAGCGAGGGGGTCGGGTTGCCGATTGCAGGTATTCTTGGATCTCTATCGAGGATGTGCGTGACGCCGAGGAGGAGAGGGCCGTCAACGAGTTCCGGCAGACGTTGATTGCCAAGGACTTGCTTCCTCCTCGTCATGACGATTACCATACGATGTTGAGGTAACTGAGCTTTACAACGTTGCTGCGAGATGCGCTGGCTGGTAGTATAGGGATGTGGGGGATTTTTCCTTTAAGCTCCATGAAAAAAGGCGAAACTCGGGTATTATCTAGAGAAACTGTACGATTACAAATTATTCAATAGTTATGTTACTTGTCTGCCACGGTAACTGCTTAGTGTTATGGAGATACTTCGATGTTTGGCTTGTTGGGTGAGAGGAATTCTGCAAACGTGAGTTGCTTTTTTATCTGCTCGTCTGATCTAAGTAAGAGTTTGATTGTTTTATTCTTGCATTCTTCATTCCCCAAGCTTAGCGAATTCATAGAATGCCTGAGCTTTTTCCCATCTCCAGATTCTTGAAGGCAAGGAAGTTCGACCGTGATAAATCCCTCCACATGTGGGAACAAATGCTTAATTGGAGGAAGGAGAATGGAGTAGACACTATCATACAGGTAAATGACACTGGTCTTCTGCATATGGTTTAGTATTATGGTTGATCATGCCATATAATAGAAGTTTTTTGTGACGGCTTGGTATTCCTAATGATGCATATTTTTTTTCAACATGTTTCAGGATTTTGTGTATGATGAATATGAGGAAGTTCAATCATATTATCCTCATGGTTACCATGGCATAGATAAAGGAGGTCGGCCCGTATATATTGAGCGTCTCGGTAAAGTTGAACCAACCAAACTAATGGCTATTACAACGGTGGAACGGTTTCTAAGATACCACATTCAAGGATTCGAGAAGGCTTTTGCTGAGAAGTTTCCTGCTTGTTCAATTTTGGCCAAAAGGCACATTGACTCTACAACCACCATACTGGATGTGCACGGATTGGTGATCTATGACTGCCTCTACTTTAAAGTTTTTGCAGAATTTTATCTCCGATATGCTCATCTTTGTATTTTTCTATTGCAGAATTTTGTGAGTTTCGGTAAGGTTGCCCATGATCTTGTGATGCACATGCAAAAAGTTGACAGTGATAACTATCCTGAGGTAATGTGAACATATATATGAAATGCCAGATTAGTTTCACCAGAAAGTAACTGTATTGTTTCGAATTTCTTGACAGACATTGCATCAATTGTACATTGTAAATGCTGGCAGCGGATTTAAGCTTCTGTGGAACACAGCTAAGAGTTTTCTTGATCCTAGAACCACATCAAAGATACATGTATCTGAACCATCTCTCTCTCTCTCTCTCTCTCCCTCTCTCTCCGGGGAGCTATTGTTCCCCTATAACACGTGTTTCTATCTCCCACAGGTTCTTGGTAATAAGTTCCGCCATAAGCTGTTAGAGGTCATAGATTCCAGGTGATCATCATTTTGGTGAAAAATTTCCTTACCTAAGTTTGTAGGATCTATAGTCCCAACCAGTACTCATGCTTAGGATGATGTAATGAAACAGCCAACTACCAGAATTTCTTGGAGGAAGCTGTTCTTGTCCAGGTGAAGGTGGATGCCTCAGATCAGAAAAGGGACCATGGAATGATCCCGAGATAATGAAGGTAAGTCACCAATCAATGACTATAGTGTGGTTTGAATATTGATTATAGTTTAAGCTGGCTGGGGTTTTACAACTGAACGCTAGCTCATGCTTTGTTTTCCAATTTCAGATGGTGCACACTGGGGAAGCAATGTACTTGAGGAAGCTGAGAAGTTCCCTTGAATATGACATAGAAATTGACCCCTTAGCCACCAAGGTGAATTCCCGGAGGCTTGTTGTGGAGGTTATATATCCTTCTCATATTCGAGAGCATGATAATTTTTATTTTTCATTTTTTTGTGGCAGACTGCAAGTGGATATGTAACTCCGACAGACTCTCTATCAGTCCCACAGATGGGCACGTCGGGTGCTGTGCAGGTTTCTCTACCTACGCATGAAGTATGATGCTCTTCTATCTTTTCACTGATTTTCTTTAACTTAGTTCATTGCCCATTCTGCTACTTGTGCAATTTATTTTCTTAACTTTGAGCAATGGCATCGGTTTCATGACAGTTGGGCTGTATGTACATCTTTGAGAAGGAATGGCCAGTTGAATGCTTATGAAGCCTTTATACGTGATATCCAAACATAATGCTTACAGCCCTATGCATTCCCTGGTTGTCATGAACAATTTTATGAGGAATCTTTAGTAATCACTAATATTTATGTCGTGCATCAGGACCAGGAGAGAATTGCCGATCCACTATATCCTCCCAGTCCAGTCGCACCTGCCACCATTGATGAGAATATAAATGAACATGGTACTTTCAGAGGTGAGTGATCTGTCATTTGGTGTTAAGGTCATTGCACTTTGAAGCACTGGTTTTATTTTTATCTCAGGGCTTCTCAAGCATAGACGCTTTATCATATTGTTGTAAACGAGTTTGCGGCGGTTTTGTGGAGGTTACATCCGGCTGTGGTTGTGGTTGGATAACGGCTCTGTGATGGACTGATTGCATTGACTCAGACTGTTTGCATTGACTCATTGATCTTTAGACTCTTAATGCACGACTATGGTGGTGGTGCTGCCAAGCAAATACTCAGTTTATAACAATGTGCATGTCAAACTGGCGAATTGACTTGTAGATGTCATGACATACTATTGCATAGGGAATAAGTGCTTTTCTTCACCTGACCTCATTCTGTTATCTGTCAGGTCGTTCTACGTATGACTATACCCGGGAAGGGGAATCTTCCAATGCACCTAGCCTTGTGGTTGGTCTTGTAGTCAAATTGTTTGCATATGTCTACCTGTTGTTGAAAAAGATAAGCAGATCTTTCTCATCGAGAGCTGCAGCACTGCAGCTGGAAGACAGACAGAGATCTGATGGTAGTTCACAGGCACAAGCCACTTTGCAATCACAAGCGACAGAAGAGAAGTTGATTCAGCCATGTTGGCAGAGACTGCAGAAGTTGGAGACTATTGTAGCTGAACTGTGCGATAAGCCTAAGAAGATTCCCCAGGAAAAGGAGGACATGCTAAATGAGTCCTTAAATCGAATAAGATCCATAGAGTATGATCTCCAGAAGACGAAAAGGGTAATCTTTTGTTTTTATTATTTGATTTCCAGTTGTCTAGATACAGCAACTCTGATCATTCAAATTTCTACAGGCACTGATTGCAACTGCATCGAAACAGATAGAACTTGCCCAGTCCCTGGAAAATTTGAAAAACGGCACAGAAGTAAGTAGTTCTCACATCCCATGGAGTTGCATTATGTCCCATTGACCACCCTTACCATGTGTTTTTTCTTAAAAAAAAAACCCGGCCTTTCTGGGCAGCATTCCAGCACCTGTTGGCCGAGACATTGCCGATCTTCCTGCAAAGACACATGAGTGCTACTCTTGTCTGGGAGGGACACTGTACCCTTTCTCCGATTCTTTGGTTACACAATGTCAATACAGCCTCATCATTTGCACTGGTATCTGCCTGTCTCCGAAATCACTCCTGTAGCTCTTTCCTCTTCACCTTCGCCCCTCTCCCCGATGAATTGTAGCCTTTTTGTTCATTATCAGGTTCACTCAGAGAGCTATCTTTTGAAGGACAAAACTGACACCGAGGGGGTTTCCATTTTGCTGACTCGTCACTTTCCGGCAGAGAAAATATACAAAGAGAAGAAACACACCACTACAGTTGCGCTTCAACCTTGTAAATACACAGCCAGAGCCAATAACACATATACTGAGTGCATACACTATTTGTTGTTTCCTCACAGGAAAAACAGAACAGCTTGTTGTAAATATAAAAGCAAACCACACATGGATGGATTACCAGTTACAACCATTAGTATCTACTGTAATAACTGGTTGCCAGCAACATTCCACCCCTCTGCCACGAAAATGCCCACTGAGGATTTTTTTTCCCCACCAAGAATGATCCGACTTGAACAGAGAAATGCCATGAAAAAGCTACAAGTGGACAGGGCAGAGATGTCCATGGAAAGAGGAAAAACGATGCCCTTAAGTGATGGATCTTTAACCAAAGAGAACAAGCAGCATTGTCGGTCAGTCAAGGCACGAGCATGGAAGCAGCTGAAAGAGGAGGGGGGTTAATATATTTCAAAAGGATCTGGAAGAGGAGGGAGTAATACATTTCAGAAGGATCGATAAGAGTATATACCACAGGACACCCACATATTCACAGAGCTTTTCAATAGGCTTTTCTTCTATCCGTAACAATAATCAATACTAGCTTTTAATTATAACAGGGTGATAATGCTAATGCAGGGTAACTAAATCTAATCCTACGAGGCCAAACTAACCCAACGCCTCCCTACTAAGAGGTTACGAGAGATTGAGACAGATCCTTGCCTACAGGAAATAAGACCTAAACGAGAAAATACAAGGGGGAGATGAGAACCTGTACAAAAAATTCTCTATGTTCATCCCTCTCCTCCAAGGCCTAGGTTAACTGCTAATATACAGCGGTCTCTGGGGCGTTAAAGAAAGGATGATGCAGGGTTCACATATGCCATTTTGCTCAGGCGAAGTCACGAAATACCAACACCATATCTCTTGAGTCCGGCACCCCAATAGAAAGAACCAGTATCATCTGCATAGTGTAATGTTCGACTTAAGTTTGCATCAACCAATGAACTCACTACAGGCTTTATTAATCTAACAGCGCACAGGTAAAACGTCGGTATTCTAGGTTTGGAAGAAGCGTGTGAATAAAACGTGGAAATACATGACAGAAAAGTAAAAGCTATTAGTGGAAGTAGACGAAAGTGATTCACCTGTACAACAAGTGTGATGAGGGTGTGCAGAAGCAAGATCGCCTTGTCCAATCACAGTTGGAAGGAACAGCTACTTGATAGATTGCCTCATTCCACCTCCAAATTTGTCTTATACATGAATCCCCTCGCTCACCACCAAATGTGGTGATTGATCGAGAGTGTAATGGAGGTTCTTTGGAAGGCTTTGGCTGGAGGTGCGAAACGTTTTCCACTGTGCAGTATTGCTGTTAAGGTGAAGAAGCTGGCACAGAAAAACATTTCATATGTGTAGGCTGCTGTTGCCACTGCTCTTCAGTGACCCCAACACCCTGACTGTTCGAGGCCAAAAGGTCTGTCTTTGGCCTTTGCCCCGGTCCTGGGTTATTGGAGGGTAGTGATTCACTCCTCACTAACCAGAATATGACAGGTTCCTGCTGCAACCTATTTCACCGGAAGCATTCATTATTCCTGCCTCATACAATGGTTCAGATGCTAGCCAAAGCATTCGAGGGCTACCGGCAGAATCAACAGATACCGGAGACATCCCTTTGCTGGTAGCTACTGTATAGGCATTAGACTACGCATCTCCTTTACTGTCAAGCTGTGACTCAATCAGTGTTTCATGATTCACTTGGTTTTGAGGAATCATCATCGGCCCAGTTGATTGGGTTAGAGGAAACTGCCTCTTGTTAGTTAGGTCAGGGAGCCGTGCCTCTAAATGGTTAGATGTAGAAGAATTCGACTTAGGCAGACTTTGCCCAGGATGAACGGGTAAAATCTGCGTTTGATTACCACTGTCTGATTGAGAACGCTGTTGCTGTTGCTGCTGGAACTGCTTCATATGGGACAGTTCAGAACCTGGTGACTGTTGTGGACGGGGACGGTTTAAGGGCGGAAGAGCAGGTGATTTTGATTGTTGAGCAGGATGCATACCGGTTGAAGATGGCAAACCCTGACTTCTCATCATTTCTTTTTCCCCAGTATAGCTTCCATGAGCCACCGAAATACCATTTATTTGAAAGGACTCATTCTGGAGGTTCTGATGTGCCACAACATTGCCTCTTCCACCTCCTTTTGGAACTTTCATATGAGCTTGAACTGCTGATGAATGTCGTTGCTGAGGATGCTGCCTACCAGATTGCTGAAGCTGTTGCTGCTGCAGCTGAAGCTGCATCTGTCGCTGCTTACCAACCTGATTTGTTAACCCACCAACACCACCTGGAGCATTCCTGAAATTGCCAGGGTTTGGCAACTGCATCTTTTGGGCATGCGTAGGAGTCACTGGATTAATGGGAGAAGATGGTTTGAGCGGTACCGACGAAACTGACTGAGCTGGAGACTGTAATGGATGTTGTGCACTGTTCTGCAAAGGAGACGATAATTGTAGTTGGGGTTGTGGTTGAGGGTGCGACAATATGGAACATGAGGATGCAAGTTGCTGTTGCTGGTGTTGTATATATCGCTGCTGAAGCTGCCTTTCTTTCACAAGCCTGATGGCATACGCTTGTGATTGTGGTCCAGTCGAATGATTGGTCCCGTGAAGCTGGGGATTTTGATGGTGATTGTGTGCTGGCAATTGATGAGAGGGAGCTTGGTGTTGATTTTGAGAAAGTGCTGAAAAAGTTGAGACAGGTGAAGTGCCCTGGCTTGAGAACGCAGAACCCATGCCATTTACTTGGGGAATACCATGAGAGTTCCCTTGAGCAATGGGTATCTGCAGTTCAGGTGTCATCTTCTGCCTTTGATGCTCCAAATTATTGCCAGGCTGTTGCAAATTGGGAGGAAAAAATTAATTAATAACGATACAAAAGAAATTGTCAATCTACTAAAGGATGGTTACATGTAGCCTACTCACCTATTGGAACAGAGAAGGGTAAATAACATTCTATAGCTAATAAATAGCTAAAATGTCAAAAGTAAAGATATCAGGCGATTTTAGACTACCATAACATCAGTGCTCATGGCCTCCGGAAGTTGGAATCAACTTCCCCACTTGATATCGCCACACCATATCAAAAATATTGAAAAGGATATCATAAACCATGAAATGCATAAAGACAGGGAAAATACCAAATATTGCAGACCAAAAGAGACTCACCCTTGCAGAATGTGAAGTCTCTCGAGGTCTCATTAATGGGGCCCCTGGACCAGAATTAGATCCTATATGCAGGTTACCACCATTTGGC
This sequence comes from Melastoma candidum, assembly GCA_023653495.1. Lineage (NCBI taxonomy): Eukaryota > Viridiplantae > Streptophyta > Magnoliopsida > Myrtales > Melastomataceae > Melastoma > Melastoma candidum. The sequence goes on from CM042887.1 coordinate 1,617,141, forward strand.
ATCCCCGTTTGACTAGGGTTCATTACTGGTGACCCGGCCAATCCTTGAAAAGCTGGTCTTGACATAGGCAAACTTCTGTTTGTAGCAGTTGGAACGCCTATGTTGTTTCCACTGGCAAATGCACGGATCCCATGATTGTTACCAGAAATAGTCCCAGAAACAGGCAAGTTTGACTGCTGGATACTTCTGTTAGGTAACGAATGACTCAACTGTGGGCTCCGGTGTAGGTCATCCGAGAGAGAAGCTGATGGTCTCTGAACATTGTATCTGCCATCCCTTTGGGAAGTATATTACGAAAATTTACAAAGTTGCAAGGCCAGAAAAAGATTTTAATTTAAATCCATGGAAAATACAAGAGTTACCTCGATGGAGTATTGTGTGGACCAGAAGGCAAAACCAAATTAGGACTATGCACAGGCCCACAAGAACCTGGTAGGGAAGAATATGCCCCAGGAGTTGAAAGCCCTGACACAACAGATCCTTGATTTGCTGTGGCCAAATTACTACCTTGGGAAACTTGATAACCGAGCGGAAGAGCATCAGCGTTTGTGCCGGCTTCCTCACACAAATCAAGGGGCCTTCAGAAATCACCAACAGAGCAGGAACATCAGTGCCTCCATCAAAATTGCAACACCATTAATTAATAACAGACGGGAAAAGATGCAAATTATTACTCACGTGAGGACAACGCCATTAAGGTTATTGGGGCAAACTTGGGAAAGAGAAACAAAATGCGAAGTGTGAACTGCCATTTGCTTCCCGTCATGCCTATCATTCTTCAAAAGAAGGAAAAGACAAAAAAAGAATGGGTCAGCTAAATCCATTAAATTGTTCTGGCTGAATGGGATTTACTAGACTTCTTATTTTTTTGTGTATGTGTGTATAGCCAGGGGAGGGTGGGGGCTGTCAGATTTTATCCACATTTAGTCAACAAAACTACTGGAAAATATCTTCCACGATTCTTCACTGTCACTACTGCTCAATATATTATGACAATGACATTGCTAACGCTGAAAATCCCACTAGTTGGGTATGCTGTTGCTCTATTAGTAGTCGATGAAATGTATGCCCAGAACGACAAAAGCCATCACTAAGTAACATATTCTCGAAAATTAAAATATAGATATCATATTATAAAAGAACTTGCAAACTACAAAGAGAGCTTAAAAAACAGACGAACCTGCATCCTCATGTACTGTTGCTTTTGTCCAATTTGAATTATTTTATTGAAATGTTCTCTTATAACATCCTCTTCAACAGGGCCCTGTAAACGTTGAAACAACTGCCTCGCACTTCCCTGCAAATGATGTCAGGAGGAGAACTGGTAAAAATCTTATCAAGTCTTTTCTGGAAACCTCCCATTCGAAGCGAAAAAAATTATTACCTTCGGTATTCCTGGTAAAGTAGATGGATAAGGCTGGGAAGACCCTGAATCTTCAGTGCTATCATGTCCGTCGTTAGTAGTCCTATCCATGAGGACTTTGTGACGCTCCTTGCACTCAGCAGACTTTCGGTAGATGCACTGCATAATGTACAAGTAAAAATGTAACCGACTTGCTTTTGGAAAACCTTTTGAGCATGCAGCAGAAAAATTAACTAATCTGCCGAGGTGTAGATGCCAAGCTTTCAATAACCAATGCATGAAGGGCCACCTTCAACTTTTTTCCAGAAAAAATTACTGAATATATACCATGCCTAATCCCCAAGCAGAAATAACAACAGGACTCGTGAACCCAATGCACCAGTTCATTGGATTCTGACTGGCTACCTTAAACTGCAGGATGCTGTTAATTGCATCGCTTACAAGCTCCCAGTTTGGACCCATATCATGTACAAGGACAACAAGTGCCTACACAAGTCAGGCAAGGTGAGAGACAGAACTTAAAATAAAATAGCACAAGATGAGTGGACAGTAACCTGGTCTTCAAACTGCGACCAAGAATTTCCGGACCCCAGCTGAACCGATGACAACTGCAGATAACCACCTTTAATTAAGAGAAAGAAATCTCTGGATGACATCAAGATTAAATGATGCATTGGTGATGCTCCCATTAAAACTACCTTAAGTGTTTTTGTTTTCCTTCCACCATCACGCACATTAAAAAATTTCAGGATTTTCTTTGGATTGGATATGCTTTGTGAAGCCATGGAAGAAGGAATGGACCCATTTGTAACATCGTCAAAGGAATTATCAGCCGAATGCTTCATAAGCTTTTGCTTCTTGACAAGAGGTTGCTCATATAAACCTTCACATTCATATTGATTATACATATCACTACAAATAGTATGAAGAATGCGAAAGTGCATTGTATGTCAACTTAAGAAGTAAAAATATACCACTAGTGCCATTGGATTCAAAGAGGTGATTCTCTGATCTTCTTTTTGATTGCTCCTGCGACATAGTCCAGGAAATGTTTCCAATAAACAAACTAAAATGCATGAAAACGAACACGGAGACTTGCCAAGAATAAATTTTGACGAAAAAGCAACAAATATGACATAATCAAGTTGACTTTGAAAATCTAAAATTCCACAAGCATAAGTAAACGGTCACAAAGCATCACCCAGAATTATCAGATAGAAACAATAACCTGTTCAGCAAGTCTCGGAGAATCCAGCTGCCAATCCTGCTCAAATTGGGAGCTCTGCAAATACAGAAGGCGAGTGAGGAATATTGTAAGTACAATCAAACAATTGCAAGAGCCAAAATGATAAGATGATCTCCACACCGGGTATTTTGGCTTCCTCTTCTTCTTAGTCTTCACTGATGTTTCTGCCATATCATAGGATAACCTACTCCCATAGTTGCTAACAGAATCGACCTCCACATTTTTTTGACTTCGTAATGGACCGGGTATAACGCTGAGGTCATCCTGGAAAGAACTAGTATCCCCGCTAGAGGCATCAGTTTTAGTTGGAGCCTGAAAGCTGCCTACACTAGCTGGAGTTCCTGAAGGAAGCATAACTCTTGACCGTGGTGTAGATCGGAACCCTTTAGTTGGTATATGACCAACTAAATTTGGGGGTCTCTTTCCAATGATCTGCTGTGTACCGATAGAACAGCGCCCATATGGTGAATCAGCTTCCAGTTCATAGGGTCTGATTGGAGCCTTCCTCTTTTTCTGAGAATGTTTTAGCGACTTGCTACCTTCGAAGGCCCCGGGCAAATAGTATGTGCCAGTTTCTCCCTCACCTTCATTGTACACACTTTCTTGATACCCACAGTCTACATCAGATAGAACACATAAGAGAAAAACATATAGATATTATAAGCACTGATAGAGGGATCCATGCAATGAAAATGGAGGAAAGCAGCAGATAAAAAGTTTGCATACCGCTAACATCTGACATGTGTGTGTCAGCATCTTGAATATTATTACCCTTCCCCTGAAGTAAAATAAAGGTCACAATGCCAGAAAGCTAAGAAGACATGGGTACGATCATCATAATCATGGTTCAAGAACTGATAACTAACAGAACATTAAGTTTGCTAAAAAAGAAACAAACTTATCATAAACAACTGCATCCCTATGATACTCACTTCATGCTGCAATATACAAGATTCTATTGACTTTCTGTAAGTCCCCATTGCACCAGAAGGGATAGTGTAGAATAGATTTTCCTGCATCATTTTAGGGAAAATTCTCATTATTGATGATTCACTTATCAGGAAACAGAAATGAACAGGTCAAACAAGAGATGGCATATGATACCAAAAATTAGAACATATGCTGAATCAAACTGATCTTACTTCTGTAAGGTGATCCTCCAATGACACCTGAAGAGAGTCTAACACGGACGTTACATCCGGAAACTCAGGTGAATCAGCATGAAATGAGGGAACACAAGAATATGCCTGCCTCAAAAATCGAACTGCATACAATTGAAGAGGAGGGGGTTCTCTTTGATTCTGAAGTGACATTTCATTGCCTGATTGCTGCCCCTGGTGGCATGACCAAAGGCATCCTTGTTACACAGACATTTTTTTAAATAGTCAAACGTGCATAAAAAAGTAATTTAAGACAGATAAATCATAGTATAACATAATTTGTATCTACAGTAGCTCAACATTCCATAGAAGCATAACAAAACAGAGTTAAATGTCAATAACGGTAGCCAAATATTTCTCACTGATCAAATGGTTTACAAGTATATAGCTCATATCAGAAAAGTTTGTGATTTATTTGGTGACAACTCCAAAAAGAAGATAAACAGTCGACCGGACTGCTAGTGTATCAAATACCCATGAATTAAGCTAACATACTAGCAGAATTGCAATTTAAAGTCAACTTTTACCAGGTTAAGCAGTTGAATACAAAATCATCACAGCATTACTCTGTACCATAAGACAAGGTTAGAAGATAGAAGGGAAAATATAATATTGGGTCGTAGGTCTACACACCAGCTCAACCAGTTCATGCTTCCCACATATAGGAAAAATGTTTGGTTTCCAAGCATATCGCTCATCAAACATTTCAGAGGGTCTCAGTTAGTAGAAGCAACGCAATACAATATGCAATCTATCTCAATTCTCAAGTTTCCAAACATGCATTCAAAATAAATTATTAAAAGCTGCCCTTAAACCAACGTGGTATGGAAGATCATACACACCGAAATTATGAATTGAGTGAACTAAACCTCACCTTATCAGGATCAGCACAATCTGCATGCAAATCAGCAATTCTTCCTGATACAACAGGTCCAACTCTGACTAATTTCGCATCAGAGCTTCCATTATCAATTGCAACATCAAAATTCTCCTCCATTGACCTCCAAAATTGCATCACATCCTTGGCCAAGGTGAATGCCACTTTCTTAAGATTGGTCAGCCCACTCTTTTTTTCTAGTCTCAACCGTGATGCTGAAGCAGCACGGCGAGAGAGCTGAGAAGCAGCAGTGCTCTTCCAAAGACGCTCCTGAAGATGTTTAAAAAAATAAGCATTTATGAAAGAAAAGGTGGAAAAAACTAAAAACATATAATTTTAGATACAAAATGAATGTGAAACAAGAAATGGAAAAGTTTTAAAATTACAAGACAGAAATCCAGACATTCAGAACAGAACCTGAGCAAAGTCATTTGCCAACCAGGACATCTCTTCAAGGACAAATCTCCAATGAGATTGATGGTGTTCTTCAAAGGCCACAGTCCCCAGGGATAACTCGGCAATCCTCTTACGCTTTTCCTGTTGAGGCACAGGCCCAATAAGTTCACAAGGACTTTGCCAACAATCACATAAATAAGGGGCAAGAAAAGAAGATTACTTCAATTATCTTAGCCTCTTCTAGTACAGAATCTTCACTTGCTGCCAACCTTGAATTATTGTCAGCGGATGATACCTCTTGGCCAGTAACCTCAACCCCTGTAAGTGGAATGATCTTGGAAATTTCAGAGTTCTGTGCTTCAGTTGGTTCATTAGGTTTCATCTCAGAGCAAATCTCCTGATCTATATTGGTCTTGTCAGCCAAAAGTCCAGCTTCTTCTATTTCCGGCTCAACAGGGCTCTGTTCCCTTTTGTTCATGGTGGAGCAACCATGTGATTCATCTTCACCTTGATCTGTCACGACACAAACTATGCGATTATGCCTTGATAGAGTAGCCTCCCTTTCGCCATCAGCCCCACCTCCAATTGTCGCACTGTCATTCTGTCCATTCACAGTTTCACCAAGAGCTACATTCTCAGCCATCACCAATTCTGTCTTTTCCACTGCAAGATTTTGATTATCAACAGTCATTGGATCAACATGCACCTTTTCAGTAGAACAGGCACAAGAGGACTCAGAATTGACTGCTTTTGAATTAACTGCTGCACTGTTGTTTAGAGCTTCATTAATTGCTGATTTATCATTCACGACTATTTCTCTAATACTATTTAGTTGACCACTCATTTCAGGATCAGCCTTCAGGGAAGAAGCAGAGGGGAGATTACAATCCTCTTCTGGCAATTCATCTTCGACCCCTCTACTAAGACCAGTTCCCTTGTTAGGTTCATCAGAGGAAGTTCGCTTATCATCAGTTAAGTATACAGCGGGAGGTTCCACCCATGTCACAGTATCCAACCTCACCTCAGGAAACTCGTTTTTCTTGATACTTTTACTGGATTGTGTAGGACCATCTTCATCTGCCCCTAAGCATACCTCAGGAATACTCTTAGATAATTCATTATTTTTATCGGGAAATTCAGCCTGTGAAACAGAACAGGGATGTGACTCTTTTAGGTCAGAAGAGTCCACTGTTGATACCCCGGAATCTTTAATGCCAGTGTGCGCAGGTAATGAGGATCCATGACTACCGCGATACTTTAATAGATCAGCGGAACTTGGTCGCCCACTATCCCGGTTCAACCTTGACCAGTTTCTTCGAGAATATGGACGGAAAATGGCTGAATCTTCTGATTCTTTGGCACTGTGGTTGTTGTCTGTTTTGACCGACTGGTCAGGACGCACGATAGAGTTTATCCTGTCAAGACGGACGGGCTTCTTATCACCTTCAGGAGCGTCTGTCCCCCCATCAAAATTTAGACGACTATCAACACAATTGTGTTCGCAAGTTATAGGACCCCCAGGCCTGCCACTACTCTCAATAGAATCTCCATGGGTTGATGCAGTCAATGCCTTAGTTTCGCTGAAAAGACATAAAATACACATGGAGCAAATAGACCAATAATGTAAATTATGCACAAACATAATAAAACAAAATATAATATCCTCATGACAAAATTCAGCAACAGAAGCAAACGTACCCAGAGGCAAATTGCTCCTTATGCCTATCTACAAGTGATGTGGACTGTACACTAACTGAAGAGGCATCTCCAAATTTAAAGTCTAAAGGATTGCCACCCTAAAGAACATGAAAGTTCCTCAAGTTAAGGAAAGTAATACTAAGCCAGATAGGAACAATTCATACAAAAAAGAAAGTGAAGTTAACAACAACACATACTTTCTCAAGGAACTCCAATTCCCTTCTTCTTTTCTCTCGCACGTCATACTCATGCCTGACAAAAGAAAAAAGTAATTGCCTAAAACAGGATCCAACAAGCAGATGCTGGGTTCACATGATCATAATATCAACTAGTGACAGGAAATACCTAAGTTCTTCTTGGGCCTTTTCAATTGCTGCCTGACGTGGAGAGGTCTTGATGTCAATGCCAGCTCCTCCGTCAACAATTCCTCCCATGGAATCAGCTTCAGCATTTAAATTGTGGCCATTACAAACCTATGCACACGCATACCGTCTTTGCCCTACAACACAAAATAACAGATATTGGCAGGGCAGAAGAATCAACCATGAAAATAAAAAGGTTGTTCTACAAAGTATGAAAAGCATAAATGTTAGAAATCAATCCTTTAAGAAATAAGAACTGTGAACCTTAATAAATTGACCACAAGCAACATCAATTCAAGCTTCAGAGAAAATACCGACTGTTGGAAACCTATGAATCTGATCTAATGAAGCCCCGGACAAGAAGACAGGAATCCAACTAAAATCCAGTTTTGTCACCACATATCTAATGGAACACCAAACTAGACATCAGGTATATGCCAATTTCCAGAAGCACCATTCCCCTAGTAAACCCTGTACTTATGTGATGTGACCGCAGCAAGCCTACAATAAATCAAATCCAAACATGTCAAAGTTTAAGCTATATTTCTTCAGAGAACATATTCGGAAGAGGAATAGACAATTCTCGATATAAGCCAATGCTCTGCAAACAACACAAGCTACTTAGCACCGAACAAAAAACTGTCCAACAAAAGAAAAATGATTTAACTAATTGGCAACATAGGATGACGCAAACTGCAATGCTAACAACATATAACATCTCCAGCGCTTCAGAACTACAAACTCAACCATTTATTGGCACTAAATAACCTCCGAAACCAAGCACCCTGAACCCCGAAGTTGCGATACGCACTCTGTAACCCCATTCCACTAGCCAAAGACACTATAACTCCACAGAATCCACTACACAAGTATCAATGACGGTGCCCTACCTAACTCCACGCCCCACTGACATCCAAGCACCCACACACGACGCCCCCAAACCTAAACGAACCATGAGCAACGAACCAGTACACCACCCCCACTTAAACGAACCCACCCGATTTCTAGGGTTTTGCATAACCCCCTATCCCCAGAGGAACTCACCCGAATCAAGCGGAGGGGCCACAACTGGGAAATAGGGCAAGAAGAAAGTGTCGACTTCAATACGGTGGAATCAATGGGGTAGACGTCCCCTTAGTCGTTTGCAACTGTCCCAATAATTCCTCCGTCCTAGGGTTTTGGGGGGGGGGGGGGGGGGGGGAATTTCGCGGGAAGGGAATGGAATCCGATTTATGATGCCCTAGGGATGGCAAGGGAAGGCAGACACTTATGGAGCTTGGGGTGGGGGGGTGGCAACCGCAGGTTTCAGTGAGAGATGTCACGATGACAACCGATAACTTCTGTCCGATGTCTCGATTTGTAAGAAGACGACGATGGCGAAGAAGAAGAACGACGAGGAGGAGGAAGAGGATGAAACAGCAGAAGCAGAAGGAGCAGGAGCAAAATTTTTAGTTTATTATTATTATTATTATTTGTTACTTTACAATTCTTTTTTCTTTTCTTTTTCATATTTCATGATTGTATTTTTTTTTCCCTTGAGTTTGTGACCGGATTTATTAATAAAAGTCTAATTTGGTAGTTCTATTTGACATGACAGTCGACAGACAAGAAACGAAAAAGATTTATAATCTCCTTTTTAAATATGATTTTCTGGTAATTTATTAAACATGCTCCCCAATTCCAATTGCCATGGCTTTTTTAAATTCACCGGTCATTGTCCTTACTTTCCCTAATTCAGACAAAAGCCTAGATTTTCTACTAGATTAGAGACAGCTTGTGACAAGGAGGTACGGTTTCAAGGCCCACCGGAGTTCTCCAATGAGGCAATCCAAGCACGCGCGATGAACGTCGCCGTCTGAAAATGCTGCAGCGGTTGGTCACATTGAAACGCAAGTCCTTGGCTCGTTGGGCATCCATGACCTTCGGTTGTAACCTTCGCGGCGTTGGCTGTTGTTCCCAGGAAACTTGGTTAGCAATGGCAATGTTGAAGTCCTCCGGACTTGTGTAGCACTTCCTCCGCTCGCCTGTTCTCTCGGACAAGAAGCCAAAAGAACCAGACAAGATGTCAACCGCATTCACACTTACGCTGGCAGCATCCATTAAAATGGTGGCTTAGATCGGTAAAGAGCTTAGATTTTTCCGGCCAACTCGCCTTTTCCAAACAGGCAATCAGAACCGTAATTCCAGGCAGTGCATCCGGTCCCCTCTGCGATAGTGATTTAATACAACAATTTTCACTTTGTAAGATGAAATTTCTCCGCGAAAATATCAGAGGAGAAAGGTTTGTTTGGTATACAAAAAAATTTCATTTTTTTCAGTTTTCACTTTTTGTAATTATATTGTAAATTTATTTTTAAAATTTCCTCTATTGGAAGAGAAAAAAAAAACCGATTTTCGTAAATTTTAAAAACTGCTAAAACCTGTTTGAAAAAATTTAGACGAAAAATTAACCAAACAGGCCGGAAGTTCATGATCAAATGAAGAATTGCCTGACCTGTCTCTCTCTCCAATGCACATAGTAAAGTTGAAGAAACGAGGCATTTGGTCCAAATACGAGCCAGCCTGCATTAAATTGTAGGCATATATAAGCAGAAAAGAACTGAAGGACCAACTCATTTGGGAATTTCAAACAATGACGAAGGTATGAGTTCCAAAATGGAAACAAAATCCAGTCTCGGGAAAGAAAGGCAGGCTGCAGATTACGCCAGTTAATAAGACAACGAGGCTCAAGGGCCTGCATACCACAAGCTGCGCTGCCATAAGAGCCAAAAAGCGAGAGACGGGATGGACTAATAATGTTAAGGGATGAGATTCAATTATCATACAGGCAAGACAGGATTCCAAAAACAGCCCACCCTCTTATTGTCTCCATCTGCACCCTGCCCGTGTTCTGCAACAGGTTGTAATGAGGAGATAGCCATAAATGTCGAAAAAATCGAAGTATTGGACTGTTCAGGCACAATAATCCATTAACCAGCATATGATCAATGATGCGTTTTGCATAACTTTCAGCTTTCCAGGTAGCAATATTGTTAAAATTGTATCAAGGTCAAGAGTCTATATGCTTCAGAGTGAGTAACTCACCACACAGTTTGGAAAGAGTATATTGAATGGGTTCATAGTCAAGCACAGGAATAGTTCATCTCGACTTCGTATGGCGTCTTGCAAGGCACATTACCTGATGGTTGGAATGTCAAAGTTAGTGACATGAAATTGACATGCATCTACACCCCAGCATTGCAAAATATACATCTCCAGTCCAAAATCAGTGTAGTAGGCGGCAGAGTTGTAGGAATTTTCCCCGTCATCCCCGTGCTTAACAATTTAATATCCAATCCCTCGTCGGGGGAAAACTGAACAACTGAGGGGAGGTCAATACTAGAGAAACACGGCGTTATTCAACCTAGAGGAATGTACCTTAATAGCCGGTTTTTAACAAACATGGGTAGTGACTTTACCAGAATGTAGTCAACACGTCCTGGACTAGGAACAAAGTAGTTGAGCTTATCAAACCATCCAAAGTCCACATAACCCTGCATGTATATATTGTGATTACATGCGCAGCAACGCTATAAATAGGAGGAAAAGAATTTATTGTTCCTTGACAATAAGAAAATGGATGAAGTTAACTATATGCTCTACAAACCTAGTGCATTACAATAGTTTCCTTGAGATAAAAAGCAGGACAATAAAGCCATTATCAGAGGTCAACACTTACCTAGCCGTCTTAAGCTTTTTCAAATAGCCAAGTATCTCTAATAATAAAAATTTATAATACACGGGTGGTTCTCTAATCAACCCATGATGAATATCTGAAATGCGTTCGAAGAGATACTACTGCCTCTGTAAATAATACCTCCCGCGACCTTGTCTCGACATCCTTGCAGAATCAAACCACCAAGTCCGCTTCCTGCAGTTGAAAGGAATTCTATTATGGTGCGCACTCAAGATGAACAAAACGGAAAGTGTTAAACTACTAACTGCAGTAAGAAAACACGTCACGTCAGCACCTTCCCTGGGAAATCGATGGTATGGCCTACCCAGCTGCTCTGGTTGTATCATTTTAAGAGAAGAACAGCTTCGTGCGATTACATAATAAGTTAAAACACCAATCATGCCGTCTCTCTACTGTCTTTCTACTACAAATGTCGAATATCAGATAAAAATACCAAATTTCCACCTTCCTCATTCCCTCCTAAACGGATAAACCAACCGCTATCTTCAAGAACTAAGAACCAAAAATGCCAAATTCACCTGGGCTTTCAAGTCTAGATTTTCCTAAGGAAATAAAAAATGAAACCAACAACCAAATCAGCATACATCTCACGAGTACTGCAACTACGGCCCGAAAATATCTTGCTCCCGAGCTTGAACAGAACCTAAAACTCAAATCCCAATAAAGAAAAGGAGAAAACCTTAAAACTTTCCATTTCGTTTTCGGTTCTTAGGCGGAACCTAACCCCCTCCCCTCCTTCAACCCCCTCCCCCAACCCAACACAAAAGAACTACATCGAACAAACAAGAAAAAGGATACGAAATCGACGAGATGACTGGAATTATCAATGACATAGAAATTGGTACTGGGGGCCACCACGGCTTCCACTCTCCACTCCCCCGTCATCATCACGCCTGCAACAACATCACCACCACAAGAGAAACGAAAAAAAAACATCAACCGACTGACGGGGCAAAGAAGATAAATATAGATGAAAAAAACAAAAGCAATCACTTTCAGCCGAAATCGCCGACATGCATGGAAATAGTGGGAATCGAACAGAATTCGGCGCCATTTGATATTGGCCGCCGACGGAGTGGGAAGGGATGAGAGAAAGAAGCCTCAACGGCAGAATTCAGATTGATCGATTGGATCAAAGACGACAAGGACCGCGGCTGCAATCGGACGTAGCAAGAGGCATAAATAAACTCGCGCCCTGCTGGAGGAGCTTCGTTCCTTAATTTTATCAGCTACATGGCAAATTGCGAAATAGGAAATAATTTCAAAAACTTGTTTGTAATATCGAATTTGGCTAACATCTAGTTCATTTAAAAAGATTGTTTCCCATTTTTTAACATCGAGTTCTTACCATTAATTAAGGTTATATAAAATTCATCTACATATTTCACAAAATATTTTACAAATTAATATAATAGACAAAACTAGGCGTCCGATTGGTTTTTAAAAAAATTAGTCAAATATAATAATGAATTTGAAAATTTATTATTTACCCTTCCTGAGAGTTTTGTACGATTATATCATTGGTATAAAAAATATTATAAAATACGATCGAAGTTTTAAAAATACCCAATTTACCGTCTTTAGGACACATTTTGAAAATTTATGTTATAATTTATAAAGAATATGATTTTTCAAAACCTGCTGCCCAAATAACCGAGAGTAAGGCGGGTGAGAGGGGTAAAGGCGCAGGGAAAGGCATGCGGAGAGAGGGGAGAGTCATGGGGAAGAGAGAGAGGGAAGGGAAGAGAAGGGAAACGCGTTGGAGCGAGAGAGGTGAAAGTCGTAAGAGAAGGGGAGAGTGTGAAGGGAGGAAGAGTTCGGGGGAGCAGGGGAAGGGAAGGGAAAGGAGAAAGGAGAGAGGGGTTTTGAGGACCCGTCTTCCTCCTAAATATTTGGGTGGTGAGTTTTGAAAACCCGAGATTTGTACCGATATGCGTTTAGTTTTGTAAAAAATTCGCAAAATATAGTTAAAGTTTGAAAAACTACACGTATACCGTTGAAAAATCGTCCTTTAATTTATGAAAAAGGCGAATCTTCGAACCTTGACCTCATGCTGGGTGACCAAGGACGGGTCTTGAAGTCCCGCCCTTATTGTGGCTGGACTATACCACATAAGGTCAGGTCTTTAACACTCGTCCTCGAGGAAATTATAATCTTTTTTAATTAGTCTGGCGGGGGCGGGTTTCAAAACGCGCCCCAAACACTTAAGAAAACTTTTCACATAATGGGGAGATTGTTCCGGTGTAGGGGGTGCGTTATGAGAATGCCCCCCCCCAACAAAGATGCATTCCCAAAACGCACCCCTTTGTAAAGAGAGGAGTGCGCATTTTGGGAAGCCACCAATATCTTAATAGTATTGTTACACTAAGAGGGGGTGAATTAGTGTTAAATTCCAATTGAGGATTTTTATCTCTATTTCAATTAACCCCGCAGCGGAAAGAAGCTTCTGTAAAACAGAACCGTAGAAAAAGGTTTCTGTAAGACAGAACCGTAGAAACAAGTTTCTGTAAGACAGAACGTACGAAAGTGATTGGACGATTTGTTTGATGCACACAAGACTTTTTATAGTGGTTAACTTGCTTACGTCCACTCTTCACCCAGAATTTGGATGGTTTTCACTTAGACTTAATTTCGTAACAACTACAGAAGACGATCAATAATAGACCTTTTATAGCACAGACCAGAAGGTTCTGTACCATAGAAGACTGAGTGACAAAACACAGACCAGAAGGTTCTGCACTAGAGTGAGTAAGTTGTACAGCACAGACCAGAAGGTTCTGCACCGAATGTGTCAACTCTCTATAGCACATATGAAAAGATTTTGTACCAAATATACCAACCCTCTATAGCACAGACCTAAAAGGTTCTGTACCAGAGATGACTTGGTTTCACAGCACAGACCGTAAGGTTCTGTACCAAAGATGTCAAACTTCTACAACACAGACCGTAAGGTTCTGTACTACAGGTGACTGATTTTTAAAGCACAGACCGTAAGGTTCTATACCAAAGATGTCAATCCTCTACAGACCAGAAGGTTCTGTATCAGAGATGACTAATTTCACAGCACAGACCGTAAGGTTCTGTACTACAGTGACTAACAAAAGTAACCAATGCGCAATCCCCTCAAGGACAACAACTTCATGGCGTACCCCACGCAAGCACGTGGCGAACCCTACGCAAGCAGACAGGTCCCCCGTCCAAGGATGGATTTTCCCTCCGGCGGCTCCACACGACCTGCATGATCTCCTCGAGATAGTGACTGAGCAAACACAAAGCCCTTGCCCAAGGCTCTCCTGCGTGGTCCCTCGAGACTACGGCTAAGCAAACACAAAGCCCTTGCCCAAGGCTCTCCTGCGTGGTCCCTCGAGACTACGGCTAAGCAAACACAAAGCCCTTGCCCAAGGCTCTCCTACACATACAGAACGTTACACCACAGAAGCTGATTAGTCCTTCACCTTCTATGCTCCCGGGGTTCTGCCTTTCTCTTCGACCCACTACACATTGGTCACACAGGCTCCAGCCGCGCTTCCACCAACGTCTCCTGCAGCTTCCAACCGAGTTCCTCGTGGCCCCCGAGTCACTCTCTCAGAAGATTTCACCAACGATGCAGTCTTCTGCAGCCAACGCTCCTCTTGTGACTAACTCAAACTCAAACCAAAGATGCAAGCTCTCAGCACACGCTCTCTGGATTTACAGAAAATGAATAATAGATAGATTATGAAAGATTTGTCTGAGTGGTTTTACTTATACAAGAAAGTCTAAGTTAAAACTAGAAGGTAATCTTCACGACCAGCCTTCTGCAAAACAAGGAAACTAAGAATCAGATAATAAAACATTATTTATTAATAAATTCGTCACTCCCGTACATATATAAAATTTCTATGTACACTGCGCTACAGAAGGTTGTGGCTGAATCTGGTCAGCAACCTTCTGCGAATAGAAATAATCAAATATTAATTTCCAAATTGATAAAGATAGATGCCATTCTGTTCAAGACACTAAAATGAATGTATCTCGACAGATGGTAATGATTGGCATCCTAAATAGCGGTCCTTTGGTGGTCGTATGAATCCAGAGAAGGTTGTAGACAACCTTACAGAACCTTGCCATAAATAGAAGATTATATTTCCTTCTATGGAAATTATAATCCCTAATGGGGTTATTTGGAAACGTAATCAGTTTAAATTGATCAGATAATATCTTGAACAAATCCTAATCATTTTGTGATTAATTAATCATTAACCAATCAATTAATCACAAAAATACTTCTTATAGAAAGTTCTCTACGTGAGTAGCTTCTGTAAAGTAGATGTTGAACTTCTATTACACAGAAGGTCAATGCTCATCGTCAAAACCTTTATTCAACAAGTACCGATCAGAGAAGCCACCAAAGACGCCCACCGATATTTTGATAGTACTAATCAGATAAGTCACCAAAGGACTGATATCTTAATAGTATCAATTAAAGAAGCGACCAAAGGCGCCCATCGATATCTTGATAGTACCGATCAGAGAAGCCACCAAAGGACCGATATCTTAATAGTATCGATCAGAGAAGCCACCAAAGGACCGATATCTTAATAGTATCGATCAGAGAAGCCACCAAAGGCGTCCAATGATGTCTTGATAGTACCGATCAGAGAAGCCACCAAAGGCGCATTCCCAAAATGCGCCCACCTCTATTTACAAAGGGAGTGCGTTTTGGGAATGCGTCTTTGTTGGGGGGCGCATTCTCAAACGCGGCCCCAGTTAGGCATCGGAACAATCTCCTCATTCTGTGAAAAATTTTCTTAAGTGTTTGGGGGGCGCATTTTGAAACCGCACCCCCGCCGGACCATTTAAAAAATATTATAATTTCCTCGAGGACGCGTCTTGAAGACATGCCCTTATGTGGTATGGTCCAGCCACCATAAGGGCGGGACTTCAAGACCAGTCCTCGGTCACCCAACATGAAGTCGAGGTTCGAAGACTCGCCCTTTTTATAAATTGAAAAACTCGCCTTGTCGACGATATACGCGTAGCTTATCAAACTTTGACTGTATTTTACGAATTTTTTTCGAAACTAACCGTACATCCGTACAAACCTCTTGAAAACCCGTCTTCTTTGTAAATTGGAAGACGAGTTTTTAAAACGCGCCTTAGAAACGGTAAATCGGGTATTTTTGAAATTTCGGTTGTATTTCACAAATATTTTTAAAAATCAACTGTATAACTGTACATAACTCCCGTTCGTAATTCGCTACTTGAAGTAACGAGCTATAACTTGAACTCGCTACTTCAAGCAACGAGTTCATAACATAAATTAACGATTTTTTATAATATTAAAGAACCCGCTACTTCAATAGCAATTTCATCATGAAATGAAAAACCTAAACATTAGTTGAAGCAGCACTTTCTTCATAGGCCTAATTCAAGTAACACCTCGAGGGCGATATTTCAAAAACTTTCAAACCCTATCCGTACATAATTACAATTCCCGGAACAAAACTCGCCGACGGCCACGGGTAAGCTAATTAGAATTCTTCTGATGGTCATCATTACAATACATATATATATAATAACCGATAGGCGACCAATGGTCATGAAATGAACGTAAGCCATACATGGAGCAAATTAGAAACTTTGCTAGAAGAATGTCCCAAAACAATAGCAACAAAACCCCTATGGTTTCGACTTCCCAATCACCTGAAATATTCCACGTGACCCGCAATTTCCCGGCACAATAACTTCACCTCCCCGGCGAGCTTCACGCTTTTGAAAATGGCAAGCCCAGTCCTCTTGTGCGTGGACGCCGGCTTATAAGAGTAGGCATCATCGTCCCTCCCCAGCGACACTGCTTCCTTGGCCGGCACCACATTCTCCCACCAGAACTCCCGCAGCATCCCGTAGATTAGATCCCAGTAACCACGTTCCCTGCTCACGCGAAATATCGTGCTCCCATTTGGGGTCCAACAGTAGAGGTCCGCCCAATCCCTGTCCATAACCTCCATCTGACCCTGTACCTGAGGCATGTAGTAGAAAGGCATCGTCGACCAGGGCAACGCCACCTCCGGCTTCCCCTTGTTGTACGGGCACTTCACCTCAAGGATCCCGCCTCCTGGGAAGCAACCAAGAAGACCGTCTGGAGACGCGCCGAGCCATTCATACCTTTCCTCCGAATGCACGGCGAATCCTAGTGAACTGACATCTCGACCGGTTATGCTTTTATACTTGTCTATAGCAGCTTCCTCGTTCAAAACGCCCCATTGCATGGCCACTGCCTTGGAAGCTTCCGGGATTTGTACCTCTGATGCAAAGACTTTCTCCTTCCACAGCTCCAACCGACGAGTGCCTTTCCAGAACCCAAGGGCTGTGCTAAAAGTGCTCGTAGTTAACCGGTCCTTGCGAAGAGCAAACCATTCATCTGATCGTTGGGGAGCATCCGATGGAACAAAACGTGCAGTCACCATCAGCGACGAAGGCGAGCGTATTATGATGTGATGGGCAGCAGGGATATGTGATGAACTGCATGTACAATGTTCTCTAGAAGGTCCGTAAGCATCCTTCCTCCTTCTTAGCGGAGGAGGCAATCTTTTCTGGCGAACACCACCAAATCTGGTCAAGCAGGAACTAGAAGACATTTCGGAAAGCAACCTGGTGCCAAACCAACTCTATTTAGATGAAAACATTCCTGCAGGACATTACACATGACGAGGTAAATTACACATTCCGAAGAAGTAAAATACAGTTCATGGCACAAGTGTATAACAATAACAAATAAATAGTCGTTCAAGCCTGGAAGGTAAAAGTGGCTTCAAGGACTACATATCCCAGCACCCAGATGGACATAATGGAAATTCTCAGAAGGATCACCGTCTCACTCAACGGAGAATACACACCAAGCATATTAACAAAAAACGGAATTTCACACACAGCTAATCTAACAAGGAGCTTCATTACAGAAAAATACAACCTCCAACTCCATCAATTGATGTTTCTCCAAGGTTATTTCATTGCTCGAGATAAACAGGGGGGAACAAAAGCAAGACCCACAAATCAGGGCAAGCCATGCTCGCTCGCAATGACAACCCTTGGACTAGGAAGTCAACCATACACCCGAAATACTAGAATCCTGGTTCAGAACACGAATTATCAATCCGAATGACAGCCGGAATCTCAGGGACATGGTCTAATCAGAGCACTCCTTATCCCACCTAAAACTAGATCCCCTTTCTTGCAATGGAACCTACAGCCCTTGATCCCTTCCCACTAGTTAACCCTTCATTTGAAATCAACTCACTCATGGTCTAATTGCTGCGGCCCCAGCTCGGCCTTTTGGGGACCTCTGTGGCGCATTACATCAAACACCTTATAAGCAATAGAAGAATCATATCCAAACCCCTTAAAACCCGCGCCCCAATCACAGAAACCGGGATCCGAAACCGAAGCGGAAAACCCAAACGCAGAAATTGAGCACAAAAGAAAGGAACCCGAACCGATTGGGAAAGAGGAATCATTACCGGATTGGGGAGTCGAGGGAGGTTATTTGCGGAAAAATATCGAGGGCAGTTTTGGAAAAATCTTCGTCTAGGGTTTATTTTACTCTAATTTTTTTATTGTTATTTCATATTATCATATAATAATTAAAATCCTCGAAGTAACAAACAAAAATATGTCGTGAAATAAGAACAGGAAATTAAAATTATAACTCCCATTTCTTTAAGAAATAATTCGGATTGATAACTCATTTTTTAGTATTATTTAATGAATTTTAAAATTATTTTTACAAAATATTTTCATGTTGATATAAAACTGTAATTAGGGAAATGCCGAGGTTTGTAAATGATTAGTTTTAAAAAAAAGTTGTTTGAACAAAATTTAAAGAATTGCACAAATGTATATAGTGGGTACGCCTTTGAAACACTTAAAATAGGAATTCTTGACAATAGCTTTTGATACTGTTATTATCCAAAAAGGTCCAAAAAATTTAGATTTTTAAAACTTTAATCAATAAAATTTTTGGCAAAATATATGTTTATGTCCACAATTTAGGGCCTACTTTCCATTGTGTCACCAACTTTAATTTATTTTCGTCGTGTCGTTCGTGGTTTTGGGTAGAGAAAAATTGTCGAGAAGGCAGAAGGTGCAACTTTCAGGTTAGAATTTATGGTTTTGCTCCATTCTATTTGTTTTTTTTTTATAAGTGCTCCATTCTATTTGTTTTGCTTACTAGTATGGGTCATGGTTGAGAAAAGAAAAGAAATTTGCAATTACAGGAGTGAGGCCTAATCATACATGTTGTTGGAGCATGCAGAACCGTTAAGCAACTACGAACTGGTTAGCAAACCAGTTTATTCATGGCAAAATTCGCACTGATAGTCGTACAACCAAAGAGATACAACAGCAACTGTTGGAAAGATACACTCTGGAAATACCTTTGATGAAAGTCTATAAGGCTGGTTGGTTGGCAGACTCATTGGTTGAGGGGACAATAGAGGAACATTTCAAAGGCCTACGATCCTATTTGGCTGCTTTACAAAGAAGATATCCTGACACTTGATTTGAACTTTCTTGTGATTTAACTCTGTCTAGTGGCCTATACACAACTTTCAGGAGATTATTTGTGTGTTTTCATCCACTTCTTCAGGGGTTCTTGTTAGGTTGCATAAGATTTGCGGGGTTTGATGGTACCTTTCTTAAGCACAAGGTTGGTGGCATCTCATTGACTGAGGTTGGCTGTGATGAAAACAATGGAATGTTTCCTATTGCATGGGCAGCTGTAGAAGGTGAGAACTATAACTCATGGATGCGGTTTATGGAACTGTTATTTAAGTTATTCGATGTTGGATCTGGACATGGATGGACATTTATCAGCAACCAGCAAAAGGTATGGTTCTTGTCTCTTATTAATGTGTTTCTGACAATGACAATTTGTCTTAGTAATGGTTGTCGGACTTTGATGTGCATTTTGAACACATTGTTTAATATGCAGGGGCTATTGAATGCACTTTCTATTCTTGCACTAGATGCAGAGCACAGAAACTGCTCTAGACACATATACCAGAATTGAAAAGTAAAACATAGGGGGATATTCTTGAAGAGCTGCTTCTACAAAATAGTAAAGAGTTGTAATGAAGTTGACTTCAACAGAGCATTATAAGATATGCAGTTTGGAAGAGATGTTTATCCTGGATCTCCTGAAGCAGTTGAAGATTTTAAGAAACAAGGCTCACAACATTTATGCAAGGCATTCTTCCTCACTACAAGCAAATGTGGGACATGCTCCAACAACATGTGTGGGACTTTTGTCTGATTAGGATAGGATGATGACACATTATTTTGAGTTCGAGGGACATGATGACAGGAGGATTTGATATGTATCTTTTTTTTCACTTGCTTTCTTAATATTCAAAAATGGGTGTGATTGGTTCTGATTAAACCGAGATATGAAAACAAAAATCTTTTCAATTATGGGAAAAAAACATAATCTTTATGTCCTTGAAAAAAAAAGAGGATGAAGTGACGTGTGTGATTTAGTTTAATACCACATAATCTTCTGGGTTTATCTTATTATTATCCTTCTTTCTTTTCCTTTTTTTTATCTCCAGAGAGAGAGAGGATGACAACTCATGTGACAAGAAATATCAACCGTCTTCCCCTTCATCCCCTAATTGGGACTGTAAGATTAGACATTTTCCTGATATGTTCCTCTCCTCGTTTAGTTCCATTAATTATGACGAATGAATGAATGAATGAACGATAAACATAATCATGTTATGTATGGTAGGAAAGAATATCTCGACCCAAAAAAGAAAACAAGAAAGGGATAACCCGTGATCTACTTGTAAGTGATGTTTTTGTGATGTCATTAACTATGAACCTAACCGGTTGTTTCTAAAAATTAAAAAAAAAAAGAGTGGAATCCAATTTGGAGCACCTTTTTTGGGTTTTAGAAGTTGATGTTTAGTGGCTGAATTGAAGGTATCATTATCATTAATTATGATTATGTCCATATAACTCTTGTGTTTATTTTTTCTGTTGATATATGAATGTGGAGGAAGCAAGCACACGTTGAAATTAAGAGATTAAGAAGCCACATTAACACACTCACAACCTCTTATAATTAAAGAATCATCAATTCAGGAACGGCCATGATGAGCGGAACAATTTGGGCGATATGATTCTGACACCTATTTAATCAAATTATTAATACCGTGGACCAATTACTCTTTTTAATTTCTGGGCCATAATGCAAATCAGTCCAGCCCGACCTAGTATTGATTCCTCCATATTAACCGCTGGGGCTCGGTTGTTGTTTCGACCGTCACGTGAATGTGTGCAATCCTATGATAGATGTGAATATTGGAACACGAGACTTGGGATATATTTTGAAGGATGTTGTCTCGTGGAGCACAATTATAGTTGTATTCTCACATAATCATCGTTGCTGTGAGTGCGTTGAGTTTTTCTTCGAAATGTTAAAAAAGGGTCACCAACTAACCCGATTGTTGCTTAAAGCATTTTACCTGGGAAAGCTTCAGTCCTTGAAGCATGGAAAAAAATATATGTTATGTCCTGAAGCGAGCTGATATTGTCATAACATGCTCAATCATAAGTTGCAGACCAGTGCTGTGAACTATTAATAACGACAAGAATTATATAATGTCAAAACTATTATTTCAGATGTACTAGATAAACTTCTAGACGCACACACAAGCGATTACATTCGGGACGCCTCTAATAACATTGATATAAGGATGAGAGGATTCAACTTCTTAAATACTATATAATGGGCTCCCATCCAAGACATTTTTTCCATGCATCACAATCATTACAGTTTTAGATGCATGAAAAATTCTTATAATGATATTTCTTAACCGGATTTCAATGATTGTAAAATCGCGAATCACATGAAATCATTCGTTAATAATGAGTATGTGTTTTGTGTATGGAATTCCAGATAAGTGTAATGCATGAGTATTGCATATTGAATAGAAAAAAAATTGAAACTCGCAAAGAAACGACTAAATATAAATATAAAAATATCATATAGTATTATTAATTATTTTGGTGTAATGAAAGCTTTAAAATTAACTACAGTTTATCTATTACAATTTAATCGCAACTTGTAACTTAATTTCATAAATCAAATACTTTCTTTATTAGCACGACTCTATTTTGTAATTTGATTCTGAGAGTTATATAATGATGTTCTGTTCAATACATCTTTGTTCCTCGCTTTGTTCAAGTCCGACCAGCGCCAGACTGAATGTCTTGATCCTAACCACAATATGCTGGCCGATGCGATTGTATGTACTACCAGCTTATGATTGCCAACTATAGACTGAGTAATCGAGAAGCTGGCACATATTCGATCTGCTAGCCGGCCGTCGTAATTGTCCTTAGAACAAATATATAACGTCTGTGTCACAAGTTAACTGGCATCGACAAGTACTCAGCGGATCAATTCGTAAGTTTATTGTAAAAATGGCAACGGGCATTTCATTTCCACCAGTTCTTGCCGAGCAGATGTTAAGAATGTTGACACGATTATTGAATGTAAGTCGAGAAAACATTTGCCAGCGATGGCTTAACCTATTCAGCTCTCGACTATATCGGTTGTTTATTTAGTATATAATGATGGAACAATATTGTGCCGAGGATGAGGAAACCCAACAAAAGTGGCCTGCGATTGAAGAAATGGAGGCTTGTTCCTTCAGGAAGGTTATGATCGTCCTGGCAATGGTTTTCGCTTGTCGAGGGAAATCGGCTGCCGAAGATATCCTTGTACACCTCTGCAGCAACACAATGAATTCGGACTTCTCTTCGCTAGCGATGTCTCAAACTGCTTCCTTGATCAACTTAGTTCCAGACAACCAGTACAGCTACATGATCTGGAATTCCTTGAGTGTAAACGGAAAAGTTATCCCCTTTTGGGCACACGGAGCCTGCAACGGACAGGTACATACAAAGACTTGCCGTGATTGTCTGATCTTAGCCCTGTACAACCTCAACACTTGCCTCGGCGCGATAGGGGCTCAAGTGAAGGCTACCAACTGCCGACTAAGGTACGAGTCGTACAAATTCGACTTCATCTGGTAAAAAAGTGCACGGTTCCCGTCGCTTCCGGGCACGATGTATGTTATATCATTGCAATAAGTGGGGAGTCCCATGCCCCCCGGTCATTTGTGGTTAAAACAATAAGACCGAATATGAAACCTGGCTGGAACCTCGACTTCGATGTACTTTAACGAATAAATTTAATAATAATTTTCAGGTATGTGGCTATCATTCAAACTCAAATGTTTAGAATCAGGCGAAACACTTCAAATCTAATGATAATTATTGTATTCAATGATATTTAACTTTAAGATTTGATTTGGAGGACCTGAGCCAATACTGTGAGAGTCTTATCTACAGTTATTGATTTCAAGTAATGCATATTGATTTCCAAAAGCACTTAAGAATGCGATTCAAGTAATGCATACATATTTCATGAAATGCAGACATGGGGATGTAACTAAACGAATGAATTATCATTACTAAAGGTTATATGCAAAGTGGAAACCTACGAGTTTGACTATGTAGGAGGTGACAGGTTTAATTCGACAAGGCTACGAAATCGGTTAGATGACTCAACTGAATCCAATCGACACGAAGAAGGACATGGCCTTATATTTCTTCGTGCGAATGACAATGATCAACCATCTCCATCTGTGAGCAATGATCAAAATCTCCAGCTAGGCCAAATTTTGTCTAATCACACTAATTGAGTTATATCCGCTCTACTCATAATAAGACGTGACGCAAGTTATATTTTAAACTAATCATAGCGCGAGAAGGCTTATCCTATGTATCTTCTTTCGTAATACTTTTGTTTACATCAATTTAATAACCTTTATATCAAGAAAACGATGCATGTTTTGTAGTTGATGCTATTTAACTTGTTGGTTTGATTTGGAGGACATGAGCAAATATTGTGACAGTCTCTTAGACACTAATTGATACCACCCGACTTAAACTATCTCCTTATTTGTTCATTTAATTTCAGTGGTGGGACAACGTGCGTGCGGGTCCATGTGGTGTAATTAATTTTTGTCACCAGTCACCTTGATGTCAAGGCCAACAAGCTGCAGAGAATCAATTGTCTAAGCCCTCTCAACTATGGAAAGAATGATGACTATGGATACTTGATCGCCTTTGGTGGACCCGGAGGAACTAATTGTTGAAAAATTATAAAAAAAAAACCAAGAAATAATATTTGGGAGGAGATTATTTCAACTATATTTTTCCATCTATTTATGCAAGAATGACTCAAATCTCTTATGAAAAACCCATTGATTTGTCAACTAATTAGAATCAATAATCTAAAGTAGATATATATTTATGTAATTTCTTTTTATGTTAGGATAGACATTAGATTAAAAACCATTACAACCACCACAATGTTGTCTCCGAAAGGAGGGATCTGATGACTTCGACCGACCCGAAAAAGCCTTGTCGAAAACCTAAGAGCGAGCAAAGGTGGCCAAAAGCAGCTTAATATTCAACTGTTGGGCAGCTCCACGGTCAAATATTCTGCTCCAACAACAACATCAATAGTTCTCCGCAAAGATAATAACAATCACAAATGACTTCATCTGCTCTGATTGTTCTCCCGAGGCAGGAACAAAACTTTGGCCAGCAAGAGCAATACCGCCACAATCATTGTTCGTAAGTATCTCCAACGATGCAAGATTTGAAGATAAAAAGGTAGCCGAATGATTTTGCAATCAATAATGCGGGGGTGGTGCGTGGAGCAGCAGACTTGATTAATACAACTGCGACATGAATCGACATAAATAACAACTGTTAGTTGAATTATTTCTGCCTACTTTTGGCCTGCCAGGAATCCCGACTTGACAATAAGAGAACATCAACAAAGTTCCTCTTACCAAGTTTTTGTCCAATTTCAAATTTTCTCGTAAAAAGATGAATTTTGGCATCATAAATACGAGGGATACATAAAAAAAATTAATCAAATAATTTCCTCAAGAATGGAATAATTATGAAGAACGTAAATATTTCGTTTAACTAAATCAACTCCATACCCAATAAACCAAGTAGTAACTAAGATGAATACATCATTTCGAAAATTAGATATATGGGGGAGTTTCTACTTAAATGAAAGAAATTCTAAACAACAGAAATCCATGACCTCTCTGGCTACTCCACGTCCCTTAAGTACGGCAAAGTATATGTTTATGTCCCTAACTTTGGTTTATTTTTTCGTTTTGTAAACTTTCTTTACTCTAAGATTCTGTCACTAACAATACGTTTACATCTCACTTTTCATAGTGAACGGCGTAAGGCTAAGTAGTAAAGTGGAGTAAACGTAGTCCTACGTGGTTTGCTCCACTAGAGATCTTATATAGAAATAAAAAACTCGTTAACAAGGATTAATAGGAACGGGATTGTTCTTCTTCAAATGCCCAACTCGAATCAAAGCAGCCTTAATTGTGACTAGGAGCACCCGGGAAAATGAAAAAGTAAATTTGCAACCACGGAAGGAGGCTTGCAGTGTACACATCTTGGAGTATGAGGAACCTAAGTCGTCAATTCTTTCGGTTGTTAGGTAGTAATGACATTATTGTAAATGTTTTTGGATTTGTCGCTGTACGTGATGAATCTTTGTGTGTTGTTCATAACAAGAATATATACTATAGTTTTTTTTTTGTGGTTGGATATAGACTTCCCAACTTTTTGGTAATGTCCTAAAAACAAGCATCATTGACAAAAAGGTCAACAAAACGAGCATATGTCATAGAAGCTAAGCTTCGCGGAACCACCTGGGCAACGGCAGGCACAAACAAAACATATGCCCGTTCCTCTTGTTGCCCTTCCCCTTCCCCTCAAGGTAATTAGTTTTGGCCATGATTTTCGAGGCACGACAAATTATTGTATCGTTTATAGGTCATCAATGGCCAATCGGAGTTGTTCTTTCTCCAGGATTGCTTATGCTTTTGCAGTCTTGTTGTTATGTGATAACTCTATGAAAGTAGGGTTATTTCGTATCTCTAATTATGCTTTATGTGATTAGTCGTACGAGTATTGATAGGAATTTAGTAGGATTTGAGTACTTTTTAGTTTTGTTTTAGTTTAAGTCGATCTTTGTTATTTTCGTAGTTTTTGAATCTATTTTGATTTGAATCTTTTATTTCGTTGATGCCTCTTGGTTTGTAATGTTTTAATGTAGGAAAATGAAGGAGATTTTGAAGCTAGAACGAAGTGAAGCGGAGAAGAGCGGAAATTGGACAGAGAGCAGAAGGATGCGTCCTTCAGTTCTTAAGGACGCGTCCTTGAAGGTTCTGTGGATTCAAGCGACCACCGACGAACCTATTTCCAAATCGCTCAAGGAGTCTTCAAATCTTCCTGATGCCACATTATGAAGACATAAAGGATCAATTAGGCATTTAGTTTGGTAGTTTTAGGTTATTTTATTTTATTCTCCCTAGAGATATTATTTAGATTTGGAGAATATTAGGAATCTTTCTGGAGGGGAAACAAGATATTCTGTTTTAGAGGAACTCTAGGGGGATTTATTCTGAGGGGAGAAAAGAGGATTCGACATTCGATATTCGACTCGGGAACGGAGAAGATGGTGACGGCTAGGGTTGAAGCGGAGATCGGGGGCGAGGCTACTACTTCTCAGATCGGAGGATCGAGAGGGCGTTTCTCTTTTCTTTTCTTCCCCGTTGATTTCTATGTCGTTATTGTTTTCTCTTGAACTTGGGATGAATTTATTTTACGCTATGAACTAATTCCTTTTTCTATGACTTCAATGGAACTTAACGCTTTTATCTAACTCGTTCCTTCCTTTCTCCAGTTATCAAATTCTCAAGTTACTAACCTAGGGTTCGATAATCTCCTTACGCCTCTTCCGAAAGCTCTAAGGACGTATTCCCTGTATCGAGCTAATCACTCTATTCCTAGGCAATTAACTAGTGGGAACCCATTATGCAACAACCCTAAATGGCTACCTAAGGCGATTCGGTATATTCCTATCCATTTCGCTAATTAGCTCCGTTTTCCAACGAGACGCTAACTTAGGCTATTCAATCAACGGCTTAACCTAAACAACTTTTCCAAGCCCGAATAGGTCTCCATATCAAATTAATTGGTGATCAGGCAATTAACCGCGTTAAGATCAAGATTTGAATAAGTAACAACACGAATTCGAATAACACAGAGAAAAGGAATTCACTCGTTAAATAAAAGTTGTTTAGGTTAAGCCGTGGATTGAATCGCCTAAGTTAGCGTCTCGTTGGAAAACGGAGCTAATTAGCGAAAGGGATAGGAATATACCGACTCGCCTTAGGTAGCCATTTAGGGTTGTTGCATAATGGGTTCCCACTAGTTAATTGCCTAGGAATAGAGTGATTAGCTCGATATAGGGAATACGTCCTTAGAGCTTTCGGAAGAGGCGTAAGGAGATAATCGAACCCTAGGTTAGTAACTTGAGAATTTGATAACTGGAGAAAGGAAGGAACGAGTTAGATAATTCGTTAGGGGAAGTTGATAGTCCTAGGCTTTTAATATTTGATTGAACTACCGTTTATTTGCATTTTATTTCTCTCTTTTATTATCATTCATCTTGTTAACTTGACCTCGATATCGTTAAACGTGTGACCATTAGGAATTTCTTTCTCTGTTGATTCTCTGTGGGATCGACCTCTACTTACCCTATCTACAAGTTAGTTAGGTTTGCTAGAGTATTTAATTTGCCGCCTTTGACAAGCGAGATCATTATGACTTTGATGTCCGCATACTTTACAAGTCATACGCATTAATCTCCCTGAAATTGAGCAAAAAACAAAAATTGAGTTTATTTTGCCTAAATTATATAAGCATAAGGTTTGCAATATTAAATGGTTGTACAACTTTACATAAACCTAGGTGAGGGCCCAAAGTGAGTGAATAGTACAAAAAGAGTAGTTGAAAAAATAGAAAGTTGGCTCAAAGTTAGGATTTAATTGTATTTTTTTTGCATTTTTATTCCAAGTAATATCAGCAATGGAGCAAACCACATAAGACTCATTTTACTCCACATCAGCACTTAGTCTAACGTGGTTCGCTATGAGACCCATAGCTAGTGATAGAATCATATAGCAAAAAAGTTGACAAAACAAAAATTTTGCCCAAAGTGCTACAAACGTAATTTTGCCAAAAAAATAATTACAAAGTATCTCAACTCAATAAAAGTAAAAAAGTAACCTCTATAAATTCATGAATTAAAAAGTAGAATATATTTCTTTTTTTCGAAAAAGCTTCCTCCGAAATCATAATTCAAAATCGTATTTTAATCGTTTTAAACAATTTATTTTGCTAAAAATTATAATTTTACCAAAGGACCACACAATCCCTCATGCCATCATGATTGGACGAAGGATAAAAAGTGCAACGTCTCACCACTGATCACGATTCAATGAAAGCAAAAGCTTATCATGACATGCCCATTGTTCTAGTCCGAATAACGATGTTCCCATCTCTAATTGGATGTATCCCTTTTCTCGAATTCTTTCTCGTACGGTTTCTTTATTTTTTTAACTTGCTCTCCATACCCAACAATCGTGGCAACGTGATTCAGCCTTCTTATCTCCATTTTATCTTCTCGAGCAAGCATCTAGATTGTCAAAATCCGTTCTATCTAGATTGTCAAAAACTTCAGGAATGACATTGATCAAAATGTTGAGGCATAATAAAATGGATTTTGCCCCTTTAACTTTTACGACAGCTTTGGTCTAGCGCTAGGAAAGACCAACAATCTAACAAAACAAATTTGTAGCATATTTAGGTGTTGGCCCAGGTACTAGGCTAGACGGGCTTATTGGCCAATTTTTGGGATTTTTACTTGTGCAAAGGATTGAGTAAGAGTTCTCTGATACTCTGTTGAAATAGTACCAACTGGGTTAAACTGCTAGATAAATGTTTGTATTATATTATATAGTTTAACATGACCCTCAAGACGAACTACCGTGATGCCGTGTTGAAACATCAGGAATGACATTGATATAATAAAATGGATTTTGCCCCTTTAACTTTTACGACAGCTTTGGTCTAGCGCTAGGTAAAGCCCAACAATCTAACAAAACAAATTCGTAGCATATTTGATACCGTGTTGAAACCTCATTAACTGACCTAAAAAATTATGTTTATTGGTGAAAGCTCGGTTTATGTTATATAATTTAACATATCAAATCAAAAACAGAAAAACTAAAAGTCACATTTCATCTTTATACACTAATTTTTCAAGCTTTATATAAAGGAATAAGATGAAACCATCGGGCCGCTTGTGTAAAGACGTCCACGTCCTTGAAGGACGTGAATCAGGGTGCTTGACCATGTCGATAAAAGACAGGCTCCTCAATCATGTCGAGAGAAGACATAAATGCTCATAGAGATAAGACCACTTGGCAATAAGGTTAGTAGATTAGGAGGAGGGTGTTGACACAAGAAGCCTGCAACGATATGATGTTTCGACCGAAAGGATCGCGAACATCCGTTCGAGGAGTCTAGACTACGTGGTGATCAAGGGCACTGGCTGTTCGAGGACAAAAACTGATCGGGGGCAAAATGGATCGAAGACGGGTTTAAGAGACACGCCCTTGGATGCATAGCATGATGGCAACCACCTTGATAAAAGATTCTAGAATCAGATGAAGAGTTGCATATTTAACTTAACAATAAGAGTCGTAATGGACGACAATTATGAGTCGTACAGTATTCCTAGCACTAAGTGTTTGTATTAGTATAAATAGTCATTTGCTATACCTTTAAATAATCATCCACCAACATTACCGGACAACCATTCGGTGGACCTCATTTTACTTTTAGTTATCAACCTTAGCGACAGTGACATGGTGAATATGGCTGAGTATCCCTCTTCACTTCTGATTTCGTTATCGTTTTACCGCCGTTGGTGTCAGACACTTGCGCCATTTCTCCTCCAGCGGGAACTTGAATCGCCCCCATCCCATTCTCGTGATCGATCATGGAGTTCAACCTCAATGTACTTGGAAAGGGTTCATGTCGCGGTTTGAAAAGGGAATTATAAACAAGAGACATACGGCGACTCCCTCCCTTCTCGATTCGTTAGTCTTGATCGATTGCTTCTATTTTCTTATTTTGTGCCACACATATCCCAATATTTTTATTTTTATATTTGAAGGTTTATTAATAGATGATTTATTCATTTTTTTTTCCTTTTTTGGGTCACTCAGACATAATAAACTATTCTAGTTTGATGCATAAATAATTAATGAAACTCTACAAAGCATCGTAACACATGGTTAGGACGGCATGACTGGGAAAAGCATGGAATTTGTAGAAACTTCACATTGTGGATATGTTTGTAGATATATCTACGACACTGTTAACCTGATTTTGATGATGAACTTAAGCAGCGCGTTACTGATGGTCAGCAGTAATGTTTCATGAGTTACGTGCTTGTCCCTAGTGATGAGCTTGAGCAATGTATTGGTGAATCACAGCTAGTAACTGTTATATGCTACAGTAAGTTGTTGCTGTGATATTACGAGTACATATTGAAAATATGGAAACAAATTTTCAATACCCACGTTTTATTTTAGGTTATCTCAGATCATTCGTCCGAGTGTCCAAATTCATTTAAATGTGGTTTAATAATCTCATTATTAAAGATTTAGGCAACTAAATATTGTGAGATTATCTTTCCAAGTTTATTTTTAGAAACAAAATATGTTTCTGATATCTTGCAGCAATGTTACGCTGGAACAGGATGAAATATCTAATCAAATATTGTTGATTGATCATGATCGATCAGATAAGATTATGATCAGATTATAAACATTAGAAATAAATTATTTGATTAAGATAAGTGAGGAAAGTTACCATTGGTACTTACTCTCCATAGCACAGCGATCGGTCAAGCAGACCGTTGCTGAGTCCTGGAAGCCAATTTTGGCAACAAATCTCGAAGATTGCCTGGACGTCTTCTGTGCTTCCTTATCCATTATAATCATACCAAAGACGACAGATCCAAGTGCCTTTGTACGTCTGAGTGGTTCCAAAGCCTGAGTGATCTGAGTGAAGCTTTGAGGTCAACGGAGAACGGAAGGTGCTAAGTGTCTCCGGGTTCTTTCTCTTGCAAGTTGCGTGTAAGAGTGTCAAGGGGCTGAGGTCAGATCCTTTGATCGTCGTGAGAGGGACTAGGTGTCCTCGGTGTGTTTAACGAGCGGCTAACGAATCGTCTAAGGGACGCTAAGTGAATACCTGTGCTGAATTTAGTAACCAGTTGCTAACCCATCGGCAAGAAGCCGTTCTTGTCGTGTCTCTTCGTAGAGAAGTCTCGAACCTACGGAGTTTGAGCAGCTAGACACACACTTGCGGGTGCGCGCCAGAAGTCTCGTGCCTGCAGGGTAGAGCTGGAGGTGGGAACGCCGCCGGAGTGGAAAGAGGTCCTCCCGAGCACGGGGGTGCTGTGCAGAAGTCTCGAACCCCTGGGGACGGATAGTAGATCGGGTTGCGTGGAAGCCGCTGGAGTAGAAAATTCCACCCTAGGCACTGGGTGTGCAGTGCAGTGAGTCACGACTGTGGTAACCGTGTACGTCCGAACTGAGTGTAGGACGTATACCCTATCTTAGTGGTCTTTGTGGTTATCTTTGTGGTTCTTCTCTTTGTGATCTTTGTGGTGATCTGTGTGATCAACTTCGTGGTTGTCTCTTAAGCAATTACAGGCTCATCTCCAGAGACAAGATCTGTGTGGAAATCCTCTGCTGAATGACAAAAGTGCTGAAGCAATCCTCTACTGTGAATCAGAAACGAGCTGCTCTCTGAGAAGTCTTTCTGTCACTGTAAGGATTATTATTTGAGGATTTATTCTCTGACATAACGTTGTCTGTGTGCTTTGATAGACAGGCTTACATCTGAGCAACAACGTTCTGTGTGGAATCCATTGAGCTACCAACTGCTGAGGAAAAGTATCATTCTGCTGGAAACGAGAAGACGTCCACTGTGTGAGGAGCTGATCGTTGCCAGGAGTGATCATCAATTGTACGGGATTCTAAATCTCACTTTGTGAGAACCAAACGCCTAGTGCAAGGGCTATTTGCACCCATTATATTATATAGTGGAATCACCTTGTTGGTGGAAAGTGGACGTAGGTCGATTAAGACCGAACCACTATAAACTACTGTGTCCATTACGATCGCGCAACACTCGTACGAAAACCTACTCGACAAAATCGTAACGGTGTCAGCGAAGCAGATCTCATTCTGAGAAACGCTCTGCTGAGTTACAGTACGCTTCCGCTTACACTGAGAAAAGGGCGAAAAAGTTATAAACACTAATTCACCGCCTCTTAGTGTTTCTGAACGATCCAACAGACACTCTGTCGTCTAATCTCGCGGAAGCAACGGAGTTGAAACCTTGTGTCTAGGTGAGATCATATCCGAGTAGTCAGTTGACTCGGAGTTATGATTATGGAGAATGAGATTTTGTTGTAATGTTTTGTAAGAGTTGAAAAAAGAGAAATCATTATCATTTACCAATCCAAAAACATTAATATGATAAGTAAAATTAGTTTATAAGGAGACATTGGCTTTTGAATTCGGTAACAAACATATGGATAAAGCAGTTTTGAATTCCTAAATGTTAAAATAAAACGTTATAGATTCCTGCGGTATCAAATCAAATCAAAGTACTCCATGAAATACTTCATGTTATCTTCCATTTTTGAATCCACGAATAGCCTCTTATTTAAAATCAAATATTCGATTCATAGATAAATTCAACACTATTATACTCCTAGTCGTTGCACAAATCATGCACGATAAGTGTAAGGATTGTGCACGGTCAATAATTATCATTTTTAAATATGTGAAAATTTTTAAAAAGTGAAATTGTCATAAAAATCAACCTTATTATATTGAAAAATAATTGCAAACCCCTCGGCCAAAATACATTTCTGACAAAGTCGGCCGCCTTGGACATGGGGTCAAACATTCCATAACTCGGCCTGAGTGTGAAAAATGTTAAACATGTAAGTTCATCACTAAGGCCTACAAATGTCTATCTTAGCCGATGGAGAGGGGTGCGGGTGTGGCCGAGGGGCGGTCTTCGTCGCCATCGGTCGCCGGATAGGATGCTTTGGAGATGACTTCCTGGAAATCGACATGAGGGGCTTCCTCGGCACCCATCTCGCCGCCTCCCGCGAGCTTGAACTTGTACCACAGAGCAACTGCGGCAAATCCAAGAAGAAGTGCACAGATGGTGATCCCGGCGATCGCAGCGGTCGGGAAAGGTGGCAGAGCAAGGAGATCGCTGGGGAAGCTCATGGGAGACTTGACTTACGGATGCCATTGACGATGCCTTCGGAAACAGGAACGCAGGAGCACAAATGGAGCTTGAACGCTGGAATGTAGGATAAAATGCCAAAGTGTATGCATCTCATCCCCATCTTACCAATCGTGGACCATCTATTCAGAAAAAAGTGCAAATTTTATATAAGTACCGTGTCGAACCATTTGATAATTTTCGTAAAACGCACTAAAACATTAATTTAAGAAGTTTCAAAGATGGAAATAAATAATATAATAAGATAATAAAAAGTGAAATTGTAATAAAAATTAGGCTGATTATATTGAAATAGTTGCAAACTTTCTCAAGTCAAGAAAGTAATGTTTATAAATTAGCAGAAGGTGTTCCCCCGCGGGGGCCCTGTACTGTAAAAGTATTCGCGTCGGATCATACCTCTCAAGTCTTCAGGGCGGTTCTACAAGGGGTTTTTATCAGCATCGGAGGTGACAGGGAATGTGCGGAAGAATCATCCCATCTCTACTGCGTTGGAAGGGGTATCCACCCACGAGCAAGCAACCTGTTACGGAGAGTTAACCTGAAAAGAGGGCATACAGAGGAATCGACAGGCCAACAAACAGGACGGGTGGGGGGAATTCCCTAAGGTGAAATAACAGTATCAAACACCAAGGCCAAAATACATTTCTGACAAAGTCGGCCACCTTGGACATGGGGTCAAACATTCCATACAAGTAGAAAGACCATAAGGATAACAACTACTACACATAAATCGGCCTGAGTGTGAAAAATGTTCAAACATGTAAGTTCATCACTAAGACCTGCAAATGTGAAAATTTGCTTTTAACAATGATCTAGCGAATACGTTAAGTATGTTCTGATATCAAGCCTCACACTAATCCGTTTAGAATTTATTTGCCGGTTTGCATTTGCCTCTACAGCCTATCTCCGCATCCTATCATTTTGCGTAGATCTAATTGATTGTCGTCGTAAGGTGTTCTCAAGGAATTCTTGTTGATTTTGTGACTGGGAATGTGCGGAAGAATCATCCCATCTCTACAGCATTGGAAGGGCTATCCACCCACGAGCAAGCATACGGAGAGTTAACCGGAAAAGAGGGCATACAAGTGAATCGACAGGCCAATAAACAGGGCGGTGGGGGGAATTCCCTGAGGTGATGATGGGTGAAAGCACAACTGCTTATAAACCCCAGCCACTTTGGCTTTTAAGAAAATGTCAAGTACTAACAGTATCAAACACCATGCCAAAATACATTTCTGACAAGTCGGTCGCCTTGGACATGGGGTCAAACATTCCATACAAGTAGAAAGACCATAAGGATAACAACTTCTACACATAACTCGGCCTGAGTGTGAAAATGTTCAAACATGTAAGTTCATCACTAAGGCCAACTAATGTCTATCTTAGCCTTGGAGAGGGTGCGGGTGTGGTCGAGGGGTGTTCTTCGTCGCCATCGGTTGCCGGATAGGATGCTTCGGAGATGACATCCTGGAGATCGACATGAGGGGATGCCTCGGCACCCATCTCGCCGCCTCCCGCGAGCTTGAACTTGTACCACAGAGCGACTGCGCCAAATCCAAGAAGAAGAAGTTCGCCGATGGTGATCCCGGCGATCGCAGCGGTCGGGAAAGTACCTTTACTTGTTTGCCTGGTAGAATTATCTGTTTTAAGGGCATTGAAATGTGCGGGGGAACTGGATGGAAGTTGCTTAGCATGTTGGATCCAAAACCAAATCCGGGTGCATTGAGTGTCCTTCTGTTCACGGTATTTCCAATTCGTTGAAGGTTCTTTTCTTCGATCATGTTAGAGTATCGGACCGACCCACGTTTCGATCATGTTAGAATATCGGATCGGCCCACATACCGAGCCCAGCATATAAACCCGGCCCACATGTCGAGCCTATTATACAAGCCAGCGGTTCCACTCTAAAACCAATTAGCTGTTGAGGGAGTATTCCACTCTAAAACCAATTGGTTGTAGAGGGAGTAGTGTTAGCCTGGTTTTGATGATGAACTTAAGCAATGAGTTGCTGATAGTCAGTAGTAATGTTTCATGAGTTACGTGCTTGTCTCTAGTGAAGAGCTTGAGTAATGTGTTGCTGAATCACAGCTAGTAATTGTTACATGCTACAGTGAGTTGTCGTTGTGATATTACGACTACATATTGAAAATATGGAAACAAATTTTCAATACCCACGTTTTATTTTGGGTTATCTCAGATCATTCGTCTGAGTGTCCAAATTCATTTAAATGTGGTTTAATAATCTCATTATAAAGATTCAGGCAATTAAATATTGTGAGATTATCTTTCCAAGTTTATTTTTAGAAACAAAATATGTTTCTGATATCCTGCAGCAATGTTACGCTGGAACATGATTAAATATCTAATCAAATATTATTGATTGATCATAATCGATCAGATAAGATTATGATCAGATTATAAATATTAGAAATAAATTATTTGATTAAGAGAAGAGAGGAAAGTTACCGTTGGTACTTACTCTTCACAGCACAGCAATCGGGTGAGCAGACCGTTGCTAAGTCCTGGCTGCCAATTTTGGTAACAAATCTTGAAGATTGCCTGGACGTTTTCTATGCTTCCTTCTCCATTATAATCATATCAAAGACGACAGATCCAAGTGCCTTTGTGCGTCTGAGTGGTCTGAGTGGTCTAAGTGGTCTAAGTGAGCTTTGTGCATCGACGGAGAGCGGAAGGTGCTAAGTGTCTCCTAGTTCTTTCTCTTGCAAGCTGCGTGTGAGAGTGTCAAGGGGCTGAGGTCAGATCCTTTGATCGTCGTGAGAGGGACTAGGTGTCCTCGGTGTGTTTAACGAGCGGCTGGCGAATCGTCTGAGGGAAGCTAAGTGAATACCTGTGCTGAATTCAGTAACCAGTTGCTAACCCATCGGCAAGAAGCCATTCTTGTCGTGTCTCTTCGCAGGGAAGTCTCGGACCTACGGAGTTTGAGCAGTTAGACACGCATTTGCGGGTGCGCGCCAGAAGTCTCGTGCCTGCAGGGTAGAGCAGGAGGTGGGAACGCCGCCGGAGTGGAAAGAGGTCCTCCCGAGCACAGGGGTGCTGTGCAGAAGTCTCGAACTCCTGGGGACGGATAGTAGAGCAGGTTGCGTGGAAGCCGCCGAAGTAGAAAATTCCACCCTAGGCACTGGGTGTGCAGTGCAGTGAGTCACGGCTGTGGTAACCGTGCACGTCCGAACTGAGTGTAGGATGTATACCCTTTCTTAGTGGTCTTTGTGGTTATCTTTGTGGTTCTTCTCTTTGTGGTCTTTGTGGTGATCTGTGTGATCAACTTCGTGGTTGTCTCTTAAGCAAGTACATGCTCATCTCCAGGAGAGACAAGATCTGTGTGGAAATCCTCTGCTGAACGACAAAAGTGCTGAAGCAATCCTCTACTGTGAAACAGAAACGAGCTGCTCTCTGAGAAGTCTTTCTGTCACTGTAAGGATTATTATCTGAGGATTTAATCTCTAACATAACGTTGTCTGTGTGCTTTGATAGACAGGCTTACATCTGAGCAACAACGTTCTGTGTGGAATCCATTGAGCTACCAACTGCTGAGGAAAAGTATCATTCTGCTGGAAACGAGAAGACGTCCACTGTGTGAGGAGCTGATCGTTGCCAGGAGTGATCATCAATTGTACGGGATTCTAAATCTCACTTTGTGAGAACCAAACGCCTAGTGCAAGGGCTCTTTGCACCCATTATATTATATAGTGGAATCACCTTGTTGGTGGAAAGTGGACGTAGGTCGATTTAGACCGAACCACTATAAACTACTGTGTCCATTACGATCGTGCAACACTCGTACGAAAACCTACTCGACAAAATCGTAACGGTGTCAGCGAAGCAGTTCTCATTCTGAGAAACGCTCTGCTGAGTTACAGTACGCTTCCACTTACACTGAGAAAAAGGGCGAAAAAGTTATAAACACTAATTCACCGCCCTCTTAGTGTTCCTGAACGATCCAACAATTGGTATCAGAGCGGGTTTGCTGGAAAGCTTTCTGTGTGATTACTAGTACAGAACTCTGTTGCTGAACCAAAGGATCAGAATAGCTTGTTGCTGAAAGTCTTACATTAAGCACAGTAAGGTGTTGCTGAATACTGAGCAGAATGTCGATGCTCTTAACTGATGGTCATTCGACCGAACGTCCTCCGCTCTTTGCAGGACAACACTTCTCATATTGGAAAGTGAGAATGGAGTTGTTTATAGGAGCGAAAGAAGCCGATTGCTGGCAGATTATAATGAAAGGAGATCTCGTAATTCCTCCATCTAATCCCAGCGACTCTCGGCATGAATTTGAAAGGAAGAGAATTATCTCGCTGAACACTAAAGCAAGGCACTACTTAGTGTGGGCTCTTGCTGGAAATGAGTTCAATCGCGTCTCTACTTGCAAGACGGCGAAAGAAATGTGGGATAGACTTGCTTTGATCTATGATGGAACAGAACAAGTCAAGGAATCCAAAGTGAATGCATTAGTAACTCAATACGAAGCATTCAAGATGAAAAAGGATGAGTCAATAAATCAAATGTTTGATAGACTCACCGAAATTACTAATGCCATGGAATCTCTTGGCAAAACTATTTCAAATTCTGAGCTAGTCAGAAAGATACTTCGCTCATTGCCTAAAACTTGGGAAGCCAAGAAGACGGCAATTGAAGAAGCTAAAGATTTGACGAGCTTAAGTCTTCAACAGCTACTTGGTTCTCTCGTTGCTTACGAAAATGAGAACAAGGTTGCTGAAGATAAGAAGACCAATGCTGTTGCATTTAAAGGGAGCGTTGAATCCTCCGATGATTCTGAGGATGAATCCTCATCCAATTCAGAGGATGAAAGCTCCTTCATGGTAAGGAAATTTAAGAAGTATCTTCGCAAAAATCGTTTCAAAGGAAAACGAGATGCTAAAAAGAATACTAAATCACACCAAAGTAAAGGTGGTGTGTGCTATGAGTGCAACAAACCTGGTCATATGCGACCGGATTGCCCACTTCTAAATGAGAAGGGCAAACCTTCAAAATATAAGAAAGATGTCATGATGGCATCTTGGAGTGATAGTGATGAGGAATCAGATCAGAACGAAGAAACAACAAACATCTGCTATATGGCGCAAACTGATGCTGAAACTGAGAAGGTAAACGCTTTCTCACCCTCTGATCTATCTGCTGAAGATATTGAGAATCTTTTCTCAGAACTCTATGATAAAATTGAGTCTTTGTCCGCAAATAATAAAGCTCTCAAGAAGGAGAATAAATTCTTGAGTGCTGAGAACGATTCTCTTAAGGAAGAGTTATCAGCAAAGGCTAAGAAAGCGATAAAGCAACTTTCTCAATCTAAATTAAAGATTGAGGAACTGCAACAGCAACTCAGTGCTGTGCACAACAAAATCGATTTATGTGTACATGAGAAGCATGATTCCAAAAATGTGAAACATGGAAAATATGTTCCTCCTCACGTTAGGAATGGCGAGTCTCATTATATTATTCAAAGGTTACCTAGGCTTTGCTATTATTGTAGAAAGCCAGATCATTTTATCAAAAATTGCCATGTGAGGCGAAATGATATGCTTGGCATTACTTCTAAAGTTGATGGTTCTATTGTTAAATGGAAGCAACGACTTACTTAAGTTCTTTCTCTGTTTCAGGGTTGCTTCAAGTCCATCGCTAAGGACCATATATGGTACTTAGATAGTGGATGCTCGAGGCACATGTCAGGAGACGTCTCCTTATTCTCCACACTGGTTTTCCAGGATGGTGGTGCTGTCACTTTTGGTGATAATGGAAAAGGGATGGTTAAAGGAACAGGGACCATTTGCTGTTCCAACTCTCTAACCATTGAAGGAGTTCTTTATGTTAAAGGCCTCCATTTTTTTACCAGGTGTTGTTGTTAGGTTATACAAAAGAAAGTGAATAAATAAATATATTACCATTGAAAGCAATGTTGGAACAAATTCGGCGATTGTTAGTGGTTAGGCAAGTTGAGAAGGGAAAGTTAGGTAGGACATATCATGATGTCTTATGTCCGAATATTAGAAAGGAAATTGAGTCCTTGAAGGAGACAGCTGCTAAGTTCATCGTCAAACCATCCATTGCTGAAAAGTTTGAAGTCTCCATGCCATTTACTGAACATGAAAGGGCTATAGTGGACTTGCGTGGTGGTACTTGTACATCTAGACATTCAGATTTGCATGGGGTACCTTGTCCTCATGTAATAGCATATAATATATTAATGAAACGTCGTGTGGAGGACTACATACATCCCTGCTACAAGATGGAGACGTTTAGAAAAACATACGGCATTGAGATGGAGCCACTTGAAAGTGCCAAATTTTGGCCAGCTGTAGAGGGAGAATCTATCAAGCCATTACCATATAAGAAGCTACCAGGAAGACCCAAAAAACATAACAGAAGGAAAAACAAGGAGGAAGACCCAAAGACCAGTTCACTCAAGCTCTCAAAGAAAGAAGTTGGAATGAAATGTTTGACTTGTGGACAATGGGGTCATAACAGGACTTGCAAAGGTGTCGTTTCAACATCACAACAACAAATGGTGGATGAAACTGCTGAATTGTCCCAATCACGAACATTAGGTTTAATTTCTATTTTGTGATTCCATTCCATTATTTTTGTGATATGTGATTATGGCATCTCTTTTGTTGTTGAACATCCTTTTATTTGATCTTTATAGAATCTGGGAGGTCTGCCAGAGTCAAATGTAGGCTTTGTGGAAGTATTAGACTTAATAAAAGAACATGCAGTCGCAGAACTGTACAAACTGGGACATCTCTGATCATAGTTGGAGTTGAAGGATCATCACCTCAAGTAAGAGGGACATCCCAGTTTGGAGTTGGAGTTGAAGGATCATCATCTCAAGTTGGAGGGACATCTCATGAAGAAGTAGGTGGAGAGTAGATCTGGTTTGTTTAAGCATTTTGCCAGATGCTCTCAATGTGTAAACAAACCTAGTGCTCTCACTGTTATGAAATTATTGGCACTACTTCATGTCAAAGTGTTCTCAATGTTCTAAAAGTATTGCCCCTGAACACTATTTCTATAACCAAACAGGCCAGATTTCTGAAAACAAGCAAACCAAGTTTCTCAAATCAAGTAAACCTCTCATTCTCATTTCATTAACATCATAAGAGTATATAACATGATGTCCATTCCAGAACACTGCTTCTACAGACCATTACAAGCAAGTCCAGTACATACCAGTTAAGAACACTTAAATATAGAACAGCATTGCAAGATTACAATTCCTACCATTATTATGACTATATACATAAACAATCTAGTCTTATTCATCTCTGCCTTCTCTTCTAACTTCTTTTTATACGTCAAAGCCTTCTGTTCTAGCTTCGGAATTTTTCCTGCAATTCCTTTTCTCTTCTTTCCATCACCTCCGATTTGCTTTCCAACAGATTCTTTGTCTCTAATAGCTGTTAAATTACCTTCTTCTGCTGGAACAGAATAACTTCATCCAACCACTCGAAATATCCATAGTCATCATCCTATTAATGCCAAACCAGTAAAACCAGTAAATCGCTCCTACTACTACGCAATGTGTAGCTAAACCTAACCCTGATCATGCCTACTACTACTTACCTTCCATGACAAACAACGAAAAAATCTTCTGTTGGGATTCGCCTTGCTCCAGGAGGTATACAATGTCGTCTTCTGTCCATGCTACACCGCCTCTCTTGATGCTCGGGGTTGAAGACATGGACATATTGCTTACTTGGATGGACTCGTCCCGGCTATTGGTTTGACTAGTTACTCCACGTCGGATCGGTTGAGTAA
Source organism: Melastoma candidum (assembly GCA_023653495.1). Taxonomy (NCBI): domain Eukaryota; kingdom Viridiplantae; phylum Streptophyta; class Magnoliopsida; order Myrtales; family Melastomataceae; genus Melastoma; species Melastoma candidum. Next base: position 1,658,120 of record CM042887.1, read on the forward strand.
CGGCATCATAAAAATGACACAAAAGAAATAAATTGACGTCGGTGACACAACGGAAAGTTGGCCCTAAGTAATTCACGTAAACATTGCCTAAATTTTTTAAAAGTAAGCTTACCATCCTATGGGAGATGATAACAGATCAAAGGCAACATTAATGCTCGTTCTGCATGTAATTTATGAAAAAGCGAGATCCCCACGGTGATGATTGTACTTAACTACGATTAATTGAAAAAATATTGCGAAATAAGAGCTTTTAAAATGAGCTGAACAACGCCCCTAAGTCGTCCCATCGTTGTTTGGTCATCTGAGAAGTTTTTAGATTTTTATTTCCCAAACTCCAAAAATTTCCCAAACAAAGACTTTGGCTATTGCGAAATTAACGTAGAAATAATATTCAAATAATTTTAAAAATTCGAATAATACTTCGCAAAATTTTTTAGCCCCTCGTTTCCATTTAAATATCGATTCCAGCATATCCATTGGAACTTCGGCCCGTTAAGAGAGCACAAAGACACCATCCAAAATTCAGCAAAACTAAGACATTCTAATATCAATCATCGTCAGATGAGATCTCCACTAAGCCCTTAATGACTTCCTCTTCCCCATCTTCTCCATGTTGTCCACCCTCATCATCGTCGGACACGTAAAACAGGGGTCCCTTGAAACCTGATTTGTTCTCACCCATGAGCTCCTTCGCTGCTTTTTCAAGGAAATCCTGCGCAGCAGCTTGAATGGATGATGACCCTGAAGACTGAAATTTTCTCCTCTTTTGTGAAACCCTTTCAGTGTAATTCACCCTCGGCCTCTCTCCTTTACTAATTTCCCTCAGGCTTTGTCTCTGTGCTGCAATTGAAACCATCTTTCATGGATTAACAACAGAAGCCCATAACTGCAGACAAAGGGAAGTCATCGAATACACACCTGCGGTTAGATCCGGCAAAGAATGCTCAATGAAACGAGCTGCTGCCCGCTGATTCAAGGCAGTGGAAGGTCGAAGCGGTGCTAAAGACAACATTACGGACATATATAAGGCCAAGACACGATCAAATGGTAATCAACAGAATGCCACTAACACTCGAACCATCAGTACCGATCCAATTGGCCAAAGGAGAACTTCTCAAGCTTGCTTATGATATGAGATAAAAAAAGACAATTTTCAAGAGGATGGCATACCTTTTCCTAAGTCCTGGAGTTTTTCGAGTTTAGTCTCGTACAAGCTTAGTCTGTCCTATGGGAAACAAGAAAAGCAAACTGGGAAATTAGCTTAGTACCAAAGACAGCAGCATTCGCCGCCAGCATTCAGGAAAAAAAATTGCATACAAGCTCTGAGTTGATTGGATGCTTGTCCAGGTCGACCCCCTCGCACCTCAATCTAACTGCAACACGCACGCAATCAATTCCAGCACAAAAGGCTCGGACGGCACAAACTAAAGGCCAAGCGCACCACAAAAACAGTAGAAACAAAACCTGCAAACAGGGTCGAAGCGGCTTTCGCAATCAAGAAGTAAGCCTGGGCGCGCTGGAGGGGCTGCAATTGAGAAAGCACGTCAAGGTCCTTCGTCAAGCCCACAAGCTGCATGAACTGGGGCTTTAGTTGTTCCAGGGAGCGTAAGGTCGAGTTCACCGACTCCAGCACGGCCTCAGGTATCACGCTCTCGCTCGAACCAGAACTAAAATCGCCCTTCGCCATCACTTCCCAAACACCAAACAACCGTCGTCGCGGGAATTCAAACCCCACGAATCAACCGGTCGCAGAGACAACGCGCAGCGGCACGGCTGAGCATCGCGCAGGCACGACCGACTCTTTTACGTTAAAACCGAGGAAGCGCTGACAAGATCTAAAACCACAACCTAAGCGAAACAAAAACCCTAGTATTTCGAGCGTACCTCGTGGGAGGAGACGGAGTTAGGGCGGCGTCCGGGGGCGAAGGCCGGCGACGATGAGCTTTTCCGACGAGCGGACATTCGTAGGTATTGCATTTAATGTTGGGCCAGGCCCAGTTATGGAGATGTCCAATGGTCCAGGCCCAAAAAGGGGCCATGTTACTTTAAGTCCGGGGAAATAGTACCGACCGCTGTGCCAGCTCAACTAAAATGCGGATGGAGTGGATTACCTAAAACAAGACAGACAGACAGACCTACACTTCCCCCACTGACCAAACCCAAAAAGGAAAAAGAAAAAGAAGAACCTAATCATGTGTTCCTACTTAACCAAACCCCAATTATAGTAATCATGGCCCGTCCACGTCATTTATCATTCTTTTCGTTTGCCGCGGGTTTCCTACCCAAGTATTTCCCCAGTGTCTATGATCCGGTCTAACATACGGAGATCTTATTTTCACCTATCGCTTGCACTTCTTTATTCTCGGAAAATCACAGTATGTCACAATCGTTCGTTAGGTGAGTAATATCATTCGATTTCGACGTTAGTTTAGTGTTGAATATCATCCGGACTCTATCATCCGGTTAGGAAATAGTAACAGTTTATAACTTATTTAGACGAAAAACGTATATACTGTTTAAAAATACATGTCACGAAATCAATAAAATAATTAAGATTTCAAGACATTGAGAAAAATTAAATGATGATATTTAGACATTGTCGTTCTCTGTTGCATTCTTTTTTATTACTCTGCATGTTTTAGTAAGTATTCATTATTATTTAATCATTGTGTATTTTTTTACTCTTTATTTGCGCCAATCGTCGTTGCTTAAACATTGTGTTTTTCTTTACTCTGATCGTTCTTGCTTAGTATTGTATATTTTGCTATTTATTCACGGGATCACGTATCGACTCAAATAGGCGTTAATTTATCAAATTTTTCGACGTCAAACGTGAATTGTATTTCCTTATTTCCCTTCTAAATATTTTTTTAATTTCGACTTGGCGGGAGTCGCGTAATCTTCCAAAAATAATAATAATAATAAATAAAATGAAAAGAAAGTTATCCAATTGAAGCCAATCGTGGGCTTCACATGAAACGAAGAAACGCTACAAAAACGGCGTCGTCGTGGGTGGGTCATCTCTCAATTGCTCTTGGCTGACACAAAAAGAGAAACAAAACCCAATCAAATTCAATTCCATCTGCTTCCGGTTGGTTTCCCCCATTTATCTTCTCCTCCGGCAACAACCTCCACAGCTCACACCCTCAGTTTCCCCGCTCCCCCCCCCCCCCCCGGGCCCCCGACTCCGCCGTGATGCTTCCTCCCTGCCAGCCAGGGAAATAAACTAAGGTATATTCTCTGCCCGTCAGATCTGCTCCAAAACCTCCACAAGGATCTTGGAATTCCCGATCTTCTCTTCATTTTCTTTTCCCTTTTTTTTTGAACTTCTTTCTCTCCGGCCGGAATTCCACCTTTTGTCCTTTCTACTTTCTCTTCTTTTCAAGCCCCGCCGCTCGGTTTCCGATGCGTTCGAAGACAGAACCGAAAGCTTCGGGATTCCTCCCCCTTCCTACGACTCCCCCGATGCACGTTTCTTTCCTTCTGCAGTCTTCTTTATGGTGTCTGGCTTTGGCTTACTTCTCCCTCCCTCGGCCGTCTCTTCCGATCTCTATCGACGATTTTTCTGAATTTTTATTTTTGGAGCTGAACCGGACTGTCGTTTGGTTCGATCGTTCGCTGATATATGTTTAGTTTCCTTTCGATTGAAGCTAGCCGGAAGGAGGGAAAGTCGGATAGGTTGGAAGCGATGTCAGCAGTGGAGACCTCGCCGTCGCCTTCAGCCTCCACGAACCTCAGAGACGTCCTCCGTCTCAAGGATGAGGACATCGGCGTCCACCGGGGACGCCTGTCCGGCGGCAATTTGATTATTGACAGCGTGTCGACGATGCAGAGGCTGCGAGACTCGCCCTCGTCCCACACAAGCCGGACTCTACTGGATATAATACGCGGTGAGGAGGTTAACATGTCGTCATCGTCCTCTTCCTCTGGCAGCGGTAGTCACGTCAATTTGTATAGCTACAAGGATAAGAAGGGCTGGTGGTTCTTCAAAGAGAAGAATCGGATGCAAATTATTCGGAGCAACACTAATTGTGAGAGCAGCACTGGTTCTAGTCAGCTTAACTTGCCAAGCAATTTGAGTCCGGCTGAGCCCGTTCAGGAGTTGCCGACCGTCACTGGGAGAGTTTCGGTGAGAGGTGATGACGATCGCGGTGCTGCTGGGGAAAGAGGACCTGCTTCTGGTCAACGCAGTTCCACCCCATTAGGATCATTGGTTCCAATCTCTTTAGCATGGAATCATCAGCCAGATGGTGCTGCCAGGAGCGACTTGGTGGTACGGAGCGAGGTCACTCGGTCCCCTAATCGGTCTACGAGGGAGGTGAGTCCACACTTTTGGATTTCTTACATTGTCTTTCGCGGATACATTACGAAGATGGGTTTCTAATCTGTTGCGCAAGGGATGGCACTTCAATTGCCAATTGGATATATGGTTTACATACGCCTGTCCTGCTGGCTGTTATCATGCATTTTTGTTTAGTTGTCTATTTGATTGATCCTCGTTAGTAAGGTGTCATCCTCATGTAAAACTTAGAAGGGTTTGTGAAGGTACATAATTTGGGAAAAGCATCCATAAAAAGCTCAAAGAAGGAGTCATTTCTGTCCTTTCCATACTTCTTGTTTTTGGTATCACGTCTTTGCAACATCTGCTAGGTTCCAGCGACACGAGTAGGGGAACCTCCCCGAGGGCGTGTGCGATGCTTGTCGACAGCCCTAGCAGAGGAAAGACAGATGTCATCACGGCAAGAGCCCATGCCGACCATTGAAGAGGCAACAGGCGGCCAGGGATCGAGGATGTCACTGATGGACTTGCTAGAGGAGACAGACAGGCACATGGGTTTCGGGTTCAGTAAATATGCATTGCAGGAAGATGACAAGATCGGCGAAGGATGTGGGGTTGGAGAGGCCAATAACTGTTGTGTGTGCATGGTGCGACAGAAGGGAGCGGCTTTCATCCCCTGCGGGCATACCTTTTGCAGGCTGTGCTCGAGGGAGCTGTGGGTGAGTAGGGGAAGGTGTCCGATATGCAACGGCTTCATCCTGGAAGTTCTTGACATATTCTAAAACAGAGGAAGATGAAGCATAAGGGTGACTCTCCTGCTACTTGCTGAAGTAGTTTAGGGGGCTATGTTTCTGGACAGATTCATCTTGCTTGGGTATATAGTCAGGAAATCTTCCGCTGAGAAGAAGGTATTCTCATCACTTGACAATGGGTGCATGTCAACGAGATCATTACTCATGATCTGCAACGCATGTTTAGTGAATTGGGGAAATGCATTTCATTTGACGATTTGATGTTTGAGCAAATAGATATTGTAACTTGTATCCAATACGTCGGGCATATACCAAACCAATGACAAGCCAAACCATGGTGGCTTTTCATCGTCATTCAGAACTACGCATTGCTAATCCCTTCCCATCTTAGGAAGCATGAGAATGGGGACATAACAGATAGTGCAAGAACAACAGAACACTCCGAAGTGTCTACATCTACATCAGGCCACACCCCCAGATACATTACACAAAATACTCTTTAACCACCGAAGGACGAATTCAGATGAAGAGAAGAGGGCTGACCACCATCAATCTGTTACACTCAAAACAACGGGGGAGGAAACTAAGTGGTTAACCTTTGGTTCTGGTGATGGTAATACTTCCTTTACCTCCTTCTGTTCGGATCTTTGTTTTCCCGACCACGGGCTTCCCAGAAAAGGCTGAAGTTGGGTATGCAGGGGAGGGATCTTCGCATCTTTGTTTCGCCTTCAGAGGCAGAGGAGTGAGTATCCTTTGGTTGATGTCTTTTAGCGTGACATCTCCCTGGACCCCACAAGGCTTGACGAAGGCGAATGGGTAGGCAACCGAACAAGCTAACTTGGACGGACTCCTAATGTATGACCTCCTTCCTGATTCGCAGAACATTTAAACAAGACATTCAGCACTGTTTGACAGTCGGAATCTGAGTCCTACAGGCATGTTTCCTTAACTTAGATGCAAGAACCATAACTCCGGTGTTAATCATTACACAAAAGCAGGACAATAGGGATGGATGACAAGACCTTTGAAAACAACTTTCTGTGGGGTTCGAGCAACTTGCTGGGTGCTTTTATTTTCTTGATTTGGCAGATCATTCCAGATCTCTGTGCAAAGAAAATTTGAGCTTAAACAAACAGCAAGAGCATTCAAACACTAATTCGTGAGACTTGAGAAAGAGAGTACCCGAAATATCGATTTGGACATCGGAATCCGCGAGATTATTTCTGAACCCAATGGAAAATCAGAGCAAGTTGTTTTCTCAGTGAGAAATAGCAGAAATGGGAAAAGAAAGTAATGTTAGCCATGTCGGATCAACATACACATCATCAGGAGAGCAACTCATACTAGGATCGGTCAAGAATTGAGAAAGCCATCCATCAGGGAAATCATCCGCTGCAGCAAAACCGGCAGAGAAATAACATACAGACAGATCATTGCAGGCAGGAGTTTTTCTATCTGCAGAAGAGTAATTGAAACTAACCTGTTTCTGTGGAAATCCATGAAGACAATTCCGGGCATACCCCTTCAGACGAGTCATTAGTCTCCTAAAATTGTACAACATAGAAGAAACTTAGCAAAGTAAAAGGTTAAAATCCACTCTTCAACCCATCACCTAAAACAAAAGAGTGCAGCATAAGTTGTAAGAAAGGCACATTTTACTTACACATCCAACTGACTTAAGGAAAGCAGAAGACAACTCTTCACATTGAAAAGATGGGTCAATGGCATGAGAATCAAACTGAAGCATCCGGCGCCTCTTAACTTGCAAGGACGACTCCTTAGGTGCTTGTATTTCCTTGTTCGTTTCACCTACAAGTCATTTCAGGAGATTGAAAAAAACATGAAGAGAAAATAATGGAAATAATTGCCGAAGTGAGCGGGATCAATGAAAAGGCAACACGCCCAGTGCAATCAGAAAGCATCCTACCATTTCCTGTAGCTTCTTCATATACCAGATCTGCGCAGTCCTTGACAGGAGTTGTTTCATCAAACATGTATGACAGATGGTCTTTATTTTGGTTCAGTTCATTCCATAAGCAATGAGGTGTGCCTGTCAAAAGAAACCAACCGTGGCTGTGTTTACAAATTCAAAACTTAACGGTCAAAGAAAAACAATCGGGAATCAAAGATAAGTAGGAAAAATACCAAAATTTACATCCATCCCAGCTCCATTCTCCTCCTGCCAGTCCCATGCATTGCTGCAATAACATTATCCAGTTCGTCCATCAAAATACAGCCCAACCAACAAAACAGGAAAACAGATAGAAGCACCACAATGTACCTCAAAATCAATGAGAATACGAAATTCAAAACAAAGGGCGATGAGATCTCGTGGATAACCCAAATTCAAATCCTGGTAGCACCTAAAATTTAACCATATGCATAAGTCTTATTCCTGCTAAACTAATCGAATCGGGTTTGTATCTACAGGAGACCCTGATGACATCAAATAACTTCCTCCATTAAGCCAATGTCATGACATCAAAATTCCATTTCAAAACTTTCTCCAGTACATAGAGAAGACTCGATTACTTGACAAATAATCAGTCCCGGATCGTCAAAAACCACTCGAACCAACTATCCAGAAACCACTCCATTATATTAAACCTGCTAAAACACAGTGACAGAAGGCAAGCAGTCAATTTGAGCAAAACCCAGAACCCCAAAAGCACAGCCACGATCCCCCCCCCCCTCCCCTGCAACAAAGAATCAGAACATAAAAAACTGCGACCGGATCAAACACTCACCCGCCGCAGTCCATGGGAAAGGGGGGAAGGGGGGGTGGAAAACGACGGCAATCGAGAGAAGCCGAAATCCAACCCAGACCCCAACTCCCGATCGCAGACCCTGCAGTCAAAAGAGATAAAAGGAGAGCCTTTGCATTAAATAAATAAGGATGGAGTCGGTATAGGTGGGAGCAATGGACGTGGGTTGTAGTAACGTAGGAAGTTAGAAGCAATGTGTTGTGTTCTCTTGTAAATGTGTATTTGTGTGTAAGTGGTTAGTGGGTATGACTGTAGGAGTGATTATTTCCTCAATGAAATGTAATTCCAGTTCTCTATGTTCCTTTCTCCTCTTTTTTCGACGTCGTTGAATGTGTTAATCAAATTTCATCGTGACAGAATTGGTATCAGAATTCACAATCATACATTAATCATTATAACGGATAATACCTCACAATTCAAAAATGAAAAAACTTAAAAGTGATGATCAATGAATTAGCCGAGCAAGTTCATTAACTCGTGATTAGTTCTTTCGCCAGTCAAATGAAATCTAGCAATCCATAATGGTGAAGTAATGAGAGAAAGTGAGCAATCAATTATTTCAAGGTAGTAGGGATCTGTTCTCCCTATCTGAAAAATGATTAGATGTTGTTGGGGCGGGAATCGCCGGCGCCGATGACAAAATCGAAAAATAACGAGGGACGATGTTCGACGCAAAGATTTACGTGGTTCGGCCCAAATCGGCCTACGTCCAGGTGGAGGTCTTTCTTGGGATTCCACTATAACCAATGAGTTATACGATTACAAGTCTCGAGAAAGTTTCACCTCGAACATTCTCACCGTTCACTGTGTATCACCCGTTCCCAGTACAATGACTCACCAGAGACCTCGGAGCGCAACAACATCGCACTAACCCGCGGATCTCACATATCCGACTCTCCTATTCGAAGCTCTGGACAACTCGTCTATTTATAATAGACAATAGAATCTAGGACAATATCTTTCCGATATCCCATAACATCACACGAAATCTTATATGATATTACATATCAGATTCTCTAAGATTTCAACTTCGTATCACATTCCTAACCGATTTCGGGCTTGTTTGGTACCACATCCACGAGACATACGAAGATTGATTTTCCTCGTGTTGGTGGCGAAGACTTGCATGGTTAGTTGTATAGATGTGAAAATCTTTTTGAGTTGGATGTCACTCCTTGAGATGTAAAAGTCAAACAATGTCGCAACTTATTTGAAGGTTAAGTTTACAGTGAGATCAAACATGTATGCAGAAAAGGTGACAAGAGAAGTGCCACATTGAAGGAGTTTATTCAAGCTTTTAATATTCGTTTCGTTTTACCGTATTTAAGGATTATATGACGGAACAGATGAAAATGCGACAAGGTGGTGAACTAGAAGCATTTCTCAATCAAATTTTTTGATCGATGAATAAGCAATTAGCTGCTTGAAGAATCAGAGAGGAAATCTCTAACGTGATGAGAAAATGCACCGTCCTAAGATCTTACAGAAGATGTATGCTTTGAATCGCCTACAAAATGTTAGTTTAAAACATTCTCGTAGAAGATATTATCATCACCTGACCTAGATACAGAAGACGGTAAGAACATCGCAAAAGTTTCCAACTAATGCGCTCAAACATTGAGGAAGAATGTTCCCAAATAAGGTTTTAGGAAAAAAATGAAATATGGTAGAAAGTTTCAAAAAGTCGAACTTGTAGAGTTCGACTTTTCGAGACTGTATTTCAGGAATTTTGAAACTTAATACCCAATTTTGTAATTTTTTTTTTCGATTGACCATAAAATGGAACAAAGCCCCGATATGCCAACTCCAAGACGACAAATCATGGCTTCTAAAGGTGGTGGACGGGATGTTAGTTCGGCAAGAAGATTGATTAGCGAGAAAATGATGAAAAACGTCAGAATGGGGTGAAAAAAAATCACAGTGGGACATAAGCGTCGTAATAAGCAAGCTTCATATGATTACTATTGATTTGCTTTTCGAGAAACCCGAGAAAGCTGAGGAGCACGAGGTTATGATATAAGAAGGCACACTAGATGCAAACTTCCGCAAACTATTTCTATGTGCTCTCGACGGGAATGTGTTTGAGCCCAGATGTAACACCATGCACGTAATAGGACATGTCAAGAGGGGTCGATTTTAAACATATTCTAAAACACACATGATTTCCTCGATATATGATTACCAAAGACGGGGTACGTGACGAAGTCAATATCACACGAGGCATATAAAAAATAATCCCTAGATAAGGATGCATAACGATATTATAGTCCGAATAAGAATGTCTTAGAAGATATCGTCAGTGATATTATCATCCCCGGAACGATTCAGACCAACAATGGTCCATATTCGTCTTCGGTGGTTCTTGTTAAAAAGTGATGACGATTGGTAGATATGTGTGAACTATCAAGCATTGACTAACAAGAACGAGAGTATGCCATTCCTCTCATTGAATAACTCATCAGATGAATTACATGGCACGACGATGTATTCGAAAATAGATCTACAATTGGGCCTGGACCTTGAGTTATTTGGGCTTATGGCCCATTCATTGTTATTAGTTTTTTTTTTGGGGGTAATGGACCGATCAGATGAAGTATAAGAATATCTATATACTTCCAAAATTAAAAAAAAAAAGAAAGAGATTGGAAAATTGAATTTCACCACCTGATGAAAATGCCTTTATTATTATTATTTTTGTAATAAGAACGTAAGTTAACACACGTATTGCATTATTATTATTATTATTATTATTACATTTTGTTGCAGGGTTGTTCCCCGTCCCTTGTCCGTACTCGAGACACACAAATAAATCTTCATAGGTGAAAATAAGAAGAGAAGTTTAAACAGAGCAAGAAAGGTCGAGACTTTCGGGCAATCGCGAGGAAGGGATTCTGGGAGTTTAGGGCTTCTTCCTTTATTGTTGGGTTGAGATCTGTGGTGGGGGAAGTCGTCTGAGTCTTTTGTGTCTTTTTTTAAAGGGGAAGGGAGAGGAGGAGGAGGAAGAAGAAGGGATTCGATTCCAAGATGAATATATTCAGGTTTGCAGGGGATATGACCCATCTCCTCAGCGTCCTCGTCTTGCTCCTCAAGATCCACACCATCAAGTCCTGTGCCGGTGCGGGATCTCCCCATCTCTTCTTCTTCTTCTTTTTTCATCTCGTGATGTGGTGGGTGTTCGTGCAATTCTGTTTGTGGGTTTTATTTTTTTGTTGCCGACGATTGCTGGGGTCAGTGATGCGAGTGTTCCTGATCGATCGCCCTTTTTCCTGAATGACGGCCTCAGTGAGATTCAATTCGGGTGAAATTAGATCGATTTGGGTGTGTAAACATGCTCTCCCTTCTAACCCTAAATGTCGAGCCTGTTGATTTGACCATTTAAGATGACTAGCTGATGCAGTATACTATCCAGACTTGGAATGTCTGGTGGGTTTATTATAGGAATGATCGTATTAGCTAGCTACTGAGTTTCGGATGTTGTTTGAATCTCAACTTTTCATTTGTGTTAGGGACTCGTTGACATAAGCTCGTACCCCTGGCTCCGATGTCTTGTTCAATGTATTAGTTTTCAGGCCGATTTTACTAAGACTCTTCAGATTTTGGTACGGTCGTGATACATTCTCGTTTTAGCCGAGTGTTGAGTTGACTGACTAGTAGGTTGTCTGGGGTATGGAGTTGGTTTGTAAACCTAGGGGCTGGGAGTTGAAGATTTCGTTCTGTCTAAAAGTGCTTTTATGATTTCTCTCGAGTTTATGTCTCTCTGTTGCATCAACAAGCGTGGTGGTAAATGTGATCGCATCTATCGAATATAGCATTGCCATGTCGACTTGCATTTTTAAAATCATTGTAGTTTTCTTCCAAGCAGATATCTATCTTCAGGAGCGATTTCATTTTTCGTGAGTTTACTGTTGCTATTGACTGCGATTTTTTGTAGGTATCTCGTTGAAGACACAGGAGCTTTATGCCTTAGTCTTTGCCACTCGCTATTTGGACATTTTCACGGACTTTATATCCTTATACAACATCATCATGAAGTTGATATTCCTGGGTAGCTCGTTCTCGATTGTGTGGTACATAAGAAGACATAAGATTGTTCGTCGGTCTTACGATAAGGACCAGGACACCTTCCGTCATCATTTTCTCATTCTTCCTTGTCTCGTCCTGTCTCTGTTGATCCATGAGAAATTCACCTTCAAGGAGGTAAATACAAACCTTGGATTCATTTGTAGTTATTAGTTGCTCTTAGTCTTTCTTCTTCTTTATATGCAAATCTAATGATCTGTGAATGCAATGGACCAGATCATGTGGACTTTCTCTATATTTTTGGAAGCCGTAGCCATACTCCCTCAGCTTGTCCTGCTTCAGAGAACCAGAAATATTGATAACTTGACCGGACAATATGTCTTCCTTCTTGGGTATGTCTTGATTGGCAGCGGCTAAAATTTACTTCATGCCTGTAGTCAGCATTCATTCGCTGTACAGCACTTTTTTGGTCCTAAGTGCTATTTCTTTTTCCTAATTGCTTTCTGGTCGATATGTTGGGTGATGTAATTCCTTAATTACTTTTGGCGTAGTGCTTATCGAGCTCTCTACATCGTGAACTGGATTTACCGCTACTTCACCGAGCCGCATTACGTGCACTGGATCCGTATGGCTTCTCTCTAAATAACTCTGTTGGGAAACTTGTGAATCATTTTTTTTTCTCATTTTGTTGTGTTGCGTTGCTGAGCATTTCTCCAACTTATATTTCTTCCATTGTATGGCTGCAGCTTGGATTGCTGGGATCGTACAGACGCTGCTTTACGCTGACTTCTTTTACTACTACTTTGAAAGGTTGGAAACATTTAACAGATTCTACTATCATATCATGTTGTCACCATTTGATAAAACAACCCATGTGATTTTGCAGCTGGAAGAACAACAAGAAGCTGGAATTACCTGCTTGATCTCGGCACGGCCTGTCTTTCTCAGACTCGATTCAAAGGGCCCCTAGTGTTCTTGAAAAAAAAAAAAAAAAGAACTGCTGCCAACTTATTACTTATCTCCAATACTTTGCTTCTTTCATGTAGAAACTTTTAATCGGCATAAGCTTTCTGAGTCCCAATGAGCGTGAGAATTTGAATGGATCATGCAAACAAAGGAATCGAGGTCTTGGGATGAAGTGTTAGGTTACATTGCAGGACTCTAAAGCAATTGGAGACAGTTGTTTGTTTTGGGGCACTTAACATATAAACCCTTTTGTTACTGTGGCTGATTCCGTAGCCTGCCGCAAATTCTCCGAATAACTTAATCACCATTCGCAGGCCACCGTTTGACTATAACGATGGAACACATAACAAGAGATGAAAGCACAGGGAATGACCAAGGTACTCAGTAGAAAGCTCCAAAGCATATCAGCACCCATACATACATCTCTTTAGTTTCAGCAATCACTACTGAAGCACTTTACCCGGGCACATGGACCAAGTACTTCCAGCAATTCAAGTCATCACTACAGTTACTTAAATAACAGACCCATTAGAACTGTCGGATAACAGGCCCCGGATGTGGCTCCTGATATATCATCTGCAGTCATAGCATTCGGCAACTCCCGCCGGTTTGGTGGAGCATGGCATCTATTTCATCACCATCTTCCATCTCGAGCTGCGCCACAACAGAGAATAACAAAGGGGTTTATTAAACATGAATGGCACTATAAAGTGAACTACTTACAAATTATGCAACAAAAAAACAACAAACTAGAAAACAAGAAATTTTTTGTGATCAAGCTGCAAAATATGCACAACCAACACTAAACGCCTTACCTCGTCAGGAGTCTGCTCTCCCCTAAGTCTGCGTCCGTCAAATAGGAAAGCAATGGAGTTCAACTCCACTGATTGTCTATCACAATAGGCATTCATCAGTTTCTTCAGTTGAGTGCTTCTTTTAATCCTAAAGAACACCTCATTGCCATCCTACAACATAAAACAGGATAATGTTCAATGTGAAATATAATGCCGAGCCCAATGGAAATACTTGTACCGAGAATGTGTGAGAGATATCGCAAGTAGAGAAAGGCATATTAAATGTGTGCAACACATGATATGGAAGAAGGGACATAACTCTTCTTCGGTTCATTTATCTTACCAGAGCACGTATTGTTAATTAAGCAATAACCGACCAGCACACTGCAAATTAGTTTCCCTATTACAACATAAGTGCTTATTTTGCCACACAGAATGGCTAATTATTCATAAATGTTGGTCCTTTGAAAAATCTATTAAACTGAACTCTTTCATCCTACGGAATCAGACTGCAGAGATGTTTCAATCATTACATCCACTACACCTTTTCATGTGAATTAATGTTCCCCACCATAAGTTAAAATATGTTTCTCTACTCAAGTAAACTTCTTCCTCAGTGTGATGTGAAAAATAGGTCTGAACACCTTTTTCCCAAATGCTGGTAAAAATCCAACCCCCATCAGAAAGAAATTGTATCCCGATTCGAGGAGTTTGGACAATGAAAAAAAAAAACTTTCTTGATGGAGAAAAGGAAATATAGGGGGGAAAAAGGAAGCTGTGGCCATTAGCTAAAGGAAAAAAGAAAGTAGAAAATGGCCGACAAGACGCTAAGCAACTTCTGGGACCAGATCAGCAACGCATTCGCCAGGTTAGTCAAAATAACCAGAGAATAAAGCAAAACAATTGGCCCTAACTCACAAAGCACAGCGGTATAACCACCTACAGGAAAACAAAACCCAAATCCTCCGAAACAACACCACAAAGAAGAAACAAAAGGAACGAAACGGACAAAAACCCTAGCAATCGCGGAACAAATCCGACACAACACCACCACCAACCACCCGCAACCTAAAACCACAGGAACAACCGCGCGTCACGAATAACAAGTAACAAGAACAGAGGGGAGGAGAGGAGAAGGAGAAGCGATGATTCACCTGGCCCTTGACCTTGAGGTTGATGTGAGCGGGGCCATCGCCGGGCTTCTTGTCCTCCTCAGCACCACCACCTCCACCTCCGGACGGGTCCGACATTCCTCCTCTCCCGTTCGGCCGCTGCAGTTGTGTCGCCTTAGGGCGTGGGCTTTGGGACTGAATTCGAAAGAAGCCAAAACCACACTCCCTCCAACCCCCCCGAACAACTTCCTGCCCGCCCTTCCTTTTATACTAAACAAAAAGATAATCTTTTTACTTAATTTTCCGGTGCCTTCATATTGTATTGTTTTTAGTCTCGTGGGGGCGCGTTATTTATACGCAGAGAGGCCTTGAGTGGCTAACGGTAAAATGGTAATTTTACACTGAAAATATGTTCGGTTTTAGGTTCGGAATGTGCTGTTCTGTTTAGTAAATTACTAAAAAGTTTTGTAATCGATTACTAAATATTCAGCATATTTACTCAAAAAATAGTAAATGATTACGAAATAAAATGACTACTTTAGTAATTTACTAACGATTTTACTATGTTATACAGTAATTTACTAATTTCGCTTATAAAATTAGTAAAGCATTACTAAAATCGTTCGACGGCGAATCGAGAAAATTACTAAAAATAGAAATTTTACTAAAAAAATTGGGAAGCCGTTACTAATTTTTTACTGTTTGAGTTTTCGGAAAGTTACTCAACTACGTCGGAGGTGAAATTTACTAAAAAGTTTAGTAATCGTTTACTAAACTTGAACAGTGAAACTTTAGTAACGGTTTCAAAAAAAAAGTCGAAATCACCGATATTTTTAGTAACTGGTTACTAAACTTTTTAGCAAATTTGTCTTCCGATTTACTAAACGTAGTTTTAGTAACTTTCCGAATTCTCAAACAGTAAAAAATTAGTAACGGTTTATAATTTTTTACAACAGTTTACTAACGATTTTACTAAAAAACGTCGATTTTTAGTAAAATTTACTAAAAAAAAGTCGATTTTAGTAAACAACGTAACGGTTACGTGCACTTACCGTTAGCCGCTTCCTTCTTCTCATTTGTTATTTCATTCTTGTTTTGGGCGGCTAATTAATTCAAATTTTCGGATCTCACTATTATTTTTATTAGAATCCGAAATCGATTTATGTTTTTTCCTTATTAAAGTGTCTTTAATACCACTCAACCCCGGAATCCCACGCACGAATGAATGGTATTATATTTATCACACCCTTTTTGCACTTGTCCCTAATTGAGGGGTGGGGCAATGTTTCCTTGTCGGTCTTAACCTCCTTGTTTACTTACGTCCACGTGATCTTATTACATGTATATACATATGAATGAACACTAATCCTCGTCTACCAATCCTCCTCCCTAGTCTTCTTCACAAGGGAATGGCGGAAAGATTTGTCCTCGTCCTCGTCCTCGTCATTGGAGGATCTCCTGTGAATGCGAATGCCGAGACATTCGGCAAGAACTATTACATGACTTGGGGTTCCGATCACGTTGCCTTCTTCGACCGCAACCGAGAAGCTCAGCTCTCCATGGACCTCTCTTCCGGTGCGGTGCTTGTGGTCTCGCTTTGGTTTACATTTTAAACGGTTGCGATCTGATTGTGCGTTTTTTTCTTGTCTTTCCGACTTCTCGGTGATGAAAAAGGAGCCGGGTTTGGTTCCAGGTTCCGGTACGGTTCCGGCTTCTTCGGCATGAAGATCAAGCACCCTGGCAGGGATTCTGCAGGAGTCGTCACTGCTTTCTATGTAAAGGCTCGAAAAAAATCACTGTCCTGATCCGATTTAGCTCAACTTGACTCGAGTTAACGGGCGTTATAAATGAAATGTCATAAGCTAGTTAGGGGATATTGTGCAGACAGCATCGGATGATGGCGAGATGCACGACGAGATGGACTTTGAGTTCTTGGGGAACAGGGAAGGGAAGCCGATCACTCTCCAGACAAATGTTTTTGTCAATGGAGTCGGCAGCAGAGAGCAACGCATCTACCTCTGGTTTGATCCAACAGCCAGCTTTCACCTCTACAGAATCCTGTGGAACCCACATCAAATCGTGTGAGCAACCTGATCGTTGGACGTACCGTCGTTCTGCCATCGCTCGGTCGCTAACGCTGAGAAGTTTCCCTTTCATTTCAGGTTCTACGTGGACGAGATCCCCATAAGGGTGTTCAAGAACAAGACGGTGTCCAATGGGGCCGCATACCCAGTGCAGCCTATGCAAGTGCAGGCCAGCCTTTGGAACGGAGACAGTTGGGCCACTGATGGCGGCCAGACCAAGACGAACTGGAGCTACGCCCCATTTGAAGCACGATTTCGAGGTTTCGGCATCAATGGCTGCCGAACAGATAATACAAGCAACTGTGGTTCCTTGGATTACTGGTGGAACAGCCCAAAGCATTGGCAGCTGGATGCGAATGAGCAGGCACAGTACGAGGCTGTCAGGAAGAAGTACATGATGTACGATTACTGCAAGGACAGAACGAAGTACCCCACGCCGCCACCAGAGTGCCCCTAATAACGTCTACCCTGCAATAGAAACTGCAAACTCCAGAGTAGGAGAAGAACAAGAACAGCAAGTGACCATGAAAATACAAAAAAATAAAGCAGCTCACAAAACTGTAAAATAAGTTAGAGCAAACCCACCATTACTATTGAATCGCCCACCTCCAAAAGATCACAACCCAGCTTGTTAATAAGTTTACTATGATCATGTAAAAGATTACCAGCAAAAAGAAGAAATTTCCAACAAAAAGGACGACAGGGAAGAAAATCAGACAGACGTTTTCGAATAATTACTCATGTTTTGTGTCCTAAGAACTGATTCTGAAGGTTTTGGTTGTCTTCTAGTAGGCGATCGTACTCGAGGAGTAGGTCTGCAGACTGCTTTTGAAGAGCGACGACATGGGCCTCGGCGGTTTCCACCTTCTTGTCCTTCTCTTCATTCTCCAACTTTAGTTTCGTCAGATTCTCAGAGATTTCAGCGATTTGCTTTCGTAGCTGCTCGATTTCCTTTGAAGCCTTCTCTTCCTTTTGTTTGAGCTCCTGATGCTGCTTGCGTAGATTTTCGACTTCGTCTTTTGATGCCCCCACGCTACTTCTTATCTTGATCATCTTTTGGAGGTAATGGTGAACACGGTCAATGACAAACCCAAGAAAAAGGGTAAACCCTGAAGGAACAAATGCACGAAGTCAGAACGAGAAACTAGAGCATAAATTCATTTCAGAGTTTCCAACTGAGCTGTTCAGATGAATGAGCTATCTTCACTCTTGCGAAAGAGATAAGGAAGCAACAAGGATCTGCCACTTCATTAGAAACAGTTGTGCAGAATGGCTTAGAAACTCCGGGTTTCAATCCCTCTGGATTTCTGTGTGACGTCCTTCGAAGATCCATTCTTTTATGAATACCAAATGCATTAAAAAACACCCACAACCCCATTCAGAATTCACAATCACGAGATTTCCAGCATTCAGCATAATTCATTATTACCATCTCTGTTGTCTCGATTAAGAATATTATCGATATTACTGAGATAGGGGATAATGGAATGACCTCCCAAAAGAAGATAGCGTAATAAACACGGCAAAGGAGAAGTCACTTTGTTCTTAGTAAGCTCGGCCAATGCTGGTCAGAAATGAAGACATTTTCCCCATTTTTTTCATTTGAATAGACATTTCAATGCCGATCCGGAAAAGGATTACTTTTATCTTCCACACCAGCAGTACTAAACAAGATTAGGTGAAGCTAAGGTATTCCCTAACAAAGATACAAAATAATCAACACATTCACACGATGGGAGAGTTCTAGGGTCGCCTGGCGAAGAAGACAATGTGCCTCAAACCTGTAATGCAGCTGAAAGGTATGACAAGAGGAAATTCTGCTCAACACCGGTTTCACCGATTAAGATGCTTAAAAGGGTTTCCTGAATCCCCTCCAATTCATGACAACAACATAGTTGAAATTCGAAATCATAGAAGAAACTACTCAAGGGAGCCAAATCGGCGAGCCAATGGCAACTCCCAAGCAGAATCCTTTCGATAAAAATCACACAAAAAACATCAAATCATAACCCAAGTTTCTTCCTGCAACACGGCAATTACTCCCCAATACGCAGCATCTCATTCTCGCACCAACTCATGTCAAAATCCCCAACCTAATCCAAAAACCCTACAGCCACAGCCATCCAGAACCTCAAAACAATCTCCAAAGCAGCTAACCTTGATCTCCACATAACCTCAGCCCAACTCACAAGCCACGACACAACACCCAAACCATGGGAAAATGCAAAAACTAAAAAGGGCATACCCATGAGGGAAGCCTCGAGCAAGTGAGTCCTCCAGAGGACCTGATCCATGGGCGACATCGTCCCAAGCTTCGCCCCCTTGTTCTGTATCTTCACGATGCTCATGAAGCTCGAGAGGAGTATGACGGACATCGTCCCAGCCACCGTCTTAACAGTGGCGGGGCCTTTCCCGGCCTTGACCTGGTCCAAGCTCCTCATCACCAGATCCCTCAGCGGACCAATCTTCACCAGCAAGAAGAACAGCGCCGCCCCCTCCGCGAACAGGAGGAAGAACAGCAGCTGTATCATCTCGTCCCTTCCTCGGAATACCCAACAACCGAATCAGCGAGAAACATAAAAAAGACCCGATCTTTGACTAGCGGGGGACGAATTCGACATCGGCCCGGCAGATCTCGAGGACTGTACTCGCAAAAAGTCGGAGCTTTTCTGGTTATCTGGCGGTGGTCGAGTATGTAACTTCCGGGGCGATCAGGGAGAGGGAGAGAGACTCCGCAGTTGCGACTACCTTGTCGGAAGACGATGTTTTATACGTACGATGAAGTGAACCGGGGGGTGGGGGGGAACGGCCTTTTCTCTGTTCATAAGTTCGAAGTGGATCGATGATCACTTGGTACTTTTTAGCAGTAAATGAGAAATGGTTTTTGCTTAATTTCACTCTTTTAGTTAACACTTTGCAAGATTCCGTTTTCTGTCGTCGTCACTCGGACTTTTGTTATTTGAAATTATGTAAGTTTCTGCCGTATTGATACTAAATGCTTGTTTGATTTACTCAAACATAAAACAAGAATCAATAACTCGTTTTAAAAATGTTTAGTGTACATTTAGTCCTAAAAACTCCTTTTAGGCCGTGTTTGGGGGGCAAAGAAAGTGGATGGATTGGGGGTTGTGTTGTGCTGTGTCGTGCATAGGGAATCGGATAGGATTTTCTGCAAGAAAGATTCCCAATTATTTGTCTGGCACGTATAAGTAATATTTTGTGTGAAACGTGATAATAATTTTTAAAATTCATCTAATAAAGTTTTTAATTAAGTGTCTTAAATTCATTTGAAAATTTATAGTGTTTCTAATCCCAAATTTTGAGTATTAGTCGATGACGTTGAACTTTATTATGGAACGTACCTCGAAATGGTTAAAAGCCAAGATTACTATGTATAGTAATCCATGGAACAAACGGACCCTTATGCCGTGTTTGTTTCCTTCGGGAAATTTAAAACACCTAATTTTAATAATTTTTTCATCGTATCTTTCATTTATTTTCATGCTAATTTCTTTGGAATTCACATAATTCTGTCTACTTTTTACAATTTTATACGTCATTTTCTTCCCCTAAAAAAAAACATTTAAAACAAAGCGTTAAAGTTATACTTATGTCATACGGCACTTTTTAATTACCGAATTGAAACTGTTAATGCTAAAATAAGCAACTTTTCTTACTATAGCAAAAGGAAGCAAACAAAAAAAAAATTAATTCAAGCTTTCGTAATCATTATGTTTTAAGAACACATTGCTTAGAAGTAAGTAAAACTTTTAATTCAAGCTTTTGCGTAATCATTATGTCTTTTACTATGACACGCGTATTAACTCTAAGAAATTAGAATTATATATCTCATTTATGAGTCTAATGAGTGTTAGATATCCGATATTTATGTGTATATATAGGTAAGTTGTATGTTATTTTTGGTTTAGTCGCTTTACTTGGGTACTTTTGCATATGTGATGTTCTTTGCAGAAAAGGGGTCGATATGACGCGAAATCCATGTCGATGAAGGCATTTTGAAGGAGGAGCAAGAAGGTAGATGGTAGAGTCGCCGCGAGGGAAGTTGGTGGACACGAAGAGTCATGCGGCCACATGAGGATTTCGTGTGGCCACACAAGCGCATCAGAATTGGATAGAAAGGTTTGTGTGGCAACACGAGGATCTAGTTTAGCCACACTAGGCGAGATGATCTTTTTATATTATTTTCTAAATTCTTGAGTGCTTTGGAAAGATTTACCTTAGCTATAAACGGGTTTAAATCGTGAGTATTAGAGAGAAGAGGCTGGGAAGCGACGGCTGAAGAAGAGAGATCGGAGAAGACGATGGAGATTTTCTTTTCTTTTCTTTTCTTGTTTTGCTTGTTGGCTAGTATGCGGATCTAACTCTTTTATCTAGGACGGCGATGAACCGACTCATGTAGTGATTGCCTAAATTATTTAGGGAATTAATTTGTGAAGTTTCACATTTGCTTATGTTTTCTTGTGGTTAATGCTTGCATATTAGGTTGATCGTCGATTTGTTTGATTTCTTATCCTTTAGTAGACTCGATTTGTTTGATTTCTTTCTATTCAATAAATGAAAATTGTGTTTTAAGGTCTAGTTGGCTTTCGCGCGACAAAATTTAAGATTGATCAAAATCAAAATAGAAATAATAGTTTATGACAAAATTATATAATAAATTAAATTAATAACAAAATAAAAAGTTGCCTCAATAAATCGATATTTTGCTTTTTTAAAATGACAAAAATAATTATAAGCAATTGCAATTCCAACCAGGGGTGCAGGAGAACTTACCCTATTCTCCACCACACCAGATCACTCTCATCCCACATGCCCACGACTTCTGACTATGAGGAGGGGAGGGAAGCGCCGCGGCGCCATTTTCTTTGAAATCACCGGTCCAATTTGAATTCCCGACCCAATTCCCCCTCGATATTTCGAATCAAAACTTTCGCTCACTCGCCATTTTCCCCTGAACACCTAACGAACTCGGGCCAAATCCTCGCCGCCCGTGCCGATCGATGGTGAGGGAGGAAATGGTGGAGTCGTTCTATGCCGCCCTCCGTGAATCGGCCCTGTCATCGTCCTCTGCATTTCCCTGCTCATCTTCCCGTCCACCTCGGACGTCGACTCCCTCTGCGCCCTCAAGATCATTGAAGATCAGAAAAGGCTGCGGAGGTCTTAGCATCACCCAAGCACAAGGAGCCCAAACGTCTTCGGCTAACCAACTAATAAAGGATAAGTTGGAATATGAGGAGATTTGTTATAAGGCGTCTGTTATAACAAATAGAGGAGAAGAAGAGACGGCACCAGAGCAGGAGAAACGAGGGGGCGCTGTGCACATGGTCTAATAATCAAAGAAGGAATCTTTCTTGATATATTTTTAATCTATAAAAGGAAATGTATCGATACACTGAATGTAAAAAAATAAAATTGCAGCTGTCTTCTTCTTCCTTCCGTCTTCTTCCCTTCCTTCTTGAGTTTTCTGTCTTGCCTCCATCTTCCTGGTTATCTTTCTGGTCAATGAAACTACACACCTAAATCCCACAGCCTGCTACCCGGTCTCTTCCTTCAGGGAGATCCACGACTATGTCGGAGCTGGGCTCGTTGCCTCCGAGGATTCCACCGTGTCAGTGCTCTTGATCAATTGGGGCTGCCACAGGGATCTGGGGAAGGTCCTTGGCTTGGGAGATAGGGTTCGGGTCTTCGCCATGGATAGCCATCAGCCGATACATCTGAGGAATCTGAGCCGGGGTAATAATCGGGTGGTTGTGTTGTATAGTAAGGAGGACGAGCGGCAGGCCAATCTGGCATACGACTTTGATGTGTCGGTGCTTGCGGATCCTTTGGCGGGAGAAGAGGATGGTTTCTGGGATCCTGGCAATGGGGATGAGGAGGATGAGGATGACGACGATGAGGAGGAGGATAGCGAGGGTGAGCACGAAGGGATTAGTGGCAGAAGGAAGAGGAGAAGGGTCAGCGATGAGGAGGCAGGTGACGGTGATGACCCGGTTAAATTGTTTAGGAAGCTGAAGAAGGAATATTACGGGGTGGGGACATTTCACGGGAAGGCTTCGGGGTGTTTGATGTACGAGCTTTCACATTTGTTGAGGAAGAATACTAACGAATTGTTGTGGTTGGCTTGCATCTCGCTGACTGACCAGTTTGTCCATGAACGGTTGACAGACGAGAGGTACTGAGCTGGGGTGATGGAGCTTGAGCAGCACATTAATGGAGCTGGGAATTTGGATGCGGTCACTTCGGTGACTCTCAAGGATGGGACCAAGATCCGTGCCCCTGATTCATCTAGGATTGCTTATGAGGATGAGCCCAGGTTGATGTTATTGCAGGAGTGGAACTTGTTTGATTCCATGTTGTGCTCATCATTTATTGCCACAAAACTAAAGACTTGGAGCGACAACAGTATGAAGAAGCTGAAGCTATTGCTTGCACGAATGGGATTTGCGTTAGCTGATTGTCAGCAGAAGTTTCAGTACATGAACCTAGACGTCAAGAAAAAGATGAGAGATGAATTCGAACGGTTTTTGCCAGAGTATGGGCTTCATGATTTTTACTTCCGGACCTTTATGAAAATACATGGTTACAGCTCTAAGGTATCCGCTGCGGACGTAGTTTATGGTGTCACTGCTCTTCTTGAGTCATTTGTTAAGTCCAATGGTTCTTGTGCTTCTAAGCAGTTTGGCGTGGCTTATGATGCCTTGTCGTTGAGCAATCTGGATAAACTAAGAGCTGGCATGCATCATGCCATTAAGATCCAACGAGCCATACTGAGGCAAGGCAGTGCGGCGATCGCTAAGAGCGGCTCAAGTAGGAGTGGTAAGAAATTTAGGTGGGTGAAGCTCCAAGATTCGGTGGATTCCAAATTGCTGGGTTATCCTCAGGCTTTGACGGAATTATGTTACTTCCTGATGGACGCTCTGAAGGAAAATGGGGCAAGGATGAAGCCACTTCTTTGCGCATGCCTTTCGCAGGATCCAGACAAGATGTTGATCGTCGGTGTTTCTGGGAAGCCTCGGCTCGGAGCAGTTCAGGGAAACGCATTTGGCATTGCTTTTAGGAATGCGGCGGAAGAGATCGGAGCTGCGTTTTTCCATGAGCTGTTCGAGTCTTCGTGGATCGTCCTGGACGCGAACGCAGTGAATTCTTTCATGATCAGGTTGACAGAGAAGTTGTGAAGCCTTATCTGACAATGGCATCCGTAGTTTGCGTATATCAGCTGTATTTTACTGCTAATTCTAGTTTCGAGTGAGAAGATTCAATAAAGGATGATGCCTTGTCATCAAATGTGCAACTGATTAACAGTAGATTAGTTTTCCCGGAGACTGGGATTTCGATCAGATCAACTTTTCTGATTGCACATTACTTTGTATCACATTGCTATTTGAACTACTGGCATCGTTCGGTATTCTCTTCCACAGTGCTATGTGAGAATCACTTGCAGAAGATTGTTGTTTAACTTGCAGATATGTTCCAAAATAAGATTTTTCTGAAAAATATTTCGCAAAAAAAATACAGTAAAACTTTAAAATTTCGTCGAATATTATAAAGAAGTTTCCATTTTTTCACAGGTAAATTATGTATTAGACACATCGAGTTATATGTATTATTTGACGAATTTTAAAAATTATTATTATATTTTGCGAAATATTTTCTCAACTAACGTTATTTTAGAACAAAGCTCGTAACTGTTCCTCAAGCGAACATTATTTTCTATGCTCTACGTTTGCTAAAGTGATCATAGGAGAAAACATCTCCTTAGGCCGTGGTCTGTACATGCCCACTCATCTTAGGTGCTGAGAAATGCTTGCTGAAGATTTGCGTACAAGAACATTCAAGGGGGCCCAGCGTCAGATTGAGGTTTCGATCTCCTGTTTTTTTTTTTTGTCTCTTTTGCTGATGGGTCACGGAAAATATTTATGATGATTGTAGGTTTTCTGCTTAGTGGGTCATCCCTACATGTGCACGTACATATCATCTACTGCACAGAGTTAAAGTGGTTGGTTTAGTATTATTGCATTGAGGACAGCATACTACCAAACAAAACTACATGTATCTAGGACCAAACATGGAGATGGAAACTGATGAAATCGAAAGATCATAACCAGCAAGGTTTCCTTAGGGACCTCATTCTACATTTCCAGCTTCTCCAGGGAGTAATAGAAAGCTCTATCGATAACGAACACCCTTTTTGGGATGAAGCACTTCCAGATATGCCACAAAATTTATCAGAAATCACGCAGCACTACAATTACAGGATGCGACCCGCCAAAAACCCTGGAAATATATTGTTCAGCTTGCCAGCTTACCTGTAGGTTTATCTGGCCGGCTTCTTCCTCCACTCTGTGCGTCCCCGATTTATTTCAAGCCCGCCGCCAGACACCCTAAGGAAGTGGAGAAACTTCCTGTGGTCATTGCTTTCTATCGTGGACGAGGTGGATCCGTTTGTTCCATTGAGCTGAGAAAGCTCTTTGTTGTTTCCGTTTGCCTCCGGGCTGCTCAAGGAGTCGACCATGTCATCATGTTGACACTCGCGTCTGTAATCCAGAGTAATAGTTTCTAGCTCGTAGGAATCTATGATCTCCTGAGGCAAGCTCTGCAAGAAAAATTAGGCGGCAGAAAGTGCTAGGAGTCAGCATATTGACCTCAGAAGTGTGGCCTGGGTTCATGTTAGGTTCAGCAGGGAACCGACGCATGTATATGCCACGGAAATGTAAGTGAAAATCCACGATACAACAGTTGTCGAAAGAAACAAAGAGAAGACCGATCATTACGAACCTCCAGGACCCAGCCGATATAGGTGACATTGTTAACATGCTGATTCATGTCTAGATCAGCTCTCCTGGGCTGTCAAAAACACGAGTTTAATCACCAAGTTATGCGAGTGTAAATTTATTGAAAAACGTCGATATTGTTCACTCACAACAAGCCCAAGCCTTGAATAGTTGGCAGGATCTTCCAGCTTAGGTATTTTTTTCAAGCTACGGTTGTTCTCCTCAGGAAAGGATAGTCTGCAAGTTAAACATGGAATGAATTGAGAGGTCCCAAAAGTTAAAAGTTAGATGAACCTAACTAGGAGGAACATGTAATTAATCGTTGTTCGGCAAGAAAAAAAAAAGTATGCAAAAGAATAAACTAGCGTTTTGATGTTTCATGTGCCGATCTAAGCCTTTTTACAAGACCCTCGATAGTTTACTTATCAAATACATGCATTATGTTTGAACTGCGGTAATTATTGACGTTCATCAGAGTCTCAATAAACAACCATTTTAGAATAATACACAAATTAACGTCAATAGCAGGATAATTTGTATGGGAGAGCCTTAAGAGGCCTAGTGGGTGTATTATTAAATGGTGGAGCGGATAAACTACCATTATTCATTTAAGGAGGGCAGAGGAGACTCGGACAGCTACTTCAAAGCGGGACCAAATCACCAGAATGATTTAGTTTAAGGCTATAATATATGCGAATGAATCAGTTCCAGACCAATAAAGAACCAAGCTCACCTTAGTTCACGTGGACAAAAAACCAGAACTTCTTCCCGAACATCGTCACCCACTTTTTCCAGTTTTCTAGTGTTTTGGTTCATCATGACCCATTTGCTGAAATGAAGACAGTTTCAACAGCTGAGCTTCATTTAGTACCGAACAACCTAACCAGACATCTCCATGGTGAGTTAATTAAAGATAGAACCCAGGTCTCTGTGTCAGAGAGATGAATTAAACTAAACTCTAACAAATTATATAGATCCATCATTCCTAGCCGCAGTAAAAAAAGGCCAATAATAAATTTTCTGACGGTAAATGAATTGAAATTGGTCACAAAAAAAGCCGGGGACACTGCAATTATTAGCCGTACCTTGTAGCTCTTCCAATGACTTGACCGGTGACACAGTCTTTCATCATCCAATCGCGTCTGATTCCAATTCTTCCCTCTGCCTGGCACCATGTCTCGATTTCAATTACATCACTCCTGCCAAAACACAACCGTCATTAGGTTTCCTGGCACTCCGCATCGAAAGAGAACAGCAGCTTGTCACAACAAGTTTCCTGAATAAGAGATATATAATGGCATACCAAGCTGGGTACTTGTAGATTTCAATATGCATGCGAGAGGTGACCCATATCAGGTTCAATTTCCTCATTGTAGGAGTGGTGGCAAAGCCATCGGTCGAAAACCCAACACTCTGAGCATGGTTACCTGCAACTTCCTGCAAAATTAAGCTTACCAAGGCATAAGGGTGATTCCATAGCATATATATATTCATGGAGAATAGCTTCATCAGAACCAAATGGATGGAAAAAGACCAATAATTTCAGCAAACACAGCAGATCGGCCGCAAAGTCATGCATGCAAATGCATAAAAATGCAGATCTCCAAAAATAACATCCATCAGTCCACCGAACTTTGCGAAATCCAAGGCCGTGGTCTACGATCGAGCCAATAAATACAGAGAGCCCCATGTTTCCCAAAATAGATTAAACTCAACCGTACCAGGATCACCGCGGCAGCTACAAACAGGCCTATTCAAGCCCCGATTAAACAACGAGAGGATTGGACCACGCACCTGCAAGAGATTAGCGATGGTCTCGACGGTGGCGGTCTTATTGATCCCAACCTCGTAGCACCGAATGATAAACTTCTCCTTGTAAGAAAGCCCGTCCTCGGTCAAGCTCCCGAGCCTCAACCGGTCCGCAAGGACCTCCTCCGTGGCCACGTCCGTCTCCGAGGCGCGCTCCGAGACCAACGCGGCCCGCGGCCAAGTTCTTCTTGGGGGAGACACGAACGAAAGGCCGGGGAACGACGCGGTGGGGGCCGGAAAGGGTCGGGAGGGGTAGAAAGGGAAGGATCTGCATTGGGCGGCGGGGTTGGAGAGGGGGGAGAGGCGGGCGGCCGGGGGCGCGGGCACATTGTGGGCGCACGAACTCAAAGACATGGAGGCGACAGTTAATCGTCAAACAGGGAGGGGAAGGGGAATGAACAGAATCAGAGTAGGAGTAGGAGGAGGATGAGGCGGTGGAAGAGGGAGAAGCACAGGGTGATGCAACGTATCGGGGGGAGAGGAGACCGTCGGACGTGGAAGAAGAAAGGAGGACGACAACGACAGAGCGGAGCTGTAAGGAAGAAGAGAAGGAGGCGTCGTTTGTGTCCGTTTCTTTCTTACAAACGTTGAGGAAAATGCAAAAACGTAAAGCTCAAAGCATAACAACCGTCGGATGCCTCCTCCTGTCTGAAAATTTATTGTTCAATTTTCTGATGGATTAGATTATATAACTAATCGAATTCTTATGAAAATTAATTGGGCGGCCGGAGGAGGAGGAGGTCTCGTGTGCTTGCTTGCTTGGGTAGGAAGGAGAAAAATGGAAAAAGCGGCGGGGGTTGGGGTTGGGCGGACAGACATTAGATTTTTGCCAAAACGAGACATTAAAAGAGGTGGTTGGAGTTTTGGGGCAAACCAACTTGTCCCAGTGAGTGACATCACCGTCCTTGATCAAGGCCATACACCCACCACCAACCGACAACCTACCCCCACCCCATCCATCCTCCTCTCCGCCATCGTCTTGAAATCATTGACAAGTCCAAAGGTCCTGATGCAGTCCAGACGTGGGAGTCCCCGCGACTATCTCATCAGCTAGCTTCCTTCCTTTTCGCAATCTCTTCCGCCTTTTCGGCTTTTGCACGGGAAGGCGGTGGTTAAATGTCTCTTTCGAAAAGGCTACAATAATGCGGTCATGGACAATTGTAAACATGAGAAAGTATTCTGGTTCGGCTTCGCTTCTTACCCGACGAATCCAAACAATGAAACAGCTTCGCACGTCTGCAGCTATGCATTTGAGAAGGTTTTGGATTATCTTTGCCCTTTTTTGAGAGCTCCTTCCGAGTCCAACCTGTCGGGACACCAGAAACACAACACAACAATCACATACCTCCAAAAGCCGCTGCAATACATCATCAATTCAAGCCGACTCACATACTGTTTCACCAAGAGCTTTCGTGGCGTTCGTCTTGGTATCCACTGGACCGGGGAAAATGGACATAAGAGATGATCAGTCTCATATCAAGGCTATTCTCTCCTGTTCACGGAAGACCGTCAAATGCGAGGTAACAAAAATCGGATATCCAAGACAACCAAACCAACTCGCAGGCAAATCAATACCCAAGATATTGCAAGCAATGCTACCTTCGCAACTCCCTCCGTCACACAATTACGGGAGAACATAGGCTGAACCAAACTGAAATGATAAGCCAATCCGATAAAAAGACCCTAAACTCGACAAACAAGGGAATTCCGACAGGAACAGCACATGATAGGCCATCAGAAAGAATGGATATAGCAAGATGATTTCATTTTCCCAATCACCGACACACTTCGGGGCGGGGAGTCAAAGCCCTTGCGCAAAATCCAGAAATCATCATCAGGCCATCTTTCCTTCCCACAGGAAGTGCTACAACATTCCCCATAATCCAGAAAATCAAACAAACCCACTTCAGAAAACCCCGTTTTCACACTCATCGCTGTGCTACGCTTCGACCCGTCATCAGTCGGCGGACAAAAAATCACGAAAACGGCAAAAACCTGTTCAAAGATCTTGCAAAGGAAAAATGTAAACTTTTGGTGACAATCCAAAGACTCAAGCCGGCAGCGAAAAAAGTCACAGACGAATTAACGCGCTAAAGGATCCGATCGATTGGCGTGATCCCGATGAGGAGGGTGTGGCCGGCGGAGGTTGCTTAGGGTTAAGGCAAGTTAGGGTTTGAATTGGGGTTGGGCCCATTGGGCCTACTTGTGTGTTCATTATTGGGCCTTGGCCCAATACAGAAGATCAGGATGAGTGCTTTGATCTCTGACATGGAGTTTTGGAACTCTTCAGTCCTCGACGAGGAGCATTGTCGACGTAGGAGGATATGGTTGTAACCAGGAACCCGTATATTTAACCATGTTATGTTCACGGGTTTGCGATAGGTTATTGCATCGGCCGGGCGCATGGAGATGCAGAGCAGGATCTTAGGTGATCGACTTTGCGGCAATCGGGAGGCCGCGAAAGCAAGCCCCCTGCTTCTTGAGATTACCCAGTTGAGTCACTGGGGCTCCAAATGAGTCTTTTGACCTCCTTTTCGAGCAGTGCGAGTAACAGGTTGGGGAACTTCTATGTGTTGGCCTGGCCAACGGAGCTGTGCACGTTGTATTGGCAAGGTAGTTCTCGAAGCCTTTGGCGCGATCACTGAGGCTGGGTAAGAAACCGAGTCTTGTAACAGAAATGTCTTTTGCATATCTTGTCCACCATGCGCTTCAAAGGACCATGGTCCATGTAACTGTAGGCATTGAGAGAGGCCCCGGCGCGTTCTTGTTGGTGCTGGGTTCTGCGGCCGACAACGGTGTTGTCCCGATTCAAATACAAAGGAGACGAACGATTAATGCGAGTTGTATATTTCATTCTATCTTAAACTACACTAAATATCACACCACATCAATGGAAAATCATTAGTTTGATTTTAACGCACAAAGATGTGAATTTTCAATTGAAGGCGAAGAACTGATCCTCCGCACCAGTGTCTTCCCTATAGCCATGGACACCGTCACGGAATACGGACCACCTACAGAAGGTCGGGCACCTAGTGCCGTCCCTACTATCCTTAAACAAGTCGAAGACGACTCCTCGGTCCCCCTTCAAGCTGACGCCACAGTAGAACCGCGTGCTTCCCCAAACGTTGGCCTTGAACTTGAATTGATAAACCTGGTTGGGTCCCATGATGTGAAACCCCAAGTTGTTGTCCTTGGACTTGCAGTGTATGCCGAAACTATCCCCGTTTGTGAGGTTGTTGTAGACCTGGACATGCCTCGTCTGGAGACCGCGTACGTAAACAAGCTTTCTGTCATGGAATTCCGTGGCCTCGGCATCTGCCGTTGCGGTAAACAGGATCAGGGGCACGATCAAGGAGAAGACAACGATGACGAGGTTACATGCCCCCATGATGATTAGAGTTCTCCTCGGTTTTTCGCTCAAACATTATTTGTGGCTTGAGAATCGGCATGATTTGATAACTCCTGAATAGGGTGATTCCTCCGCAGAACAAGGATGGCCGAGGAGTCCGTCCTACAAATCAACGGTAAATATGATAGATTGGATAAGTGGGAAAAAAACCCTTCAAAATCTATTGCTGAACAACAATACGTAAACATGCAACTAACATGGATGGTCTAGACTTTCCTGCGCACCGAGTATTTCAACAAGAAATCTCAATCGAAAATGATCATCAAAACGGTTGGCATGGACAAATTCTGGACCTAAGTAAAAGGGCCTAAGGATTCAAACCCAGATCGAGGTAAGCGAGCTAAATTCGACAAAGTTAAGCCAACATGAGATGACGAGCGAGCAAATTTCGGAAACGTGAAGCGAGCATGAAGACATCGAGGTGAGAGAAATAGCTATAAGTTTTAGCGATCGAATCGAGAAGGGGCGAGAAGGAACAAGAAGATCGCTAATGCAACAACATAGTGAAAGCTGCAAGTAGGCCTGAAGACCGACATCCACCCATGTCCCTCCATTGGTATGCAAAAGAAGTTTTAATATAAATACAATCCAAAAATAATATTAAAAGACACGATAATCACACCAAGAGTCCTAAAAGACTTGGATTTTCCATCCCTTTGCTTTTTTAAAATATTATACTCTTTGTGAACACTAAAATCTTTCGGAGAAATATCAACGTACAAATTATCGTATGAAAAGAAATGTAGCGGGTTCTGTCTCTAGTCACGGATGAAGCACGTGATTCCTCTGATTCGATCTTCGAAGAATAACGTTGATGGGTGGTGATCCTGAGCTCTAGCAGAATTTTAGCAGAACTTCGGGATGAAATATTGATGAAGTCGTCGGGGCCTATGGGCGTGATCCGGCAGAGCTTCGATAACTTGATGATGTCGTCGGGGCCTTTGGGCATGATCCGACAGAGTTTCGATAACTTGATGAAGTCGTCGGAGTTTTTGAGCGTGATCCGGCAGAACTTCAGGGAGCGTTGCAGAAGAACACCGGGCGATGGATGTCGGCAGTGCTTCGGCGAGAGGAAGGCGACGAGAATCTTCAAGAGCTCCAAGAGTATTCTCTCCACTTATGTGTATATTGTGTGTTGTAAATGAATGAGGACGCCTCTATTTATAGGGCTCTAGGGTCAGTTTAAATTACTAGTCATATCCCATTAGGCAACTTCTCATTGACCAGGCTATGGGCTGGACATGAATTTAGGCTTAATTTGGCCCAAAATATTTATGTTTGGGCTGGGTTATATTTCTTGCGGCCCATTCATACATAGGGAGGGCTTCTTTTCATGATTTGGGTTTATAACCCATTAGTATATAATATAAATTTAATAAGACCATATATTAATCTCAATATGAAAATCATAATATGATTTGGGTCGAATTATAGAAAAAAATTTAATGACTACACTCTTGACTTTAGCTTTTCAAGCATCTACTTGTGTTCATTTCAAGGTTAATGTATGTTCGTTCTTGTTCTTTGTCTAGCATTCCCTGTAAAAGTTTAGCGACCGCAGTTAGAACTCGAAATCGAACCGCGACGTGTATTTGAGTAGACAAGAACTTTAGGAATTGTGATTCATTATATTTCTACATACACTTGTTTATCTTCGAAGTCCCTCTTCTGTTGCTTGTAGATGTCGAAAGTCCTCCCGAGATTCCCCACCCTGAAAGTAGCAGTAGAAAAGAGTGGTTCGCCAAATGTTCACATGGAACTTGAACTGGTACAGCTTCCCTAGACCGATGCTGCAGGGGCCAGGTTCGTCGTCCTGGGATTTGCAGTGGACGAAGAAGCTATGGCCGTCCGTCATGTTGTCGAATATCTGGAAGCGTCTTGTTTGGAAACCGGGTACGATGGCGCCAACATCAGTAATACTACTGGCAGCGGTTGTTCTCCATGGCATTTGATTAGGACAACACGACCAAGGTAAGCATATGGTATTTAGGCAGTTGGTCCGAGAGAGGAGGATAAATACTTAAAATAAAATAAAATCATTTCCAAATCACATTTTTCATCGTCGTTATAATTAAACCATTCCCTGAGAAGCTTATATCATAATTAGTTAGTTTAATTAATTAACGATGCTAGATTTATTAAAATATAACAGACGAACAAAATCCATCTTTCTTATGTTTCCTAATTCCTACTATTTCAATCATGGGCCGAGTTGGCCGGCCCATTAAGGCACCTACAAGGGATTGGGCCTGATTGGGCCACGCTTGAATATTCAAAAGCCCGATCGACGGACGACTCTAACTTGGCGAGTCGGACTAATTTAAGTCCCAGAATCTTGAGACGACCGACGGAGAGTAGGCCGAGCTGCGGCGGAGTCGCCGGCGCCAACGACGAAGTAGACGATGGCGGCGAACTTCTGGACGTCGACACATTAGTAGGCCCCCTCCCTTCCCTCGGGACCTCTGCAATCCGATCGCTACTTCCGACTCCATTTATGTTTTATAGATGGACTGAGTCTTTTTTTTTTTGGGGGGGGGGGGGTGCAGCAAGCAACTTCTTGACCCGGAGGAGGTGGACGCGGTGCATCCTTTGGATAAAGAGAAGGGGATCACGACCGAAGATTTCAAGCTCATCAAGTTTCATCTCGCTAATTGTGAGTCCTCCTGTTGTTTTTTTTTTTCCTTTTTCTTTTCGGTTGTTTCTACTGGCCGTTGAGTTGTTAGGTTTGGTCCTTAGATGGGAAATGGAGGGCGTTGAATGAATTCGTTTCGTTTTGAGGTCTTGATGGTTGATTTCTGGTCATGCCCAAACTCGTTGTTGTTGGACTTGATTTAGTTTTGTTTCCCATTTGTTGTTGATGGGAGGAATGCAATGGATATCAATCGGGATGATTTTGAGAGATTCTTATTTAGTTCACAAACCGCCTTGATTAATTAGTATTTGATTACATTGTAGATATATGGAAGCTAGCCCAAAGTGTGAAAGTGAGGCAAAGGCAAGAGCATTGCCTGTCTTGAGGATCTCTCCTATTTCATATGCATAATCTGAGTTATTTGCGAAACTCCTCTAACGAGATTTAATGCATCGCTAGGGTTGTAGCCACTGCTATTACCTACATGAGGCGTGTTTACACAAGGTAATTCTTTTAGCTTTGTAGTCCTTATGATTCTTTTAGAATTTTTTCTAATTTCCATTTTTTGGGTATGAGTTCTCTTTAAGTAAAAATAGGTCCGAACACAGTGAGTGTGAGATGATCAATTTTATCACTGCAGTCTCGTGTTATGTGCTTTCTCTGTCCCCAGTTTGTATTTCTAGTAATTTACTGATGCTGATATTTGGATATTGTTTCAGCATCTATTTTGTGTGGGGAATGTTGTTCTGCTTATTGTGTTATATTTCCTAGCACTCCGTGTTGCTTACCCCAACTGCAGTTTTATTGCTCACATGTTTGACAAGTAGTTGTCTTTGTTTTCTGTTGCCATCAGAAAAAGCATGTCAGAATACGATCCGCGCCTTGTTGCTCCAACCTGCTTGTACTTAGCATCAAAAGCTGAAGAAAGCATGGTGCAGGCCAAGCTCCTAGTATTTTGCATCCGAAAACAATGTGAGTATGCTATTGACTACTGAAGATTTCTTGTTTTCTGAAGAGCAACTGCAGGATTCTGGGTTATATCCAGTTTTCAATATAAGTAGTTGAACTTCTTTTCATACTCATGTCTTAGGTGCTGATGACAAGTATCGGTTTGAGATCAAAGACATTCTTGAAATGGAGATGAGGATATTAGAAGCTCTCAATTATTATCTCGTTGTGTTTCATCCATACCGCTCTTTATCACAGTAAGCACCTTGAAATCCCTTGCTGCCATGTCCATGTCGCCTTCCTTGAAATAACAGGTGGTTGGAAGAGATAATTCCTAATAAAATTCGCGTCAGAGTGCAGCCTTGTGCTTTCGAGTTCCCAAAAAATACTTCTTTTGAGGCAATATTGGTGTGCAATGTATCATGTTCTGAAATTGGGAGGTGGCACGAAACAATAGAAGAAATCCCATTTTTTCTACCATAAACGCTGTAGGAAGGTCTTGATTTTCTTCTCATTTTTGTGAATGTTTTATTATTTCTGCTACAGTATTAGTTGTACTTAATAAAAACCATGCTGCATCCCACGTTATCAAGTTGTCAGAGTTTATCTTTCATTCGAATGTTATAAGCTGTCTGTCTTTCATTCATTGTTGTCAGAGCTTATCTTTCATATATGCCAATTGAAAAAGCGAACATCCCCGATACCCACCGTACTGAACCTTTGATTTGGCATTTCTTGCGAAAACATAAAACGCTTCCTTCAGTGTTATCTGTTCAAAGTTAACATGACCATTGTCTTTGGCAGGTTTCTTCAGGATGCAGGCATGGAAGATATGACTCAGTTTACTTGGTAAAACCTCATACCGTGATTTCCCTATTTGCAAAAGAAGTTCGTCACAGCAATGTCTTGTCGGGTTTGATCGATTGCAGGGGTCTTTTGAATGATACATACAAAATGGATCTTATCCTTGTCCATCCTCCCCACCTTATTGCCCTGGCCTCCATTTACATAGCCAGTGTGTATAAAGACAGGGATACTACTGCGTGGTTTGAAGAACTTCGAGTCGACATAAACGCTGTGAGTTTCTGTTCCAAACATCGTGACAAGTAGGCAGTAGAATATTTTAGAACATCATACAGTTTCTGAACCTAGGTCAGGTAGTTTCTTCCCACTGGAGCACAGGAAATGAAGCTATCTTTAAGAAGTGAAGAAACCATAGACGGATGATCTGATTCATGCTGTTTTAATAATGTTTCCCATCAAACCCGAGTTCGAGAAACAACCTGAAAGGAACTGATTGATTGTTGATGGCTTATGAAGTTTGTTTTTGGGGGGGGGGGGGGGGGCATTTGTGTAGGTTAAGAACATAGCCATGGAGATACTGGATTTCTACGAGAACAACAAGATGTGCCCGGAGGAGAAGGTTGCCGCTTGCTTGAACAAGTTGGCCTTGAAGCCGCAGATATGAGAAAGCTCGCGGGTGTTATTTACCGCAACAGGGCCGTCAGGTGATCTTTGGGTCTTATTTGATGGACACAAAATGCTTCAGTCATCCAATTTCATAGCTCGCTCCTCCCTCCACCCTCTCTAACAAATGTGTCTTGCAAATTGACAGTGTAATGTATGAAAATAACAGATAAAAGGACAACCTCTGTATGCAACTGATTCGAGAAGATCATTATCATTGCATCGTTGATATGCTTGTAGTTGCAGCGATTGAACCCTACATGCTTCATGTTCTTGGCCAAACTCACTCCGTGTTCCTGCCCTTGTTCTTGGCCTGCTTCCTCCTCTCTGCACCCAAAAAACCGGAAAGAAACCACCCTTAGATTGCATCAATGTGGGATCGTACAGAGTCGTAGGGTTTCCAAGTAGATACCGTCCTTGTCCGCTCTCCTCTTGGCTTCGGATTTCGCGAAGAATTCTCTCCACTCGTCTGTCAACACGAAAACCGGCTCATCATCGTCCTCGTAGTCTTCGTTCTCGTCCTCTGGCGGCGGAGGCGGCATTCGGAAACCGTCTCCTTGCTCCGCCGTCAGCTCGGGTAGCGACTCTGGATCGTGGCAGGAGCGTTGTTGGCGGTTGTGAAAGGGGTCGTGGTGGCAGTGGTGTTGGTTGTGGTGATGTCGGTGCACGTCGTGGTGGTGATGGTGGTGGTGGTGGTGGTGGTGACGGTGCACGTCGTGGTGGTGGTGGCAGTGAAGGCGGTGAATAAAGAGGCAGCGGGAGGTCTTCGTTGCCGAGGCGGTTTCCATTGTTGCTTGATCGAGGTCCGGTGGATGGGGGGCATATACTAAGTGGGCCTGCTACAATGTGGGCCGATCTCGAGAGGCCCAAAAGGGGCCCTTTCCCAGTTTGATCGATCTTCCGCCGCGCCGCCGCCCCGCCGCCCATGCCATGTCCGAACAGGAGGAAAAGCCGTTATTACATTACGAGGAGTCGTGTGCCTACCGACAAGAGCTGAGGGGGAGGGATCATGGGGTCCATGAACGACGGCCATCTCGATTCCGACCCCGAGGACGACAAGGACGAGGACTTGGAGTTGCGTAGGGCCGTGAAGGCACTGCTGGAAGGGATGGGAGAGGACACCGGCAGGGAGGGCCTCAGGAGGACTTCCCTTCGCGTTTCCAAGTCCCTTCTACATGCTACCAGAGGTTACTACTCCTCTTTCTTCTCATCGAAATCGTGGGTCGTAGATCCGATGCTGTTTACTGATCACAGAATCTGAAAAAGTGTTGGTATTTCTTTGGTAGGTTACAGACAGAAGGTGAAGGACATTGTTCAGGACGCCTTGTTCCCGGAAGTCGGGTAACGTAAGGAAATCGCTCAAGCTGGGGGAGCTGGTGGCCTCGTCGTGGTGCGAGATCTTGACCTTTTCTCCTACTGTGAGTCCTGCCTGCTGCCTTTTCGCGTCAATTGCCACATTGGCTACATCCCTTCCGGACACAGAGTCTTGAGTTTAAGTAAGCTTTCGAGGGTGGCTGATGTGTTTGCTAAAAGACTCCAACACCCACAACGCCTGGCGGACGAAATAGCTTCTGCACTACAAGATTGACCCTGCCGGAGTTGCCGTTACACTTCAGTGCTCTCGCATCTATATTCCCAATGTGGAGTCGATCTTTGTTGATTCTGACCACCAAGAATGGGTGGAAGTGGTCATCAGGGCAGGTTCCAGGGTGTTCGAGGACAAAAGGTCAGATGCATGAAGCGATTTTGTAAATCTTCGAAAATGCAGTTGGCCAAATGTGAATGGACAGGGCATGGAGGATGACCTCTATGAATGTTGGTGTCCTTTATTGTCTACAGATTCCTCTTCCTTCGAAATGCTATACCCGGGTTTGACTGTACCAATGACTTCTATCATTCGTTCGCTCGGTGAAAATCCAATGAGAAAGGAGCTGGCAGGGACTCCAGCTCGCTTTTTGCAGTGGCTGATGAACTTCCAGAACACCAGTCTGCAGATCAATGTCGGAAACTTTGATATCCGTCCGATCGATCCTTCCAGACCCAAGAGAGGGGAAAATGGCCACACAGAGCATTTCGATTCTGAACTGAACCTGCCATTCTGTGCTCTTTGCGAGCACTATTTACTTCCGTTTCATGGTGTTTTACAAATAGGATGAATCCATGCCCAAGGTAGCAATCCACTGGGGAGATTGCTTCTACAGTCAATTGTGCACTTTGATGGTTTCAAGCTCCAGCTCCAAGAAAAACTCACCTGGCAAATTGCAGAGACCGTGTCCCCTCTTTCGG
This sequence comes from Melastoma candidum, assembly GCA_023653495.1. Lineage (NCBI taxonomy): Eukaryota > Viridiplantae > Streptophyta > Magnoliopsida > Myrtales > Melastomataceae > Melastoma > Melastoma candidum. The sequence continues at coordinate 1,696,238 of CM042887.1, forward strand.
GCGGGAATGTAATGGTTGTTGTGGAGGCCAGTCACTTTTGTATGATCTCTAGAGGCATTGAGAAGGTAGGGAGTAGCATGGCAACAGTTGCAGTTCTGGGCCGGTTTTCTTCAGATGCCGCCCTGAGGGCGAAATTCTTTCGAGCCATCAGGGAATAGACAGATGGTTCATGAGAGGTACCCATTAAAAGTTTTTGTAGTAGGTCTGGTGTCTTTTGGTCCTATTAGGATGCCATTACAGAAATAACATCATGTAAAAGGTTGTAGTCCGGTATAGGAGATCCGTGAGCCAAGAAGGCATTGACGAGTTACAGTTTTTATCCTTGTTTCCTGCGGAGTAGTCAGCGAACTTGGCAATATGAGATCTTCATGTAAGATGTACTTTTGCTTCCTGGGGAAACAAAAATGATTTTCATGGTCAATCTACTCTCAGTCGGCGGGGGACGACTGGGGCGAGGAGAGGCCGCTGGTCATGGGCGGTTTGGAGTGGGGCATCCTTGGCGGTCGAGAGCGTCGAGGCGGAGGTCGGGGCTTAGTTGATGGTGGCTGCTGGGAACGCCGAGCGCGGGTTGCCCAGGTCCGAGGAGAACAGATGAGTGGCGGCAGTGACGGGCTTGGCGACGGTGGCTCGGATGGGCTCGCGGACGATGATGTAGTTCCCGAAGATGGCGGCAAAGTTGGTGAGGGAAACTGGAATAGGGCTGGACGTTGACGCCCCAAGAGGAAAGGTCGATGCGGTAGGCGAGGAAGGCGCGGGAGCGGCAGAGGTTCTCGATATCGTCGATGAACTCGTTCCCGCTGTAGTAGCGGTTGTCGGGCATGCCCTCAGAGTACTTGTTGGTGAGGCAGTCGACCGGATCTTGGAGGACCTGGTCGTCAAAGGCTTCGTCGAGGCAGAAAAGCGAAATTTCAAGTTGGTCAAGTTCAAGCTCTGCCCTTACGTACGCTGTTTCGCTGTCAAAGTGGCCGAGAGGTTCGGCTTCTGCTCCTTCGATGACATGGGCGCTGCTGCTTCCCAAGGTGGAGACCCCAGCGACGTTTTCCTTACTACGGATGGCTTGAAATCCCTGAGAAATGTCCGCCGTTATTCTTGCCGTATGCTGCCCGATGACCAATGTGTTTAACACGGGGCGGTTGCTGAGGTTGCCGTTCCTTCTCTCGTATGGCTTGGAATCTTGTGCAACTCCCTTGAAAAACCAATCTGGTAATGAGGCCCGAATCGTGTCGGAGGCATCGGCTGAACTGTGATCCCACATCCTCATAAAGGAAAATTAAAAGCAAACCGATTCATAAAAAAATTAAAAATAGAAGTGATGTAAGGAATTTACTCGGAATAGACCGCCTGGGGAAGCAAATCGAAGCCATAGTAGGAAGCAGATCGAGACAGCTGCGACATACGAAGGGGGAGGCTCGGCCGGCTGGGATATAACCCAATGACGATGAAGTCTTGATTTATTCTTTCAAGCCTTTTTCCTCAGCATATGTATATGTGTCTTATAGCCTTTTAGATCACATTTTTTATTTTTATTATGTTTTTTTATGAATTGTTAGATCTTTTATAAATTTTTTAGTATAATTTTATGTATTCAAATGTGCAAGGCAGTTCAGGTTAAACTACTAATGTGTTAAGCCATTTGTATTTGTAATTCTATATGATCGCATAATTATACAAAATAAGAAGGCTGAAGTGGTAATAAAAGAGTACGTGAACCGAAGGAGACTAAATATCATCTGGCGTTGGTGAAGCTCTCCGTCCCGTCGCACGACGAGGAAGAAAGCCCGTCAGACTCCTCCACCCGAGAATCATAACGTCTGGCTGATACATCCTGTTGGCTCGAGAGAGAAATGCTGGAGCTCAGGAATGGGGGTTGGGAGGGCTCTGGGATCTCGCATTCCTCCTTCAACATCCTCACCACCATCGACATAGTGGGACGCAGCTCGGGCGCCGCCTGGACGCAAAGCAGCCCAACACGAAGTGCCAGACATGCTACTTCCTCCGGAAAGAAATCTAAGGATCCGTCGACTACCTCGGCGAGCCTCCCCGACCGATACATGAGCCAAACCTACGAGTACGATGACAGTGGTTTCGACTGATATCTCGAGAGGCAGATGATGGTCAGGCACCAGAGAGAACGGGTTTACTACCACTTACCATTTGTAAGATGGAACAGGAGTTGTTGATGTAACGGTTGTTCCTTGTTCCAGATACGACTTCGATGACGAGAACGCCATAGCTGTAAACATCGGCCTTCTCGGTCAGTTGTCCACGGACGACATACTCTGGCGCCATGTATCCCCTGAAAAATTGCAGACCTGTTAGCTCGGAACAATTTTATCCGAGGCCGGAGGAGACGTTTCAAAGAGCGGCTATTTATCAGACGTACAGAGTACCGGCGATGGCCGTGCTGATATGTGTCTTGTCCTCCGGAAATAACCTAGCGAGCCCAAAGTCTGCGATCTTGGGCTTGAAGTCTTCGTCGAGCAAAACGTTGCTTAATTTGATATCTCGATGAATGATTCTCAGATAAGACTCCTCGTGAAGGTATGCAAGGCCCTTGGCCGTGCCCAGAATGATGTTGAACCTCATATCCCAGGAAAGCTTCTGCCGCTTCTTCTCCGCTGCACAAAACCTTATCCGCTGGTAAAATGACAAACGAACTGATGAATTCAGATATTCAAGTCTGGATGTTCACACGGCGACGTACCCAAAATGTGCTCCATGAGACTATGATTAGGAATGTATTCGTAGACAAGGAGGCTCTCGGGTCCGGTGATGCTGCAACCCAGCATCTTTACCAGGTTAACGTGATCAATATCGCTAATCAGGTTCACTTCATTGAAGAAGTGTTCCACCCATTGCCTCGTGTTGAAAACCAGTCGTTTGATCGCGACTGTCCTCCCGTCCGGCAGAGTTCCCTGTGAGCAATTCGTACTCGGATCAATTGGCCGGATCTTGTGGGGACTACTCTAGCTCAGGTTTAACATGTCCGAGAGACCTACTTTATAAACCGAACCCGAACCGCCTTGCCCGAGTTTGTTTGAAGGGTGAAAGTAATTCGTCGCCTTCTCCAGACACTCGTATGAGAAATTGAGCTTGGATTTGTTCACGCTATCTGCGAGAAGACCCATCTGCCACCTCTCTGGAGCCAGAAAGCAAATATCTGATCAGGAAAAATGTAGAGACGCCGAGAAGCTGATTTTTCACTACTAAATCATCAATCCCTCATTACCTCTTCGTCGCCTGGCGATCCTCATCCTTAGAGATATCGTCGCAGCTGCAATGATCATCAGAAAAGCAAAACCAGACAATGTGGTCGCCAGGATGATACTCAGTCGCAATTGTCCTGGCAAAAGGAAATAGCTCGCCCAATCAATCAAGACAGCGGCTTTGCAACAGCATCAAGCGATCGAGGAACTACTTCCTATCAACACTATGCCCCAACACAGTTCAAGTGTCCTCCGATTTCTATCCTATTCGAGGGCGAACATAGAAATGGCCGGAAACATGAACGGAGAGATCGAACATGATAAGTGAGAAGAACACGAGTTCTACCTTCATCTCCTCCAAAAGGCCTCGGAGCGGTATCGTTACTGTAGAACTTCTGGGTGGAATACCTAACGTAACATCCGTCGCCCAATCCTTTCCCTTCGGTCTTCGGAACACACGAACTCGCCCTTCTCATGCCATCGGCCAAACACTTTCCGCACTCACCTGCCCGCTTCGCGTACTCCCAACACTGAACCAACCCATAAACGCTCACATTCCCCCTCGCAGCCTCACCTGCGTAGAACCCCCCATTCCGAACGCCCTCGACCGTCAAATTCCTCCCGAGCTCCGCCACCATCTCCGAAAACAGGGTAACGTCGCCTCCCGCGTAGTCCTCTGTACCGCAGATGGAAGCATCCATTTCCTTCCTGGGATCCGGCCTCCGGTCTACGAAGAAGTCATAGGTCTCGTAACGGAGGAAGCAGCCGTCCCCAAAAAGGGTCCCGCCGCGGGTCCCAAACTGGTAAGGGGAGCACTTGAGGATCTGGGTCTTGGCCCAGGCGACGCAGAGGTCGCAGTCGACCGGGTTCAGATCCCCGATGCACTCCGCGAACATGTACACGGGAACTTCTCCTCCTCCTCCTCCTCCTCCTCCTCCATCGGAGACGAGGGCGTAACCGTGGGAGTGGACCTGGTGGGTGAGAGATTCAATGGCGGAAACGAAAGAGGAAACAAAGGACTGAAGGGAAGGGGGAGGGGTGGTGGCGTTGGAGCAGTAGAGGGAGGCGACGGTGGTCCTGGGATCGGAGAGGCAGGAAGGAAGGAGGAGGAGGAGGAACAAGGGGAGGTGAAACCTCGTACATGGTAATGAGTAGTTGGTCATGGAGGTTGCTGGATCAACAGCACCACCACCAGCTCATCTCATTGAAGTAGAAGAAGAAGAAGAAGAAGAGGGCGATTAGTTTAGTATGAACCCAAGCCATTTTTGTTGTTGTTTCTTTCGAATAACAAAAGTCAAAAGAGGCGTAGATAAATCCTTCTCAACGTTTTGTTTTAACCAATTTAATATCGTCAAGCAAAAGACATTAAAAAAAAAAAAGCAAACATTTTGCAAAAATTTTCACCCTTTTTTTTTAATTATTTTTTTGCCCCCCGATCGCACGCGGTTTAGGCTTAACCGACAAAATCACTGGCTGTGAGAGATGAGTTGGGTTTTTTTTTTTTTTTTTTTTTGGGGGGGGGGGGGTGACCTGGCTTATTGTTTCGTGACGTCATCATCAACGTCACCTTCCGGAGAAAAAAAAAAAAAGAAAACTAATTAGAAAAAGTGACGTCGTTTTTTGGTATTTGCCATCATCTCTAGTAGACATAAAAATTTTAATAATAATTATTTCTTTCTAATCATACTATCGATCGATGTGACGTAGCCTATTTTCTAATCATATTTATGTAGGTCAAATGTGCTCATTAATTTGTCTAACCCATATCCGGTCTGGCTTTATTATTTAAAGCCCAACTCATTGTCCGACCACAATTCAAGTCCAATTTATGGTTTTATTCAAGCAGCCTCCCGAAGTGCCTCCTCCCCATTTTATTTGAAAAGGCACTCGAAGAAGTGTAAACGAAGTTCTGCCGACGTTTATGCATGCACTCTAAAGTTATTTTTCAATTCTCGAAAAACCCGTCGAATCAAGCTTCTACCTACTTAAGTTCCAACGTATATTTATTCGTTGGAACTCCTCTTATCAACATTTCATATATTTCTTGAAATATAGAGTCGGATCTATTCTTGATACTAGATATTTAATAAGATAAATGAATACATCATTTTTCGATCGGAATACTAAAATTTCTTCCATGGATATTTAAGGGTTTTTGGCAGCTTTCGATGCCATCCAACAAGTAGATCTTGGAAACCCACGTAGAGTCAGTCATGTCCAAAATAATGATCCCATGCATTGTAGCCATGAGCTAAGGTCAAGAATAGTAGCCAGTGTCCCCATCATCGACGAGTTATGAGAGAGATAAACGTGTCTATCCTAAGGCCCACCGTCGCGCGCAGATAATGTGGAAACATCGGGAACGAGCGACTTCGACGGGGAAGCGGTCGAGGGAATGTCGTGATCGGCGGGACAGCCACGGGGATAACATACATTTTGTGACCTTGACATTGGACCCACGCGTTACATATGGTTTCTTATCTTTCTTAGGATTCGTCCTGATTCAATCAATCATCCCAAAAATAGGAGGCGTGTTTCTCGACAGCACTTGATATTTAAAAATGACCAAGAACTCGTATCGGTGGACGTTCATTTTTTTTTTGTTTCCTTTTGGGTTTTGAGTAGTACGGCTGAGTTTTTGGTTGACTTCTTTCTTCAAGCAAGTTTTCTTTTATATAATTCATTTTTTTAGATTAAAAATTTTAAAATTGAGGTAAGCTTTTACAAATATTCGGTTTTTTAAATATTCATTTATGGGGCGATCTTTTCGCTCTCTTTTCCGTATTCTTAAATCGATATTTTGAATCGTGGGTTTATTTTAACGATGTATCTAATAAAAAACGTAATAATCCTACAAAATATGAATTCGCATAACTTTTTATCAACTTTTTTTTATGTCATAAACTTTAAAATATTTTTTTATAACCTTAAATCGATATTTTGAGTCCTTACGATTTTAGGATAATTTTAATATAATTTCTCATAGAGACAACTCATATAACTAACACATCATCCCAGAGCATGCCATGGCTCGCGTACAAAAAATGTTAAGATATGTGATATTGGAAAATGACGACATTCAACAAATCGTAGGTTCGACTAACGTAATTAGAGAAACACAATAAATAATTGAAAATATATATTTAAGGCTTAAAAACACATTTTAAAGTTTAGGCTAAAAAAAAGTAGGCAAAAATGTTGGGCCAACGAATCGATATTTTGTCCGAAAATTACCCCTTTGAGTAAGGGCAAATAGTAAATTCTAATAACGTCTATGATGCTATAAAAAATTCAAAATACGGTCAGATAATAAAAAAAAGCAAACCACAAATCGAGATTTTAGCTTTTTTTTTTCAAAAACACAATTAACATTATTTTAGATACGCACGCGCCGGATGTTGAGCTTGGGACGATATTATATATAAAAATATTATAGTATCATCATCAAAAGGAGATGAGATCGTAAAATATAAAATCCACAATGTCATGGGAACGACGAGCACGAGTCGACCCTAAAGAAGTTTATTCTATGTCAACGAAGATAATTAGGATTTAACGTAAACTTAATTTAAGTGATAATAAATTTGAATTCATTTAAAGAGGTACCGTCTCGGAAACCTATAACGTAATCACCTTGTTAAAAAATTCATGTAACTCGAACGAAGTCAAGCTCGTGGGAAGAAAAAAAAAAATACTCAGAGCCACGTCATCCTTAGGAAAGCTGTCAGTCACATAACAACTAGGTTAATAATATCCGGTTTTTCAACTGCGGGGGGGACAGGGCACACCCCGATCGCAGGAAGGACAGATCCCAAACCTTAAAAAGAACGGCGGGTGGGACATTTAATTCCACAACAATGGAACGCTGCAGGTAGCCGTAGGTTCTTCGGGTGGTGGTATTAAGATTTGCATTTAAGTGACCAAATAGTACAACTAGTCTTTGTTCGCTGCACCTAATATTTGGCAAAGGGCTGTGTGTGGGGTGGTGGTGGGGATGGGGACATTAACCTGTTTGGTTAGGAGGAACGTGTAGTTATTTTTTCTATCCTCATTTTCTCTTTTCAATTTTAAGAAAACTGATTCTAACTACGGGTGAGCTACATTTTTCGAGTAAAACCTGGAATCGGTATCATAAGATCTATATCAAGTCAGTTTCTTGAATAAATCGAGTAAATTGTAGGTTGTAACTTTTCGAAAATCGATAATCCATGTATATTTCAAGTTCTCACCTCGAACCTGTAATACAATTAATTCATAAAGACAATTATTTATAATAATCGATGTTAAAAATTCGTCGTAAGATTTGAACTTGGCATTACTTTCCCTCGATCAAAGCTCTATTGTCAATAGTATGATTTAGTATGTTTATTTTAATGCACTTTTTTATTTGTCGTAAAAGTTTTCAATTCTTTCATCTAAACTACGTTTGAACGTTAACAAACTTTGAACCCAATTAATCTCGTCACTCAAAACTACTCGGTTTAACTAGTGATTTCATCCTTAAACCACACGTCGAATCCTGAACCGATACTAGAACCGTTAATTTACAGGGTAGGTTCCAGGTTACACGTCGGAACCTAACCCACTCGAAACCTCTTCACCCCTAATTCTAACTTATTTTAAGAAAATAAAACGAAAAATATGTGTTTCCTCGATCCAAACGTGCCCTTTGCCCACTAGGGGAAAGTTTGGGAAGGGGACGGATGGCGACGGCGGCGGCCGAGAATCAGTCGCCCCTCCGCCACCAACCCACTGTATCTAATAACGACATCATACGTTTATTTTATTTTTTAAAATTCCCTTGAGTTAACTGTAGAGAAGCAAAGAGAGGGAGGATTGCGTCAAATACAATTAATTTACCAAAAACAAGAGAAGACTTTCTACAACACAAAACCAGCAACACTCCCATCTAAAGTTTCGACACGAAATATCGTTACGATGTAATGTTTATCTATTTCGAGAAATTTATGTAGGTAGTTTAAAAATTGTCGGAATATTGTCCGAAATCGAAGTTTAAAGCATCTGTTTATGTTAAGTCGGATTTTGTAATTTGAATTTTCATACGAATTCGGTTGTTTTGTTTTTTTTTTTCAAGTGTAATGAAGTGAAGAACTAGGACAAATCGATTTTTTACAAATCCGATTATAGAATATTATTTATAAATTTTTGAAATTAAATATTTTATTTCGTAAAATATTTTCCAAGATCGATAAGGTCGAAGAAGTAAAGAAGCTTAGTGTTTGGTTGTTGGTTGATGATCATTGATGGATTTAGTAATTATTAAGAAATCAGATGCCGCAGGGGGAAGATAATAATGATAAATAGGGGCGGAGTCGGAGTGTTGGGAGGACTTGCTCTCAGACAAAACAACAAAGAAAAGGAAAAGGAAAAGGAAAAGGAAAATCCCTTCGAGGCATTCTTTGGCGATGTCGGAAAGTGAAAGCGAGTGCCACCCTCTACTGGGAGGCGGCCGTTCGAGGGAGACCTACTCCCACGGCTTCTCCCCCGACCAGATGGAATCCCTGTCCGCCGCCTGCCATACCATCATCCCCCCAATCCCCTCCGACGACAACGCCCCACCCTCCATCCGGTCCTTCTTCGCGGCTTCCGGTTCCGAGGACCGACTCCCCGACGAGGTGGTTCGGCTGTCGGTATTCCCCTTTCCCGTCGTGTTTTCCGGACGTCGCAATGATGAAAATTCGGTGGCTGTTTCTCTCTCTTTTTGAAGGTTGCGGAGCTGCTTGTGAGTAAGGCGAGCCCGCAGGCGGTGCTGGTGGTCAGGATGGTGATGAAGATCTTGTCCTACAGGTTGGGCACGCTATTGCTGTGCGGGTTCCTCTGCTTGGACCGGGCTTGGCCTTTCGTCCACAGGTTCTCCGAGATGCCCGTCGAGAAGAGGGAGAGGGTTCTCCAGAAGTGGTCAGCTGAGAAGAACCTGGTCCCCCTCAAGGTCGCCTTCGCCATCGTCAAGCTCTTCACCCTCTTCGTGTTCTTCTCCCGGGTAATTCTTCGCTTGCTCAGCTCCGTGTCTGGTTTTCTGTCCTGTTTGATTAGAATGGTTTCGGAATTGATCGGTTTCGATATCAGACCGGTAATGACTCAAGAAACCCGGTCTGGGAAGCAATTGGGTACTCGGTCGACGAGAGGAAGAAGTGTACGGATTTGAAGAAGGAGAGGCCGCTCGATAAGGGAGTTGTGGAGGCAATTCGTGAGGACGACTCGTCAATAATCCAGGCTTTGTCGAGTAAAGGCCTTGATGTCACGTCATCGCCTGGGACTATGACGTGTAGGATTCGCTGCGACGTGGTTGTCATCGGCTCGGGATGTGGAGGTGGAGTTGCTGCGGCGGTCCTCGCGAAATCCGGTCAGAAGGTGCTTGTACTCGAGAAGGGTAACTACTTTGTCCCGAGAGATTATTCGTCGCTCGAGGGGCCCTCGTTGGCTCAAATGTATGAGTCCGGCGGCCTCCTGTCAACTGTCGATGGGAAGATCATGATCTTGGCCGGATCGACCGTCGGTGGAGGCTCGGCTGTGAATTGGTCGGCCTGTATCCGGACTCCAAAATCAGTTCTCGAGGAATGGTCCGTTGATAACAAAATTCCACTCTTTGGAAGTGCCAATTATTCAGCAGCGATGGACGCTGTCTGGGAAAGAATTGGTGTTACAGAGAATTGTGTGGAGGATGGCTTTCAGAATCAGGTCCTGCGAAAAGGATGCTTGAACCTCGGTTTGAATGTCGAGACCGTCCCGAGGAACTCGTCCGAGAAACATTACTGTGGTTCTTGTTGCTACGGATGTAGGATAGGCGAAAAACGCGGGACGGATTCGACTTGGCTTGTAGATGCTGTCAAGCATGGCGCGGTCATCCTGACCGGATGCAAAGCTGATAAACTCATCCTCGAGAAGGACGACCACAATGGCACGAGAAAGCGATGCTTGGGAGTGACTGCTACGGTTTTGAATGAAAATATCACCTGGCATCTGCACATCGAGGCAAAGGCAACCATCTCGGCTTGTGGATCGCTTTTGACTCCGCCACTTTTGATTTCGAGCGGCTTGAAGAATTCGCATATTGGCAGAAACCTCCACCTTCACCCAGTTCTGATGGTTTGGGGGTATTTTCCTGAGAATTCAGCAACGGCGAGCATTGACGGAAGGAATTACGAGGGAGGGATCATCACTGCGATACACAAGGTGATTGGAGAAGATGCCAACAGAGTACATGCAATAGTAGAAACACCGGCGCTCGGACCAGCTTCATTTGCAGCTTTGTTCCCTTGGACATCCGGAGCCGACATGAAGAAGACGATGGTCAGGTACCCAAGAATGGCTCATCTCTTTGCATTGGTTCGAGATGGAAGTTCCGGAGAAGTTAGAGAGGAGGGGAAGATAAGTTACCGCTTAGGTCGCATAGAAAAGGAAAGGCTCAGGACTGGGTTGAGGCGGGCTTTGAGGATCCTCATTGCGGCAGGAGCCGCCGAAGTAGGGACATACCGGAGTGACGGGCAGAGATTGGCTTGCAAAGGGGCTGAGAAAGAGGACATAGAGAAGTTCATGGACTCGGTTACGTATGTGGGAGGGATGGGGTCGAGACAAGAGCACTGGACCTTGTACTGCTCAGCACATCAGATGGGAAGTTGTAGGATGGGGTCGTCGGAGGAAAATGGCGCGGTGGATGAGCACGGTGAGAGCTGGGAGGCAAAGGGGCTGTATGTGTGCGATGGAAGCATCCTTCCGAGCGCGGTTGGGGTTAATCCGATGATCACCATCCAATCAACGGCTTACTGCATTTCGAAGAAAATTGCTGAGTCGCTGCGGAAGGAAACGTTCCCAGCCGACGACTGATTGTCTTGTGTTCCTGCTAGTAATCGTTTTCAAGGCTATATAGCAAGGAAGACCAACATTTCATCGTCCAACCGAATGGATAAACTCCGTTCATCATTTCTTTTTAAACAAATCGAAACGTAGCAACACAAAGATTGATTATAATACCTATCAAATTTCTTGAACATCTAGCATAAAATTCAGTATTATTGTTGAAAATCGACTATTACCTGACCTGACGCAGTACTAGTAATGACTCCAGGTCCCAGGATGAACTAGTCGTCTAGATGAACCGGTCCAAAAATACATGCTCGAAGCCAATGCGGAAGCTCGACAACAGACATTAATGAAATCCTCCGTAAGAAGCCATGTTCTAGTACCAAAAAGGTTGTCTACAGCTCCGTGTCTAAGGTTTTGTCTACAGCTCCTTGTCTTCTGTGGATGATCCCTTGTCGTTTATGGCAACAAGCTCCGTGTCAAATATGAGTGTCGCTCCACCTGCGATCATAAACAAACATCAACCCCATACAGAGAACGTTTCGTAATGAGAAAGCTGAGTGAAAATTGAAAAAGTAAACAACAGGTTTCGTCACCCAGAAACTACAAATACATCCTGGTGAAAACAAATGAAACTTGTTACTTTACCAGGGATAGTGGGAGGAGAACCCTGGTCTCCATAACCAAGTTTGGCAGGTATCTTCAGCTTTCTCTTCTCACCGACACAAGTCCCCAACAATCCTTGATCCCACCCTGGTTTAAGCACACAAGTCCTATTATTAGTCAAATCCCCAACCCGGGTTATGCCACTGCCACTGAAAGAATTCACTAAGTTTCTCATCACTAACAGGCATTAATTTCCCAAAGTAATTGACTGGATGATATTTTGGTGGACTTTGAGGCAAGACATTAAATCAAATCATCTATGTTTACGACCAAATTACGATAAGTTTCTCACGTTACTGAAGGCACAAAAGTTTCCAATCACTCATTCATAAGATAATATAACTGACCATTAATTTGAACAATATTCCCTTGCAACCAGAGTATTTTCAAGATCAAGTACCAAATGACCATCGACATCATTAAAAGGACAGGGATGAGCTGCAGAACACAAGGGGATGAAACTAAAAAAAAAACTGTTGGTGGGATGTTCATCAATTCTGAAATATTAATATATGTACCGATGATTTCCTACATTTCCATAGTCATCCGAGCATTCAGAAGCATCAGAATATAACGGTCAAGAACAAATCTGTACAAAATTGACAATAAGTGATACGGAAGTCCGACTCTATCAATACTCACTCTGATTAAGCTTTAGAAAGAGGCTAGCAGATCCAATCATCATCTTAGGGAATACATGTCAACAGTTAATAAGATCATTCCTTGGGGAACAGCTACACTTACCCTTAATAACTTGACCACTTCCTAACTCGAACTCAATGGGATCACCTCTTTCAAAGCTGGAGTCAAAAACAGTACCATCTGTCAGCTTCCCCTGCAAAAAATTAACCAGCACAGCTTCACATTTTGTATGCACATAACCGGTTTATAATACGTGTACTAGTCACGCAAGCGTGCGCTCGATCTAGTACCCGGCAAATGGATAACCTAAAAAAAACAAACACATAGCTTATTACCCTGTAATGTACTTTGATTCTGTCCCCTTTATGAGCTTGAATCTCACATTTTTCTGGCTTAAACTACACAGAAATGCATCAAGAGATAAAAAAATATTAAATAACAAAATCTTGTGAGCTAAACTGGATAAATACACAACAAAATCTTGTGAGCTAAAACTGGATAAATACACAACAAAGTCATCATACTCGCAGTGTCTCAAACACTTCATTCCAAATTTCAGATATGTAATGCAGTTTAATCACGTGAATCAGAAGGCTGTCCTCAACATAGCACAATAACTGGCAACTCAAAAGGGAGATTTGCAGAAATTATCGAGCAACAAAACATTCACACAATTCTTGCCGAATGAAAGGGATCGGAGGCGAACATAGGCAAAGAAAAACGATCACCTTGACCCCGATTTGCAGCTCCGTCACATCGCCAGATTTCTTCGCAATCGCTGAAACAACGGATTGAATTAAAACCCTCGTTCAACCCCAGAAGCACACTCGACAACAGCAATAGCGACAAAAGCAACAGAAATGACGGATCGAAGCAACCAAACGTTTCAAGATCCCAAAACAGAAATCGCGCCAACGAGGAAACAGGGATCACGACGGTCATTCCTCACCGACAGTGATGAGGAGGAGGAGAAGCAGCAGAGAGCAGGAAGTCGTGACCGCGGAGGACGAAGTGGCCATATTTTCTCGCGCGGGAACGATCTGATCGGCGAATATCGGCGGGGACGCGAGAATTCGGGGGGGGGGGGGGGGGGGGGGGGTCGGTCCGGCAACGAATTTGCCCGAGATGGCCCGTTAACGCTTGGGAGGGATTGGCAGGAACTTATTAAATATGGCTTACCAAAATAATTCATTTATTTTTCATATATATATAATCTAACCACGAATATATATAATAATGGAAAGGAAAATAGGTAGGGAAAATCTCATTTTCTCATTATTTCATTTCATCTCTTTCTCTTTTCACGCCATTTTCTTTTCTTAAGGTTGCCTCGACGCAGTACGTTTTATTATTCTTAACCATTATCTCGAAGATTCGCTAAATCAAGCTTCTATAGCTTTGATGTTCTTTGCACTCTTTTGAAGACCGGTCGAATTAAGCTTTACATCCCCAACATCTTCATTAGCATACCTTCTGAAGCTCCAACACATATTCGCTAGAGCATAAACGCATCCGCATTTCATTTATTCTATGAGTATAGAATTAGGGATTGCTAGTTTGAGTCCCAAAATTTTGAAGAGGTTATACAGAAGAAAAATGGAGAAATGCAACGAAAGAAGAGATATTCAATATTAAGAAGAATGATACTTAGTCCTTAGCATACCTTCCCAAAACAAAGTTCAATGAGGAGGAAGTGCGCAGAAGCATAAAGCTCGTCTCCTAGTAAAGGGTTGCTCATAATTTCGTTGAGACGTTCACCTATGTAGCCAAAATGGACACTATTAGAATTGTGCTAGCACTTGCCACACAAAGTGTCATACGAATGATTTCAATTGAACGAAATAAATTATCTATTTATGAAAGTTTTTACATAATTAACTATGTGTCATACAAATGCTATATTCCATTCTTAATTCTTATTTGGTTAACAAAAACGTGCTATTTGTCTAGATTCATCGAGATAAATGAATGAATCTGACAAAATAATTCGTGGAAGTTAATTTTAATTATTTCCATACATAGAAGGTTATCGTAATCTTTAACCTTCTGCAACACGGTTATCCATGGGGATTTGATTAAATCAATTGATCTTGATCAGATCTCACCCCAAATGGGGAAACATCATTTGATTATTAATGGAATTAATATAATTGATTTATTCGTTTTAAATTTAAGTGTAGAAGCTATATTTGTCAATTCTACCTTTTATGCTTAGCATTTTGTAATTACATATAAATAGGCATTCGGTTGTCATTGTAAAAGAACAAAAAACACTAGATACATTGGTCAGACGTTGGAGCTTATAATTTTTCGTTGGTTTGAGTCTTGTTAGTCACACACGAGGGACATGAGCTGCAGAAGGCTGCATCGTTGGCGAAGTCTTCTAGGAGGGTGACTCGGGGCCACGAGCGACTCGGTTAGAAGCTGCAGGAGACGTTGGTGGGAAACATGCAACAGGTTGTTGGCATGGCCAACGTACAGTGGGCCGGAGAGAAGGGCAGATACCCCGGGAGTATAGAAGGTGATAGACTAACCAGCTTCTGTGGTGTAACTTTCTGTGTGTGCAGGATAACCTTGGGCAGAAGTTCTATGTCTGCTTAGCCATAGTCTCAAGGGACCATCCAGGAGAACCTTGGGCAAGGGTTTTGTGTTTGCTCAATCGAGATCTCAAGGGGTAGCGCAAGGGAAGTCGCAGCGGGTTGCTGTGCAGGTGGGAACGCCGCCGGAGTGAAAACTCTTGTGGAAGTCGCAGCGGGTTACTGTGTAGGTGGAGACGCTGCCAGAGTGAAAAGTCTTGGAGGAAGTCATGGCAGGTTGCTGTGCAGGAGAGGACACTGCCTGAGTGAAACATCCAACAAATGATTACGTTTGTTAGTCACACTAACGTGTGCACTAAGTCACTGTAGTATAGAACCTTGCGGTCTTTGCTTTGAAAATCGGTCACCTGTAGTACAGAACCTTCTGGTCTTTGCTTTGAAAATTGGTCACCTATAGTACAGAACCTTCTGGTCTTTGCTTTGAAAATCGGTCACCTGTAGTACAAAACCTTCTGGTCTGTGCTGTAAGAAGGTTGACATCTTTGATACATAACCTTACGGTCTGTGTTGTGAAACCAAGCCATCTATAATACAGAACCTTTTGGTCAGTACTATAAAAGATTGATACATTCGGTACAGTATCTTACGGTCTGTGCTGTGCAACTCAGTCACTCTAGTACAGAACCTTCTAGTCTGTACTTTGCCACTCAGTCTTCTGTGGTGCAAAACCTTTCGGTCTGTGCTATAGAAGGTCTATTGGATCACCTTCTGTAATTGTTACGAAGTTAAGTCTGAGTGATAACCATCTAAATTCTGGGTAAAGAGTGGATGTAAGAAAGTTGTTGAACCACTATAAAAGTTTTGCGTGCATCAAACAAATCGCAATCACATTCGTACGTTCTGTCTTACAGAAATCTGTCTCTACAGTTATGTTTTACAGAAACTTTCTTCTGCTGCGAGGTTTGTCGAAAAAGAGTTAAAAATCATTATTTGGATTATAACACTAATTCACTCCCTCTTAGTGTAACAAAGTGACATGTAACAAAATACAGGAATGATTGTTGACTGTAGACGCGCCAACATACACAGGGTCGGAGTAAAGAGCTGGTCTCCACAATACAGAAGGTGAGTTTGGTGCAAAACCTTCTGTCCATACAAGTTTTTGCGACTAAACATTTACCTTTTGTTAAAGATTTTTTTTTTTGCTGAGTGATCAGCTAGGAAGCCATTTAGTATAAAAAGTAGAAGAGACATAAAGATTTATGGTTCAGCTAGCAATCAACACTAACTTCCCTGAAACGCTACAACTTAACCCAAATTATCAAATTGCCTACCTCCATAGTTCTAACCCTTCATGCAAGTGTGCATTTTCCCATGTGTCCAATGTCAATTATAGTTTACGTTCTTAAAAATTTATTTTTGTTTGATGTATGACGCAGACATATAACAATTTCTTCCATCAGAAATCAACCACTCAAATACTGGTTCATAAATCAATCTTCGATTGATAATATTATATCACGTAAGGGTAAGTGAACTGAATATTTGGACAACATTTATAAAATAAAAAAATGGTCAATGATGTCCCTTATTGTTTTACCTCATTATTAAATATATCCTAATACTGTAAGTTATATGATCTATTCGACTTTTAAAATGCTTAAGACAAAATACATCCACATTGTGCGTTACTTCGAATTTATCTTCCGTTAATCAGGCTCTAGACGAATTCTTACGTGGCATCTGATATGTCCACGGATTAGAAATACATTTACAATATGATGGGGACGTCTTCGAGCGAAAATAGTGTGAACACGATCAGAATGTTTATTCGTCGCCATGAATGAAGAGGAGGAGAGGCGGCAAAGACAATGAAGTCGTGACCGTGGAGAGTGAAGCAACCACAACTTTCTCGTGCGCGAATGATCGATCCACGATCCTCTATTAGGAACGTGTGGTTAGTTAGGGGAGGTCCCCACGAAAAAGCGCGTAGAGCGGGCAATCTAGATGGGCCGGACTGGCCCCTTCCGCGATGAATTTATTGTATTACTGTCACGATAGCCGGTTAGCGCTTGGGAAGAGAAGTAACTTGTTACAGTGGCAGCTCCACCGGTGGCGCTTCCCATCTTACCTACTCTACCTTGCCTCCTAATAGAGCACGGTTGTCCAAGCCACCATCTCCTAAAGGGCATCCATCTATGTCGATGATGTTCTTGTCCTCAAAGGAAGGACCGCTCTCACTCGGGAGCACCTCGGACGTTGCTGGTAGTGCTGCTGCAAGGACAACAAGGAGCCAGGAGGACGAGGACCGCCGATAGAAACAAATTGATGTACGTATCAAAAATGTCTCTAAAGTTTTGGCAGTATAGGTGGATTGGAACATCTCAGGGTCCACTAATTTCTGCATGTGAGTAAAATAAATATTCAATGCATCTCGTATACGTTTTTGTGACAAATTAGTATCAACGAGTAATGTTTTCTTTTCCAAAAAAAAAAAAGAAAATTGAATGCAAACCCTAAATTATAATTAAAGATTATGTAAAACCATCCTTCTTGAAAAGTTCGTAAATGATTTGCCAAAAGTTGATGCAAAAAGTTATTAATTATTCAGAAAGAACACTGTAAAATTTGAACCTCTAAAGTAATTTTGTCTGCCCGTTTTTGCTCCGTAAGTTTGCAAAATATAAACGTTGGAATTGGAATTGTCGGCCATTTTTTTAATAAGAATGACAAAATATCTTTGTATTATCTTATTTTATTATATAATTTTATTATTAAATTTTGTTTTTATTGATTAATTTTATTATATTAATTTTGATCAATCTTTTATTTAACTGCGCGAACTCTAAAGGGATTAATAAATAGTTTTTATTTATTGACTAAAAAAATGAGAAATAATATTAAAACATCGTCGTATGATTTCATTTTTGGATTTTGATGGCCATATCAAGTAGGTTGGAAGTCGAAGTTGGACTTTAGTTTTTTATGCTGCCAAGAATACGTAAAATCGATGAAGATCGAATGATAGATCTATCATGGCTGTTGCCGCTAAGGTAAGGTGGATGATGAGGTGGACAAACACGATAATGAGAGTGTCAGATTATATTAATGTCTTGTTTGACTTTCACACGATTAAAAAAAAATTGACCAAAACCAATGCAAAAACAAAAATCGATGACAAAATTATATAATAAATTAAGTTAATGCTAAAACAAAAAACTGACTTTAATGCCATCAACGTGTATTTTTATCATTAAGAAAATGTCCGGTAAATATTGTTAAGTTCAACGACGACTTCGAATTTCAGCAAATGGTACCATCACACACGCGACATTCACTACAACGACTAAACAAACACAGAGGGTAGTAGGTCCGCCGAATGCTCTTCAACGTGTGTTACCTTTATCTATTTATATTCTACCTCAAGTCACCCGAGACCCCTCTCGAGTTTCTCGTCCTGCCTGGTTGCACTAGCGGCATCCCCGGCAACATCCGGGGCACCTCCAGGCAAAGGCTCTTCTTCCGTCGAGGACAGTAACGATGGCATAAAAGACGGCCAGGCAGGAGACAGTGGATCCGACGGACGTCTATTAGCAGATCTCAGCATTCCTAGTGGCAACACTGGCTTAAATGCCACCCCTGAAAAGTCTCCTCATTGACGTTCGCATCGAAGCCAGCACATCAGGAGATCCACAGGGAAAATATATTTCGGATAGCGAGTTCGATGCAACGGCCATTTACTTCCCTGGAGGAATCCCATTTTCTCGCACCTAACGGCGTCCAATAGATATCACGGTGTTTTGATGTTTTACACAGAAGTTGAGGCTGTGTCTTCACAGGACTGTTACGTCCCTAGATCAGTTCTACTCAATCTAACGGCGAACTCATAGATAAGTTACAGCGGTTTTCAAATCCTCGGATTTACCTATAAATATCAATAAGGTAAGAATATTGGTTCCTTCTAAATTGGTCAAATTACTAAAAATATTTTGTACTCGGACTTTTTTCCGATTTAACACACATTTTGAAACGCTTTCAAAGTGGATAAGTACTTTCACCGTTTTATCATTTCTAGTCTTCGTTAACTCGTCTACTAAATGGAGATGACGTGGCTGCACACGTAGACACGACTACGTCAAAAACTCCGCTACCCCTTCAAATAGAGAATTATTTTTTGACGGGGGTTTCATTTTTTAGAGGGGTAGATGGAGTTTTTGACGTCGTCGTGTCCACGTGTGCAGCGGCCTCATCCCCGTTAGTAGATGAGTTAACGGAGACTAGAAATGATATAACGGCGGAAGTACGTATCCACTTTAAAAGCGTTTCAAAATATGTGTTAAATCGAAAAAAATATCAAAGTACATGACATTTTTGATAATTTGGCCTTCTAAATATACAATTGCGTTAAATGCATAAAGTGATATAATAAGATCTCTCATATGGTTTGTATTAAGTAGTGGATTATGCAAGCGTCGTCACTTGTAATACTCTACTTGGAATAATATATATGAATTGGATTTGTAATTATGTTTTGTGGACATTAAGTTAAAAAAAAAATAAACATTTCTTAACGGAGGCTTTACGTGACATCTCCGTCCAATTATAAATGAGCGAAGGCTGATGCAACGAGGTGTTTGTTGGCTCTGTTGTTTCGAGCTCGAGTGTGGGTGAATGAGTTTGCAATCTCGATAAAAGAGTCACGTTGTACACATCTTAGAGTAAGAGAAACTCAATTCTGTAGTAGGTGTTATTCCTAAAAAACGCTTCATAAACGCAACCTAAAAAGCAAACAAACTCAAACGAAAAATCTTCAAATGGGAGATGGTTTCAGGGATGGTGAGAGGGCCTAGATGGATGGATGGCGCCTCTTGTTTCCCGCTGGTGCCGCTATTCTTCTTCATCACCACCATTTCCGGAGACAGGCGGAGGAGCCCTTGATAAGTTTTACCGTATGAAGATGGCGGTAAAGGCGAGCCGTCCTAACTGGGTGACGTCACGCAATCGTCATAAGGACTAGAAATGTCAAATTCCAATATATGGAGGGCCAACAAGTAATATTATGGGATCAGTGGGGTTGACTACGAGCAAAAGCATCCCCATCAAAGCCGCCGCCGCCGTGAGACCGCCGCGCCGAGGGCTTCGCTTGGAGGTCTTCGCTACTCATCCCTTGCAGTCAGGTCGGTTGTAATTGGGGATTTAGAGGTTTGGCCCGTGGGGAGGAAGTAGTTTTACGCTGCGGCTGGTTGCGATCAGCGAGACCCTCAGGTAGCGTCGGTTGGATTGGATAGGATTGTGTTATGCACGTCGTTTGGTGATCCGAGATTTTTCTGAAAGGATTCCGCTATATTGATTTCCCTTAGTCTGTAATCGGATTCATCTGAAGGTGCTCGTGTTTCGGTTATTGAGTTCCGCGTGCCGTAGAAAGGTCGCTGTTGAACGAGCGGAACAGACAATGCTTGTAGTTTTTCGCTCCCTCGACGACAGATTATAATTTATCCCGTTGTGTTAGTATTCTCTTGCAGGATGGAAAGTGTGGATGGTGGATCCCCTGCCGAGTTGGAGAAGCAACTGTTGCAGATCTATAGGGACTTCATGACCAGGTATTCCTACAGTCATGTCGTTGGATGTATCACGCTTTGGTTCTGTATTCACAATGTAGTTATGTTTCCTTACCCGGTGATCTGATTCTAAATTTTGGCGAATTATGACCGATACAAGTTGGGTCTCGTAGAATCGATGCTGTTGTTAGTTTGTCGCAAAGTTGGTTTGCAGAAGACTTATCTCTTACAAAGTCGTCGATGATATCTGAGTTTAGGATAAAATTTATCCTTTCTTCGTCAAGAATTTGATATCTTAGAGTTTGAAATTTCCATCATGATCTGTCTGGGTGTTGTACAGGGTAACTAAGTTTGACGAGTCGGTAGCTGCTGGAAACAACTTCTTGACAAGTTTTCAACAAGGATTAGGTACAAATGGAAGATGATTGCTTTGATATTGAAGTTATGCTTGTGTTTCTGGACACGGTTGGCGTTTGTTCTGTACTCCAAGTTTGATTGCAGGATTTCTTCGACGGCCCCCATTAGACAGAAGATCAGAGTTGTTTGAAAGTATTATTAAAGCTAATGAAACAAGCAGGTTGAATGCATACTTCGATGCTGGATGTTTCACAAACAATCGCGCCAAGCAAAATCTGGTCAAGTGTAGGTCCCCTGATGACTGCATTATTTATAACTCATTAAAAACCACATTTATCATATAGGAAACTGACGAACTCATTACTCAATTCTCTTTTACTGGAATATTTGTTGTAGAGAAGTACAAACGTGTTTACAAGGACTTCATAAGCATTTAAATGAAGGTAAGGAGAAGAATTCAAGACCTTGTGCTTTGATTGCTTCGGTGTTTGGCTTAGATGGTCGCTTACCATGCAGAAGTTATCGTTAGTTGATGATTGTTATATCCTTTTATTGCCGGTGCTGCTACTTTCCACCCAAGTGACAACATCCTTATGGTTTGACGATGTTAACTGCAGCCAAAACACTTTTGTCTGAAATGAAGAGCTTCCTAGAGCTGGCCACGTCAACGATAGAAGCTTTAAACGAGTTTTCCTCTGCCAGTTATTTGGTAAACAGTCAAGAACACATTGCAGATCAGGTTGATGACTCTGTGCTCTGGCAGATTGTTTCTTCCCATCGTCCCTCAGTTTGTCACTTGCAGTTGCCTACTGTTCTTAGGTTTCAATTAGATGTTTATGTGATGTATCTCATCTTTCTTGAAATAGGGTGAGGAATATGCTTCTTCTGTTAGCCTGAAACTCACACGAATGGAGCACATTCCTTTGATGGCGTCGGTTTATGTTATGATGAAGCAAGATTATGTCATGCAGGTACTAACTGTTATCAACATTTTGAAATAAGATGAATATTATCTCGCCTTGTCGCCACTTTGAAAGTCTATACACTTCTCCTTGCAGGAAAAGATTGTATCGGCATTGAACATGATGACACCGTCTGAAGAATTAAGTAGTTACTGCATGATGTGGTCATTGCGGCCTTACATCGACGATGAAACGATGCAACAAGCATGGAAATTAATCAAGTGATCCCATAAAATAATAACCTCAGAGTAGATTCTGTCAAGAACTGATGATGAACAAGTGTATATTAACAGTTTTGAGATGCCGCAGAATGGCAGTAAACAAAATCTACACCTACTTCCACCAGCAATAGTAGCTTGGCATGGGATCAGTCACTCGAATCTTGGCCGAGGTCGGAGCTTTTCCTGAGCTGCGTTCGAATCATTCTTCGCCGTTGATACGCAGCACATCCAACAGAACCCGGTAGTTCTTATTGCCCATCACCTTATCCCTCTTCCTAAATTCCTCCAACAGCTCGAACGACAACTCCTCCTTCCCTTCTCTACACAAGGTATCGAGCAGCGTCTTATACGTCAAGAGGTCAGGCGACATCCCCTGCCGCAGCATATCAAATATCACCTCTGTCGCCATCTCTGATTTCCCCTTCATACAAAGGCTACATATCAGGATCATGAACGCGCCACTCTTCGGCACCAGCCCTTTCGACCTCATCTCCTGGTAGAACGTCAACCCCTCGCCAACCCTCCCTTTCTCGCACAACCCTTTGACAATGTAGCTGTAGGTATAGTTATTCGGCTCGCAGTTGTACAATGTCATCTCCCTAAACACTCGGATAGCCTCATCGAGTTCCAAACACTTGGAGTAAGCCTTGACAATCATGTTCAGCACGAATGTATCGGGGATCACTCCGGAAGTTTTCATCTGCTTCGTCATCGACCGGATGGAGTGCAAGTACACGTAACAGGTCGGCAACCGAGTGAAACGGCGGAGGAGTGAGCCGAACAGCAGGGTATAGGTCTCGAGGTCAGGCTTGCAGTTGGGGGAGGCAAGCATCTTCTTGTAGACATCGAAGGCACGGGCAAAGAGCAGCTTGCGGCCGGAGCAGAAGCGGATGAGTGTGTTGTAGAGAGGGAGCGAGGGCTCGCAGGCGCCAGAGAGGACCTCGTCGACAGTGGATTGTGCGAGACGATAGCGGCGATGGGAGATTAGGGTTTCAAGCAGGGCGAGGTAGGCGACAGAGTCGTGGGAGTAGTTACGGCCACGGGAGGCAGTCCACCGGAAGATATCGTAGGCGAGGTCGGGGTCGGTCTGGGAGGAGATAGCGTCGGCGACGTCGGCGGAGGTGAATCCCGGCCGGAGCTTCGAGGTCCAGGAGTCGAACTCCTTCTCGAGCTGGGTACGGGAGGGAGGTCTAGGACTAGGACCGGATTCTGGTTCGGAGGCTGAGGCGGGGGATACGGTGGTGAGGGGGCGGTGGAGATGGGAAAGAAGGGAAGTTCTGGGATTGAGGAACTGCCGGAGAAGTGGCCGGAGACGGAGAAGGGAGGATGGCATTGTTGACGGCGGAGAGCGATGCTTTGAATCGTGGGGGGATATAAAGCATGAAACGTGGGATTATGCCATTTTATGTCTCTCTTTCTGTCTCTCCCGCGACCTCGGTGGTCGTCATCTTCTTCATCGCCATCAAACTGTCCATCAATGGCGTTCGATCCAATCTCATCATCTACATTTACCTCCATAGCCATACCCTCCCCCGTCCGTACCGTATGCCCCAATTGAACCGTTTTTCCTCCGTCGACGTAGCCGGCATTCCTCCGCTATTGCTGATACGGATAGACCTGCCTACTAATGCCGCGACCTCAGAACCACGAGTTCCAGGAATGGTGGAACAAGCTGAAGGACCACTCCTCTGCCGACGACGATGACCGCCCCACCTCCACCACCACGCATTTTATCTCCGTCCCTCCCGATCCGTTCCCTGTTGCTGCCTCCTCTCCCTCGGACAAGCTCCGGTCTCGCTCCTCCCGCCAGACGGCCCACCTCGTCCGTCTCAAGCTCCAATCCGTTACCTCCTTCTCCCGCTCCCTCGCTCACTCACTATTTGCCGTCCTCCGCACCGCCTTCCACCGAATCCTCCTCCTCAACTCCTCCACGGAGGGGTCCCGTCCCTCCCCCTCCCGCCTCTACCGCGCCATCAAGTTCTTCCTCTTCCTTGTCATCACCCTCCTAGCTTTTGAGATCGTGGCCTACTACAAGGGGTGGCATTTCAGTCCCCCAAGGATCGGGTCCCAAGAGGTGCTTGGGTTCGTCGAGTGGTTGTATGCTGCGTGGGTCGAGCTTAGGGCTAGGTACTTGGCCCCTCTGCTCCAGCGCCTTACGAATCTTTGCATCCTGTTGTTCCTGGTGCAGTCAGTGGATCGGGTGATCCTGGTGTTGGGTTGTCTTTGGATTAAGATCAAGGGTATAAAGCCGAAGTTAGTGGTCGATGATGCGTCCGGCGGGGAGGAAGGCTTCCCAATGGTGTTGGTGCAGATTCCCATGTGTAATGAGAAGGAGGTAAGCTAAATGTAGGTTACGTTTGTTACCTTGTGATGTTGCATGTTGTAGTTATTATTCTCAGTCGAAATTCATAGATTTGACGGGAGAGATTACGGTTGCAGTGATTAGTTGGCATGGTAAGTCTTTTCTCATGAAACTATGGCCTCTTCTTAGGAGCAGAATGGCTGTTACTATCTAGCTTATGTGTGGTCTGTTAGGGAAGAGAAGACAAGAAAATAGGATATTGGAATGAATACTAGGCCACTTTCGTGGTCTGCCTTGAAGTTTAGGATTTGTGGAATTTGCTGTTGGAGAACTTTGATGGGACTTTCATTGTCAATCTAACTTTACACAATCACATATGAAAGATGAATTGAAATGGACGCCTAGTTCTGCAAGGGCATGTTAATCAAGTAGTTGTCCTTGACATTTGACAAATGCCTCTGCATCATCAAGTGAATGGATTCCTGTCATTTATCTTCGGGGCTCCTCAATGAATTGAACTTAAAAGTCAATTTTGTTCTTTCATAAGTTAGTTGTGCCCCCTAACTGCATATTTTTTTACAATTTCCCTTGAAAGTGGTATTGGGGGTATCATATCTGGATAAAGAGACTTAATTAATTACATGAAAGAATATCGGATTCTCTTATGTTATCCCGGTTCATTCTCAATAGTTAAGGTGTCCCATGTTTTGCATTCTTAATGCCTTCGTAGTAAGCTATGCTGAGTGCAGTTGGAAGGTGTATTCAGGTTTCATTTATTCTTTTATTTGATGTATCGGAATATGCTGTGCCAAAACTGTTTCTTCCATGACTCTTTCCAGGTTTATCAGCAATCTATTGCAGCAGTATGTATTCTTGACTGGCCAAAGGAGAGAATGCTTGTACAGGTTTTAGATGATTCAGATGATACAGACTGTCAGCTACTTATCAAGTCTGATGTTCAAAAGTGGCAGCAAAGAGGTGTGCAGATTGTATATCGACATCGTCTCATACGCACCGGGTACAAGGCAGGAAATCTGAAGTCTGCTATGAATGATGTCAAAGACTATGAGTATGTGGCTATTTTTGATGCAGACTTTCAGCCTGAACCTGATTTCTTGAAAAGGACTGTCCCCTATTTCAAGGTATCCCTTAGCAGAACTACCTAGTGATGCTGTTGTTCTTGTGGGTTAATGAGTATCCGATATTGCAGTATCGGTGCAACATTCTTGCTATGCTTTTTCCCGTAGCTTTTATTGAACGGATATGAAATGGCGTAGTTGAAACTGGAATTTTCCTTTTGTTTCTTTTTTAGTGTGGAAAGAATACTTGAAACTGTAACAGGTTATGAAGATCACGTTGAAATGTTTTGATTTAGTCTAAATTGAGAGTAAAACGATTTTCTCTTTTGTCTCACTCAGCTGCCCTCTTATTCAGGGGAATGATGACCTAGCTCTAGTCCAAGCCCGGTGGGCTTTTGTAAACAAGGATGAGAACTTGCTTACAAGATTACAGAATATAAACTTGTCTTTCCACTTTGAAGTCGAGCAGCAAGTGAATGGTATTTTTATTAATTTCTTCGGCTTCAATGGAACTGCTGGTGTTTGGAGAATCAAAGCACTGGAGGAATGTGGCGGTTGGTTGGAAAGAACAACTGTTGAGGACATGGATATAGCTGTCCGTGCCCACCTTTGTGGATGGAAGTTCATATATCTGAATGATGTCAAGGTGGAGATTTAGCTGATTGCAGCTCCTTTTATTTTTTTGGTTGTGATGTGAAGCATTTATCAAACTCAATGCATCACTTTTAATGCAGTGTCTTTGTGAACTTCCAGAGTCATATGAGGCATATAAGAAACAGCAGCATCGGTGGCATTCTGGTCCCATGCAACTGTTTCGTATGTGCTTCATGGATGTCCTCCGATCAAAGGTAGCACTCTCATCTCTGTAGGTCATGTTCTAGTGGTATATTTGACTCTCAAGATCAGCAGAAAGAAATGGCCTGATGCTTTAATTATGTTTGGTGAGTGTCCACGATTTTGATTATCAATAACATTTGCATAATGATATATTTTAATGAATTTGATATGCCCGAGTTTTACAATTTAAAAGTAGATGATCGACAACAAGACATTGTCAATTCACCACGTGTTTTTTAAAATTACTCCTATCGGTCATGTTAGTGTCCTATGAGATAAGGAGTAAACCATGTTAGCCAGAGCAAAGGAATAAAACTGCTGAAAATTAAACCTGAAATTTAAGTTTCTATGGCATTTGTTTTATCTTCTATGGCTCTCTAAAGAACTCTTTTTGTTATTGCAGTTGAGCTTGGCCAAGAAGGCAAACCTGATTTTCCTTTTCTTCCTCCTGCGAAAGCTTATTCTTCCATTTTATTCATTCACTTTGTTCTGCATCATCCTGCCATTGACCATGTTCATGCCAGAAGCTCAGCTACCAGCTTGGGTAGTCTGCTATGTTCCCGGGATTATGTCCATCTTGAACATTCTCCCTTCACCCCGGTCATTTCCATTTATAGTCCCATACCTTCTATTCGAGAATACCATGTCAGTTACCAAATTTAATGCCATGATATCCGGACTATTTCGCTTGGGGAGTTCTTACGAGTGGGTCGTGACAAAAAAGTTGGGAAGATCCTCTGAGACTGACCACTTTGCTTTTGGTGAGAAAGAATCAGATCCGTTAGAGAGGACGTCAACCCTTCAAAGATCAATGTCGGACTCTGGGATTATAGAACTGACGAAAATGGAGTCTGCCAAGAGAACTGGGAAAGTTAAGAGGAATCGCTTGTACCGGAAGGAACTTGCCCTTGCATTTATTCTTTTGACGGCCGCAGTGAGAAGCTTGTTGTCAGCACAAGGCATTCACTTCTACTTTCTATTATTTCAGGGTATCAGCTTTCTAGTTGTTGGGCTAGATTTGATTGGAGAGCAGGTCAGCTGATCTTGTCTTCTCAGTTCAAGGTCATTACTTCCTTGCAATACTGTTACTTGGTTACACTCGTTCCAAGGACACTTCGCTCTCTATGTGTTTGGGAAGATACTCTGTGATCGGGTGCCTCATTCTTCAGTGACTTTACCAGTAAAATTGCCTACTCAATGCTCAGTTTACGATCCCTATACATGCTGCTTATTACTTGATTGAAGCCCTGCCTTCGGTGTGGTGTTATTAAGAGATCAGGAAGCGCTTGCGCTAGAGGTGGTGAGGATAGAATTCTTTGGTGGAGAATGTTGCCTTTTTGGTTATATTAGTTTGTTATGCTGTAAAGTTCCTGGCATTGGTAGATTGAGGTAGTTGTGACTGAACCGAACTCTACATTCTTATTAATTCTTTATTATTTGTCAGTTGGCAGTTTTTTGTGCCAGATACAACCTAAACAGAACGGTGAAATCAGAGTGCATATTTATTCAGCGTTGTTGTCTTGACAATGTTTGTCCAGTCAGTAATTGCTGCTGTTACAGCAATCAAACATGGCCATTTGCCCTTATTTTGTTTCTATTTGTTGTGAATTACTATTTCGTTCAGATCAGTACATGCTTTCAAGGCTACGCTGAGAAGGATTACATAGACGAGTCCATCCTCTCGTGAACAACCGACTAGGCATCATCCTTCTTATATGGTTAAATGGGCAGTTCCCTGTGAGGTAACGTTGCGAGGAGCTTAGACCTGCTTTTATGCAGAATCACATTGTCGTATCATATAACCAGGTAAGAGATGGGGCGGCCACCCTTTTCTTCCTAAGAGTGCAGTGGTAAGCATGTGAATGCACTTTTTTTTAATCCCTTTGAAGTCGGGAGTGAAAGTAACCCTCCAGCCTACATGCACTTAATCTGGCTGTAGTGGGCGGGCAAATTCGCTTTTGTCTGGATAGCTTTTGTGCTCCATGCCGTTTTAACCCCCTCCCAAGCCACAAACCCAGATTGTCATGGAAGAGGATTCAAAGTTGGTCCCGTGCTTACGTCGCTTTCCTCGGATAAAACCTTTTCGGCCGCCGGATGGACTGTGGCTTATCATCTGTCCAGCACGAGAACGACTCCTCCCTCCTCCCCCTTCAGGATTTGTCATTGTCACTAGTTGTTGCTCAATGAGATAAAAGAAGGGCAAAAGCATAGCATGTGATCCAATGAGATTAAACAAAAAAAAAAGACAAAAACAAAAGTTGGAGGGGAGGGAAGGAGTGGAATACACAAAAGGGAGCATCTTTCAGTGGTAGAAATGTGCCTGCAATTCTTTGTCGAACTGGGATCAGATTGAATTCACCTCCACTGTAACAAATAAATAAATAGATAAAACTAGTGAATGATTGGTCGGTCCTTAACTTTAGGTGGGAAAAAAGAAGAAGAAGAAGAAAAAGAATAGCAGCCATCCATTCAGGAGAGGGGGGGGGGGGGGGGGGGGGGAGGTCACATTCATGTTCAGACTAATTAAAAATAGTAAAGAAGTTCATCACTAAGTAGGCCTTGCTAAGTAAAAGGCAAATAATGATGGGTGGGTGGGTGAAGGGAACTTTTAGTCTCCATTTTTTTGAGAAAATAAATCTAATCAATTGCCTTGCACCTTTTGGGAATACTTTTTTCTTATGACATTGTTGGCCAGCCTAAGAAGAAAATATCACACTGGGTGGGAGAATTCAGAATTGTCTGTGATGTGATTCATGTGGAAATTGATCTGCATTCATGAAAGGACTTTTTGCTGAGGAGTGATTTTGATTGGCATGACATTTGAGGAGAAAAAAGGATCAAAATCAAATTAGCCCTAAATAGTAGAGAACTGATTCATATCTTACATAAGGGAGATAGAAGAGAGGACGCAAGGATTAAATAGGAGAATGTCCTCTCCCTGTCCCTATTTGAGAAACTTGATATGAATGATCTGAAAATTGGGGTTGTCTCCTATTTTATTTACATGGTGGGAGGACTTCCTATGCATCTTGGTCACAGGGATTGATGAATTTTTCTGCATTTGTTTCGAATTACTGCTGATGCTCCTCCATCATCATGTCCATGCTGCTGTTGTTGTTGTTGTTCATCTGTCCTTGACCTGCAGAAAGAGAAAAGAGTTCCTTTGATGCCACGGAAGAGCACGGATGAAATGAATCGCCGTCATCTATCGTATTTAGCTGTTCTTTTGGTTGGTCTTTCTCGATTACCGTCCAAGCCCAGAAGATTTGTTTGTCCAAATAATCCCATTCCGACGATGCTATGCAGGTCCTCGCTACGGAAAGGCTGGTATTCATTACTGCCGGTCAGACTAAGGGTAATAAAAAAGCCGCCGTAGAAAATGACTAAGACGCGTGGAAATGTTACTGCGAGAATTCCGTCGTCGAGTCCATTCAAGGGAGGGATTCTTGAGTCGGACAACGGCGGGTCCGCCAAATATTTGAAATTTGTCCCCTCCTGCATCTTTTCACAAAGTGGTGGCTCGAACATGGGGAGTTGAGCAGTAGCAGTGGTGGTGATGGTGGTTGATTGAAACATCTGAGAATTGACAACAGAACTCACGGCTAAATCCCAAAGGCCCCACAAAACACAAGACGACTCCCAAGAAACAAAGGGTAAAAGCATTAAGGGGACAAAATCTTATCTTACATCTTTCAATATGATCCGCGCGTTCATGCCGTGATTCATGTTGGTGTCGACAGAAGCTAATTTCATGGATAGGAACTGCAATTGCCAATTCCAGAACAAATTAGCACTCCGACAGGAACTAGTAGAACACCAACCATCTACTCCCGGATAAGATTTATGTCCCCTGCTCACCTCGACTTGTCGCTGCAATGACTGCACGTAGTTGATAATCTCATCGAGCATGAGTGCCTTCCCGGTCACCTTATCCGTGCATTTTCAAAGAAAATCCAACTCAGCAAACCGCAGATTTTTCATCATATAGGATGATGATCTCAGAAAGCAAATCACCTTGCTACAACTGGGCACAAGGTCCTGAAGCATCTTCATCCGCTCACTAATCTTCTCCCTCCTCACCTTGATAATCACCATGCCAAAGAACACTCATGCAGATTAGGCTCACCAAAACACATATAGTCATCATCAAGAGGATTGTATCACCCCCTTTTCTAGCAATCTCATTGAATGATCTAAAACTTACACAAACAGAAAAGAAGGAGAGAGAATCAGAAAAGACTGAAAATTCAGGAATTCTCGTACCCTCTCGGCAAGGCTATGGCTGTCAGTGGCCTGACCTCTCCTTGCCCTGACATGGATGTAATCCTTGGGAGGCTCCACCCCATCATCGCCACCTCTTCCCTTCTTCTCCTTCTTACTTTTCTTCTTCCTCCCTTCGTCTTCTTCTTCGGCTCCAATTCCCAGTTTGGGTTGCCGTTGCCTGGCAGGGCCAATGCCGTCTCCTCCATCCACCTCCTCGTCTTCCCTTGACCTCTTGGTAGTAGTGACCACAGAATCATCCCCCCGCTCTGCAAACTGAAACACCCCAACAATGAAAACTCAGATTGGAGTTAAACCCATGAATTTCTAGCCCCATATCCGCGTTCAAGATTCCACCTTTGAGGGTCCTTTGGGTTTTCCCCGGTCAAGGCACCTCCTTTTCCCCGGAAACAGTTCCGAAACCGAGGATCCGTCCGTCGAAGACTTGTCCCGGCAATTGGGAGAATCACAGTTCCTGGGAAGAGGGGTCACCTCGTGTTCCAGTAGGGGATTCCACGGAAGCGTCGCTACTGGGGTAGTGGTTGCCGAGGAGAGGGAGGAAAGCGGGCCGAGAACCGAGTCGAGGTCAAGGTCGAGACCGCGGCCGTCGAGGTGGAAATGAGGGGTGAAGTTAAGGAAAGGGAAGCAGGAGGATGAGGAGGAGGAGGAGGAGTCGATATGCAGCTGGGGTGTTATCAGTGGGAATGTCAATGGCGGCAACAAATCATCATAGTCAGAAGCAGAAGCAGAAGCAGGAGGAGGAGGAGGAGGACACATGAACAATTCATTAATCTCCATAACTGATGATGATGGATTACTGATTCAATGGGTTTATGGGTCTCTCAGCTCTGGCCCCATCCCCCCAACGACTTCAACAGAAAATGTCTTGGGAGGGACGAGTGCAGCTGATGATGACGATGATGGTCTTTGGGGAATGAATGGTGCTGGTCGAGGGAAGGAAGGCCGAAAGCTTGGGGATCAACCCCTCCTTTTTATATAGCCTGCACCAATATTCTTGATGAAATCGGAACTTTGATCGACAGAAAAAAATAAATAAATAAATTTACCATCTTAAATTAATATTTTAATTATTTTTATCGCCTAATAAATTTAAAATGGTCAGCCGCGTGCGGCTCGGCTTCTTTTCTTGGCCATGTCTTTTGTGTCGGCTTCGAAGATTCCAAAACATTATGAAATTCATATCACGATACATTGAATTTGGGAAGCTGTTTTCACTTCCGCCGCACCCCCCCTCACCCCCATTTATTTTTTATCTAGAAATTTGATCACCACACCCACACACAAACTATACGGTGCACCTATAAACTTCACATACCAATCTTTTTACCTATAAAAATATCACAACAAAGTATGATATAAAGAGACAAGATTGAGTAAAAAACAATTACCGATAGAGAAGTGTGTGGAGTGGACTGGACGACATGTTTTTGACATCTCTTCCTTTTTTTTTTATCGAAAAGGTCCCAAATAACCTCCTCCTCCTCATTCACCGGTAAACATGGATTATGGTCGGCTTTCCGACCCCACCTCCTCTCCGCGACGTCATGTCACCGTCATCATGACGTAACGCCCCCGGGAAAGCCGTATGCCCATTTTTCACCTTCCAATAATAAAAAAAAATCACCTATACAAATCCCACCACCAGTGCAGTGTCCGGTCTGTTTCTCCCGAGAAATTATGATCAAATTATTCGATTTATTCTAAACTATATCGATTTTTTCTTATTTATTCTATCATTTACATAATATTTTCATATATCTTAAACCTACTTAATTACTTCAATTATTTAAATCGCTTACCCATTAACCCTATCATCCCCGACTTTTCCACCGACTCATACAAACTGATATGCGTTGCCTTGCTATTACTATTATGCATGAAGGTGACGAAACAAGTAAAACTAGCCAGTATGAAGAAGCGAAAGATGCTTCTTCCATTGTCTATGTAGGGAACACAGATTCGGGTGCGATTGTAGTTGACTGCTCTCTTCTTGCCACACAGTGCTTGATTGTTGGGTATTTTGTCCAATCCTTAGACTCTCATGCAAGTATTTTGACCACACATCTTGACGCACCGGACGTTTCACTTGGGTTTAGCCACACCTAGCACTACTGCTACATTGCGTTACTAGTGTTGGTATCGATGATAAAGATTCACTGGACCGATGCCCGAATTGGGGGTTTAGGGTTAGTTTGGGCGACTTATTTTGTGACGGCGGGACTACCGACGGTGTTAGTGTCATGTGAGCATCACGTCAACTGGAGTAAGTTTGAGATATATGAAAATATTATGTAAACGATATAATGAATCGGAAAAATCAATATAATTTAAAATAAATCGGATAATTTGGCCGGCGATTTATTTTATGACGGCGGAACGACTGACGACGTTAGTGTTATGTCAGCGCCACATTAACTTCCGTTAATCGCACGACTTACGGATGATAAATAAAAAGTAACTGAATAAATTTGAGATATACAAATATATTATGTAAATAATAGGATAAATTAAAAAAATAAAATTTAGAATAAATCGAATAATTTGGCCATAAATTCTTCGTAGGGGATCGCATCAAATACCACGAGGTCACAAAAAGAGGAGAGAAATGAAGAACACACGCGGGGGGGGGGGGGGGGGGGGGGAACCAGAACAAAGGTACGAACGCGACATCATAGACAAAACCCAATTGTAACGAATCCGCTGACACTATTTCCTGGTCAAATTGGATTCCCCCCCCCCCCCCCCCTCCCAAAAAAAAAAACATTAATAATCGACACCTTGTCACCCCCCATTTACCTGTAAGAATAATAATAATAATAAAACAGACATAAAAAAGTGGAGAAGACACTGCACTGTTCATCTATCTAATTTCATGTCACCTGTTCAATGTACATCCACTTTACAAACTAAAATCCAATCTCCGACACACACACACACAGACCTCTCTCTCTCTCTCTCAATGCTCTTGTTCTGACCACCTTCTTTCTTTCTTTCTTCCTTCTCTATCCCATATTTTATTCCCACATCAACACTAACTAATCACCTAAAAGAACAAATCTAGGGATCACTCCCCCCACAACAACCAAGTGTTGCCACAAAAACAACAAGCCAACTCACATATCAGAGATGGGGATGAGACAACTTCCATTGCCCCACGTTCATATCCCCCCCTCCCCCCTCCCGCTATACAATCATATTCGTGCATATCGATAAAATAGTAATCATCCTCCAACCCCAACCACAACCACAACAACCGATTTGTCTGCTTCTGATGGAATAATCAAAGGAAAGCCAACAACAGAAACAGCCAGGGGCGCAATAATTCAGCTCATCCGCCAAAAATGCCCATGTTCTTGTTCAGACCTTTTTTTAAATAAATAAAAAAACCTTATCGGTAAGAAAGCTCCCCTGTCTCTCCTAAGTCTGCACGATTTAATACTTGTTAAAACTAGATCTATCCTCAGCAAAGGCGAAAAAGGCAGAAAAGGGTGGGAATCTTAAGTGCGGATGTGTCCAAACACACGAGGGCAAAATGCAGTGTTGGGTGGTCACACAACATCTCATATGGAGGTTTGCATTTGCATCAAACCGCAGCACGGGAAGTCAACCAACAATTGCTATTCACAGGATAAGTTATTTAAAGGAGCAAGAAGTACCCAAGCCGTAGAAAAATCCGATACCCGGAAACTGTTCTGAAGAAAATGATACGCAGGTCCCTCGTGATACCAAAGCGGCCATTACCTGTACAAAATTGCAGGAGTGTAGGATCATTGCGATGTGGTATACCCAGAAAGACTCGACTCCCGAGTCCTTGTCTCTCCCGATGAGCTAGATTGCGACAACTCCTCTCGAACTCGTTCCAAAAGCTTAGAAGCTTCTAGATTGAAATTCAGGGGGTTCCTCCGTATGCTCTGAAACAATTATGCAGAATCATGGTTTCTTTTCCTCTCTCATGTGAAGGTGAAATGCAAAAGATTCATATGAAGCAGGCAATGATAACACACCTCTGAAGCCCATAAGCAATCCCTCGCTTTACGTGGAATTATGTGAATGTGTGTCTGATGAGGCAGAATTTTTACAAAGGCCAATCAGCGAAACCGAGTCTCTTCAGAAAATAAACTTAAAGGCCAAAGTTGCACTAGTCACTTTGCGTGCTAATGATGTCCATACTAGAAAACTTTCGGAAGCAGAAATCTCGTAATCACAAAAATCTAACGGATAAAAGATAATCTTACATGAAAAATGACCTGTCCTGCAGCAGCCCCATTGTTGACTAATAAGTTAAATGAATCTGCAGAAGAAAAATCCACATGGGATGTACTCAGATTTCATAGCAACTATAA
Source organism: Melastoma candidum (assembly GCA_023653495.1). Classification (NCBI taxonomy): domain Eukaryota; kingdom Viridiplantae; phylum Streptophyta; class Magnoliopsida; order Myrtales; family Melastomataceae; genus Melastoma; species Melastoma candidum. The sequence goes on from CM042887.1 coordinate 1,731,050, forward strand.
CTTCTTCCAGTGTAGCTTAAAATGGGAAAAAAGTTCCTACTTGTCTAATGGACTAAAATATAGATTAGAAAATAGATGGATAAAAGAAAGCAAGAGCGAGATATCAAATTAATCGGTTTCCCCGAAATGCTTAACTTGTGCTATACATTGCTTCATTCCGATACAAATTTCACCAACTATCTCAATAATCATCAAACATATCCATCACAGCAGATAGGAGAAACTTCTAAAATGTCCTCTTAACATTACAGGAAAAATGAAAATACAAAACGAGGGAAAAGGTACCATAGGCCAACAAACAAGGAATGACATCTTTTGCATGTATTATTAGCAAAAGCCAATTTCAATTTGAAATCCAGGTAAAGACGTCCCTGGCTGAGTACCACCATCTTTACTAATACAGTGTTTACTAGAAGAGGCAAAGTGGGGAAGTATAAGGATTTTTCCTCCTGTCATCCGAACAGGTCTTACATCCAATGAAAGAATATCCTAGCACTCCCCTCTAAATCTTCTGTAATTAAGTCAATTACTACAATCGTAAAATATTTCAGAACAATATAGGGTAGAGGCTAGAAACGAACCACAACCAGCAGCACGCTTAATTGCAGTGCCAATAAGAGGAACCTTTGAGCACATTGCCGCGATCACCTGCAGAGGAACTTGTCAACCAAAGTACTCGAGATTATCATAAATTAATTAAGTCAAATTTAAAGATTAAGAGGCACATGTTAATTTTCAGGAAATAGTTGCTAACACCGCCAAAGGAAAACCCAAAGCATACATAACACAAAACGATAATAACTTAGCATCAAAACGCTCCACTTAAGGGCATTCACCAAAAGGATTTGACTTACCGATGGGGGTGTCTCTTCCAAGGAGGAATAATGGCATTTTGGGATGATAAGAGAGTGACTGAGACAAAAATGGATGCACTGATTATTAGAATGTCAAAGTAATAAAGCATGTAAATCACGTACAAAGCGTCCTCTTAGTAATATTGCATTAGCTTTCCCATGATCATATTGCTTCTTTTCCCCCTACATTATTTGCAAGGGCATAATTCCAGCAGGATCTTTTCCAATCGTCACGAACGAGAGAATATCAAGAAGCTTCTCATGCAAAAGAAAAGGAGCAGGTAACTACATGAACATTCCAATGAAAACTTCCAGAGGCAACTTAAGCTTAAGCACGGCTTCCAAATCTAAAAGTTATGAGTTGCTAAAATTAAGATGTTGGGGGTGCTTAATACCTTACCCATGACACAGGGGATTCGCATCCAGAATGCACAGGCACTTGTCGTCTTCATAAAGCTGTCAAGCAAGAAGAACAAAGCCAAATCATCGCATCACACGCCGCTTAGGTCATACGATCTCAAACTGAGTTCAGTCGAGGCGTCATTCAATTTCAATCAATCTCTCTAGAGGACTGCCGTCCGGCCATAACGCCAGCAACAGGAGACACAAAGGTTCATCACTCTGTATCGACTAAACAACCGCTTAGGTAGAAAAAAAAAAAGAGCCTATCCGCATTCAAACCAATGGCAATGGCAATGGCAACCAACAATACATCCATCAACAGAGAGACGAAACGAACGGCACCTTGAAAGCGGGGGAGTCGCCGCGGATAATCCTACAGAAGACGCAACCGTCGGGCGGGTTCCCATCCTTGACGCCACGCTTCTGGAGCCCCTCGCAGTAGTCGGCGGAAGAGCAGGCGGAGGCGGTTAAGGGAACGGAAACAGGACCGCCTGGTCGGAGATGGCGGCAGAGAACGGCGAGTCTCCTGTTCTCCATATCCGTCTTTTTTTTTTGTGAGTGAGAGTTGCGAAGGTTCGTGTTTGTGGGTGTGGATTGAATTTGGCTTGAAAATCGATGGACAAGAGGAAAGCTCGACGACAACGAAGGAGATGATGATTGGTTATTATCCTCCCTATTTTACTAATCTCTTTTATTATTATTTGATTTAATTTTCATGCCATTTTTTTCCTCATCAAATATAAAATAGGTAGTTGTTTTTAGGCAAAATATCGATATTTGACCCAAATAATTTGTCAACTTTACGTTTTGGTGTATCGTTTCAAAAGTTTTTAATTTGTCTTATTTTAATTTTACTTTTCAATTGGTCATATTCGTAACGGCGTTTGCGATTTCCCCGTTAGCGTTAATACTTGTCATTTGTTTTTCTTACGTGGCAATGATAATGAAATAAATAAAGGGCAAAAATATCGATATTTGACCTAATGAATTTGTCAACTTTACGTTTTGGCCTAACATTTTAAAAGCTTTCAATTTGGCCTTAAATCAATGTTAATTCGAGTAGGAATTCGAGGAACAGGAACCAAAAACCCAGAAAAGTAGTAGTCTCTACCTCAGTGACAACCGTCTTATTTTCGGTTTTGCTTCTCTCTTTACCTTTGTCGATGTTGGCTGAGATCTGCGCTAATAGGTTCATTTTCGACTCGTGTAATGACTTAAGGGATTTACGTTTGGATCATGTGCAGTCTGCTTTTGCTTTAGTCATTGCCTGTTCTTCTCTCCTCAATGAACATGTCTTAAGCCCTCGCTCCCTTCCCTTGTTCCGTGAGGGAAGCCGAGTCGTTAATAGAATAAGAGCCCGTAGGTCAATCATTCAGTACTGGATAGATACAGGGAAACCAAGTCGTTAGTAGAATAAGAGCCTAGTTATCATTGAGGTAGACTCCTGCTTTCCTGAGTTTTTTGTTAATGTTCCTCGAATTTCTCTTCGAATTAAAATTGATTTAAGGCCAAATTGAAAACTTTTAAAACATTAGGACAAAACGTAAAGTTGGCAAATTCATAGGGTCAAATATCGATATTTTTCCCTTGATTTATTTCATTATCATTGCCACATAGGAAAAAAAATCACACGTATTAACGCCGTTACGAATATGGTCAAATTGAAAAGTAAAATTGAAATAAGGTCAAATTGAAAACTTTTAAAAAGATTTCCCAAAACGTAAAGTTGGCAAATTAATTGGGCCAAATATCAATTTTCTGGCTTGTTTTTATTTAATTTAATTTCATAATATGTAGCTGTCGAATTAAATAAGGAATATGATAAGAACAACCGTGGTTGAACTTTTTCATTAGTTTCTAACTAAAACCTTTAGTATGAATTTAGAGTGTTTTTTTTTTATATTCGTGAAGTGGTGGGTTTAAAGGTTTTGACCGACTCAAACTCGATATATAGTCTAGTAATTTAGAATATTTTAGAAAAAATTGTAATTTATGATTTAGAAATTAATGGAATTAATAGTTATAGATTATTAAAAATAAAATAAAATCTGAACTTGCCATTTTTAGTCCACATCAAACATCACATTTCTTAGTTGTGTTGTGGTTTGCGGGTCATTTTATTTTTGTACGTGGAGACTATACATCTGATGTCAATCCTCAAATTCATTTTTTTTTATTTACTTCATTTTCACTATTAAGGAATACATTAATAATGCCATCATCACATACTTTGGATTAGGGTTGTAGTTAAAACTTTAATTTCAAACCAAATATCAACTATTTTTTTAATAAATAGTCACAGATTATATATTTGGCAACTTAGCAACTACATTAGTTTATTCACTATGCCTATTCTTATTAATAATAATAGAAAAGTATTTTGAATATATTTACCCTACTGCGGACGCTGCGATAGACAGGAGCAATCGTAGCCTAAGCACCGTGGGGCTTATATTGGCCCTAAACGCTTCGCCACCACTGTTGGAGTACCGCAGCCTGAGTGCTTGCACGAAGAGCGTCGAATACGGGAAGAAACAGCATCCTAACGATGTTATGCTGCCCAGGGTTGACAGGTGCCGGCCGCGATAGTGAACGAGGAGGAGTTCACGTGGACAAGTCCGTCGAGGGTGATGACGTACGGGCTCTTGTGGGTCGACGATCTATGTAGGATAGAATTCGCGGGCAGTGTGTTCCGTTTAAAGATCACATGCTATGTCAAATTGGACCTTTTTTTGGGGCACTTTCTGGGCTCTGTGCTTTTTGAACTTGGGTCTTTCAAATAGACACGGATTTTCTAAGCTTTCCTCCGGCTGGAAGCAAATTTCTTCTAAGTTTATAATAAATGAAAAAAAGGAAATAGCAGTCACATTTTGACCGGTTTTACATCTTCCGGGTTGGGGGGGCCTACGACGCCGTTTCCTTATTCGAGTAACGTAAAAATGTGACGTAACGCAAAACCAACTGTATCGCTCGTGATAACTGGGGCTGCTGGTGGTGGTTGCGGTGTGGACGTCCAATTATTTTATGTGAGTTGATTTTGGTTGATGATGATGGTAAGGATATGATTTCACAAGACGCCATTCCAAAAAACCACTAAACGATGCACGTGTCATAATTGGTAATAATAGGGTACGGGTTCGAGGCTTTTGAGTAAAGAGTTAGTTGAGACTGAGAACGATGCACGTGTCATAATAGGTAATGATAGGGTATGGTTCGAGGCTTTTGAGCAAAGAGTTGGTTGAGACTGAGAGAGGAGGATATTGTTAGATGGAGACATCTTGCCCGCCCCTACGATGATGTCCCCTCAACCCAACTTCTTTGTCATAAAATCACGTGTCTATTTCTCCCCTAACTCCCCGTTAAGTACTCCGCACCAATGAGGTGACGCCAACTTAGGACGGACCAAACCGTGCTTCACACCCCAAAAGGCCTATTCCACAGCTCCGACCAAAAAACACGGCACGCATTGCTGCGAGGTACCACTGGCCATCCACATACATGCTAGAATGCTTGCAACTGATGAGACCCCAAAGATATCACCTATCTGATTATGGGTTGGTTACCATACTACCAAAGGTTCTAGAATAAGGGATGCCGTAATATCCCCCCCCAATAAGAAAACTGGACTGTAAGTCAACAGAAGGGATTCGCAACACACCACCGTAAAGGCAAGAAAAAAAGTGTATAAGCATGAAACCCAAGTTCCGCATCTAAAGCCAATAGTACAGACCGAATGGAAATGCTGCAAAATCTGATTGAACGACGGATACATTAGAATCTTTAAAACTTGCCTCAGGCTCATTCATCTTCCTGGCTGCGCAACCTGGCCAGCTTGTTGGTCACAACAACATCAAGCTCAGCTGCGCGCTCGACTATTTCCTTTCTCTTCCTGGTCGACACATTGTGTGCTATCTCGGCACAGTAGGTCCTAGAAAAAGCAGAATCAAATTATGAAAAAGAATCACGCATGCCGAATAACTTTTGAAATAGGAGAAGCCACAACGAGTACCTGTTATGCATCATCAGGAGTTCCAGCTCCTTGACATTGTGCACGACAAATTTCTTGAATCCGTTGGGCAGATAGTGGCGAGTCTTCTTGTCTGACCCATAACCGATATTGGGCATCAGAGTGCATCCTTTAAACTTTCTCCTCACACGGGAGTCAATACCCTTGGGCCTCCGCCAGTTTGTCTACCAAAAGCACATACTCGACAAATGAGAACAATAGGAACATTTACTCCATTAATAAAAATCATTCAACTGGGGTAACCATGAATCAGGAAATAAACATCAATCATCAGCACACCAGTCAAATCACAAGGACAATGACCAACCTAACTAAATCTACAAAACAGGGATCCCTCTATACTGCTTTACCCCTTCCTTGAAGTTAGCAAGAGTAGCTCAACGGTCCAAAATGTGCCAAACAAAGGTCGTTACCTTAACGGAGATCTTCCTGTCACTCTGCGGCCTCTTGAACTTCTTCACCCGCTTCTTCACGATCTTCTTGGTTAGCAAAGGCACCGCCATTTCTCCTACTCAGTAACGAGAAAAAAGAAAACAAAAGCAAAAACCTAATTAACCAGGCGCAGAATCTTCGCAACAACATGGCAAACAACACCTCCACTTGTGCAGCCAATCCGGCAGAAAGTTCAGCAAACAAAGCAGCGTCGACTACCGAATCGGATCCCTGATTCACGGACGATCGGAAGAGAGTCGGTGGGGTGGGGGGGGGGGGGGGGGGGAGGGATTCGTACCTTCTGAACGACGGCGGCGAAAACCCTAGCAAAATTGAGGAGAGAGAGCTCTGCCTGCTAGGGCTTCCAGAAGTGGGCTCATGATTTATACGTGCGTGTTCCGCTGATAGGCCTCGGGCCTAATGGGCCTGCCTAAGCATAAAACCCATAAAATGTATTACTATGTCTGTGTGGTGTGCGTGGAGTTTTTAGTCATGAAATATTATTGAAAGTTCCAAATATCAGTGAAAATCGCACTGATTTCAACCTTCCGAATAGAATTTGATAGTTTAAACGTCAATTTCTCCATCTCATCGAACAAAATAGGTCGCTCGTTAATCGACATTTCAATCACCGATTTAAGAATATTATTGAAGAAAATTTAAGATATAAACTTTATTTCAAACGTTCCAAACACCTATTAAGAATCATGACTCGTAGTGTGTGGGGGCTATCCAACAACTATCGTTACCAAACGCGTGACTTGTAGCGAACTAAATAAACGAAAAAAAGGACCAAAAAGGGTGGAACGTGAGAAGAACAGAAGACCCGGGAAAATGGGGTTGCGAAGGTGGGGACCCAACTCAACCAAGGTTGTTGCTCCATCTCCATTATTCTCTTTCTTTCTTTTGTCCGTGGAGTGGTGGTGGTGGTGTTTATTTCCTCCTCGAAACAGATCCCCCCCTTGTTCGCATTATTTGCTCGTTCGGACACACCAAAACCCCCCTTGTAATCCATTCATTACGAGGCCTTTTTTCCATTGGAAGAGGGCTTGTCCCATAAAATACGATAAGTAGTGTTTGCGATAAATAAAATAAAACAAAGCATCATAATACTGTTGCAATGTACAAATTCAGAAATTAGCTTTCGTAAAACTTTTATAAAACGCATTGTGTGGAGGAAGTTGCTAATTTTGTGTGGTGTGTTTTGTTCTGTTCTTACATGGAGGTCGGCAAACCCCCACGGAACTAAACAAAAACACAAACCCACTCACTGTCCGTAGGGATTGGTTTCAGTTCGGGGGGGTCACGCGGTAATAAAACCCACCCACCCCTCTCCGAGCTAACAACACACCCCCACATCACATCTCCGCTACAACTCTCCCATGGCGCTGTCCCTCCGCCATCTCCTCCTCCTCCTCCCCGTCCTCGCCCTTGTCTCCCTCTCCACCCTCTTCCCCTCCGCCCTCTCCCAGTCATGCAGCGCCACCAACTCACTCCCTTTCGGTAACGCCATCTCCCTCTACTCCAACTGCCTCGACCTCTCCACCCTCGGCGCATCCCTCCACTACACCTACGACCCCACCAACTCAACCCTCTCCCTGTCCTTCGTCGCCACCCCTCCTTCCTCCTCCGGCTGGATCTCCTGGGCGCTTAACCCCAACCCCGACCCGGCCGTAGCAGGCATGATCGGCGCCCAGGCTGTCATCGCCTTCAAGGACGGCGCTGGCGCCGTCGTCACCAAGACCTATAATGTGTCGTCGTACTCGTCGGTGACGGAGTCCCCGATCGCGTACGAGACGTGGGATCGGACTGCCGAGGTGGCCGTCGGCGGGATCATGAGGCTCTCCGCCAAGTTTAAGGTCGGGGCCGACGCGGTGGCCAAGGGGCTGAATCAGGTGTGGCAGGTCGGCGGGAGCGTCGTGGACGGGGCTCCGCAGATGCATGAACTGAAGGATGCGAATAAGAAGGCCAAGGGGGTGTTGGATGTCGTCAGCGGCACCGCCACCAGCGGTGGAAGTGGCGAAGGGGCAAGGACCAAGAGGAAGAACGTGAGCCTATCTCGAAACCCCTCTCTAGCTTCTGATTTTGCTTGGTTGATCTAATCTGGCCTTTGAACATCTCTGGGTTCGCCCAAAGTTTTCGACTTTGTGATTACTTCTTTATCTCCTTTTTCTGGGCTTTGATCTTGTCGGAGTCTTTTTCCCTTTTGTTATGCGTTTCCTTTCTTCGTGGGGAAGATCTGAAGATGTTAGTACAAGATAAAGTTGTCTGAAGAAAATCAGTGAGTTGTTGATGTTTTGGGGGGGGGGGGGGGGTTGTTTCTCGCTTTGTCATTGTGTCTGATCGGTTCAAGTGTTTCGGCCGTTTGATCGAGTTTGCGTGCACTTGTTCTTCAGATTCATGGGATTCTGAACGCGGTGAGCTGGGGAATCATGTTACCGCTCGGGGTCATCATAGCTAGATACTTGAGGACTTTCCCTTCTGCCGATCCAGCGTGGTTCTATCTCCACGTTTTCTGCCAATTCTCAGCTTATGTCATTGGGGTTGCCGGATGGGCAACCGGGTTGAAACTAGGGGCAGAATCCAAGGGAATCGTATACTACTATCATCGTAACATCGGGATAGTGCTTTTTTCCGTGGCAACCTTGCAGGTGAGACTTCTCTTCAAAATCCTATTTGCTGCTTTGGTTACCGGACACAAACAGCAGCCCTTTGTCAAAATTCGGGTTGTATTTTTTCTCTGGCTGAGATCCCATCAAGTCTGGCAGGCAGTGACATTGCGAATCATTCCAGACTCTGCCCATGCTCTGGAGATCCGTCCTTATGCAGTTCCAAAAGATATATGTTGGCGTGATGTGCAACTTGGGGTAGAAAATCTCGATTTTGTAGTCATCTAACACGGGTCTTTCTTGCAATATCTACTGACTGAATGAATAATTCCCGTTCGTCGTTTCCACGTGTCAACCGTTTGCTCGTTGTTCAGATCTTTGCGCTGCTGCTTCGACCCAAGAAGGACCACAAGTACCGGTTCTACTGGAACATCTACCACCACAGCCTCGGGTACGCAATCGTGGCCTTGGGAATCGTCAACGTCTTCAAGGGCATAAACATTCTCCAACCCGACAACAAGTGGAAGCACGGGTACATCATCGCCATCGCCGTACTGGGCGGGATCGCGGTCCTGCTCGAGCTGGTCACCTGGGCGGTCGTCCTGAGGAGGAAGTCGGGCAAAGCCACCACCAAGCCTTACGGGCACCACAACAACGGACAAGCGAGGCAGCCTTTGTAGGCGGCTCCTCTCCTCGTCACACATGCCAACGCCGGCCCTTTCCTGCACGACCGCACGCACCCTCGTCCCGTAGGAGGTAGTTATGGTAGTTAGTCGGGGGAAGGAAGTTTTCATTCTTTCCGGGGCATACTTTGTTTAGGTGTACAGAGACAGTCAGTCAGGGTGGGGACATGAAGTAAGAAGCCAGAAGTGTCGTCGTGGTCGTCGTCTGTTATGTCCGCAAATGCATTGTCTGAAAAAATAAGTCACTCCTTTTTAGAGGGCGGGTTTTATTATTATGTCTTGATAGCGACTTCCACTAAATAAGAATCAAAACACGTTTTGCCTCCTAATGAATCAACCCCCCCTTTTTCCTCCTTAGTGGAGCCCGACGTGATTTGGCAAAATCTGACGGGAATAAAGCAAGCGCGCGCGCTCTTTATATCTTGTTGTTTTTATTCACGCAATGGCTGACTCCGTGGTCGTAGTCACGAGGGCATTGCCTGCCGTGCACGACATCGTTTTCTTCGTCTCCGTCCCGTGAATTATTATTCTATATTTGGCAGTAGTAATAACGAACGTCCTCTGTGAGGAGCTCCCCGTGTTCTGGGATTTTTGACAATTAAAAAGAAAATAGCAATCGAACTAAGACCACGAGTAACTCCCTTTAAATTTAGACGCTGCTGGAGTGGAAAAGGAATTTTCATAACCTTTGATCATGGTGGCTCCCCTCCGGACACGATACTTTTGATTCAGATTGCCTAACCCCCCCGACACACAGACTTTTTTTAAAGTAAAAGAGCCCCCCTCCTCCCCACACTAACCAAAAGCAATAAAAACATTATTATTATTATTATTATTATATGAAAAAGTGTGATGATTGACGTGACATAAAGCAGTAGAATTAATTTAGAGGTTTAATTAATTACTTTCTCAAAAATTCAGTTGACGGAAAGAAGAAAGGGGTTTGACTGACTGACTGACTGACACCTGCGGCCCTGTTTGGGGGGAATACGACGTGACGTGTTGGGTACTGGGTAAATTGCAAACCGCATGCAAGACCCGACGTCCGCGTATCGTACTTGGATTTGGATCAATTAATTGGGATGGAGTCTAGTTTTTGGGGCCAAAAGTTAAATAGTCCAAATTCCTTTGTTTGGAGGGAACAAAAAATTTGGTTTTTTTTGTAATAATTTTTTGTTTTATTTTTAATGTAAAAAAATTTTAAAAATAATGCAACCAAATCGAAAGTGTCTTTTAGATCTTAGAATATTATTTTTAAAATTTTAAAATTATCTAACTTTTGTAAATATTTTAACAGCCTATCATTTCACGAGCATATAATATCCCGCGACATAGCAAGAGTAGAAAATCGAGCTCGCGAACTAAAGTTACAAAGTAACAAAATTCCGGGAATCTCCCCCAAAAGCAGCATGCCATTGGAATATACTCCTGATTTAGTTCACGATTGAATCTTTTAGCGTCGTTCGTATTAAGTTTATTATACGTTAGTTGAGTTTGGGGGCATCTATCTCAGTAAGACGTGAAGCCTTAAAGAAACATGGCGAACCACATCTTCCTGAATGACCTTCTCCTGGACGATTTCAACGCGGTGTCCAAAAGAGGATGGGGGATGAGGAGATGGGCGATGGGCGATAGCTTCAGGCCGTGGTTTGTTGTCGGCATCCCTGATTCATTTTATGGCAGGCTCTTCCCTAGGGGCTCCCTGAATTTTGTGTTAGTGTCAAGACTTTCGTGGATAAATAATTAATAAAAGCGAATATTTGTTATTCATTATTTTACTTTATTGCACGCAAAATTATTAATGATAAAGTCCCACCTATTAATGAGTATATTATTCTAAAATAGTCCATGATCGGATAGATGCGGACATGGACATCTAGATCATCGCTGAGTATAACTGAGGTCAAGATAGACCGATGGATTGTATATCTAAGTTATATTTAGGGGTACCCTGAGATTACCGATACTGCACACGACCTGATTAAGAGGATACCACATATTGAATATCATTGGTCAATCCTCTTTATGGACGAGTGTAACTGATCTTTTGACTTGAGACCTTCAATTATTCTATGCGTGGGGTTTGTGCACTTTGACGTTGTTAAAAGCAGTCTTTAACTGGATTGTGAGAGTTGACATCTAGGCCATTTGATAGAGATATTAGTGACTCTAAAATCCATGGCCATGGGATGAATGTTTCACATTCAAGTGAGTCTATTATATCTTGGCAATCAAGTAAAACAATTAATTCGATGATGATGTATTTTACGCCGAATGTCGGTTAGATGAAGAGATTGAATTACACGGTAATCAGTTCATATTGGTATATGATTTATGATCAGTATCTTAACACGTTGGGTGACTAAAAACTGTTGCTAGACTGTTACCTTAGTTTGTGTATGGATTTACACTACCTTCGTGTATAGGACCTAGAGGGTCGCACGCATAACACGTCGACACGAACATTGTTTTATTGATTATTTTAGTGAATACTAAAGGTAATCATTTTACTATTTCAGAATTAGAATTAATTAGATTATTAATTTATTCTGAAATATCGGAAGCTATAGACCAAAATCGAATATGGATTTATTCGGGTAAATTTAAAAGGATGTCAAATAAATATTTATTTATTTATATTTTATCCAAGATATTTTTTTATTAATATATTATTTGATAATTAATGCTTAAGTGTCTTAAAAATATTTTTAATAAAATAAAAATTGCTTGATTGCATACACGTTACGTTTAGAAAATTATAATTAATTATAAAAACGTAAAGATCATTTATTTGTGATAAACGGGAAAGAAAACAATCAGTCGTTATAAGAAAAATAAGAAGGAAAGAAAATTGGGATTGCTACTTGATCTTCTGTTGAGATTTTGGAAACGAGGCTTGAGATAAAAATCGAGACAGTGAGATTATCAAAAAGGAGAATAATTTTCTTTGATTTTGCTTGGCCACAAATAATCGAGCAACCAAAAAATACGAAGAAGATCTTAATGGATGCATGTGGATTTTATTTGGTCGGTGATATCTCAATTTCAACTATCATATTTAATGAAAATATTACTATATAATCATCAAAGATAATTTTAAGAATATCCGTATAAGATTTTATAATCGAAATAATCTAATCAAATATTATTTTCACGCCTGTATAAATAAGTTCAATCGTTTCCTTCTTACGTACCTACCACCTTCACCTCATCTCTTTATCGACCTTCCCTTGTCAAACCCATCTCTTTATCGACCTTCCCTTGCCAAACCCATCTCTTTATCGACCTTCCCTTGCCAACATGGGCAAACAACTCTTCGTCCGAAATGTTTGGGCACACAATATAGCCATGGAGTTCGAGATAATCTCTTACGTTTTATCCCGCTACAAGTTCGTTTCCATGGACACGGAGTTTCCTGGGGTACTGTTTCCGCCTTCGAACCCCAAGGCTCTTTCTCCCTCGGATAAGTACGCCTTCCTCAAGAGAAACGTGGATTCCCTCAAGATTATTCAGTTGGGGCTCACGTTGTCCGATTCGGACGGCAACCTGCCCGACCTTCGAACCAACCACTGTTACATATGGCAGTTCAACTTTCGAGATTTCGATCCCGATCTCGACGCCCACAATCCGGATTCCATTTCTCTCCTCCGTGAACATGGGATCAAGTTCGACAGCAACCGCATCAGGGGCATCGATTCCGCAGTCTTCGCCAGCCACATGTTCTCCTCCGGCCTCCTCTGCGACAGCTCCGTCGTCTGGGTGACTTTTCAGGGCGGGTATGACTTTGGGTACCTCATGAAGATCATCACGAGAAAGTGCCTGCCGGCGAGTCTCGACGAGTTCCTGGAAGCCATTTGTTTCCTGTTCGGCGATTCGGTGTACGATGTGAAGCACATGACGCGTTTCTGCGTCGGCCTGCAAGGGGGACTCGAACGCGTCGCGAAGGCCCTCGAGGTTGAGAGGGAAGTGGGGGACTGCCACCAGGCGGGTTCGGATAGCTTGCTGACATGGCGGGCGTTCAAGAAGTTGTGCGACTCGCGCCTCCCGGAGGAGGAGATGGCGGTGTTCGCGGACATTGTTCATGGGCTTGTAGTTGTCTGACGACATGCGTGCAACATAGCGACTGTGTCCAAAAAGTTGTATGAATTTTCTGGTTTATTATAATAAAGAAAGATTTTTTTTTTTAATTTGTCCGGAAAATTACCGAGTTTGAAGCCCTCTAATAATTATAAATCGGATACGCTAAGACAAAATATTGAAAAAAAAGTTTTTAATATATATATATATGAGTTATTTGGACAATTTTGTTTTTTTACTATCCATGGATGGATCTAAAATATTTATTTGATAGCTTTGGAAAATATTATTTTTACTTATATATTAGTGATTTTATTTTATTTTTAAAGACTATATCACATTAAATAAATCTAAAATATAAAATATTCCACGAATATTTTTATACCACAAGCCGACATATTCTACTTCCTTCAATATATTAAACTTCAACCCCTTTGGATTTTGTGTGACAGCAGTTATATCGTATAATTTTGGATTGCCAAAATCTCCAAACTATTATATAAGATCTGTATAAATTACGAATGACCAAGTTATTATTTGGAAATATATTTGCTTTAAAAAAATAAATTATTATAAGTCTGTTTTAATTAATGATTAAAATAATTTGTATAGATTGGTGGGATTCCGAATAGGAAAACACGAATCTATTAAAAGAAAATAATTTTAAAATTTTTATATGTTGAAATGTACAGTAAAGACGTTTGTTGTCTTTTGGTTCTAAATTTACCGGTCAATATATAGTAATAATTTAATATTTTAAAATTATTGACTGTGACTGTAGAGGAGATAGATGTTTTTATGTTTTTAAAATTTATAATTTTAAAATAGGAAGTAACCGAAAATTTAAATTTCAATCGGTTAACAATTATGGGCATAAATTTGGGTTGTTAATTCAATCGTTTCTAAATGACTGAAAAATTATATAAAGTTTTAATGGTTATGGACTCAACCTAAAAGATGTCGAATATGTTAAAATCAATTGGTCGTTTGGTCAAATAAAATTTGAACCCTGGTAGTTAAAGTGGCCTACCGATAATTTCAATATTTTGAAAATGAAAATAATAATAATAATTTTATTATTATAAAGGGTAGGTCGAAATGAACAATTATTCCTACAAAATTCTAATGGTGAGACAACACTAAAATAAAATCCCCTAATTATTAAGTCAATCATTATAAAATAAGGGCCCTCCACTAATATTTATTATAATATTCGGATTTTTCACATGAATTGGTACAGCTTAGCTGTTGCCTTATGGTAGAATATCTGTAATTTATTATAAATGTTGGCTTGTTTAGCTTAGTTAAGGTCAGCTTTTTGAGGGGCAAGTATTGAGTTTAAGAGTTATTAGACTCGACATGAAAGTACCAAAAGTCACATATATAATTATGATTAGTGTGTTAAGGCCTACTTGTTTTGTGTGTTGTGCAGGTAAACCTTAGCTGCGTGCATAATTTATGTTTCAAGATTTCGGTCCCACTAGGAATTATTACCAACAAATTTTCGATTTCAACAGTGGTGCTGTTGTTTTTGAATAAAATAGTGGAAGCTATATTAAAGTCCTTTATTAATTAATATTCCAAAAATACTAAAACTTTGCTTTAAATTATTTTGTAGATGGCAAACACAAACACCCTTACGCTGCGAAGCATTCTCGAGAAAGAGAATATCCTCATCGGTTCTAACTACCTGGATTGGTGTAGAAAATTGAAAATTGTCTTAAGGCATGAGAGAAAGATTTATGTGCTCGAGGATGAACCACTTAAAGAACGTGCACCTGATGCTTCTGAGGATGATTAGTGTTACTACATTCAATATTTGGAGGATGCACTGGATATTCAGTGCATCATGTTGTCCTTTATGTCTCCCGAGTTACAGAGGCAGCATAAAAACATGAGTGCGAGAGAGATTGATCAGCACTTACTGAGCTCTTAGAAGAGACTGCTAGAGTTGAGAGGTATGGGACCTCTCGGGCACTATTTCGAGCAATGCTGGTGGAAGAAAACCCAGTTGGACCATATTTACTTAAGATGATAAGGTACATTGAAAGGCTCGAGAGCTTGGGTTCCAAGCTAGACCAGGACTTAGCTGTTGACTTGGTTTTGTCCTTACTCCCACCATAATTTTCTCAGTTTGTGTTGAACTTCAACATGAACAGTATGGAGAAGAATTTGACTGATTTGATGACAATGCTGAAAATTGATGAGAAGGACATGAAGGTGAATTCTTCGCTTCGAGTAATGATGGTCAGAAAGACTAACAAGCGTCCAGGCACCGGGAAATTCAATCCCAAGGCCAAAGCAGTTAAGAGCACCGAACCTCTAGCTCAAAAGAGGCTTAAGAAAGGGCAGCAAGAACCCCAGTCTGATGAGAGGAGGCTATAAGCTTTCATTGTGGCAAGAAAGATCATTGGAAGAAGAACTGCTTCCAACTCATGAAGAAGAATGCCACTGGAGCGAATGCTTCCGGTATCTTTGTGATTGAATACAATCTTTCTGTTTCTTCATCATGGGTCATAGACTCCAGAAGTAGTTCTCACATTTGTGCGACTTGTAGAGTCTAAGTGATTGCAGACGGCTGTCCAAGGGCGAGATGGACCTACGAGTGGCGAATGGAGCTACAGTTCCTACATTAGCTGTAGGAACGTATGTAATAAAGTTGCCTAGTGAGTTTGATTTAAATTTGGAGAACTGCTATTTCGTTTCTAGTTTTTCCAAGAACATCACTTCGGTGTCGAGTTTAGATGCCAAGGGATTTGTAGTTGAATTCAAGGACAAATTGTGTTTCTTTTATTTGAATGGAATGTTCTATGAGAATGGTTCGTTGAATAATGATTTGTATATTCTGAATTTGGAAGAGTCGATTTACCGTGTTGAAAGGAAGAAACAGAAATCGCGTGACTTAAACCTCATATTTCTGGCACTGTAGTCTTGGTCATATAAATGAGAAACGCATTACAAGGTTACTAAGTAACGAGTATTTTGGCTCTTTTGAGTTATAGCCCATAGATACATGCGAAACGTGTTTATAAGGAAAAATGACCAAGAAACCTTTTACCAAGACAGGTGAAAGGGCCAAGGAACTGCTAGAACTCATACATAGTAATGTGTGTGGGCCATTGCCGGTTAAGATCAGAGGAGCATATACTTACTTTGCGACTTTCACCAACGATTTAAGTAGATATGAATATGTCTACTTAATGAAGCACAAATTTGAAACATTAGAAAAGTTTAAAGAGTTTAAGAATGATGTAGAGAATCAACGGGGCCAGAAGATAGAGGCCCTTCAGAGTGATCGAGGCGGCGAGTATTTTAGCAAAGAGTTCATTGATTACCTAAAAGAGTATGGGATCGTCTCACAACTCGCACCTCCTAGAACGCCGGAGTGGAATGGTGTTTCAGAAAGGAGGAACTACACACTCATGGACATTGTTAGATCAAGAAGGTTACAAGAAGGTTCGTGGGAGCAAGAGTTTGTGCCTAGTGCTGTATGTTGATGATATACTTCCGATAGGCAATGATATCCCAGCCTAGAGTCTACCAAGACTTGGCTGGGAGAGTGTTTCTCCATGAAAGATATTGGGGAAGCGACTTATGTCTTAGGTATTAGATTATACCGATATAAACAAAATAAATTGCTGGTTTTGAGTAAAAGTATGTATATTAACATTACGGTATCTGGGGAATAAGCATCGGCTAACTCTGTGCCCGCAGCCGCGGTAATACGGAGGATGCAAGTGTTATCCGTGTTGAATATATTCAGCATGCAAGATTCCAAGAGAAGATTCTTGCCAATGTCACACGGTGTTCATCTTTTCAAGTCTATGTATCAGAAGACATAGGAGGAGAGAGGTGAGATGGACAAGATACCTTATGCATCGGCTATAGGGTCCCTTATGTATGCCGTGATTTGCACTCGACCCGATATCTCGTATGCTTTGAGTATGACAAGTAGATATCAGTCAGATCCTGGAGAGGGCCATTGCACTATAGCAAAGACTATCCTCAAGTATTGTAGAAGAACAAATGACATGTTCTTAATTTATGGAGGAAATGAGGAGTTAGTTGTCAGATGATATACTGACGCTAGTTTCTAGACAGATCGGGATGATCTGAAATCGCAGCAGGGTTATGTATTTTTCTTGAATGGTATAGCTATATGTTAAAGGAGTTCCAAGCAGGGGACAGTTGCTGATTCTACAGCTGAGTTCGAGTACATTGCAGCTTCCAAGGCGGCAAAGGAAACTGTAAGGATCAAGAACTTCATAGCGGAGCTTGAAGTGGTTCCGAGCATTGTTGACCCAGTGACATTGTACTGTAACAATAACGCAGCCATAGCGTAGGCCAAGGAGTCGAGGTCTCACCAACGATCCAAGCACATACTGCGGAAATATCACATCCTCCGAGAGATTGTTCAGAGGGGTAACGTGTTGGTTAACAGAGTTGATACGAGCGAGAATATCGCGGACCACTCACAAAGGCCTTACCTCTGCAGAAATATGTGACCAATGTGAGGAGCACAGGACTTCGAGTCCATAGTGCTTGGCAATAGTGCAAGTGAGAGATTGTTAGTGTGTGCACTTATGTGCCAAACACTTTATAATAAAAGCGAGTATTTGTCATTGATTATTTTAGTTTACTGCACGTAAAATTATTAATGATAAACTCCCACAGATTAATGAGTATATTAATCTAAAATAGTCCGTGATCGGATAAATGCTTAGAGGGGACATGAACATTTAGATCATTGCTGAGTATGACTGAGGTTATGATAGATCGATGGATTGTATATATAAGTTATACTTAGTGTACCCTGATATTAGAGATACTGGACACGACCCGATTAAAAGGATACCACATATTGAATATCTTTGGTCAATCATCTATATGGACGAGTGTAACTAATCTTTTGACTTGAGACATTCATTTATTCTATGCGTGGAGTTTGTGCACTTTGACGTCGTTAACAGCAGTCTTTAACCGGATTGTGAGTAATATGATTGTTGGGTGTGTGACAAAGCGTAGAGAGAATAGTGTCGAGTCAATATAGGATTCATCGCTCTTTTGGATTAGATAGTTGACATCTAGGCCACTTGATAGAGATATTAGTGACTCTAAAATCCATGGCCATGGTAGGAATGTTTTACATTCAAGTGAGTCTATTATATCTTGGTAATCAAGTAAAACAATTAATTCGGTGATGATCTATTTTGCGTCGAATTAATTGGGATGTCGGTTAGATGAAGAGATTGAATTACACGGTAATCGGTTCATAGTGGTATATGATTTATGATCATTATCCTAACAAGTTGGGTGACTAAAACTGTAGCTATATGGTTACCTTAGTTTGTGTATGGATTTACACTACCTTCGTGTATAGGAACTAGAGGTCGCGCGCATTGCACGTCGACACGAACGTTGTTTTATTGATTATTTTAGTGGATACTAAAGTTAATCATTTTACTATTTCAGAATTAGAATTAATTGGATTATTAATTTGTTCGGAAGTATCGGAAGCAATATAGACCAAGATTGAATATGGATTTATTCGGGTAAATTTAAAAGGATATTAAATAAATAAATAATTTATTTATTTATTAATATTTTATTCAAGATATTTTTTTATTAATATATTATTTGATAATTAATGCCCAAGTGTCTTTGCATTATTTGATTAAATATTTTTAATAAAATAAAAATCGCACACGTTATGTTTAGACAATTATAATTAATTATAAAAACGTAAACATCATTTATTTGTGATAAAAGGGAAAGAAAACAATGACACGTTATACGAAAAATAAAAAGGAAAGAAAATTGGGATTGCTAGTTGGTCTTCTGCTTCCGAAGGTTTTCTTCGTCGATTCAAGAAGCTAGCACCTAAGGGATCGTCAAGAGGTTTGTGATCGTGTGCGCGTGGATACCTCTAGAGGAGTCACACGTGGGGCTCTCGATCAATTGTTCCTGATTACGTTTTGTTTCGCCGGAAATTTCTAGGTACAATTTTCGGGTAAGGTTATGTTGTTATTTATCTAAAATTTATACGCATAATGAGATTTTTGTTATTTTTAGGCATAAAAATTTGTAATTTTTATTTTCGATGTGCCCTAAAATCTACATTTTGTGGTGTCGTCCACCGCCAGAGGAGATGAGGAACACGCATGACTTGTAATTCATCATCCAGGGGAAGGTGTACTTGTCGAGTTCAAGTCCTCGTCTGATCATCCAAAAATTCTCCCATTTTAGTACCTTTTTTTTTGTCTAAATCTAGTCAAGATAGTCGGGGCAAAACCCGACTTTGTATCATTCGTATAAAGTCACGGTCACTTTCACCTATTCGGCGTAAGTTGCGGTTTGAAACTACGGGACGGTAAAATCATATTTTACCAAATTACGATCGTATTTCGTCTTTTTTTTTAAATCCAGACATGGACGTATACTCAATAAATGCTCACACATGGCATGACCAAGTGTGCATGTAAGAAACATAGAATATCTTTTTGATTAACTTTCTTAGGCATTCTTCAATTTGCAGATTCGTGGAGATCTACATATATGCTCGATGGGTGATCCTGGTGTTGCAAAAAGTCAGCTTCTTACATAATAAATGTCACACCTAGAGGTGTTATACAACTGGAAAAGCAAGCAGCAGCGTGGTCTTTGGGTAGAAGGAGTCGATGCGGAGGCCGGCGACGGAGGAGGCGGCTGTGGAGTTTGTCGATTAATCTGCAGGTTGTGTTTGGTTGCAATTGCGAAACACGGTGGGGGAGGATTGTTGGGTCATTTGAAATTTTTTTAAACTGAATATATGAAGTGGTATACAAAATAGCAAAAAGAACAGGTACAAGATTAAATGTACCTCTCGAGATTTATGCCATTGTGCTTCAGGAACCAAACCCTCCAAGACAAAAATTAAGAGAAAGAGCCGTCGCAGGTTTGAAAGAAATTCAGATAAACCGCGAAGGCCTCCAAGAAAATGGAAAAGATTTCTTAAGTTCAAGAGGAAAACAGATCCTCAGAGAAAATCGACAAAGTGCTATATTTACAACAAGCCAGGACACTTT
This sequence comes from Melastoma candidum, assembly GCA_023653495.1. Taxonomy (NCBI): domain Eukaryota; kingdom Viridiplantae; phylum Streptophyta; class Magnoliopsida; order Myrtales; family Melastomataceae; genus Melastoma; species Melastoma candidum. The sequence goes on from CM042887.1 coordinate 1,751,198, forward strand.
GCAAAAAACTGTCCAAAAGGACAAAGGAAGCTGGTCGCCCAGATAGAAAAATATCCTCGAACCTCTTTAAAGGAACCTAATGACGGGTTAATCGCGATATTCACACGCTTAGATAAAAAACTTCTAAGCACGTCTTAAAAACGTATTTTAAGAAATTTACAAACTCGAATCTTAATTTACGATCTTTTTCAAAATTAACTCTATTTACGTACGTACAAACCTCCTCGCGTACTTTTACTCCGCCGTATATTCATCGTTCTCCTCCACCTGCCCCTTGGCGTTGTTCGTTTTGTCCTTCTCCGGGGACACGGGACACGGTGGGGGAATGGGAGCCGATCCCAAATATTGTGAACCCTAATGAGGGAGAGGATGGATGCGATGCACGCTTGGGTGGAGACGTGGATAAAGGACCAGACTAGCAGGATCATGAAGGTGACGTGGGGGCCACCACAGTTGCAGTGGTGGTTGAGGTGGTGGCGGCCCTGGACGACGACAGAGCAGAGGGAGCGGAAGAAGCGCCTCGACCTCGAGTTCGAGCGGAGGAAGAAGCAGCTCCACCAGCTCTGGGCCTTGACCTCCTTGCCACCGATGTCGACGGCCTGGGTCTGGAACTCGACGCCGATGGCGGCCTTAGCATTGAAGTCGAACTCATCGGAGCGAATTGGGAAAGAAGGTGGACTTTAGGGCAAACCCAAGCATAGATATATAAGCCTAAGCGAACTACTCCCTTCAATTGGTTTTATCGTGAAACTCGTCGGACTTGTATATTAGCTTTGGTTTTTGGGCCGGTATTTCAACCTTGACTGTCCACATTTCCATGACCTGCTTCCGCAGTTGTGATAATAGGTAGATGCACTTCGAGAAACCCGTGATCATGGAAGAAGTTGTGCGTCGCAAAACATGCGGCGTTTCGAAAGCTCACGATGCAAGTGGCCTTAGTTCGGATTGTGCAATCAAGGAAGCATATCTAGACTCAGTCCTACCGCTGTTGTTTTATCTCAGTAAAGCAATAATAAAATCGACTGACAGTGGTTGTGCGTGGCCGGAACTGTAAAGCACTTCTCAGGGAATCAAGAGGGAGCCGCTAGCACGAAACTGTCATGATCAACAGTTCCGATGTGCAGGATTTTTTCTGTCTGAAGCTCTATGGCATGCTTCCTCTTGTCGACGGCTGTCGCGGCAACCCCTCGACCAGCACACACTTGTTCCAGTTGGGCGGAGATGGCTCGGAGAAGCCAACGACGAGTCCACCAGAATCTGTTTTTAATGCCGTCATTCTCATCGCTGACTAGCAGGAAAGCCACCCGGAATGGTTTTCCATCTCCCTTTCCCCCTTATTGGGCTTATGTATATGGGCCAATGGCCCAATTGCAGGCCCGTGGATTAAAAAAAAAATATTATAATTTTTTATTTTTTTCGTGTCTTCCAATTTCAATCCGACGTTGACGGCCGGCTAAACCCCGCCAAGAAATCCCCCCGAATCCTTAGCGGAGAGAGCCGGGCGGGGGCTGCGGTTTCCGATCTGCAGGAGGAATGAGCGGAGGGAGGCTGTGCGGGTTGCTGGCGGAGTTGGGCTACGAAGGGGCGAACTCACTCGATCCCGACAGCTTCGAGTGGCCGTTCCAGTACGAGGACGCCAGGCCTATCCTCGACTGGATCTGCTCTTCCCTTCGCCCTTCTAACGTCCTCTCCCCCTCCGAGCTCAACCAGTTACCTCCTCCCCTCGGATCGTCTTCTCTGATTGTTTTGTTGTTGTTGTTTTTTGTAATGTGGGTGATTTGGCCGGGTGCAGGTACGACCAGTTTCTGGGGGAAGGGAGGTTGTTAGAGGTAGGTCCGCATCGGTTTCTTGTTGAGTTTCTCTGGTGTTCTTCGAGAATTTCTTTTTATGCTGTTCTGTGGCATGAGGAGGAATATCGCTCATGAGACGTAGTAGCTGATCCGAAGGGAGTGTGATGGGATTTGGATTGAGCTGTTTTTTTTTTTCACTCCTTAAGGTTCCTTAGGACGAGCGTTTATTTTGGTACTGATTGGTTTTTGACTAGACAGGGTGAAGACCTGGACTTTGCTTATGAGAGCATCTCGGCGTTCTCAGTTCGGAGAGACAATCAGGAGGCGGTTTTCGGTTCCGAGGAAGGATTGAAAGATATCAGGTGAGAGTCTCAAGTTATGGAATTGATTGCACATCTGAAATTTATTTTAAAGGTTTCTGTCGTCGTATTATAGTTTTGTTTACTTGTCCAATCCTCACCATTTCTATACAACGACAATGCTAAAATGTCGGCAAATGGACTTTCTTATTCTGGTTCATGAGCCAAATCTGACTTGCGATTATAGAACATTTCTGAATTGTCCTTTAAGTTTGGTTTTAACTGCATTGTTCCAATGTATAGTTGTGATACTCAAATGAAAGGTTAGCAGGCAATCTTCCAGTGAATGATCGATTTTGAGGCTGTTATGTCTCCTAAGGCGATCTCTTTTTTTCCATGTTAAGGGATGCAACTGTGGCATATAGAGCTGAGGCCTTAGAGTTGCAAAGACAGCTAAAGTACTTGCAGTCTCAACATGATATGCTCTCAGAACAGGCTTCAGTTTTAATTCAAGGGAGACGTGCAAGAGTTGCAGCTACATCAGCTGTCAATGGACATCTCACAGCGCTGGATGACAATCTTTCAGCCAGGAACTTACAGGTGATTCAAATCATAAGTAGAATATTCATTGATTGATTGATGCTTTTCAAAGTACATTCCAATTGCCCTATGATCCAGTCGACTGTTACTATAGTTGTGGAGGCATTTGGTTTGTGCATCTTTGTTGGAGGAAAATTCACTGATAATCTATTTTGCGACTTGTAATGGATGAGATTCGCACTGCTAATTGACCTCATCTCTCTGTTGTCTGAATTTAGATGAACGCAGTTCTTGGAAGGATTGCTTCAACTGCTCATGAATTGGCTCATTATCATTCTGGGGATGGTATGTCTCCCCTTCAGATTCAGTTATTCCAAGTGCTAGATTGGTTTCTGGAATTATTTACTTTTACCATTATTTTGGAAGCAAAAACCTCCTTTCTTTTTCATCATAGCAAACATCATGCGGCATTCCTTTTCTTTGCATGCTGATGCACATCTTTGTGTTTCCCAGAGAATTTACGAGGTTAAGTAAATTGGTCATACAGTGTGTAATGCAGTCGGCATGTAAACTTCTATGGTTGGTTATAGCTCTTGAAAGTCCAGGATAGGGATGTGCATGGTTGCTTGAGATACCAAACTTCGATGGTCATCTGGCTATACTAACAAACTATTTTGGTTGTAAACGATGAAAATATCTTGTGAGGACACAGGAAAATGACAAAATGGTGTTTTATTGTGTTATTCATGCAGAGGAGGGCATCTATCTCGCATACTCTGACTTCAATTCATACTTGGCTGAAGATTCATCTTGCATAAAGGAATTGAATAGGTGGTTTTCTAAGCAACTTGACACGGTAATGAATCCTTAGAAGATCATTTTCATACAGGAACCGTTTTCTTTTGGACGCATTCTGGCATTACCGTCACGAGGCTCCAAAAGATGAACAACCTCTTGATTTCCTTATTGTGCTTTGCCAGGGCCCTTTTCGGTTGGTTGCGGAGGAGGGAAAATCAAAATGTTCGTGGGTAAGTTTGGACGATGCTTCTGAAGGTTTAGTGCGAGGTATGTAGTTGCTCCTCCATACTGGAAATTATTTTGTGTAACATGTTACATATTAGTTTATCAGGCTTTCGGTATAAGTAATCCCTTAACTATTTATTTATTTACTTCGATATCGCAGATCATGTTATATTTAGCCTTGGAGTCACTTCAAAACATTTATTTCTGGGCTGAAAGGAAAAGCCGCTTTATTCTATAACCTGGCATGCCTTTTTGTTTCCTTTGGAAGGTTAAGTTGTAGGCATGGGTCCGGACCTCTGCATGAATGGGCTTAACTTTTGAGTCTTGTAAGCTGTAACATCTCCTTGATGAAGCTATTAAGTAGAGGATTTAGTACCTCATTGCTTGCCTAGCTCCCATTTACCCCTGATAATTTGACCTTCATCCGAGAAAGTAATCACAAGCACAATGTCAAGCATTAACTTTTAACCGATATCCATCAAAGAATTTATGTTATTGGGTTTGGTGGTTGTAACAAGGTTTACTTACCACAAAGAGGTGGAACCACTATTTTCTTAATTGTATGGTATTTGTCGTTGACCCAATAAAAAACCTCTTTTGAATTTCAAATAATTATTCTTAACAACTATAATGGAGTTAGCATCCAATTAAGCAGTTCCCATTTGATATTAGTGACTTATCTGACATGCTAGAGCTTGTTGGTATGGAAACGACATGAAGCGTCGCTAACTTCTTGTAGATCAGGCTTAATAATTTGAATGTGTATAAGAACCACATCTTCATAGTTCATATTTAAAATATATTGATTGTCGTGAGCACTCTCTGTTTGACAGATTTAGAGAAGTCACATCACCAGCGTCTGTCTGAGCTTCAGCGTCTTCGTTCCATGTATGTATAGTTGTTATTCAAACTTTATCCTCATACACCTTTGTCTTATTTTTCCCTGATCATTTCATTAAGCTGGTGTTTCAATATCCTTGCTGTATTTCCTGCAAGGCATAATGATGCTTATAAGAGAATCAATTTTCTTGCTAATTAGTGGCCTTCTCCATTTTCTGATGAGTTGTTGTTCTGCACAAATGTTCATAAATTGCATCTGATGACAGTTTTGATTTCTTTTGTTGGACCCTTTACTCTGCCGGCTCTTATTTACAGAGAGGCACATTAGTGTCGTCATAGAGATCATAACCCTAATGATTTGTTCCTCTGGCTGTACAGTTTGATAATTACATTCTATAATTTTAATTTGTTGTTTGGTTGTTGATCTTAGATTTGGAACAAGCGAGAAACAGTGGGTTGAAGCCCAAGTAGAGAATGCAAAGCAGCAAGCTATTCTTACGGCCCTTAAGGCGCAAGTGACATCAGATGAAGCTCACATTCATCTTGATCTTCATTCTCTTAGGTAAGCTTCGCATTTGTTGGACTGATTCTTTTTTTTTTATAAGTTGTTAGACTGATTTTTCTTCGTGGAATGTGCACATTTTTGTTGAGATAAGTTTCAAACAATTTCTAATCATATAATGAAAAGCTATTTTGTGCAGTAATTCTTGGAGTAGCCTGTTGGATCTGTTGCTTGACATGAAATAATTTTTAAGTGATGCATTGGATTGTAATGTGGTTCATGTCTTTTCATATAGCGGAAAGGTTTTCTTACAATGCTTAGCTATGAATGCTTATGCAAAATCTGTGTCTTTGTTATTTTAGCTACTGTCTATTTCATGTCCCACAGGCGGAAACATTCCGAACTGATGGGAGAAATATCAAGTCTTTCTCACAGAGAAGAGAAATTGCTCTCTGAGGTCCTCTCTCTCAAATTTTAAATGTTCTTCCTTTTGATTTAGCAGCTGTTTCCTAACAGCTCTTAGCTTGCTTATCCATGTTCTGCTATATGTGTATTTGGCATCTTTATCTTGCGTTCCCATCATCGGGATGCTTTTTTTTTTTTATTACTAGACAATTCCAAGTCTGTGCTGGGAGTTGGCCCAACTCCAAGATACTTATATTTTGCAAGGTATTGAATTCTAGTAGAGATTCTAATTGGTGGTTCTATCTTAATATTTTGCTGATTTGCCTTTCTCTTTTCTTGCGTTCTAGGTGATTATGATTTAAAGATCATGCGCCAAGAATTTTATATCAGTCGGCAAAAGATGGTAAAACTGCACATACTTCAACTTGAATCATAATATCAGCTAGTTTAGAATTTTTTTTTTTTTATGATTGCAACCATATGCATAATATGAAAAGATTTGTTTCTTTGACCATCCATTACTACTATATGCTTAACTAGTTTCTCCCTTGGCAGTTAACACATAAAACTTTGGCTTCATCTACGTACATGCACAGGGGTTATCTTGACATTAGTTTGATTCTTCCTTGGCAGTTCATACATCATCTGATAAACCAGCTTGCAAGACATCAGTTTCTGAAACTAGCTTGTCAGCTGGAAAAGAAAAATATGCTTGGTGCTTTTTCACTTCTCAAAGTCATCGAATCAGAGTTACAAGGATATTTTTCTTCCACTAAGGGACGAGTGGTACGTGAGGGTTTTAACTCTTTGCGCTTGTTTTGCTTATTGATACTGCCTACTAGTATTTATGATGTGATTTGACTGTAGAAAACTGTGAGATATGCTTCCATTTGCTTGGACGTAAGAAACTGATAGAGAAGCTATTACTGTTTCTTGTCTTGCCTGATTGTTTTAGAATTGTCCGTTTGTTTGCTCATTTTCCTGGGAAATCGTAAATATATTTATATTGAATGAACTCTGCAACAATTTTCATCTGAACTTGTTTGATCTCCCGGTCATCTTTTGACTACTGCAACAGGACCGATGTTTAGCACTGATACAAGCAGCATCTGAAGTTCAAGAGCAGGGAGCTGTAGATGACAGAGATAATTTCCTGCATGGGGTTCGAGACCTTCTAAGTGTTCATTCAAGTAATGTTCTTTCTTAAACTGAAAGTTATTACATAATGAGATTCATCGTAATCTTCCAATTTTCTTCCCTTTCCTTAGATGCTCAAGTTGGATTATCCACATACGTATCGGCACCTGGCATCATCCAACAGATATCTGGTTTAAAGTCTGACCTTGCAGCCCTTCAGTCTGATCTAGAGAACACACTTCCAGAGGACAGGAATAGATGCATCAATGAGCTGTAAATCTGATCTCAAATTAGCGGCATTTTATTCTGATAGTTTGTTTCATATAACATTTCATGGTTTTGCTTTTACTTTTGCCAGGTGCACCCTCATCCAGAATTTGCAACAGTTACTTTTCGCATCTTCTACCACTGCCCAGCCTATCCTGACCTCTCGGGTTGGTTTTCACAAATCCAGACTTTTCTTTCTTTTGTGATTTTTCTTTTGCTTGGAGTGAGTCTCAAGTGAACTAATCCCTTCTGTGGAATCTTTTTGAAACTTTGTTACTGATTTGCCGGGACCTTTGAGCTTGTATCGGTGATAATTTTAAAACTCTTAAGCCCTTAATCACAATCAGAAGTAGAAGAAAAAATCTCTAGGCTTTAAAATTCTTGGAATCTCCTCCGATGCTACCTATGGGAAAGAAAAGGCAGATAGAAAACATTTTTCTCAATCTTTGACTCGAGTTTTTGTTCTGCTAGTAGCTAGATCACATGAATAGGTCGGATCACTTGTTACCCAGGCAGGGGGGTATTGGTTAATGCTATTCAGTCTGTGGGGTGATATGTTTATCTCGACGCCGGGATCTTGACTTCTTAGCAGCACTCATCGACTGCATAGTGATGTTAAGAAGTAGTTATATTGCTTACATAAGTACATAGATTTCCTTTTCGATAATTTTACATTTCTGTGCGTATCACAACTTCTTGCCACAATACAATTTTCAGCCCCTGATGAAGGAGCTCGATGAAATGGAAAAGATTAATGCAAAGCTGTCCGCAGCAGTTGAGGAGGTCACACTTGAGCACTGTAAAAAAATCGAGGTATGACTTATCTGCTACTGTTTCCTTAAATTGTTGATTCTATACGTATAAACTGTTGTTTATATGCAATATACTGGTAATTGGACTCCGTGTGCGATAACCCTGAGATGATACGACGAGGTTTTTTGGGACAGATCAAGAAACACCACACGCAGGAGGTGGATCTCCAAAGGAGGGTCTTCGTAGACTTCTTCTGTAATCCCGACCGGTTGAGGAACCAAGTGCGGGAGTTGACTGCCCGGGTCAGAGCCATGCAGGTCTCGTGAACAAGAAGCCTCAGTCGTCGTTCGATATTCATGTGGGCATTGATGTTGTAATTATCCGGGGGTTTTCCTCTGTCACAAATGGCTGTTTCTCTTCCACTTTGACTGGTTTTGAGATCAATCTGTGTGTACAAAGTTTGTACTAATTAATCGAGAAAGGGCCAGGGAATCCTGACCTCCATCCATCCTTGGACAAACTAAAATCAACAGTTTCTCAAATTGCAGGTTAGAGACCCGGGAAAGAAGGCCATCCCAATCCCATTGGCAACACTAGTGGCATGAATTCCAGATACGAGAATTAAAACTATCTTGAGCTGCAAAACCTGCTCTTTTTGGCAGGCCAAAGGTTGCCGGCACCCTTGAAGTTTAGGTTTGGTGTGCCGGGGCTGCTATTCTCCTTGGCTGTAGCCGCAGTCAACGGGTGATGCTGGCCTTGAACGGCTCTGTGAAAACGGCACCTAAACGAGCCGGGGTGAGTGGTAGTGGAGCAAAGGCAGGTCTTCTTCTTCGTTGGAGGCCGCTTTTCAGCCTTGGGTTGTGCTTCCTTGTGATTGGCAGATATGCTCTTCAAAGCCATCATCTTATTCCGCAAAGCTTTTGCTTCTTCTGCCACGTCACTCTCGTTCTTCCTGTCAACCGAAAGAATCATCGAAAAAAAAGAGGAAAGATTTTTTAAGGCCTAACAAACTTTTTCAGAATTTTCATCTTAGAAGTATCTCAGAGTTAGTGTTGCGCTCTTTCTCAAAGACTACAACCGTCTCACCATCCCATCAGGAAATCCCTAGAATTCTCGGATCAGTAAAAAGGCATGGCTGCATCGTCAATCTTGATTCCAAGAAGCGAACGAAAGAGGATGACGTTGTTCGACAAATCATCTCCGACTCACGACTGGGAGACAACGAAGGGATGGCCGACTACGAACTGAAAGAGGAAGGCGACAAAGACAAAACACGACGGGAAATAATGCATTTACCCGGTATTCGCAATAGTCGACGAAGCAGGCATGTCTTGTTCCTTCTTCTGTGGTGGCCTTTCCCTACTCTGATTCCTATCTCGATCGATATGAAAAATCTTTCTCTTCAACCGAATGTGAGCCTGGGGAGGGTTTGAGATTCAGAGAATCGAGCGGAGTGAAAGTAGGATGGATCGACTCCTCCAGATGAAAATGTTGACGACGAGGACGATCAACGTGAATGCGATCCTTTTCTTGGGTGGTTACGAATCTCAAGGGAAAACGACCGCGGGGATAGTTGGGCTTAGACAGAGCCCAACTCAAAGTCAAGGACCGGCCCACGTAGAAGGGTTGGGCTTGATTTATTTAATTAGTATTATTTTTTCATGATTAGTCCTTTTCTTCCATTTTGCTGTGTAAAAAAAAGGAAGGAATACACGAACCAAGCGACTTCCCAACTTTATTCTCTTTTTTCTTATGAGAAGCATCCCAACTCTATTTTATTTGACTTCACTTTTTGATTTTTGATTTGATCCCTTTGAATAATATTATCGATCACCCCATTTCCTCTTCCACAAATTAAAAAGTAGAATGAATCCAGGGGGTGGGGCCCAGTCCCCTTCCCTAGATGCATACGCTTCTTATCATCCCATCTGAATCTTCCTCCCCCACTTTTGTGTAATAAATAAAGGGGAAACGATAATATAAGAAAATATGGTCAGTTTAAGCTGGAAAATGAGTTTATGAACCGCTTTTTTTTTTAAACTAATGGTATTTTATAAAAAGGTAGGGGAGAGGAGATACCCCACCCACCCACCATTCATTCTTTCTTTCCCAACATTTGAGTGCAACCCCATCCCATGAATTAAGCAAAAACAAAAAAGAAAAAGTTTTTGGGTGGAGTCTCAGAGATTTACACATATGGAAAATTAGGGGAAGAAGAAGAACAACCCAAGTCCCAAGTGATGATGATGATGATGATGATGGGTTCTCAAATAATCAAACAGACACATTCATATATAAGATAAGATATACGGTATGTACCCACTTTTCTACTTACTAATCATATATATATATATATATATATATTTTGTTCTCTCTCTAGGAAGGAGTGCAGTAAGAATCCATCCTTTGTTCAGGAGGAGGCACAGGGCACCAGGCAGGAGGTGAAGACCCTCCACAGTCCCTTCTTCTTCTTCTTCTTCCTAGTCCTAGTCCAAGTCCTCCTGTGGTGGTCGGTTTCGATGATGGAGTGGTGGAGTTGGGGTGATATCTTGTACAAATCCTCGTCCACTGGTTTTGGGTTCCTCCACCTCCTCCTATCCATATCCATATCCACCACCACCCCATCATCATCATCATCATCATGCCCTGAACTCACCCAGCTTTTCTCCCCCCCTGCCTTTGCCTGTCATGAAGAACAGAAGCCTTTGTCACCCTCACATCAGCAGGGGGAGTAGTTGGGATGGAACTCAAGATCAAACAGGGATAATTCTGAATATATTGAAATGTTATGGAGGCGAACGTACCACGGGACGCGGGACGACGATCATGGTAGGTGGGCTGACGACGACATGGTCCTGGTAGAGGTCCCCGCGGTCGGCGGCTGCAGCGTAACAGATGTACCCGGCCTGGCGTGCAGCCTCGAAGCAGCGGCTGAGGTCGTCGACGTCCTGGAAGCAGTCCCAGCTCCCGAAGGCAGGCACCTGTTGGGGGTACCTCCGCCGGGGGTAGCCGTCGTAATCATCCTCCTGCTCAAGAAAAACACCCACAAACACAAAACGGAGTTGGCTTAAGCAAACAAGAAAGAACAAACCCAACAAGGAAAAAGATATATATAGAGAGAGAGAGACAGACTTGCATGGGGGAGAACATGTTGAGGTTGGATTGGATTGGATTCTGGCCCTTGGCAAGACAATTTAAAAGGGAAGGTGGTAGAAGTAGTAGTAACTGAGGAGGAGGAGGAGGAGGATAAGTAAAAGAGGGCCAAAAAGTGTCAGGTGTGAATACAGAGAGAAAAGAAGAAGAAGAACAGAAGGGAAGAGCAATCAGTAAGGAAAAAAGGATTTGGGGGAGAGAGAGAGAGAGAGGGAGAAGAGTGCTTTTTTCATGAAAACAGAAGACAAGTTAGAGAGAGAGAGAGAGAGAGGGACCATCAATCCCCAGCGACCTTTGTTGGGTTGCATGCAATTATTATCTTTGAAATTCTCTTCTTTCTTTTTTCTTTTGTCGGTATCAGCTTTTGCAACCCACTCGGGAGGGGCAGAGAGGAAGGAGGTCAGAAAGAACAGCAAAAAGGGTACCTAAAAAACAAAAAACATTCAACAGCACTTGCAATTTGATGCAGGCAGCAGCAAATGAGTAACAGGAATTTCTTGGGTGAGGAGGAATGAGGAAAGCCCATCATCTCCAAATAATAAATGTCCCGCCGTGACAAAAGATAATTAAAATGAGATAGACAGACGTAGGAAATGAAATAGAATGAGATGAAGAATTAAAAAGTACGATTATTATTAAGTGTAGTCTGGACCTAACACTAACCAGAACACACATTCATTCTTCTCCCCTCGTCAAAAATACAAAATTGAATCTCGGTTGTGTACAATAAATAGTGAGAAAGGACACATTTCCCCCGCCCTCAGTACAAATGTTTTGAATTTTCAAAAAATGCAAGGTGGGCACTCAACTAGGCAGGCTGGGAGGGGAAGCACAAAGTTTGGGCCAAGTTTCTTGCAATTAATTTTACATGGGCTTAAGATAAAAGATCGGACATACTACGTTACCATCATTGATTGATTATTATTACCAATTCATCGACATCCCCCCGCCCGGCTGTCCTTAACTCACGGGCGCCCCTCCTACACCCACTAACAATAGTTACTGTGATAATTCTTTTCTTTCGTTCGATATGAGGGTCTCCGCCATGCTTGACCATAGAGGTGGCAAACGGGCGGGCTGGCTCGGCAGCTCGCCTGCTCGGCTCGTACTGTAGCGATCCGAGCTTCGGCTCGGCCCGCTACAGTAACGGGCTGGCTCGGCTCGGGCAATCGTCGACGAGCCGAGCCGAGCCAGCTGGATGAGCTCGCGAGCCCCGGGTTGGTGAGCCAGGTGTACCGGGCTAGCGAGCCGGATTAAAAAATTATTTTTTTTTTAATTTTTTTTTCCAACGGTCAAATTTTTTTTTTGTTATTTTTCAACGGTAATGTTACCGTTTGTAACATTTTTTTTCTTTTTAATTTTTTTTTTAAATTCCTCTATAAATACCACCAAACTCATAAAATTTTTTACAAACAAACTATTCCTCTCTTATTCTCTTCTTCTCTTGCTCTCTATCAATTAATCGTGATCTAGTGCTCTCCTCTCGATATCGGCAAGCGGCAACAAGCTATTGTTCATTAATTGGAGTTTCGGTGACGGTATCATTTATTTATTTGGAATTTATTTATAAGATTTTGTTATTGTTTATTATGGATCCACATAATTATAATATTAATGATGATGTTGACGAACTTAGGGAAATAAATGCTTCATTTTCAATAGGACAATCTTGTACACAAGCATCCGCATCCACCTCATCGCCTCAAAGAAAAAGAAATAAAACGTCAGAAGTATGGAAACATTTTAAAACGATAGAAATTAAAATTGGTGGAAAGATAGAATCTAGGGCTCAATGCAATTATTGTATTAAAAATTATGCTTATACTTCAGGTAGTTCAACGAGCACACTTGGTAGGCATTATGAAAAATGTCACTTAAACGAACAAAGTAAAGATCCTAGACAAAAAGTATTAGATGCTAGTGGTAGTGGCATATTTTCTTATTCACAAGATAAAATGAGAGAAGGAATAGCTAAACTTGTAGCACAATGCGAGTTGCCTTTAGCCTTTATGGATAGTGTTGAATTTGAAAATTTTATGAAAGAATATGCCACTCCTAATTTTAAGCGTGTTTCTAGAAGTACAATTAGAAACGATATTATTAAAATGTTTAATAATATGAAGAATGAATTAATTTCATTTTTTGCAAGTGCTCCTGCAATGTGTATTTGTATTACCTCTGATTTGTGGAGTGCACGCAATTCTATAGGTTATGTCGTAGTAACTTCTCATTTTATTAATGACTCTTGGCAATTAAATAAAAGAATTTTAGGATTTCGTAATTGTGAATATCCTCACACTGGTATTACTATTTATAAATATATTGTAACGATTTTACAAGAATATAATATTCAAGATAGAATATTTAGCATAACACTTGATAATGCTAGTGCTAACGATGTTGTTGTTTCACATTTTAAAAACTATTTTCAATTAAATACTACATACGATTCTCTTTTTCATATGCGATGTGTTTGTCATATTTTAAATTTAGTTGTTAAAGATGGTATGACATTTGTTGCACCTCACATTGAATCAATTAGGACAGCAATTTCTTATATAATTGGGTCTAATTCCAGGCAACAAGAATATAGAGATTATTGTAAAGCTGCTCAACTAAAACCATGAAAATTAAAAACCGATGTAGAAAACAGATGGAATTCGACTTATTTAATGTTAGAAAATGCCCGACCATATTGGCAGATTATTTGTGCTTATATTAATGAGAAAACATCAAATATTAACCTTGATAAATCTATTTGCGATGTAGCTAATATATTTCTTGACTTTTTAAAACCGTTTTATGATGCTACAAATGAATGCTCGGGAGTTTATTATCCCACTTCTCATCTTGTTCTCCCAATTTTTATAAACTTAACTAGTAATTTTGCAAGATATCGACAAATAGAAGAATTTAGAGAAATACTTAATAAAATGGAAACAAAATTTAAAAAATATTGGCTTGATATTCCTTCTATTTTTTGTTATGCATGCATTATGGATCCTAGATATAAATTAAGAGGAGTATGTCTTATGGTTAATAAAATTTCTCACAATTTACAAACTACTCCTAAAGTTTCTGATGATCAAATAACTAATGGTATTGCCAGTTTATTTTCTTCTTATGAATCTAAATATTCTAATGTTTCTCGTTTACATGTTGGTGTTTCATCACATGCTAGTTCAAGCAGTGGAGGTGGAAATATTGTGCATTCACAATTTGGTATTGAAGATATTTGGAGTCAACTAGAAACAGATGTTCACTCTAGTTCTATGAGAAATGAACTAGACATTTATTTTGACACTCGATATCACTTTTCACGCGAACAAAACTTTGATATTTTAGATTGGTGGAAAACATTTTCCACCACGTATCCTATTCTTTCTATAATGGCACGTGATCTACTAACACCTCCGGTCTCTACCGTAGCATCGGAGTCTGCTTTTAGTGCAGGTGGACGTGTGTACGATGAACGCCGAGGACGACTAGCACCCGATCTCGTGGAAGCTCTCATTTGCATGAAAGATTGGAACAACGCCATTACGAGAAACCAACAACAAGAGGACGAAATACTTGAAGTACTTAAACATTTGGATGTTGAAGATTAACATTGTAACTTTTTTGACATTTTGTACATGATTGACAATTACATGGGTGCCAACCTAGTTGGGATGTATGTAATTTGTAGTGATGCAAATGTCAAATTATTAGTTGTATACTTAAATTTTTTTTCGGCTAAAAATTTGTATGTAATATACAATTTATAAAATTAATTTCATAATTATTATTTTTATAAAAAATAATTTTATTTGTGTCGGTTGAGCTCGTTAGGCTCGACTCGGCTCGTTCGGCTCGTGGCTCGCGAGCCTTCTCGGGTTAAAAAAAATTTCGGATTGGCTCGTCAGGCTCGACTGTTAGACTCGTTAGGCTCGTTGAGCTCGGCTCGCTAAGCTCGACAGGCTCGATGAGCCAGGCCTTGATAGGCTCGGCTCGGCTCGGCTCGGCTCGGCTCGCTCGTTTGCCACCTCTACTTGACCACAGGCAACTGCTTGATTCCCTTCGCCTCCATTATCTCCTTGGCTGTTTCTAGATCAGCATCTGGACAGCAGGTAAATATTTCGTGTTCGTGACCCTGATGGCCGATCTTCCGTGTACATATAGAGGAAACATATGTATCATTCGTTTGCAGTGATTTCAGAATTTTCTCAGTTTAAAGCAAATCTGGGAGAAGACCATCAAATCAAGATGATTGGCGAAAGGAGATGGAGATAGAATAACATCGATGAGGAAATGCAGACCACCAATATAGGACATAGATGCCGCCTTCATAGGAGATGTCGATTCACAAGAGCCCTCCACCTATGAAGAAGCATCAAAGTACAAGAGGCAATGTGTGAAGAGATCGAGCCCCTTGAAGAAAACCAAACATGAGATTTGGTACCCAAACTTGATGAAGTTAGTTCGATGTCATGCAAGCAGATTTATAAGGTGAAGACGCTTCCAGATGGAACGATGAAAATGTACAAGGCTCGACTTGTCGCCCACGAATTCTCTGCGGCCATTTGATTGGATATTCGTAAGTAGCTTTTTTACTCGTAACCAATCCCCCGACTCTTCGCGCTCCGCCTCCCATTCATCTTTCTTCGTATTGTGTGTGAGCTTTCCAGGGTTAAGTAACAAAATAACAAACACCATAGTTTTTCGATCTAACAAAACCCACACCACCAAAATCACTCTTCTGAGGGATTGATCAAAACAGCAAGATCAAAACTTCAGAAACACAAAAACTTGTTAGCCATATATCGGATTTCCCCCCATCATAATTTCTACGAAATGAAAATCGTGGGAGTTCAATCAATTTCAGATTGTTTTAAATTGGCAGCTAAAATCTTCATGGTGGTAAGGAGTTACGGCTTTCGGGAGATGCAAGGACAAAGAGAGCACTAACCTTGTAGCTTTTTGGATAGGAGAAATAAATAGGGGTTGGGATAAAGCTCTCTTTCATTTGTAATTTTTTAACATACAAGAGGCTGCATGTTTTATTAATACATAACATATCATCATCGTGTTGAAGCAAAATCCAGAAACATTCAATATTACATATAAGTTGGATTCTCACGGTTTACCTTCGACCATTCCTCCGTTGGTCACCATTCCTTCTGGACATTTTCCTGTAACTAGCTTCCAGTCTAATGACCACTCGGACCAGCCAGAGAGGCCTTCCCATTTCCAGCACCATGTATCCCAACGATATCCCCATCCCCATCCCGCTCCCGAAACCCAACACCACGTACTTCCACTCCAGCCACCCTCCGCCCTCCTCTCCACCGTCCTTTCCTTTCGACGGTGGCTGCACTGCCGGACCGCACGATCTCGTGAGCGGAATACCACAGAGTTCGGGATTTCCTTGGAATGAACTATTTGAAAAGGTGTTGAAGTGTCCTCCCAGTGGTATAGGCCCCGTGAGGTTGTTCCTTGAGAGGTCCAAAAATCCAAGGAATGTCATCTTCACCAAATCCTGTGGAATTTCTCCCATTAAATGGTTAGAGGAGAGGTCCAATGATTCAAGATCTGTCAAATTCCCAACTGATGGAGGGATCGTTCCCTTAAAACAGTTGTGAGATAAATTCAGACCCTTGAGCGATCTAAGTAATCCAATACTTTTAGGAATCTCTCCTTGAAAGTGGTTACTCGATAAGTCGAGCAGCGCAAATCGAATATTGATCTTCACCATCTCCGTCTCGACCCCTTTCAAGTCGATCATCACCGAGTAATATTCCTCATTCCCATAATACAAAGGCATATTTAGATCCCCAAAGGAATTGTAAATATTGTCTCGAGCCATGCCAAGCAATTCACCGATGAATTTGTCCGTTATGTTACCCTCAAAATTATTGTTGGAGAGGTCCATAATGCGTACCTGGGAGAAGTTGTGAGTTTCCATGGAACTAAGAACATCTCCATAAAAATTGTTGGATCTTAAACTGAGTATCGCTAACGGAAGATCCCCCAACCATCTAGGGAACAAATCCGCTATATTGTTGCCGCCAAGATCCAATGCTTTCAAACTTTTACAGTTGGATAGAGATCTCGGCAAGGCACCCTCGAATTGATTTCTGCTGAGATCAAGTGACGTCAGCAAACTTCCTTTATGAAAAATCTCTGGAATCTTACCACCCAACTTATTCTCACGTAGGTTCAAGTAAATGAGATGGACGGTGAGGTACTTTAGGCAATCAGGGAGGGTACCCATGAGAGCATTATGTGACAGGTCAAGGGTCCGGAGAGTGGTGTTACAAATAAGTGAAGAGATCTCCCCCGAAAAATAGTTATTGGAAACCAAGTAGGAGTCGGATACATAAGGAGGTAGTGGAAGGGTACCTTCCAATTTATTGTCCGACAAATTGATATCAAAAATGGATGTGGTGGACAACCAAGTGGGAGGAGCACCGTTGATGTTGTTGTAGCTGACATCAAGAATCATCAAAGATGTGCAGTTGGCCAAGGACGTAGGCAGTGGCCCGGTCAACGAATTGTTGCTCAAGCTCAATAAGTCTAAACTTGTAAGATTGTCGAGACATTGAGGAATGGCACCTGTCAAATGATTTTGACTCAAGTCTAATGCAGACAAAGAAGTCAGTTGGCAAATGGACGAAGGGATACTCCCTCTGAAACGATTCTTCTGTCCTTGAAAATCTTGTATGGAAGTTGGAAGCATGGGGAGTGTCCCTTCCAACATGTTGCTATCGACATAAAAGTTGCACAAAGATGTGAGGTTGGCCAAGGAGGGTGGCAGTGGCCCACTCAATGAATTGTTGCTCAACTCCAAATCCTGTAATTTCGTAAGGTTACCCAGACACTGAGGAATGACCCCTGTCAAATGATTTCCAACTAAGTTTACGGAGGACAGAGAAGTCAGCCGGCATATGAACGGAGAGATGCTCCCCCTGATAATATTATCATAGAGATTCAATCCCGCCAAGGCCTCTATTCCGATGCTCCAGAGCCAGTCGGGGATCTCTTGAATCATGTTCCCCGAGAGGTCTAGAAATCCCAGTTCCTCTGAACGAGACAAGAAGGAAGGGAACTTGCTCAAATTGCAACTCTCCATGTTCAAAGTTTGAAGCTTCGGCAATGAGAAGCCGTGGTTTGCATCCTCACCAAAGACGGAGATCCCAGACAGATTGAGGTAGTGGAGATCCTCCATGGTCGACAGTATCCCCAAGTCAATGGTGAACTCGTTACCTGATAGATCCAAGGAAGTCAATCGCGAGAGGTTTCCAATTGAATTGGGAACTGCTCCCGTGAAATTGGAATTTGAGAGATCAAAGTATTCCAACTGCGCGAGCATGCCAATCTCCATTGGTACAGTTGAACCGAGAAAGTCACTTCCAGCAAGGGCGAGTCGACGTAGGTGACGAAGGGAAAACAGTGGGCTGCTGGAATTGATGGAGCCTCGAAGGTCAGCGAAGGTCAAGTCGAGGCCGATGATGTCTCCGGTAGAATTGTCACAGGTGACACCCTGCCAGGAGCAGCAATCCTGAACCCCTCTCCACGAGGCAAGCTGAGGACCAGTGATAGAGAGGGTGTGTATAAAACGAAGCAGGGCGAGTCTCTGGTCAGGACGACAGGAGAAAGAAGATGAGGATGGTGAAGCCACCAGGAGGTGGTGGTTGGGAAGGCAAACGAGTAAGAAGAAGAAGCAGAGGATGATGAAACCACCTGCATCTCGTCTCATGTTTTGGCAAATTTTTGTTACTCAAGTGAGGAATTGGGGTTGTGTCATTTATACTGCACTGTAAACACTCTACACTACTTTTTCTTATTCAATGTATAGATTTTTGTATCAATCATCTTTTTTTATTTTTTAAAAAGAAGTATTCCTGGAGGTACTAAAAAGGTGACAATCATCTATCTTTAAAAAAGAACACGGCATTTTAAAAGCAACCAATTTTAAAAGCACTGGGGAAAGACTAGTTTCTTTCCAAGGCTCTGGAGGGAGTTCATCCACAAGCCAAACATTTTATTCCTCAGAAAGCAAACTTTTGCCCATACCCAGAGACTCAAACAAAGTCTCATGGTGTGGTGTTTCCATCAGAAACAAATGACCGATGACTTAGACGAGACGTAGACGACCACCCGAGTCTAAGTCTTCTTACGGACACCGCGATACACGCTTCATTTTTTTTTTTCTTTATAAGTCGGCATGCTAAACTTTGCCGTATAAGAAGAGATTTATTTCATAAGGATTAATTATTTTAAGTTGTTGATCCAAATTTAATTGATGTGGGAATTATATCCGATGTTTCGCCGTGTTAATTTGCGAAATGACAATCTTCAAAGAATAGGTTCTCTTCTAAGATAAACCTTTTTTCTTTTGAAAAAAGAAATGATGGTGACTAAACCTTTTGTTTTTCCTCAAAGTAATGGTGAGAATGGCACGTCTAGGTTCTTTCTCAAAAAGTAGCTTTGATAAATGATAATACCAAGTCCACAAAAACTGAGGGACAGCGATATCAGTAGTTTTTGTAGTTCAAGTGGACACTTTTAGATCCGAAAAACAAAAGTTAGGACATCAATTGTCATAACGGGGTGTGCAAAGCGTTTCTTTTGGCTTCTAAACCAGACACTTTGTTTCTCAATCCTTGGCACAGTGATCTTCTGAAGTGAGTTTTTGAGGTAAAACCGGGTTTCATTGTTCTGTTTTCACGAGAGGTTTCGTCTTTAACTTCAGTACGAACATAGCCCTTCCCTTAGCGAAGTTATGTTGCTTTCCCTTTTACCAAATACCACTCAACTCTTCGTGCGCTCTGCCACCTCGTACCTTTCGGGTTCCCTGGCTTTAACTCTGTTTTGTGTCCGGCCCCCTTCAATCGCACCATGCTTAGTCTTATCATCTTAGTCCTCAGCGTTGCTAGTTATCTCCACATTCCAAAGCACTCGAAGTTCCTCACCTCACATCTTCTTCCTGTTCCTCGCCTTTGTGGATCCCTCATCATTCTTGTTGCCTCTATACATAAAATATGATCGAGGCAATATGGTGGTAGGCATGGACTTAGCTTGACTTCGAGTTTTTAACATTCAGAGATGCACTTTGTTCAATGTTTAGTAAAAACTTGGACAAATCTCATCTAAAAATTGGTAATGGCAGGCCAAGAGAACTCAAGGCTGAGCCTTTCTCTTTTCTTCTCAACGAGTTGAATAAAATCAGTTTTTGGTAATGATCTCCTTCCTGTTCCATGTTCGTGGATCCCCAGTCTTCGTTTGTCCTCATCCTTTTTTACCATTCCAACGATTCAAATCCAGAGGAAATTCTCCTATATCAGGTGATGCAGGTTCTCTCATCGTTGGGTTGATATGGTGGTGGTCGGCTTCATCGACTTGGCTTGTTATTGCAGGAATTTGTTCACCCCTGATTTGTCAATCTCATTGTTGAGAGGTCATCTTTGTCTTCACTGTGAGTCCCAAGTCCCATTGCGAGCGCCAACCGCCATGACCATGCAGCATGGGGATGCCACAACGTTCTGCGGGGTGGATGGGCAGACAGCGTGCAAGCCGGCTATCATCATGGGGGCCAACCCCGGTAGACGCTGCACCCGATTGGTGCGAGGTGCTGACAGGGGAGGACGGCGTCGTCACTCCTCCAGGTGGTTTGGGAGCACCATGGGTAGTGTGTGTCGTTCACTTGTGTGTAGTCTGTCGTCCCCATTTTTGCACATCCTCGAGGCCAGCAAAATAATACAATAATAATTCGATAAGGCATTATCCTCGTAACCCCCCTACTAATCCCTATCCGGTCACCCAGTAATTTTTTAAGAAAAGCCCAACAGGCAATCAAGGGAATGGAACAAGCAAAAGGACCGGTAAGAAAACGACAGACTTGCAATATGGTAAAGAAAGTATCAAACCGATGGCGGAGATTTGCAGTCAACCGTCGTATCTTCCTGCCTAGCCTACCTACCTACCTACATAACCTGCCTACTAAGGCCTGTGGGCCCCGCAGATTCCTCTGATGGAAAAGGTGAAACTACGAAAAGACGATCCGACGGTTAGGATTCCTTGGACTAAAGATCAACGGGCAGAGAAGCGGTGTGGGGATCCGAACTAAGCTTCCTCGACCTCGGCGGACTTCTTCACCGGGGCGGAGATGATCCAGGTGAAGCCGAAGGGATCCACCACCACCTTCTCAGCTCGAACGCCGCCGTCGGTCTCTGCGACCTCTCCGCCTTCCAGAATGGCTCCTGCCTTCACCGCATTCGCCACCGCTAGGTCAACCTCCTCGGTCTCCAGGACGATGGCGCTCTTGGTTCCCTTCGTCTCTGGCCTACATTTTCCAAAAGCAGGAAGAAACATTTACTTATCATGACGAACGACACCGCCGCACTCGCTTAAACCTCCTACCGGGCGCAAAAGGAGAGGAGCGACGTCAGCAGTAATGAAAAAGGTCCGGGGATTCCACGTCCATATCACGGCCGACGCTCGAAAAACTTTAACTACCGACCAGCGAACGCTTTGCATTGTAAGGACGACGAATGGAGACGAGAAACAAGGAAGGCGTAACCAACGAAAGTGAACAAGCAAGGGCTCTTACTCAGCAGCAGGAAAAGGAGCATCGGCGTTGTCAGAGACCAGGATAGCCAGGCCGGCGAGGACAATCTGAGAAGAGAGGACGAGAGGAGCCTCCTGGTCGGCCTTGCGCTTGGGATGGAAACTACGGCCGAGCTCCTCCGCGCCAAACGCGGCCTTGTAGAAAGCCACGGCATCGCTAGCCCTGGGAGCATCAACCATCAGCTGAGGCTTCGCGGCCGTGAAGACCACCGGGGGAGCCGCTCCACCGCCGTTCTGAGCCTCCGTGTGAGCCATGAGGGAGAAGGCTGCAAAAACAAGGAAAGCTAGAGAGAGACTCGGGTGGAAACGGAAACCCTAAGAGAGAGAGAGAGAGAGAGAGAGAGGAGGACGTGGAGGAAGCAGGGAGACGACAAATGAACAGTGCGGGCTGGTGTCCTCCTTTTTCACATGTAAGCGGGGAAACGGAACCGTTTCAATTTCCTGGTTCCGTCGTACGTAAATTATCCCCCCGAGGGGTGAAACCGGGAATTCACGC
The DNA here is from genome assembly GCA_023653495.1 of Melastoma candidum. NCBI lineage: Eukaryota > Viridiplantae > Streptophyta > Magnoliopsida > Myrtales > Melastomataceae > Melastoma > Melastoma candidum. The sequence goes on from CM042887.1 coordinate 1,773,011, forward strand.
CCCGCTTTGTTCGGGAGATGAAATGACTTTCTTTTCCTCACTTGCCTCGAGATGAGTTTTTAAAAATGAGATAGAGAAAGGACAATAAAATTGTTCGGTCAATTAAGACTTTTCACTGGGGTCGAGTGGAGTGGTGTTTAATAGTCGTGAAAATATACTTTATGGCCTTTGAGACAACTTGGGCTGTGAATCCATCATGCGCGGGTTCAATTCCCGTGGTTCGCACGTCATTATATTAAGCTTTATCGATTTATCTTTGAATTTATCAAATTAAAAAGAAAGGACTAATTTTTAATTTTTATAAATTTTGAATTTCTTTTAACAAAAAGACTAACAATCACCTGATAATATATTCATTCGTTTCATATTAGTAGCAGCCTCTAATAGAATATCATCTCACTCTTTTATCATTATGTGATTTTTTGACAGCATGAGTAATTATTATCAACTTCGATCTTCAATCCACTTCACTTATTTATCAAAATTTTAAAATAAAAAAAAATATAAAATTATTTTTTATTTTTTTAATCGATAAAAAAAGTTTATTTGTATTAACGCGTGATAAAATTTAATGATAATAAAATTATATAATAAGTTAAGTTAAAGATAAGATAAAAATTTAACTTAAAATTAAGGTAGCAAATTGATATTTTACCTTTATACCTGGACACTTTTTAGGTGAAAATCAATTTACTCTCTCGGTCTTGCCGATCTGCGTGCAGCTGCAAGGCTCTGTTTCGGGGAAATATTCGGGAAATCTCAACGGTTATAAAGCGTTAGGGTCTAGGAATATTTAATGGGCCATACAAAGACGACCAAACAAAGCATAACCCCAGCCAAATCGAACGCTTCACCTAAAACCCCTCCCCCCTTCGACGACGATGCTGTTGCGGAGCAAACTCCTCTTCCTCCTCCCGTTTCCTTCTTCACCGTCCCCTCCTGCGGCGGTCAAGCCTTCCTCCGGATTGTTTGTTCCCGTACCTTCTCCACTGAGCTGTAACCAGGTCACCTCCCTCCTGCAGGAGATGGATTACCTTGGTAACTTTTTCCCGTTTTGCTTTACCTTGTTTGGTCAATTGTTCCTGCCATTGATTTTTTATAGTCTTTTGTGTCGGGACGTGAGTCAATGGCCTTTGAGGAAGAACTATTGCTCTTAGCCGGGGATGGCGGAGGCACTTATGATGGTTGTGGAGATGGATTTCCCGGGATTCTGCTCGTATTTAGCGCCACTGCCGGCTAGATTGTCGGTGGTTGTGTTCCTAACAGGGCGGGGCTGCATTGATGTGTGCTATGTCGATCCTCGTGATTGTACTTGGATGAAGATAAGAAGATGAATGATGCGTCTGAGATAGCAGCAGTTGAACTACTCGTGCAAGGAGTGATTGGGAAAAGGGTGGATGTGATGGAATCGGGATTCATGATGGCATTGGATTACATGATCCAGTTGGCTCAAAGAGACCAGGATGATGAGGTACTACGGTAACAATTATTTCAATTCATATAAAGCCAGCCAAAATTTTGGCGGAGTTTCTCCGCTTTTTTTGTTTTGGATTCATCATGTCCTCGAATTTGCAAATGACCCCTGGTTTGATAGTCTTTCCACATACTGTAGATTGCGTCCACTTTCTTGATTACATGAATGACAATGTTCCTCACATTATACCTTGCATCACCAATTCTATGTACCTTCTTCAATTTCCTCCCTTAATATATGGTTTCACCTTCACCATTGATATAAACTGGCAGGGTGCAATTTATTTCTGAAAGTTCATTCATATTATTTATTTGTTGTAGGTTTCATTGGTATAGCGAAAGGCACTTTTGGAAGTGATAAAGGAGACTGTACTATCCCATTTAAAAAAAGTGTCCTCCCCATGTAAGTATCTTTCTTGCTTACGCATCCTCATGCCTATAAGTTGAAAGTAACTGAATCTGATGATATCTCCTTCCGTAGGTTCAGTTCGTTGGTTTGCCTTGTAGAACTCCACAGAAGGATAGCAGGCATGAGTTCTTACGCAGAGTGGCTGCAGTGGGTGGTGTATTTAAAGGTGATAACAGCACCCAGGCACATATTCCTGGGGCTAATTTAAACGACATTGCATGCCAAGCGGATGACTTATTGGAGGTAATTGAAGGAAATGGGATCCTAAGTTGCCGGCAATTCTGCTGAATGCTGATGCCTTTAGTCTTTGAAAATTAGAATAAAATCTCTTTGCAAATATTGCAGACCAGGGAATCACGGGAAGTAGTACCTGGTAGAGAGTTACTTGCACGGTTTGTTTCAATTAGAGAGGAAGCAAGGAACATGATGCGTGGAGGAATTCTTGATGAAAGAAATAATCGTGGATTGAGTACGCTTCCAGAGGCGTAAGTGAGCATTCAGTTAATGGCTGCTGCTTTTGCCGTTTGTTCTACCACTTTTTCTGCATCTCCACTTTTGTTTATTATTGAACAAAGATTTAGATTTCAATTGCTATCAGTACACTTCTTTCCTTCGTTGTAAGTCTTACTTTTATTTGTTTTCAGGTCAACTACTTAACTAAATTAGTAGCTCAAAAACCTGGGAAAGCTGTACAAGAAATGATCAAGAATGTCATGACAGTAAAAAGATGAAGGTGCAGATGATTATCCAGAGAATGTGCCTAGGGGCATTAGGGGACGAGTGGGTCCTGGATTGATATTTTTGGACGGGCCTGACCCCTTAGGGCACTGCTGTATCACTACTACTTTTTTTTTTTCAGGGAAGTTTCACTGGATGCAAGCCTCTTCCAGTGCGGCCTGGCATGTTCCTCAAGACAGTAACTAAGGTGCTACCAACTTATTCATGTATGGGACTTGCCTCCTGAAAAGTAACATGTTCCCAACAATCAATTAGGATATCTCGTTGCTGCAGATCACCGCATAAATTGTCGATGTTAGCCTTTCCCTGTATATATGTCTCAGGTTTTAGGTGGTACATAATCTGGGAATGTTCCTGGCATCACTGTGCAGCATTTGGAATGGGCATGACCTCTCTTGATGTCACTCACTCTTTGTGGGCCTGCACTGATGTGAGAATTCTGGATCATTTGCCTTGGGTAAATGATCATCCGGCTGCAGATTCTGTTTTGGCCACACTTCAGGGCTTACTTTGTTTCCTTGATAATTTTATTAGGGAGTTCCTTTCTCGTGGTCAATCGCGTGGTATTTACCCGTTTCTGTGTGGCCTTCTTATTCATTTTTTTAGGTGGTGCATCAGAATACTCTTGAAGTACTTCAGGAAATAACATTTTGAACTCTCAATGTCAGGATGAGAATATCTACTGAAAATTTTGTTGGTGCTTTAAGTTTGGCGAATGACTTGTTATACTTGACAGTTAATGGTTCATTTCAGTATCTGTGATTCTTCATGCCTCTTATATTATTTTTTGTTTCCAGCACAGATGCAAATTGGAGTGTGAAAAGTTTTCCGTGTGAGATTCTTGGTGCCAAAACAAAAACAGAAGGCACCGATGCAATTCCAACTCACAGCTGAATCTCTCTATTGAACGCAAAATGAGTGATTACATCTCTATGTCAAAGCCCTCCCGCAGATCGGAAGATGCTAATAAATGATCCATTTCCCATTCACACTCATCCTCCCCATCCCCTTTCTGTGTTTTCTGTTGCAGAGTCTATTTACTACCCTATCCTCCCGCCATTCCTCATACTATGGCCACAGGCCATTCGTCCCTCCTGTCCAGATCTCCTCACAACACGTTTCCATGCCTTGTATACTTTTAGTTGATGGTGAGTTCCCTTTCTCAAACACTGGTTTATCCCTGCTTCTTGCGTATTGAAGGCACTCGGTTATGTATAAATTGCCTTCCTGTTTGATGTAGGAGGACGGAGTTATTCTTGTGCAAGAAATGTCAAAGAGGTGGTGGAAGGTGAGACGATAATAATGAAGAAGCCGCCTCGTATTTAAGCACATGAAAAATCTTTAGTTGGTGGCTATCTTTTTGTTGCCTCCCTAATCTTGTTGTCGATTTTGGCTTGTGTTGTGAGCCTGGCTGCTTTAGATGCCTGGTGGGATGCATGATTGAAGATGCGCCATCATCCGCCATAGATTCCAAGTCTTTTATGTTTCCGAAAAGTAATGCTTAAGATATGTCGGGATTCATGTCTAGGGATTATACTCGTGAACTCTAGATCATCAGTAGGTTTAGGTTGATTAATGCCAGGGAGGTTTTCTTTTTGCAAGACTAATGATGACCCTTCTGTTCATCGCCGATGACCTTCTGGGCACATACCTCGTGCTTATAAGCCGTTCTAGCTAGTTGGTGACCATGGATGGGGCTCCTCTGCATAACAAGCCTGGCTATTTGAATTCCCATATGCGATACGTGAGTCGGATCTATGCCGTGTCAAGGGGAAATTCATACGATCTCGGCAGATCTTTTTGGCTTTTTATTCTTTCCCAATGTAGAGCCAAAATATGTTGGACGGTGTCTTATCTTGAGGGCTGTCGATCTCATGCTTAAATGCCAAGTCAAATATTCTCTCATGTGGCAACAAGAATCATCATTCACATCTAATCCAACGTTTTGTCTGGCGCAGGTGGGGAGAACTGATTCCATGGTTAGATGGAAGATTGGGATTCTTCCTAGAGCCGAGCTTCTTAATTAGAAGAAAATGGGCGTGATGTGCTGCCGATGCTCTACGAAACGGTATGATCTTAGCACGTAGGTTACCGCATCGTATGAATGCGTCCCGAGATTCCATCTATGGATGTGTATGTGTGTGTGTATACATATGAAGAAAAACCAGAGGGATGCCGGGGGGGAGGAGGTAACGTGAACCACTTAAGCATCTCTCTGGGTTGGGAATTCAATTTTGTCAAAACTTAATCAAGTAAAGAAAAGGAGGTGGTGGGGGGGATGCCATCTTGACGTGATTGGCAATTTTAGTGTGGTCCTGTGAGGGATGATTGACATGGGGACGATTGATTTTTTCTTTATGTGTTTTATTGGGGGTGCGTCTTGCTTATTTAGCCCGTAAGCATAATTATGGGGTCGGTTGATTAGTCTTAATCCTTGTGGGAAATTTGTATGGATGCTGTGTTTGGACAAGCATCGGAGGCCCACCCATGTGTCTCCATTTCTTGCCCCCTCCCCTTCTTTCACCTTTGTTTTTCGTCTATCCAGTTTTGAAGAACAACCCCTTTTTTAGCATAAGTATTTGAATCGTTGGGGATGGGGGGTGGTGTTTTGATGAATTTTATATTGAAAGAACAAACAAAGCGTGGGGCCACACGCTACAAAAAGGAAAGGGAGTGATTGAGAAGAAGCAGCATGTGCTCTCATATGGGTTGGATGGGGTGGGGGGGCCCTCTTCCTTTAAAGTCCTTTTTAACCATTCCCTAATCTCCTTACTTCCTCCCCACCCCTACCCAACTTGACAACGATCCGAGGAAAGAATCATCCCCTCCCTCCCTCCCCCCCCCCCCCCCTTTCCTCCCACCCCACCCCACCCCACCCCACAACCATTGTTGTCACTCTATTCCTGTGAGCAAAGCCTCCGGACAGGGACGCTTGCGCGGCCTGTTAGTACACGTCGCACGCCCCTTACGGATCGAACGAATGAGCACGGTGCTACTTAGTTAAGCCATTATTGGTGCCGCGAAGCTTTCACAACCCCTTTGCACTTGTTCTCTATATATATATATATATATGGTTGCTTCAAGTCATAGGTTCGCCCCCACCCGACCCTTCACTTGAGTGTGAGTTTCAGTATTCGAATTGTCGTCTGTCATATCTGAGAAATTTCCCAGTATTATTATTACATCCTCGGCATAAAAAGGCTTGTTGGCCCCTCTTCCTGTCAGACACCAAATCTTTTCTTCAGCCCCGCCATGTTCTATGTTGCCCGTACTAAGGTTAACAGAAAACCCTAAGTCTAAAGTCCTCTGCAGGCGAGAAGATATCATGATGAATCCTGGCAGTTTGCGCTCGAATTTCACCAGGATTTTCCTCCGGTCCTTGTCGAGAATAAATGGTGGCTGTGCCTCTTCCCCTCGCGGGAGGGCCCTTGGTAAGCATCGCTCCATCAAGATAGCCGCGTATGCCTCTATGGCCTCTGTGGTCGGGACGAGGAGGGCTTGGAGCCGTGAGGTGCTCCGGAGGATCAGGCACGGCGGTGTACGAAGGATCTCGAGGAGGTCCTCGGAGTTTCCTGTGGGCTGGAAAGAGCCGGGGTATGGGAAGAAGCTTAAGAAGGAGGCCGGGATGAGGAGGAAGGCCGGGGATGGGAACGAGGGGTGTAGTATTCGAGTCACGAGGAAGAAGCTGAGGAGGCTCGTGCCGGGGGGAGAAGGGATGGAGTTCCACAGGCTGTTGGAAGAAACGGCGCACTACATCGAGTGTTTGAGGACTCAAGTCGAGGTGATGAGAAGCATCGCAGATTACTACACGCCTGTTTAGCCGTGGAGGAAACGCCTAACACTGAGAAGATGAACACCTTCTATGCATCCCAAAGGTATTTTACTTTGGAAAAGAAAACAAGGATTCACGAAACAAGCACACATCCAAATGAACCGAGATCTGTCAATAAATTTCTTATCGATCTGTGGTTTACTCGAGTCATATACCAGGCCTTTGCACATAACATATGTATGTCTGACGAAACTTGGAGGCGAGTATGTGTTGAATTCGCAGCTCTCTTTGTATCGATCCATAGCGAAATTCGAAGTTCGTGGAAGGATTGTAAGGAGATAAGGCGGTTCTTACTTTCAGTAAGGGGGGGAATCTAGTTGTTCTTTGGGACATCGGATGTGGTCCAATTAGTTCGTGATTATGCCCCATCTTCTTTAAAATGTTCTGCTCCACCGAAACCCTCCCTCGCCATGTGCTTCATTCCTTTTTTCTATATCAGATTAAGTTATGGCCACTAACTATGGATTATCCTAAGCATAACATATTCGTCATCTTCGTCACAGCGAAGTCCAGTTAGTTCGAGAAAAAGAAGAGTGGGTCGATGTCGAATTTGTAACCTATACCTAATCTCGCAGTTGTTGGTAGTCCTAAAGGTAGACTCGACGACTCTTGTTCGGTTAGTGGTTCATTAGTTGTAGTCAGCCGCCAATGCTGCTATTATTATAGACGTTGATCTCCCGGGAGCGTCATATCTCGAGATCAGTTTTTCACACCCTCGTGATCGATGACTACAAGTCTGTTTTCGGAAAGCTTTATATTCGTTATAGATCTGTAGGAAATGTCGATGTCGAAGCTGGTCCTGGTCTTTACCAATGTCTAATCTGTGTTTCGAGTGGCCGGGATCGATTTTTCAAGCTCGTGACAGTTAACTGCCAAACAGATTCCGAAGCAACTGCAAAGAAAACTGAAACCAGCGGCGAGATTACCAACTAGACCAATCCGGTACCGTCGACTTTGCCGTGATCCTGAATGAAGAATGACCTCATCGGTTCGGTTGTCTTGTCGCCATCGATTCACAACAGAGAAGAATTAATTCCCAGAAAATCGAGAAGGGGCAACGCGACGGAATGTAAAAACTCGAGGGACTTCACGTAGTGTTGGACTGAAACATTACGGACGTCGTCATCGTCGCGTCTCGTCGTTAATCCTCCATCGTCGTCCTGCAGGTGTCGCTAATCTTTCTGTATAGTTTTCCCCGATGATTCACATGGCGCCCGTCGCTATAACTTTTCTTTCACCAGACGGGAATATGGAAATGGATGGAGTGTATGGACCGACAGATCGTTAAACTGGGCTTGTTCGGTCGGTCTGTCGGAGCCGAATAGTCTCAAGCCCAGTTTCCGAAGAACCGAAACCCCTATGTCTCCGGGCTCGATTCGATTGCCGGCCCAATCACCGAGAGACTCCCTTCTCCTTTTACCGTTTTCCCTCCCGTCTCGTCTGCCAAGACAACTCGAGGCCACAGTGAACAGGCTGATGGGCTCCACCTGGGTCAAAAAGGACCCGTGACGTTGTCAGAAGTAGTCGTTGTAGCAAGAGGCAGCCGACGGCAGTGGCCCTGCGCTGTGGTGGTGGGTGGGGCCGGAACCCAGAATATTTTCCCCCCCATTTCCTTCCCGGATCGTATTTCCTTTCACACCGAAGCAAAAGCAAGCGACTTTACCTGGATTTCTTCCCTTTATCCCGGCCAACCGACCGAGTGCCTTTTTATTTGCCCCGGACGCGGTGGTGATATGGGTGGGTCGCGGTTTGTGGTGATCTTGGGTTGAGCAGGGTTGGCACGGTTCGGGGAATGCTGAGGATGCCTGGACATCCTCGTACTCCTCTGGGTCTGCTCATATTGTTACTTGGTTTCTGGGTGCTCTGTTTTCCGGATCTTGGGTCCGCGGGTGACCCTTATGTGTTCTTCGACTGGACCGTGTCTTATCTCTCCGCTTCTCCCCTTGGAGCGAAGCAACAGGTTGCGCTTTCTCTTGCTTCCGATGAATGCTCCTGTGTACTTGTGCAGTTTTCATGTTTCTCGAGGATGATTTGCTTTGCTCTCTTCTTTTGTTGCTATTACAGGTGATTGGCATCAACGGGCAATTCCCTGGGCCGATTCTTAATGTTACAACCAACTGGAATGTTGTGATTAATGTCAGGAATGATCTTGATGAGCCCTTGCTTTTGACATGGTAATGCGTGGTAGTGTGCTGCTGCCTATCTCGTTGGCGGAGAGGTTTAGGCCTGCCGATTGTGGATCATGTTCTTGTTTCCTGTGACAGGAACGGCATACAACAAAGGAAAAACTCTTGGCAAGACGGTGTGTCAGGAACGAACTGTCCGATTCCTGCAGGATGGAATTGGACGTATGAGTTCCAGATGAAGGATCAAATAGGGAGCTTCTTTTATTTCCCGTCACTCAACTTCCACAGAGCCGCGGGAGGGTTTGGAGGGATCGTTGTTAATAACAGAGATGTGATCCCGCTACCTTTCAGTTTTCCGGATGGGGACATTACAATACTCATTGGTGATTGGTACAGTAAGAGTCACAAGGTCAGCATCAACTATCTGTTTTTTCGATTATTCTGGTTGAACTGCAAATTTGCTGTGGTGGCGGGAACTGATGTTAATGCTTACCTGAAGACAGAAGCTGAGAAAAGATATCGGAAACCGTAAAGACATGGGAGATCCAGATGGTATCTTAATAAATGGGCTCGGTCCCTACCAGTACGATAAGGAGGTTGTCTCCGATGGTGTTGCCTACCAGATCATTAGTGTCGATCCTGGTAAGAGTTACATGAATGTAGAAATAGGTCGAACACCTCATTAGTCCCTTTAAATGGTTAGGCTCGTTTTATGGTTTTTTGATACTCATACTCGTTTTCTGGCCGAGCAGGAAAGACTTACCGCTTCCGGGTGCACAATGTCGGTATTTCAACCTCTTTAAATTTCAGGATCCAAAACCATAACTTGCTTCTCGTGGAGACCGAAGGATCATACACAATTCAGCAAGCTTATTCCGATATGGATATTCATGTGGGTCAGTCATACTCATTCTTGGTCACAATGGATCAAAATGGTAGCACTGACTACTACATCGTTGCTACTCCGAAGTTTGTCAGTTCTTCTAAATTCAATGCATCAGCCGGTGTTGCAATCTTGCACTATTCTAATTCTCAAGGACCAGCATCGGGCCCTCTTCCTGATATTACCAGTGGAACCGATGCTTATTCTTCAATGAATCAAGCAAGATCAATAAGGTTGTTGCGATACCTCAATTAGAGTGCTTATGTTCTTTTGTTTTCTTTGTCGGGATTCATTGCATTCTCACAAAATTCCAAAAGGATAGGTGAAGAATTTGTGGCTGGCTGCCTTCAATTTCTTGTGACTAGAATCAACTTTTCAATCTGACTGCTACTTGCTGCCTCTTTTAGCCTTACCTGCCTCTTCATACTGTTCTAAATAACAGCTGACTCCTTGACATGTTTGATTATCAGATGGAATGTAACTGCCAGTGCTGCCCGTCCCAACCCGCAAGGTTCCTTTAAGTATGGTGATATCACGGTTACAGATGTATATGTTATCGAAAACAAGCCTCTGGAGCTCATTGATGGGGAGTGGCGGGCCACCTTGAATGGTATCTCCTACTTTGCGCCTTCGACTCCCCTGAAGCTGGCACAGCAATTCAACATCTCTGGCGTTTACAAGCTCGATTTCCCAAACAGACACATGAATAGAACCGCCAAAGTGGATACGTCCTTGATTAACGGTACTTTCAAGGGTTTCACGGAAATCATATTTCAGAACAATGACAGTTTAGTTCAGAACTACCATCTGGATGGCTATGCATTCTTTGTTGTGGGGTGAGAGCTCGACGATGCTCCCAAGTTCTTGTTGGTTAAGGTCGATTAGTGTCGCGATTGGTCTGATTTCCATTTTCTGAGCCGAACAGGATGGATTTTGGAGTGTGGACTGAAAATAGCAGGGCAACTTATAACAAATGGGATGGAGTAGCTCGATCCACCGTGCAGGTACTCCCCCTTCATTCTCTGAGACAAGACAGTCTTTCGCTGAAATGGGCTCCTACGGAATCCGCAGGTCTTTCCCGGAGCTTGGACGGCAATCTTGGTCTACCTCGACAACGCCGGCGTATGGAACCTCCGGACGGAGAATCTTGATTCATGGTATCTCGGCCAAGAACTGTACATGAGTGTTGTCAACCCGGAGATGGATAACACTGAGAACTCTTTGCCAGACAACGTCATATACTGCGGCGTCCTCTCTTCGTTGCAAAGGTAAAATGGCTTCTGAATCTCACCTACTCCCGGTTACATAACCATGCGCCTCTCATAATGAAATAAAACGCTGGGAAAAATCTGCTATTGCTGCAGCGATCAGGCACAGAGGATCCACTTCTCCGCGGCCCCGGCTCCACGCGCTAGCACAGCCTTCCTCCTCGCCTTAACGATAGCCGCGCTCGAACTTTCCCGCAAGTCATGATGCCACGCCGGAGTCAGTCGACCGGGAACTCCTCCATGATAGTGTGTTTCTGCTAATTCCACGTCCTTTTGTTTCTGGGGACACTCAAGCTACCAAAAAATGGGCCGCGATCGACAAGCAAAAATACCGTGAACGGCATTTTAGCCATACCCTTATTTTGCTCATTTCTTTTCTTCTTCTTCTTCTTCTTCTTCTTCCTTTTTTCTTTGTATCGGTCCCCAATTGGTAAGCTCACTTTGACGAATGAATTTTGAATTAGGCCGACAATGACATCCTCGTGCACACATCTTGCCTTTAAAACACATCTCATTCGCTCGAATTATGGCAACCCGATGCGGCGTGAAGGCGATGGTGGCGGCGACGACGATGTTGGCCATCTTGCTGGGAGTGTCTCTCTCCGCGCCCGTAGATTTTACATCCTGCTAGTTGATGAAAAACTTAAGAATGAAACCAAGAAAACTCAGCAAATCCTTCGTTCTCTCGTTTTTCATCTAAAAGGAAGAAAACTCAATAGCCTTCTTCTTCTTCTTTCTTCTTGACTTCATTCATCTGCATCACACTTGCCTTTTCATGCATTCCTCTCACCTCCCACAAGCTTGAATTTTGATTGCTCACACATCCCAGCGACTAACACACACTTTAAACTAACTGCACGAACTACAGCTTGAATCCACCAAGTTGACTTTTGAACCATTCTAACAATTATTACATGATCAGCACTTGAGACATTCCAACAACAACGAATAATGATGATATATTCTTAATAGCAATTCCTAATCAAGTCATGACCTGAACTGTGATATTCAAATGGATTGAGGGAGACATGTTTATCATTTCGGGAGTCATTGCCGCAATGCTTTTGTTCTTGGTTAGATGGAAATGCTGTTTGGGATGCACTTTCCACTGATTCCTTGACTGGAAAGTGCATCCTCATCTGATGTGCCTGGGTAGAGAAGATTGTATGGAATTCCTGCGGGCCCTCGTCTGTTCTTCAGTTCTCGGTTCTTGTTCCTCTTCGAGATCTTGATTCTTATTTCTCTGAGATTTGTTTTGAATTTGTCATGTAATTTTTGGATCTCTTCATTGCCATTTAACTCAAACTGGGGTCTCTGCCCCAGGAGCGGCTCATCTGAACCATGTCGTGACAGGACTTCCATCAATGCAACCCAAAGTATCGTCTCAGATTTTCTTGGCAACATCTTCAGGTAATACCCATCAGTGTCCCCAAGAAACTCGGCGAATTCCATGCTTCCTTCTTCCGGAATGTATGTTCTGCATAGTGGCGGCCGGTTTGGCGGGTAACTGGCATATGCATATTGACCAGAGCTTACTGCCGCGTGATGTGCAGAGGTGATCCATATGATAGTTGTGAGAGCTTGAATGAGATCAGGTAGCTTTTTCATGGAATACCAGCCGTCTTCTGGCTCATAGTGGTGGCCCACGTTCCGAATCTCAGACCACCATGCCTGAAGCTCCTTGTCCGATTCAACGGCAGCATCATCTCTGTAAAACAGCCAGCAGAATTCCTTTACCCAAGTCCAGATGGCCATCCATATATCGAGCCCATCTTTGCCATATGGATAGTCTTCAAAAATGAGCCTCACGCCAGCCGGCTCCTGCGGATCTTCCACAGCCATGCCTCTGCAATGATTATTCCAATAGATCATCATAAACGATTTGGTCCACACACAAATAAATTTGAGCGTACCTGCGGCATTATATTTGCCACCCGGTTCGGGAAGAGAGTTGATACCTTTTCAGCAAATCTGCTGGGAGGCCTTGTTCATTGAATCTCCATTCCTTGTACAGCTCAGAAGTCAGCTCCGTTGATGCTTCACCAGTGAACAAGGTTTTCTCCAGGAGTCCTCCACAGTTCACAATAATGCTTCGGTATAGCGCATTTATGTGGATGGTATCTCTGAAGTGAGGGCGTAACAGCCAGTGGACTGGATGCATCACGCTCAGTTGCCTTCTCGCGGCTATGATGAACGGCTCTATCACTGCATGTGTTTGTAACCTGAAAAATAATATGATCTTCTGCAGCAGTCTAGTAGAGATACCGAAAAGCAGGGTGTGATGAAACATTTCGTAGTTACCAGTGGGTTATGAGTTGATGGTAAGCGCAGTCATTTGCAGCCACGTGGGTCTTTGCTAGCTGCCAAATTGCGGAATTGATGCCTTCACTCCTGGGACAAAAGACCCCGCTGATCTCCAACTCCGATGATGATCCAGGCAAGGTTAGTTCTATCGCCACGGGCTTTAGAGTCGAGTCTCCTCTGAGGAATAACAGCGTTCTAGACGCGTAGGCACAGATACCCCTTGTGTCGTCTCTGCCTAGGAATGGTATGAGGTAATCATGATGATCCAAGATAAACATCCTGCATTGCTCCACAGCCTGCTCGGTAGTAAGGCCATCGAGGTTGTACTCTATGTATTCTTTCTTTATCAAGCTACTTATCCCACTTCTGCTTTGCGGGGGGAATTCCTGAAAACATCGAGTGTCTTCGACAGCATCTTCACGGAAATTAATAGTGTAAGAGTATGCCGATGTAGGACTTACCCGCAGCAGACAAACTCTAGTAGGATTTGTTCCTGCGAGCATCTGACGGGCAAACTCGTTGTCGTCCTTCCAGGCCCATCGGTTTGCTGGCGAACAGAGAAATCAATCGGACAGTAAATGAATGACTGACAACGTTAGCTTGTAGATCTTCAGGGAGGGAGTAGGTGGGTAATCACCTGTTAGGATACATGGTAACGGGAATTTTCTTGTCTTTTGTTTCCTCGTTTCAAGTATGGCCCTGTGATATTCCTTCGGAAGTATCTTCCTTGCTTCGTTGAGAGTATTCTCCTTCGGTGGCCCTCTGATGGCGGAAAATACCTCAAGTATCTCTTCGAACGAGTTGAAACTGCCTGAGTCCTCTTTCTGCGAGAATTCTGCCTCGTGATCAAGGTACAGGACCAAAGCCCGTGTAGCCCGTGCCTGCAGTTCAAGTAATTTTCTGGGGTGCATCTGGTCGTCTGGAGGAACGAAAATATCTAGATTGACCTTTGCGGGGCAGTTTTCTGCTTTGGGGTCTGGAAGAACCAAGTTCTGAAAAATTAGCCAAGGACTACCACCATCACGAATTGCCACAATGAGGGCGTATTCATGTTTTAGGTAAGTACCTGAGCTGTGACCGGTGAGGATATGACGAGGATAAGGACGTTGTTCTGTTCCATCGTGGAAACTGTCGTAGACGTAAGCACGTTCCCACTCTTTCTGTTCCCCCCTCTCATCCCTGAGGCAGCGAAGTTCTTCGGTCCTGAACGGCAGGAGAGCTGCCGGAGTTTGGTTTGGCAGATAACACTGCATCCTCAGATTGAACATTAACTCCTCTTGTCACCCTACCAGCAGAACCTAATAGTGTTCGATAATGTATGGGACATGGACGAAGAAATGGATAACTTACGTTGTTGGTGAAGAAGATTCTGTCTCTTGTTGTTTCGCGGATGGGATACACCCAGGAGTAGCACTGAAAATGTAACCTCTTGCCGCCGGGGAGATTAAATGTGGCCTGCTGGAGGAAGAACTTACGCTGGTGCTTATTGGCAACGAGAAAAGCACTTGGAGTCCCGAATCTCCTCTCAACCTTGACGTTCACAGCGTAACTGGTGACCTTCACCCCTTCCTCTTTCACGGAGTCTCCGTACTCAAGGCTCGCCTTCCTGCTCAATCTCCCGTTTCCAGTAGCTGCAACGCAATGCCATCAAAACCCAGTTACCATTCCCAGTCCATTACTACAGCCTCCCGTGAAGGGCCTTAGTTCGAGGTACTCAAACTCACCCGGGTCAATCTCATCACGGCTGACAAGTTGGACCACCACCGACCTCCCGGGCACGGACGGCCCCTTGTACGTAACAAGGACAATCTCTCCCGTGATGGCCTGCATAACGGGGGAGGCAGTCCCCAGGACTAAGCCTTCGGAGACCCTTCTGTGGATGGAAGCTGCGATCTTCATGACAGGCTTCTTCGCTCAGCCGCAAAGTGAATGTTCTATGCGGAAAAAGGTTTGACAAGAGGAACGAAGACATGATGGTGCTAACTTGAGTATGTCACCGAGGTATCTGACTTTGCTTGCTCATGAGTTAAAAATAAACACCCCTTGGACGGGCTTAGTCAAAAAATTTTAAAATTCCGAAAAATTATCATTTTATAAATTGACTTTTTTTATAAATTTAATTTCTTTTTTGAAATTTCGAAATTATATATTCTATTTTATAAATTTTTAATCTTTTTGGGACATGTATTATTTATTGGACCAACGTAGACTTCGATCCACTATTTATTGTCGGCCCAATATCACTCACACGACGTCGTTTTAACCCCCGTCCAATTGCCCGATAAAGCAGAAACGATCGGATCGTCTACGTCGACCTAATGGCCCTAACCACTGCGCTCCGCCGCGCCTCCGCCGGAGGACTCCGCAACCGCGTCCTCCCGCCCATCCTTCTCCATGCCAAGCTCACCTCCTCGTACTCCTCTGCGGGCTCCTCGGCCAAGGTCGCCGATCGCATCGTCAAGTTCTCCGCGATCGACCCCGACGGCCAGAAGCAGCAGGTAATCGGCCTCACTGGGCAGACACTCCTCAAGGCCCTCGCGAACACCGGCCTCATCGATCCGGCCTCCCACCGGCTCGAGGAGATCGAGGCGTGCTCGGCTGAGTGTGAGGTCAGCATCGCCCAGGAATGGCTGGAGAGGCTCCCCCCAAGGACCTACGACGAGGAGTACGTTCTGAAGAGGAACTCCAGGGCGAGGGTTTTGAATAAGCACTCCAGGTTGGCCTGCCAGGTCATCCTCACCAGGGATTTGGAAGGGATGGTCGTCGCCGTCCCTGAGCCTAAGCCTTGGGATATCCCGTAATGGGGGTTAAGGTTTGATTTTGTTTTTTTCCTTGCCTTTCTGCCGGACATTGAAGTAATAAGGGTTCAAAGCCTGCATTCTGTGTGAAGTGAAATTCTTCCCACATTGGCTGCTCTTCTTGTTGTTGTGCTCCATTTCGAGGGAAAGATTGTTGTTTTCACATGATTTGCTGTTTCTCTGACTTGAGAAGGTTTATGAGGAAGAAATTATTTTGGTGGGTGATGAGATGCTTTATGTAGTTAGAAGTTTTCATGTTGATATATCTCGATATGTGATCATAGGTTACAAATGATGGAAATTCTTAGGGTCTGTAAAGGCACCCGGGTGATATATATACTTAGTTTAGTTCCATTAGTTTTCTTTGCCGAGAAGGGGCCGGGCATCCCTCCGAAGAGTGAGCGTTCCCATTGTGTGGATGCTGTGTAGGTTCTGAGGGAAATGTGGGTGGGACACAGCCAGGGGAACTTGTTTTTCATTTAACAATTCTCAAAAATAGACAGGATTGATTCTATGTCAGGTGTTACATGGCTTCATCTTGTATTCATTTTGATGTGTACTGCTTTTGCTGGGATGGAAAAGATGGCAATAGTCTCGGCCCAAAATCATTAAGTTTTTCCGTGCTTCCGAAAACAACATATGCTTTCGGGTTGTCTGCTGTGTCTGGGTGCTGCTGATGGGTTACCTAGGATTTGTATTACTTGTGGCAGGATAGATAGATGTTGCTCTAATTTAGATTAAAGATAATTTATGACAATTTTACTGGGGTTTCTTCTCGTCTTTTGCTGGAACTGCTGGTGCTAGAAATGGGGCTGATTCTTAACCACCTTTCTGTTAAGTTGGTTAGTCTGCTTTTCGTGCACACCCGAAATGCAGGAAGATATCTACTCACTTCTGATCTATCTAGAAGGTCTTTGCCACAAGATTTAACCCTACTAGTTTGTGGTTCCATCCTCTGTCCCCGTCATGGTTTATCAACGACAGGCCTAGCTGAGATTTCGATCTAGCACATCGATAATCAATGTTGTTACCCGTTTATCTTTTGGAAAGTGGGCAGCTAATCTTCTGGTGATATGGTGTTTAGTTCCCGACGAGTCCCTAGTTTTTGATAAGTTCTTTATGGGAGCCCCTCTGGTACTGTGTGATCTGCTGCTAGGTAGTTTGGATATCCCTGGGATTTCTCTCCACTTCACATATAAAGATGTCAGGTCGATCTCAATCTCCGTTATCGACCTTCCTTTACTTCGTCGCGTTTGCCCTGCCTGCCTCCCTCTTTCCCTCGCGATAAACCGCGCTTCCTGTTGAAATGGGAAAACGCATAGACTATATATGTCCCACAAACAATTGCATTCCACAGAAGCAGTTCTCTCGATAACGTCATTGTTAGTCTTTCTAACCGAACCCTCTTATCCCTTTTGGCTAAACTTGTGGCTGTTCAACCAAAAACTGATGCAGCAAGTCAGCCTTATCATTATGGCTTGAATATCAATCAAAATTAGGGGTGTGGAATCCAGTTTTAGCAACCAACAAAAGAAAAAGAAAGAGGAACACAACAAGGTGTAATTTGGGTGGTTATATTAAGGCAATGAACAGGCGAATTCCATGGTGGTGGAGAATTTAACCATCTGTCTCTTTTTCTTGGCAAAACACCTTCGTATTCCCAGAACAAAATTTGTACATCCCACAATCACCCACCCAGGAATTGTTCCCCATCTCTTCCTGAGATTCCTGCTTGCGGCAGGCAGGCGGGCATACCATTCTTTTGCCCCTTGTAAAGGAGGGTGTCAGCTCTACTACCTCGCCCGCGCGTGTGTATATAGACGTATATATTCGTTGCGTGTATATATTCTTCATTGGTGAGGAATGGACCCGGCCGAGCTCCGCAGGGTCTTCTCGATGTTTGACAGGAATGGGGATGGACAGATCACGAAGAAGGAGCTCCACGACTCGTTGCAGAACCTGGGGATACACATCCCAGAGAAGGACCTCGTCCAGATGATAGAAAAGATAGATGTGAACGGGGACGGATACGTTGACATTGATGAGTTCGGGTCGGTTTACCAGTCGATAATGGACGGGAAGGACGATGAGGAAGAGGACATGAGGGAGGCCTTCAATGTGTTCGACCAGAATGGGGACGGTTTCATCACGGTGGAGGAGCTGAGGTCGGTGCTGGCTTCCCTTGGGCTGAAACAGGGGAGGACCCTCGAGGACTGCAAGAAGATGATAACCAAGGTGGATGTCGACGGAGACGGGATGGTTAACTTCAAGGAATTCAAGCAGATGATGAAGGGCGGGGGTTTCGCTGCCTTGAGCTCGAGTTGACAGGAAGATTTTTTTTCCTTCCCACCCCAAGATGTCAACGGGATCCTGCCGCCGCGGGTCTCATTCATCGCCCTCTCCTCCCATTTTCTTCCTCTTCTTTTACGTGTAGATGGAGATATAGAAAGCGTCGCTTGTTTGTTGAATCATCAGGAAGAAGAATCAAACGAAACAGAGAAGAAGTATATACACACAAATGCACAAACATCTCACATGGACATAAACATTATCCATCTTCGAACGAAGAGTGTTCGATCCAAACTGCAAATGCAGGTCCACCCCACAAAAATCTACTAAACGGTGGCATTAGAGGAGCGTCAGCGGCCATTCGGCATCGACGCTATTCTTACGTAAGCGTAAGCGAGACGACAATCACGTCCCCTCCCGTAGGATTCGATAGCAATCAAATCACCTTCAAAGAACTCCTCTAAAATTCTTTGTCGCTGCTGTTGTTTGCTTTACGTTCTGGGAAATATCTCTCTGTCCGGAAGCTCAATGTAAGCAGCACTTTTTAAAACAAGGATAAAAAGAAATATTATATTATATGAAGAAATAAAAGGAAAAAAGAGATTAAAACGAAACAAAAACCCTTTCTTCCTTTCATCTTTCATCGCCACTCTCCGCCGCCGCCGTCGCCGTCGAGTCTGTTCCCGGAGGCGGCCTGTGGCACTTGGCTAACCGTAGTAGTAGGACAGGGGAAGTGGTTGGGAGATGGAGTATGTAAGCCCAGAAGGGCTAAGGATCGATGGCCGTCGTCCCATGGAAGTAAGAAAGCTTCCTTCTTTTCTCCTCTCCTTTCTCTTCTCGATTCTGGGTCATTCCTCAGCGATTGAATCGCTTTATTTTTTTGTACTTTTTTGTAATTGTTTTGTTTGGATGGTGAAGATGCGGAAGCTACACTCGGAGATCGGGGTCGTTGCCAAGGCTGACGGGTTTTGCTTCCTTAAAATCAAGAAACCCCCCCCCCCCCCCCCTTTATTTCTTTTCATCTTGGCTATAAGAATGAATTTCGGGAGGTTTCTTATGCTGCAGGTCTGCTATTTTCGAGATGGGTAACACGAAAGTCATCGCTGCAGTATACGGCCCCCGAGAGGTTAGCCTCCGTTTGGCCTAAAATGCTGTGCTTTTCCTCGTTCTTTGTCAATGCTTGAACTAGTTTCTGCATCGACGGTAGACTTTGTGTCGGTATTGAACATTGGCAGTAGATTGGTTGAGAGTATTTTCTCTAGTCTGGTCTTACCATTAGTTCGTAAACATGGTGCGTTGTAATTCAGTGATACAAGCATCGGTTTTTACAGTTGGTTCTTTGATGTGTTTTCTTTTCTATGATCCGTCATTTAGGGTGTGATGTTCTTCTAGGTACAAAATCGGAACCAACAACTGAATGATCAAGCTTTGGTACGAGTTCTCTCACAAGAGATGAGCCTTCGCTGTTAATTTTGTCTCACCTTTTCATTTCTCCTCATGGAAAGGGTTATCTTCTTTTTGCCGCTTAGGTGCGATGTGAGTACAGTATGGCTAATTTTAGCACCGGAGATCGAATGAGGAAACCCAAGGGAGACAGGTTTGTTATTCTGCACTTCCCTTTGGCAATAAGACTACGTTGTTCATAATCATAAAGTGATGATGATATCTGCTGTCTTAAACTACTCTTTTTTTGCCTGTGCCATTTTCAAAACAAAATGCTTTTAACATAGCATGTCCAATTTGAATTCACCATTTGCATTGCACCAAATGGTGCCATTGGAGACTGCTAAGGGACTTCCGATACTAATATCCGTTTGTGTCTCTTTAATAATGCCTAGACGATCAACAGAGATATCTCTCGTTATCCGCCAAACTATGGAAGCATGTATACTGACCAACCTCATGCCAAGATCTCAGGTACACAATGCCGCAAAATTTGTGAATTATTTGCTTGTATTTTTCTGTCTTTGAGACATTTTGTGCTTCTGTTTTGCAGATTGATATATATGTTCAAGTTCTTCAGGCAGATGGAGGTTAGCACGGAATACATTCTGCTAATTTTGTTTTTTGCTCTTGCACGGGTCGTGGACAACGATTCCTACTGCATGGATATTAGCCGATTGTAGTGTTGTATTTGCAGGAACCAGATCTGCGTGTATCAATGCAGCGACTTTAGCCCTTGCGGATGCTGGTATTCCGATGCGCGATCTTGTCACCTCATGCAGTGCTGGATATCTTAATAGCACACCGCTACTTGGTTAGATCTCCCTTCATCATCGATTATTTAATTGCTTTATTAATGCTTCGATCATCATCTATTGGATCTCTTCATTGATGTTGGCCGGAGCTGGAGAGAGTTCAACCACTCACTGTTTGCTCCCCTGACCCTATCAGACTTGAACTACGTGGAAGATAGTGCCGGTGGCCCTGATGTGACTGTTGGAATTCTGCCCAAGTTGGACAAGGTGACCCTTATGCAGGTGATTTTATGAGATACATACACATGGAACCTTCTCCATTGTCTGGTCCTGTGGAGCCCATCACCTCCTTTTGCCTTGATCGAAACATTGATTTCTTGTTTTGTGTTGTACGCAGATGGATGCTAGGTTACCCCTTGACATTATCGATAATGTTATGCAACTGGCAATAGAAGGATGCAAAGCAGTTGCAGTCTACATAAAAGGAGTGAGATTTCTTCGACTGATTGCATGTGCCAGTTCCTATCCTTGTTCAGGATATGAGCATGTACCAATGGCTGCCTGGTTTTGCCTTTGTGTGAGCAGGTTTTGGCCGAGAATTCCAAGCAGCTGGAATATCGACGAGGCGTTTAACAAACAATGGTAGATCACTGCCATGCATTAAAGCTTGTAACATTGACAATGTGGCATTGGTACGCGATGAACGAGTAGGGAATATATTTTGTATTTATGTATGAGGTATTGCTATTCCATTTGTTTTGATGTGATTGCCATTTGGTTTGCAAATCCTTGGTCAGAATATGGGAAGATACCGTTGATGAGCCTGCCCTCGATTTAGTCTTGACTTTTGAGTAGGCTTCTAATGACTTGGATCGAGCAAGGCGACGGAGTTGTCCATGCAGACACGATACACCTCGGTTCCAGGAACCAACCCAGCCAACTCCCTAGCCAGATCCATCCACTTTTTAGCCACAACAATCTGGCCCAGACGGACTGGGATCGCTGCCCGGTTCCATGCCGTTGTCACTAGCCATTTCCCCTCGTCGGTAGGGTACTCCCCTTCCTTTAGGCCAACCATTATATGGTAGGCCTTCTTGTACAGGTCATACACCTCCTGGTCATTGTTGTCTCCCTTCAATGTGCTCGTGGCCATGATAAGTTTACGGATTACGAGAGCCACATTCTCATAACTAGGGGATACAGAGGATAGGAGGTCAGCCAGGCACTGGTGCAGTGCGAATGACGCCACCTCGAGGTTGGACCCTGGCCCGTGAGCCGCAGTCAATGCGATCTGGAGGAGATATCTTGGATTACAGGCCTTGGAAACTGCAAAGCTCTTCACCAGCCCTAGCTGTGATTTCGAGTTGCCGACCCTTTTGTGTATGTCGTAGGAGATGAATGCATGGAGGCAGCGGAACTCGGCCTCTAAGCTTGCATCATCTTCGTCCACAACATCCATCCTTGTTGACAGCGCTTCAAGTATCTAACCAGTGCCCGGGAATTAGAAAAACGGTGACAGAAGACGAAGAAAAAGCCAAGTAAACCTCCACATACCTCGGCAGCTCTGTCGAGCGTTTCTTTCGCTTGTTTCAACTCGCTATCCAGAAGAGGTGTGTTTCTTTGTGTCTCTGAAGCTAACATAGCGCACACTGTCAGGATTAGCGACCTACAAAGCATTGTCTGGTTTTCCTCCCCAAGAAGGTTGTAGAAGTAGGAAGCCATTTTCAGGAACTGGGCACATTCTTCATACTTCTTATTCCTCCCAGCCTTTGTTCCAAAGTTCCAGGAAGTTATTGCGAGCCACTTCACTTCCCGCGTGCCAACTTCGCCTTTACCGAAGAAGGTTTCCACGCCTAATTCCTCTGCTCGCGCGGAAGCACGTTGTAAAGCTTTAAGGATTTCCTGATCATTCCTTTCAATTTGTGAAGTTACTGTGATTAAAGTGCGCAGTACTATGACTTCTGATGTTGCGACCTCCTTTCCCAAGGCATACAAGTTCAAGATGCTGGATAGAGAAGCAACGGCAACAGGAAGAGCATGACAAGCGACAGCTTCGTGTGTTGACAGCAGCAGGATGTCTGGAGTGAAGTCCAGGCAGCTTGAGAACGTTTGAATTTGAGCAATGGCACCGCCATGGTCATTTTTCAGCAAGTAAACTTTGAACTGCATGAGACCGAACCATCATTCGATGAGAAAAATGACACACACCGAGGGTGGATGCTCCATGAGAAAGATAGAGACAGTACCTTTAGGAAGGCGCTGGCAATATTTGGTTCCAGCTGCAAGTTTAAACAAACAACATTCACGAGAGACCCAATTGTAATTTTTGGTCGAGGAACAAACACTAACGCTAGATTACCTTTTCAGCTTCGTTGATGTATTCTTCTGCTCGATCTAACTGAGAAAGCCCGAGATGGCAAAGACACAGCACCCTATATCCTTTGGCCAGAAGTACTCGGTCTTCTACACCGCTCGGGACATACAGCATTGATTTCTCAAACATCTCAGCGCTGCTTCTATAGTCCTTCAACCTGAAGTGTTCTGCAGCGCTGTCATGGAGACAAATGAAAGAACTTTGCTCATGTCCGTGATAAGATTCTGATGGCAGTCGAAACTAATCAATCCAAAAAGGCAACTGCATTCAAGTAAAGCACTGAACAAAAGCATCCAAAACTCACCAGTTCCATAACACCACATGCATTGTGTTCCTTTCTTTGGCTGCCTTGTCACCGGCGAACAAGGCTGTGACCCTGTCCTCGGAAACCAGCTCTGCCACCACCTTCGCCCTTAGTCTTCCAGCTTCTCCCTCACATCCTCCACTGGCTACCCTAGCAACAACCCTGACCGCAGCACCTGCACTGACATGACACCTCCCTAACAATCCCATAAACACTCCCTTGGCAGTCTCAGCCCCAGCAGTTCCCACCACCTTGAAGTATTCCTCAACAGCCGAAACCCAGACCCCCTCTGGTATCCCCTTATTTGCGACCATTCCCCTCAGCTCCTTCTCTGCTTCGCTATGCTTCCCCAATCCCAGCCATGCCTTCATTGCGAGCACCGGTAGGCTCGGATGATGATACTTCTCCTCCTCCTCTTCCTTCAAAACCCTAACGCACTTTATTGCCCCCTCGAATTCCTCCATCTGCAAGTGCACGGCCGCGATGAACCGCAGTGACCTCAACTTGATATCGTGCAAATCTGCTGTGTCAGTCCGAGTCCAGGATGTTCCAAGTCCCTTCTCGCACAGCTCGAGCGCCCCGTTCATCAATTTCAATGCCTCCTTAAGGGTGCCACTTCTACCAGCATCCTCCCCGCTGTTTCCTAACAAGGTTTTCCCAAAACTCAGATATTGATTGGCCAGTGCCTTGTGATGTTCCGCAGACCCGAACAACAGAGCCCTGGACCGGCTCAACAACGAGACCGCCAGAACCACATCCTTGCACTCCCATGCGACCCTCGCTCGCGCCAGGTTGACATCCAGGAACAACTTGCGCTCGGCGGAGTCGGCGACCTTGCGAGGATCGATGCGGGAGAGGATTTCAGAGGACTTGTCGAGGCAGGAGGAAGCGAGCTCGAGCGACTGCAGGGAAAGGTACAGCGATCCGGTCTTGAAGAAGAAGAAGGCGGTCTTGTTGAGAGGCGAGGGGACGGAGGGAGGCGATCCTGCAAGGAGGAGCATGTCCGCGGCTACATGGCGGACGCGCACAAGGTGGAGGGAATTCGAGCTCGGGCTCGGGCTCGAGCTCAAGCCGTTAGAGAGGTCGACGCAGGAGTTCCAGAGGCGGAAGCTGAGCTTCCAAAGGTGGAGGGAGACAGGGGGAAGCGGAAATGCCGGGGTTCGAGCGAGCTCAGAGAGGGAGGAGCGGAGGTCGTCGGCGAGGCGCGGGAGTTGGCTATCCCCGGGGTTGGACTCGAGCAGGGCGATGAGTGATTCAATGCGGGCGAGCGCAGGGGAAGACTCCTGTGCCTCCTCCGCGTTCGAGATTTCAGCTATCCTCATTCTCGCCCCTTCGTCTTCGTCTCCGTCTCCGTCTCCGTCTTCCCGCCTGAAATCAATGGAAGGCGATTCGCGCGGGAAGGGTATAAAGGTAAAACCACTCCCAAAGACCGCTTTCCTTCGATCTTCCGAGTATTAATGGAGGATTTGCAAAAATGCAACGCAGGTGGACTCCCCCACCCCCCAACCTAACTAATTCTTCTCTTGTTTCTTCTGGTGTGTTATCCGCTGCAAGGAGCTGATCTCTGGAGGGATTTTGGCGATGGATCTCCAGGATTCTTCTGCCGCGATACCGGTATCCTCCTCCCTGTCGTCGAGGAGGAAGCCGATCGGGCTTTGGCCGGGGATGTACCACTCCCATGTCGTGAACGCCCTGTGGGAGACGAGGCCGGAGGTCTTCGAGAGGCTCCTCGACCCCCCTAAGGACGCTCCCCCTCAGAGCGAGCTCCTTACCAAGACCCCCTCCCTCTCAAGGACCGCCGTCCTGTATGCCTTCTCCAAGGATTACCTGCTCCGCGAGCAGTACAAGGACCCCTGGAATGAGGTCAGGATAGGGAAGCTTCTCGAGGATCTCGACGACCTGGCCGGCACCATATCTGTTATGGTAAACTGAGCTTGGCCATTGCTTGATTGTCGGGTATTGTTTGCGGTCTGCAGTTTTATCATAGTTGTCGAATTTGGAATGAGTCAGCTTTTGTATATGCTCAGCACTGCTCTGCTGAGGACAACTCCACGAGGCCACCATTGCTGGTCACAGCCTCTGTCGACCGGATTGTCCTGAAGAAAACGATTAGCGTCGATGTCGACCTGAAAATCGCCGGCTCTGTCATATGGGTCGGCCGCTCATCTGTCGAGATCCAGCTTGAAGTTACTCAGGTTGCTCAAGGTGACAAAACAACGTGATGCACGCCCTTCCGTCTCTTAAGAACATGTCTTTATTAGTTTTTTACTATGGCAGCGCATGTTCTTGGAATTCAATTATCCGAGCAGTCTTCTGTTTTTTCTATGTATATATTTTTTTATTCTAGGAGAGGAGTCTGATGGTGTGAATCCAGTCGCGCTGACGGCTAATTTCATATTTGTTGCTCGTGACTCCAAGACGGGGAAAGCAGCCCCGGTTAATCATCTTCTGCCCGAGACTGACCAGGAAAAGTTGCTCTTTGAGGAAGCTGAAGCCAGGAATAAGCTAAGGAAGAGGAAAAGGGATTCGAAGAGAAAGGAATTCGAGAATGGAGCAGCCAAAAGGCTCAATGCACTACTGGCAGAGGGAAGGATTTTCTGTGATATGCCTGCTTTGGCTGACAGAAACAGCATTCTTCTAAGAGACACTCGCTTGGAGAATTCTTTGATTTGCCAACCACAGCAGAGAAATGTCCATGGCCGGATCTTTGGAGGCTTTTTGATGCACCGAGCATTTGAGCTGGCTTTCTCCACAGCTTACGTGTTTGCTGGGTTGGTCCCTTATTTCTTAGAGGTTGATCACGTCGACTTCCTGCGACCCGTGAGTATTACTTGAACCAGCATCCCTTTACTATTGCAGACGCAGAACTTCTTCTGGTGTTTAACATTACCTCAAACAGTCTGTAGTTATTTGAACAGCCATAATTTTCGAGCTTAGGATGTTTTAGATCCAACTTTACATTGTTTATTCATGTTGATCCAACCTTGTTGATTCAGGTTGATGTTGGCGACTTCCTGCGCCTTTCATCATGTGTTCTATACACCAGACTCGAGAAACTAGATGAGCCGCTCATCAATGTTGAGGTAGTTGCCCACGTTGCCAGGCCTGAGATGCGAACCAGTGAGGTAAAATATATCTGTGGACACTAGTCAACAATTGTCAGTTATCATCATATCTGGTATTCTTATTACCTCTATAGCGGTCGCTCTATCGTCCATCCTGCAGGACCATCTTGATATTCCCTTCACCTCTGATTTAGAAGACTGTTGATCTCATTTCTACTCTCAGAACCTTTCTTCTTCGGCTGTGGCATCAGGTTTCAAACACTTTCTATTTCACTTTCACTGTGCGGCCAGAGGCAAAAGCTATGACAGAAGGGTCCAAGATCAGGAACATAGTCCCGGCCACAGAAGAGGAAGCACGACGGATTCTAGATCGCATGGACACGGAGGCCTCACAACCCCCCAAAGGTAGCAACTAGAATACCGCTGATGTTGGGGGATAACATAATTAGATAGCATCACCCCCATCCATGTTGGCGGCGATATACCGGCAGCGCCCGTGCTATGTTAGTATGAAGCTTCTTCCCTATATTATCTGCTGTCCAAAAACATTTCGTGGATTACACATAATTTATACAGGGGATAAACTTCATAGAGTTACATAGTATGAGCAGCTTCGACTAAGCCAGCAGCTACATCCTGCGAAAACTTGGGGATTTAAGCTTTCCTCGGCTGAGAAAGCGATCCAAGACTAAGAACACGAGCTTTCGTCATCGGATGAGTTGTCCCTTTGCCGTCTGTGAAATGGTAGGAAAGCCTGAGGCAGAGTCGGGTTGACAGGAACTGGCAGCATTGGGTTCACGGGTATCGGCAATCTGTGCGCAGAAGTGACTATTGTCCGGTCGTTCACAGAGCCTACTTCTTTGCACACCCTGTCGAGGACTGCCAAGAAGTCCCTCACTACCATGAAGATTCTGAAGGGGTGAGCTTCTTCTTTGGCTGAGTCCCCGTGGAAGTACTCTGTTATCTCCTTCACTAACGACATCGCGACGCTTTCCTGGGCTTGAATTCTGATTATTTCCTCCTCGGCGGCCATGGCGAACTGGTTCATGTTCTCCGAGAACTTCCGCGTGTTATCGTCTGACCCCATCGACTCGACCAACCTCACTACATCTCTAATGTTCCCGATTCCTTTGGAGAGCTTGTTGACGTCGCTGCTAAGGATGTCGGAGTCCATGGCGGCCGCTTTTTTCACGCTGACGAGTTCTGTAGTGAGTCCAGAGACGACTTGTAGCCCAACTCTTCGGCATTTGACCTCGTCGTTAGCCGTGGAATTAGATGACTGGTCCATCCCCGAGTGACGGGCGCCTTCAGTCCTTATGATTTCTTGCACGACGAAATGTAACAGAGTTGTTTTCCCATCAGCGCCCTTTACATCTACTAGCTTGAGAAGGGTGTCGAGCTTGAATGCCAGGGCATCGCCACGGTTGGTTCCAACATTCATGCGGTTACCCGTCTTAAGCACTGCTTCGAGTAATTTCAGGAACATCCTACTGTTTCTAAGCTCTTCACAGGCACCCTACAGTGGAATTAGAGATCAGCCATTGTCGGAGTAATGCAAGGAATTTTACATCCCAAGGTAAACAACAATGCCACCCGAGACTTGAAAGGGACGACTCACCTCCAGAGTTTCAAACGATCTCCTGAGGTATTCGACCTCAGATTCAAAGTTCGACATGTATAGCATTGCATCGACTCTTTTAAATGCAAGGGGCACGTCAAGTAAGGCCTTCAGGAACTTCTCAGCGGGACCGAGCTTGACCGGTGAATCGTCTTTGCAGTCCTTAAGTTTGCGCTCTTCTTCTTTAGTTGGAGCCATCTTCAACAAACTCTCCAGAAGCTCGGTTCCAAGAGTTTCGGCATTGCCTGAGACACAATAACTACAAGTTCAAGAAAAGAAAGGAAATGACAGAAGCTTCGTCCGTTCCTCCCTGAAATTACCTTCCAAGAGCGCCTCGCAGACCTCTTCTGCAGTTACATTCAGGGCTCTCAGCAAGATCGCGATGTTCTGCGACTTCTTCGGATCGAGCACTCTATTCTCCAACAGCGGAGAAGGAAGAACTGACCTGGGGGTCGTATCCTTCATCCTTGTGGCCGGCGTGTTGACAACGAACAGTGTCTCGATCATTTCCTCGTTCAACCTGCAAGCAAAATATTGATTCTCCAGAAAAAATATGGTCAAGAACAGACATGGTCGATTCGACATCTTTCTTACTTGAAGGAGCTTGATCTCAGATGGTCCCACACCATCTCCCTGTCCGAGCTCGCCCTCACTTTATCCCAATGCAATGGCTTCAGCTTTGGCTTTGGTGTCTCGTCCGCCTTACCCGAATTCTCTAGAGTTTGTGGCAATGGCTCCACAGGAGAAATCTTGACAGTGCTCTGCACTATGAAAGGATTTGCTGGCATCACAAGCTTCGGTGGCTGCAGGATCGGCTGGTCGGTTGGTGTTGAAGGCATGGGAACTTGCAAAGGCCTTGGCTGGGGTGGGAGCAGTGGAGGTGGCGGTGGTGGAGGAGGAGGAGGTGGTGGTGGTTGTCCAAGCGGAGGCGGATCGCCATCCCTAACTGACTGCGAAGATCCGACCAATCGTTCGGGAGACGAGGAAGCAGGAGATGCCAAACTCGACTTCTTCATTGATGCATTCGAGTCTCTAGCCGGGATGGTCGCCCAAACCTGACTTGACGAGCTCGAATGTGGCGACGGAAGAGAGAACTTCTCGCTCTGAGTCGAAACATTGGAAAGCCGGGGTGATTCGCCTTGGTTGTCTCCCGGTGCCCTCGGTGGCGACCCGGATAGTGAGGACGATAAGCGAGTCCGTGTTGTGATCCCATTGAAAACGCTCAATATCCTCGGTGACGACGAGCCCGAAGATCGTGCACTGTGTTCCTCATTGACCGTCCAAATCCTCAGGGACACGTCCGGAATATGTTCAGCCGGCTTCCGTTCGAAGTTCTTGCTCGGAGACAAAGTCATTGGAGACAATGAAGGCGAATCCATTCCTCCGGTCATGAGATCCCTATCGGGGGATGAGGAATTCAAATCGGATAGCAGCAACGGCGTCCTGCTTTCGTCCCTAGCATGGGACGAGATATCCTCAGGAGACTTCGGCGGAGATCTTCGAGGGCTGACACTTACTGGAGGGGAAAGGCTAATGGAATGAGACTGCGACCGAGTCGGTGATCCGGACCTAGAACCCAAGCTCGAGGAAGAGCAGGAGGAGGACGAACTCGAGACGCTCTTCCTCCTGCTCTCCTCTCCAACGGTCAAGAAAGCTCTCCTCGAGCTCGATCCATTCCCGATGGAGCTCTCCCTGCCCTCGAGAGAAACCCTCGGGGAATAGAACTCATCTTCCTCCTCAGTAGTCCCGTCGGCTTCTCCATGAGCTCTCCTATTCCCCATGTAAAGCCCAACCGAAGCGGGATCTCGCTCGAAACCCCTCGCCTCCCCAGATTTGACTCCCGGGCGCGCGAGGGGTGGAAGAGGCTGGAGGTCAGGCGAGTCGAGCTTCCTCGGATCCAGTCCCCCGGGGGCAAGACGTGGATCCCTCAGATCACCCTCGGGTCCGGCGCGGGAGTTGACGACCGTCCCGAGGTAAAAGAACTCGGAGCCGGAGGCGGGGGCAGGGGTGGCACTCCTGAGGAGGGTCCGGTTACCGTTACTGAGGACGACATTGCGGGTGAACTCTCCGGGGGGCTTGGAGTCAGGGGGAGAGGAGGAGGAGGAGAGGTCAGATCCCCGGGGGACGCCGCTTTTCGTCCGATGATGATGTTGTTGTAGGCGAAGGCGGCGACGGCGGAGGAAGAGGAAGAGGGCGAGGGAGAGGAGGGCGAGGGCAGAGGAGACGGAGACGATGGCAGCGACGGTGAGCTTGGAGGAAGAGGAGGAGGAGTGGGAGTGGGAGGAGGAAGGGGGGAGGATGAGGGAGGAAATGTTGGCGGGGAAGGAGGCGTAGGCAAGTGGGGAAGGAGGAGGAGGGGGAGTGGGAGTAGGGGTCGGGGGGGTGGAATTGAGGGGGAAGAAGGGGGAGCCGGAGGAGGAGGAGGAGAAGGGGTCGGAGGGAGGGGGAGGAGGAGTGGGAGGGGGAGGGGAGGAGGACTCCGGGAAGAGAGGCTGGTGGAGGATGCGGCGGCCGACGACGGAGGAGGATGGCATTGTGAGGAGGGATGGGATGGATCCACCACCGTCGGAGAACCAAAGTGTGTTTTTATTTGAGTACAGCTAAGCTTGTGCTTATAGATTGATTGATGGGTGAGTGAGTGTGTGTGTGGGGGAATACCACTATTTATTACTTTTACCACTTTCCCCAACTTAATACTAACTAACTACTACTACTACGACTACGTCGGAGACGTGCATGTCGTTTTTTTTTTTTAATGATGTCGTGGGTTTTGTTGGGCTTGATAGTCATAATCATAATAATGGTTGTCGGTAAAATCGGATCAGAATTAATTTTAGATCGGTAGAATTGAAATCCTAAAAGTCATGGTCATAATAAAACAAAAAACAAAAATAAACTTAAAAAAAAGGTCCTCTTCTTTTTTTCTTTTTATTATTTATTATTGTCATTATCATGGCATGGCATGGCGGATGAAAAGGGTGGTACTACCACGTTCACAAAGTATAATATTTGATATTGGGATTTCCCTAATGTAAGCAGTTAGTATTACGTACAAGTCGATAAAAAGAAAAAAGTGACCGGTGTGTTTTAATTAATCGCGGGGCCCTTCACTCCTCCCATCCCCATTCCCTCTTTACACGTTCACTTGGGGTCAAACATATTCGGCCACACCACAAAAATTTAAAGAAAAGAAGGAAACACACCCTCCCCAGCCTGCCAACTACTACGATTGGAAATTACTATCGTTTGTAAATGGGGAAAAAAGAGAAAAAAAATAAATAAAGGAGACCACCGACACTCCTCCTCCTCCCTTCTTCTTCTTATCATGTATGTCTAAACCCCCCCTAAGGGTGCATGAGTCGTATATTCAGCGGAATCGGGGGTTTCGTGCATAAAGATTCCACTGCCCCCCAATTGTTTTGTTCCTTCCCTTGGAAACCCAGATCTTTTGGGGCTGTCCAAATTGTTCAAAACATGGTAAAAAAAAAAGGAAAACATAAATGTTAAAAAAGAAGGGAGAGGAGGAGGAGGATTAGGACATTATGATGATGATGATGAGATGCCAATAATTCCCAATCACAACCACACCCAACCATTGTAATAACGACAACTACAACAGCTATATTCTCTTGTCTCTCCTTTTTTTTCCTTTTCTTGTGAAGATCCTTTCTTTCAGTACTCTCTGTAAAAAAATTTTTGCATATACTTTCTTTTCTTTTTTTTTGGGTTTCTGTCCACCGACACCCTCCTCCTCCTCCGCCCGTACTTCTAGATATTTATAAAACAATAAAAAAAAGTAAATATAAAACTTTTATATTTTATTTTATTAACTATTTAAACTTGGGGATTCACATGGAACAAATGTAAGTCAAAATCCGCCCACACTCAGTTACTAAACAACGCCGGTTGAGAAGTTTGAAAATTCGTTGACCGAAGTTACGAAATCAGTAGTATTATAATGGCCGACTTCGAATATGAATGAAATTCAACTTTGGTCAGCTACTGGACCAAATGGTGGTGGTCGACAAAGAAAGTTAACATTTGTAAGACCGACTCCTTCGATGATTTAAACAATAAAAATTTCATTCGGGGGACAAATAGCCCCAACATCCCCCGAACCCCGATACTCCTGACCCAGAGGCTAACGCTGGTGATCCCGTCCCCCGAGAGTCCATTCCCGATGCCGACGACCTCATTCCCAAACCCGACGCCTCAGACCCGAGGTCTCGGCGTTGCGTGGTTCCCCGTCCGCGCATTCGGCCACTTGTTCGTCGCCCATACACGGCCATCTCATAAGGTAAGTGATTAATTTGGGTTTGTAATTAGGGTTTATGTTAATTAGGGTTTTATTAAGGATTTGTTTAATTAATGGTTTAAGTTAGGGTATAATTTAATATTGAAAGTAGGATTTACGAATTGTCCTAATATTCCAATTAGGGTTGAAATTAACCTAATTGTCTATTAAAGCAATTAACCTATGTTTGAATTTGAAACTACATTTTTCTAAATTGGTAGCTCAATTGTTAATAGGTATCGTGTTCCAATGTCATCGATAGAGTCGTTGATTTCCTCGTGCAAAAGCACTTCTCGACGAGGAAATTAGATGGATTACTTTGTATCAACTTTGGTTGTTAACTTTGCATAATACTCTACTTTTCGATATTAACTTTTGAGAAAGACTGGTTGGATTGCTTAAATTGTGTCATGAGTTCTGTATAGTTGCCTGATTATGCATTATAGGCGGGAAATCGGAAGTTAAAATTCTTATTTGTTGCAAAACTAAGGGAGTCGGCCTTTGTAAGACCTACTTCCTTAACACCTCATGGAAGTCAGCCTCTGTAAGGCCGACTTTAGTAACATCATTTTTTTTACTTAAGTCTTCAGAATTCGGTCTTACAAAGACCGACTTAATGACGGATGACATGAAGTCAGCCTTTGTAAGACAGTCTTTGATTTAAGAATTATGAAAAAAATCGACCTTCGTAAGGTCAATTTCGCAACCTTAGTCAACGAATTTCCAAGCTCCTTACCTTATTTGACGAAATAATTTTAGGACCAACATTATTTAGGAACAAAACTCTAGTCACGGAGGATGCGCGATCCAAAGCAAATAACTAATTGTTTATGTTTCGGGGGGGGGGGGGGGGAGTGATATTTTAAGGAACATTTCTAGTGAAGATTATCAATGCAATGCATAGAAATCATAGAATATCCAGAGCTACTTTGGATCCTCCCTCTCCATTTAGAAATGCTTTTCTCGCCGTGTCAACCTTTTCCTTTTCCTTTGATAATTACGAAAAGTCCTGTTTTTCTGAGTGGGGGAGAATAAAAAGGAGAGACACTTTTGGTTGGGACGAAGATTCCATCCATGGGACACCATAGCAAAGGCGAGAGGCATTGCCATTGCCATGCAAACCCCTCACCCCCCCCAAGATCCCCAAAGAAATGGCAACCTTTGCATCAAACCAACATCCTAAATGGAAAATGAAAAGGCTGCACCAAGAATCCAAGCTCCAATCCCACCCACACATCGCATTTAGCAACCAATCCCACTCACACCATAATCCCGGCTCAATCATGGTTTCCCTACACCCCAAGTAGCAATCGATTTCGATTCACTTTCGGTTGACTTTACTCACCCAACCTTATTGTCAACAAACTATCATCCCATGGGATAATGCTATAAACAAATCATACAAACACATGGCCAGGCATATCCCTATCATAGTACTGCCACTGTCCCCATCATCTCAACAAGAACCCTTTTTTAGACGTATGAAAGCAGATGCGCTCGTTAAACCATGGCGATGAAATAAAACAAGGAAAGAAACCAGAACCCACCACCCCCTCCCTCTGAAAAGGAGATCTCGAGTCTCTTGATGAGACACCCAGTTAAAAGTCCAAACATTAACATCACCCGGACAGTCCGGGCCTCGACATAATACGCTTTTGGAATGAAAAACGTTGGGGTTCATGTGACATTTAGGGAAAAATCGAACCTACAGAACAAACTATGGTACAGAATTGAGCCACCGTCACCACCAGCAAAACATTTAAGGGGGAAAGAATAGGATATATACAAAGCCCCCTTTTTTGCTCAAAGGCTAACATCCTCCTCCTCAATTCCCTACTAGTTATATCTCCAAGGGACTCCAATCAGAGACTATCCACAAACATTCTCACTCTCACCTGCTAGAGAAGAAAAGGAAACTAATGGCAGAAAACTTTTCCCGAGTTCTCGATGCACTGTAACAAATACAAGGCAGGCGTAAAGAGGGAGGGAGATGACATTCTATTTGAGAAAAATGTTCCCTTACATATTGAATCATAAATCTTCCAGGGATAATCCTCCTCTGCATTTTAGCTAAAGCTAGCAGTTACTCTGCACAAAGCCAAGTAGAAGCCGGTGAGCTAATTCCTCCATGCACAAAAGCAAAGAAAATAAAGTGTCTGTCAACAACTGCAACGAAATGATTATCATAAACACCATTTGACTCTGAATAAGAACTTTGTCACAAGCACCAGCATTTTCCCAACAATCGTAAGCACATGAACTATATTACAGAGCCAAGAAGTTATCAGTAGATCAATTGTCCAAATATGCACTCCTTACTTCCAATAGCAAATGCACATGTCCCTAAACATATCTCTGTAATATCCTCATGACCAAGCACCAGGAAAAATTACACATCTACAGAACCCGCCTAGTAAGCACATGTCTAATCATGAAAGTGATGCTTAGTTCAATTGATAGAGACTGCCAATTAAGAGTTAATCTCACAATAAAATATAAAACACAAGGCTTAGATCACCGACTACTGAGACATCAATCTTCACAAATATCCAACATCTAAATGATATGACAAAGCCTAACGCCAATAACTGGCAAAACACATAAAAACTCCTAGCTAGATCTCGTGTCTTAATGTATTGCTGAGCTTGAATATATCTTCCTAGCAAATCAACAAAATCACGTGATCCACGAGGAACAGAGTTGAATTCTCATGGCATGAGCACATCCGTAAACCTTATTAGTTTCCCTCCGATTCCCAACCAAGCACTAGATCCTTGCATGCGGACAACAATTTTGATATCATCCATGCACCAAATACAGGGGACACCACTACCTTAAAGGTATCTCACAATCATGTTCAATGACACAGGAAAGTACATATCAATCAACAAATAAGCTGTTAAAACAACAACATTGCATGACCATTTTTAATTTAAGAAGAGCCACGATGATCAGTACCCCAAAAAGGATCAACAGAAGAAACCATCCTTCATCTATTTCTGAAGATACACGAAGAAAACCCAACCCTCTATCTCAGCCAGCAACTTTTGTCACACCCAGCTCATCGAGTTTTGAACTTTTGTGCTGCAAGTCACCAGGGAAATAGCCAGCTTATTGCGAAATAAAGACATAAAATAACCCAGGGGATAAACTTGTATTTGCTGCAAAGAATGCCCAAAAATGACTCACCTTACTTTTCTTTTGTTTATGAATGTCATTAATATCTTCGTCGCCATCATGTTTCCTTTTCTGTCCAACAAGCACAACAAAATAAGGAAAAGGTAACACAAGTGTGTTATAAAGGTTCCTTTATATTTTATAGGTACTGACTAGACCCTGAGCATCAGAAATTCCTAAAATGGTACACATCGTCAAAATAGTTCATCATTATGTTAACATCGAACTCATTGTTTCAAAAGGACATTGATAAAGAATATTTTCATAATCTTAATATAATTGGGTTAAAAGATGTCTCTAAAATAAGATTTAACCAGCTTTTCTGAACTCTTATTGGACACGGTTACCTTATCACTGTGCTTTTTTGGATCTACAGCAGAATCATGAAGTTCCTTCTTTTTATCTCTCTCTTTGTCTTTACTTCGATCTTTATGACGATGCTTATGCTTCTTATGTTCTCTATCCTTTTCTTTTTCTCTG
This sequence comes from Melastoma candidum, assembly GCA_023653495.1. Classification (NCBI taxonomy): domain Eukaryota; kingdom Viridiplantae; phylum Streptophyta; class Magnoliopsida; order Myrtales; family Melastomataceae; genus Melastoma; species Melastoma candidum. The sequence continues at coordinate 1,808,641 of CM042887.1, forward strand.
TCTTTGTGTTTCTTGTGCCTTTTCTCTTTGTCTTTCGACTCAGATCTTGCCTTCCCTGCGATGGTCGGTACCCCCTTCTCTCCCTAATTAAGAATTAGCAATGTCAGATAAAAAGTAGAAACAGAACACTAACAAGGGAAGAAATCGTGGTGAAATTCTGTGGTAATGACAATTTTCAAGAATAAATTTAAAAGAAACAACAGGATAATTCATGACTTACTGGAGGCAAGTCAATTGGTGAGGCTTCCTTGAGTTGAAAAACATCATTAAGTACTCCAAGATCAAATGGCTGGATACGCACGCCTGGATCTCGGCCATAAGATGTACCAGGAATAAGTTGATCAAGTTGCATCCCCTCTCCTTTTCTTATTTGTGTATCACCCACCACATTTCGAAGATAATGCGTATCTGAAATTGACAAGGGCAGCGGCCTCTTGCAGAAATATTCATAATGGGGCAATAGTTTGAAACTATTGATTAGATCTACAGCACCAGTTAATTCTCTTGGTCCTGGAATCAAAAGTTATAACGGTAAGGACAAAACATAGCAATAGATTAAAAGCAGAAATAGAATTTGGAATTGAATGGATGACAAAACCACCAACAGCACATCTGAGATGTGTAACGAGATACATCGCCATCAAGAACCACATAAAAACAAAGGAGGGGGAGAGGGGAGGAGTAACACAAGAATTGACGAAGGACTGATGGAGGAAAGTGTAACAGATCAGATCAGGGCCCACTTCTGAGGGAGTGCTGATAAGGTGGAAACAGTTGTACCAAGAAAACGGATACAAACCGTACATGGAGAAATGTGATTGGAGGTTTAAACGCATTTTCTTTTTTAAACCAATTAACCAATATAAATACGTACCACATATTCTTATTTTCCGCATGCAACCCCGTTCTCACTCTATCAAAACCCTTTTGGGGTCTCTAATGTGGATGTCAGGTCTTACATAACGTACATGGTTGGTGGGTATAAGACACGGTAGTCTATACCGTTGAATACACAAGAGAAACTTAAGAATATAAAGTAGATTGAAAATCTACGGGTTCGGAGGGACTAATCCACAACGGAAAAAGACAGTTTCAACAACTAGAGCAAGCAGTGACAATAAATATTACCTATTCCAAACTTCTTGCCTTCCGAGTCCATCAGTCTGACAACACCAAGCAGCTCAACATTGACTGCAAATTGTTGGAACTGATCAGTAAAACCCAACCAAAAATATTCTGAAGCAGTGCTCTCATTAGGGCAGAATGCCAAATAAAAACAAGATACATTGACTCTGGTTAAGTACTTCATGGGTATCACAGCGACAATACCATGAAATGAACAGAACTTGTAGTCATTGACTACAATTTGATCAGCTTAAACCAACACACAAGAACTCAATACCTTTCATAATATCTATCTATCCCACAACAACAGGAACCACCTGACTGCTTTGACTGACAGCAAGACAGGAAATCACGAACGCCACCGTTAGTCTGATTTCTACCCCAAACTTGAGAAATGATCCCACAGACGGTCAAACAAGCAGAGGCCGAATCCTAACCCAAGCCAAATAGGTAAAACAAACACAGACCTCTAGCATGGACGCACTTCCCCAACGCACAGCGCTCCCTGCCTTCTGAGCAACGGCAAGCAAACCCAACTCCAAACCCTCCTCAATGCCTCCCGCCAAACCTCGCAACAGTTGCAACCAAACTAAACCACAAGGAGGAAACCCAACAAGATTCAAGCGGAGCACTGAAAATTCTCGCACCCATGGGAACCAAAGCCAGACAACCGAATTCTCCTGCAAATCGAGCCCGACTCACCCGCACAGAGCAACCGAGGTAACGAATCACACGAGCGAATCGAATGAGGAGCGATTCAGAGGGACAGGAAGCGGGAAGGGGATTGAAGCTCGAAGATTGAGAAGGGATCCGAGGGAGAGGAAACTGATGACGAAGGAAATTCGGTGTTAGGGTTTGGGGAAATAGAAAGGGAAAATGGTGAGAGGGAGAAGCGAGCGCGATTTCATATCATCCCCCCTTCCTCGATTGGTCGATGGAGCAGCAATTACCGAAATGGCCTTCACCTTTGACCGGTTTGCCCTCGCTGATATAGGACTTAATTGGACATTTCTTAGAAAACCAGAGCTTAAAAGGAGACATAACAAAGATTGAGGACCGAAACTAACTTTTTCTTCCGTCCCAATAATAAAACGACCAAACGGACAAAACGAAAGGAACTCCCTCCCTGTCTCTCTCTGGGGATGGCGATTGCCTCTTCGCCGTTGTCTTCTTCGTTGTTCCTCGCCGGGGCGATTCTGTTGATCTCGTGTTCGCTCGTGGCGTCCGGAGGAGTCGAAAGTCTCAGAAATGGAGTTAATCCGAGGGAGTTCGATTACTTCAAGCTGGCGCTCCAATGGCCCGGCACCTCCTGTCGCCGGACGCGCCACTGCTGCTCCACCAACGCCTGTTGCCGACGGTAGTGGATTCCGTGCCGATGAATCCGCGGTTTGATGAAATCGAAAATTTTCGAATCTTGATTGGCGATGTGCCCGGGTATACGGAGTTGTTTCTAGCCGTTTTGTTGAGAGAATGGGGATTTTAGACTTCGATTTCGGGTTTACTGATAGCATGAAATGCGATGGATGCATGCATGGATCAATGAATGGAGCTCTGGGCGATGTTTGGGCGTTATATCATGGGGAATAGATTTACATTACTGATTAGTGTTGTTCCTTTTGATCTGATTTAATCTGCATTTGGATTATTTTGGTTGTGCATATTCTTCAGTGGTGACCAACGGTGAGGTGTGAAAATTAAATTATGTTAAAAATAGGGCTTTCATAAGCTGACGTCCATGGCGTGTACTCTCTGCCGATCAAATTCTCTCGGAGAATTCACTATACGTGAGTAATGGATTTACCATTTATTTGCTTCTAGTCAGCATAAAACGTGAAAAATGCTGATGTGGCATCTTTTTAACTGAATGGCAGATGGATTGTGGCCGGATTACAATGATGAAACTTGGCCTGCATGTTGCAGCCGATCGCATTTCGAAGAAAAAGAGGTATACTTTGCTGGTTGATACTCATCCCTCATCCACAAGAAGATTCTGTGAATTAGCTGCATTTGAATAGCAGAATTGTGTATCCTCATTAAGAATTTCTTTCCCCGGGAACTGTAAGCACTTTGCTTGTTGGCGTTTTGTTCAGAAAACCATGCTATTGATCTGCTTGCATGAATATTTTACTGGGGGATGGATGGAATTTCCTTGAGGGGTTCTTCCATGACAATGAATGGACGTGCTGAGTGGCGCACGTCTGTCTTAGCAGCGTTTACTTTTGTACTTATTCAGGCCCAAGGTATCCTGAGAGGAAAACTTGATTTATCGAAGAGGTTTTCCTTTTATGTGCAGATCTCATCATTAGTTGATACACTTAAAAAATATTGGCCCTCCCTAAGTTGTAGTTCAACTTCGACTTGTTATGGTGGAAAAGGATCATTTTGGGCTCATGAGGTGATGCATTCTTTGAATATATTTTTCCTCCATTTTTTAGATGAATGCTTGCTGGTATAACTGATACCTCTGTTCTCCTTTTCTTATGGATGCCTTTCTCGATGTGGATCAACAGTGGGGTAATATTTCTAACTCGTCTGTCTTCAGATGAAATTAGTGATACTGAAATTCTAGGGCCGATGATGTCTGATAGGTGCAAGGTGATTGAAATTGTTGTCTCGGGAAGAATATGTAGAGGGGATGTAATGATCCGTTTTTTAGCGAGATCTAAAATAGTTCACATTAAGAAAATATAAAAAGTTTATGTATCCTTCCCGAGTTTTCAAAAAGTTATCTTTTCCTAATATTCAACTGCCATCTGGAAATTGAGATGCATCCTGAGCATTATTTTGGATATTTTGGACACTTTCTTCCTTTGGCAAGCCATTGGCTTTTAATTTGTATGACATTTATGTAAAATACCCTTATCATATGGTCCATATAATAACTCAATGATCCGGGCTATTCATTTTGCAGTCAGATGCTCATTCAGTTGTCTGCGAGTAGCGGTTTTCTGAATGGCTGATAAATTTGTTTCAAAGAGGCATATTCCTGGTTACTTTTCTCGTGTCTTGGGTCTCTACTAACGTCCTGGCATTATCTTCTTGACTTCTAGAGAAGCATGGGACCTGCTCTTCTCCTGTTTTTCGAGACGAACATGAGTATTTCCTCGCAACAATTAACCTCTACTCCAAGTATAATGTAACTGTATGTTCTCCGATCCTGTTCCACACAATGTTCGTTGCTCATAACCTGTTGGTTGTATATTCACTTGATTTCTAACTTTTTGTCAGAGTTTTGTATGATGCCGGATACGTTCCCTCTAACACAGAGAAATATCCTTTCGGTGGAGTTATAACAGCTATTCAGAATGCTTTCCACCTGACTCCACAAGTGGCTTGTTCAAATGGTGCTGTGCAGGAACTCTATCTGTGATTCTAAAAGATTTCACGGTGAACCCTTTCTTCGCATTCCCCCTTTTCTCATAACCTTTGAAACGGGCTCGGAATAATATCCGGCAATGAACCTTGTCCGCTGGGATTCATGTAGAAATTTTCTGTCGGATGTTTTACTAAATTTGCCATATCCAAGCAGCCTCGAGATTGTTCGGTCGGAGCTCAGAGTGTGCTGACGAAATTAACATCAAAAAGCTCATGCCCCAAGTATATCAGCTTGCCAGAATTCGTGTCAAAGGGTAAGTTAACTGCAACAAATTGTCCCCCATTGTTTTTGGAAGTTGCTCATTTCTTAGAACTGGTTATTCTTCATTAAGTCCATTCCGAGATGCATAGAACCTTTTAAACTAACTCAATTTTGTTTGGTTTTGACAGCGCAGGAGATCCTCCCGGAGGATCAGCTGCAACAAGCCATTTAAGATCGCCTCCGATTCCGACAAAATCACAGCTACTACAACTATTTGCCGATGTTCGCCCTCAAGAAGGAGGGCCCCGAATTGATGGTAATGGTAGTAGTAAGCGCTGGTGTTGTATTTTTATTTCCTTGTAAATAGATGCAATTCCAAATCCATCCCCAAATGGAGATATTCTCGGATGAATTGTGATCCAAAAGTCTTATTGATGGCTGTTGCTTCTGGATTTGGATATTGCGTACACGATTGAAAATAAGTTATCCTAAAAATTATGAAATTCCGAGAATGGACACTCGGGTATCCGCAAGTGACGAATAGGTGCAAGGGTAGTTATGTCTTTTTATCACGAGGTTGGTATGGCTTCTAAGGCAAGACACAGGAAGGGGAGCGAGCGAACAAGGAAACCGATCTCAGGGTTTTCTCCTCCCTTTCGTGCTTACGTAAACACAGAAGGCACCACCACCAGGGTTAGGGTTTTCCGATGAAAGGTTGTCGTCATTATGCGACGCTCTAACCTTCTGAAGGTGTTGTTCGCCGTCGGCGTCTGGTGCTCCGCCTACGTCGCGGCCGCCATCCTCGAGTCTTTCCGGGTTTTCGAATCGCTGCTTCGGTTTTGATCCCGGCTAACGTGGTGGGAGGTTGTTATTGTTTCGGGGTGTGGACGTCATGGGGTACGCTCAGCCGGTCAGGGGCCCTGCCTGCAGTCGCAAGGTTGTAGTACTCGGCGTCGGATTTGATTATGAGTTGCTGCGTAGTTGTTTGGTTTCTTTGGGATGGGTGCTGATGGGAGTTTTTGCTGTTTCGATAGTCTACTTACTGTTCGAGCGTGTATGGTCATTGCCAAACCGTTGGACAGACGATGCACGAAGTTAATCTGAATCCAGCCGCTGAGAACGTCAACTATCCCGTGGCCATGGGTGAGTTCACTGCGTTTTCTCCTCTACACTGGTTGATCTCTGTTGAAATTTGGTGTATTGTTGATTCTTTTTGTTCTTTTTCACTTGTGTTGCAGATATCAGGGAACTCGTTTCTCTGGACGATGTCATGGAGGAGCTTGGACTTGGCCCGAGGGCTTATTCATTGTATGGAGTGTTAATTCTCTCAGTTTATTGCTCTCTGAGTTTGCAGTGGATTTTACATCTGTTTTATAGAATAGACGTCTTTCCTCTCTGAGTGTTCTTCGTCAACTTATCTGGTTCTTTGATATTTAATGATTCTTGGGGGCCCGAACGAGAATAAGGAGTCGCCTGGCTTGCATATAGAGGAATTCTTAATAGCTCTCGCATTGCTTGCTTGTGCAGTACCTGAAAGTAAGACTCTTCTTGGGGTTGCATCTTCATCCCGTGCTTGCCATTCTCTTTTTTAACTTTGAGATATTATTTATGAGGACAAATCTTGAATGTATTTTCCTATTATCCTCTAATCTCGGGTACTCATTTACGTTGCTTTGTCATCTGAAGCTGTAGCAATTGTCTCTTTTTCTTAGGTCGATGATTATAGCATGGTGAGCTTCATTCTTTTGGATCTTAGAAAAGAGAGCAGGTAATTCCTTCCTTCTCCACACAGCGGACGATATTGGTTGCTCTTGTCGGATGCCACCGGGTTCCCATGGAGGGAACCGCTGGGGGCATAGGCTGTATGATGTTCCCTCTGTGGCATATTTTTGAGAATCATCTGCTGCTGTTGTCAACCCAGCATCCAGTACGTGCTGTCTCGGATCAACCGCTGCATTCTGTATGGAGAAGCCGCCAAGGTCAAGGTGAAGGACTTTGGATCCCAAGGATGACTAAGTTCCCCCCACCCCCCCAAGAAAACCCCCAAACCTTAAAACACTCCTGTGAATATTTACTTGGATTTATGGAGTTACAATTGCTTGTGTTTACTTGTTTAAACACAAGCATTATTACGGAATGTTGGATCGGACAAACAGAGCATTGTATGGACGTTTGGAAAAGCACTTCAAAATCTCGTTTTCAGTTACCAACATGTATTGATTTACCTTTATTAAATTACCAACATTTAATCCATTACAGTTATAAATGCTCTCTCTGTGTCGAACCAAACAAGAACGACCTTAGGAGGCTGCCGACAAAGGGGAAAAAGACAGCGAGCAAATGAACAAACAGGTTGCGTTCTCTCCGAGGTAGTAAGAACAAGGAGTCGACCGACTTCAAATCCATTGGAAGGAATCATGAAGCTCCTTCGCCAGGCGATCATCGGAGGTTGTTTCTCCCGTGGAGATTATCCCCCATAATCGCGATCGCTCTGCTCACGTCTCTTACAGGTGAATTTTTACTGTCCTCTGATCCCTCAGATTGCGATCCGTCCTTATTGACTTTTTTGTCTCGTCGCTTCAATCGGAGTCGAATTTGCGGAGGACTCCTCTTTTTGTAGGATGACTGTTTTTTTCATTATTGTTGTTTGATTTCTGGCAGTTGTGGTTCTTGTGGGTATCCGTTGAACTTGACATCTTCCAATCGGATCACTTCTGGGATCGGTTCCCAATACCGAAAGTTCATCAGGAAGGGTTCCATCGCCTTCCTTTCTATTGATCTCAGTCGGTTCACGCAGGTTGATGAGGCGAGCTGCTTTCCAGGCGTGTTGTGGGCTCGTAGAGGCATCAGAACCAAGCTCCTCTGTCGCAAGTGCGGTACTCACATTGGATTCGCCCACGGGGAGATGCACTCCCTTTGTGGTGTTGACCATCCTGATGAACCTACCTCAGCCTTTAAAAGATTCACCATGAAAATCCGAGCCCTTCAGCCCTTGGAAGATTGCTAAGCATTCTTTTCGGATGGGAGAGCCTTTAGGAATCCTTACCACCTCAGTTGCAGACCTGACCGATGATTTGCTCGTCTTGATATTCAGGAGATTGTGTCATAGTTCTGATCGTGAATCGTTTGGTTTGACATGCCGGCGCTGGCTTCATATTGAAAACACTTGTCGGCGATCCCTTCAGTTTGACTGTTCCTTCTCCATACCGGACCTCTCCCTGTTTCACAGAAGTCTAAGCGTCAAATCCTTCCATCTCCGCCGGCTTCTTTCTAGATTCAAGCATCTCGAGTCGTTGTCCCTCTCTGGATGCACGGAATTGCCCGATTCTGGGTTGGCCCATCTGAGTTCGTGCGGTTCAAGTCTTCGGAGTCTTTATCTAGAGTGCTGCTTAGGAATTACTGACAATGGAATATTCTCAGTCGCAGCCGGTTGCCCTTCTTTAACAGTTATTAACCTTTACCGATGCAGTATATCTGATGCTGGGTTAGAAGCTCTAGCAAATGGCTGTTTGGGCTTAAGGGATGTAAATCTGGCATATTGTTCTTTGATTACAGATCACGGTCTACAAGCTCTCACAGAAAGATGCCGCAGTCTCCGTGCGGTTAAAATATCATACTGCAGGAACATATCTGGGACTGGGTTTTCTGGGTGTTCTCCCACTCTAGCATATGTAGACGCTGAATCCTGCAAGATTGATCCAAGTGGCATGGTGGGAATAGTCAGTGGGGGTGGCCTTGAATACCTGAACCTGTCTGGTGTCGGCTGGTGGCTTAATTCCGTGGCAGCCATCGGGATGGGACATGCCGAAAAGCTCAAGATTCTTAATCTCCGGCTGTGCAGGAGCATTGGAGACGAATCTGTACTGGCTATTGCTAAGGGTTGCCCATTGTTGAGGGAGTGGAATCTGGCATTGTGTATGGAAGTCAAGATTTCAGGGTGGGAGTCTGTTGGGAAGTTCTGTAATAACTTGAAAATCCTTCATGTTAACCGGTGTCGGAACTTGTGTGATCGTGGGCTGCGGGCGCTGAGCGAGGGTTGTAGGAAGCTCAAGATCCTTTACATAGGCAGGAATTCAAGGGTTAGTAGCCTGGGATTAGAATTGTTTAAGATGAGAAGAGGAGATGTTAAGTTAAAGGAAGAAGAGGTGGTCTGCATAGGACCAGACTGGACAGATAACAAAATGTGAAGTTACTTTCATCACATTGATTTTAGTATCCGGGGTTTTCTGTGCATTATCCTTTCATGACCTGCTTATTTGGGGAAATTCTCTGATGTGCAAAAACATTGAAAACCTTGGGCGTGTCAGCTTTGATTCCAAATAGTTTAACTCCTTCCACTCCATGAATATGAAAGTTCCTTTCATTTTGTAGTATCCGGAGGACCAGAAAGGAAAATGCTGCGGACCCATGTCAGGGAAAGATCAGAGAGCTGCTTAAAAATAAGTTTCACCACTTGGCAGCCAAAACCTTATCAGTCATTATAATATACCCTTCGATTGGGCTAAGTCTGGAGAAAGTAAGTTGAATGGGCAAAGTTTCATCGGCAACAGATGACTGCAATCTAACTGCTAGCACCCCCTCCCCACACATTATCCCATCCACCGGTTGGACCTGGCTTTGGTCCATCAATGAGGTTCTGATGTGGCATGGGAGCACCCGGAAGACCATTTTCCCCCGGCGGAGCAACCTTACGAGGCTTTGTCCTGATACCTAGGATCCTCAAAACAAATCGGGCCAACTCACCATACAACATCCCCGAACGATCAAAGAGCTGCAGGAATGAGTAACTTAGGTTAGGATTAGGGCAAGCACATTCACCGGAAAATACTGTCATCGGTCCAAGACATATGCTCACAATATTATATATCCAGAATTGCGAAGGAATAAGCTACATGTTCCACAGGAAACAAAAATCGAGTCAAGCAGGTAAAGCAATACCTGAAGAAGTGCGGACATGAACATATGGAACGCCTGGGTATTCTGATCTATCAGCATTGCTATACGGCCGAAAAAGTTCACAACACCTTGCATCTGCCCACGATTGACATATCATATTTAACATCTATATGCCACAACCGAGAACACTAATAATGCCTCATGTATTTGGCCAGAAAAACATCTAGCAGAATAAGGTATGGGCCAGCCGTTCTGGCAACATTCAGAACAATTATCTTTTCTAACCACCTAAGGGAAGGAGAGGACGGGTTTCCATCTATAAAAGGAGGCAAAACGAGAAAACAACTCTTCAGTAGATATGGGCACGCCACAAGTTGACTATTACGCCATTGCACACTACTCTAACTAAAATATTCTAGTCAGGAACAACAATTCACCTATGTAATGAATACCAGTTAGTTCAAATTGGAAAAAATATAGAGAAGAAAACATTCAAAATATAAAGAACAACCAGTGAGCAGAGGAATAGGTTGATACCACGTGGAGAAAGGAGATCCAAAATCCCGGAGGGGAAGGAGGAGCACCATAAGGATTGTTTGGGTCTTGCTCCCCATATGGACCCATGCCAGAACCATAACCACCCATTGGACCTCCATATCCACTGCCATACATTCCACCACCACCATATAGTCCCCCGTAGCCTCCTCTATACATGTTATTACCATATAATCCACCCCCATAAGTTCCCCCATATCCGCCATAAGAAGAGCCATACATCCCGCTGTTGTAACCCGAGTTGTAGTTCATGCCTGAACCGTAAACTGCAAAACATTGCGTAAATCAACTAATAAGTGCTAAGCATTTTGAAAATTGCCCGTTCTCGACAATGTACCGATAACTGCAGAATTGGATCTTATTTTGTGCTCCTCGTATGATCATAGTTTGCAAAAGGGGGTTCTCTAACATTATAAAAAAAGTCAAGTTATGGCCAAAAGCCCAACAAGGTTTAAGTTATACACGCTACAGCATCACAAATTATAATCTTCGATAGTTTTATTCTAACATACTCTATAGATCAACCTCGCCGAACGTCAGGAAATAAAGGCAAAATAGTGCAGAGCCACGAACATTACCTCCTGAGCTGTTATTGTAGGTATTCTGCTCCCAAGGCCGAGTGGGAACAGCACTGCCAATAGTGCTTCTGTTGACAGCAGAAGTCTGGACAATCTCACCGGGTTTTGCGGTCCCGGATGCCTCAACCACCTCGCTGGTGCTGCCGGGCGATGGTGGCTTGAATGGAGAGGGGCCGGACGAGACAGTACCACCCGCTCTTTCCCAAGGCTTCAGGGGCCTACCATTATCACCTGCAACTACACGCGCATCACACCCGTGAGGTCAACAACGCGAACACCACAATCCCGATTCCCAAACAGATAGAATTCCCACACAAACCCAACAACAAAACAATTCGCGAGCAATCCCTAGTCGAAGGTCAAAATTCACCCTCCGATCGCATATCTAACTCCTTTTCTTCAAACCACATCAGACATCGTCAAAATCCCAGAACCCACGATCGATAAACCCGCGCAAAAACACGACCCGGCAATTCAAAAACCCTAATTTCAAACGGTGAAGGGGCGAAAGCACGAACCTTGAGACCCGGCGTTACTGGAGTCCATGAGAAAAAGGTGAGAGCGGAGGGCGAGCTTTGTGGGTGGATGCCGGTGGATCGGGTCACGCCCCGATTCTCGTCGGCCGCCCAATCTCCGCCGCCGCCGTTGTGGTCTTCAAACACTTGTTCCACGAAAGATGAAGAAGAAGATGACGATAACGATGATGAAGTCAAAAAGTGCCGATCGATGGCTTCAGGGTTTGGCTCAATTACGACAACTTGGAGGGCCCCGCTGACCACCTCTCTTCTTCTTATCGTCCTCGTTTGTTTTGTTTTCTTTGTAATAAGATTATAAATCGAAATTCCCTACGCCTTTTTCGTTTTACCTCTTTGATGATGATTAAAGATTAAATATCTCATCTTATCGATCCTAAAATTTCTGTAAACAACATTCATCATTATTAGTTTAATATAAATAATAGCTAATCAAGGTTTAAAACAAAAATTCAAGGTACACATATAACCAAAGAAGAAGAGAAGCAATAAAAATTTTGGACACCCCCCCCAAAATATCACAAACTACGAAGGAGGGGGGGGATCGTCCCTTGTTTTAATTCTGCCTGAACAGCCGTATCTCTAGGATCACCGCCACGACGATGAGTGCCGCGAGCGTGATGCCGTATCCGGCCTTCCAGGAACTCGCCTCCCTTCCCACGTGTATCCCATAGAAGACATTCGCAGCCGCGAGCACTATGAGGATTCTTCCCACCGTGTGGTGGTACCAGTTCCAGTACCTTCTCGACTTCGTCCCCTTCTCGGGCCTCGCCAGGATCGCCAACACCTACGCCAAGGGAGGGGGGGGGGGGAACGACAGATAATGGTTAGTGTTTTGGGAGGAAGTGAGAGAGGGAGGGATGCCGGGGCATGGCACTCCGTTACCTGGAGGCAACCAAGGACGAGGATTACGATGCCGAGGGACTTGTGGGAGGAGACGCTGACGCTGAGCTTGTTCTCCAACACGAAACCGCAGATGATTCCGACGACGCCGAGCACGAATGCGCAGGACTGGATGGCAATGTGGGCATAGAACCAGACGGGATCCCAGTTCTTACAGTGCCTCGCGACCAGGATCCCAACTATCATGAGTATCCCCCAGCTGAGCATGTTGAGGATCCCATGGTTCCTCCGCAGCCCGGTGTAGGGTGCCTTCTGGGACGTGCTCTGCCCTGCACGGATGAGAATCCCGGTCATGTTCGCGGCCGTGCCGGTACAAAATAAGGTCATATTCCAACCGGACTTAATGAAACACAAAACCATAGGCCAAAAACATACCAAATCCGTCAATATCATAATAATCATCGGCAAGAATTAGGGGCGGTGGGATTTTCTGGGATTTCTTACATAAGCAAGCAGAAGAGGTTATTTTCGGGTTAGGTGATAATGATGACAACAACTCAATAGTTAATTACATTTAGAAAAATCAAATAACTCTCCCACCCCCATGTTCTCTGAATTTTCTTGGGGTAGAGTTGTTGACCAGATCCAAATAATAATTTTTCTCATAAAAAATAAGAAAGGAAACACATGGGAATGGGATGAGCAATATAAATAATAAAACGGACAGTCGTTAAAGAAATTCATTATAAATCCTTTTTGGGGGGAAGAGTAGGCTTTAAGCCACCTCAAGGTAAGTATAAATTATTACTTCAACCACTAAAGAAAAGTTGTGACATCCCTACCCAAAACCACACCTCTAAAAAAGCTAACTTCCACCAAACCCATGATTTCTATCAATATTATAAATTCAAATTTGATGAAATGTTAATTTTTTTTTACTTAATGTTTATGGAAGGAAGACAAGTAAAAATTTTGAAGGAATTTTATTGTAAAAAATATTTTTTTTTGTGGTTGGAGCAGAGACGCCGCTGACCTGAGCTGTAATCGATGGTGGTGGACGTCCGGTCCGCGTGCTCAATTAGCTGGTCCGATGACTGCGGCAAGAAACCCGACGGCCCTATCGAGTAGATCACGTTCGGCAGCGGCTGGGCCGTGTTCAGCTGGAACGCTATGTATATCCTCGACGACTGCGTCCCCACAAATGCGGTGTTGTTCTGGATGCTCAGGCTTCCCTGGTCCGGCTTTACCTGCCCTGGCGTCGTCCCGTCCAGCTTGTACTGCTTTATGGTCCCGATGCCCGACGACGTGACCCAACCCACCACCGCGCTGGACCCCACCATCTGGCCGGTGGGTGAGAACCCCATCGCTATGTAGGCCGAGGCATCCGGCGCCGACAGTATGAAGCTCCAAAGGTCCGCGTTCTCCTGCTTGAACTGCCCAACACCACACAAAAAAAAACCAAAAACAATTAAGAGTCAAATCCTCAGAGACGCTCCTGCAACCGCCAGAGCGGACGGCCCCTTAGCTCACCCGGAGGATGTAATCCTGGGATGACCAGGCGACGATGCAGGCGAGGCCGGTCGTATTGAAGTTTAGGCCGGTGACAGAGAGGTTTGAGCTGCAGGAGTCGGTCTGGGAGCTGGCGCCGCGAATAGCTAGCAACAATACCAAGGAAAGGAACATCCTCCTCCCGGACGCTGCCACCATTGCGAAATTCTCACGCGGCTTCGTTCCTTCCCAGGAAAGGTGGAGGAAATGGGGGGTGGCCGAGATTTATACCGAAAGACTACTAATTGTTCCTAACTTTTACGATGGCGATCCGAAGGAGGGGGGTGACGATGGAGATGGAGGGACGGCCGCTTTGAGTTGACAAAGTGTTCCTTCCTGGTGGAGGAGTTTAATATTAATATTATTCCATTCCCATCATCGGATTCATACTTTTTTATATAAATTCCGCGTCCAAACTTGATGACTCCGTCAATTGGGCCCAGGCCTATTCTGATCTGTTCAAACCGAACCCGGTCACCAGGCCGCCGGCCTGGCCTACTTTGTCGTCGTCCCCCCGATTGGGTTAGCGGGACTCCGGCGTGGGAAGAATGTTGCGGACGAGATTGGTGTGGTTCGGATTAGGGTTTGGGACGTCGGCGGCGGCGATCTCGCAACTCGTTTACCGGGATCTACTCGTCGATCGGCTCGCGTTCGTCGCCGAGGCGAGGGTTACTCCTCCGACGAGGTTCTTTTTTTTTTTATACTTTGTTGATGGGATGAAGTATAGGGAGGATGTATTTTGTCGTGGTTGTAGATGAAGGAGAAGTTCGAGGAGCTGGAGGTCAGAGTTCGGGACGTCGAGGCCGTGGCTTCTGAGGTAATCGGGGTGCGGTTGATTGGGGTTCCGGTTTAATGTTTCCGTGCCACTTAGTGTTTTTGTTTGGTTCTCTGCGGTGTTGTTTGGAGGCCGTTCTTTTGTTGGGTTGCTGTTAGTTGTTCGCAAATGCGAAGAGGATTTATAGGTTTGTGGATGGACTTGGGCTGGAAAGTTGAAGCAACGAGTGCAGTGAACAGTGAGTAATTGCCAGTGGCTTATTCCGTGTGCATTTCTGGAGAGGTTCGGAGATGGTGATGCCGTTGTGCCTGCTGCTTGTCCTGGTTGCATCTGAAGTTTCTAACGACCCGAGAATTCGTGACGGGGCATTGGGAGAAAGACGCTGAATGTTTTTTGCTTGAATGGATTCGATCTTGTTACTGGTAATGGGAAGTTCGGGCTGCCGGTGCCCCCTAGTAGGAATGTCTGCCCTTGGGGGAAGGTTGGATGTTTTGAAATCACACGGCACAATCTCTGCGTAAGCAAGGAAAATTATTTGTGGGGACAAAACGACGGTCTTGCGTGGTTTAGTAACACAGGCAGTTGTAGATGAGGGAGCTGAGTTTAGTGCCAAGTGCACTATGTAGTCATGGTAGTGATTCTCAATTCCTACACCTTGTCTGTCATAAGATGGAGTTGAGGATGCACTATTGGGGAAGATTCATTTTCAATTTTTGGTGAATTACCCCTTTCTGATGAGTTCCCCGGTTTCCAATTGCAGGCCAAGGGACGCTGACCTCGTGTCGATAGGATCGATGTCGACTGCCGGGCGGAGATTGGCGCTATTCTTGACCAGGACCTGGAAGTAGTGAAACCATACAATAAGAACGGAGCATCTTTTATTTCATCGCAACTTAAATGTTTCCCTTGGCTCTGCATATTTATTTCCTTCTTGGACAATTAAGACGGGAACCCCTAGCACTGTAAGAATAAAACAGGAGTAACTTCGATGTAGGTATGATATAATGCTTACATAAACAATGATCATGGGTGAGTTATGCGGCCCTCTGTCTTTTGATGATCTCTGGGAACATTACTTCAAGCACATGTTAATAGAAGGAGTGAAAACGAGCTTCGTCTAGATTGAACACTTCTCGGCTCGAGTTTGGCCTGATAATACAAATACAGCGGCTCGATTGAGCCAAAAAATTTGATTCTATCTCGGCTCGGCCTAATTATAGAGAATTTCAACTCGAATCAAAAAGCTCGAATATAGATCAAGTCTAGTCTCGATTCGACAATTTGAACTCGGTTAGAAATATATATAACCTGCGAAGTGTTGAGTTTTTCGACAGTGATAGGTGTCGGATTTTTTTTTTATTTTATTAAATATTTATTATTAATATATGCACCCTGCGAGGCAGATTTCGAGCTATCAAGCCATGCTCGAGCTCAGCTCGTTTCATTAACGAGCACGGCCAAAGTCGAATTCGAACCAAACTTTGGACGAGCCGGCGGCTCAATTCATTTTCAGCCCTACATCAAACCCACCGGGACTCGATTCGCCCAAGCTGGGTTAAATGATAAACTTAAGTTCGAACCTGAATCCAGACAAGGCTGTTCTCCCGTCACAAACTTAAGGGCGGATAGATTATGGGATTCAAATGCAGTGGTCAGGATGACCACCGAAAGAAACATTCTACTTTTGTCACACGCAACAGGATGATTCCCGTTTTAAACACGTTCCTGTTATCTCCTTCATCCTCTGATGCAACCTCTTTTACGTTTGCAGGCTTATAGTATGGTTCAGAAATTCACCGAATACTTGTCGTGGACACCGAGAAAAGACGGAGCAACTGTGGATAGCATTAGTTCTTGCCAAATGTTTTGCGGACATTGGAAAAGCCGAGGGAGATAGGTCATATAAACTAAAACCTCCATCTTGGATAGAACTTCTGCAGAATAAAGTTGCTGTTAATTCCTACTCAATATAGTGGAATAGTTATGTTGTTTTGCTGTAATGGCTGAAACATATTTGACAGAACTGTAAAAATGGATGGTTTGGGATGTGTGGTTTGGGTGTAATGGAAGCCCAAGACATGTTTTGGCTTCTTGTGGGGAGTAACAAGTGGCATAGATTTCACTAGAGAGAGCTGCCTGTGGATCAGAGGGAATCCCTCCTCTCATTTCTTTCAGGCTGCCCTTTTCTCTTTTTGTGACTAAACTCATTCATCACTTCATACTGAGTTCACCAGTTTTCGAGAAAATTGACATCGGCTGTTAAGACGTGTGCTGTAATCCTCGATGGGATTAGAGGTGTAGCAGAAGCACAGGAAGAAGCGTCCCTTTTTTCTGAACCGATTCCCGTTGCAAATCCTGAAAATGGCAGCTGCACTAGGAGGGCAAGCAGTAGGAATCCAGAGCTTCTCGTCTTCGTCTTATAAGTTATGCTATGCTCGGCTCAGGAATCCCATCAGCAACCTCCCAATGGTATTCCTTCCTCTGCACCCTCTCGGTTTCCCCAAACCTGTTTGAATATCTGGCTGTTTTCGACGTTGTGGTTCAGTATTTTTGCAGCAGATGGCGTACAGGTCGGTGTATACCTGCAGATTAATAGTGGCTTGCTCTGCAGTTCAAGAATCATCCACTTCCGCCGGTAAAATCTCATCCTCAATGCAAATGGATAAACACCTTAGTGCTTTAATCTGACATGATGAAACTGTTTGGTTTAGTGGCGACTTCGGAAACTAAAGAAGCAAAAGCAGCTGCTCCAGAAGAAGCTGCTGCACCAGAAGAAGCTGCCCCGCCAAAGCCAAAACCAAAGCCCGCAGCCAAAGCTCCACCGAAAACTCTTCCTCAGCTGATGGAAGAGGAAATAATACCTCCGCTCCTGGAAATCCTCCAAGCTCAAAAGGATATTTCGGATATTGAACTGTCTTTCCAGGAAAACCGGGTGAGTCTCAGATTTCCGAAAGCTTGTTCGCAGAATCAACAGAAATCCTGTCTCAGCTCGTGTAAATGAGTTCTGAATGTTCTTTTGTTGGGGCCGCGAACTCATTCCATCGAACCTGCTGTAAGAAACATTGTCCGAGTCAGACAAATGGCCTAGTGCCACTGTTTCATAACTGGTTGAGGGAGGCAAGTTTGCTTCAGCTTCTATTGATGGTAAAATCATGTTCTTGCCGTCTTCTCCATTTGATGCAGCTGGAAGGTTCATTCCTAAAGAACGGCAACAAGTATTCATTCTGGGCGTTCTTTCCCAATGGTGACCTCACAGGTATCTGGTCATCGCTATACAAAACGAGTAGTAGTTTAGATACTGGGGTCTCGAACTGTTGCTATTTCGTAATTCATTTGTAGGGCCAAAAGGGTTCTCATTGTCGTCATATGGGTCGGACGCGAGTACCGTCGAGCCTTTCCTTGTGGACGAGAAGAAACCAACTGCAAAACTCGTAGTGTTCTGGGTCGAGAAGCGTTTGGCGGCACAAGGCATCATTCCTGTGTGGGACGAATGACTCCGGACTCTATTAGCACCATGGCCTTCTGCAAGGTGCTGTATCTGCCATCCTGTCCCTTATACTGATGCACTTCTGTAGACATTGTATATTGAGAAATGTTCATTTTGGACTTTTCTTCAACACTTTAAAGGCTGAAAAGCTCGCGACTAATATTTAAAACGTATGTTCTGCGATGACCCGCAACTGAGGCAAAGCGATGCTTCGAAACTAACCTATGAAAACGTTGCTACTGTGTTGCCTTATCCTGGTTTGGTGTGGCCTCGCGTTTGTGCCGATCCGCAAACGCTAAATCCTTAATAGGAAGGGCTGAACAGTAGTTTGTAGGATTTATGAATGGCAAAAACGCTACCACAGTCCCCTCATGCCTCTGGATCGGCTGCTGGAATAAGACCTTAAGAAGGAGACGGGTGCAGACCACCGGGAGATATGATCGTGTTGAGGTTTCCCTCCGATTGTCGAATTGTCCTCCTCACGAAGTAACCCCTGATCCAAGGAGTCACGTCTTCGTTGATCTTTATCATGATAAAGAAGAGAATACGGTATATGATGATCATGCTGAACAGGACGCTCAGGTCGACCCATTTTGATCTATTCTGATTGATCTGGAATATGTTCTCGAGAATGTATTCTTCAGGAATCTTTTGCAGGTCAGGTGACTGGTTGTCGAATATCATGCCCTGCATATCGTTCTTGTACTGACCCTGAAATTAATTTCGTTGATTTTGAGTCCGGTGGCGCAGTCGTGTAATCCAAAATATAGGCGGCCACACTATCTTTACCTGAAGAGACCAGAAGTGGAAGCTGACATACGACATCGGA
The DNA here is from genome assembly GCA_023653495.1 of Melastoma candidum. NCBI lineage: Eukaryota > Viridiplantae > Streptophyta > Magnoliopsida > Myrtales > Melastomataceae > Melastoma > Melastoma candidum. The sequence continues at coordinate 1,827,387 of CM042887.1, forward strand.
TAATGCCAGAAGGGTTTTGGAATGTCTTTCGGAAGCCGGAAGAAATCCGACACGAGCATGAATATCACCTGAATTGTCGGACAAAACAGGAGTAGGCTTTAGGACGAGAGGACCAAAGCATGATGAATGTCAAAACATGGTGGCTTCGCATCCTTACCTGGATACCCGCGCCTATGATTATACCCATGAGGAAATTCGGGACGATGCAGGCTATCACCATCATCAAGCTTTCGACCGACAGTCACACATGCGTACAGGCATAACACGAAGAATAAATAGTGCAGGAACCCTGGGTGAAGCCGAACCATGAAGTAACAGATGGTTCCGGAGATGAAGGTAATCAGTATCAGGAAAGGCATGGCTGAGAGTGTGTTGCTGATGATGAACGCAGCTACGCCGTAATGCCCATTTAGCCTTTCCCGCTTAGACACCTTGTTGAAGTGATTTTGACGATGGGCATTGACCTTACGTGAAACGAAAGTCAACCATTTACATTACAGAAGCTACTCTATGAGAATTTCTGTAAGAAAATATTTTTGTAATTAATAATTAACTGGGAATATTTCATGGAAATTATCCAAATGATTTTATTACCAAAGAAATAAAGAGAATAATAAATTTCCAATTGAAGGAAATAAATTGTTTACAAAAACGTAATATTTGTCCAGATTCATCAAGTTAAACGAATGAATCTAACAAAATAATTCGTGGAAGTTATTTTTTATTATTTCCATACATAGAAGGTTATCGTAATTTGTAACCTTCTGCAACGGTTATCCATGGGATTTGATTAAATCAATTGATCTTGATCAGACCTCACCCCAAGCGGATACTTACCAATGGGAGACAACATTTGGTTATTAATGGAATGAATATAATTGATTTATTCGTTTTCCATCTAAGTGTAGAAGCTATATTTGTCAATTCTACCTTCTATGCTTAGCATTTCGTCTTTGTGTATAAATATGCATTCGGTCGTCATTGTAAATGCACAGAAAAATACATAAACACTAGATACTTTGGTTAAACGTTGGTTCTTGTAATTTTTGATTGGTTCGACTTTCGTTAGTCACACACGAGGAGCATTAGCTGCAGAAGGCGGCATCATTGGTGAAGTCTTCTGGGAGGGTGACCCGGGAGCCACGAGGGACTCGGTTGGAAGCTGTAGGAGATGTTGGTGGGAAGCGCGGCTAGGTGCTGTGTGGCCAACGTGTAGTGGGTCGGAGAGAAGGGCAGATACCCCGAGAGCACAGAAGGTGAGGGACTAACCAGCTTCTATGGTGTAACGTTATGTGAGTGCAGGTTAGCCTTGGACAAGGGCTTTGTGTTTGCTTAGTCGTAGTCTTGAGGGACCATGTAGGAGAATCTTGGGCAAGGGTTTTGTGTTTGCTCAGTTCAGATCTCAAGGGATCGCGCAAGGGAAGTCGCAGCGGGTTGTTATGCAGGTGGGGACGCCGCCGGAGTGAAAAGTCTCAAAAGAAGTCTCGGCAGGTTGCTGTGCAGGAGAGGACACCGCCTGAGAGGAACATCCGACAAACGGTTACCTTTGTTAGTCATATTAACGTGTGCACCGAGTCACTATAGTACAGAACCTTACAGTCTATGCTTTGAAAATCAGTCATCTGTAGTGCAGAACCTTTTGGTCTGTACTGTAAAAGGTTGACATCTTTGGTATAGAATCTTATGATATGCGCTGTGAAACCAAGTCATTTCTGATACGGAACCTTCGGGTCTGTAGAGGATTGACATAACATACAAAATTTTCTGGTCAGTGCTTTGCCACTCAGTCTTCTGTGGTGCAGAACCTTCTGGTTTATGCTACAAAAGGTTTATTATTATTCACCTTCTGTACTTGTTACGAAGTTAAGTATGAGTAAATACCATCCAAATTCTGGGTGAAGAGTGGATGTAAGCAAGTTGTTGAACCACAATAAAAGTCTTGCGTGCATCAAACAAATTCGTAATCACATTTATACGTTCTGTCTTACAGAAGAAAGCTTCTTTTTTCTTCTGCAGCGGGGTGTGTCAAAAAAGAATTAAAAATCCTTAATTGGACTTTAACATTAATTTACCCTCCTCTTAGTATAACACACCTGAAAGGACAACGCGGATTACAGAAGAACTCGGGCAATGAATATTGTTGCTGCTAAGAGAAAGCTAGCAGAACTTCATGTCTTCAACGAAAGAAGGAAATCCACCGATTGACATGAATGTGACGAATCCGAAGACAAAAGATGCGCAGGCTCCTCTCGCCTAGACAAGTTATAACAAACAGTTTAAAGACAGACGAGGCTGATTTACGGCAGGTACTATCCGACCAACATGACTATACCAAGTACCAGAATTGAGTTATATCCAGTCCCAACATCCAGGTAGATAGTCCCTACGCAGACAGTGACGACAATCTAGATCGCTACCCTCAACCAGTAGTACCCGAAGTCTCGTGACATGTTCACGAAAGGGCGCTTTGTCAGGGTGGCGGCCTGTGTCAGGAAACTAGCTTGGCTGCCATCCGAATCAAGAACAGTTCCCTTCTGTAGTGCAGTAGCCAATTTGTTACTGGATTGAGGTCTCACATTGATGAAAATAAAGAGAAGCTTTACTTACAATTTTTGACATCTCTTCGACGGTTTCTCTTGTTGCGTGGTAGTGATGGGAGTTGCTGTAGAAATCGATGAGAACTCTAACGGCTTCTCTGGTGGTTGTCCTCTCGAGAGGGTCATTGTTTGCTTCAAACTGAAGGATGAGTGGAAATTTGCAGCTTCATTTAATCTCCATTTCCAAGTTGCCCAAAAAAGTTTGACGGTATGACGAAGTTACCCGAATTTTCATTGATCCCCGAAGTGTAGCCTTAACCTTGTCGAAGTCAGAGTTGATGCATATGAGGAAGTGATCCGAGGGGTTCCTAAGGGAAGGGCATGGAAATCCCGCCTGAGCGAAGAACTGTGCCGCGTCGAGTAAACTTAATCAGTGAATGCTCGATGTGTATGATAAATGTGTCGAAATCAAAGATTTCTCACCTCACACGCTTCTGATGTATTGCCGAAGTAACTTTGCCACTGGAAAGCAAGTACAGTCTGTCGAACAGTTCAAAAACTTCGCTTCTCAGCTGGTGAATAGAGGCAATCACGGTCCTCCCATCCCTTGAGAGTCCACGCAGCATCTGTGTCACAAAGAATGCCGAAGCACTGCGAAATGGAATGAGAAAGGCCAATATCAGAACAAGGTACTTTCCAGTCATTGATGTCTTGGTAAACATCATCATCGCTGGCCGTTCATCTTACTTGTTGAGTCCGCTGGTCGGCTCATCAAGGAAGAGCAACCTGGGCCTCATCAAGATCTCGAGAGCGATGCTAACCCTTCTTTTCTCCCCTCGGCTGATCCCGCGAAGGTGCCAGTTCCCAATCACGGTGTCGGCACAGTCCTGGAGCCCCATCTCGGTGATGGTGCTCTCGACATGGCCCCTCTTCTTTGACCACAACATGCTCACCGGAAGCCTTACTCTGGCTTAATACCATATTGCCTCGCGCACTGTCAGAGTTCCGATCAGGTTGTCGTCTTGTGTCATGTATGCCCGTGGTTAATCATATGCATCACCAAGTCTTAAAAAATGTCAAGATATAAAATATAAATCAAGTCTTCACCTAATAGCTTAAACTTTTACGTAAAACGCTAATGATTTTATATAATATTAGAACGGTCCGGAGTTCAAACCCCCGTGCTCGCCTAGCCATGAAACAAGATACAGAGCCATCCCCTTTCTGTTTCAGAGAATTTAGGTAATAAAGAAAATGTTTAAAATATTTTCCAAGCGTGGCCTCAAACTCCCTTCGACATCAATTTGCAAAGGAAAAAGCATTGTTAGAAATAATAGAAATATCAAGTGCATGTTTTTGTAAATAACGTAATAAAAAGTTATCTTTACCATGAACTTAAAGCAATGTTCCTTCTTCGTTTGCCACTCTCATGTAATCTTTTTGCGATGTACTCTCCTACTAAAGGGATGCAGTGTAATGAACTCCAAATGAGGCCATGAATGTGGGTACTTCCAAGGGAAAATAAAAATCTCCCATTGTATACGTGTCGCCGGTATTCCATGTGTGCAAGTTCCCTACAAATAAGTCGATATCGTAGATGTCATTCTGACACTATTACGAGAACATGGTTCACAAAATGTCCTCCACTTTCCACAACTACAACTTTGGGGGACCTGCCAGGCGCCAAGGGGGTCGCCATCCGCGGCGACGGGACTGAGGTGGTGGTATCAGCCGACAAGGCATGGTACGTGAATAGGGGGGGGGGGACTGGACGAAGGGACGTGGCGGTGGGTAGGGACAAGAGGCTACTACTACTAACTCCCTAACACACATCCTAGTAATTTTGGGCATTGTGGATGAGACGAAGACAGAGATGTCCTTCTCATTATCCCGTCTTGTGTGTGTAGATTAAGACATGGTGGCATTGTGGATTGGATGTAGATAGATCTTATTATATCCTAACATATATAATTTAGACAAAATATATAATTTTGTTTTTTGTTAATTATATAATTTTTTCATTAACTTTTGTTTTTATTTTGATTTTAACTAATCTTGAATTTTCTCTAGTGAAAGCCGTCTTATTATAGCCCGGCCCGTGTCCTATAATAATAGAGTTTAAACATCTCATTCATTCTCCTCGTAATCCACTTTACCCGTAATAACAACCCCTTAATAAAACTTCATCTGACCTATTTTGCGTATTCTTTTACAGCATCAGCAACTATCGGGCTTCCAATTCACTTAATTTTTCCATCAAAATTTTAAAATAAAAAAGCATACGATAGGTTTTTAATATTATTTCCTTTTTTAATTTTTTTCCTTTTTTAGTCGATAAATGAAAATGGTCTATTAAGGTTTGTTTGGCTTAAGTGCGATAAAATTCAAGATTGGTCAAAATCAAAATAAAAATAAAAGTTAGTGATAAAATTATATAACAATGACAAAAAAGAAAATTGACTGAAAATTGATGACATAAATTTATATTTTGCTTATAGTTTATTATATATAAGTATTAATACATAGAATACATAAATGAATGAGTTTTATTCATAAATGTTCACGAAATATTTCGTGAAATAAGTCCGTCAAAATCTTATTTTTTACGCTAATGTCATGAACCCAACATTAGAAATATCGAATTCGGTTTTTTAAAAAAACTCGTCGAGTTCACCTAAAAAAATAAAATAGGTGCTTTAAATCCGAAATTTTCAATTTCTTAAATTTTTTTTGGTTTCAAATACGAATTCTTGATATTAGTAAATGAAACAAGAGTTCGACGTTAAAAAGAACAAAAACATCTAGAAGGAATATATGATTGGGGGGACAAGGACATCTCAAGAATTGACAACGGAATCCTCCCATTTTTTTTTTTTTTCTTTCGAATCAATGCCCCCAGCATTTTCTGCTCCTCCTACTTTTTAAATAACTCCTCCTCCGCTCTTTCCCCCCACCGCCAGACGGTTTACTCCCCCACCGATCGGACACCGCCAATGATCGGCCCCGTCTTCCTCTTCTTCTTCGGCTTCCTTCTCGGCCTCCTCTCCGTCCTCTCTCTCCAATTCGCCCTCGCCTTGGCCGTCATCCGCCGCCTTAGCCGCAGTACCCCCTCCCCGCTGCCTTCCCCCAACTCCCCTCCATGCGACCTCGATTCCCGCCAGTCCCTCTACTTAGCCAAGCGGACGGAGGTCAGTGTCCCCGCCCTTTGAAAGAAAAATTCCCTGTTGTCTGTTGCGTAGGGATGTGATGCGCCGGATGGGGTCGTGATGTCTCCCGCGTTCGCCTTTAGTGTTGCGAGTCCAACTGGAGATTCGATCTCGTTTTTTATGCTCGTGGTTTTCAGTTGCCATAACGGCTTATCGCCCTCGATTGGGCTAGCTAGACATGCTCGTTTAGTCATTCTCTTTGGTTTTCGGGCGGAGTTTCAGGGGGATGTCTGGATTCTCGATATGGAAGGAGTGCCGAGGAATTGGAGCGAGCGAATAAAGCGGGATCCGAGTAAGAAGAAGGAATGTGTTGAGGTTTCTCCCATCAAGAAGCGGGCAATAATTAAGGATCACTGGCTCATAGTGACCGAAGCCGATGGTTCTCCCACCATTGTCCAGTTGAAGGGTTGCATGGTTCAGGCAGTTTCAGCGACAAGTCTATCTTCGAAGAAGTGGTATGCTGGCCACCTATTATTCTGTATATTTATGAATTCTAGAACACAAATTGGTTTAGCAATTGATAGTGAAAAATATGCCTAAAGCAACATATTCTCTCTTTCATATTTTCTACATTGAGGAACATGGGTTTTATATTCTGTTTTTTGTACACCTAGAAGATTCTCGGTTGTAAATGAAGTTCTGTCCTTTGGTCTGGGTGGAAACCCACAAGCACTTTCGAGTTGCTTTCATGTACCTCTGGCATTTCTCGACTGAGCTCTCTCCACTTGCTTGTTTTTCCAGGGCCAAGAAGTTTCCTATTAAGTTGGAGAACAAGAGCACTGCCATATATAAGGGCAGCAAAATTTTTTTCATTTATCTTGAGACTTCCTGGGAGAAGGAATCATGGTGCAGAGCATTGCGACTTGCTTCTAGTGATGACAGAGAAAGGATTTACTGGTTTTCAAAGTTGCAACAAGATTTTCGCAGATACCTAACATCTCTGCAGGAAGAATATCCTTCAATGGTGAAATCCATCATGGCAGCAACGGATTCTATCGATAAGGATGGTTGCAGTGATGCTTCTTCATCTAAAGCCCGTACTTTATGGAAGAAAATTACGAAGAAGGTTACTAAAAGTAATGCAGAGAATAAGTTGTCTTGGAACTCTTTATCCGGACGTGAAGAGAAGAGGATGAATGAGAAATACATTCTGAACCAAGATCCAGTATCAGATTCAGTTTCGTCAAAAGTTAGTTTGATGTCGAAGGTGCCCAAACCATCAAAAGAGAGTAACCATTTTGCTCAGCGTGCATTTCCCTTACCACATTCAGGGAGTCAGAGTCATACATCCAATGGCTCTGATGTTGAATGTGATGATAAGATGGGACTAGATGAGGGAACACAGTGTTGGAACTTGCTAATCTCCCGCCTCTTTTTTGATGCTGTAAATAACAAAGATATTAAAAATTCCGTGCAAGCTTGGATACAGGTTTGTTGCTTTTCCTCAGTTGTTTAAATAGTGTCATGAGATCTGTTTACAACCATCATGGAGGTAATTTGGCTTGGCACGAACTTTTGATCATCTTTCTTCCATCTCGTTATAGAGCCTTGATTAGATAATTCTGAGAAAGGCGTTGCTGCCAATGTTTGCTCTTTGAGTCTGTTGATTTATAAGAATCGTATGAGGGAAACAAATTTTTTTGAGTAACCTTTGGATGGATATCTGACATGGATTTTCTCTAGCAGAGATGTTTTCAACTTTGACCAACTCCTCAACAGAAGATCCGTATAGTCAATTTTACTTTGCCCATTCTAATTTGTTTGTTTTTTTAATCTCAGAGGATTTTGTCTAACATGAGGACCCCTAGTTACATTGGGGAACTCATCTGTGCTAACATCGATACGGGGAATGTCCCTCCTTATATCCATGGGATGAGAGTACATTCTATGGACATGAATAAGAGCTGGGCACTTGATGTTGATATTGAATATTCCGGCGGGGCAATATTAGATGTTGAAACTAGAGTTGAAGTCAGTGAGGTTGGACTTGATAAAGACATAGTTGATTCAGATGCAAATTCTGGAAGTATTTCATCAGATCTTCTTGAAAGTTTTGAGGTTTACAGTAAGCAGCTAAACCTTGTGGAAGACCAGGATGAAGATGTAGAGCCGTTGGAAGGGAAGAATTCCAAAGGGGGTTAGTAAAAGTTGCCTTGAAAATTTGTAGCTTATCTTAAATTATTCGAGAAATGCACATTCATCAGTAGTTGAAAATGCAGAACCCCAAGAAATACAAATATTTGTCTTGTTTCAGAGGCACCGAGGATCTCAAAAGGCAACTTATCAACCTCAATTAACAAGTCCCGGTGGAAGGCAATCATGAATTCCATAGCCAAACAAGTCTCACAGGTTTGAAGGTTAAATGTGTCTTAATTGCTTTCCTTTGTCATGAAAATGTTGTTTGCCTTCATCTCTCCGCAGATCTTAGCAAGTGTTTTTCACGAATCTATTCTTACTGAGGAGAGTGCAAATATTCTCAAGATTTTTAGTAGCCTGGGAAAGTGTGGTTGCACAGTAGCTTTTCTTAATCACCTTTGTTTCATTAAATTCATCCTGATGGATCATTTCTGTGGAAAGGTTCCTCTGTCTTTGCGTATTCGGTTGGCATCTATCCGGGGAACGTTGCGGTTCCAAATAAAACCACCTCCATCGGATCAGTTGTGGTGTGGATTTACATCTATGCCCGATATCGAAGTCTGCCTGGAGCCATCAGTCGGAGAACACAAAGTTACTAGCAGTCACCTTGACTCCTATTTGATAAACCGTTTCAAGGTACAGATTGATATATTCCCTTACACTCAGTGTTACGGATGCGAGAACTATCCAGGGATAATATCATTCATGATCATGCATTTGAAGTTCGAGCAGCAGTTTGAGCGTGTGCATCCACAGATAAGTGGGTGTTGGCGTTGTTGAAATAAACACTACTGTCAACTGGTTCTAAGGCCTATTTCTTGATAATATTTTTTTGAAAACCTTGTGCTCGATTCGCTCAGGCATCAATTCGGGAAACAATCGTCCTCCCAAATTGCGAGAGTGTATGCATTCCATGGATGCTGGCAGAAAAGGAAGACTGGATCCCCCGCAAGGTTGCTCCTTTCATCTGGCTCAATCAAGAAGCCAAAAGAGACGTTTCACCCTCCCCAGAGAAGGCGGACAATTCTCCATCCAGAGAATTCAAGTCGAAGGGTGAACGGCGCTCGAGATCGCCGTCAGGCGATCAATCTGAAGTCAAGTCCCATGTGTCCGTCAAACCCGAGCTCGTGCAGACATCTAAGGTCGACACGATGCCCCGGAGCAGATCCGAACAAGAACTGTCTGCACCACTGTTGCCGAGCGACGAACCCCAGGACGATTTGAATTCGAGGTGCCAGTCAGAGGTGTCGGTGGGCCGGTCTCCTTCCAGAACATGGAGCGTGTGGGAGCATCAGGATCCTCGGGGGGACAACGAAGAAGGGAGGCCAAAGAGGGTAGGAAGGAAGGCGAGGATGCTAGACCTGGGGAAGAAGATGGGGGAGAAGCTGGAAGAGAAGAGGAGGCACATAGAGGAGAAACGTAGGCACATTGTGGAAAAGATGAGAGGACCACACCAACAGTAGTCGGTCACTCGTTCATCTACTCATTCATTTCTTGGAGGGGGATCCTTTTCCCCGAGTTTTGTTCCTAAACAAGCGTCGGTCCCGAAACAATTTCGTCCAATAAGGTTGTAAGTTTCAAAATTCTCCAATTAATACGACGAAATCGGTCTTACAAAGGCCGACTTCCATCGAGACGAAGTCGACCTTACAAAGGTCGACTTCATGCCATCCGTCCCTTCCCTATAAAGTCGGTCTTCTGAAGACAGAAAAAAACAAAACTTCACTGAAGTCGGCCTTTAGTTGACTTACAAAAAAAAAATTTCTTCGAAGTCGACCTTTGTAAGGCCATTTCTTTACGCCCTATGGAAGTCGGCCTTATAAAGGCTGACTATGCTCAAAGAGCAGAGTCGCTGAGGCCGACTTCTTTAGGATGTGAACGAAGTCTACCTGGGTTTAAAAAAAAAAAAAACAACTTTCGGGGGACAAACAGCCTTGAAGTCCCCCGACGCCCCCGACGCTCCCGAACTAAAGGCTGCTGGCGATTCCGACCACGGAAAGCCCGTTCCCAATGAGCCCGACCCCGATCTACCCTTGACGCCTCCGATTTCGACAACGTGTACCCGATCCTGACGTCCCGTCCCCGACTAGCCCGTTTTCGACTCCGACACCCCGATCTCGAACGAAGCTTCTATAAGGTAAACGTTTATGGTTTTGGTAAATTAGTGTTTTAATTAGTTAGGATTTTGGTTAGTTAGGGTTTTTGATAATTAAGGTTATGGTTATTTAGGTTTTTTTACTAATTAGTCTAAATTAGTGTTATTAAGATATAATTAATAACATTTAATCAATATATAATGTAATTAAGATAAGTAAAATGTATAATTAAGATATAAGTATAATTAAGATAAGTAAAATGTAATTAAGTTAATTACATCTGATTTAATTAATTAACATTTAATTACTCAAAGTAGCATCTAATTAAGCTATGTAAAATGTAATTAAGCTAAGTAACACGTAATTGCCTATCAGCTAGATTATTCTAATTTTGAAATATTCTAAGATCAATTGTGAAACTACATATGATGATCTAATTTGGTACCTCAATTATAATAGGTATCGTGTTCTAATGTCGTCGATTGAGCTATTAATATTTTTAAATTGAAATATGGTTAATGGATCAGACGGTGTTGGTTATGATAAAGGTTCAACAACAAGAACATAAGTCCCCCAATTCGTGAATTACAATAATTTTGAACGCTTTATATGCGAGGCTATCGGGTTGCAATCAATAGTTTCATTACAGATTGCGCATAGGTATTCTGTTATGGAGATTAATAATATTGCTGTGAAGTATTTTCTGGTGCTAATTAAAATGGATAAAGATGTCAGGTTGTTGATAAAGTTTGCTCTTGCAAATCTAAGACATACACAACAAGTATATCTTTTGGCAATATCCGATGTAACGGTGGCGCATGGTGTGCAACATCCAATGTCAATATTTGAGACTAGAATGGTGGAGGTAGAGCCTAATATGATCGTTGGGCGGAAAATTGAAAATGTTGAGGCGGAAGTGGAGCGGTTTTAACCGGTCGGACAATGTTCTACTGTTCCGGTATAAATTGATCATCATATGGATGGTGTAGTTGGAAATGAAATTGTGTTGGCTGAAGTAGAGAGGTATTATCCTATTGGAGAACGTTCTAATGCTCCAGTGGAAGATGAATGCAATATCCATGATGATATCATGAATTCTGATGTAGATGTTGACACTGATGAGGAGTTGTTCAACGACGTGAATGCCGGTAATGGAATGTCAGATGATAAGAATGTCGGTAATCAGATGATCATGGTTGTGGAATCGGGTGAAGGGTCTAGTGCACGAAGTGCATGAAAGGAGAAAGCCCTGTCATTTTATAATGAATATCTCGAAGCCTTACATGAGAGTGTTGAGGAATGGGATGTCCACCCACTTGTTTGTGCAACTGACATTATTGATGAATTTTGTAAGGGAATGAGGTTCGGTAATAAGAAACAACTCATATATGCGGTGAACAATTTTCATATTTTAAGGCACTGCAATTATGATGTTGTTGAATCCACGAAGAAATTGTGGAATATATGTTGCTCTGAATCCGACAAGGGATGTAAGTGGAGATTAAGAGCGATACAAAGAGCATATGATGACGAGTTTGAGGTGACAATAGTCGGACAACCTCATAGTTGCATCAATCCTGTTTTATCGCATGATCACGTGCGATTGAATTCAAATTTCATGGATCTGTTATTCAGGAGGTTTGTAAGTGAAACTCCGAAAGTAAAAGTTGCACTCCTTCGCAATGTCATTAAAGAGAAATATGGATACGAAGTCCCTAGGAGAAGGGTATGGGATGCCAAAAGAAAGGCGATTTCGTGGATATATGCGATTGGGATGAATCATACAATGAGTTGCCTCATTTGTTGAACGCGATTCATGCTTCTAACCCCGAAACTTGCGTTGATTGGGGGGTTCATACACGGTTGGCGATTCACAATTTGTTTTTCATAGGGTATTCTGGTGTTTTGATTTTGTAGTAACAGCATTTCATTATTGTCGCCCTGTAGTCAGTATTGACGGAACTTTCCTGTACGGTAAATACAAGCATAAGTTATTAATTGCTTGTGGTTTGGATGGCAGCAATCATATCGTTCCTCTCGAATTTGCTATCGTCGATGAAGACAGCAAATTCAGCTTGGATGCCTATGGTTTGGATGGCCATTCAACTCGGATTGCCGATTGAAGGGGATCTTGTGATTGGCTTCAGCAGCTTCGATTTTGCAGCTGTATGCGTGAATTTACTTGGGGAAGTTCCGGGTAGAACTGACATGAAGGCAGGAAGGGTTAAGATGAGTTGGTTGGCTTCCCGTTTTGACGTGCTACATCCCCAAGCACCAGATGAACAGGTACGTATGCATACCAAGGCATACATATTGCAGCTAATAGGGTCAATGCTCTTCCCCGACAAGTCGGACAACCTAGTTCATCTCATGTGGCTGCCATTACTGGAGGACTTTGACGTATGTGGTAGTTACAGTTGGGGATCAGCTTGTTTGGCATAGTTGTATAGGCAATTGTGTAGAGCCTCAGATAAGCAGGCATCCCAGGTGAAGGGTTGTTTGGTGTTGCTACAGACGTGGACGTGGGACTGATTTCCCCATTTGTCTCCCCTTAGATGCCAGAGCAGGCAAAGGCAGGGAATGCCTTTGGCATATCGATGGGGAGCAGATCTCGACACAAGAACTGTCGCCACCCATGTTTTATCAGTTATTAAAGAAGCATTGGACATACAGAGTCCTGAACAGGTTTTTTCCTTCAACTTTATATTACTTAAAATTTTTTATTGTCGTATTTTGGTTGGTTGTTTGCATTGGATTGTTTTTCAGGTTGTTTGGCATCCATATACATTGAGATACGCTCCAGATTACCAGATTACCACTTGGAGGGTTAAGAAAGCTGGCGAGCACGTGTTCCACTCATTTGCTTCTCCGTGGTTGAATGACACTTTTCAGACAGAGTCATTCGTCAATTTGGAGACGAGCAACTAATACTTGGTACCTACGATACCGAAGCACGTCTTCATAGGATTGACATGCGAGAAAAGCAATTGGACAATTGGATGCACATTCACGCCAAGTACATCGAGTTGTGGCATTACCGAGGTAGCCATATCGTTCATTTGCACTGGGAACAGGACAAGGACTACAGTACATGGTACATGCGTCACTCTCGTCCTTACCTATCACACACAGGCGTCATGTTGAGTATAGTGGTAAGTTTTGATATAATTGAGCATTGTGGTAAGTCTTGATATAATTATTGTATTGATATAATTTCTTCGCAGACGTAACAAATGACCGAGATTTCTGTTCGATCGGAAAGAGGTGACCCTCTGAAATTGCAACACATCACTAGTATTTCTCGTAAGGGCCATAGCTTCTTGAGAGAGTTTACCCCGAGGCGTTTGTATGACCGGGTTGAAGGGCTACAGGACCAGGAACCATAGCTATCCCGTAGGTGATTCGGATAACTTGTAGATTTCTCGGGTCACGCAAATGGCTTCTCAAAGGTTTGGGCACTTCTACTGACGTAAAAGCAGGCGAGGATATTAGATGGATTTCTTTGTATTTAACAATCTTAGTATTCTATGTGATGTTAACTTTTGAGAAACACTGGTTAGATTATTGAGTTATGTGTAGAAAAACTGGATTACTGGGTTATGTATGCTTGCCGTTTGGTATCGAAATTTAATTTATTTTTTTAACACCAAAGAATCGGCCTTACAAAGGTGGACTCAGCAACTCTGGTCTCTTAGCGAAGTCGGTCTTATAGGGCGTGAAAAGGCCGACTTCAATGAAGTTTTGTTTTTCTTTTTTAAGTCATCAGAAGTTGGCCTTAGGCCGACTTCAACGATACGATATTTGATGATGATGATTAAATATTTACTCTTCTTAATCGAGAGAAAAATCCTGATCTTTTTTAAAAAATTATTAATATGATTTTCGTATAAAAATCATTTTTCACGAACCAAACGAGGCATATTGGGTCCGTTAAAACCCTCGAAGATATCATCAATCCCCAGGGCATCGTTAGGAAGAGGGGCAGAAATGTCGAAGTCGTGCAAAGGGCTGGCCATGGAGCTGGTCAAGTGCCTCAGCGAGTCCGACTGCATCAAGGTCTCTCTCCCCACTTCTCCACTCTCCGCCTCGATCGACTCTTCCACGCCCCCCCGCTCATTTTCTTCGACCGCAGGTGGAGAAGCGATCTTACCGGGAGTGCGCTGGTGAGAAGAGCCCTCTCATCCCCGCCGAGTGCGTCGGATTGAGGGACACCTACTTCAATTGCAAGCGCGGACAGGCACGTTCCCCTGTGATGTTCCCTTCCCCTTCCCCTTCCCCCTATCCGTCTATGATATATCCAGATTAGTCTTGAGTGGGATCCGTTTTGCTTTGTTCTCATAGTTTCCGTGTCTCGATTATTTTCTAGTTCTTTCACCCAATTAAGTTACTGTATGCCTTTTGTTCTGCTGGTGTTCGTTTTATTTTGCCCCTGTGGTTATGGATGTCCAGGACCTCTATGCTTGATAGTTTGGGGGAGATATAGGGATTCGAAGTGGGAAGAGCAGATCCCGAGTCGGCTGAAATAGTTAAATAATGTTGTTGGATGAGTACCTAAATATAATCTCGGTTGCCTTTTTTTATCTGAGCTTTCTTTTTGTTCATGTGACGATGCTTTTTCCTGCTTGTATAGTGTGAGACGGTGTAATGTGTCCATTCGCCTTTTCTTGGTCGAACTCATTCACGTACTTTCCACTTTGCCTTTAGGTTGACATGCGGGCGAGGATTCGAGGAAACAAGGGATACTGACCGGCAGAATTCCACTAAGTTGTTGACAGAATGCAGCATAGATGATGCATGCTTATGGAAATCTGAGGTTTTTACTGGATTGTGTATTTGGCTCTTTAACTGTCGGCCTTTGATTGTATAGGCAGAATAGCAACTCAGTGAATGGGGAATTTTCCCTCCAATTTTGGGTGCTTCATGGGTGCCTCACTTGGAAAGAGAAATATAATTTGCCCCTTTATCCTTTCTGGTTTCATTCCATGTATTCATGTGATACCCAATGGACCTGAATGCGATGAAATCTGGGTGCTATCATAAATTTCTTATCTTGTACCAAATTCACGGTTTAACTATTCCACGTAGCCCGAGCTTGACTATTCCACATTGGCAGCTTACTAGTGCCTGTTAAGTTGGGAGATCGATGTGCACAATGAAAGTGCCATAAGAAACGGTTGAAAGTGACCCAGTGAGTATTTATTCAATATAACAGACGACAAGTGGGATACAAACCATGTATAGAATGTAACAAACAAAAAGGGCCATGTGTGGCCTTATGTGTATTAGCAGCCTAGATTTTCTGCTGAGTTATTCACCAGTTAATGTAATGCCACTAGCTCCACCTGGCTAGGGGAGATAACCATCCATCAAGCAGTGCTACCGGTAGATGCGAGCTTGTTAGCAAGAGCCAGGGCATTGCTTGTGAGGTATGTAACCTTCACAACCTTATCAAGTAGAACTTCCAATTTATCTTCGTTACTTTCACCAAACCCATCTAAGCAAGTATTCTCATCTGTTAATGCAGTGCTCATCCATGTAATGACATCATTCATCTGCACATAAAACTTTCATGTATTTAGTTTCCTGAGAACTCTGAGTGATTGATGCAGATTATCGAGACCTTCCTGGAAGCATTCAATGCAGTCTGCGAGCGCCATGCCTTGCTTCCCTCTCACTGAACCGGTGCTCTTCATTCCTCTCATGTACCGAGCGATACCCTTGGCCTCCCTAATTGTGACGGATACTCCTGCCCTCGCCCACCTTCTGGGGCTTCTCCCAGCAGTTCTTGAGAAAGAAGCGAGTGAGTGGACACAGAGGTCGCGGTATTGGGTTACGTTGCATGTATCCTGAAGGTAGATGTTGCCTTGCCCGGATGTCACTCGTGCAGCAACACCAAGCCCTAAGAAAAGTAGTGGGATAAGGAGACTGTTCATGGTGAGTCTTTCCATCTCTCAGTTCTGAGAGGATGAACTCTCATTTGATGCTCTTTTATAATTAATTCATAACTAGGAAGGTGGGCAGTGAAACAGTGAAGAGCTTCTGTTAGCCGAAGAAATAGCAAGAAGCAGGTGATTGTAGGTGATCGTCATAATTGGGACGAAAGAGTCATTGGACATGTGAATTGTAGGTGAGCTTGTCCTTGTTATGAACTTTAAAGCTAAACATCTTCCTTCGTTTTAGTGTGTTTGGGGTAAACTTCACCGATTGGCTGGTCGTGATAGGATGAATTGCCAAATCAAAGGGTAAAGGGAAAATGCATGGAACTGTCAGTGAGTGTTGCAAAGTAATGTGACACGATGCTCGACAGCACTTGGCGATAGCCGGCAAGTTGAGTGCTGTAGTCGGACTGTATAGAACTTCGGCCAGAAAACCTAACTGCAAAAAGTCAATTGCATGAACTGCAACAACAAAAAGGTATTTTACATCTGGAGAAGAACAAATTGGAGATTCCATGTATCCATAATCCCGGGAAGCATTAATTAGAAAGCACTTATTCTATAAGCAGAAAAATAACTTTTTTGTTTTACTTTGTTAATAATAGGATTCAACTTCTCAGGTGCCTGGAGGAGATGAGGGCTCGCAGGGGCTTCTTCATCACCACCGTGAACTCCAGCTTCTCTGAGAGATCGACTTCGTCTCTGTCCACTGCCTTTCACTGATATCGCCATATTGGATTCGCCAGGAAGTACTCCAGATGAAGGATCGCAGCCCCGTAACCGGGGCAGATCCTCCTCCCTGCCCTGAATGGCATCATCTTAATCTTCCTACTCCCGGTGATGTCAAAGGCTTCGGTGGTTCCTGCTTGTTCACCTTTGCGGCTGCTCTCGTTGAGAAATCTCTGGCTTGAACTCCATTGCATCCTCCCCACACTTTTTGGGTCCCGTCCCATCTTTGCCACCATGAAGTTGATGTTCCCGTTCTTGGGGATCATATACTCGTTCAGCTCTGCATCCTCTGTCACAGCATGCAGCAGCACGAGGTGGCCTGGGGAATGGCGCCACAGCCCCTCCTCGAGAACCACATCCTTAAGGAATGGCATGTTCTCCAGATGGTCCTCTTCAATTTCCTCTACTTCAGACCTGACGACCCCTCGGATCTCTTCGTACGCTTTCTCCTGTATGTGCAGGTGCTTGACCATGTTGGCCATTATCCGCTGAAGCGCCGTTGAAGTCGTGTTGGTGCCTGCAGGGAGCAACTCTGAGCACAGGCTGATGACTTCCTCCTCCTTGAGCTATCTCTTCTTCATTGGCATCTCTAGATTGACAAGGGACTCTGCATATGACATGATCTGTTCATGCCCATCACCTGTTTCATGGCTTTCCTGGATGAATTTAGAGCGACCTCTTATCAGCTAGTGGAAGACCTCCTCTCGGTTGCTCCGTACTTGGTGAAGCTCCTGCCAGACTTGGGAAAGGGGATCTTCCCCAACCTTGGCCAGAAGTTGAAGACGCCGAAATTCGATCTCAGAGTGAACTGCCTCTGACAGTCCTCGACCTACTTGATGGCATCCTCCTTGAGCTAATCCCTGAAACAGATAAGCACGAGGAGACAGAACATGGCATGTTGGAAGTGCTCCATGGCAACCACCACACCCCCAGGCGCCTCAGTAGGATATCCAGAGACCACCTCCGCAACTTGGAGAAGGACCGCAGCCTCGACGAGTGGAGCACCTTGGAGGCGAGATTACTGCAGAAGAGCCACCATGTGGGGCCGTAGGAGGATATGTTGATGTTGACCCGGTTGCTGCATATGAACCTGGAGGTGATGAAGGGAGGGGGCGGTCAGCGAAGGTGGAGCCCTGCTGGACCAGGGGGCGGTGGGCGATCTCGTGGCTTGTGACGAAGATGAAGGGGATGCGGCCAACGTAGACGGTGATGATGGGGGGCCGTAGCAGTCATGGAAGTCGTCGATGAGCATTTGCCTGATCTTGGGTAGGAATTGAAGCGCCACCTGTAGTTGCCGATGACGGAGAAGAAACGAGGACCTGGAGGGAGGTTCTTCTGAACAGGGGAGAAGAAGAAGGCGTCCATGATTGACTTGAGGAGGCCGAGGGGACGGACAGAGCGATGACTACTGGTAACCACGACCCAAAACCAGGGTAAGTGGAAGGAGTGGTCGAATCCATCCTCTCTTGAAGGACGAGGCGGGAAGTGAAGTTTTGCGAGGAATTAAGGTTAATTTAGGACCCATAATATCGTCGTTAATGCATGGTCGGAACTGCGTGTACAATTTACAGAGAAAACGTGGTTCTCAATCGCGCCATATAGGAAGCCAGACAATGGCGGAATTGGGAACTCCCTCCCCAAGTGTTTTGGAATCAAAAGCAACAAGAAGGCAATTGATAGAAACAACCAAAAACAACTAGGAAATAAACCTGCCCGGATCACAATTTCCAAAAAAGGACAAGTGATGCCTTCCTCCCGGGAGATCCCAATAACCTGCTTATTGAAAATTTACCGAGGATGAGGCAAAAGTCTGAATCTCCTCCACCTCCCTCCCTCAATCATGTTGGAGAAGCAAGCGGGTTAGGAGCTGATTACTGTGCCAGAAAGGTTTTTGTTTTCCCAGTCTCGTATAAACCTGCTATGTCCCGCTTTTTGCATAGCCCGGTTTAATTGTCAAGAGCTGACTCCCTCAGGTGTACAGAGGCTAATCCGTCCACGCACCCGATACATGCCCGTTCTTGCAGACACAGGCACAGACAACAAGCTTCCCGTCGTTATGATACACAAACACCCTCCTCATACAGGAGTGAAAATCCCAGGTCTGGTTACACGAGGATAAGGTCGTCGTTGACGCCAGAACATTTGAAGTTCTTGAAAACCTCCCGGAACAGCATGTAGTTCGTCTTACCCCCTATGTGGACACTCCCAGGCCAGTCACATATGAAAAGGCAGTCGCCCCCCTGAACCGGCTGGCCAACAGCTTGTTCCCTTGTTTGCGGCACAGGTTCCTAGCACTGGAAGCCATGTAAGAACGGATTCTCCACCCTCCCCCTCCTCTGCTGCCGACGTCGTCCCCATTCCCAACTTCTCACTCAAAATCTGAGCGAACGGATGATCGAATCAAATCGACGAAGAAGAGATGAGAGGAGGAGGAGAAAGGGGCGTCTTCCGTTAAAATTAACAAAGGACAAATTTTTGTTGTGTCCCAAAACGCACATTTAATCACACACCTTCATATCCAACCCGCATCATCAAAAACAAATTATTACAAAATTCTAACAACGTTTCTCTTTATTTGTTTCATCACATTTTGTATTAACACCACAACATCATCTTCTAGTGCTTGGATTTTGGCTTCTTGACGATCGTCACCGTGCAGTGGGCATGATGCGAGCAGTAGTCACTCACGCTCCCCAGCACCGCCCTGAAACGTAAAGAGAATGACAGTGAGAGCCCGGTTATCGCCAACTCCGGGGTGATTCCCTAGTTAGGAAAGAGAGCTGACCTTTTGATGGCGCCGTAGCCGTGGCTCCCGACCACTAGGACAGAAGCGTGATGCTTGTCCACCGAGTCACACAG
Organism: Melastoma candidum; assembly: GCA_023653495.1. Classification (NCBI taxonomy): domain Eukaryota; kingdom Viridiplantae; phylum Streptophyta; class Magnoliopsida; order Myrtales; family Melastomataceae; genus Melastoma; species Melastoma candidum. The sequence goes on from CM042887.1 coordinate 1,846,886, forward strand.
CACGTTCCTTGCATCCCCTTCCACGGCTTCTATCACCACGTCATGAACCTGCAAGGGGCACCCACAAAGATAGTAAGTGTTTCCCAATTTCCAAAAAGGAACCTCTCAAGCTTGAGCTGGTGTTTGAAACTCACGGATTTCTCGAGGCAGATGGACTTGGCTCTTTCCATGATTCTGGTGGCTGCCCTCTTCAGATCAGCCTCCACGATCGGCAGCACCTCCACCGCAGCTGCGGGCCCACCATCACCACCACCACCACCACGCTCCGGTCACCAATCAATACACAAACAAACCACCACACCCAAATGCTACGGAAACCAACACGCACACCACCAAACATCCAAACACGGCAATCATCATCAAACCAATAATCAAAGCCAGAGTCACACACAACAAAGGGGAGCGGACCGACCGGGGCCGACCAGGCCGGCTGAGGAGGCGGGGGATGGCTTGGCGTGAACTACAACGAGCTTGAAGGGGGAATTCCCCCCGTGGGAAGAGAAGGGAAGGAAGAAGTGGTCGATGGTCCACTGGAGGGCGTACATGCTGTGCTCGCTCTCGTCGACCCCGACGACCATCACCGCCTTCTCCTCTGCCGCAGCCGCCGCCATCAATGATCGGAACGTACTGTGTCTGCCGGACGGATGATTAGGGATGAACGGATGCTCCTATAAGCTGCTTTAATACAAGCGGAAGGAATCGGAATTGGATTCCCTTTTAACACCGCCACCAGGGAATAAGCAAAGGCCCACAGAAACTAAACTGCCGCTGGCGTATTGAATTGTCTTTGCTCAATCATGGAAGCCGGGAACATTCCAGTCGCGACGAGTCGCTGACTACGACATCATCGTTATCAACAACGTTTGCTGTTCCGACCGGCTCAATCATTTTATTACCACAAAACATGTGCATAAACATTATATTACAAGGCCGAGGCGCGCGACTGTCCGGCCAGCTGAGTAGTTTCTTCCTGAATGATGGCCCTTGCCCGTCCGTTCACACGTTACCTGCGAACAAACCCAAGAAGCAGGCGTTAGTTCCTCCTTGTTGCACCGGGACAGGAGGGATGCCCAGCCGTTGGGACAAAACCTAATCGCTCCTTGGACGTGTGGGTTCCTCGGGTATCTAGCACATATGCCGGTGGCTTCTTCCGAGTCTTCCGCCTTCCGCGCGAAGGCCTCCATGTTTGTAAGGCATGTTACCGTCCTCGTGCTTCGCCGTCTGTTCATGTCAGCTCTTATCTTTCTTCCATCTGAGATCAAAAGCTGTTATCAGATACTAATCACCCCGAAATTTTATTACCGGCACATCATCATCCATTGGCATGAATTTAGCAACCTTTGGAGACTGAAGAACTCTCACGACACCATGTGAGAAGATCTTCCTCACAAATACCCCCCTCGGACAAACTCGTCTCACCGTCTTCACAGATGAAAAACATCTTGTCGAGAAGGCCATCGCGGTACAGAATTCTACAACGATTGTGGCGTACTCTCCTGTAAGATTGTACAACAAGGTTACAGAAGGGAATACTACGAGCACAGGATACAAATCATATTACTGCAGTTGACAAGGTCGATGTTTATTAGCCCAGCCGGCAGAATATGGAGAAGAAAAAATCTCTTCTCTGGATATTAATAAATTTGTAAATCAACATAAACAATCATTGAGGTTTGACACTACAAAGTAAACTACGACAATGAAGGACTAGTTCATATCAGCCATTTTCAATGAAGAAGGCAGAAATGGCAAACATCGACGCATTTCCGATGAAATGTACTAGAAGCGATTTGAATGTACCTCCTGAGATCTTCTGGCAGTCTCCTGTGGCTCATCCACTGCTCAAATCACGGCGCTTTAATTGCATCTCCAACCTCCTGGTAATTGAGATAGAACAAAAGAACATCAACCACTACTAGACTGTCACAAATTGATATGCTCCTGAAACAGGAATCTGTTGTAAAACTGCGCAGCCTTTCATCGGAGCAGATCAGGTCCTGATGAACTACTAGTCGATAACGATCTCTCAACCAGGTTAGCATAAAAAAGAATGGGATTGTAAAAAATTGTCTCACCTTCATCCAAGATATTGCAGGAAATTTTGCATATTCCCAATGAGAAGAGCAAAAAGCAAAAGACCCATTCCAATTATGCCCATGGTAAATCCCCCCAAGCAACCTTATTTGCTACAATAGAAACACAAGAGGTCTCAATACAGAATGTTAGCAATACTTCATCAACAGCTGTTTCTTAACCATGGTCAGGTGGGCGTTTCCTCCATGCAATCAGACAATAACTCCATCAGATCCATAAATTTAGTGCCACATCTAACGCAGCCCAAAAGATGGATTATGAATAAAAACAGCAAGTCATTTTGATAATATGTTAGGCAATCATTCGTTTGTTATAGTAAGTTCAACGTTGAGATGAATGCAGAAATATTACCTGGAATCCCTAAAACATTGAGTAAATAACATAATCATATGAATGAAGCACATAAAACTCGTCTTTCTAATGAAATCATTTACTCAAGGATGTCAAATTACCAACCAAGAATATTCTTATGCAAGACAAATAAACTACCACCTCACAGATAAGGGAATGGAGTACAGATTTTGTTGGGGAGAGTCAATAGAAGGAACTAAACCAAAAGTAACTGGATAAAATAATTGATGAAACATTATGAAAGGTATCTCTCACATCTTCGCAAGCGGAAGCCACAATTGATACTATGACAGAGAGAAATTCAAGCAAACAAATCTCTTATTCTAATCCCAGCAAAGAATATCATTAGGTTCCCAGACTATAACAGAGGGAAAAGCATATTAATAAACTCGCTTACCACTGATCAAACACCGTTGAAGACTTTGAAGGCCTCTGTTGACCAGTCTTATCGTGAGTGGGGCAAGTCGTGCGGTAAGGGTCATTACACATGCCCAGTTGGCCCGACTTCATCAAATGGGTATTTTTGGTGGTGTAGTTTTCATTCATGGAATTATCATCATCTTTTATACGAAAAGAAGGGAACTTCTGTTCCTGCGGTTATTTCATCCAGCGCCCGGTTGGATTTGGTTTTGAAGTCCTGTCAGGTTTGTTATGGCTAATATACAGAGGGCCACTCATTTGAGAGGAGGGCACCTTCCTTGCACTTCGGAGAGGTCCAGTATGTCAAGCCAGAGGAGACAAACTTCCATAAGACTCTGACGAGCACAGGGATATGCCCATAGATATGCTTCGAGTTTTGACAGCAAAGGAGTGAAACCTGGATTTTCCATTTCATCAGATAGTTGTCTTTGTGCTGCTGACAGCAAGGGCACCATGTCTCTTTCATTGTTAGCCATCCTTCTTACATACTATGCCGTCGAAGATACACCTGAATCAGCTACTTTCAGCCACAAGGACCTCAGGTCAGTCTTCCCAGTGAAACAGATGTACAAAATGGCTTCGAAAACCTTAAAGCATAGCCGAATATTTTCCAGAAACAGCATTCACATATAAATAAGACTTCAAATCCTCCAAAGATAATCATCCCTTCCCATGGCAAGATGTTCTAACTGACATGGTCGAAAGCCCGAGTGGACTCCCCTAACTATTACCGTATTACGTATGTCAATCCAAACAAACAATCTCAAATGAAGGGCAACCTACTTCCAAACCCCAACTTCTGACTTCATAACAGACATACTTCCCCAAAATCCTCCAACAGGAAATAACTCTCACTTAAAAGATACAACAGAAAGGGGTCACACTTGAATTGGCCCACCAACAACAAGAAGGTAAACGAAGCTTTCGTTCTCACAAACCTAAACCCAAATACCCGTCGCAATCAAACCTACACAAAAACGGAGTACCCATCACCGCAGTTGATTCCTAAGTCACATAAATGAATCCACACATAGCTATGGGGCAAAATACAGGGAAAAAGAAGGATTCGTCGCAGATGTTAAACCCAACTATCGAGATTACCTCAACAACGAACGGTCTAAGCAGGCGGAGGACGACGACAAGAAGAGGAGGCCCCACACTGTTTACTGCACTTAAAAAGAAATTTGCAACCCAGCAACACATGAATTCCTCTAATCAAAACAATTCTAAAGTTCTGTCAATACAAACATATCTGCGAATAAAAACAAATCTTCCTCGTTCCCCCAATCACATGTAACTAAATATTATATTATATTTCGTTTATGTTTGGACAGGAGGGGTGGCCCCTTATCTAGAGCCCCTGACGAATGTTCCTTGGGGAAGAAGAGGACGAGGTTGCAGTTTTGTATTCTGATGTCTTTACCTTGTCGTCCAAACATCCACCGCTCGCTCGCACCCCACAAAACTCCTATAATAATATATCACTGGCCCCTTAGTTCTCATTTTTCTTTCTACGAATAATGGTAAGGCGGTTTCTCGCAATATCATCTCCTTCACCTCGTCTTTCTTCCAAAATGCTCGCTAATTCTTGCTCCGTGTTTTTCCTGGGTAGGCATCACCCCTGGTGATTGGGACGAGTGTTGCAGCCGCGGCCATGGGGGGAAGGTACCTGATTAGGGCATGGCAGGCGTTTAAGGCTCGTCCGGCGGTCCGGAGGTTCTACCCCGGGGGGTTTCAGGCGACGATGAACAGGAGGGAGGCGGCTCTGATCTTAGGCGTCAGGTAACAACTCTTTTGACTTCGTATACAAGATTAGTTATTCACCAGAGCTTGCCTTCCTAAGGCCCTTGACTTAAGTACAGGGATCACGCGGTAACGGACAAGATCAAGGAGGCCCACCGAAGAGTAATGATGGCAAACCATCCTGACGCCGGTGGTAGCCACTACCTCGCCTCCAAAATCAACGAGGCCAAAGACCTGCTGCTGGGGAAATCAAGGGTGTCCGGTTCCGCCTTCTGAACCACATCGCAACATAAGCTGACAGCTGTGCACAGAATAAGAAATGGATGGCGATATTCCTCCCCCCTCCTTTCATTCACAGCATCACAATCTTTTCCTACTGCGTCAGACACAGAAATCTCAGCAGTGCTAATGTGAAGTTTTCTATTCTTTGATCATTCCAAACTTTATCTACCTGTGGTTTGTAGCAAACCGCATGGTGAGAATATGTATTAGCGAATGAAATGGAGGATAAGAAACCAAGAGTTATACCCGATAATGGATCAAAACGTTATCCAAGTTTCTCTCACTCAAATGTCCAAGTTACAGGACAGACCATTCCCAGTAAGAATACAAGTCATCCATTCATGAAGTAATACTTTGCCAGCAAACCGACGGGGGAAACAAGCACTCTAAAAATGAAGTAATAAACTTCGCTTTTGGTCTACATGGCGGCCTCAAAGCATAACAACACGAGCGGCCAAGCCGAATGAGAGTAGGAAATCACACTTTGCACGCTAAAATAAAAGCTGATACACTCCCATGCACTCAGAAGCGAGATCCCTCACTACATGGGAGATAGGGGAGAACGATCAGGGTACGAACCCGATGTCCTTGAAGTATTCATGCTCAAGCGCAGCCCTAGCAGTGATCCTTCCACTGGGGTCCAAGGAAAGCATTTTCTATTGCAAGACAAAGGCAGAGAAGGAGTAATAGACGAAGGCATAAGCATCCGACAAAAAGAAATGAACATAATGTTAGTTGGAGGAAGAACGATGATGCAACTTTTGTATTACACCCGCTAAAGTTTTTCCAATCAGTCTTCCATACTGATTATCATAATAGGCTGTTCAGTTTTTGAGGAATCCTCATTTTAGGAGTCAAGAATATTAAGTAAGGTATTATAAAACAACTCGAGCAATGGCACTCCACCAAAACAATTGTGTACTCAAATAGTTGAATCGTGGAAGACAAAAGATCAGTCTAACGAAACTGCTATTGAGATTTTGATAACATAAACTGCGATCAAGTATAGCAAAGATAACTTACAGAAAGAAGATCAATTCCCGCAGAGTCGAGACCAGGAACTACGTCTTGGAGGTTCTGAATGATAAAATTCAATAATACAAGACTGAAGCAAATAACGTAGAAGTAGCAAAGGAAAGCACTCATTCACCTTTGGAGGCCACTTGGGGAAGGCGGACTTGAAATCTGGCAAGGATGTCACACCTGGCCACGTGTCTTCATTTGGAGTGCCCATTATCCTTGAGCAGGTAAAAATTATTTGCAACAGCTACTCAGTAACAGCTTCACTTTTAAGCTCATAGCAATGAATTATTTTGATATTATAAGAAAATGTTGAAAGTCCTTATTTATAATTTAATGTCCTCCGCTAGAGACAATTCAAATCCAGGAAAAAAGACAAGCTGGGAGATCATAAGTAGCAACAAAATTCACGTTATACAATAAAAAGATTTTTAGGCAGGAGTTTCCGCAACCAACTTAGGGCAAACAACGACTACTTTGGACACAGCACCTAACAAAATGTTTTGAAGCACCTGAAAATCTTGAACAATTCGTCTATTTCAGAATCTCCTGGAAACAAAGGTCGCTGGTTCACCATCTCGGCAAATATACAACCCACGGACCAGACATCAACAGGAGTCGAATAATGGCGAGAACCAAGCAGGATTTCAGGAGCTCTGTACCATAGGGTAACCACCTAAAGACGTCACATCTCTCAGTTAGTGACAGCAATAGAAGAAATAATGACATGATAACCCAGAAAAAAACAGCACTTTTCTGGGAAATTAAGCACAAGATAACAGAGAAGCTAGCGGCTTCTTTAAGATTCGATTATTTTAACCTTTAAAGATGATCCAAAGAATCAACAGACATGCAAATTATGTCGCAAAGTTTCAGAAGAGAAAGAATAGAGGCACAATAAAGATATTCAATATAGAAAGAATGCATTTAATATAAGAGCTCTTAATAAACTAGTCTTAGATGGGACAAATATTTTACTTCAACCAATGCCAGTAGAATCACAATCATCATCAAAGTCCAAAAAGAAGGACCCCTAATTAACAGGTGAGGGTTGTTTTGTATACCATACTATTACTACCAGAAGTGCGAACTTATTCATCAGTCAAATCTTGGTGCAAAAAAATCAATTAGCAGAAAGCAAGATCATTTGGAAAAGAATGTAACAACAAACAAACCTCATGGGTGAATGTCCTGACAGGAATACCAAAAGCCCTGGCAAGCCCAAAGTCCGCTAGCTTCAATGCATTAGTGCGGCGATCAATCAACAGATTTTGAGGCTTCAGGTCCCTGTGCAGAACTCTGTGTGAATGACAGTAGGCAATTCCACGCAATATTTGATACAGAAAGACCTGGAAGGAAAAATATAACAGTCAGATAAGAAATTAAGTTAGAGCTTCAAGCTAGCAGGTAAAGCCATGAGCTGAAAATAAAGATTTGGAGGGAAAGAGAACACTCATGTAAATGCATGCATGATCATTGCACTTACTTTTACTACACGAGAATCCTTAGCGAAATCTGGAGAAGAATCCATGTGTTTCTTCAGGTCCAAGTCAAGATATTCAAAAACAAGATAAAGCCGGTTCTCACTGTGCACTACGTCCTGTAACCTGTTGCCAAGGCACGACATAAATACAAGAGTTGGCGCATCTTTAGGAGAGTGAGCATACAACCCGACAAGGCAGTGATGCAGGAAATTTAATTTATCCATAATAGATTATGGTGATGAGCATTTTTCACAACCGTAACTATCAACCAATAATCATATTTGACTAATCTTGGCAAATAGCATGAGTTATGTATTGGGTGAGCAGCAGAGTGTCAGTGCATGCAATAAGAATTTTATTTCAGTAAACACTTCTTCATAGTATAGAATCAGAAGGGACACCTGACTATGTTCCCGTGCTGCATTTCCTTCAATAGCGAGATCTCTCTGATGGCAGTGCTCGGCACTCCCTCATCTTCTTGCTCCAAGCGAATCTTCTTCAGCGCAATGGTCTCATTGGTGACACGGTCGCGAGCCTTATAGACCACACCATACGTTCCTTCACCAATCTTCTCGACCTTTTCATACTATAAAAAGCACATTCATCAAATCACCCGTAAGAACAAAAGCAACACCAGCCGCTAACCAAAATAAAGTCATCGATTCCAAACCTGATCCATCTAGCTCAAACCAGAAGGCCTTGAAACTCAGCTAAACCCTGGAAAGGAAGAAAGTAAGCAATAGGTCCGGAAAGCAACATCCTTAACTAATTGCAGCGACGAAAACACGTAGGACGACACTGAAACCACACTAACCGAACAGTCCAATCTCGAGAACAGCAAAAAAAAATATCAAAATCTGACACGATCAACTAAAAGAAAGAGCAAATTGGCACCGAAGACCGCCTAAATCCACTTCCAAATCCAGAAAAAGCGACCTCAGTGCCGCGTCACGAGTCAAACAGAAAACAAAAGCCTACGGCGAGTAAAAACCGAAGTCAAAGCAACGCCACCTCAAAACAACAACGACAAAAAAAAAAATTCTCCAGCCACAAAACAGACTCAAACAAACAATAAATACACAATGCACAAAACCGATCGCCTCCTCACACAAAAGTCGAGGACAACAGCGCCACAGATCGGCGACCCGGGGGTGGTTCCCAAACCCTAATCAACTGCAACAATCAAACCGGCGAGGAAGTAAAAAATTCAAGAGGCAAATGCGGTCCAACCGAGCCACATTACCGCCGGTCCCCCGGCGGCGATTGAATCGCAGGAGTCGACCGAAGGGAAAGAATCGGAAAAATAAGACCGAGAGACAAAATCATCGGATAGTTTTTCTTTAAGAAAAGAGCGGAAAGGGAAAGTAGAGGATGATTTCTTTTTACCCCGTGGGACTTCTTTTTGGTGTTGGGGGAGGAAGGGGAGTGTTGTGTTCAGCAGCAGCAGCAGCAAAGTGTGATGACTGCTGGTTACTCTCTGCCTCTACTGATTTGATGATATTTCTGTTTTTCACCTTTTCCTTTTCTTTTTTAATTAATTAATTTATTTATTTTACAGCAGCGCCTGCCCTGCCCTGCCCTGCCCGCCTTTTTGCTTGCTGCTCCGCGTGACTCACTCCCTTCCCCTCTTTATTTATATACGCATTTAATTGTGGGGGGAGGACTTGGACTACGAGAGAGTCAACGCCGAGTCCCCCACCCAACCCCCCTTCATTGGGTCAGGCCCATTAGGTTGGGCCCATCGGGCTCTCAAAGCCCGCTGATAGTTGTCCGTTTCCTTCAAGAATTTTTTGTTCGTTGGAGAAGGGCGAGTATATGACACATCAGCGAGATGTTGTCGCTTCCCGGCGGCATTCCCAAGTTGCGATTCCCCGCCTTCACTCTCCCGTCGGCTTCTCCTCCCCCGCCGTCTACCCCAGCCGACGGACCACCTTGTTCGAGGAGTTCACGCACCCTCCCACCTCGTGCTCAGCCTCCCGCGTTCTCCAACTCTGCCGCATCCGTGACCGAGACTTCGCTCCCCATGGCCAGCGACAATCGGAGCTCGGACGGCTTCGGATTCCTTGCCATGAAGCCGTACTCCCCTCCTTCCTGGGCGTCTCACCTCCGTCCTATCCCGTCCCATCTCTTGTCCCTCGGCCACGTGAGTTGCCTGCTCTGCTCGGGTGCTGTTGGTGGTAGCTTTCGAGTGATGTTTGATGATTGCTGTTGCGGTTGTCGACGGGCATTTGCAGGTGCCGACGCCTATTCACCGCTGGAATCTCCCTGATTTGCCTGATGGGACTGAGGTTTGGTTGAAGGTGACGATTTTTTCCTTATATACACCATTGCCAGCATTTGATTGGTTATGAGGGTTCCTGATGTAACCGTTGCTTTAATCAGAAAGCTTGAGAACTAGAAGTCTGTGTAGATTCAAAACGCCTAAGTTGTTATTCTATTGTCGGGTTATGCTTCTGTGTTTCTCTTATCTTGTTTGTAGTAATAAGAAAATAGTGATTCTCTACAGCGAGATGACCTCTCGGGGATGCAGCTGAGTGGTAACAAGGTCAGAAAGCTGGAATTCTTGCTTGCAGATGCAGTATCCCAAGGTGCTGATTGTGTAATTACAATTGGAGGAATCCAAAGTAATCACTGCCGTGCCACAGCTGTGGCTGCCAAATACTTGAATCTTGATTGTTATCTTATACTTCGAACATCAAAGGTCTGCTTTCTTAGTCTATTTCTGTCTCTTAGGTATCTAGTGGTAGATGATCCCAGTGCAACTTTTACTTTTCTTCAGGCTCTTGTCGACAATGACCCTGGGCTAATGGGTAACCTTCTGGTTGAGCGTCTGGTGGGAGCTCATGTTGATCTTATCTCGAAAGAAGAATATGCCCAAATTGGCAGCGTGGTTCATATCTGCCTGCATATCTAATTTGTCCTTCTCTTTTCTTTTTCTGCTTAGTCCTTAGTGTTAATTAGCATCGATCTGCTTCTGCATTTCAATGCGGCATAACTCTATGAAATGGTAAATAGACAATTATATTGACCATCTAGTGTGATTTCAAGTAACTTATCTGGCCAAAGAAAAATAATGTGTGCCAAGTTTCTTAATTGATCATGGAAAGCCCAGTGTCTACAGAATAAACTTTAGTGGAAGTCCACGGCATGCTTTGGAAAGTAACCCGTTACCTTCAAATGATGTGAGGCTGCAATTGTTATTTCAGTTATGAAGGAGGAGATGGAGGGATACAGTCTTTTCTAATGCCAAAGTCTTTTTCTAAACTAGGATGCAGTTACTTGTTTGAAACAAGTGGACTAAAACCACTTCAAAAGCAGACTATGATTACGCATCAATGTTTTGTAAATTCAATGAATTGATGGCTTGCTTTAAATCAAGCTATCTTCTTCCTGGTCAGAAGTGGTTCTTTCTGTCTGTCTCTTAACTTAATTTTCATGCAGGCTTTAACAGAGCTATTAAAAGAGAAGTTACAAAAGGAAGGTCGAAAGCCTTATGTCATTCCTGTCGGTGGATCAAACTCTCTGGGAACCTGGTGAGATCAGTCCATTCCAAACATCCTGTATGGCCGGAGTTCATGTAGTCTCTGGCAGGTCACTGTGATCTCTCCCATATGCTTTGCTGGATGGTACATGCTCATAGATTTTATTGACATCCTTGTAAACTATGGATGGCAGTGTCAGTTTGTGACCATAGGTACTGAAAACCGTGTTGATTTTGGCACAAAAAGTGCTTCTCGCTGGTTCCTAGTCAGTTGGTTTAGAGGTCTAAATCTCCCCTGGACATCATTACCAATGGTATCGGTGGAATATCTGAAAATTCTGTCATTTCTAGATCAAGGCTCCAGTCAAATAGAAGGGCAAAGCTCCCACATTATCACTGAACCTTGTTATGTCAAAATTAACTAAAGACCTGTCGATGAGTGAAAAAGAGGTAGTCGATGAAAGAGCGGTTGACGATGTTTTGCGGGTATGGCGTCCTATAGGTTAGGTTATAATTGTATGACAGATCCAGAGCTGCATGCCTACTTTAGTTTGGAACAGAGATAGAATGCACTGCCATTCTTGGTTGGTTGGGCTTGTTCTTATTTTCTTTATACTTAGAAAACCTAGTTTTGAATTCACATAAGCCAATCCATGTTCTAGCATTGCTTGTTTATGAAACCTATTTGTAGTTTTGCATTATTAAAATAATGAAAGGAAGCCTTCTTTCCTGCTGGCCTCGTTTATTATTCTATTGGTTTTTCACCCTTCGATGCATCTTCATCACGGAGATTGAACTATCTTCTTGGCTCAGTTTTTCCCGTCGTTTGATGTATTAAAAGCTCAAATGTGTTTGCTCGTAGGGGCTACGTTGAAGCAATCAGGGAAATCGAGAAGCAGGTGCAGATAGGGGAAACAAAGTTTGATGATGTTGTTGTAGCATGTGGCAGGTTAATCTCGGCTCCGTAATTTGTTGTCTCTTACAAACATCGTCGTAAATTGTTTTTCTCTCATAGACGCGTGAATGTTGGTTGGATTCTGGTGGCTGGTATGTGAGACTGTCCCGCTAGTGATAAAATTTGCTTGCTGAAACGAAAAAACCCTTACTGCATATATACCTTTCATGTGGGAGCCCTTGGGGCCTGTTTTTGGGACCTCAGTCTCTTAACTTTAATTGATTGAATCCTTATTTACCCAAAAACAAAAAGAATAAAACCTGGTCATATCATGACTTTCTGTGATTACGGCTAACCTGTTTTTAGAAATTGAGACCCGTTTGTTGCAGTTTTTGAACCGATTTACAGAGACAAGTTAGGTATTACCTCCAGTTAAATATTATTTGCTCTGATGGTTCGTTTCCTGCAGCGGAGGCACAATTGCTGGCCTATCTCTGGGATCCTGGCTGAGCTCTCTGAAGGCAAAAGTATGTGTTTGCAATTAATTATTTGATTTTGCTTCTACCTCCACTCTGTCAAATTGATGAGGGCTGATTGCAATTGCAGGTCCATGCATTCTCTGTATGCGATGACCCCGATTACTTCCATGACTTTGTTCAAGACCTACTTGATGGACTTGAAGCAGGTGTTCACTCGCGTGATATAGTGACCATTCAAAATGTGAGTGCCTTTACCACGTGTAGTGTTAATTTCATTGGTACCTATCTTTCTGTCTTTTGGATAGGCTAAGAACTGTTGTCAGAGTACTTACTGCAATAATCTTTAGAATTCCGAATGAAAATTATCATCCAAGGTAAAACTTTTGTTTTTTCCCTAATTCGTCTCGTAATCTTCATTTCTTTTCCCCTGATTCTTTTTCCGGACATGGTCTCAGATTGTCCATTGGATGCAGATTATTTGCTATGCGGACAGCGGAGTGTAAATTGATCATTGTTGTTCCATGTGCAGGCCAAAGGTCTTGGATACGCAATGAGTACTGCAGAGGAGCTGCTGTTCATCAAGGAAGTCGCCACCGCCACTGGTGTGATCCTTGACCCAGTTTATAGGTACCCCATTCCACACAAGTTCCTTTGAGGTCACACCTTGATGAAGCGCCTAAGGCAACGTTCACGAGTGTCCCAGATTTCATGAATTAGTTCCTAAAAGTAATCGTGGCCTTCGATATCTATCGGTGATTTCAGCGGTAAAGCAGCCTATGCGATGATGAAGGATATGAAAGAGAGTCCGAATAAGTGGAAAGGCAGGCGAGTGCTGTTTGTACACACGGGTGGACTCCTCGGCCTGTTCGACAAGGTTGACCAGATGGCCCCAACGGTCGGGAAATGGCGCCGGATGGACGTTCACGAATCCTTCCCTCGTAAGGATGGCGTTGGTAAGATGTTCTGAAAGAAGATTGCTTGCGGAGTTGGAAACGCTACTCTTTGATTATTCCTTGCAATCAATAACAAGCCTTACCGTTTAGGCATAAACAAGCCTTTCTCGAGATGTCATGTCATGTCCCGCCCTTTGTCGGAACCTTGTATTGGTAATATGCCTTTTAAGATAACTTCATTGTAATCCACTGTAATTTATCATGTGCTTATATAAACTGCCGCCGCTTTCCTTTTCTCTTCTCAAGACAAGCATTCAATCTCGGATCTAATCTGACCTCTCTTTTCTTCCCCTTCCCTAGAGGGATTCCTTGTTCTTGATTCGCGGGGTTTGTTTAACGAAGATGGTGGTTACCTTGGCGGTCGTCGAGGAAGATTGCAAAGAGCACCTTCACTCGGCCACCTTTGCTGTTACGTGCACCGTCCCCTCCCCAAGTCGGTCACTACTCCTTTTGTTATCCTCTCCTTTGTCTCGTAGATTATGATTCTTCTTCTTTTTTTGTGTTTGAGATCAAGGAACAGACGACCTGTTAGTCGCCAGACCCCCTCGACAGATTTTCTTTTTTTCTTCCCTCAATTCCGTGCATTGCTGATCAACTGTGATTCAAATGGATCCTTGATGTATTATTTCTTGACTGTGATCTACTCGAACATTTTGTCATTTTACGCTTTGCTGATGGTTTGGTGCCTATTAAGGTTCAAGATGCTAGAGAAGTCGATCCCGAAGGAGGCTGCGTACTAGATCATTACCGATGAGCTTATGCTGGATGGGAACCCAAGGCTCAACCAGGTTTCCTTCGTGGATGGAGCCCGAGTGTGACAAACTCATGATGGCTGCCATGAACTAGAGCTACATTGACATGGACAATTACCTCCTCACCACAGGTTCGGATGGATTACGTTTGATTCTCTCTCTGTTTGTGAATACCTTTTGCTAATCATAGTAATCACGCCTTTTTATAAAATGTTATAGAACCGATGTGTGAACATGATCACTCACCTATTCAATGCTCCATCCGGGGACATCGAAACTGCAGTTGGCGTGGGGACAGTTATGTCGTCAGAGGCAATCATGCTGGCAGGCCTAGCCGTCAAGCGGAAATGACAGGAGAGGAGGAAGTAAGCCCCGGGACAAACAGAACATTGTCACCGGAGCCAATGTTCAGGATTGCTGGGAGAAATTTTTGGGGTACTTCGAGGTCAAACTGAAGAAAGTAAAGTTGAGCGAGGATTACTACATGATGGACCCTGTAAAGGCAGTCGAGACTGTCGACGAGAACACAATCCGTGTAACTGCTATTCTCGGTTCCACCCTCAGAGGGGAGTTCGAGGACGTCAAGCTCTTGAATGAACTCCTTGAGAAGAAGAATGAGGAGACCGGGTGGGACACACCCATCCATGTGGATGCTGCGAGCGGAGGGTTCCATTGCCCCGTTCTTGTACCCCCGATCTGGTGGGTTCTTGCTTTAATTCAGCATTTTGATTCATTCGGATGACATTACCATGGACATGCATGGATCGCTCGGAAGAAGATTCTCTTCGCTGAAGAAGGGTTTTGTCCTACATCAATCTCGTAAGCAATGTAGGATCAACACAACAGAACCGAACTCCGTAACGTGTCATTAGTCAATGCTCTCTCAAACAGACCACGTATTCTGTGCTCTGATCCACCTTTCACCATCTCGAATTCCAATGCAAAAACCCAAACAACCGCTGAAGGATGCCTGTTGGATATGCAAAAGAGCCAGAGGGGCCAAATCAGAGAGTTATTGGCGAAAGGCTGCTAATTATTTGTAATACCTCAAATAATATCTTCACTTGGGACAAAATGCTTACAAAGATTTTTTTTTCCCCGCCTTATATACTACTCCATCAATCCATGCTCCAGCCATCCCCGTGAGTTGCCGGTTCTTCTGCCGAGACGCACTCGGCATGCCTGCAACAGTCGAGGGATAATTTGCAGGGACTTGAAACCGGAAAACATCTTGCTGCAAAGTGATGGTCATATTTCTTGGACTGATTTTGACTTATCGTGCCTCACATCGTGTAGACCACAGCTTTTGATCCCTGAGATCAACAAAAAGATGAGAAGGAAGACAAGAAGACCGGGACATAAGAGTCCGAAGAAGAAGTTTGAATGATGGAAGCGTCGATTCTGGCTGAGTCAGACATGCCTCTTGACGGGTGAAACCTTCCATCTTTACTTTTCTGCACTTAAATAAGTAGAGTCTAGAGTAAATTATCTTGCTATATTCTGGTCGCGGACTAGCAAGGATGTCTATATGTAACGCGACCCCTAGTAGTACTAGGGCGTTTGTGGGATCGGGCCGCGGATGATCAGGGTGAATCTGAGGAAACGACGAGGGTCCCGCTGAGTCCTGATCCCACGATGCTTTCTTTTGGTCAAAAGCGCATGCCTTATTATAAATTGTGGCATGAAACAATATTTTAAACATTTCATTTGAATATATCACTCTAATTTCTTCTCCTTTTCAGGAACGGAGCTTCGGGAATACCCGAGAAAACCTCTGAACAAGATGGAGAAGCAGTAGATGACCCTAAATCCATGGAAGGATATTATGGCTTGGAACAAGGTCTTCAACGACATGAAGAACCAAAGGACATCACACTGCAGAAGTCGGTTTCAATTGACATCGGAGCACAAGATGACCCCAAGGAGTTGTTCATCGGTGCAGATTTATCAAGGGATGAAACTGAAGACATCATCAACCTACTCAGGGAATTCTCTGACGTCTTTGCTTAATCATACACGGATATGCCGGGACTAGATTCAGAGATTGTGGAACACAAGATCCCTACAGACCCGTCAATTCATCCTATAAAGCAGAAGCAACGCAGGTACAAATACGAACTAGCCCTTTCCATTAAGGAAGAAGTGGATAAGCTGCCGAAGGTCAACTTTATTGAAGTGTCTACCTATCCACAATGGGTTGCCAACATAGTCCCTGTCATCAAGAAGAATGGGAAGGTTCGAGTCTGCGTCGACTATCGCGATCTCAACAAAGCAAGTCCTAAGGATGACTTTCCACTCCCGCATATCGATTTACTGGTGGACAACACCGCTGGATTCAATAGATTTTCTTTCATGGATGGATTCTCCGGTTACAATCAAATTCGCATGGCCGAAGAAGATAAAGAGAAGACAACCTTCACGACACCCTGGGGCACATTCTGTTATCGAGTCATGCCTTTTGGACTCAAGAATGTTGGGGCAACTTATCAACGTGCTATGGTGGTTTTATTTCATGACCTGATGCATCGCGAAATTGAAGTCTACGTCGACGACATGATCGCCAAGTCCAAAGAAGATGAAAGCCACACTGTCATTCTCCGAAAGCTATTCGAACATCTTCGCAAGTATAAGCTCTCAACCCTGCCAAATGTGTATTTGGAGCAACTTCAGACAAACTTCTTGGCTTCGTTGTCAGTAACAAAGGCATTGACATTGATCCTGATAAAATCAAAGCAATTCGTGATCTCCCAGCTCCAAAGTCAGTCAAAGAGATCCGCGGCTTCATGGGTCGCGTTAACTACATCGGACGGTTCATTTCCAACCTAGCCGACACATGCAAGCCTCTGTTCAAGAAATTAAGGAATGATGTCAAATTTGAGTGGGATGACGATTGTAAAATTGCATTTGAACAAATTAAGATGTATTTGATAGAACCACCAGTTCTTATCCTACCAAAGCGGGGCATCCACTCACGCTCTATCTCACCGTTAGGGAAGAATCATTTGGAGCCAGGCGCCAAGGAGCACGTGATCTACTACCTCAGCAAGAAATTTACAGATTGTGCGTCGAGATACACAACTTCCGAGCGTACCTGCTGTGCACTCATTTGGGTCCTCCACCGACTCCGACAGTATACTCTGCACTATGAGATCCTATTAGTGTCCGAGAATGACCCACTCAAATATCTCTTTGACAAGCCAACACTGATGGGAAGAGTATCTAAGTGGCAATTACAACTCGTTGAATTCGACATTCGATTTCACTCCACGAAGTCAGTCAAGGGGAGAACGATCGCTGATCATATCGCTGAATATCCAGGAACAAATGATTCGTCCTTGGAAATTGGACTACCAGATGAGAACATCTTGCTTATGGAACAAGAACCAAGATGGAAGATGTACTTTGACGACGCAGATGCTCTCCGACGATATCACACCTGAATGGTATCCAAGTTTCGAGTCAGACTTTTGAGACGATATCCGTCAGTTGAATTCTTTTATGCCTCGAAGAATCACTCGGGATGAAGAACACTGACAACAGGGATAAGGGAGAAATATACAATCATTCTTCTCCTCATTCAAGTTAAGCGAAATTACATGAACACATTTCGTTTACGTACTTTGTCTCGTGGGCAGGTACAAGAGCTCCTCACACGAATGGTACACAACTCCTATGACAAAGGCGAGGGTGGTAGGGTGACAAAGCTTCAAGCCAAGGTCTTGTAGCAATTTCGTCAAACCTTCGATTCCATCTGACGAAGATGCAATGATGAAATTATACAAAAAGGGAAGTATCAAAATTCTACTTCACCTTTCATATAAATGAAGTTACACGAGCAAACTTCATTCTTACTTTAAAAGAAAACAAGTTACATGAACTCACTTATTGTCTATCCTTTGCCTAGTGTAGGTACATGAGCATCCTATATTATGGGCAAAGGCGTGGGCGGTTGGGTGGAAAATTTCGAACCAAAGCTTCGAGATTGCCTTTGGATGACCATACTAAAAGGGAGTATCAATTACATTGCTGTCTAACAAATTTTTATCATTCCTCAGATAGAGTCAGAACGACCATTGAGATGGACATATCCATCTCAGCTCCCCAGCGGAGTCGCCATCCGGGACATACGCGCACCATTCGGCCTAGCATGCGCGCGGCGGTTCGGGCAACCCGAGGATCCGGACCCACTCCCCCGAGGACCAATCCGGTCGGTGTCACGGCTCGAGCGCCGGACGCCGCGGAAGGGAATCGGGTTGGGCCTTCCCTTGATTCCCGAACGAGTCTGCGGGATATTTCGCCAACCATCTTCAGTTCTCTGAAGGTGGCGGGGAAAGACTACATAAGACATCGCTCGTGAATTTTGGGGAAGGCTCAAGGAGCGGCTCGTATTGCTGTCACCTCATCCTAAATGACTCCGAAAAAAGGGCATAGTTTAACTTAGGCAAACTGTTCGGAGTCGCTACCGACTTAATTTTTAAAAGTATGATTTAAGTCGGAAAAATCAGAGTTGGGTTCGGGAATTCTTATTTACTAACTTTTACATTCTTAAACATGCGAAAAGGGTGGCGATTTGTCCAAAACTTTGACTTTTGATTGACAGGTGTTGGGCCCGATCCGGGAGTAGGTCGGACTTTTATAGACGTTTTTACGGGCGCTGGACCCGAATTTAGGTTTGTTTGATTAAAACTCAATCATGCGACGTCAATCCTAAAGCCTAAGCATACGTGCAATCACAAGCAAGTATTGAAATCAAAAGGGGAAGGAAGGGCGGTGATTGCGGGCATATATACTTGGGCCCGCAATCTGTTACAAGTGGGCTTAAAGAAAAGATGAGAAGCCCGCACTTCCCTCATGTACCTAAGATGACGGTTGATGCCGCTTTAAGTCTTCGGACCAGCGGTTTTTAGGCCACGGTAGATCCACGCGGTTTGATACACGCGCCTTCGAGATAATCTTCGAAAAAATTGGAGTTGATCCTTTCGAGATTAAATACTCGATGTACATGTAAGGAAAAATACAAGTGTGCATAGTATCGTCGAATTCAGATGAAATTCGATTAAATTGAGAAAAGTATGGCTTATCTTACCGTTTTGGTCGAAGGCGTTCACTTAATGTAAATTGTCGAAAATGCCCAGGAAGTTTGATCGTGTTTTACATGCAAAACAAAGAGAGATGAATGTTAGTAATGCATAATCAAAATTAACTATTAATTAACGGAAAAGCAAATAAATTTAACGAAATAAAATCCATTGAACTTCATGAAAGTTCCAAATATTTAACAATGATAACTAATCTAAAAGATAAACATATTCCTATTAGTGAATTATTTTACTATTGTTAAACAAAAGGCTTTGGGATCAGAAAGTGGACGATCATTATTTAGGAAAACAACGTGGATAAAGCTGAATGACTATTCAAATAGAAGTTATTAAAGAAAAAGGGATTTCTTTTTTTACCTCTTCTGTAGGCATCTAATCGATTGAAGACCCCAATTTTGAGAGGGATGGTTGCAGCTGGGTAGACACGTTCCACTCCCCGAAGCTTCGAGGTTGCTGCAGCATCGCGTGGGTTCGCCGGAGAGTCTTCTGGCTCGCTGAGAGGGTGCTGTCGGCGAGTTGGGTTTCAAGGACGCCCGAATGGAGATGGGCCACCTCTGCAGACTTCGGAGATGTCACGTCTTCCGCAGCTAGTTCTAGGAATGGCGGGGGTTTGAGGTGAGAGGCCTCCTCGGGGCGGAATCGTCACGGCAACGGGGTAGGAAGGTCGCTGGGGTCGGGGCGAGTGGGGACGTCGGGCTGTGACGGTCAGATCTGGGCCTGAGGAAGGGAGGCTTCGCCGGTGAGAAAGTCTGCCGCATCGCTTCCCCGCCGATTGCTGGGTCGATCGTGAGGATGCGTGAAAGCCGGCCGTTGCCGTGCTGTCTGGGAAGCACCAGAGAGAGAGGGGAGTAAGCTGAAGAAGGAGGACTTTCTTGGGGCTGGAACGAAGGCGCCGGGAGAAGATGGGTCTGGCACCAGATTTGGAGGTAACCGTTGCCCGGGGAGGTCTGCCGCTTCTCCACCGGTGGCTGGGCCGGCTCTAAAGCCGATTGAGGGTGGGTCACCATCATGCTGCCGGGGGGACGCCTAAAAGGAACAAGGGAGTCTATCTTCGCCGAAGTTCGGGGACGTCGAGGGGGCGAATTGCTGTCGTTGGTTCTGCTCCTGAGGCCGCGTTGGGTTATGGGTGTGTTGAAATGGCCGGGAAGAACGGGATGGTGGTGTTGTTGGACGTCCAGGAGGAGATCATCGATTGGGGTTGCTTGATGAGCTGCTGGTTCGCTGCTTTGGATGCAGGGCTATTTCACTGGTTTGGAGCGGGGCTGGTTCGCTGTAGGATACCGGAGGGAAGGGTTGGCCGCTGCGGTTCCGCGGATGCTCAGAGAAGACGCCGAAGAGCTGCAGTAGAGAGCCGGTTCCAGGAGTAGGTCGTCTGGCTACACCCAGATGTGGGTTGCATAAGTGGAAGTGCTGCGAGCTGATGGTCAGTTGTCGTGGGATAACAACAGACAGCTAATACTCCAGTAGCTGGAACACCGCCATCATAGTCACGGTAGGAGTGCTCGTTGCCGCTACAGCTAGGGGAAGCTTGTACAGGTAAAAGAGAATGTTAGTAATAAGAGAATCCCTCCGCGAAGCCATAAGGCTTTAGGAGTGACTTTAGACGACTCTTCTTTCTACAGGGGAGGACAAGCGCGGATCGTTCCAGGAACGACTGCTGGGAAGGAAAAGAGGGACGCGTCAAAGTTTCATCAGGGTCGTCGTCATCTCCTGTGGCCGTTGCAGATGTCTGGAGCGTCAAAGGAGTTGGGTCGAGATGGCTGGAAGTTCAGAATCTTCACGGCAAAGGCCAAAAGCAACCTTCATGGTCCGCGCCAAGGTAAGTCGAAGCCGAGTTGACCATCTTCATTGCTGTCTTCAGTTGTTGCCCAGCTTGGGATGGTCTAGGGGAGGAGTTCACGTTGCCCATCTTCCTTACCTTGGTTGGGGGACAGATGAAGACGATCGTTGTGACGAAGATGACCAAGAATTGGAGAAGAGGAGTGAAGCTGGCGGATTTCATCTGATTTTTTTTCTCAAAGGGAAATGCCTCTCCTCCCTGCTCTCCCCCCCTGTTTTTAATACTTCCTCCTCCTCCACTTCCTCACTCGTAGTAGGAGAATCCACATGCCTGTTCGGATGGGGCGCTTCAACCCTTGGAGGTGTCCTAGGCGGCATTGGCACCACTGGAGCTCGAAAATGCGGTGCCCTAGCTTGCTGAACATATGCCGGCATTTGATTCAGTGGAATGGCGACATTAGGAGGTATGAAATGAGCCCGCATGCGAGGTCGATGCCTATAACATGTTCAACAGTCGTTCATCATTCCGAATCTTCACATCTTCTAGTTTCTCAGATAGGATTTCACCTTCCATTGTCACCGTAGATGAACGGACGAAACGGATGATCGACTTGCTACTGGTATGATTATCCTGCTTGTGTCGTACCTTGCCTGTGAACCCAAGTCCAGTAGTCCCCGTAGTAGCTGGAATAGTGATTGGATAGATGATCCCTTGTTCTCTAACTCCGAGTCATTGGCCCAGTTGATATCCATGTCTAAGAAACTCCTTTGCAGCGCTGATGTTGCCCCACGTCATCAAAGGATCCGATTTATAATCACGCTTCACCATATTCACCATCACCATCTCCAGGGTCTGCGTTGTTGATGGCTCCTCGGTTGGCTCTCTAACGTATGGCATATCAATTTCGTGGTAAAGCTCCATCGAATATTCTCCCCTGACTGTGATGAGCTTGCCATCTGAGGAAAATCTAACCATCTGGTGAAGCGTGGATGGAACTGCACCGACCTGATGAATCCAGGGGCGTCCTAGTAGCATGTTAAAGGACCTCGCAGTCTCGAGAATCTGGAACTGTGTAGAGAAGAGGGTTGGCCCAACTTTGATCTCCAGCGTGACTTCCCCATGAGCCTGCCGCTTCGCGCCATCGAAAGCCCGAATAGTCAAGCCGGACTGTGGAAGCTTATCTATGTTGATGCCGAGCTTTTGAGCTACAACCATTTAAATGATGTTAACCCCCGACCTGCCATCGATGAGGGCTTTGGAGATGGTGGTATCACGACATTTGAGCGTGATGAAGAGAGCGTTATTGTGATCCGGCTCCTGTTCCGGTAGATCATCTTCTGAGAAAGTGATAATGTTATTTGCCAACATGCTACTCATGTATGCATCCAACGCAGCAACTTCGATCTGCTCTGGCACATGCACCTCGGCTAAAAATTTCTCCAACATCTCTTTGTGCTTGTCAGAGGAATGGATGAGGTCGAATCAGGAGATCTGAGCTGGCAGTTTTCGGAGTTGCTCAACTATGTCGTCGTCGCTTCCCTTCACTGTGTAAATCACCTTGCGGATTTGCTCATTCGAGGGCGCCTTGGGCTTTGAAGATTCAGCTGGGGGCGGGGCTTCAGGAGCTGGTACTACCCTACCAGAGCAGGTAATAAGTTCAACTTCTGGGCTTAGCGACGTCAACTAGGCCCGATCACGACCGGAATCCTTGGTCCTGTCACTGATGATGACACTGCTTGAAACGTCTCTGGTTGTATTGATCCCAATGAAACATAAACATACGGCGTCCTTTCTCGACCTCGGCTGCGGCCTCGACCTCGACCACGATCGGTGTTTATGACATTGACACTCATTGACGCTGCGTATTCATATTCATACATGTGCACCTCCTCTTCCTGATCAACCAAAAATGAGAAGAAATTAGCCCCGATATAATTCACGTGTTCTGAAAGAGGAATGCTCTTAACGTTCGAAGCAGCCGATTGCGCAGAAAGCGTGATGACTCCTTCATCCAGCAGGTTCTGAATTTTGAACTTCAAAGCAATACAATCCTTTGTGTCATGCCCTGTTGCTCCCGAGTGGTACTGGCAAACCACCTTGGGGATGTATCCAAATGATGAAGGGTTCGTTGCTTTGGCTTCTACAGGTTTGATAAAGCCAATGTTTCTCAACCGAACGAACATGACATCCAGTTGATCGGGTGTTGGAGTCAAGTCCTCCAGTCTACGTCGTGGACGCTCTATCTGTGCAGGCATTGACTGTTGTTGTCATGCTATATTGGCAGGGGGTCTGAAACGAGTAGTTGCAGGGGCTGGGGGCCTAAGCGCAGCTGCAACGTACGTCCTTGGCGCATACGAGGTCGGGGGTGGAGTTGCTCTCATTGATTGCCTACCTTGTTCAGCAGATGCAATAAGCTCTTTGTGCCTGGGCTTTACCGCTGGTTTTGCAGAAGGGGAAGGAATCAACCCCTCTCGGTTTACCCCGTCAAGTTTATCCGAATTGATGACCGCCTGGGCGAAAGTAGAGAATGTCTGCCCAATCATGTAGGGCATGTATTCACGCGGTAACAGCTGGAGGAATTCATCAATGAGCTCCCTCTCCGTAAGTGCCGGTTTAATTTGAGACGCCACATGCCTGAACCGATAGGCAAACTACTTGACATCTTCAGTGCGGTACCTCTTCAGTTTCCGCAAGTCTGATATTGTAGGCGCCATCTCTACCTTGAAGCTGTAGTAATTGAGGAAGTCGAGGGCCAAATCTTTGAATGTATCATACTTACTAACATCTTTGGTGTAGTACCAATGCAACGTCGATTCCGCCAAACTCTCCTGGAACATGGCTATGCGGAATTTATCATCCACTGGATATACAGCCATATTGCGGCAGAAGTGATTCAGATGTAATTCCGGGCAGCCATTCCCGCGAAATTTCTCAAATTCGGGCATTTTAAACTTTGGCGGAACTTCTATCTGGGGGATATGGCGCCATTCTGGGATACCGGGCACACAACTGGGAGTATGCTAACTACAAAATCCCCTAGATACAAGTTCCGCCAAAGTTTAAAATGCCCGAATTTGAGAAATTTCGCGGGAATGGCTGCCCGGAATTACATCTGAAGCACTTCTGCCACAAGATGGCTGTATACTCGGTGGATGATAAATTCCGCATCGCCATGTTCCAGGATAGTTTGGCGGAATCGGCGTTGCATTGGTACTACACCACAGATGTTAGTCAGTATGCTACATTCAAAGATTTGGCCCTCGACTTCCTCAATTACTACAGCTTCAACGTAGAGATGGCGCCTACAATATCAGACTTGCGGAAACTGAAGAGGTACCGCACTGAAGATGTCAAGCAGTTTGCCTATCGGTTCAGGCATGTGGCGTCTCAAATTAAACCGACCCTTACCGAAAGGGAGCTCATTGATGAATTCCTCCAGCTGTTACCGTGCAATACATGCCCCACGTGATCGGGCAGACATTCTCTACCTTCGCCCAGGCGGTCATCAATGCTGACAAACTTGACGGGGTAAACCGAGAGGGGCTGATTCCTTCCCCTTCTGCAAAACCAACGGTAAAGCCGAGGCCCAAAGAGCTTATTGCATCTGCTGAACAACGTAGGCAATCAATGAGAGCAACTCCACCACTGACCTCGTATGCGCCTAGGATGTACGTTGCAGCTGCGCTTAGGCCCCCAGCCCCTACAACTACTCGTTTCAGACCCCCTGTCAATATAGCAGGACAACAGCAGCCAAGGCCAGCACAGATAGAGCATCCACGACGTAGACTGGAGGACTTGACTCCAACACCCAATCCACTGGATGTCATGTCCGTTCGGTTGAGGGACATGGGCTTTATCAAACTTGTAGAAGCCAAAGCGACGAACCCTTCATTGTTTGGATACAACCCCAAGGCGGTTTGCCAGTACCACTCGGGAGCAATAGGGCATGACACTAAGGATTGTATTGCTTTGAAGTTCAAAATTCAGAACATGCTGGATGAATGAGTCATCACGTTTTCTGCGCAATCGGCTGCTCCGAACGTTAAGAACAATCCTTTTCCAGAGCACTTGAATTATATCGAGGCTAATTTCTTCTCAGTTTTGGCTGATCAGGAAGATGAGGTGCACATGTATGAATATGAATACGCAGCGCCAAGGAGTGTCAATGTCATAAACACCGGTCGTGGTCGAGGTCGAGGTCGCAGCCGAGGTCGAGCCAAGGACGCCGTATGTTTATGTTTCATTGGGATCAACACAACCAGAGACGTTTCAAGCAGAGTCATCGTCAGCGACAGGACCAAGGATTCCGGTCGTGATCGGGCCCAGTTGCACGTCTCTAAGCCCAGAAGTTGAACTTATTACCCGCTCTGGTAGGGTAGTACCAGCTCTTGAAGCCCCGCCCCCAGCTGAATCTTCAATGCCCAAGGCGCCCTCGAATGAGCAAATCCGCAAGGTGATTTATACAGTGAAGGGAAGCGACTACGACATAGTTGAGCAACTCCGAAAACAGCCAGCTCAAATCTCCTTATTCGACCTCATCCATTCCTCCGACAAGCACAGAGATATGTTAGAGAAATTTTTAGCCGAGGTGCATGTGCAGGAGCAGGTCGAAGTTGCTGCGTTGGATGCATACATGAGTAGCATGTTGGCGAACAACATTATCACTTTCTCAGAAGATGATCTACCGGAACAGGGGCCGGATCACAATAACGCTCTCTTCATCACGCTCAAATGTCGTGATACCACCATCTCCAAATTCCTCATCGATGGCGGGTCGGGGGTTAACATCATTCCAATGGTTGTAGCTCAGAAGCTCGGTATCAACATAGATAAGCTTCTACAGTCCAGTTTGACTATTCGGACTTTCGATGGCGCGAAGCAGCAGGCTCATGGGGAAGTCACGCTGGAGATCAAAGTTGGGCCAACCCTCTTCTCTACACGGTTCCAGATTCTCGAGACTGCGGGGTCCTTTAACATGCTACTAGGACGCCCCTGGATTCATCAGGCCGGTGCAGTTCCATCCACGCTTCACCAGATGGTTAGATTTTCCTCAGATGGCAAGCTCATCACAGTCAGGGGAGAATATTCGATGGAGCTTTGCCACGAAATTGATATGCCATACGTTGGAGAGCCAATCGAGGAGCCATCAACAACCTAGACCCTGGAGATGGTGAATATGGTGAGGCGTGAGTATAAATCGAATCCTTTGATGACGTGGGGCAACATCAGCGCTGCAAAGGAGTTTCTTAGACATGGATATCAACTGGGCCAAGGACTCGGAGTTAGAGGACAAGGGATCATCTATCCAATCACTATTCCAGCTCCTGCGGGGACTACTGGGCTTGGGTTCACAGGCAATGTGCGACGCAAGCAGGATAATCATACCAGTTGCAAGTCGATCATCCGTTTCGTCCGTTCATCTGCAGCGACAATGGAAGGTGAAATCTTGTTTGAGAAGCTAGAAGATGTGAAGATTCGGAATGATGAAGAAATTAATAGTGAGCGGACGACCGTTGAATATGTCAATGTCATCCGAGTGAATGTAGGGCACGGTCATAGGCATCGACCTCGCATGCGAGCTCATTTAATACGCATGCGAGCTCATTTAATACCTCCTAATGTCGCCATTCCACTGAATCAAATGCCGGCATATGTTCAGCAAGCTAGGGCACCGCATTTTCGAGCTCCAGTGGTGCCAATGCCGCCCAGGACACCTCCAAGGGTTGAACCGCCCCCTCCGAACAGGCGTGTGGATTCTCCTACTACGAGCAAGGAAGTGGAGGAGGAGGAAGTATTAAAAACAGCTGGGGGGGAGGGAGAGCAGGGAGGAGAGCCATTTCCCTTTGAGAAAAAAAATCAGACGAAATCCGCCAGCTTCACTCCTCTTCTCCAATTCTTGGTCATCTTCGTCGCAACAATCGTCTTCATATGTCCCCAACCAAGGTAAGGAAGATGGGCAACGTGGACTTCCCCCCTAGACCATCCCAAGCTCGGCAACAACTGAAGACAGCCATGAAGATGGTCAACTCGGCTTCGACTTACCTTGGCGCGGACCATGAAGGTTGCTTCCAGCCTTTGCCGTGAAGATTCTGAACTTCCAGCCGTCTCGACCCAACTCCTTTGACGCTCCAGACATCAGCAGCGGCCACAGGAGATGACGACGACCCTGATGAAACTTTGACGCCTCCCTATTTTCCTTCCCAGCACCCATTCCTGGAGCGATCCGCGCTTGTCCTCCCCTGCAGAAAAAGGAGTCGTCTAAAGTCACCTCCTGAAGCCTTGTGGCTTCGCAGAGGGATTCTCTTATTACTAACATTCTCTTTTACCTGTACAGGCTTCCTCTAGCTGCAGTAGCAACGAGCACTCCTACCGTGACTATGATGGCGGTGTTCCAGCTACCGGAGTCCTAGCCGTCTGCTGTTGTCCCACGACAACCGACCATCAGCTCGCAGCACTTCCATTTATGCAACCCACATCTGGGTACAGCCAGACGACCTACTCATGGAACCGGCTCTCTATTGCAGCTCCCCGGCGTCTTCTCTGAGCATCCGCGGAACCGCAGCGGCCAACCCTTCCCTCTGGTATCCTACAGCGAACCAGCCCCGCTCCAAACCAGCGAAATAGCCCTACATCTAAAGCAACGAACCAACAGCTCATCAAGTAGCCCCAAGCGACGATCACTTCCTGGACGTCCAACAACAACACCATCTCGTTCATCCCGGCCGTTTCAACACACCCATAACCCAGCGCGGCCTCAGGAGCAGAACCAACGACAGCAGTTCGCCCTCTCGACGCCCCCGGACTTCGGTGAAGACAGACTCCCTTGTTCCTTTTAGGCGTTCCCCCGGCAGCATGATGGTGACCCACCCTCACTCGGCTTTAGAGCCGGCCCAGCCACCGTTGGAGAAGCGACAAACCTCCCCTGGCAACGGACACCTCCAAATCTGGCGCCAAACTCATCTTCTCCCGGCGCCTTCGTATACACGCTAAGTTCCAACTCCAAGAGAGTCCTCCTTCTTCAGCTTCCTCCCCTCTCTCTCTCTCTGGTGCTTCCCAGAGAGCACGGCAACGGCCGGCTTTCACCCATCCTCACGATCGACCCAACAATCGGCGAGGAAGCGATGCGACAAACTTCCACACCGGCAAAGCCTCCCCTCCTCAGGCCCAGATCTGATCGTCCCAACGTCACACCCCGACGTCCCCACTCGCCCTGACCCTGGCGGCCTTCCTATCCAGTCGCCGTGACGATTCCGTCCCGAGGAGGCCCCCCACCTCAAACACCTCGCCATCCCTAGAACCAACAGCGGAAGACATGACATCCCTTAAGTCTGCAGAGGTGGCCCATCTCCATCCCGACGTCCTTGAAACCCAACTCGCCGACTGCACCCTCTCAGCGAGCCAGAAGACTCTCCGGCGAACCCACGCGATGCTGCAGCAACCTCGAAGCTTCGGGGAGTGGAACGTCTCTCCCCAGCTGCAACCATCCCTCTCAAAATTGGGGTCTTCAATCGATTAGATGTCTACAGAAGAGGTAAAAAAAGAAATCCCCTTTTCTTTAATAAATTCTATTTGAATAATCATTCAGCTTTATCCACCTTGTTTTCCTAAATAATGATCGTCCACTTTCTGATCCCAAAGCCTTTTTTTTAACAATAGTAAAATAATTCACTAATAGGAATATGTTTATCTTTTAGATTAGTTTTCATAGTTAAATATTTGGAACTTTCATGAAGTTCAATGGATTTTATTTCGTTAAATTTATTTGTTTTTCCGTTAATTAATAATTAATTTTGATTATGCATTACTAACGTTCATCTCTCTTTGTTTTGCATGTAAAACACGGTCAAACTTCCCGGGCATTTTCGACAATTTACATTAAGTGAACGCCTTCAACCAAAACGGTAAGACAAGCCTTACTTTTCTCAATTTAATCGAATTTCATCTGAATTCAACGATACTACGCACACTTGTATTTTTCATTACATGTACATCGAGTATTTAATCTCGGAAGGATCAACTCCAATTTTTTCGAAGATTATCTCAAAGGCGCGTGTATCAAACCGCGTGGATCTATCGCGGCCTAAAAACGTCGGTCCGAAGACTTAAAGCGACATCAACCGTCATCTCAGGTACATGATGGAAGTGCGGGCTTCCCGTCTTTTCTTTAAGCCCACTTGTAACGGATTGCGGGCCCAAGTGTATAGGCCTGCAATCACCGCCCTTTTGATCTCAATACTTGCTTGTGATTGCGCGTATGCTTAGCCTTTAGGATTGACGTCGCATGATTTTTTTTTTAATCAAACAAACCTAAATTCGGGCCCAACGCCCGTAAAAACGTCGATAAAAGTCCGGCCTACTCTCGGATCGGGCCCAACACCCTTCAATCAAAAATCAAATTTTTGGACAAATCGTCACCCCTTTCGCATGTTTAAGAATGTAAAAGTTAGTAAATAGGAATCTCCGAACCCGATTCTAATTTTTCCAACTTAAATAATACTTTTAAAAATTAAGTCGGTGGCGACTCCGAACAGTTTACCTAAGTTAAACTATACCCTTTTGTCGGAGCCATTTAGGATAAGGTGACGGCAATACGAGCCGCTCCTTGAGCCTTCCCCAAAATTCACGAGCGAGGTCTTACGCAGTATTTCGCCCGCCACCTTCAGGTAACTGGTTGGCGAAATATCTCGCAGACCCGTTCGGGAATCAAGGGAAGTCTCAACCCGATTCCCTTCCGCAGCGTCCGGCGCTCGAACCGTGACGCCGACCAGATTAGGCCTCGGGGGAGCGGGCCCGAATCCTCGGATTGCCCAAACCGCCGCGCGCGTGCTAGGCCGGAGGGCGCGCGTACATTATTATGAAATGGGGCTCACTTATCAACGCTTTTATCCAACTCCACTACGGGTGAAGTAATGGTTTGCCAAAGAGACGGTCAGGGAACTTCACCAGCCAAAACACCAAGCACATGAACAAAGAGAAGGGAATAAAAGAACAACCGAAGTCTAATCAAGTGGCACAAAATGGAGTCCAAGGATGAATTATTACCTGTGGCAGAGATCATCAAATGTACATCGCAGCCTGTAAGGTGATGCATGTGAGCTCATCCTAACAAGAGAACTTAAAAGTTCAGGACGGAATGGATATATCTCCAGCCCATGCATTACAGAATCCCAGATCATAGATAGGCCAAACTCGGGGTGATGTCTTTGTAACATCTTGGCCAAGTAGTTATACAGCATCTCAAGCTGATAACTGTGCTG
This sequence comes from Melastoma candidum, assembly GCA_023653495.1. Lineage (NCBI taxonomy): Eukaryota > Viridiplantae > Streptophyta > Magnoliopsida > Myrtales > Melastomataceae > Melastoma > Melastoma candidum. The sequence goes on from CM042887.1 coordinate 1,876,976, forward strand.
TTTTCCCTCTGTTGAAAAAATAATGGAGGCATAAGACCATACACCAATGTAAACTGTAACACATCAAATCAGGAAATTTGCAGAGAAAACTACAACTTTATGGCCCTGACAAGGCTTCAACCAACAATAACTGGATCTCCACCACAATTATGTGCAGGAAAATGTCAACCAATGTCAACCTTTTTTCTTGAAAGTGACTATTAAAACGTGCATAGGTTGAAGAAATATCTTTTGATAAAGAAAAGCGTAAGACCTACAGCTACTAGCACGGTACACCCTTCAATTATGGAATGGAAAAACCTCCTAGCGTTCTTAAATACAAGTGTGTTTGACCACAAACGAAAACAATTAAAATACCTGGAAGTACCATCCCAAACGCTTGTTTTAAGATTTCGATTCCCTCAACAGATACACTCGTCAATTCGTCAAGCAGAGCAGCTGAACAAAATCAGAGCAACAGTCGGATCATTGAATGAACTGCGCATCCACATGGCCTTTGCGGCTTTCAATTTTTCTTTAAATCCCTGGCGTGCTCGTAGAAGTTGCAAATTCGATGGCTGACATTTGTATGGGTTGAATGCAACACCGCTTCCAAGGCAGGATAAGATGTGCAATGCACGGTGTGATGACTCCAAATAATTTCCACTACTGTTGTTGAGCTCTCTGTTTGAGCATACCAGAAGTATAGAAGAGGGGCGTTGTTTTGTAGTTCCTGTAATGTACATTTGAACAAAACATAAAACCAAAAATCAGAATTGGGAAAATTTGATGTCAAGAAGTTGGTAAAATAACTATCAATGTCATGCAAGCAGTGGAAAGTATATTCAATTCCCAAGGGCAAGGTCCCCATTTAGTTAGCCATGGAAAGAATGAAAATGCACATAGCACGATGCCCCCTACGAGGAAAAGGATTCAGTAAAAAGCATTTGTAACAAATAAAGATAGAAGCCACACAATTTGCCCTGTTTATTTTAAGGTCAAGTGACACCATATATCATCCTAAATTCAATGCAAAACCAATTGGCCACAATTGACAGCTTTTCCATATGCTATGTCAGTTTGGACAATATAAATAAAACGTGATTGGATAATGTAAGGCTCACGATGCACCGGATCAATAGTACTTTCAACCAAGAGAAAAGGTAGAACAAAGCACTTGATTAGTTAATCAAGTAATCCAAAAGCAAGAAATGAGAAGTACCATTTTGAATCATGTCTACTCATTGGAGTTTGTTCCAAAATATCGATCGTCGAAAAAATATTTCATGAAATAAAATAACAACCTTCAAAATTCGTCAAATAATGTCCGAACTCAGTGTTAGGAACACCGAGTTAATTCCTTAAAGAACTCGATATTTCTAACATCGGGTTCACTTGTGAAAAATGAAGAACTCGATGTTTCAAACACCAAATTTCCTCCGAGGTTGTTGAATTCGGTATTTAAAACACCGAGTTCCCAATTTTTCATAGGCGAACTCGGTGTTCGAAAAACCGAGCTCGGGACATTATTTGACGAATTTTGAAAGTTGCTACCCTATTTCGCGAAATATTTTTCCGATGAACGGTATTTTAGAACAAAGCTCTACTCTACTGAACAATCACACCCCTAGCAGAGAGGAACACATTCATTCACCACTAATGCATAAAATGTCCAATAAAATAGAAAGATGCCTAACCGCAGAAAGCACTTCAATAGATCCCAATGCCATATCAAACACTTTTCTAGCATGATCAATGTTCTGAAATGCTGCTTCTCTCTGTGCATAAATCCCGCATAACAATATATCCTACAGAAACAGAAAAGATAAACCATGAGCAGTAAGCAGACAATTTCTGGGGATGACACCATTTTCATTGCCTCTGGATGCACATAACCCCAAAATCAACAATAACAACGATAATAACAATAACATGTTGACTGGATCGTGGATCTGTTCGAGGAATTTTCAAGTGGATCTGTTGTGGGAATCTTAATTGGGATTCGTAACGGTGTCAATTCAAGAACGACTGAAATCCAAAACCCTATTTCATTATCCAAACTTCACCACTCATCAAAAAATGAGATAAAGGTAAGCCATTCTTCTTGGTATCCTACACCTACTAATTAACTGTTATAGCAGTCAAATGCAGGTTCCTCCACCTGGAACGTTTGTGCAAAGTCTAAACAAAGTGAATTAAGAGACGGTTTATTTTCTGTTTTGAATGTGACTATCAGTCAGAGGCAACGGCCATCACCTATGAAGATGCACAAAATTCATGACTCACTGGAGGATCTTTTTTTTTTACGCAATTTTCCTTTTAAATATAAGTTACTATCCATGGACAATGAAGCAAAACTACCAACAAGCACTGTGAGCAAGCTAAGTCATGTCATCCAGTGTTTGTCCTACTATTAACATAAAGATGTGATATTTGTGTTCCAGACAAGAAAAACGCAATTTCCCAAAATTAATTAAATGAAAGAGCCGATATCTGTGTACATGCAGGGCAAGTTATGAAATTAGTTACAATAGAAAGGATTAGCACCTGACGATCCTTTTTCAGAAGGTTCTTGGCAAGTGTTCTACATGGGGTTACTGAAGGGACAGAGGTACTGCCTGATGTACGCGATAGCTCCTCCGCCATCAGCACTGCTTCTTCTAAGATATGATTTCGGGGGAAAGCTGATAGACAGAGCAATATGGCATTGCGAAGAAAAGCCATCACATTGGCTCCTCTATAGACGTTGTTTCCATTGTTCAGAAGGACTGCCATATGGCAATCAACTGAACTACTTTGAGCCCTCATCAGTGCACCACTCACATCACGAAGGTGAAGCAGTATAGAATCCGAAAAATCTTCAGCGCTCAATGTTTTCTCTATCCAAGTAGGGCTATTACTACAAACCCTGAGGACAACAACTGATAATAAGCAATTACATAGCACTCAAGGTTCATCTACAGAGAAATCCCATAAACTATGCTAACTAAACTTCATTTTCGAGTCACGTACATTGTCCTTACAACTTATATATCATTCAAAGGCACTACTTCCAATGGTCATCCTTGGTTAGTCACATGTCTGAGACTAAATGGCAACCATAATGAGGCAAAATACATGTTAATTGTTTACAGATAAGATGCAAGCACTGAAAACTGAATCTAGCACCCACCGAAAACCAAGCAAGAATGCTTGCTTACAGAAAATGTACCGTGTTGTCGGTAAGTACACATCATTGATAAGACAGCACCATTTATTCATAAGAAAAATATGGAGAGCTAACATTGGTGTATCAGTTGATTGATGAAACTGATTATATTTAAAAGGAAAACCAACTACTGAAGTAACATTCTAATGCCAAAACCCAGGATGATCAAGTTTTTACAAATAAACTTACCTATGCGATATCTTTCCACTGAAGAATTCTATGAATTGAGAAACCAAAGACAGTCGTGCCTCTTCCGAGCTTAGTGAGAACAAGTACTCATAGACATCTTCATATAGAATGACTCCCACAAGCTGTTCTTCCTCATCCCCCTTATCATTCTCATTCAGAAGTTTATCTGCTGTACAAGTAAAAATTATAATCCCTTTTCAAAAGTAGGATCAAAAGGAAAATCCATAAAAAAGATCAAACGGAAAATCCATGCAAAAATGAATGTGTAATGAAGAATGAACATATAAAAAGTAGAGCAATCTGCAATCTCAATAGAATCCCCATCTAGTTGGTTCTGTGAAGTTAAAAAATAATGAGCACAGTAGTTACCAATGCTGCCAATAATGAAGAAAAATCCATTGTGAAAATACCTGCTTTGGCATGTACAGGCATCCATTGATTAAAATCCCTTTCTAACCCTTCTTTGGACCATTTGTTCCAAGTGGAACTGTCTTTCACATCTACACTAAGGCCAGCATCTACGTCGATGCCAAGCACTTTCAATAGGGTTTCAGGATCATCATCCCCTACAGGGTTTCCATCATCCATCTCATCTTCAACATGATCAGCTGCCTCATTGTTGATCTCTTTTGCATCATCAACAGTTTCCTCAGGCTTAGACGTAGGTATAAACCATCCAGTCCAACCACCTTCAACGTTATCTTTCAAAGCATCTTCTTTCATAGTATATTCCCTTTCTTCCTCCTCCTTTTCCAGCCATATTGACCACCCCAATGCACCTTCTTCTCCAACTCTAGCAGCACCACTGTTCCAGAAATGCTCAAAGAGCCTCTGCTTGCTGCTCACAGTTAAGAGTAAGGGAGGACAGAACAAACCAAACTCAATTTCAGCCTGTAATAGGGTAGTAGCTAGATCTAGGTAACCAGCCTGCCACTCAAATCTGCAAAGGTTCATAAAGATATCCACAAGTCCAAGCTCCATTTCTATGAAGGAATGATCAAACTGTGACCTCTCATTTGAGTGAACCTGCATATAAATATCATTAAATTAGTTCTAATACAAAGACATCCAATTTGTGCTGGTAGGAAAAGATGGCTTAGAAACAGTCAACAAACAACTGCAGGACTCTTATGGTTTGTTTGCTAATGGCCTGGGAACAAGAGAAAAAAAAAGGAAAAATAATGAAAAAGCTTGAATGACAAGAGAAAAATTTTGTCCTGGCAAGTGATTTCATATTATAATTTCTTCTGTCAGCTTCAGAATGGTAGAATTCTATCTATTATTTTATGCCCGCATACAACTAGCAAGAGAAAGACCATTTTTGTAGACTCTTGCTCAATGAACCCCTTTATTGACCATTAGCAAGAGTAATACCATCCTTGTAGGCTCATCTTTTATCTGCTGGACTTCACAAATTTTACAGAGAAATAGACAAAACATTGGACAGCAAAATTGAATATGATCCCCCCAGTAAGAAAGGGACTTCACAAAATTTAAAAATCCAGCAGCACAACAGAATAGTAACCTGCCTAGATTGCTTTACGCAAGCTGAAGACAGGGCCTGGATTGCATGTGAATACATTTTCCTCATATCAGAAACCTTGAACCTTGAAAATTCACTCTGGAGAATTTGCAAGAACTCTCTCCACGACCGACAACTACCAGAATGCTGCAGAAGGATCTTTTTCCATCTTCCTACAAGTGCATCGCCACTGTCTCTCCTCTGATATGCCTTCAGAAGACAAAGAAGTAATTCCTCATTCTCTGGGTTAAGTTCATTCGCTTTCTCTAAAATGCCGATCTTCTTTTCCAGAGTTTGCAAGCGAGCACCTTTCTGAGGTTGCTTACTAGCAACCTTATCCTGGAATTCAGTAAATTCTATCCAAACCTTTCCATTGTGAGGTTGCTCTCGCGTCATCTTGTTAAAATCACGAGTTCTACGCAATACCTCATCCTCCCATGATTCCTCAAGAAGAGACTTTGCTGCTGCAGAAACGCCATCAACTGTTTCATTTGAATCATCTGCCTCCATTAAAGATACAAAATTGCCCGGAAGTGTAAGCGAAGACTTCACTGGTGCAACCATGCGTAGGCGTTTGTAGGTTTTATTTCGCTCAAAAGCGGCATATTTGGTAGCCCAATAGCGGGACCAGCAGACTTAAGTTTACTATCTTGAGCATCGATATCGCCATCAGTTTCAAGAACTGAGCCACTTTGCCAATGCAACCCTCTGAACTCCAAGCCAAACCTTTCCTCAGAATTATAAGGTTTGTACCGTGCAACATCCATTCTGTAAAATAGGAATACATTGAGTGTGATACAGTGCATAATGACCCAGCCCAAACAATAAAACCAGCCTACAGAACAGCACTCTCAGAAAATGAAAAATCATCCAGCAAACGCCTATTGGAGTACATTGCACTTGCAGTTGTTGATTAAGAAAGAAGCTGTCACTAGGTTTTGACGAGGCAAAGGACATCATTTTCCTAATTTACTTTCCCGGAGCAAGCAAGTCTACCACATTCCTCAAACTAATTCAGGAAAAACCTATCCCAAACTCCATTATGCTCCAGACCCTTAAATTCAAAGCAGTGATTTCATTCGGTTGCCCTACTACAGAGACAGAAGCTGCTTGCAAGTTCCTTTCGATGATAAGAGGAGACGAATGTGTTGTATCCTGCTTACTCTAGCCATCAATGAAAAGCTAACTGGACAACATACCTATAGAGACTACCGAAGGCCAAGTTATCCCTATCTCCCATCAAATCAACGAAATACTCCTTCACCGGCTTCAAGACTCCCGAATCCGGCCAAACCCTTACGCTGACCTTCCTGTCGCTCGCCACGTTATCTTCCACTCCACTGGGCTTCCTCCTCCTCCTCTTCTTCTTCTTCCTCCTATCCATCTCCCTATCCGAATCCGAACTCTCAACCATCTCGTACGAAACCCCAGCCCCCTGCCCCCTCTCTTCATCGTTATCCACCCGCTCATCTTCGTAGTCGGTATCCGGGAGGCCCGCAGATAAGTTCCCAGAGAAAGCGGCGGCGGAGGAGGAGGTGTTTATGGCGGACGCATCGGCATTGAAGCTGGAGTTGGAGAGCCACCGCGGGACGGGGGCGTCCGAGCTAGGTGCCTGATGCGGTTGGCCGAGGAAGAGAGCTGGAAGAAGGAACCGGCCACTGTTTCATTTACACTCGATGGATCGGGTCAAGTGTTGCCGGGTTGGGTCGCGGGTCATAACTATCAAGTGGGCCGCATGGGAACTCCAAACCCAAAGAAGAAGAAGAATCGGGCAGAAGAAGAAGAAGCAAGGGACAAAGGGGGAATTACACTCCCTCGCAACGGCCGCGCACCCCAGCTGTCTGCGGGGAAATTGGTTAAAGGGGCAGACAACCCCGAGGAGAGAGGCAGTGGAAGATTTCTGGAAATTGAGAAGGGAGCAATGAAGATGAAGGGGAAGGGAAGGAGCGACGGATGTGGATAGGGCTGGATTTTTTTCCTTCTTGTCGGTTTGGTCTTGTAATCATCTCTGGCTGTGGAAGAGTTGATACTGGTGGATGTTGTTTGTGACGTTGTTAAGGGAGTAAATTGGCTCAGCTCTGTTTACGTCAATAGTGATAGTATTTCCGGCCATCAGTTGGTATCAGAGCTATCGGAGCTCGGCCTTGCTGTGTTATGCCCGTGGCGGATAATACGAGATTGAAGTCGAGGATGGAAATGGAGGCTCTTAAGGATATGTTGCAGGAAGTTGTCAGAAAAATGGAAGAGATGAGCAGTGATATTTCGAGTCTGAAGGAAGTCGTAAAAGTGGGAGGACATGGGGGTTATACAGAGTCACCATTGCCAGAATCATCGGCCAACTTACGTCAAAGGGGGGAAAATCAACAGCCATGGTCGATCGACCGGACGAGCAGGCAAGCGAAGATAGAATTTCCGATGTTTGATGGAAGTGACGTCCAGGAGTGGTTATTCAGGTGTGGGCGATTCTTTGAGTTAGACACGACACCACCGGAGTTGAGGGTTAGCATCGCATCGGTGCACTTGTCGGGTCAAGCTATAGACTGGCATTATGCCTTTGTTCGCGGAAGGGAGTTTGGTGGACCGATTAGTTGGGAAGAGTATGCGGCGGCCATGTTAATGCGATTTGGTCCACACGAAATGGTTCGACCTATTGCTGCGTTGAGGGACTTGAGAGAGGGACACAGCCTTTCGGAGTATGTAAGTGAGTTTGTTTCGTTGGTGACGAAGGTAGAGTTAAGCATGGAGGACCAGGTCTCCATGTTCGTTGGTGGACTCAAGAAGGAGACACGGCGGTTAGTGATGGCGTTTGAGCCCAAGTCGCTGCAAAAGGCAATTTCGCTGGCCAAGGCCTTGTCTCATGAAGAGGATGGAGTAGCGGGAAGGGCTAAGGATGGCCTGTCGCGTGTGAACCGTTGGGAACAGCAACCAAATTCTAAGGGGCTGAGTAATCCTCCGTTCAACAGGGGACCCATGAGATGGCAGGGAGGCAGTCGACCATGGGAAGGAAACTCAAGGCCTCCGACACTTCCTTCACCGAGACCTCAGTCGTATCAGCCACCCCATAGGCGTTTGTCACCGGCTGAATTAGAAGACAAGAGACAAAAAAATCTCTGTTATTGGTGCGATGAGAAGTTTGTTCATGGTCATAGGTGTAACAATAGGAGGTCGTTCGTGATCACCTTGGATGCAGAGGAGGCTGAAACAGGGGAGATGGATGAGAAACATTTAGGAGATTCGGCAGAAGAGGCGGAAACCCCCGTGGTGTCCTTGTATGCACTACACGGTATTGCGCTCAATTCACATAATAGGTCAATGAAGGTGATTGGGTATTATAAGAGGATGAAATTGATCATTTTGGTGGACTCCGGGAGCACGCATAATTTTTTGGACTCGAAGGTAGCAAGACAGGTGGTGAACAATGTTCAGGAGATTCCAAGCAGAGGGATATTAGTAGCCAATGGGGCGAGAGTGGAGTGCGGAACTTGGGTGCCTGCATTTAAGTGGGAGATGCAGGGGGAGTCTTACGAGGCGAACATGTTGATCATGCCGATCAAGGGATGCGATATGATCCTCGGGATGGAATGGCTATCGTCATTGGGCGCTGTCTTGTGGGATTTTACTCAGATGACCATGAAGTATTCGTGGCATGGGCGACAGATTACATTGTCAACAGGAGAGAAGGAATTCAATCGGGTGCGATTCGGCTTGTATTCGGTCGCAAGAGAAGAGATGGGGTTGTTGATCGTTCCCTCACATCAGGTGAAAGCAAATTTGGTCGAAGAAGGGGGAGTCCCGGCAGAAGTGCAGCAACTCTTGGACAAATATCATGGAGTCTTCGAAGAACCAACAGGCCTACCTCCTCGAAGGTCGCACGACCATGGGATTCCACTGGTAAACGGAGTTAATGGGCTATCCATCCATCCCTACAGGTATTCGAGCAATCAGAAAGACATTATTGAGAAGCTGGGCCGGGAAATGTTACAGACGGGAATAATCAGACCTAGCACAAGTCCATTCTCTTCACCTGTCGTCCTGGTAAAAAAGAAAGACAACACGTGGCGCTTGTGTATTGACTATCGAGAGTTGAACGCGAACACGGTGAAGGATAAGTTCCCGATACCGATCATCGAGGAGTTGTTGGATGAGCTTCATGGTGTTAGTTGGTTCTCGAAGCTCGACTTGCGATCCGGGTATCATCAAATCCGTGTCAAGGAAGACGATATCCATAAAACCGCCTTCCGGACGCACGAAGGGCACTATGAATTCTTGGTTATGCCGTTCGGTTTAACGAACGCCCCATCCACCTTTCAGAGCTTTATGAATGAGGTACTCAAGCCGTTTCTTCGGAAGTTTGTGTTAGTCTTTTTTGACGATATCTTGGTTTACAGCGTATCCTTAGAGCAACATGTGGAACACTTGGAGAGGGTGTTGCAAACGCTGATACATCACACACTCTTCGCAAAGTTCAGCAAGTGCGGCTTTGCTAGACGGAGGCTCGAGTACCTAGGCCACTTCGTCGATGGAGAAGGGCTATCTACCGACCCGAAGAAGATACAGGCAGTGGTGGATTGGCCTCGACCAGCGAACATTTCTCAGCTCAGAGGGTTCCTCGGCCTCACGGGATACTACCGGCGATTTGTTCGCAATTACGGCTTGATTAGCAGACCCTTAACGCTGCTGTTGAAGAAGGATAATTTTCAATGGTCAGAAGCAGCTCAATTAGCATTTGAAAATCTGAAGACAGCCATGACTAGCGCCCCTACTCTCGCTTTACCTGACTTTTCTAAGACCTTCATTGTGGAAACGGACGCTAGTTCGTCGGGGATTGGAGCTGTCCTTATGCAAGAAGGTCATCCCATAGCATACATCAGCAAGGCGCTGGCTCCGAGGCATGCCGGGCTGTCTGTCTACGAGAAGGAGCTATTGGCAGTCGTTTACGCCGTGGGAAAGTGGCGCCATTATCTAGTGGGTCGGCATTTCATCTTGAAAACGGATCATCAGAGCCTAAAGTATCTCTTAGAGCAGCGGGTTCACAACGAGATGCAAGTCAAGTGGTTAGCGAAACTAGCCGGGTTCGATTATGAGATTGCTTACAAAAAGGGAAGGGAAAATCTCGTCGCGGATGCTCTGTCACGCATCTCTGGAGCGGAGGTAATGGCTGTTATTTTATCCTTGGATCAAGGGACATTGCTTGATAACATTAGGGGAAGTTGGGAAGCTGACCCTCTGCTGAGGGAATTACAGCAGCGATTACAGAAAGAGGATGTACCCCCTTATGAGTTTCGCCAACAGCTGCTCACCAGAAAAGGCAAGTTGGTAGTGGGCAATGATTCTGCCTTGCGGGAACTGATTATTCACACTTTCCATGCTTCGGCGGCTGGGGGTCACTCAGGAGTACAGGCGACTTACAAAAGGATCTCCAGCTTTTGTTATTGGCAAGGATTGGAGAGGGATGTCCAAACGTACATCCAGCAGTGCGACATTTGTCAGCGAAGTAAATATGACCCGGTCGCATCTCCCGGATTACTTCAACCCCTGCCAATTCCAGCAGCCGTGTGGTCGGAGGTGACGATGGACTTCATTGTTGGGTTACCGAAGTCTTTCGGCAAGGAGGTCATACTGGTTGTGATCGACAGACTGACCAAGTTCGGTCATTTCACGGCACTCAAGCAACCGGTAACCGCCTCGTCAGCCGCAGAAGCCTTCTTGAACAACGCCTGCAAGTTACACGGCTTACCTACTTCGATTGTAAGCGACCGGGATCCCGTCTTCCTCAGTGAATTTTGGAGAAACTTGTTTTCCTTGCAGGGGGTGGAGCTCAAACATTCTTCCGCGTATCATCCCCAAACGGACGGTCAGTCAGAAGTCGTCAATCGTTGCCTGGAGACATACCTTCGCTGTATGTGCGGAGATTGCCCGTCTATGTGGGCGAAATGGCTTCCGTTGGCAGAGTGGTGGTATAATACCACGTACCACTCTTCCATTAAGATGTCCCCATTCCAGGCCTTGTTTGGATATGAACCTCCGGTTCATTTGCCATACATCAATGGGACCACGATTAATCAGGCTGTGAACAGGGAGCTCAGTGATAGGGAGGCTATGGTTCGTTTGCTTCGCTTTCACATGAGTCGAGCACAACATCGTATGAAGCAACTAGCGGACAAGAGGAGGACAGAACGCAGCTTTACTGTGGGTGACTTTGTTTATGTTAAGTTGCAGCCTCACCGTCAAAGTTCGGTGGAGGGCAAGCACGGCAGCAAGCTTTCGCCCCTCTACTTCGGTCCTTATAAGATTGTGGACAAGATCGGACAGGTTGCTTACAAGTTGGCTCTTCCCCAACACTCTCTTATTCATCCGGTCTTTCATGTTTCGAGGCCTAAGAGGTCTAGTGGAGGGACTCCAGCAAGGCAGCATCTGCCTGCCTTTGCGACAGCAGCTCCGTCACTTCCAGAATACATCCTCCAGCGACGGTTCGTGAAGAGGGGCAACAGAGCTGCAACTCAGGTGCTGGTAAAGTGGGTTGATCAGCCTGAAGATATGGCGACTTGGGAGTATTTATACGATTTACAGGAGCAGTTTCCGGGAGTTACCCTTGAGGACAAGGGTGCCGCTGAGGGGAGGGTATTGATGCGGTTGGCCGAGGAAGAGAGCTGGAAGAAGGAACCGGCCACTGTTTCATTTACACTCGATGGATCGGGTCAAGTGTTGCCGGGTTGGGTCGCGGGTCATAACTATCAAGTGGGCCGCATGGGAACTCCAAACCCAAAGAAGAAGAAGAATCGGGCAGAAGAAGAAGAAGCAAGGGACAAAGGGGGAATTACACTCCCTCGCAACGGCCGCGCACCCCAGCTGTCTGCGGGGAAATTGGTTAAAGGGGCAGACAACCCCGAGGAGAGAGGCAGTGGAAGATTTCTGGAAATTGAGAAGGGAGCAATGAAGATGAAGGGGAAGGGAAGGAGCGACGGATGTGGATAGGGCTGGATTTTTTTCCTTCTTGTCGGTTTGGTCTTGTAATCATCTCTGGCTGTGGAAGAGTTGATACTGGTGGATGTTGTTTGTGACGTTGTTAAGGGAGTAAATTGGCTCAGCTCTGTTTACGTCAATAGTGATAGTATTTCCGGCCATCAGTGCCGCGGAGGCCACGGGGAAGGAGGATGAGGAGAAACCACCAAAGAGGGGGAAGAGATACGGGGCGGCTTGAATTGGCGGCGGATCGTTCAGTTCCTCGCCGTCAATTTTCATGGCGGATTCCTTCGGTTCTTGCGCTTCCATCGCTTCCCCGCTTCTTCCTGTTTTCGGCTGCGCCGTGCGACAGGGCGACGACGGAGAATTGAGGAAGGCGACAGTTTCGGCCCAAACGTACCGGTTCGAGTTAGTAAAACCGGGTGGCATATTTTGAGGCAAGAAACTACGAGACTGAAGGTTTCCAAATTTCCGTTAAAATTTATAATTTCGGCTTTTAAAAATGTCTTCTTTAAAGAGGGTTCGACTTTTTTTTTAATTTTTTAAAAATCGAAATTATAGAATTCGACCTTGTGAGGAGAACTTTTTGCCCATTTGGAACAAAGTTGAATCTATAAAATTCGAATTTGAAACTGTATTTTAAAAATTTTAAAAATGCCTACTCTATTTCGTAATTTTTTAAAATGGTACAAGGCCACTATCTTCTTCGATAATTTGTGGAAGCGCCACAAAATTTTAAATAACAGCGATCCGTAATTAAAAAGAAAGCTTCAGTGAATAAACTCGTTGTTGGAAAATAACAGTCGTTTATTCTTCTACGATCCCATAGAACTCGCTCTTACAAACGACAATACTTAATGAACTCCCAGTTTGGAACAGTAAGTTTCTAAATTCAATTAAGAAGTCGGTATTATAACGAACTCAGAAACTGAGTATGGAATGAATACAGAGCCAAAATGGGGGGAGTTCATACAGAAAAAACTGGGGAAGTTCTAAGGATATAGTTTTTTTCCTTTTATCATACAGGAAGAGAACGAAGATCAGAGGCAGGAGAAACGACCCTGTTCTGTTCCTGGGGGTTCTTCGGACCAAATTGCATCTACCAAAATTCGAAATTTCTTCGCGTTTGATTCTTTTCTTTCATGCCACAGGCCGTGGCCATGGGAAAAGGGGTGGAATGGGCGCTTCCCGGATATCTCAGGGGTGGCCAACTTCAGCTACTCGCACTTGATGGAGCGGTATATGTGGCGGATAAATAGCAGGGCCGCTCGGAATCCTATGGAGCCGAGCATGAGGAAGAATCCATAACAGATGCACGCCATGTAGCCGAAGAAGAAGGAGGTTTGCATGAATCCGGACATGTCAGACCGTGCGTAGTAGTAGTACAGGCAGTAGGCGTAGATGAACAGTCCCGTCGATCCGCCACAGAGAAAAGACCTGTCCAGGAGAAGTGCAGATTAATGGTGTGGATGACTCCAGCAATTAAACAAGCTGAAAGCTTGATCGTGATATTGTGTTCTACCTCCACCACCACTCGTGGTCCTCGGCAGCAAGCTGGAAGTACGTCAGCGCAACGGTGATGAAAGCAGTGACAATCAGGAGGATGATGAAGACGATGAACAAGATGCTGTATATGGTATAGATTCTATGACCCCAGACACTTGCGAATATGTAGTAGAGCTCGATGTAGATGGCACTAAACGGCAGAAATCCTGCCATTGCCATCTGCGGGATTGTTGATCTGTACCAGGGCAGCGGCGGGATTTCCCTTGGATACTTGGTGGTCCTACAAGGAGCCTGGAATTCTGACTTGCCGTTTTTCCCGGCAATGCCACCCAAAACCAGCAGGGGCGACGTGACGAGTGTCCAAATGAGAGCAATGACAACAATGGTGCCGAAAGGGAGAGCAGCGGTAGCAGTGTAGACGATAGCCACAGTGTTCAGAAAGCAGAATGTAAGGAACAAGGGACCGCAGAAGAGGCATCCGGTCAATAACAGATTCCTAACCTGTTTTTTTCGCATAGGCATATCGGAGGGAAGGTTGATTTCATGATTAAAATAAAACCAGGGCAAAAGGATCAGTTCAGGAAAAGCATACCCAGTTCGTCCCCTCGAGCTGACAGTAGAAGGAAGTGGCGGTGTAGCCAGCAATTCCGGATGTCAAAGCATATATGACAACCAGTGCAGTGAAAAGTGCCCCGCGATTGTACGGGTAAAACACTCCGACTAATGCTAGGATGAATATGAATACAGTTCTGCAGCAAGCATAATTGCTGTCGGTTATTTACAGATTGTAGGCTAGTCCGGCGGGATATGTAATACGGATGTTCGGGTGAGGTAACTCACAGTGTGAAGAGCTGGGTGCCAGAACCAATTGCAGCTGCGAACAAAGATTTGAATTTTGGATACCTGAACACATCTCCATGTATGTACTTCCAGCCTGTCTCTTCGGCATCTTCAGCTGATTCTTCATCATGAGCGTATCTAAATGAAATAGTTAAACACGATAAGTAGTCATGACCAAAGTCGTCTGGAAACCAGTTGAAGTTCAAAAAGCTCCGGATCAATGGTAAATGCAGTTCTTACTTGATGAAATCATTCTTAAGAACCCGCATGAGAATGGTAGCTAGAAATCCGGTCAGCAGCAGCACGGTAACGCAAGAATTGATGATCGAGAACCAGTGGATCTCCAAATGATGAGGTAAAGAAGAGGACTGAGAATACTTATCCATCCTCTTCTCGAAGGGGGTATTAGTCTCCTTCCACTTCACGGAATACGAGAACTCGACATCGGTTTCCTTATCCGTGGTCAGATCCAAGAGGGCATTAGGGTCCGTCTTGACGTTGATCTCGATGACCCGGTCGCCATTGTAAAAGACGTCGAAATGCACGTGCTTATAGAGGAAGTACTTGTACTCGCCGGGATCTTTGCCTTCCTTGTCAACCTTCCCGATGAAACCCCAGATAGGAAGGTCATCGTAGTACATCTGAAAGTAGTAGTCCTTCATGACCGCAGATCGGAACTGGGCCACCTCTTCCTTGGTGAGCTTCTTCTTGCATACGACCTCGGATTCCTTATTCTTCAGGAAGTCAAGCATGAAGGGCGCACTGACGAGACGATCCCCGTTCAAGACTTCTCCTAGCGCCTCTTTTTTCTCCTTCACATGATCTGAAGCACATAAAACAAGGAGAGAACTCGATCAACCACAATCCACCCATTGGAGAAACGAATTACTCTTGTCCAAGTTAACGCGAACCTGGCATGCAGAACGGGAGATCAAAGTAGCGGTAAGTCTCGCTGCAAAAACGAAAACACAGAATCACAAAAGGAACACCGAGTCGCGTCTTTTGTAGACGGAACAGGCTACAACACTCAAAACCAGCCAGCACAAAGGTGGCAGATTGCAGATCCAAGCAGAACTATACCCTGTCAACCTCCAGGTTCCATATAAAACTTAAAAAGGGGACGAAATAGGAGTGCACACACACTGGGAGATAAAACAAAAAAAAAAAAAATGTACCTGGGATTGTGGAAAGGTCCGACCTTGTTGGCATAAAGGGGGACCTGTTCACCTTCCTTGTACCGGTGATCCGCCGCATCCGATCTAACCCCTCCCAACCCAGAAACCAACAGCGAAAACACCGCCAGGAGTGGCGCACCCGACAGCGGCCCCATCCGATCTCCCCAACTATACCGCCTTTATTACAAACACGAAAAGGAAAGAGATGATGGGCGGGATCTAAATGCGCAACACAGAGAAGAGAGAGAGAGAGAGAGAGAGGAGGATTCACTTTGCTACGTTGATGGGGAAGATGAAGAAGGAAAGGGGCGGAGGGTAATGGGGGCGATGAGATGGAATGGAATGGAATGCACCACCACCCACCCACACACACACCCAAAGGGACGATGATGCTTTTACATGAAGCGTTTTCTACGTGCCACCGACTACTCTCGGGCCTCTTCCCCTTCCCTCCCTCCATCTGTTGTCTCGTTCCTCTCGTGTTCGTTGGAAGCTGAGTTATATGACAAATTTGACAACGTAAACACATCCATTCAATTTCACTCCCTTTGCTTCTCTCCATAAAATCCCTTTTTCTTTTAATCTATGAACTCGGTTTTCTGCGTGTGCATTACATTACATTACAACATTTAGGGAGGAAAAGACACTTTTTCTCATTTTTTTTACCGCACCATTTACAGAAGCAATCACATAGTTCCCGTCTGGTTACATCTACGACCGCCGCACTCCGCTCAAACTAGAAGATTAACACCAGCCAGCCAGCCAGCCAACCAACCAACCAGTGAATCCCATGTACGCATCTTTCGCCTAATCCTCTAAAAATGAAATCTATAACCTCAACTAGTTGGTCTCTGCATCCCAATCCCCCCCCCCCCCCCCCCCAAAAAAAAAAAAGGCATTATTCTTGTGTGAAGTTCACGGCGGTCAACCCCAGACTTAATGTCGACCAAACCTATCTCGCCTTTCCACAAAACTCATGACATGGACTGCAACGACTGATTGGGCCTACGATTAAGGCCCATGGTAATCCTCCACCTCCACCGTAGCGCCGTGGCCCGGCCCACAATTGGCTTTCGATTCCTGAGCCCCCGGAGGCCCGTTAACGGCCACCGTCCGGTTCTCGGCCGGGCCGCCTGTTTCTGGGCTCTGACCCCCGGGCTCGACCCGGACCTTCGCGAACGGCAGGGTGAGCGCGTGGACCATCACCTTTAGGTTCCGGACCACCTCCGGGGTCTTGACACGCGCGTAGTTGATCTCCACGTCCCCACTGAGCCCCCCTGCGCTCGTCACCATCAGATCCTGGCCCTCCTTCAGCGTCCTCATCGTCGTCCCCACCGGCAACGACCTCAGCTCGTCCTTCCCCACGTACCTGTTGGGGAGTACGTGCAGCCTCACGTTTCCGGCGAAGTCGCGGTCGGAGCCGGGGGATTCGTTGTCCTCGGAGTTGAAGATGGTCGAGTCGTCGACGGCGAAGAGGGTGACGTTCGTCAGGCTGAGGAGGTCGTTGAATCGGACCTTGATTGCGAGGGAGAGGACGCCGTAGCCGCCATGGCGGAGTCGGAAGATGGCGTCGTGGAGCATGAAGGACATGAGGAGACGGGGAGGGAGAAAACGGGGGAGGGGAATATCGAGGGAGAAGTTGAAGTTGGTGCTGGCGACCGCGGACGGGGATTTTGCGGAGCAGAGGGTTGGAGGGAGGACGGAGTCGAGGCCGTGGACGACGGTGAGGCCGTCGTTGAAGAGGTCAGGGTGGGAGATTGGGACACCGTTGACGAGGACCATAGAGGTGGAGGCGACGGAGAGGCAGTGGAGGGGGTTTAGGGTTTGGAGGTTGGTGGAGAAGGGTAAGAGGCGGAGGTCTGATGAGGAGAGGAGGAAGGGGACGCTGTGGAGTGGCAGGAGGAGAGGGGGTGAACAGAAGGAGGCGGAGCAGGAAGCAAGGGCAGTGTCTGAGGGGGCGAAGATGGTGGTCGGAGTGGCTGCAATGGCAGGGAACGGAGAGATCGGGAGGGAGTGAGTGGCAGCAAGGGAGAGCTCGTGGAACCCGAGGTGGGAGAGGATCTGCGAGAGGAGGAGCGGCGAGGTGGCGGAGTGGGTGGCTGCAGCGGCCGTCATCAGGAGGAAGAAGACTGAGATGAGAAGTCGTGCGGCAGCCATGGGAGACGGGTGGAGGGAGAGGAGGGAGAGGAGGGTTTGGGTTTTTTGCCTTGGGAGGTTAAGTTGGAGAAGCAGCAGCTGGCGTCTCGTCTGGGTGGTTACAATTCTGTTACGGCAGTTTTTTCCTCAACCTCCAGCTGCGACTCTTTTCCCGCCCAATTCCACAGACAACCGTTTATAAAACCCTCAGAGATAACTAACCCTTTGCTCAGCTCATCTCGCTTCACATCACCTGATCAACCTGCAATTCTGCATCCATGATGACGACTGATCGCCTGCCGAAACCCTGCCTCTCGCTGCTCCTCCTCCTTGCCGTTCTCATGGCCAGTGCTCTTGGCGAAGATGCTGGCAGAGATGCCACCTTCGCCAACAGCTTCTCCTTCCCGCCATCGCCTTCGCCACAGCCCCATCCGGCACAGCCGCGGCCGCTGTCTCCAACAGCACTCTATGAGCCGATCCTCCACCATCTTGGCTTTCATGCCTTAGCCTCTGCTGTGCCTTCCCTGACAGATTCGCCCAGCTTCTCTGCCTGGAATGGCCCCTCCACCATCTTTGCCGCCACAGACTCATCGCTCTCTTCCTCCTGCCTCTCCACTGCCTCCTCGTTGGCTCCGTGTTCTGTGCCTCAAATCCTCTCAGAGTACATCGTTCCTGGTCTCTTCTCCTTCTCATACCTGCTCTCGCTCCCCTCCCCATCCCTCCTCCCCTCTATGTCACCGTCCCTCTGCCTTTTGGTAACAAACTCCTCGGCCACTGCTGGTCTTGCTGGTGGTAACCACAACGGATTTTCTCCAGCTGTGAGGATTTTCATTAATGGAATCGAGATCACTCACCCAGATATGTTCGACAACGGAATCGTTGTTGTTCATGGAATTGATGGCTTCGTTTCTCATTTGTCGCCATTCTCGTGCTCCCGTAACCACCACAGGCTGTCTGCACCGTCACTGGGGTCATCAGCATCGGTTACGTCTTCCGTGAGCGGTCTCCCAGAGAACCACCCCCTGCATCCTGCGATTAACTCGGCCTCTCCATCTCCATTGATGCGGCTCATGCTCAGGGATGCTATTTTGAGGCTGAGGAGCAGTGGATTCGGAGTATTAGCGCTCGCAATGAAGTTGAAGTACGCAGAGCTTGCAGCTCTGGAGAAAGTCACCATCTTTGCCCTCAGCGACATTGAGATCTTCGGAGGATCTCATAGCTACATCGGGGACATGTGGTTCCATATTGTGCCTAATACATTCTTGGAGACTGCTGATCTGGAGGATCTGACGCAGGGAACGGCACTACCAACGTTGGCCAGGGGTGAGTATCTTGTCGTAACCATTGCTGGTGGTCGAGGAGGACTCGAGAAGATGAGGATCAATTACATGAGGATTAAGGCTCCTGAGATCGTGAAGAACCAGAAGGTGGTGGTGCACTTGCTGTTCTTTTCATTTCCTCACCTTCATCCGGCGACCGTCCGTGAACTCATCCTGGGGAGTCAACAAGCTGATGCCGATTCCCAGAGCATCGAAACTGCTGCAGCCAGTGACGGTGCCATTGCGAATCACACGGAGCGGAGGATGACCGAACAGGATGCTTATTCGTGCCCCGCTTCCTTGGATGAAGGCGATGCTCTGGGAGGTAACTGCAACCTCATGCTTTCGGTTATGGAAGATTTCCATGGTCTTTAGAAGATGGATCGATTGTCTGACCGTAGCATTAAGCACTGTTTGCGTTTAGCCGCAAAGTCATAGTATGAATCCATGTAGTGATATCATCCAATCCAGTCAACCTGTTGTTCTGGGGATGTCCCATTGCAATGAACTAGAGAGATTTCACGAGCCATATTACTGCTTCTACCCATAAATACTACTATTCATCTCCCACCCCAAGAAAAGAATCGTCTATCACGCATCACCATGTAGGGAACATTTCCAGGAATCCTCTTGCCAACTGGGGTGGAACAAAATACAAGAGGCCAAGCAAGAAAAATATGAGGGCAAATCGAGAAAAAGGAGAAGATTGGGGGAGAGCCTAATGATACACACTAGTTGCTGAATCACAAATTCCTTCACTCGAGTAAAAACTCGGTAACACCATGTTTTATAGGTAAAGGAACAGTAGCCAAACCAGATACTAACGCAGAATTCTTTCTGGGATCATTTCTGGCACCGTCGAGACAGGGGCGCCCTGGGTTGAGTTCAGTGTGTTTGTGCCTCTGGAGGGGGGGGGGGGGGGGGAACAACTAAGAAATCATCATGCCGCCAGACATCTCTTGATAGCTCTCAAGATGATATGGGCTCGTACGGATACGACAGCCAAGGATGATTTAGAGCTTCAGAAGCTGATGGGCGTTTCTTTGGGTTTACTTCCAGGAGATGCACCACAAAGTCGATGAATCCTTGGTCTCCCATGGGTAATCGATGCCTCAGTGAACTTTTTTTCGGGATCAGATATTCCAGTCGGTTCGTGTCCTGTCAGTTGAACAAATGCAATGGGCAGCATCTTTAGCAATCGCAAATGATTATCCTTTGTAGCATAACATGATATAAAGGAGAACTAAGAGCTGCAATGAAAAATTCAGTTTTGTGTAGTCTGAAGAAGGAGTAAAAATGTGAATTCATGTGAATACCGTGCATCATGATTGCAGCCAAATGCATGGAAATCGAGGAGATTCAACTCCGTACTAAAGTAGATGTGCAAGAAAACATTCCTTACCTGATTCCGCTCATAAAGCATGTGGCTCTTCGTAAAGTACTTGTATGTATCTTTCCCTTTGGCCAGCATGCCCTGGTCGATTGGTCCAGTGATTCCGATGACTCGAGCAAGAAGCGTCGCAGGTGAATCATTTTGAAAGAGGACCTTATGGGATGACAAGGTTCAGAGGTATCATTTGACGAATCAAAGTGGCCCCAACAGACATTGCAATGCAGAATCAGGCAACAATTCAAACTTGCATTGTTAAAACTTAAGCACATAGAATCTCAGTAAGGACTCACATTGCCAGTGCAAAGTTCTGCCAATATGCATCCCAGTGACCAGATGTCAATCTTCTTATCATAGGGCAGACCCAAAATAACTTCAGGCGCACGATAAGAGCGAGATTGAACATAGGAGCAAAGATGATCAGTCTCAAAACAACTGCTCCCAAGATCGATCACCTTCACCTCACATCTGCTGTAACTTTTCACGAGTATGTTCTCGGGCTTCAGATCACAGTGAATGAGACCAAGGCCATGCAAAAATTGCAATGCCTCCAAACATTGAACCGTTATAGACTGAAGAGAAGGAAAAAAAAAGACATTTAAGTAACAAAGCCTCGATACTAAATATTTCAGGAGAAAATCCATCTGGTCTACAACAGCAAACCTGCAATCTGGGCATCGTAAAGTATACTTCCCCACCCGACTCTCTGTTAAATTTATGGAATTCATACAAGTTTGCCTTAAGAAGTTCACACACTATAAGCAAATGTTCCTGAAAAGAAAGTCAGATGCAACTTAATCAAAATAACATCAGAAATGACAGTCACGCAAAATAACACTGACTAATGGTAGATCCACCTACTCGATAATAGAAATAGTCATACAATCGAAGGATGTGGTACTTGTCCCCTGGGTCATGCTTGTTGACATACTTGAGAAGCTTTATCTCGTCAAGGCTCTGGTCAAAGAAATCTTTGTTGTTCTTGATTATCTTCACACAGACATCCATTCCAGAATGCAGATCATGAGCTTGTATTGCTTTGCTAAATGCAGCAGACCCAAGGTACTCAGTCACATGGTATCTTCCAGCAATGACTGAGTTGAGTACAACATGGAAATTCTTATCCTCCTCAAACCCAGTCCTGGACAGCAGAGATTACCTCAGTAAGAATGCCTGCTCAATTAGATCAAGCAATGAAGGGGAATTTCGGGCGACTGAAGTGTCTTAGGGTGTCTCTGAGATCCAATGCATAGAACTCGTAGTCAAATTTCACATGAGATGCAACATCTACTTATTTTGTCATATATTTTTGGCAAACTAAAGATCCTTCGAGGAAGTTCCATAAAACAATTAAAGGCAATGCTATATTTCAAAGTAGTACAGAAAGTAACGGAAAAACTTCCACATGGAGAAACAATACTGTGAATAAAACAAGCATGCCTGTTCTTTCTGTGAACGATTTTGAGATTGAACGTCTCAAATTCCTCCTCTTGAGCCTTGATCTGCTTCACCTGCTCTTGCACAGCCGCAGCTTCTTCATCATCTAGCGACGCTACAGGGTCTTCCTCCACGGCTAATCTATCATCTTCCTCCTTTGTAGTCTTTTCTATCTCTGAGTAACCATAATTTGTAAGTGAAGATGGAGAAGAATTTCCTGATATTTCAGCATTTGCATCATCTCCATCCCTAGAGCTTCTGTTACTTGAAGAATCGCTGCTTTTCCTCTTCCATGTTACAAGCATTTCATCGCTGCTCATTAAGGCATTCAATCTCTGTTCAGTTTCATCAGGTGCTACAGGAGTAGAGCGGTCCAGCCATAAAGCTTTTCCAGAGTCTGCATTCATCAATTGGCCATCCCTTATGGATGGAGGAAATGAAAATCCACCATCGGTTTGACCCTTGACTTCAGTTTGTATGCTTTTATCCTTCCCTACTATATGCCTGTCGGATTGAGGCCTGTCCGCTCTCACCTTTTCCTTGAATCTAATGTTGAATTTCTTTCCTGCTAAATTTTGGCTCTGTTTTGAACCAGAAATTCCAACATCATGTTCGTGAAAGTACTCTAAATCCCCTTCACTGCTGCCTCCGACTAAACTTTCTCGCACTTCACTTCCAATATCAGCGGCATCACTATTTATCCCCACCCCAATAGATCGAACTGACCCGTGCTGATCATCATCAACACATAAATCATCCAGTCGTGGTCTTCCGTAATCATTTAAACCCCGTTCATCTGCTAGCATGATTAATTCATTTGATTGGGTGACAAAGCCTTGCCACACCGGCTCAGAACGCATTAGGTTAAGTTCTTCCTCATCCATCAATTGCCCATCATATTGAGAAATCATGTGATGATCCCTTCCATACGGTTCTGTCACAGAAAGTCCCATAGGGTCATCTGAAGCAGTAACTGGTTCTATATTCTTGCCCTGAAAAAGTCGCTCTCCAGAAAAGTAAGAATCCTCCTCTGCAAAAGATTGATCTTCATCCTCATCTTTAATCGGGTTCCTTTCCTGAAGGTCAGGGACACTTCCAGGGACTGGTCCCTTCTCGTTGTCACTCGGGTAATCAATTTCATGGGCCAGAAACCATGCCTCATCCTCAATAGGTTGCCTCATGTAGCCAACATCATCGTCATCGTCATACTCATCAGAATCCCAATACTCGTTTGGATAGTCTATGGACTCGCTTAACCCATCTCCCACTGTTGCAAAACCTGAAACCAGGTCAGACGTATCTTCTGCAATCCCCTGACTTACAGAAAGCCAGTTGCCTCCACCAAGCCGCTTTCCACCTAAATCAAAGTTTAAAAGATGAACAGTTTTGAGCATATATGTTTTCAAAAAGCAACAATATCGTGCAATCCAAAAGAAATGAAACAGCATTTGCCAACTACTTCTACATGAAAAACTCTGATTACAGGAACTATAAAACAATATTACTCAAACTTTTGTCCTCCAGCAGTCCACGCTATGCAGCAACCTAAGCTAGGAAGTGGTACAATCTATGCAGACTTCCACCACAATGTCAAAGATTAAAGCATGACAATAATCACCAAGTTCATTTTCTACTCATGCTGATGGACAACGATACCTGATGAATTAATTTCTTGTCCGACAGGGACATCCAAATATGACCCTATTAAAAAGTTATTATCCATGCTAGCGAGCTTCCCTCCCAATCCATCCTGATCATACTTCCCTTCCCAATTGGTGGTCAATGACTTGTCAACAGACTTAAGCTTGACGGGGGGCAACCTCGGTAACTCTTCCTTTGAATTGTCGGACGGAAAAGGGAATCCTAAGCCACTCATATTCTTTTGGTCAACACTACCTTGTGTCTTTCCAAAGAATAATGCCCTACCCACTTCATCTACCTCTTCTTTGATTGCTAGTCTGATTTCCGCCTTTTTCTTCCATTCTCTATCACTGGAACTGCTACTACAATCCTGACTGTCCACAATATCAATCTTCGAAGGTGGAAAGACAGTTTTCACATAGCAATCCTTCCAAGTGTCGGAAGATGAGGTACCCGGCTCTTCGGATTTGGACCAGAGCTTATCCTCAAAATTACTTCTGGAGTGAGCACTGGTACTACTAACATTGAGTTGTTTCTCGATTTCCCGTGGCTCATTAATGGGTGCTGAGAGTCCTTTGCTAGCAAATACCACTCGGGATGTTTTCTTTTCGCCCAAAGGTTTGATGTCTTCTCCGCGGCTTGAGTTGGTAGGACCTGAGCAGGAGACCTTGTCCAGGACAAGCCTCGGCAGTTCAGATACCTTAATTTCAGAGAACTCACCATAATCATTTGGATAAAGATCCGAAGGGCCATTTGATGAGCTAAATTTCCATGAATGTCGATCAAGGAGGGAATCTCCAGAACCCTTAGGCAAACTAAAGGCCTTCTCAGGCAAGGACCTGGGTTCAACGGGCAGACTGCTGTCTTTACTCAAACCAGTGCCCTTCGACCTTTCTTCTGAACCATTTCTAACTGTGCCATACTCTATTTCTTTAATAATCAGTTCAGCAGAAGTATTATCATAGTCATGAGAAACAGACTTTTGACTAACCGCAGGGAGCCTCTGCTTATCCCCGTTCTGCCCAATCAACGAAGCTCCCAAATCTTCCTGGAGAGTGAGGTTCTGAAGGAAGCCATTAATGTCACCGCGGTTGCTAAGCTCACTGCGTAAAGCCGCCTCCGCTCTCTTGAACTTGTTTTTCCGCAGGAAATCAAGAATAACATCCACTGAGCTGTCCTCAGCCATTTATCGAGGGACTTGAGAGTCCCAAGCAAGTGCCAGACCTTAAAAGCAAAAGGCAGATAAAATGAACTTCAGAAAGTAACAATAAATACCAGGATCAAACCTAGGTAGGCAATGCTGACTCGGCCTAAACCAGGCCTATGACAAGAAGCGATTCTACATTTGCAACACTTAAAATCAGGGTCCCAAACTGCAAGAAAAACACACACCAGCCAATCCCGCAACAACCCAGTCCTCTTCCGGACTCTACAATCTCCAGAACAAGCAAAGAACACAAGGAATAGCAGAACAAAAGTAAATAATCACATTATACTGACCCATCCCCAACAAAAAAAAGAAACAATAAAGTCTTCTGTTTACGGAACGGCTCATCAACTAGAGGAAAAAAGGGCCTGGTCAGAAATCCCGCAGCTTGCCCGGCAACCACAAGAAAGATCCAAACTTTATCTCCCAAAAGAAAACCCAACAGCAACAACCACCACCCACCCACCAAAGCGGACACGCTCCCAAGATCCAATCAGCCGCTTTCCCAGCAACAAAAACCCTAGAACGGGAAACCCCACGAAAGCAACGATTCCCACGTCCCTCGAGAAAACCGACCCAGGACAGCAAATTTAACGGAGCGCAGCCATAGGGGGGGGGGGGGGGCGCGTTTTACAGATTCGAACCGAAGCCGCGGCGGCAGCAATGGGAGACGGAACAGGGAAAGATCGCCGCTCCTCCCTCTTCACCCCCCTTTCTAAGACGATAAATCCATCCGACAAGACAACCTGCGGAATCTTGTCTTCCCCACCAAAAAACCAGCAGCAGAAAAATACAATTACTACACACAAACAAACACCACACGGACTTCGACTTCCCTCCCCCACGCAAACGAAAACAATCTGATTTTTGTTGATACGATTGACAAAAAAATTTTTAGCTTTTGATATTATTATTACCAGCAGATTTGTTTACTCTTTTTCTTTGTGCAAGTGACAAGTTAATTTCATTATCTGTCTGACCCAAGAAATCAATTTCCTCCCAAATGCCGAAGCTTGTCCCAAGTTGCTTAAGCCTAACTAAGCCAGCCTTGGTTGGATTTAGATGGGAATAATTAATTGGCAAATGGGCATATACTTTCAAAGGAAAGGCTTCATCTTTAAAAAATAAAAATCGAAATTCAACTCGTGTATATATATATATATTTTTTAAACATCGTCTGTCGCGGGGTATATTAAATATTTCTGGGGTTTGCTTTCGGCCAGCAGCAATCCACAACTATTTCAAAAATAAATAAACAAAAAAAGTCGGGATCCAGCCGACTTTTGTCCTTACTAAAAGAAATTAAATACACAGATTTGATTTTTTAATATTTTTTCTCAGTAAATTTGATTGTCTGTATGTTTAGGAAATTCGAGGGGGGCCAAAAATTGAGGGAACACCTGAATTTAATCGGATTATGTTTCTTTTTAAAAAAAAAATATTTTGTGGGGCCAGGCCATGGTAATAAATAGTAACAATGGGGATTGTTGGTGTAGACTGGTGAAGGATATAGAGAGGTAAAATAAAAATAATAATAGTAACGATAATGAATTACGTATCTAAAATATATATACAAATATTTTGTAAAACAAATAAAGGGGGGAAGAAGAAAATAGAAGAATACAAGAGAAAGGGAAGAAAGCTTGTGAATCTTACAACGGACAATTGTAACATAACAAGGAGTAAAGGATTGTACACTAATGAGGTATAAATGGGAATCATAATGGCATTTATAATAAATATGTTCATAATACTCTCTCTTAAATGTCCATTATGATATTACATCGTCCCGGAAAAACCTTGTGGAAAAAACATGGTAAAGGAAAAAAAAATACAGTATATTTACTCCCCCTCTTAGTAAGATCACTTCAAATCTCCAATTTTGCACATTCTAATTTTATGCACTAGCCTTTTCAAAAATTGTTGAAGGCAAAGCCTTTGTGAATAAATCCGTCAAATTTTATGATGAATGTATTTGTTGAATATTATAGATCATGGGTGAAAAAGAATTTCGGAGATATATGTTTTGTTCGATCACCTTTGATATATCTTCCCTTTAATTAAGCAATGTAAGCAGCATTATCCTCATACAAAATTGTTGGGGAATTCTTATTTACGGATAAGCTGCATGACTCTTGAATGTGATATATAACTGATCTCAACTATACACATTCTCTACTGGCTTCATGAATTGTAATAATCTCAGAATAGTTAGATGATGTGGCGGTAATTGTTTGTTTCATAGATCTCCAGGATATAGCAGTACCACCACATGTAAATAATATCCTGTTTGAGATATACCATTATGAGGATTCGATAAATATCTTGCATATGCATATCCAATCAATTTTACTTTAGGTAGATAAGGATAACACAATCTCATATCCATTGTTCCTCGATTTCGAGGAATATGTTTTATTCAATTCCAATTTCTCTTTGTTGGTGAAGAACTATATCTTGCTAATAAATTTACCGTAAATGATATATCAGGTCTAGTATGATTAGTAAGATACATCAGTGCCCCAATAGCACTAAGATATGGTACTTCATGACCAATTAGTTCTTCATCATTCATTCGAGGTCGAAATAGGTCTTTATTTACATCAAGTGATCTCACGACCATTGGACTACTAAATTGATGAGCTTTATCCATATAAAATATCTTTAACACCTTGGATATATAAGCAGATTGATGGACAAAAATTCAATTATCTAAATGTTCAATTTGTAAGCCAAGACATAACTTCGTTTTTCCCAGATCTTTCATATCAAATACTTTCTTGAGATAATCAACTGTTTTAGACAGTTTATCAGTGGTTTCAATAATATTCATATCGTCAACATAAATTGTAATTATTACATATGATCCACATCTCTTAATAAAAACCATGAACATGTTTGATTATTTTGATATCCATTTTTCAATAAATATTCACTAAGACGTTTATACCACATACATCCAGATTGTTTCAATCCATATAGAAATCTGCATAATTTAACAGAGTAAAAGTCTCGACGATCTAAATATATGCTTTTGGCATTTTGAATCCTTCAGGGAGTTTCATGTATATATCGTTCACAAGAGAGCCATATAAGTACGTTGTAACGACATCAATCAATCGCATATCCAATTTCTCATGAATTGATAAACTTATCAGATATCTAAATGTTGTTGTACCCACCACGAGAGAATATGTCTACTCATAATCAATACCAGGTCTCTGCGAGAATCCCTAGGCAACAAGTCGGCCTTATATCTGACAATCTCATTTCTTTTTCTTATAAATACCCATTTATAGCCGATTGATTTTACATCTTCAGGCGTGTTGGCCCTTTGATTGTGACTAAGAGGGGGGGGTGAATTAGTTTTTTCGCTCAAATAGAACTTTCGCGACAAACTCACAGAACCCTCACAGCGGAAGACTTAGCTTCTGTGATTTACAGAAGCTTAAAGGCAAATTGGAATACAATGTTTTATAGTGGTTCGGTGAATAGACCTGCATCCACTTTCGGCCGCTTTCACTAATAACTTATAAGTAGTGATTACAGTATAGAAGGTTGAACCTTTTGTGGTGAAAGAAAACAATTTCTTTAACCACGGGTCGGTAAGATTAACTTAACCAATGCAAGAAACTCTCATGCTGAGTTTGAGATGAGTCTAAGCCGAATCATAAGGAAATCAACCAGACTTGGCGAGCACAGAACTTTGGCTGGAAGCTTCAGCCTTCTGTGACGCAGTAGCGGGCTGTCCCTTATGTAGATCCGCGATCAAGCTTGATGGCGCTATCTTCACGTGTTCGGACGTCGTCGGATGTGCTCATCTTTTTGTGTTTTTGATATAACTTGCAAAACAAAGGAAATAACCGTCTACAGAAGGTTGTAGTCCCTCACCACTTACGCCTGCTACAGAAACCTTCTCTTGGACCTGTTGTACGCTCACCCGGCGTTACAGACAATTTCCCGGGCCAAGTCCTTCAGTTTCGTAGCCAACGATGCCTACGGAGTGGCTTCACCAATGCACACCTGCTGCAAACAAATACACAAACAAATAACCAACTACAGAAGGTTGGTGGTCTCTCACCGCTTACGCCCGCTACGGACTCCTTCTCTCTGACCAACTTTATATGCCGACTCGCCAACCAACGAACCTTCTCCCCAGGCCCTGGTGCACGCAGTCCGACGTTACGGACAGTGTTCCGATCGAGTCCATCGGATCCGTAACCATCGACGTCACCAAAGCGGCTTCACCCACGCTTAACCCGCTGTAGTCACCTCCTGTGAGAACGCTCGCCTGAAGAATCCGTTCTGCACACTCACACACACGTCAAAGCACCACAATATTGTTGTATGAATTGCAAAGACTTACCATGCTTAGTTAAACAAAAAAAAAATTGTTTTTTTGTTTTTCTTTTATACAGCGGTTTTGTCCTTCTATTTAAGTAAATTTATTTTTCTAAAAATGAATTACGACCACATTCATTCCCATAACTCATAAAGGGAATCATTTCTGATTGATTTTGCATCAATCGGATTAATCAATCATTAGATATTCCATTATAGAAGGTTGGCGCCAGATTTAGTCAACAACCATCTATAGTTACAAAGAAAAAATATTTTATTTCCAACCTGGGAATTCTGATTATATACTCATGCATTTATCCGTTAGGGACTTCCAAAATTAATTTTGTTTTAATTTAAAAGTTTAATCCCCAGATAGTGCACTATAGAAGGTTCGGCCAGAATAAAGGGATAACATTCTATTGATGTAAATAATCAATCATTTATTTCTAAAATGAGATAATTCGCTCCAGATAAATTTGTTGTTGAATCTGGATGAAATTCATGTCAAAAATTTAGTTGGAAATATTTTTTAAATAACATTATTTAGATAGATATTTCCAAAATTGACAAGATAATTTCCTTGGATATGAAAAATATCTTAATTTCGACTTTCAATGATTTGTCCTTCGAGATAATCATTCTAATATAATTCAAATTATATTCCTATGAATATTTTTATTTTGAATTAATAAATTAATTAAGATAATTAATTATTAAAATATCTAATTATGAAAATATTTTCTAATGACATAATTTGATTTGAAATGATCATTGGAGGATGAAAACAATATTTTCGTGATATTTTTCTTTTATTGGGAAGCATATCATCGTTGATTACAGCTTCTGTAAAGTCATAGTAGGTCATTCCTGATGTGTGACACGTCATCAAAACCATATCAACAAGGTGCATAGACAACCGGTCCAAAAACTTTATGCTTTGCGAGCGATTTTAACTCAGTTTCAATCGCATTTTTCCATTTTTACCAATCATTTCTTTGTCTTCATTCTTCAACATACTTTAGTTCAAGATCCTCGTCTTCAATTTACAATATCGCATGCTATATCGTATGTAAAATTTTTATTGACGTCGATTTTATCTCGATTCCATTTCTTTCTAGTGAAGATAGAGATCTCTTCATTTTTAGCTACGTGTGATTTTTCCGTAATCATTTTCTCAATGAATGGAGGCTCTTCTAGAGTGATTGTTCATTCAAATTGAGTCTTTATTAATCTTTTTTGAGGATTTTTATCTTTGGAACCGACTGGTCTACTACGTTTCACTTGTACATTAGGCTCATTTGGAATCTTAGTCTGTCCTTCAGGGACATCAATTCTAATTGGAGCATTTGCAGCTGGAATACACGATTTAATTACTCTCTTAGGGTCAATAAAAGCATCTGGCAATTGATTTTCTATATTTCTGCTAGTGAATAATTTTCTAAACTTCGATGTCAGATTGTTATGTGCGAGGATCATAGTGAGCCAATGATAACTCACGCCAGATTCTTCTTCTACATGTGCTCTATGTGGATCGAGACGAAAGCGATTCGACCACCTCTGTTTTACATGTTCATACTCAGCGGGGGTATGGAAGTATACTCTTGGTCGTATTATTGCACCGAATTTCCCGCATAGATTCAACGTTATCTTTGATATGCTAGTCACGCCGGCTGGAGCGACCTTTCGGCGTCGTCGACCTTTCATTCAGATGTTTGCTGGAAGTGTCTATTACTTGTGGATGGAGCGCAACAAGCGTCGCGTTGGTGAGCGTTTGTTGTCTCCTAGGACAGTGGCTACATTTATTTTTGCGTCATTGCCGCGGATATAGATGAGGTATATTTGGTTCCTGACCATAAACCATTTCTAAAGAGGGGTCATCATTATAATTTGTAGGTCTGCTGCGAATTAACGCGGCCGCATGCAAAATATCATGTCCCCAAGCATGTATCGGGAGTTTTGTTCTCATAAGCAACGGTCTTGCAATTAATTGAAGACGTTTTATCAATGACTATACAAGGCCATTTTGTGTGTGAACATGTGTTATTGGATGTTTAACACTTATCTCAATTGACATACAATAATCATTAAAAGTTTGGGAAGTAAATTCTCCAACATTATCAAAACGAATACATTTTATTGGATAATCCGAGAAATGACCTCGTAATTTGATAATTTAACCAAATAATCTTGCAAATGCTTGATTACGAGTTGACAATAAACACACATGTGACCATCTTATTGATTCATCAATTAATATCATAAAGTATCTGAATGGTCTACATGATATATGAATAGGCCCACATATATCACCTTGTATTCTTTCAAGAAATTTTAATGGTTCAACTATGATTTTCGATAGCGATGGCCTTATAATTAACTTCCGTTGGGAACAAGTTGCATATGAAAATTCAATGGGTAGAAAAATATTTTGGTTTTTCAATGTATGCCAACAAGAATGGTTAATTATTTTTCGCATCATTATAGCTCCAGGATGCCCTAATCGTTCATGTCAAGTAATAAAATTATTTTAATCAACAAACTTCTGGTTTGTAATGACATGTATTTCACAAACACTTATATTTCTATAATATAGTCCAAAGGAAACTGCGAACAATTTTTCTAATATACATTTCTTATCGAGATGATACTTGTAATACACAAATATTCTTTGTCATTTTCATTTGAAGTATCAATGTGATATCCACCTAGCGGATATCTTTAAAACACAATAAATTTCTTTGAGACTTAGCGGAATACAACGCATTGTCGATACAAACATTTGTTCATCTGGATAATAAGATATTTGCTCTTCAGGAGACCCAATGATTTTCGTACTTCCAGATATAGTATTCGCACTTTTTTACTCATTACCAAGTGGGAAAAAATTTTGCTTTTCAAAATAGTATGTGTCGATGCACTATGTACGAGACAGTCGCATTTTTCATTGGTCGAGAATTCGCTTAATGAACCTTCATTTTCTTCATAAAATAAAATAAAATATTAATATTTTATGATATACAAAAGTACATAAGAAAATAAAAACAATAATAACAACAATAATAATAAAAAAAAATCCACAATATAAAAGTAAGTTTGTTGTGACTTGGTGGTTAAGGTGCCCCCTTTTTCATAAGTAGGTCGTGGGTTCTACCACCTTTTTTCAAGGATTTGTTTTTAATTTAATAAATAATTTAAAATTATTATCAAAAATATTTTTTTTATCTATAAATATTATATTGAAGATACATTAAATATGTTGATTTTTTTATTAAATAAATTTAAAATTTGAATTTTTTTTAATGTGAATTAAATAGGATTGTATATTCTACCAATTAGTGTTTTCATTAACGGATGAATTTTATTTTTAATAGTTTAAATTTATCAAAATGCACAACAAAACGTATAATTAAGTAATCATAAAATTTCATTAAAAAATAAACAAATACGTCAAGAGAAATAAAATAAATAACATTATTATTATTTTCATGCGCAACAAGAAAGTCAGCTATATCAAATTTGGAGAAATCATCAAAGTCAAAATTTATTTTATCATCACCGGAAGCCACTTTTCCTTAATCGGAAATGAAGTTCGTCTCGATCGCCATTTTTCCTTTTAGTGACTCTCGATAGGTACGTGACCAGTGACCCTTCACGCCACAACGATAACATTTATTCTTCACAGTCTTGTTGAATCGACCATTTTTGTCATCATGCGTCTATTTATCGTTCTTCCCCTTTTCCACATATTAGGGACGACTATTACGAAAATAATATCGACCACCACCACGTCCTCGACCATGACCACGTCCATGTCCATTTCCACCGTCACGACTAGGACCACAACCTCGACCACGTTGTTGTCCTCCATATGATATCGCATTCACTTCAGGGAATGGAGCAGATCCGGTCGGACGGGCCTCATTATTCTTCATCAGAAGCTCATTGTTTTGTTTGGCCAAAAGGAGACGTGTAATCAATTCAGAATATTTCTCAAAACCTTTTCCACGATATTGTTGCTGCAGGAACACATTCGATGCATGAAAAGTGAAGAATGTTTTCTCCAACATGTCTCCGTCTGTAATAGTTTATCAACATAATTTTAAATGAGAAGTAATTCAAATTAATGCTAAATTATAATTGCTCACCGATTTAAAATCTTGAAGGCGCAAATGCAACCAATCAAACTGAGCCTTTGGAAGAATGATTGTTTTCAAATGATCATACATTTCTTTCAAATTATTCCACATGACCAAGGGATCTTTCACGGTGAGATACTCAATTTTTAAACTTTCGTGAAGATGGCGGCGAAGAAAGATCATTGCTTTGGCCTTATCTTGGTCGGACGCCATGTTTTGGTCATTGATGGTATTTCCAAGACCGTTGTCCGCAAGATGAATTTCAGCATCTAAAGTCCATGAAAGGTAATTCCTTCCGGTGACGTCAAGGGCCATGAACTCCAATTTTATGAGGTTTGACACGATGACTATAAGAAAAAATAACGATGAGATTAAAAATAAAACTGAAATTTTTTGAGGTTATCGTCATCTACCTCAATCGACTTAGCTTCCGGACGAGAAGGGAGATTTGGCTTCGTGATAAAGTTTTGTTAAACAAAGAAAGGGAAGAAGGAAGAAGGAAATAGAAGAATACAACAAAAAGATAAAGAAAAGAAATCTTGTTTATTTCCAAATCATATATATACAATAGGTGTTTCGGATCTTGAAAATAATTTTATAATTGTAACGGAAGGAATAATAAAGAATTTTACAGATATAAATTGGAATTATAATGGCATTCACAATAAATACGTTTACAATAAAATACAAATAATTATATAATAACTTTGTTTATATAGTTATTATGTATGTTAACTTTAATCTATACGTCGGAACAACACGGCATGATTAATAAATAAAATATTTGTTCCAAAAGAGGGATAAGCCATATCACGTGACCAGATGCCATATCCGTGTCTCCTTGCCTAGTTTCTGGAGGGCTGAGATTGGACGATAGATTTGGGGGAGTCCCCATCCGTCCGTCAAATTTTCATCTTTAGACAGAGTTTTTGGGGGAATCCAATGGTTTTTTTACGTAATCTGACGTCATCCCAGTGATTACAAAATGCTGAGGCGCCACTAAGGCGAGAAGGCCTCTCATCACCCGAGGCGCTGGGCGCTAGGATTTAAAAACAATTGAAATACCAATGTCTTCTTAAATCAAAACAACATACACCGTCTGTAAACCCAAACACATGCACAAACAACCGCTTCTGGAATGCCACCACTCTCCCCTAGGCACAAACACACAAACAACCGCCTCCGTAAACGAAACATGCAAGTAAATAGAAAACTTCTTCTTCTTCCTCTTCATCCTTTTTCGGCCATTTGTTTCGTCTCCCTTCCACAACTTTTTCTTTTATTCCTTGCCCATTTTGACCAGAGTCTTCTTCCTTTATCCTTCTTCCTTCTTCTGGACAATAGGGGAGAGAGAGGGTGATTACCTACGGGGGCTAACCTTGGTGGGGGGCTGATCGGGGGGGACGGGGGCTGGCCTTTGTGGGGGGCTGACGACGACACTTGATGGGGCTAGCATAGTGGGGCGCTGACGTGGGTTGGGGGGAGGAGCACGACTGGGGAGAGATGGGGAGCGGATGGGGGGCTAAGGGGCGTGGCTAGGGATTAGGGGCGTCTTTTAAGCGGCTTGGGAGAGAAAAGAATCAGGTAAAACCGTAAAATAAGCTTTTGTTTTGTGTGTTGGGGGGAGGGGCGCCTTGGGCGAGGCGCTCGCCTAGGCAGCGCTTATACCTTGTTGCCCATCCTAGGCCAAAATAGGCGAGGAGGCCTTGCCTCACCTCGCCCGAGCGCCTAGGCGTGCCTAGGCAAGCGCCTTGTAATCAATGCGTCACCCAGGCCGTCCCTTTTACTAGGATGAAGTCGGAAGTTACTGGTAAGGGAGGAGGACTTTTGTACTAATACACTGTTAATTTTAAAAAAAATTGTAAAATACAATTAAAGTTTTAAAAATACTTTATTTATCATTTTTAGGGCGCGTTTTGAAAACCCGTATTCTAATTTATAAAAATGACAGGTTTTCAAAACACACCATCCAAATAATCGGGGAGGGTGGCGGATTTTTAAAACCCGCTCTTCGTATCTCGCCCTTCCCCCTTCCCTGTTCTTCCCGATTATCTAGATGACGGGTTTTGAAAACTCGTCTTCTTTGTAAATTAGAAGAAGAATTTTTAAAACGCACCATATGAACTGTAAATTGGATATTTTTAAAACTTTGACCGTATTTCGCAATTTTTTTTTCGAACGATATATTTATACAAAAGCTAAGGGGAGTCGACACTACTAAATACATTGAGTTTAGTAGCAATGAGAAGAAATAAGTACGAATTTAGTATTACGTACGAATATAGTTTCATGCCATCCTTCACTCCCGCATGAAGTCGGCCTATCTCGAACACTTAAAATAAAAAAACGCCAACTTCGCATGAAGTCGGCCTTTCTAAGGTCAACTTTCATAAGGCAACAAGGAAGTCAGCCTTCCTTCCAACGTTAAAAAGAACTTTTATCCCATATTTCTATTAGACGAAGAAGGCATTGAGGAGATGCAAATATTTCCCTGTTGCCAAGATCTTTTTCTGTTGCCAAGACCTTTCCCTATTTCCAAGATCTTTTACTTATATATATTTGCCAAAATCCTTGGAAATTATAGATAAAAGTTTTTTTTTTAATGTTGGAAGGAGTATGCCTTTATAAGGCCGACTTCCTTTTTGCCTTATGAAAGTATGCCTTGCAAAGGCCGACTTCATGTGAAGTGGGCATTTTTTAATTTAAGCACTTGGAAGTCGGCCTTTCGACTTCATGCGGGAGGAACGAATGGCAAGGCCGACTTCATTCGACTATAAAAAAATCGGCCTTAAAAAGATCGACTTTCTTTATTAATAAAATCGATTTTTGTAAGATCGATTTCATCAATCGAGGAATCAAGTTAGTTGAGTAATTTCTAAAATTGAACGTCGGGACAAAACTTGCGACTCAAAAGTAAGTAATATTTTTACCTGCGTTTTGCCTACGCCGAAGCTCCCGCTTCCTTTCTCCCACTCTTCGCCGATGATCCCCGATTCTACCTGGAAGCCCTCGTTCCCCGTATGAATTATTCATTCTTCCCCTCTTCCTTTCTGGTGGTTAGTTTCTCCTGTCCTTTTCCTTGGCGGCTTCTCGCGTCTCCCGCTTGTGTGATTGGCGCCGGGAATTCACGAATCGTCGTGCCCTCTGGAGCCACGCCGCTTCCCCGCGAAGGTGAGAGCGTTTGAATCCGTCGGGCTTATGGGAAGACGAGGGAGTGGAGGGAGATGCGGCGGGAATGACTTGTTTGGGGATTGTCGACGTGCATTGCAGGGGGATCCGATCGGGAGCTGCGCGGGGGATTGTCGACGTGCATTGCAGGTTGAGTTGGCGTCGGACTCCGAGCTTTTTCGAGCTCGAGAGGATACTCTTTGGCCCGAGGTAAGACATGGATCGGACGGATGATATGAGTTGTTACGGGGTGCGGATTGTTCTCTGTCAAATAAATGCAGGGTTGCCGGACGGACTTAAGTGCTGGAGTAGAAAATTCATGGATTTTGGGATTTTGGGTAGTGTTCCTGTTTTGTTGGAGTGTTCTTATGTTTCTCATTTCACATTTTGGCTTCTGTGAGAAAGTTATAGCCAGTTTTAAAGACTGTGAATTGTTCGCTATCTCCCAAGGTTGTTTTTTCGATACAGACTCCTCAGATGAAGTAGATCCATACAACCCAATTGAATGGTAATGGTTTCCTCTTTCATGAATTTCAGTTATTTTAGCCCATTACTGAAGTCTGTGACTGGAGGACAGATGTGAAGTATGCCTTGATAAGTGACGACCTTGAGCAGAGGGAAACTTCTTGGCCGCTCTTGAGTCATGGTTCCTTTATCTTGCTGCCGATGTCCATTCTGTGTTAAGGTTTAGTTGTCTTACGCATGAGAAAAATGTAACATGTTGTTTGCATGTTGTCTGGTTAATTCTATCATGATACAAAAGACCAGCATTCTTATAATGCCCCAGTTGAAAGAATTTTATCTGTTAATTATGCCACTTTTATCATCTTTTTGCAGGGGTTGGCGGCCTTCATATCGAAGTGTCCTGCTTGCTGTGAGACAAAAACTTAACATTGCTTGCTCCAGCAAGTTGTCTACAAAGGACCTGGAAGCGGAGATTTTTCTTCATCCGCTGCAGGATTTTTTACGGTAATTACTTTTCTTCTGCTGTTACTAGAATTTATAATTCAGCTTATCGGAATATAGCTCTTCTGGTAATTTTATTGGGCTAGACACTCTTCAAATGGAAGAAAAATTAAGCTGCAGGGTCTGGTATGGTACAAAAGATACAGTTTTTGCTTACTGCTATGTTTCCAGAAGGGAAAAATTGGAAAAGAATGGACTTCTTATGAAAGTTTCCCTGGTGATAAAATATAGAGGTGACAGGAGTGTCTGATGTGTGATTCTCGAGATTATTTATTAGTTGTCATCCTTCTCTTTCTATGCAGTAAAGAATCAAGTACCTCCATTTTGTGGAAATCCCCCAAGATTTCTAATGTGGCTCATTGCATGGAACTGGGATTTGACAAGCAAAAGGTGCAGGCTAATGTAGCCTCAAAAATAGGTGCGAGGGAAATTCAGTCATTGATTTTCAAGGTCACATACTTTTGAAATCCTTATCTTTCTGTGTGGATGTTTATCCTGTTCTGTAACTGTGGCGATCCATCATTTAGAAGTTCAAGTTTGATGCTTTACTGAAATTGTAGCTACTTGAGAAAAAAACTTAGATTGCGATATTGATCCGTAAAAGCTCTACTTGGCCGAACTCCTGCTACATCTCTTGAAATTACACCATATCAAAGTATCTCCACATAATGATAATGAGTAGACAGGGATGATCTATTGTCTGTTCAGATGGAACTCTACCATAATAAATAATTACCTACCTAATTATAACCCCCAAACCAGCACTGATTAGTTTCATCTTTGAAAAGACAAGAACGAGATTAGACATTTGTGGATTTCTAGAGTGGGGTAGCGTGTCTGCAGCCACTTTTGTCACATTTATGCCATCTAATTACATGGACATGATTTTATCTCTTTTATATTTGCAATGTCCAGGGTGGTAGCATGCTTACTTTATTAAAGATTTATCAATTGGTAAGAACTCGACTTTAAGAGCCTTTTCCTCGTTGATCTATACAAATCGTAGTAACTACCTGTTTAAGGTAGGTTGGGCACACATTGACTGGGAAAGTTTTCTGGACGCTGCCAACTATCAGATAAAGAAGGAAGTTATTAGAAAGTTGAGCCCCTTTGAACAATCTTTCCCTGAAGTTTCAATCAAATAATAATCTCCATAATATTGAAGTATTGCAAGCCCTTCCATTGTTCACCTGTTACTAAAATCTTATGCTTCCCAATATGAAAATGGGTTGACCCTAGAACATTGCTTCCGTTGGCTGTGTTATCCCCTTATTCTTCTCCTTGACTACCTGATGTAATGTGTGGGCTTTTCAAACGCTGAACTTGCTGATAAGCCATTCAGATTTTGTGAGTCGTTTAGAGTGATGATTTCTAGGTCCCCAATGATTTGATCCATAGGTTTCATCAGGATTGCTCAATTGCTTCAATCTAGAACTTAAATAGGAGGCTTCTCGCTCTGACTGCCTTTATTGGTGATCACTGTCGCTGGGTGGACAGCTCGCTGCCATTAATTTTGAATCTCGAGCAGCATTACTTGCTGCAAAGCAGGTCCACACACATAGTATATATATGTATGTATGTACAAGAGTTAATGAGACAAATTAGTAAGAGATTGGCAGTCATTATTCACCCTCCAATGTCCGACAGGGTTTTGCAAGGGCTACATCGAGATATCTGGGCTTCAGGAGTTTGACATCATCAGTGTAAGTTCATCACGTATAAGATACTTAAATTTTCAATTGTTGCACTATTTTGTGTTGTTTTCCTTGCTTTGGAATTGCACCAAATCTGAATTATCATTCTTGTGGGCAACAATTGCTCCATAAAAGGGCAAAGAAAGTGTGCATGTTACTGTAACGACCTCCAGTATATTTTAAATTTCACACCAATGAAAACTTACACAGGAAACACAAATATGTTTTTTGTTGAAGCTAATGCGAGGTTCTGTAATTTTTCTTTTTAGAATTTCATTGGAAGCATGTAAGAAGCCACAATGGCAATCTTGATATCTAGTAAACAAATTGCAACAGCAGTAAGAAAATGAAAGCTGTAAAATGCTAAATATCATGTCCCATTCTTATGGTTTGTCAGCTGTTTGTAAGTTGAGATAAATTAACTCTTTTCTGGGAAAATGCAGTTTGTGGTGAACTTTTCTTGCTGATGTTGTCATTCGAATGCTTGGAACTGATTACGCTAGAGTTGTGCGAGCGATTTTCTCCCTGCACAGGTAACTTTGATCCTGTTGCATTTTTCAGGCGTATTGCGTGTCTTCTATTTTGAAGGGGCAACTTGTTTGCCGTCGACTACGAAACAGTTCTCGTTAAAAAAAAAAGAACCTGTGAATGTGCTATATAGCTGCTATTTTTTTTTTGTTCTTCTTGGTGTCTGGGGAGCAGATACGGATAACGCGCACCTATTCTATGAGTGACGAGTGAGACCAGAAGCCCTGAGACTTTCCCATGATAACTCAAATGGCTACCGGACATGGAGAATATCATCATCTGGTTTTCATGCGTAATCAATGCTTCAATAGGTAAGCAACCACTGTATGGGTGTACTGCAGTGAAATGATCTTCCCATCCCAGTACTTTTTGCCCTACTAAAAAGGTTCTTAGCCTGTTATGGTTGACGGGGGTAGTATATTGGGTGCAAAGGTGCAGTAGATAAGTAATCTTTTTGGTGGTGGCTGTTTAGCTTTTACGTATGATATTGTCGTGTAGAAGTTAGTAATACTTGACGAGGTGGAGAACGATTCAGGTGGGGTTGATGGGGATGGGATTCCCAGGCAACACCCCCCAAATGCATGCCGAATATAGCATCCAATAATTTTGGTGGAGTGGCCTCTCACCCAAGTTAACGAGTATTTGGCATCCTGTTCATTGTTCATGTCAGTTACTCTTATCTTCCGATGTCTCTCGTCTGTTTCATGTTTTCAGGAGTGGGGACATCTTCTGTTAGTCGCTTCCCCAATGGTATCTTGAAAAGGAAGAATTCTTCCCGTATTTTGCTGCTCTGTTTCCTTTTGCCTGTTGCATTGGCTGTGAAATGTTCCCTGATTTTAATTTATACTTTTAAAATATCTCATGAAAAACTTATTTTTCATTCATGCCGACTCCAATGTCCGGAACTTGACGTTATTCCGCCTCATGCTCTTTCTTTTCTTTTGGTCAGGCGTGCGATGCGTGCTAATAGCCTGAATATTGAATGAGCCACCCTCTCGAAAGAGGACAGCATCGTTAGTGTGACAAGAGGCTCGTGCTCCGAGTAACTCGAGTTTTATTCGCCACCACCAGCTCATTTCGTATTGTGAAAAATGGTTTCTACTTGAATGAGGGGTAAAATAAGTTATTCTGGGAATAGCAATTTATTCGAGTGTGCTTCACTGCTTCG
This sequence comes from Melastoma candidum, assembly GCA_023653495.1. Taxonomy (NCBI): domain Eukaryota; kingdom Viridiplantae; phylum Streptophyta; class Magnoliopsida; order Myrtales; family Melastomataceae; genus Melastoma; species Melastoma candidum. The sequence continues at coordinate 1,917,489 of CM042887.1, forward strand.
GTGACAACAGCCTTCAAGAATCCTCATCGAACAGTTCCTCGACTGACTTATAAGGCCCATTGACTGGATCAATGAATATTTCGCCGGAGAAGCCTCTCCGCTGGGGGATCCCCTTGATCTTCTCCAGTTCCCGTTCAGTCAGCTTCCACCCGAAGATCTTGAGATTCTCCTTCATCCTCTCCTTGTTGAAGCTCTTCACGATGACGACTGCACCTTGCTCGAGGACCCACTTCAGCGCCACCTAACACGGGCGCAGGCATTCAATTGTTCATCATCTCCTTGATTTAGTAGGTTGTGGTTTGATTTGGACAGGAAACCCAACCAATGCACCCAAAGTAGTAACCTTAAATGCTGAGGGGATAGTGATGTTTGAGTACCTGGGGAACAGTCAACCCTCTTCTGTCAGCGATCTCCTTCAGGACGGCGCTCTCCATCACGGCCAAGGAGCCCCACGCTGCTCCGTTGGCTCCCAGTGGCGACCAGGCGCTGACGTGGATCCCTTTTTCCTTGCAGAATTCCCTCAGCTTTGTTTGTTGCCAGACGACGTTCATCTCAACCTGGTTAATGGCGGGAGGTATGGTGCAACTGTCGAGGATCTGTGAGATTTTCCTCGAGCTAAAGTTGCTCATGCCGATGGACTTGGCCAATCCCAGCCTCGAACATTCTTCCATGGCCGCCCACGTCCCGCTTATGTCAAACGGGAGCAACTTACCTTGGTAGTCGAAGCCTTCGGTCCCGTGGACAACCCGCACCGGCCAGTGGATGAGATAGAGATCAACGTAGACCATACCCAACCTTCTAAAGAATTCTCGGAAAGAAAACACTCCCACGTTCATTAGACAAGCAAGGAAGAGAAGCATGAACAAATGGCCAACTCACTTGAGAGATTCTTTTAAGGCGGGAAGGACGAGAGGAGCATCAGCATCGGTGCACCAGAGCTTTGTCGTGATGAACAGCTCGTCACGGCTGGCAACGATCCCTCTGCGTAAGGCTTCCCTGACAGCATCTCCAAGAGAGGACTCTGAACCGTACAGGGACGCGGTGTCGAAGTGGCGGTAACCGACCTCCATGGCATCGACGAGGATAGAGGCGAGGACGTCGCGGGGAGGGAGACTCTGGGCGGCCGTGCCGAGGGCGATGACGGGCATCTCATGACCGGAATTCAGCACAACAACATCCGGCATCTTCTTGTCATGAGAATCCATGCCTGTCTCCACCGAAATCATGGAGGGGGAATTGGTGTGGTGGTGGTGGCAGAGCACAAAAAAAGAAAGTGAATAAACTTAAAAACCAAGGGTGGGGTGTATTGTCTATTATGATAAATAGTTACAGGGTTTTAAGCAAATTTATATATACAAAAAAAAATGGAGATTGGTGGTGGTGGGCTTGTCTTCATGTAAGAAGAATTCATGTTTTTTTTTTTCTTTTTTTTGTTCTCTTCAAATTTCGTGTCCAATAAGAAAATGGCACAATTTTCCCAACCCTAGGAAATTTATTTGGTGGTATTTATTGTTTTAAAGAGGCTCGTCGTTTTCCTGTTATATTAAATTCATTTATTGCATTTTTAAGCAAGTCATATTCACGAGCATTGAATAATAAATACGTGGTTACAATTTTAATGCCGTGTAAATCTGCATAAACCGTAGTCCACTTTGGCTCATTTGAGCCCGGACCAAAAAAAAAAAGAAGAAAGCTAAGGACACGTCCCGCGTGACGTTCCTAACTCCGACTAGTTTTCGCGACCATGCATTCGGCATTACGCAGCTGCTGATGTTTCCATCGCAGTCGTAGAGGCCTCGTCGGCGAGCCTTTCTCCAGAGTTAGCCTTTACGCTGGGGGACCCCTGATTGAACTTCTCCAATCTCATGTTCTGTCATCGTCCACTAGAAAATCTGAGGTTCTCCTTCATACTCTCTCCTTGTTGAGACTCTTCGCAATGACGACCACACCTAGCTCGTGGACCCGCTTCTGTGCTTCCTCGACAAGCCTTACGCATCGTATCATTGTTCAGCATATGTTGGCTTGATTTGGACAGGGAAACCCAACCTCCACCACCCAAGATAAAACATCATCAAGATTTAACGTGAAAGCTTTAGTAAAACCACGAACATGTGTTTCCCACCAAAACTTCCATTAATAAATATTTAAATTATTTGGAATCGATAACACCAAATCTCAACACTAAATCACAAGGTTTACGGTCTTGTTGGAATTGTAGGCTTAGACTGCTCCATTGATAAGATGGACTGTTCAAACTGTATATTAGTGCATTGGGAACAATTCCTAAAAGTTTTAGCAAGATCAAATGGCATTTAGCATAAAATATAAAACCATAAGAAATTCAAGGTGATCTCTCTCCCCTCTCTATCTCTGGTGTGTTTTTCAGGACATACCCTGTCTGAAACAAGCTTCAACAACTATCATTTATGTAAAACACAGAGAGAAAGCCTTTGTCAGAACCATTTTCGTATCTTCTCAAGATGCACCAACTTCGAACTCACACCGGCTTTGAATCTAGTGATACCTCATGTCGATATGCTTTGAAGGTATCCTTGTGTTCGCCTATAGAACGGATCACGTCGGAAATATTTGGCAAAGGACTCACAGGAATCGAGTTTGTGGTCGCCAGTAAGAAGATGCACAATTTTATTGAAATCAAATGCAAGTCTTACAATCTTAATGAATAAAGGAAACAGGGCTTACAGCCATTAAAAATGGAAAAAAGTGCAAGTATTGACAACGACGTGGAAATCTGTGACGGCGGAGAACTTGTGACGAAGGCCTTGGAAGCTCGCTCCGTCGGTGGTGGTCGCTGGCGGGAAGCTGTGACGAAGGCCCTACGAGCTCACTCCGTCGGTGGTGTCGCTGGCGGGGGTTGACGGCAAAGGCCCTACGAGCTCACTCTGCTGGTGGAGGGGGGTTGACCTACAAACTGGGTCGAGGTGTCTAATTCCTAAGGTTGACGAACAAACTTCAGAGTTTTGGCTGTGTATGGTCGTGTCCTTTTCTTAAAAATTCCTCTGCTATTTATAGAGGACTTGTACGTGATTAACACATAACAGATAGATCGTTTTTGCAGATCGTGTTATAGACCGTGATCCCTAATATCGTGGGAGTGTCTCAACAACCCCCTTGATATATGGGATCACGTTCCTGGATATTTAAGATCAGTTACGATCTTTAACAAATGTGATTAAAAATGAATAAATTTATTTCAACCTTGTCGACTTGACTGATCTGTGCGGACTACAATCGACTTGGCTAATTTATCCAGAATTCCATCGACTTGACCCTACTAGTAGGCCTAGCTACTGTTGAGTCACCTTGTTTGACTTTGATCACCATACTCTTTCGTTGTGAGTCGACCTAGTCGACCCCGTTCATGAGTCGACTTAGTCGACTCCGTCGCAAGTCGACCTAGTCGACTTCGTCATGGGTCGGCCTAAACGGTTGCATCTTGGGTCGACTCGGAGTGTGACTTGAGTGCTTACTGGGTTTCCACTCTAGGCCCAGGCCCAAAATTATTTGCCATGTCAACATAAGCCCCCCTTTTATGCTGGGTTGGCTATGCCGACTCAGCAGAAATCATACCCTATATAAAGGAGAGTCATCATCCTTTTCCCGCACTTTTCTTCCTTGTTCAACATTTCTCCATCTTCTCCAAGAAAACAGAAACCCTTCCCAGGAAACCCTTCGTCTTCCCTCACTAAAAACTCCTCCGATCCTCAAAAAGATGTCAACTTTCAAGTCTTTTGAGTTCCATAATCTGTGTGCGGGGCCAACTGGACCCGTTCCGGTCGTGGAGGAACAGGGATCGGGAGTCACTATCGGACCTATCTTGCCGGAGCATCTTTTCCCGGGGACGGTGCCGCTCAACTATCTCGTCACTGAGAAGCCCATCCCGATTTGCCATCCCGACTTCGTCGATCCCCTCAACTGGGAAGGTCAGGGATCCTTCCTATGTTTTCCCTCTGCCTCTAAGTCTGAGATGGTAGACTGGCTTGAGATGTGGGAGGAGCATTTTACAGAGAGGTTTAGGACTCAGAAGATTTTGAGATTCTTTAGGATGTCCGTGGCAGATAAGAACTGTGACCCTAGGGTTTGTTCGGCCATGCTGCCTTTTTGGAACTCTGCTGTCAACTGCTTCTATTTCCCGGAAGGTCCTATGTCTGTTACATTGGCAGATGTGAAGATTTTGACCAGGTGCAAAGTCAATGGCCTCCCTGTTCGACAATACTCTCAGGCAGGTGATATTAATCCCAAGGGCGCCCTTCAGTACATGGAGGTGGTGAGCAGGCACCTGAAAATGGCCTCAGCAGGCAAGAGGTCAGATGAGAAGTTGTCGACCGAAGGTTTTGGCGCCCGGGAAGAGGTCGAGTTTCTCAGCACCTGGTTGAGCAAGTTTGTTTATTGCTTCCCTGGGAAGAAGGTTAGCCACACTTCTTATGCGGTGGCCAATTTTCTGAGGGAGACCAATGAAGAAATCTCCTGGGGCCCCTTCATTTTGGGTCTTCTTTACCATGATCTGGACAGAGCAACGACTCAAATCAAGCCATTTCCAAAACATCCAGCAGGAGGGTTGCTCTGGTTAGTTCACCTCTGGTCGGCTATGTGGATGCCAGGATTGACTGGGTTCAAGGGCCCTTCTACGCCCCTCGAATCCGCCTATTATGGGGAGACCATCCTGGATCAGTGCTGCCAACGTAAGGATCAATGGCTTATGACATCGATTACTGGCCACTTAAAGCATATAGTCGACTTCGGCAGGGTAGATCGACGCAACTGGGCACCCTTTCCATGCGGCAAGACATTTGCGCAGGAAATCAATCTTCAAGCTGCTCGCGGCTTCTGGAATGGGGTATTGACCCGCAGAGATCTGCCAGTTATCTTCGACGGCTACCTGACCTTTGAAGCCTATAACCCCCAACTGTGCGCAAGGCAGTTTGGGTTTATCCAGGGTGTAGCAGTTCCACTTGCTGACCCTGCCGGCGGTTTGTGCGGGGACAGGATGAAGAGGATTGGGTGCAAGCCGATTGACCCGAAGACCCTCTACTTGCTCAACAGCAAGGCGCAGCTCTCCCAGATGGAATTCCCATCTGATACTTCTGCCTGTTTCGCCACACAGTTCTTCACTGTGCTGTGGTCGACTACCTATGAAGAGCTGCGGGCCTTGATGCATTTCTTGGAGGTCTCCAAGGAGCCTGATTTTTACATAGACGACGCGCATATCAAAGCAAAAGGTAAAGACTTAGCTTTACTTTAAGAGTATTGGGTTCTTAGTATTAATCGTGAGCTTTCTCCTTTTCAGGATCAATGATACCTCAGGGCTCTGGAAAACCCAAGCCTAAAGCTCCCCTTGCCCTGCTCCTTCTAGACTCAAGTCGACTAGCAAGGGGAAAGCTAAGGTGGCGAGCCCCAGGGAAACAACCCTCAAGTCGACCAGCAAGGGGAAGGCCAAAGTTGCGAGCCCCAGGGAAATAGCCGCAGGCGATCCTTCTAAGGCTCGATCTAAAAGCGCTCCAAAGCGCAAGGCGGCCGAGGAAGAAGATCTTGAGGAGATGCCTCTATCCCAGAGGAAGAGACTGGTGAAGGTGGCGACTTCCTCTCGCAGGTCGCCAGGTATTGCAGCGGCGACCCCATCCAGGTCGCCAACTGTAGCAGCGGCGTCCCCATCCAGGTCGCCAACCGCTTCAGCGGCGACCCCATCCAGGTCGCCAACCGCTTCAGCGGCGACCTCATCTACCAAGGCACCAGCTGCGGTGCCAGTGTCCTCAGCTGTAGTCGACGCTTCACAAAGGCCGGCCGCAGAGGTATGACTCTGATGACTCCAGTTTTGTTTCGAGTTTTCATATCTGATCCATACTATATTATCTAGGGAGAGGCTTCGGATGGGGATGACGACCAGCTTATCTCCCATGCCTTAGACAAAGGTTCAAAAGCTTCGGTCACCAAGGTGAGTTGAATTCCATGCTGATGTATCATTACTTTAGTTCATATATGAACTTTTGGTTCTGCGTCATACTCTGTTTCAGGATCGGCGCATTCCTGAGGCCTTGGTTCAAGAAGAACCGGCTGCTTTGGATGTTGCGATCTTGGTCGACTTACCGACTCGGTCGACTCATGAGGAAGAAGACCAAGCTATTCCTTTTCCTCCAGTCCAAACTCCTACACTAGGGATGGTATGTGTTCTTAAACAGAACATAATATTACTATTGTGATCTTGATTGAGGCATTTATATCTTTCCTTATAGGCTTGTCTGAAGAGGGTGAAGGTGACTGCTTGTCGACAGAAGATTCCCACTCCTCCTTCTTCTTCGGATGAGAGCTCTGGGGACAGATCGCCTCCAGAGGTAAGTACTCGATCGCACGAGGTCATTGACCCTTTTTCTTTTAAGGTATTGTTTAACAACATTTTGCCTCTTATTCTTCAGGATCCTGCTGTGGCGACTTCTAAGTCGACCAAAGACCCGTGGGTGAAGCTTCACGAAGATATCGAAGAACTCTGCCAACTTCTGCTCATTGACCCCTTAAGCGTCAACGAATTTAGGAGGATGCAGAAGCTGTTGAAGAGGATCGAGACATCCCCTCGGGTCACGGACGAAATACTGGGGGCCTGCAAGAGCTTCAGGTCGACGTACTGGACCCGCTGGAGGGATTACTACGCCGACCTGCTCACCTTCGACTCGACTGACTCGAAGATTCAGTCGATCAATGAAGCTTGAGGGCAGGCCTCTAAAGCTGCACAGGACGCCCGCCAACGTTTGGTCGATGTGCAAGAGAAGCTGACCGAGGCAGAGAGACAGATAGAGTTCTACACGAACCTCAAGAATGACCTGACTCGGCAGCTTGCGTCGATCAATACTTAAGAAATCGAGGAGCTGGAGGCCAATGCTGAGAAGGATAGAGAAAAGGTCGTCGACCTTTATGCCCAGCGAAACAAGGTGAACGCGAAGCGACGAGCTCGTAAATCCCTTGTCCTCGATTTCAAAGAAGTTGGCGGGTTATGGATACTAGATTTGTAACCAAAGAACAATGCAATTCCATTGTTTTTGCTTTACTGAACAAATCAAGTACCTTGTGTCTCAAATGAATTTCTGCCCACTACGCTCAATTCATTCTTCCAAACAGCGTTACTGAAGCCTAGCGCGATTTTCTTAAGAATTAAGCGCTTCCCAAATTAATGGAGTCCTTTGTCTTAGGATTTTATGATGAGCTTCCCAGATAGTCGCGCGATAGGGTTTGAGATATTTGCCATTAACCTTTAATTGATGTCTGACCCCACTTCTCGTCATAAGCCGATAGCTATTAGATGAGTATGTTTCACATACCTCATGTGGACCTTCCCAATTAGGGGACCATTTACCCAAAATTTGGTCTTTCGATTTAAGGGGTAGCACCATCTTCCAAACTAAATCGCCCACTTTAAAGTGCTTATGGACAACCTTTTTGTTATAATGCCTAGCAATCCTTTGTTTATGCACCTCGAGTCGGTCTATTACATCAAGTCGCTTCTTCTCTAATTCGTCCAAAGCGAGGTACATTGCCTCGTCTTGTAAATCAGGATGAGTCACCCTGAGCGACTTGTATCGAACCTCAATAGGTAGGACGGCGTCTTGCCCATATACTAGTGAAAAAGGGGTTTCCCCTGTGCTTTCTCTCTTAGTAACTCTTAAAGCCCACAAAGTGTCTTGTAATAGTTGGTGCCATTCTCTTGGATTTGCGCCAATCATTTTCTGAATATTGTTCTTTATGAGTTTATTGGTAGCTTCAGCCTGTCCATTCGCCTGAGGATAATAAGGTGTTGAGTTGGTGATCGAGAAACCAAACTCCGTAGCGAATTCTCGCATTTTCTCATTATTGAAAGCGGTGCCATTATCCACTACAATATTCTGGGGAATTCCAAATCTATAGATGATAGATGATTTAAGAAAATCGATCACTTCTTTGTGATCGATCTTCTTATATACCTGAGCCTCGACCCATTTAGTAAAATAATCGGTGGCGACTAGAATATAGGCGTCACCTTTACTTGAGTGCGGATGGATTTCCCCGATTATATCTAAAGCCCAAGACCTAAATGGCCAAGGCTTGACGACTGAGACTAAGTCGGACGCTGCGGCCCTTATCACCGGACCATGTTTTTGACACTCTTGGCATCCCCTAGCCATTTCTATGCAGTTCTTTAGCATTGATGGCCAGTAAAAACCATGTCTTTGGATAGTCCAAGACATTTTGGTGCCAGATTGGTGAGACCCGCATAAACCTTGGTGAGTCTCCAACATAATTGGGGTCGCTTCGTCTAAGTCGACGCACCTTAGTAGGACTCCTTCTTTGGTCTTTCTATAAAGTACCCCATCTATAAGGGTGTACGACAAAGCCTGAGTCTTGATTCTTTGGCTCGCCTTTTGTGTTGGGTCGGAGAGGAAGTCGGTGATTGGCCTCCTCCAATCCTTATCGCTTGTCATTATGTTCAGAGTGAACGCGTCGCCTTGGGGAGCTAGGTGGGAAACTATTTCTGGGATACAATCGCTTCCTCTTTTGGCCTTGTATCCTGAAGCCTTTTGGGCTAAGTCGTTAGCGATGGTGTTTTCCTCCCGGCCTACAAAGAGGAAAGTAATTGCTTCGAACCGCTCGACTAGCCTTCGAGCGACTTGATGATAGGGTGCGGGTTTCTCTTGACATAGAGAGTCACCATTCATCTGGTTAATAACCAGTTGAGAGTCTCCCATTACTCTGGCTTTCCTGGCTCCCAAGGCTAATAATTCCTTCAAGAGCGTGATCAACGCTTCATATTCAGTCGCATTGTTGGTGTGAGTTGCCGTCAAGCGATACGCTTGACGAACATCTTTCCCTAGTGGCGAAAGTATACGAAGGCCTATACCTACGCCGGATTTCGCCGAAGATTCATCAAACCAACCCTGCCAGATGTCCTCAAGGGATTCTTCTTGGTCGATTGATACGGATGGATCGTGACTTACCAAGAAGTCGGCTAGAGCCTGTCCTTTCACCGACTGTTGAGATTTGAAACGCAGATCGTATGCGGATAGGACCAAGCTCCATTTACTAATTCTTCCGGTCAATAGGGGACTTTCGAAAAAGTATTTTATGACTGGAGACTTGGCAATAACATGAACCTCTTGGGATCCGATATAATGTCTCAGCTTCTTAACAGCATAAAAGACTGACAGGCATAACTTCTCCTTAATTGTATAGCGCTTTTCTGTAGCAGTCAGTTGTCTTGACAAATAGTAGACCGCTCTCTCAGTTTTGTCCTCCGCCTCTTGGGCTAACATGGCACCGATGACTGATTCAGTCGCTGCCACGTAAAGCAGATAGGGCTTTCCTATCCGAGGAGGGGCAAGCACAGGCGGATTCATTAAATACTCTTTTAATCCTTCAAATGCTTTTTGGTGTTCGTCGCTCCACACAAAATTTCCCTTTGCCTTTAGTAAAGTCGAGAAAACTTCTGTCCGTCCAGCGACGTTACCAATAAATCGCCTTAGATAATTGATCCTTTCTAAGAAAGCCTGTAACTGCTTCTTATTACTCGGAGGGTTCAATCTTTGAATGGCATTCACTTTGTTCTGGTCGACTTCTATGCCACGTTGATGGACTAGGAACCCTAGGAAATGTCCTGCTCTGACTCCGAAGGCACATTTGAGAGGGTTTAGTTTGAGCTGATGCTTTCTCATTCGAATGAAAGCATTTCTAAGGTCATTAACATGTGACTTCTCATCTTGCGACTTGACCACTATATCGTCTATGTTTACTTCGACTGTTTTGTTAATCGAGGCATCAAATATAGCGTTCATGGCTCGTTGGTAGGTTGCCCCAGCGTTTTTGAGTCCGAATGGCATGACTACCCATTCGAAAATGCATAAGGGACACCTGAACGCAGTTTTATGGATATCCTCCTCAGCTAGGAAGATTTGGTTATATCCTGAGAAACCATCCATGAAGGACATAATTTGGTGCCCTGCAGTCTTGTCGACTAAGTCGTCTGCGATAGGCATGGGGTACTCATCCTTTGGAGTGGCACGATTCAAGTCTCTGAAGTCGATGCAAACTCTAATCTTACCATTCTTCTTAATGACAGGAACTATACTGGATATCCATTCGGTGTACCTCGATGTCCTTATATATCCAGCTTTAAAGAGCTTCTTGACTTCCTCGAATACTGCTTGAGTGACTTCATGAGTCATTTTCCTCGGCGCCTGTTGGACTGGTTTAAATCCCGTTTTGATTGGTAACTTGTGTTCCACAAGTCGGCGATCTAGGCCAGGCATCTCAGTGTAATCCCAAGCGAAACAGTCTTTAAACTCTTCTAGAGTAGCTTTGATAGAATTGAAAAGTTCTTTATTCATTGAGGAACTGATGGAAACAATTCGAGGGCTTGATGCCTCGCCCAAATTGACGCCTACGAGTGAGTCACATGGCATCATCAGTGACTCACGACTCTGGACACCACCTAAATCGGTGTCAACGTTATTACATGACCTAGCTTCGAGATTGATGTTGCCTATTTGGCATCCTACTTTCCTAGACATCCTAACATGTTTCTGAAGTCGCTGTAGGATCTCAGCGACTGCATGACCTTTCTCCTCACTGTCCATACATCCCTTCGTGTAGGAGTCTATTGGGCTCCAACTCCGTCGCAGTGCTCTCTTGGCTCTTAGGCGCTTCTCCCTTGTTGCCGCTTGGGCTGTTGTTCGTCTCGCCTCCATCCTTGGTCGTGACTACCTCCTGCAGGACCTCGTCTATGTCCTTGTCTGTGAAGTCGGGCCCCCATCCTGTTGGCACAATCGGTCCTTCGTCAGGCTTGGGGTGAGAGGTGCCATAGCTCACGATGAAGTCGTACTTCCCAGAAGGTTCACCCAAGGGTCCGACTGTGGGGTCTCCCAGCTTGTAGCGCTGGTCCAGAGTAAGGTCCTTGATTGTCTTACACGTCTCTGCATGCAAAATGCCCTTGTCACAATAGGAGTATTCATCAGCCTTAACGATTTCTATTTCGGAGTCAAGCCATAAGATTAACTCCCTATGCAAAGTAGATGGAATCGCGGCGGCCTTATGAAGCCAATCGCGTCCTAAAAACGCATTAAATGAAGGGGCTATATCAATTACAAAGAAAGCAGTTTCCTGCTCGTGTCTCCCGATGCCTAGGCGCACGGAGCATATGCCCAGGCACTCGGATTTTCACCCATTAAAGCCACTTACAGCTACGTCGGTTCGCACCAACTCGCTAGGCTTGTACCCAAGTAATCTAAACTTGGCAAGGGGAAGAACATTGATAGTGGCGCCATTGTCTATTAAGACTCGGCCCACTAAGACACCATCAAAGGTGGCTGAGATGTACAGCGAATGCATATGCTGTTTCATGCGATCTGATGGTTTCCTCAACCAGTGCAGAGGGAAGCCAGAAGGAAATGTAGTGACTTTAGAGTCGAGAGTTTTACCTTCCGGTGCCTCCGACTTGTTGTTGCAGGCGAACTCCGCAGGGAGGGTAAGAGCGTTACAGCTCACGAGGGGCCCTTGCTCTGCGTTGAAGTCGCATGGCTTATCTCCTCGTAGAGGAGTGTAGTCGAAACTCGAGCCTGGGTCTTCCGAGTAGTCAGTAGACTCGACCCGCTCGGGCTCTGCGACTTGTTTCTCTGTGGCGTGGTTCCCGCCAAAGGGTGGCATCACAGGGGTCATTCTTGGCTTCTTCTGGGCGTGACTTAGACGCCTTTCTTTTCTCTTTTGAGCCCTCACGGGAAGCGTAACCTTCCTTTCCGCCTTCTGCCATTGAGACGAAGGGTTAAGCGCTTTGACAAACCTTGGTTTCTTAGAACCAAAAGGAAGTCGACTTACCTCCACAAACCTTCCGTCGGCTGGGTCATATCCTACCTGCACAGGGTTATCTGCTGGCCTATTCGAAGAGGGCTTGTTAGGGTTCGAATTACCTGAGCCCTCAGGACGGACTGCCTTCACCAGCATCTCCCCTTTTGCGGATAAGTCGACGAGCCGCAAGAAGTAGTTAACGCAGCATGCTGTGCAGAGCTGGGTGATGAGTATGCGGTTGCGAGCGATCAGCTTGCACTTTTGGCACAGCAGCTTTTCGTCCAGGAATTGGGCAATGGGTGGCCCCCTCCGCAGTTCCTGAGGATCAACTGACTGCGACGCGTAGCGGGGCCTGCGATTCACGGCCTGCTGAGGATGGTCCGCTTCCTTATGCTCCTCTACCGGTCTAATCTCCTTGGCAGGGGTAGTTCTAGTGTACCCCTGTTTGATGACCCTTTGGCCAGACGAGTCTATGAACTCCAGTTACCGTGCCGGGCGTTCTGTTCCCCGGGCGACTGCCTCTCCATTCCCCTTGTGACCCTGGGGGCCTCCTCTTCCTCCTCGCAAGGCTACTCGGCGATCTGCGCTAGGAGGGCTTTTGAGGGCGTGAGAAGATCCTCGGAGAGTGTTCAGCGACATTGCTGATTCCTCGAACGGGGTCAAGTCGTACCACTCCTCCGTCTTGCTGTCCAGTAGGTACTTCTTGAACGTGTGGCACTGATCCGTAGTATGAGTGTCGTTCAAGTGCCAGTGGCATAGCCACTTCTCCCTTCCTTTGGGCAGAATGAAGACCCCACGCTCAGCCAGTCGCTTCATCAGGGCATTAGCCACCAAAGTCTCGCCGGTTGTTTGTAAGTCCTGTGAGGGTACAACAGAGTCATTAATAACTTCTAAGAGATTAACCTTAGCATCAAATATGTCAAACGTATGAATGGCGACTTCATCCCCGAATGGATTATCATCCACCACGGCGACTTCGTCGACCTCGGGAAAACGGAGCTCTTTAGACTCTATTAAATCCTGGATGATATTTCTAAAGGACAAACAGTCCTTGGTAGCATGGGTGAAGGACCCATGCCACTTGCAGTAATTCCTATTCTTTTCCCTCTCTGTCTGAGGGACTCGATGGCCGGGCTTAAGCCTAATCCTTTTCCTTTGATAAAGCCAGTCGAATATAGATGGCCGGGCTTAAGCCTAATCCTTTTCCTTTGATAAGCCTAATCCTTTTCCTTTGATGGCGACACTTTATCCGTGTCGAAAGAATATTTTCTTTCCTCGGCATTCTTTTGGGATGCCTTAGCTTTGGAATTCTTCTTAGTCAGGGGATCGCATGTAGTCGACTCTCCCTTTACAAATTCAGCCACGTCGACTTCATAAGTATCGACCTGATAGGCTCGAGTCAGCTTGGCCTCTTCTGTTAGGAGCTGATAGTACTCAGTGGCTCTCCTTGCCAAATCATATAGATCGGCAAAGCGCTCCCCTTGTAGCTTTTTCTGGAAAGGGATGGACAACTCATTTAACGCGAGAAGTAATTGATCCTTCTCCGGTATGGGGGGTCTACACCGTAGTAGGGCCTTCCTAAGTTTCATTAGAAACTGCCTTGGGTGTTCTCCGTTATCCTGCTTAAGGCGCATTACCTCAAACATCGACATGGGGGTGTCCAGTCGAGCAAAGGTCTTAACGAACATAGACTGCATCTGAGTCCACGAGGCTACCGACCCTGGCGGCAAACTCGCATACCACGTAAAGGCATCTCCCGTTAACGAGTTAGGGAAGAGCTTCAGTTTCCAAAAGTCGTTCCCAGCCGCCTCACCAAGTTGGTGAGTGAAGCGAGTGACATGCTCGAGTGGGGTCATTTCATCTTCACCCGAAAAACGAGTAAAGTCGGGCACCTTATAACCTCTAGGTAGAGGAAAATCCCTGTCGACATATGCAGGATAGGGAGACCTGTACAGACAGGCATCGTCTCGCCGAGCTATTCCGGGGACGACTTGCTCTATAACCTGAGTTATGGCCTCCCTCAAGTCTGGGGTACACCGCCTACTGGGGCCTGCGCTGGAGGTCGAGTCGACCTTATCGGGCTGTACGGAGATCGTTCCCCCACTGCCTGATTCGCTGGATTCCTCATGTAGAAAGAAGGCTCCTCCCGAAAGTTTCCACCTCGGGATCCAAGCTCATGGGGGTCTCCAGTCGCGTCGATTACAGGTTCTTTTCCAGGGCGATGAGACGGAATAAAATCCTCCCCTCGATCTGTTTCCTCTTGAAAATCCTCTGCCTCATTCCAATACGTATTCGCTGGTCGAGTACGTGAAGAAGAGGGTCGACCAGGGGAAACTAGATTCCCGGGTTCAAAGAGAGCATTCTCCTTATCTCAGATTGCTCAAAAGTCACATTACGTGGCCCTTGAGTAGTCCGACGAGCGTCTGCCATGAACGTAGGCTCTCTAAAGGGGGCCTCTCTCATACGAGGTCTCATTCTTTCCTCGTCTCTCGGGCTAGAAAGACGCCCTATCAGAGTTTGGACATCGATTAGGATGCTCTTCATATCAGTCAACTCCTGACGCACATTCCCCAATTCCTTGTGGAACTCCAGTCTCGAAATAAATTCGGACGGGGCATGTGAATCAAAAGCGGACTGGTTTATAGCTGCCTGGCCTCCTAGGGCCGGCGCTTGGGCGTGTGAATCAAAAGTGGACTGGTTTGCAGCTGCCTGGCCTCCTGGGGCCGGCGCTTCCAAGTTCATTCTCGGAGGAAGTTCCTGGTTTTCCCCATCTAAGGGATTCTGAGACTCACGGCTTCGAGTATTTCTCGGCATTTGAGACTAAGATCCTTTTTTCTCAACGTGCTCCCACTGTGGTCGCCAAAAACGTGTTCGCCTATAGAACGGATCACGTCGGAAATATTTGGCAAAGGACTCACAGGAATCGAGTTTGTGGTCGCCAGTAAGAAGATGCACAATTTTATTGAAATCAAATGCAAGTCTTACAATCTTAATGAATAAAGGAAACAGGGCTTACAGCCATTAAAAATGGAAAAAAGTGCAAGTATTGACAACGACGTGGAAATCTGTGACGGCGGAGAACTTGTGACGAAGGCCTTGGAAGCTCGCTCCGTCGGTGGTGGTCCCTGGCGGGAAGCTGTGACGAAGGCCCTACGAGCTCACTCCGTCGGTGGTGTCGCTGGCGGGGGTTGACGGCAAAGGCCCTACGAGCTCACTCTGCTGGTGGAGGGGGGTTGACCTACAAACCGGGTCGAGGTGTCTAATTCCTAAGGTTGACGAACAAACTTCAGAGTTTTGGCTGTGTATGGTCGTGTCCTTTTCTTAAAAATTCCTCTGCTATTTATAGAGGACTTGTACGTGATTAACACGTAACAGATAGATCGTTTTTGCAGATCGTGTTATAGACCGTGATCCCTAATATCGTGGGAGTGTCTCAACAACCCCCTTGATATATGGGATCACGTTCCTGGATATTTAAGATCAGTTACGATCTTTAACAAACGTGATTAAAAATGAATAAATTTATTTCAACCTTGTCGACTTGACTGATCTGTGCGGACTACAATCGACTTGGCTAATTTATCCAGAATTCCACCGACTTGACCCTACTAGTAGGCCTAGCTACTGTTGAGTCACCTTGTTTGACTTTGATCACCATACTCTTTCGTTGTGAGTCGACCTAGTCGACCCCGTTCATGAGTCGACTTAGTCGACTCCGTCGCAAGTCGACCTAGTCGACTTCGTCATGGGTCGGCCTAAACGGTTGCATCTTGGGTCGACTCGGAGTGTGACTTGAGTGCTTACTGGGTTTCCACTCTAGGCCCAGGCCCAAAATTATTTGCCATGATCGCATATAGTCGACTCTCCCTTTACAAATTCAGCCACGTCGACTTCATAAGTATCGACCTGATAGGCTCGAGTCAGCTTGGCCTCTTCTGTTAGGAGCTGATAGTACTCGGTGGCTCTCCTTGCCAAATCATATAGATCGGCAAAGCGCTCCCCTTGTAGCTTTTTCTGGAACGGGATGGACAACGCATTTAACGCGAGAAGTAATTGAGACCATCCTCAGCAGGCCGTGAATCGCAGGCCCCGCTACGCGTCGCAGTTAGTTGATCCTCAGGAACTGCGGAGGGGGCCACCCATTGCCCAATTCCTGGACGAAAAGCTGCTGTGCCAAAAGTGCAAGCTGATCGCTAATCGGTGTCAACGTTATTACATGACCTAGCTTCGAGATTGATGTTGCCTATTTGGCATCCTACTTTCCTAGACATCCTAACATGTTTCTGAAGTCGCTGTAGGATCTCAGCGACTGCATGACCTTTCTCCTCACTGTCCATACATCCCTTCGTGTAGGAGTCTATCGGGCTCCAACTCCGTCGCAGTGCTCTCTTGGCTCTTAGGCGCTTCTCCCTTGTTGCCGCTTGGGCTGTTGTTCGTCTCGCCTCCATCCTTGGTCGTGACTACCTCCTGCAGGACCTCGTCTATGTCCTTGTCTGTGAAGTCGGGCCCCCATCCTGTTGGCACAATCGGTCCTTCGTCAGGCTTAGGGTGAGAGGTGCCATAGCTCACGATGAAGTCGAACACTAAACCCTCTCAAATGTGCCTTCGGAGTCAGAGCAGGACATTTCCTAGGGTTCCTAGTCCATCAACGTGGCATAGAAGTCGACTAGGAATTGGGCAATGGGTGGCCCCCTCCGCAGTTCCTGAGGATCAACTGACTGCGACGCGTAGCGGGGCCTGCGATTCACGGCCTGCTGAGGATGTCCGCTTCCTTTCGAGGAAGCAGCAATGTCGCTGAACACTCCCCGAGGATCTTCTCACGCCCTCAAAAGCCCTCCTAGCGCAGATCGCCGAGTAGCCTTGCGAGGAGGAAGAGGAGGCCCCCAGGGTCACAAGGGGAATGGAGAGGCAGTCGCCCGGGGAACAGAACGCCCGGCTGAAGCGGACCATCCTCAGCAGGCCGTGAATCGCAAGCCCCGCTACGCGTCGCAGTCAGTTGATCCTCAGGAACTGCGGAGGGGGCCACCCATTGCCCAATTCCTGGACGAAAAGCTGCTGTGCCAAAAGTGCAAGCTGATCGCTCGCAACCGCATACTCATCACCCAGCTGTCAACACCTTGATACCTCAGCCAAGGAATGAAAGACATAATGAAATCCTTCCACTGTTGTCAACCTAACATCTCTCATGGCTGATAAGATTAACAATCACTGTCATGAACAAGCAAGAAATCATCGTCAACGGTCTTCTACTCCTTGTTCTTCTCTCATTTTTCCGATTTTCCTTCTTCAACGGTCTACAGAAAGGCTTGATATGATCCTTCTTACCACAACGATAACATTCGACGTCCGCAAACTTTTCCCGTGACTTGCTCTTGCCTTCTCTATTCTCCGAGCCACAATTTTGATTTCTCCCCTTGGACAACCAGAACATCTGACTTTGAAGAATAACCAGAACCGATAGACTTTCTCCATAGCTCTTCATTGATACAACTTGATTTTGCCAAATCATATGTGACCATATCTTAGGGAGCATAATTAAGGATATGAGATATTTTCCTCGAGCCCGTGGATGGACTTTGCCAATCCCAGCCTCGAGCATTCTCCCATGGCTGCTCATGTCCCCTGGATGTCGAACGGGAGTTACCTTTATAGTGGAAGAAGCCTTCGGCTCCATGGATAACAAGTGGATCAGGTAGAGATCAACGTGATTGATCCCCAAAGTTCTTAAAATTTCTGGAGAAACATAACATCCGAGCTCCTTTCATGACTAGGGCCGAAGATCACGACTCGATGCACAACTTACTCTAAAGATTTCCTGATGGCAGGAAGGACGAGAGGAGGATCAGCATCGTTGCATGAGAGCTTGGTCATGATGAACAGCTCATCGCGGCTGCCAGAGATTCCTCTGTAGGGATTCCCCAATGGCGGCTCCGAAGGACTCCGGATAATACAGTGACGCGGTCAAAAGTGAGGTACCCGACATCCACGTTATCAATGAGGATCAAGGTGAGGACGTCGAGGGGAGGGAGGGTCGCATCTATCCCGGGGGCAATGACGGCCATCTCGTGATTGGAATTCAGCACAACATCCGGCATCCTCTTGTCCTGAAAATCCATCCCCATATCCACAAAACTTGTGGACGGGAATTAGCGAAGAGGCAGAGCACACAAAAGGTGAATATACTCTAAACCCAAGGGCATATGCAAATAAGTTCGGGTTTGGCTGGTTTTAGTCGAAGCAGCTACCACTCCACCACTCCAACTAACGAAGTTCCAAAGACGTTGTTCGCAACTCCAACTAGCAAAGTTCTGAAGACGTCGTTGTTTGCAACTCCAACCTGCGAATTTCCAATTTTTCATCACCACAATCGGCGAAAGAGTTCTTTGTGCGTGAAATTTGTTGAGGCTTTGTGGATCCTGTTTTGACGGCTAAAAGGTCGAGTGGTTTGTTCGTTCGGCTGGAAGAGTGATTATCCGTTTCATTTGTAGATCATGAGAGAATTTTTTGTGGCGTATCATCAGCTCTCAGCAATAATCAAACGTTTTCTTTGCGCCTCTGTGTCTCTGTAACATCTGTTCGAGTTGTGCTCTGTTGTTATATTTGAGCCCCGCGTGAGCCGAACATTCAAGTCTCTACAGACTCAGCCCCAAGGAGGTTCCATTCCGTCGAGTTTTATTCTCTCCAGCTGCTTTTATTCCTATGCGAAATACAGTTTCTAGTTCTACATGCCTTCATTGACTATGGCCTTCTTCACGAATCATTGTCGAAGAGTTCCTCGGCCGACTTATAAGGACCGTTGACCTCGTCGATGAACAATTTGCCAGACCCGCCTCTCTGCTGCGGGATCCCCTTGATCTTCTCCAGCTCTTGATCGCTCATCTTCCACTCAAATATCTTGAGGTTCTCTTTCATCCTCTCCTTGTTGAAGCTCCTCACGATGACAACCGCACCTTGCTCGTGAACCCACTTCAGCGCGACCTGACACGGCATGCACGCATCCAATCATTCATCCTCTCCTTGGATTAGTAGATGTTGGCTGATTTGGACAAGAAACCAGACCTACGCCACCCAAAAGCAGTAACCTTAATCGCGGTCACGCAGTTATGTTTTGAGTACCTGTGGGACGGTCGATCCCCTTGCATCCGCTAACTCCTTCAGGACGGCACTCTCCATCACAGCCATGGTGCCCCACGCTGCTCCATTTGCTCCCAGCGGCGACCAAGCACTGACATGGATCCCTTTCTCCTTGCAGAATTCCCTCAGCTTTGTTTGTTGCCAACCGACGTTCATCTCCACCTGATTAACTGCAGGAGGGATCGTGCAGCTGTCGAGGATCTGCACTAGTTTCCTCGAGCCGAAGTTGCTCACACCGATGGACTTGGCCAATCCCAGCCTCGAACATTCTTCCATGGCCGCCCATGTCCCGTTGATGTCGAACGGGAGCAACTTACCTTTATAGTGGAAGAATCCTTCGGTTCCTTGAACCACTCTCACCGGCCAGTGGATCAGATAGAGATCGACATACTCGAGGCACAATATTCTGTAAAATCCTTGTGAGAAAAAACATCCGATCGGCGTTCCTTACATACTAAAGCGGAAAAGCCCGACCGATCCCCCAACTTACTCAAGAGATTTTCTGATGGCAGGAAGGACGAGAGGAGGGTGGGCATCGGTGCACCAGAGCTTCGTCGTGATGAACAGCTCATCGCGACTGGCGATGATCCCTCTTCGTAAGGCTTCCCTAATTGCGGCCCCGAGCGAGGACTCAGAGCCGTACACGGACGCAGTATCGAAGTGGCGGTAGCCGACCTCCATCGCGTCGACGAGGATAGAGGTGAGGACGTCATGGGGAGGGAGGATCCCACCCGCCCCGAAAGCGATCGCGGGCATCTTGTGGCCGGAATTCAGCACAACCGCCTCGGCCATCTTCCTGTCATGAGATTCCATCCCCCTCTCCACTGGAATTATGATAATCAAGAGGGATTAGTTGAAATGCTTACATCAACTTCTGCTCGACTGTTTATATAAGAACACAAAGAAAACTTTGAAACTTCTTCCAAATAGAAAAATCAAGGATTGATCACGGGGGTTTGGAACTTGTCCACCAAGAGAAACCAGTTACGTCGTGCATGACGACCACTCTGTCCGTGAAGGCATACAAGACCCGTAAGCGTCAAGCCCAATGGGAGCCCAAAATACAGGCCCATTGGACTAGTTTTCTTAAGGCCCGTCAAATGTGTTCAGGCCCATGTTATAGACTAACTCGCGGGACCGAAGGGATCGTTAAAAACTTCTAGGGTTTGTTGTTTCAGCAAACCGACGAAGGGGAACCCGGCGATGGCGGAGGCGGCGGCGGAGGTTGATCTCGGCCATCTCTTGGCGTTCGATCCTACTCATCACCTTCCTTCTCTTCCATCCTCGAGGTAAGTGTTTCTCAGTTCACTGTTTGTGGACTCGCCCTGTGGGTCCTCTTCACTCACGCCCTGTTGGATTGAATCGATGGTTGTGGTGGATGGATTACTGTGGGTTTTAAGGGAGGAGTTGGTCGAGAAGTGTTTGGAGAAGGGGACGGAGCTCGTTCAGGCCATAGCCGATTCCCTTTTCAACTTAGCGGCCACGGAAGACTCCGACGGCCCTGTTGTCAAGTTGCCTCCCCCAACGACGAAGCTGCCTCGCGAGAAGCACGTAAGCTTCTAGTAGTGGCTTTCTGAGGCCAGTGTCAGAGCCCGATTGATGCGTTGTCCTGTTTTCTTTGGGTAGTTCGAGCAAAACAAAATTTGCTGGGATAACATATCCAGATAGACTGTTCTGTGGCATGCATGATAGAAGAAATTGAGAATTGATATTTTGTCTACTGGCCATACTTTAAAGTTTATATTAAATTAGAATTTAGTATTCCCGTTTTATGAATTGAATAGCTTATGACTAGACCTCCGATTGTTTTCAGTTGCCGAAGCCTAAGCCTCCTACAAAATGGGAAACCTTTGCCAAAGCAAAAGGTGAGTGGATGCAGTTACCTGTTGTAACTTGGTTACCGTTATCTATTTCTTTCTTAGTGATAGTTGGTCCTCCATCTGTAGATCTGGTTGGCCAACCTTGTTAGTCATAATCCCACTCATTAGTCATAATCTCATTTCAAATTTGTATATGAATGATAAAGAGACAATTATAATTTCTTCCATGTATGTGTGTGATAGAAATAGAAATTTAAGCTGGTTTTAGGATCTGTATTTTCATGTTCTTTTATTATGTTTAGGTATAAAGAAGCGCAAAACGGAAAAGGTTGTTTGGGACGAGCAGACCGGAACATGGAAACGTCGATATGGGTATGACCGCATTGACGATGACAAGGATGTTCCCATAATTGAGTCTAAGGCAACTGATGGTAAGTTGACAAAGCAGATATTTTCTAGTGATCGTTAGTTTGCCAATGGCAAGAAATGTTATAGCGATGAAGTAGGTGTACATCTCCTTTTTAATTAAAGTGTGATCATAACGCATGTTGTATCCGTCAGAGGTTGGAGAAGACCCCTTTGCTAAAAGGCGAGCTGACAAGAAGCGCAGAGTTGCAAAGCAAGAAAAAAATCAATTGCAAAATCTAAAAGAAGCTGCTAAAATGGGAGCTTTGCCCAGGTTTGTTTAGTTGGTGTTAGTGATATTCCTGTGAATCATGTAAAAACATAAATTGAATCCTGCCTAGTGAAGTCATGATGCCATGGACAACTTGCGAGTTTAAAAATGTATGATGTTGTTTAAGCCTTAACTCATGAAATGTCTGAGAGTTTCTTTCTCCATCCATGATTTCTGGCATTCTGGTTATGATTTCTCATTCCACATGTTTGGATGAATTCTTTGCAGCCATGTCCAGCTAGCAGCTACAGCATTGCCGATAACTGGGACTCATGCCCAACCAAAGAAAATGAGCAAAGATGAACTGGGAAACGTTGCTGGACTAGCATCTACGGCTACAGCAAGTGGTGGGAAGTTCGATAAGAAGCTCCCAGGAGAAAAGAAAGCCAAGCACGATCATAAATATCGGAAGGTTTTTCTCCCTTTCTTAGACTCGATCTATTTCTTTTAATTTGTTTTTTCTCGGTAGAAGTCTGATTGTTATCTCCATTGCAGTTCCTCCCAGTTGCAGTAGGATCAGGGATGGGTTTAACAGAGAAGGAACAGACTGACCGAGTGTTGAACAAGCTGATATCTTCGAGTTCCCATGAAATACTCAATATCGACAAGGTTAACATTTTACTCGACCCCAGTTATTACATATTGATCCATGGTTGCCTTGATATTATAAGCTCGACCCGATATTTCATCGGTTGCAGGCAATCACCATGTACAACGTAAAGAAAGAGAAGAAGCGAAGTAATCAGAAGGCAGACGATTCCTCTTCACCTTCAAAAAAGATGAAACCGAACAAGAAGATACAGAAGAAGGGTCCTAAGAAGGGTTCCTCCGATAACAAGAAGCAGAAATCAAAAGGTCCTTCGAATAAATCAAAGTCGCGGTGATCATCTCCTTTTAGCTTTTTACCCTGTAGTTTTGTAATGTATAGTTGTTGGCTTTCACTTTCGGGTGGCAATCAACTTACTTTGACAAGGAAATTTTGTTTCAGTGCATTACTTTTTGTTATGCCTTCTCCGGTATACACCAGAGCAGATTAATATGTTTGTGACAAAGGTGGAATCTATCTTGATCTCAACCTGGATGATTTCAGATTGCTGCCTTGCCTGCATAGTTGGTCGTTTCCTTCCTTACAGGCAGGAAAGAGTACAATTATTCCGCCCACAAGTTCCGGATTTTAATGTCTGTTTCGGAACTCGTCTTTCTGTATTCTCCATGGAACGACATTGTATGGCTGGCAATGAGCCGGAAACAAGGACAAGCAATACGTTTGCCGATGTTTCCGATGTCGGATTTCGGACACTTTCCTACCCATATAAATACAGACTCGGATCAAACCCAAAGTTTCCACACCATCTGAAAACCTGCAGAGCGTTTAGAGTAGTTGGGAGAGACTACCGATGGCGAATGTCAAGGCGCTGGCGATATCGATGGTCGTGCTTCGGGTGATCTGCATCTTTGCTTCAGCTGCTACAATTGCTGTTCTCGTCACCGATCAGTTCACCGATAGTGATGGTCTCCAGACAACCTTCAAGGATGTTGCCGTATATAGGTCTGTATAACACCGAATCGATTTCATTTCATGACTCTTAAGCCAATCTTATCCGGTACCCTAATATCTGCGCAGATTTGTCCTCGCGACTGCTGTAGTTGGGGCAGCTTACGCTTTAATCCAGATGCCCTTGGCCGTTTACTTTTCCTGCACAGAGAAGAGGATCATCCGCCACAGTTTCTTTCAAGAGTTCGATTTCTACGGTGATAAGGTGGTTGGCTAATTTATTTCAACCCCTAATCAAAGTTGATCTTTGTTTCTCAATCTAATCAGTCAGTGCCATATCCATGCAGATCATCAGCTTCCTGCTGGCTAGCGGCGTGGGCGCTGGTTTTGCCTACAGCTTCGAACAAAAACGGAATGTGAACCAGCTTGTCAACGACTTGTTTCAGGGGGGAGTGTTCATTCGCAATGAAGACTTGGACAAACTCAAAAAGTTCTTTGACATTGCGATGGTGGCCTCAGGGTTGCTGGCTCTGGCATTTTTGTGCATGGCCATTGTCTCGATCTGCTCGTCCATTGTCCGATCTTCCAGCCGCGGCTTATGGAAATGACCTGCTGCATACAAGGACCTGTGCAACAAATCGCCTTCTGAAGGCCATTGTCTCGATCTGTTTTACTTTTCTCGTTCTCTTCCATTTCTTTTTACTACCTTGGATGATAATAAGAAGCAAATTATCGGCAGTCAGTGTATAACACGCTGATAAATTTGTTGTGATTATCGTGTTGTATCATTTCGTGTTATGGACTGTGATTATCGTGTTGTATCGTTTCGTGTTATGGACTTCATCAATCATAAGATATCATTCAGTGGTTTTGGTACAAATTAAATGTTGCTGTTCCACCATTTACTTGTAGGGGATTCAACACTGAGAGCCTCCCATCTCCTGTCTTTCATTCAATCACACGATGTTTTCGCGGTCGAACATTTGTATGCAAAACTAGCCTCTGCATGGTAACATAACGCTGGCGAAGAAACTGCTCCGACGATATGAAAACAGGAGAAGAGAAGAGCAGGTTTCCGTCCTCATTCGCGCATTTTAACATCTTCTCTGAACCTCGACGTAGTCTTCAGGGCATGCACTTTGTCAAAATACTCGCATTTTTCTTGTTGGGCTGCGGCGTTATCCAGAGAAGACGGCAATAACAAGAAGTTTCTAACTCTGATGTATATACATTTATCTGCTAGCGACATTTATCCGAATAGTTTGATCATTTCCAGGGTGAAGCGGGCGGAGCTTTTCTGATGGCGGATGTCGACGCAGTGGCGAATATGTTGTCAGTTTTACGGGTGATTTGCTTGCTCGCCCTCTCTACTTCCATCGCCATGTTGACTGTGGATTATCAAATTATTCAAGAGTCCAACGACCACCAGAGCCTTCAAATCCGCATCGATTCGTACCACGTAACTCGATTTCGAGCCTCTGTTCATTTACTTCCTCATCTCCTCCCGATTAACTATCAGACATGAGTTCTTTCAACAGCTGGACTTCTACGGCAACGACCTGTCCAGCCACATCATCTCCCCGGTCGAATAACAGTTCGGCCAGCGTAGAAAAATACAACTTATCTCGATCTTTTTGCAAAGGTCTTTAGCCTCCTTTTAGCCAGCGTCAGCTTCGCGTACAGGTTCAAACTCGACGTTGACAGGCGGCGGAGGTTCCCCAGGAGGCAGGCGCTTGTTAATGGGCCTGAATATGGGCCAGAGAGCAAATGCATTGGACCTAGCCCATGGAACCGGGTTTTATCTTGTTTCTAGCAACAAACGAGGAGGCCATTAGACAGGGGATGATGCTCTTACAAGAAACACCCCCCCCCCCAATTCAATGTCTAAACTAAAAATATTTCTCCTTTTCTTTTGGGAAGAAAAGCTTTTAGGGTCTCCAATCTCTCCTCCCCCCCCCCCCCCAACCACTCACGTGGCTTGTTCTCAAGACTCATCTCCCACACAAAGCCTTTTTCCCTATGACTTTAACAAAAATATAAATTTAATAGGATGGGG
Source organism: Melastoma candidum (assembly GCA_023653495.1). Classification (NCBI taxonomy): domain Eukaryota; kingdom Viridiplantae; phylum Streptophyta; class Magnoliopsida; order Myrtales; family Melastomataceae; genus Melastoma; species Melastoma candidum. The sequence continues at coordinate 1,942,487 of CM042887.1, forward strand.
ACTTTTCTTCTTCTTCTTCTTCTTATTGTTATTTAAAATTTTCTTTTTGGGTGAAGTACTCGTTGAAGTCTAAGTGAAACAGAAAGGCACCTTCTTCTTCCTCTTCCTCAAGGATTGGGAGGACCCCTTCCCAAAAGAAATTTCCAATTTAATGATTAGGGCTTGTGGGGTTTCCCACCCCCACCCCGCTATGAATTATTGCATGTTTTATTAAAAATTCAATGCAAGAAAAGTCAGTGAATGTTCTGAAAATGAAAATCAATTTGCTCCAAAGTGTATATGACATGTTACCACACACTTGCCCCCATTTCTTTTCCCTTTCCTAAAGAGGGTTCTTCTTGGGTCATGGCTCATGTACCAAAGATACAACAGTGCCCCCCCATATGCATCAAAACTTTGGACAAGTGTTGGTCACCTTGGTTCTATATCGTTTGTTCAAACTGATGGGGGCACATGGGAGACTAAGATATATATATTTTAGGTTTTGGGGGGTGGAGGGGGGATGGCTTTTCTTCCCCTAAAAGAGCAAGCATCTCGATCTGAGCCAAAAAGATGAAGCCCTAGCAGAGAAAAAAGTTTGATCATATAGTAGAAAAAAAGTTGGGATGGAAAGGCAATTATGTATTAGGAAAAAGGAAGAAAGAAAGGAGAAGAAGGAAAGGGAGTAGTAAGAAAGGAGGAGGAGGAGGAGAAGAGAACCAACAGCCCACGCTTCTTGTCTGAAAAGTTGATTGCCATAATTTGTCCTTGTAAGAGAAAAGGAGAAGGAAAAGGGGGACTAGAACTACTATTATTTCATGTGACATATATTGTCCCGATCTTGTTTGCAAGAAGATGATGATGATTATCCACCCTCTATCAGAAAAAAAGGAGAAGAAGCCAAGCACACCCAAAAGAATGAACAGTCAATAGTGTAGTAGTTGGGCGAGGTGGCAATTGGCAACACCCGAAAAGGGAAGAGCGAGCACAAGCACAAGTGAACAAAAACACATCTCAAGCTAAATAAAATAATTCATTCGGGCATTGTTTCTTTCGTTCCGGTGATTTTGTCATTGTCTCCTCGTGGGTTGGCTCCATCTTCATCAATTTGATTGTTTCTTTTTTTTGGCGCCGGAGGGGGGGGGGATTCCTTTCTTATCAAAATCCTCCCTCCCTTCCCCTTGTCCTAACAATCATCATGTGCATGTCCCAAGCAGATTAACATTACCTCACTCCAGTCATATTTACACCAAACTAACGTGGGGTCTCTCTTTAGTTAAAAGGAGGGTCACTTATCTCTGACCCACAAAAAAAAAAAAAAAAAAAACCATCCCATCCCATCCATTTCCATTATCCCACAGAGTATCAACTGTTTGTTTGGACGAAATCGAAATTTCTTTTTCGATAACGATGGTGTACGAATCGAGAAAATAGGGGTGTGTGTGTGGATAAACAATAGTGGATGGATAAAGAAACCGAGACGCAATTTGGCACAACGTCTTGTCTTTTTTTTTTTAAAAAATTTTGGGGGGTACAAAAAAACAAGTCATATCGTGGCGGAATGCATAAAGCCAAGTGGGAAGAAAAACCAAAGGGAAACTTCATGAATTGAATGGAGGTTGAAGAAAATTCCGACAACGTAAGTTTCCTACACCGTCGTCTCTCAAAACAGACAATGTTTGTGGTTGCTTCGCGGTTGTGTGTGTTGGTTGTATATCTCTGCCTTTTTCATTTTCATTGGGATCTCATCTCATCTCTCTCTCGTGTCATATTCTTCTTCTTGGGACCCTTTTTAATACTCCATTTGTCACATTCCCTTTTGATCACGACAGCCTAATAATACTCCACCAACCCCACAAGAGAAAAACTCCCACAACTAGCTGATAATAACAATACATTTCAGCAGACTTGGAACAACAGTGCGTTTTGATTTATAGAGACCCTTTACTCACTCCTTTTTTTTTCTTACAATTTGAGGTTTGGAGAATCAGTAAATGGAAAGAGTCTCATATTGTACTGAACTACTACTTCCCCAACATTCATTCAAACCCCCGAAAATTGATTACCACCCAACAAACATCATCATCATTTGCAACGACGGAAAGGGTTACATGTTGTCATAATCCCATATCCTTTTGTAATGCAAATTGAGATGGGGTTTGACTCTGATTTCCAGGGGCAAAGGTCTTAGATCTATCGTTTCTTTCTTCGTAATGCAATGCTGCCTCCTAACTAAATACAGCAGATTTTTTTAACCATAGGTTAAACGAGGGGAAATGGAAAGGGACATGAATAAAAGAAGGCCGGGGGGAGGGTCCAATCCATTTGAATTCTTCTTATTACAAAGAGACAAGACACCAAACAAATACAAAGAACTCAAATAAATATGAATGACCAAGTAAATTTCTCGGACCCCTTTCTCTCGTTGCCGACTAAGGCCACATCGAGACAAACAGGATCAAAAATCAAACACTGACGTGAAATAATAATAATAAGATAGAAAGAGTTGAATTATGGTTTCCTTGGAGGGGGGGGGGGGGGGCAATGGGTGTATTTGAAACATCCCCCATGCACCACCATCAGCACCTGTTAATATTTTTATTTATTTATTGAGTTTGCTACTACTAACACAACATACGCCCTCTACTTTCCCATTAAGAAAACAGAATTGCAAAAAGTTTTTTTAACTTTTTGTAAAAAACAGAAAAAAGGGAGGAGAAAGAAGGAATCGGGATGAAAAAGGGGCCTTGAAGCTCTGATCACTTTACCATCTACTCTAATTCTTACTTAGACCATCCCCCCCATAATCTAACCGTCTTTTGCCGCCACGTGATGTTGTTTTTCTAAAAAATTAGCCACAAAAAATAATGCAAACTCATCAAAACAATTGAGAAATTTCATGACATGAGCATGCAAAGGATTTATCATCATCATCATCATCACTGTTCGATTGCTCACTCCAACCCCCACTATTTTTTATTTATTCATATGTTTTGTTGGGGGGGGGGGGGGGGGGGGGAGGTATCAATGTCCAATTGGCTTTATATCCTCCTCTATCCATCCATCTATCTATCACTACAGTACCAAGAAGACAAGCACAAGCACACATCTTCAATTCTTTTTACTACCATCTGTTGTTTTCCTTATTGCCTTTGGGGGGGAAGTACAATAAAAGGGGGTGTACAGAAGAGAGAGACAGAGAGAGAGACTTCACAACCAGAACTCACAACACACCTAAAACGAATCATCATCATCATCTCATACGGAGGAGTGGGGTGGGAGGGAAGCGGAGAAAGGAAAAGCTCTGAAGAAGGAAGGAAGGAAGATAAGGCTTAGAAAGTAAGGAAGGTTATATTGCTTTTCTTAGCTCTTCTATTCCTCCTCCTCCTTTCTTTCTTCATGCCTGTCTCTACCTCCTCCTCTTCCTCCTCTCTACAAACTATAGCCCATCCCACTTTTTATAAAAAAAGAAGAGTAGGACCCCCAACTCAAAAAGCAAAACCCCTTTTCCTTTTACAAGGAAGGGGGGGGGGGGGGTGTGTGTTTTGTGTTGAATTCGTTATTGATTTAGCACGTAACCCTCGATCATATAATTAGGGGGGGGCTGTGTGTTTCTGTGTTTAGAGAGTGGGGGAGAGGATTGCAGCAAAGCGCAAAAAAAGGCAAAAGAAGAAGAAAACTCCTCAACTCTCTCTATCTCTTTCACTTCATCTCTTCTTCTTCTTATTCCTCTGTTTTTCCCACCCTCATTAGCTTTTAGGAGATGATGATGATCCCAGGTACCATTATGGGAATCAATTCCACTCCTCCAAATCTCACTACTACCACTAATACAACGACAACTACTACTACCACGACCACCACCTCTTCCTCCGACCCTCCTTCTTTCCCTTCCTCCAACCCCAACAAGCGGAAACGAAGGCCCGCCGGTACTCCTGGTAATTTCCATTCCCCGACCGAATTTGTTACCGGTATTATCTTTCTTGTTTATGGACAAGATTGATTTATTTGTTTAACTGTTTCATGGGAATGTTGTTGTTATTGTTGTCTAAATGATTTTTTTTTTAATTTAATTTTCTAATAATGAGAAGATCCTGACGCGGAGGTGGTTTCGCTCTCGCCGAAGACGCTGCTGGAGTCTGACCGATACGTGTGCGAGATCTGCAACCAGGGGTTTCAGAGGGACCAGAACCTGCAGATGCACCGAAGGCGGCACAAGGTACCCTGGAAGCTCCTGAAGAGGGATAGGGACGGGGTAGACCCCACGGCAGCCACTCGGAAGAGGGTGTACGTGTGCCCGGAGCCGAGCTGCCTCCACCACGACCCGGGCCACGCCCTCGGCGACCTAGTCGGGATCAAGAAACACTTCAGGAGGAAGCACAGCGACAGGAGGCAGTGGGTTTGTGAGCGGTGCGGGAAGGGTTACGCGGTCCAGTCGGATTACAAGGCTCACCTCAAGACCTGCGGCACCCGCGGGCCATTCCTGCGATTGTGGCCGAGTCTTCTCGAGGTATGAATCCCATCTCCCTTCATCCCCAACTCACACTTCCGATCGAACGTCACGCATGTTTTCGTCCGTTGTCTAGTTCGTATCTTCTCCTTTACCACGACCTCAAGCTTCACCCTCTTCATCATTTAGTGTTATTTCCACCTTCAAGACGATGATGACGATCGATTGCTGTCGTTTCTTTATTATTATTATTATTATTATTATTATTATTATTATTATTATTATTATTATTATTTTCTTTCTTTCTTTCTTATGCTTTGACCCAATGATTGGTGTATTCGATCGATGCAAAAAAAAATCAGGGGTCGTGATAGAAACAAAGTTAGACAATTTTTTTTGGCTGTGATATTGATTTTGATGGCGGGTTATATCTTGAGATAAATGGGAATATGATTGAACCTTAAAGTTTTGTTTTATTTCGACCACGAGACTGTTCTCCAACAGAGTAGGGAACAGTGGTTTGTTTGTCCCAGTGGCTGTTCTTGTCGAACCACCCCCACACCTTCTTCTTCTTCTTCTTCCTCTTCCTCTTTCATCTGGTCGTCCGAGATTATTAACCTCTTCAGTTTGATGTCTCTCCAAGTCGTGTGATCACAACTGAGTTCTAGAGTAGAGGACTAGGATAATCATAAGTACACTAGTTTTTTTATGATTTTTCATTTTATTTTTCCAAACCCCATTTGTGGGACATGATTAGATCAGGGTGGTGATGATATATGAAGTTTTTATTTTATGGTTAGGGTGGAGAGCTTCATTGAACACCAAGATGCTTGCAACATGGGACACCTGAAATCATCGTCCTCCAACAACAACAACAACAATGACGACTCCCCACAGAAGTTGAAACCTCGGTGCTTGTCGAGAACAACAGCTTCTAGCCCTAGCCCTTCTAGCGACACCAACAACATTAACAGCACCGACGCCAATGCCAAGTCTCCCAGGAACTGGTGGCCTCCATTACCACCATTGTCATTACAACCCATCACCTTGCCCAACCCCAACAACATCTTCAGGACCCTCATTGCGGAGAGGAACGTCGCCGTCCTCCCCCAGCCTACCACGGCGGACGACTTCCACAACCTCGACCTCCAGCTCTCGTCTTCTTCCCCCAGCCCCATCTCGAAGATCCCTACCCCTACCAAGAAGGACGAGCGGTTAGTACCCCCTACTTCTACCCGGTTGAGGCTCTCGATCGGGGGATGCGACCCCGGGGACGATTGCGAGGGGCAGGAGAAACCCTCCTCGAGGAGAGATGGCCTGCCATCACCGGAGGCCTCGGCGACGGCTGCGGAGAAGGCGTACGCGGATGAGGCTAGGCGACAGGCAAGGCGGCAGATCGAGATGGCGGAGAAAGAGCTCGCGGACGCGAAGCGGATGAGGAAGCAGGCGCAGGCGGAGATGGATAAGGCGGTGGCGATCAAGGAGAGAGCGAGGGAACAGATCGAGAGCCTAGTCCTGGAGATCACTTGCAACGCGTGCAAGCAAAGGATACAAGGTAAGGAGCTGGCGGCGGCCTCGTTGGCCCCTGAGGAGAACTCGTTGGTGTTGAGTTACTTGTCGTCGGCAGTCACCGAAGGCGAAGTTGATGATCATAATGGAGTGCAAATGTAAGTGATCAGAACGCTGCTTGTAACTTCATAAGAAAATGTTTGGCTTTTTGAGGTCCGGGCGGTTCGTTCTTACTTGGAGTCGAGAGTCGACGAGTGGCGTATATTCTTGAGATGTTAATGCTTTTCTTTTTTATTCTTTTGGTATTTATTTGTTACTTAAAATAAGTTTCTGTACAAGCTTAAGCGCATATACATGTATAAAAGAACACGTTTCTTAATCCAAGTTGTTGTTACTGACCAAACGAAGTCGACTACGACTACGAGCAATGCCCTTCGACTCTGCGGCCGAGGCACTAGAGCACAGACGGACGAGCGGACTGACGGACGATATCTTCTCCGTGTCGTGGGCCGAAAAGAGGTCGCACGAATTGGGGATCGTAGAGATCATCATCGATCGGGAGAGTGATGGAATATAACATAACTCAATCAACCCACCACCCCAAACAAAACATATAAACGCATGCCCTTGTACTTGATTTGAGCAAAGGGCTTTCTATCCATGGATGATGGGTTTGGTCATGGTTTCTTCCGGGGGGGTTACACACACACAACACTTTTAAATGCCAAGTTTGGATCTTCTCCCTTCTTCAACGGAAGGCGAGAGATTCAAATGGAGAAGTTTGATTCACGGAAGTCCACCTCAAAGTGGAGAGATCCAAATGGAGAAGCTTGATTCACGGAAAATGATGAGTTCAAAGGAAATAATCTACACTTCCCCTTACTTCCTCCCCCCCACACAACACGTACAGTTGTAACAATAGCAATGACTCTGCATGGTTTTCAGTGCCCGCTGTAGCTGTAGCTATTATATATATATATATAATGGCATCTTCACCACCCCTCCCACCCATTGAAGAACAAACAGAGCTGATGGGTTTTTACTTTTGTTTGTCTTTTTAAAATGTTTTTTTTTTTGTTCTGACAGTGCGTAAAAAAGTTTTGACAAGTGGGGGCAGAAAGCCAGGAGAGAAGGGAATTTTTGCCGGGCCTCTCCTTAAATTTTTCTTTTTGACTCTACTGGTACCAAAAATCTAGGAGACTGCACTGCACCCACCCATGTGCGCTTTGAATGTCTCTTGTCCGAAAGCAAGAAAGAAACATGACCTCCACCCAACCAACGTTTTCCGGAATCTCACCATCCTAAATAGGTCCGACTTTAAATACGGTGTTACACCGAGGTCGATTTAAAAAAAAAAAAACTCATTAAGAATATTTCAAGAAATATTTTTCCAAAAACTCTAAATTTCACGTCACATCAATATCGACGAATGTACTATTTGTTTTTTTTTTTGGGGGGTGGTAAAACATTACTTCCACCACTAACCGGAATTGGGCCATTCGTGGAGGCCCGTTAAAGCCAGTAGTGTGAATGGGCTTTTTTGGTCGGACGACTGTAAAAGGGCCTTAGGGATAGGCCCATCAGGCAGGGCACAGGACAGGACGGGGGGTTTGGGTTTCCTCTGCCCGGAGGCAAAAATCTAGTCTAATCTCGAACACTAGATTTCGCTTTACTGCCGACTGGGCAAAATCTTCTTCTTTTCGATTGTCTTTTTGTCTGTCTGTTTCTTTCTGGGGAGGATAGCAATGAATTGACCATTCGACACACAAACGGCCAAACCCAATAAATATGTCTTCCTTTTTTTTTTCTTTTATCACCAGCATTTGAATGATTCAACGAGATTCACTTGGCACCCCATCCTCCTTAACTTGAAAAAAGAAAAGAAAAATTTAAATGTAATTCTGGAAACCAATTTTCAAATAGATTAAATACGATAAAATAAAAAAGTAAAAGGCGTTTTAATATCTATCGACACGTATTGATGAGTAGTAGTAGTAGAAACAGCAAAAACAAACTCATGCGCCCCGCCCTTTTGTCCTTATCCAGCCTCTTCATTCATGGCGCCTGATATTTTCCTCCTCTTCATTGTCTTCCAGCAGCCCAATTCTTGTAGCCCATTCATCTTTGGATCCGCTGGCTCACAGGCGCAAAAGCGAAGGAACCGTCTAGGGTACGTTCCGACACGTCCCCTTCTTCTCTCTCCTCACCAGCCTCGTCCCCTTCCTCTATGAGTGTTTTTCTGTCTGGATCTTGGGTTCCTCCGCCGCTTCTTTTGTGGTATCATTTCGTTCGTGTTTTCTGGGTTCTGGGTATTCTTGATTTGGTGTCGCGGATTCGAGATCTGAGGTAAAGTTTTTGTCTTGTTTGCCTCGATGGTACGGAGATCTGGGGGAATGGAGGTAGTTTCATTCGGTGCGAGATCTTTGTGGTTAGCTTGCGGCGTGTTATGTTTTCCTGGGGGTTGGGTTTCTTTTTTCTTTCATCTTGTTATGTTATTATGCTTAAGTTTTCTGGGTCATTGTGATGGTTTAGATTTAGACTTGGGTGTTTCTGTTGCGGGCATTTCGGGTGCATGATTGGTTCCTATTTTGGCATTGTAGGGATTTGTTGTCTTTGAGGATGTCTGATATGGAATGCTTGGGTTGAGCCTACCCCGGGAAGGAAGGGAAAGGTTTTGCTTTCTGGTTTTGTTGGGGGGTGTCCGGTTCGAGTCCGTAGTTTGGGGAAGTCGGAGATGGATCGGGATGATAGCTTGAATATGCGAAACTGGGGCTATTACGAACCCACGCCGGCATTTAGATGTCACATGGGCCTTCAGCTCATGTCGTCATTGCCAGAGAGGTCGTTTCTAGACAGCCGCACCGCTTCCGTCATGGCTGCTGCTAGTGGGAATGGCAGTGGGGGTGGGGTCCCTTTCCACCAGAGGGATGTTGGTTCCTCTCACTCTTTGTACTCCACAGATTATGCAAGGGATCCCTGGCTCAATCAAAGGGACAAATTCCTTAATGTGTTGTCGGGAAGTAGCTATTCAATGTTGCCAGAAACATCGGTTGCACAGCATCACATGCAGCTGGATCAGCTGCAGCCTGATTTGGTGAAGAATGAGAGCAAAGTCAAAGTCGAAGAGGCAGTTGGCGAGGTGGATGGTTCTGGTCCGTGCCCCACTAAGAAGAGGCAGGGAAGCAAAGGCCCTAAATCTCCAAAACCAAAGAAACCGAAAAGGGGTTCCCATCCTCAAAGATCCGAGACCAACCCATCTGCTCCCCGGGTGCGATCCATCATGAAATGTACGGAACTTGTGATAAACGGGATCACAATGGATATCTCCAGCATTCCCATCCCTGTCTGTTCGTGTACTGGTGCAACTCAGCAGTGTTACCGCTGGGGTTCTGGTGGATGGCAGTCTGCATGTTGTACCACAAATGAGTCGAAGTATCCGTTGCCCATGAGCCAAAAGAGGCGCAGGGCTAGGATAGCCGGCAGGAAAATGAGTATTGGAGCATTCAAGAAAGTTTTGGAAAAGCTGGCTGCTGAGGGTTATAACTTTGCTAACCCAATCGATCTGAAGAGTCACTGGGCAAAGCATGGTACTAATAAGTTTGTTACCATCAGGTAGATTTTCTTTTCCAAGACATCACACTCAGCCATACGTTGAGTCGGGCTTGTTTATCATGTACATACTGACGAGTGGCCTGAAGCAGGAGCAGTGATGATGGGTTGGTTGTAGGCGATCAATCATTTCCTTTCTTTCTTACTAAGTTTTGGGTCACCGCCTTTGTTGCAGTGCTCGGGGAAATGTTTTTTCTATTTGTTAAGAGATGTTAATTTTTTTTCTTCTTATTTAACATTATGGATAGTAGCTGAGTTTTTTTTCCCGTTGATGAGCATTTAAAGAAGCTACTCTTTTTTTCTGTGCTGAATGAATTTTAGCAGTTATTCTAAGGGGATAGCTTAACGAAAATAGAATAAATCACGGAAGAATGAAGAGAAAACGAATAGAATAAAGGGAACGATAGAAAATTCTAGGATTTATAAGAAAACCTTAAGAAATTCTTAAAATTAGATAATAGGTAAATAACAATTGTTTTCTTTAGAAATCCTAAGGTCTTATTTATACTAAAAAAGAAAATTTTAAAATATTATTATTATGATCATGCATCAATCTCCTCGGGTTGGAAAAGTTCTCAACTCCGGCGCGAAAACTTCGACAATCTCCGCATAAATCTCAAGAGCAATCTTCTTCAATTCTTCTTCAGCTATCCAGGTACTTTCCGTCGCTGGCTTTCCCAACCATTTCATCAAGAATCTCTTGTATTGATTCCCTCTCCTTGACTTAGCCTCCTCCTTCACATCTAAAACATCTTTAATAGCATCCTTTATGACCTTTGGAAGTTCTTTGATCTGCTCTTGGACAACATAACCTTCATCAGCTCCCACAAACTCATACAAATCTGAGACATTAAAGACCGGACTGATCTGTAGCTCAGCAGGTAGTTCTATCACATAAGCATTCGAACTTATCTTCTTCACCACCGTACAAGGTCCAAATTTCCTCGCTTTCAGCTTGTGGTAAGTCCCCTTCGGAAACCTCTCTCTCTTCAAGTGCACCATGACCAGATCTCCAGCATTAAAATCTTTCACTCGGCGATGCTCATTAGCTGCTGTAGCATAGCTTCGTTGCTTGCCTTCAAAGTACTTCGAACATCTTCGTGAATTCGTCGCACATGATCAGCAAAAGCTTCACCATCATCACTTACTCGGACATCCTCTGGAAGTGGAACTAGGTCGACAACATGCTGGGGTCGCAATCCATATGCAGATTCAAAAGGAGTTTTCTTTATGCTTCTATTTACTGAATTGTTGTAAGCAAACTCAGCTTGAGGAACCACAAAATCCCAACTCTTCACATTATTCCCAACAAGACATCTTAACAAGTTACCCAAACTCCTGTTCACAACCTCGGTCTGCCCATATGTTTGAGGATGACAGGTGCTGGAATATTTTAACTCCATGCCGAACTTCCTCCACAATGTCCTCCAAAAGTGACTCATAAATTTAACGTCTCGATCAGAAACAATAGACGTCGGTATGCCATGTAATCTCACAACTTCTCTGAAAAATAAATCGGCTATGTGAGTTGTATCACTTGTCTTTGAGCAAGATATAAAATGAACCATCTTCGAAAAACGGTCTACCACAACAAAAATTGAGTCATATCCCTTCGCTGTCTTTGGAAGTCCTATGACAAAATCCATACTTAGGTGAACCAACGGAGCTTCAGGAATGGGCAGCGGTGTATACAGTCCCATGTTTTGCGATGTTCCCTTGCCAAGCTGACAAGCAACACATCTTTGAATAATATTGCCCACATCACGATACATCTTCGGCTAGAAATATCGTTCAGCCACCATTGCCATAGTCTTATCCCTGCCAAAGTGTCCTCCAAGCCCACTACCATGTAGCTCCCGAATGACTTGCTCACGCAAAGAACAATTGGGGATGCAAAGTTGGTTGCCCTTGAACAAATAACCTTCATGTAACCTATAAGGTAACAACTCTCTATTTGAACCTCCCTGTAGCTTTGTGAACATGGAACCGAAAAAGCCGTCGGTCTGATATTGGTTCTTGAGCTCCTCAAAATCAAGAGTCTGGGCACTCATGATTGTTATAATGAAGGATCGACAACTCAAGGCATCAGCTACCGTATTCAACTGTCCCGACTTATACTTCATAGTGAAATTAAATTCATTTAAGAATGAACTCCACTTGACATACTTCCCGCTCAATTTCTTCTGGGAGTGTAGATAATGTAATGCCTGATGATCGGAGTATACAACGAACTCACGATAAGCCAAATAATGCTGCCAGTGCTGAATGGAACGTACCAACGCATAAAACTCTAGATCATAAGTTGAATAGCGTTGTTTTGCATCAGATAGTTTCTCACTGAAGAACTCAACTGGCTTCCCGTCTTGAGTAAGGACAGCCCCTACACCTTTCTTAGATGCATCACACTCTAAAACAAAGAGTTTATCAAAATCAGGCAATGCAAGAATTGGAGCGCTGCTCATTAAGGACTTCACATGTTCAAAAGCTTTGGCTGCTGATGATGTCCACTCAAAATTTTCCTTCTTCAAACATTCTGTTAATGGGCTCATGACATAACTAAAGTTCTTGATAAACTTCCTATAGAAAGATGCTAGCCCATGAAAACTCCGAACTTCTTTAATAGACGTAGGTGCTGGCCACTCTATTATCGCACGCACCATTTTCGGATCAGGAGCCAAACCTTTATCAGAAATAATGTACCCGAGATAAAGAACTTCACGTTCCATAAACGAACACTTCTTTAAATTGATGTAAAGCTTCTCCTGAGAAAGAACATCCAGCACATGGCGCAAGTGAATCAAATGATCTTCTTCTGTCTTGCTGTAAATCAGGATGTCATCAAAGTAAACGACGACAAAAGTCTTCAAAAAAAGGCTTTAGTACATCTGTCATGACACGCATAAACGTGCTAGGTGCATTAGACAACCCGAAAGGCATCACCATCCACTCATAGAGTTCATCCGGTGTCTTGAATGTTATTTTCCATTCATCACCAGCCCATAACCTTATCTGATGATAGCCGCTTCTTAAATCAATTTTGGAAAATACCTTCGCGCCAACCAACTGATCAAGCATATCATCCAAACGTGGAATTGAAAAACGATACTTGACGGTTATTTTGTTTATTGCACGACTATCCTCGCACATCCTCAAAGAACCATTTTTCTTTGGCGTAAGTAAAGCTGGGCATGCGCATGGACTTTTACTCTCGCGCACCAGCCCCTTCGATATGAGTTTATCCACCTGTTTTTGCATTTCGGCTCGCTGTTTTGGGGGCATGCGATAGGCTGCCAAATTCGGTAAAGGTGCACCAGGAACCAGATCAATGGCATGTTGAATACTTCTTAAAGGCAGTAGCCCCTGCGGTAACTCTTCGCTCACTAGCTCAGAGTATTCCGTCAAGATTTCTTCAATTGAGGGTGGAAACTGTGGTAGATCAACAGCCTGCTTGTGATCCATCATTCTTTCGAGTAAGGCATACATAACTCCAGCGTCCTGACTCTCAGCTTCAAATTTCTCAGCACAAAGAAACCCACTAACCTTGCTTGAACTCGGAGTTAACTCACTAGCTTCTTCCTTGAGAGGATGCAAAGTATACTTCTTACCCTCCTTATAAAAAGATTATGTGTTTGGTTTCGTACAGTGATCCATATCATGATCATAAAGCTAAGGTCGACCAAGAAGAATATTACTAGCATCCATTGGCACGACATCACAGAGAGCTTCATCATTCAAGTCAGAACCTAAAGAAAATTGTACCAAGCAACGGGATGTCACTGGTATCTCATTACCCTTTTTGAGCCACCTGATTCTATAATGATTTGGATGCTTCTCTAACGGCAACTTAAGCTTTTCCACAGCATCTTTGGAATTAACATTCTCCATGCTCCCACCATCGATAATCACATCACAGACTTTACCCCCATAAAGAACACGAGTCCTGAAAATGCTGTGTCTTAGCCAATCTTCAGCATCTATCTTCGCCGTTTTCATAACTCTCCTGATGATGAGTGATTCCCCTTGGACTGGATAAATATCAATCTCCTCATCCTCATCACGATATCCATCATAGACGGGGTCTAACTCCTCACCGAAATCCTCTTCTACTTCAGTTAAGTTCACCTTCTTCTGTGGGCATGCGTACGACGTATGCCCGTGCTCTCCACATGTGAAGCAACGTAGTTTAGAGCTACCACAAGACCAGATTTGGAACTTCTTTGAGCTCCAGGGTTAACCACAGCTTTGCCCTTGTCATTCACATCACTTCTATAAGATGACATAATCCCCTGAGTCAACCTAGATGGTCGTTGATCAACTCGACGTGGCTGATCAGCACTAAAACCTCTATCTGATATGCTATATGATGGTCGCCTAGCTCCATAACGTGCCACCTTCTTCTCAGCCATCAACGCATATTGTCGAGCATCCTCCATGTTGAATACACGAACCACACTCATCTCATCCCTGATGGATCTATTCAAACCTGCTAGATAGCGAGATGTAAGTTGCTCATTGGTTTCATTCAATCCAACTCGAATAGTCAGATTATTGAACTCCGCAGTATATTCATCCACAGATAGAGAGTTTTGTCTTAGGGGATGATACTTCTCATACAACTCCATACTGTAATCTGCCGGTAAAACATGTTTTCGCAGCTTACTCTTCATGTGCTCCCAAGTACTGATCTTTGGCTTTCCTTGTCGGGAACGCTGTTCTTCAACTCTCTTCCACCATTGAAGTGCAGCTCCTTTCAATTTCAACTTCACAAAGAGTACTTTTCTTGCCTCTACCATAGGCTTCCACTTGAAATAATTTTCAAGGCTAGTCTCCCAGTCAAGAAAATCATCTGCATGCATTTTCCCATGAAAATCAGCCACTTCAATCTTGATCCCACCACTGTTGAAATCTAGGGCACGAGTTAGCCTCTCCTCCAGTCCATCTCCTCCTGTGTTGTTTACAGGTCCGACTTCACGGAAAGGATTGTCTTCGATTTCATCATATTCATCCTCAATACTACCTTCCGGTATGTCTAAGGGGTTGTGGTTGCCTTCCGGAATCTCCATTCGGGCCCCCACGTGTTCCTGTCGCAGCAGTTGGACTGCTCGCGATATATCTTCCATCATACTTCGCATCTCAGCAAGTTCCGTTTGTTGATGTTGAACCCCTCTCCCACGGCCTCTACCACGATTAGCCATCATAAAACCCTAAACTCTAACCCTCGAGTAGAATTCAGGCTCTGATACCAATTGATGGAGTAGCGTAACGGAAATAGGATAAACCACGGAAGAATGAGGAGAAAACGAATAGAATGAAAGGAACGATAGAAAATTCTAGGGTTTGTAAGAAAACCTCAAGAAATTCTTAAAATCAGATAATAGGTAAATAACAATTGTTCTCCTTAGAAACCCTAAGGCCTTATTTATACTAAAAAAGAAATATAGCGTGATAAAATCTAAAATTTAATTATTATGCTCCTGCATCATATTCTCTTCATTTTGTGTTTATTGTCAAAGCCATAGTACGCACATTTACCTCATTGAACTACTAATATAGAATGCTGCATCATGTGAATTTTTTATCCTGAAAATTGCTGGGCTTTCCCAATGTGACGACTGAGAGTGACATGGTATTGAAGCTTGTCATGAAAGTCTCGATCCTCGGTGTAAGATCATTCTTTTGTCTTGAATAATATGTGTCATGCGGCGTTGATTGCCGACTCTTGTTACTTTATTACCTCTCGTTTAGTGTGATTTCTAAAGCCTTCAAGAATACTCTTTAGATGTGAAATTCTTTTACTTTTCTTACCAAAAAACTGTTCTATTCTTTGATTTTTCCAACAAGACAGGGTATTCGGGATATTTGATCCTCATTTAGTATAGTAAATGCATATTCGGTATAGCAGAATATTTGTGTCTCTGGTTAATTGCATGGGGAAGAACTTATTTTCGTTCAGTGGTGAGGCTGTTGTGGTTATTGTTCCTTCTTCATTATTCCTCGATATTTGCCCTGTTGTTTGATCCCTTGTGAGTGTGAGTCTCTACTTCATTCATTTCTTCATCCGTATTTTTTTTTACCATCTCACATGTCATGGGTCTACATAGAGGCAATTGGTGAGTGATGAGAAGAGAACATTGATCCAGTGTTCTGGACTCTTCTCACTTTTAAACTATTTTGTGGGATTCTCAAACAGAGTGAGATGATAGCTCTTATGGTTGCACTGATGTGATTGCTCCTCTGGTCCCCAGTTTGGCCATTTGATTCCTATGAGTTCTTAGGGAATAAATTCTAGTGATTTGCTTGCCTAATATGACTGATGTTCTGACTATTATTTGCATTTGACTCAAATGACCGAGTCCGCTTCGTTGCAGTGTGTGTGTATATACAACCTTTGGTGACTGGAATGGTATGACTAAGAAGAGTGATTGTCGTTGAAGGTCCCTCTTGTTCGTAGCTTTGGCGGCATTTGTTACAGTTACAAGCTTGTTCATTTAGCAATATAGGTGGGAAGGCTTGGATAGATTTCGAGAGCTCCATTTTACCGCCGGGGAAGCAGTGAGGTGATGCTTGTCTGGTCTCCTGGCCCGGACGCGAACATACCCTTACGGATCCTTACTGGGAACACTCGTTACTTGGCCATTTACTTGGCTCATCTAACTACGAGTCATGATGCCAGGCCGAACTTAATTCGCCCCAACACTACTGATATTTTTGCAGAGTCATGGAAAGTTGGACGTGCGAGTGGAGTTGTGTATTGTTGTTGGGAGGCAGAATAATGAGGGGTCTGTGGTGTGGTGTGGCGTGGGGGGATCTAGTTCTTTTGTTTGCATACAAAATACATTTAGAAAATAAATTTGAATAAAGAGAGAGGAAATGGACAAACTTAGATTTGATTGATGATGGCCCCTCCGTCTGATTGATTAAAAAGGAAAAAGAAATTTCACATGCAAATCCAAAAGCTGTTGCTGCAAATTTTGCTACTCACGGGCAGACAGCCAGCCAATTCGGGCACTCAAAAACAAAAAAAGTTCATGGCTATCCCTAAAAAGAACAACATGAACCCAAGAGATTCTTGTCCCAAGGGGAATTAGTGCTCCCCACAAATCACTGCCACATCTACTAAGATTCTGATAACCAAACAAGATAAAAGGGCTGCAGGGGGAGGGAGGAAACATTATCTGTTGTGTGTAATAAATCCAAAAAAAAAAAGAAAACATCTCCATTAGTCCCCACTCACACCCACCACCACAAACACACAAATGCCCCCAAACTCTCTTGAATAATACCATTCTCAATCAAATCAACGACGCCCCACGACAGATGTATAATCAAAATCCCCTCCCCCCCCCAAACAAATAGTAATTTGGTTTTGCCTCTAAAAAGTGCTTATTTAGCTAACTCTCACAAACATCAACAGGTAATGTGCTTATAAGCATAGGGAATCCGTACCTATCAGCCATTAGTGGATAAGATTAGGAAGAGAATGGTTTTGTCTGAACACATACATACAACGCAAGTCAGTCCCCGTTTGGTGCAAATTATTGGAAACATTTGACAAAGTAGTGGTAATAATGTAAAAATTGTGTGTGTATATATTGAATGTTCTTCTTCAATTGAATGAATTATACTAGTATTAGTAGGCGGCATACGAGGTGGGAAGAAGGGAGAAAAAGGACTAACAATGGAGGGAGATATCAACAACAGGAACGAGGTGTACAGGGAGTGCCTTAGGAACCACGCCGCCAGCCTCGGCAGCTACACGACCGACGGGTGCGGCGAGTTCACCTCCGATGATTCCTCCCCCGGAAGCCTCCAATGCGTGGCCTGCGGCTGCCACCGCAACTTCCACCGCAAGGTCGCCTACGTGACCACCAGCCCCCACGAGGTTGCTGGTGGAGGAGGGGGAAGCTTTAGAGGTCGTGGTGGGGTGATGGGAGGGGGAATGGCGGCGTGTGTCCACGACAACGTGATGGTTGAGCCCCTGGATTACGGCAGCGGATCCCGGCAGGTGAGAGGGGTTGATTATGGCTGGGAAGGCCGTGTGGTTTATTTACTGTCTCGTGCAATGCCGGAAAGATGTCGTTGCTTACTTTTTTGGTGTTTTTTTCCCTCAGGTGGTAGCGACGGGGGAGAACTCGATGGAGAGCGGTGGGAAGAAGAGGTATAGGACGAAGTTCACGATGGAGCAGAAGGAGAAGATGATGGCTTTCGCGGAGAAGCTAGGGTGGAGGATGCAGAGGAAGGACCAAGAGGACGAGATCGAGAGGTTCTGCGGCAGTGTCGGGGTTAGCCGGCAGGTGTTCAAGGTCTGGATGCACAACCACAAGAACTCCTCCCCTGCCAACTCCTCTGCCTCCACCGGCAACGCCTCCTCCCTCACCACTTGAAACAAATACCCCAAGTCATTCATAAAACTACGATGTTCTTGGTGTCTTGATTTTACGACAATTAGCGTGTTAATTAGCTTAAAACCCATCCCTCCTTCCCTCCTGTTTAATGGAAATCGTATGTTTCGATATCGACAGCGAAACAGTCTACAGTCGAAGAAGAACGATGAATCCCTGACTAGGGGGTCACTTGGCCAACATCATCCTGGCAAACTCCTCGTAGTTCACCTGACCGTCGCCATCCATATCCACCTCGCGAATCATCTCCTTCACCTCCTCATCGGTCAGCTTCTCCCCAAGATTCATCATCGCGAGTCGAAGCTGTTGCATACGGAATGATTCAATAAATACCCGGTTGAGTTAAGACAACGCGGGGAACTTCTGTGTACAGAACAGCGTACCTCGGCGGCGGAAATGAAGCCATCCTGGTCCTTATCAAAAACTTTGAAGGCTTCCTTCAGCTCCGCCTCAGACTCAGTATTGTCCTAACAGAGCAATCGCTTAGGAATAGAAACTCAGATCCGGGAATGCCCATCAAACCCAGATAAGATGGACGACGGCTAACCTTCAACTTTTGTGCCATCAAGTCAAGGAATTCGGGGAAGTCAATGGTTCCGTTTTGATTGGCATCGACGCTGTTGATCATATCCCTAAGCTCGGGCTCGGTAGGAGTTTGACCCAGAGATGTCATCACGGCACCTAACTCTCCGGTAGCAATGCATCCTGCGGGACAGCGCAAAACATTCTTTAGTTCTCTTCAATCCAACTCCTATTCTAAGCACCATTTCCATTTCCATGACATCCCTCCCAAAGGGATTCTTTCAGCAACTTCCAATCCAAGACATGCGAACCCAACACGCATCAAGATCAGGGAGGCCAGGGACGCTCAGAAACACAAGAAAGATGGTGACGAGAGAGTACCGTCGCCATCCTCGTCGAAGAGGGTGAAAGTTTCCTTGAAATCTGCTATCTGTTCTTCCGTCAACTGTTCTGCCATGAGAAGCCGAATCTCCGAAACACTTGTATTGCTCCCGGAATCCTTCCAATACGCTATCCTAAGCTGTTCTTAGTAACGATCGTTGACTTTTAGTTTTGCAACTTCCAACAGAGGTTGACTTTTGACACCGCCTTCGTAATTAACATGTTCAACGAGGGGCTTCGACATCACCAAAATAGTACATAAAACCTCCACCTTAATTGTCCAAAATACAGGGATCACATGCGTCACGAAGTTCGATCGCTCTACCTGCCTCTTTCTCTGCACCTTGTAAGAAAACTCGCCCTCTCAGCTTTTTACGCGATTGTGGCAGCGTATGCGGAGAGCAACATGGCTCTTCCCAACCCCCCCCCCCCCCCCCCCCCCCCAATTGAAAGAAAAACAAAACAGCTCTGTATCTGCATCGGTTTTATCCCTTTTTATGTTAACATTTGGAGTTACTCGGCGGAGCAGTGATCTTTCAACGCTAGGGCCGCTGCTCTGTACCATGTTGCCACCGCCATCGCGCCTGGATCGGGTACGACTGAAAGAGTATCTGCAGAGATGTAGCTCGAACGACCTGCCTGTGCTTCCATATGCATAGTCGACTCAGCTCCTGCCAATGCGGCTTCCGACGAGAGGACAAAAGCATTTAATGGGTCATCACCTGCATCTAGTCTCTGCCAAAACGAGCTAGGTCAGTTATGCATCCAACTTCCGGATTAAATGATACAGTGGTCGAGTCAGCCAAAGACAGTGCCCCAAGTGCAAGCGAACTTTATCAATATCTTTTAATGATGAAGTGTGGATTACGACATTTGAGGAATTTATCAAATTGGTAATGGAAATGACCTCTTTAAGAGCCGTAGATGCAGGGATGAGGGCATCTAGCATTGTGCGGAAACCGGCACGAGCTCCACCGTATTTACTGACAGCATCAATAGCTGCCTCGAGCGTTTCTGCCCCTGTATTGAAAACATTTAGGAGAAGTGTGGAAGTATCAGGAATCATGGATCATATCACATCGCATCCCCCTCACATTGTTTTGCTGATATTTCTGTTTTTCCGTTTGATTTCAGTTGTGCATAGGCAGCCTTGCAGAATATGACATATCTGGAAAAACATCGGCAGGAAAAGAGCAAACAAAATATCAAATGAAAAGGCTCTTGTAAAAAGGAAATGTGCACATTGATCGATCGCCAGAGAGCATTAAGGCAAGCAATGTTACATAATTCCACTAGTCCCTCCCATTACTCTTCTCAATGATGAACCAATTTCGCTAATTGTTTCAGCTGTGTCGTTCAAAGGATAACTGGAAGAGAAAATACACATTAGAGTGGAAATCAGCGACAGATGATGCCAAACTTACAGTCGACGCCAAAACAAGCATATCTGTCCAAACAGATAAGGCCGAGTGAAGAAAACTTACTACGTTTTCAGGTCTTCAAGAATGGCGGTTGCTCCTTTATACATCTGTCATGGCATGACAGATTAACATCATCAGACGGACTTGTTGCTAGCAAATCATGCTATGTTTTGCGCACAAAAAGAAAGGAGGAAAACAAGACTCACAGTTGATCCACAATCTCCATCACCTACTTTGCCATCCCATTCATTCAAACTGTCCCTAAGCTGGATGATCGAGTTAGCAGCTGCTTCTATGGTCAATTCCAGAAGGCGCGCTTGTTCAGTTAGCTCCGGCGGTCTACTTATTGACTGATAAAGCAATTGACATGGCAACATTTAGAAAGTCGAGAACCCCTTTACCTCAGCAGCATCAACACTTCAGCTATTAATTCAATCTCCACAGATAACAGAAGAATCCATAAAAAGGAGAATTGCCTCATTTTTAAATTTAATGAATATAATTCATAACATAACAATGTCAATGAATTTCACAGCCCATTTCAGTCCTGGCTTCATCGACCATCTAGTGCTAGCTCCAATAGTATCTGCAGATACTAAATGTCCATATTTTACAAGCAGCAAGTACGGCTAGAACAAGATCAATTTGACTCGCAAAAGTTCTTCAAGCAAATATTTTGAGTAAACAAAGCAGAGCACTTAAACAGAAGAACAACGCACCTCGTCTCCTTTTGTTGTGTTAGAAGATGGCATAGCAACAGGAATCTTGGCAAAGGGACGAATGCCTAATGACAAAATTATAATTGAGAACACAAACACGGGCTTTGGAAAAAAACTAGTATTTCTTAACAAAACCATTCAAAACGTAAATAATTAAACATCACCAAAAATGAAAAATCGTGTGCATGCATACCATCAACAGCAACAGGCCAATGTGGAGCCCTCGTAGGAGCATCCAAATATTTCAAAACCGACTCCTCGGATTTCATGATTGTCAATGAGAAACCTAACGTCAAAATAAAATAAAATGATTATTGTTATCTAAGTGCTTCCGCAGGAAAAAATGTTCTGTGGAAATAATATACAACGAACCAGCCATATCAAGAGAGGTCATAAAAGATCCGGTATAAACCCTGTCCACAGCTAACCCATGCTCAAGCTGCAACTTAGGAACCGCTTTTCCAGCAGCAATCATCAGTTCCATCAGTGGGGTTCCACCTAACCTAAATTGGCAACGATGAATGTCATTACTGGAAAGGCCTTGTAAATCTTCACTACGAAAGAAGGTAATCAGCTACCAAGATCACAACAATTAACCACATGATACCATTATATAATATAGAAATTAGAATCAGCAATTACACTACATAATTGATAATATGAGCTTTCAATTGGAATCAGCAATACACAATTGTAAATGAATATGCTTCCCCAAAGCCTCTAGTATCAAGGTTTGACAAACTTTAGAGACAATATATTCAACACCATTTTCTAATATTCACACGGACTAAGGGGTATTGTAGTTGACACTTTTAAATAGGCAAATGCTTTCAAAGTTATTCAACTAGTCCATAACTTCCACATTTATTATACTGTTCTTTCTATAAAAAAAAAATCAATAAAAATCCAAAAGTAGACTTACCCGTTCACCAGTAGCACCACTCTATTACCACGTGTGATAGGAACATAGCCAGTTTCCTGCAAATATTCAGGAAATCCATAAGCTGTATACTATGACTGGCTGTCTCAGTGACCTACCAATGATGTGGGTTACATAGTTGTGAATTAAAAACATTACTCCAGCCAATGAATATATGCTTTATGCGAATAAGGAAAACACAATGTCTCCACAAGATAGGGGCTGAAAAGGGGGAGTGAGCAAAGGTATCTTTCAACTGTATATATTGACCCAAGGTAAATGTATAAATTACAGAAGTAAATGTGTTGTTGCCTATATGGAAATATAAAATATTTCATACGAACTTTCCAGACTTAAAAAATAAGCTCAACACAATTTGCTGCGATTTAGTAAGACCAAAGAGAAAGTGATCTATGTTCCTACCACTTCCATTTTTCTATCACTTTTTCAAAGAGGTTAAAAGGCTAGCATGCCTCAGTAGTCAGAGTGTCAGACACCACATTTTCTCAACCACTGGCATTGGAAACCAAGAATCAAAATCCCAAAACTTAAAAAGAACTAAGTAGTCACTACTGTTAGCATATCTCTTCTCTATAAGTGCAGAAGTAACAAGTTTACCAAGCAAACAAATTGCAAGTTGAAGCATAAATCAATGGTATCAGGACATACGGGAGATAATATCTGCTGAAGAACATGAGAAACTATCACATCCACGGGCTGAATGTCAGCAACGGCGGCACCAGTCTCCCCATGCTGAAATAAATGTAGAGAGCTATGTGAATAAACCAAGCGGAGTATTCACATCTTGGTACGAGAACAGGGACCATGAAATGGTAGACTGATATATTAGCAGAAAATTACTCGTAACTGTAGGAAATATAGTCTCTAATAAAAAATCTCGAATGCATCAAAGACATTTTCCTAGCAAGTCTACATGAAACCATGTTAAACAGAGGCACGGAGATTTTTCAATTCTCGGCTTCCACATTTTCACGCACATGAAGAATTGCTAATATAACTTACAATTCCAAGCCCCAGTTCCATCTTTTCTGGGCCCAAACGATCTGATGTAACCTGTCCTGGGATTGTACAAACAGATAATCCGACACCCATTGTTCCAATCATTTCAGAAGCACATTTGGCTTCAGCAGCAACATCAGAAAGTGAAAGACCAGCTGAAGCCGCAGCTCCAGCAATCTGTCCCACAGTGACAACATTAAAGGAACAATGTGAATAAGTAAGCGACAAATTAAAATTATTGCATTTCTCTACAATGCGAAAAAGTGGACTCGCCCACAGATGTAAAGATAACCTTGTTAACCAGGACTGTGCCAGCCAAACCTCTCCTTCCTACTATGCCTCGTCGAGGAGGTAAAGCACAGTCATCCCCGACAATCACGGTCTACACATCCAACCATAGCTGTTATTACAACCCAGCAAACTCATGGTTACAACAATTAACAGTTGACGTGGAAATCAGCCAATAGCATACCTCCACTTTATAGCCTTCAGATTTAGCTTGCTCAGCTGCCAGACCAAAGTTTAGACGGTCACCCGTATAATTCTGTTCAACGACAAGAGATCTATTCTCGGTCAAAGGGGTTATTTAGAGGTAAACTGATGTCGTCGTCTAAATTAGACAGTTAGAAGGCAAGAAACAATGACATACTAATTGCATGGTTAAAACTAAACATCAAAAGGAACCTTATGTTTACTAATCATTCAAAAGAACTTGAATAACAAGTTACCGTGACAACAAGAAGACATCCCATAGGACCGGTGACAGCTCGGATGCCCTGCGAGGATGACACATTGACCGTTAAGCTCTAGCACCAGTAAGATCCATAGCCAAGGAAAAGAAAACCATAGGGATTCTTGATAATGATAGACTAAGATGTATGTACAGCAAAAGAGACACTGATAAAGGCAAAGTGCCGATTGCCAAGAAATCATAAGTATTCCCAGGAAGATAATCTAGCCATCATGTAAACACAAATCTCTCTGCCTTGTCTAGCTTGCCAAGGATTCAAGAACATGCCCGACGAAACTATAAAATAATTTTTGTTTTAATGTTCAATCTTTATCCATGGCTTCTTCAAAAGAGGGGGATAGAACAAAACATACAGCCAAAATTGCATCAACAGTAGGAGATGCAAAAACATCCCCACAGATCGCAGCGGTAAGCATCCCTTCTCCCACGTAACCAGCATGTGCAGGCTCATGGCCGCTTCCTCCTCCTATGCAAAACGTGAGATATTGTAAAATCAGCAGCTAGGACACTATACTTCAAAGGGATAACCTAGTGGGCAACATTGTTACTGATGCAAGCGGGAAGATCAAAGGAAATACGCAACTACACAGAATTTATGACTATCTAAACAGGTGTAACAGCACCTGCAATCCAGGCCTATCAAATATTCCTCTTTAGGACACATTAATTTTCAAAGGAACCAAAAAATTTCCGTGAATTCAACACCAGTAATCCCACCAGTACCAGTCAGATGCCCTAACAGGTCGATCAAGTACAGTCTAATCACTGAATCTCGGTTTCAACGACTATAGCACCGATCGAGGATGGAATCTGAACCTGATATAACCGCAACTTTGTCGTAGGTCTGAGGCGAGACATCCGCACGCAAGACAACCTTAACCTGAAAGAAAATGAAAAAACAAGCAGTCCCATGGAAACCCAATAGGAAGTGTTCAAAAACAGAGTCCGGCGTTTAAACGGAATACATTCCGTAATGGATCAAACGGGACACCCAGGAAAAAAGCCCCAATCAAACCTCAGGGAAGCCATCCAAGTGCTGAAGTCCCGGGTAAGTCTCAACGAGACCCTCGATGTATTCCGTCACAGCATCTGCGGAAAAACCCAAAACCCACCCAACAATCATTACACATGCATTTTGCAACCCCCGAAAGAAATGAGAAGGAAAAGGGAAAAATCAAAACAAAACCAGCCAAGTAATAAAAGAAGAAAGGGGGAAACTTTGGAGGAAAAATGTAAAAAAGGGGGGAAGGGATCCCGTCTGGGTTTCTCACCCTTGGGGTCGTTGATAAGCTTCTTGGGATGGAAAGCCATTTGGGGGCAAGGAGAGTGAGAGAGATAGAGGGGGGGAGAAGAGGATGGGGGTCGGGGCAGTACTCTCTCCGTGCGACGGAAAAGGAAAAAAAGAAAAGGAAAAACGGGGATTCGTCCAAAGTAGTTGTTGGTTGATTATTGTTATATCACTTTGGTGGGTAATGCAATGGAATGGGACCGGCAAGCAGAGAAATCAGGGAAGAGGCAGAGGGTGAAGGCTGAGGAGGAGGAGGAGGAGGAGAAGAAATGCAGTTGATCATCGTCGTCGTTCGTTGTTGCTTGTCTGAACAAGAAACCTGGTCTTTTTCTCCCCTTCAATTTTCTTTTTTATTTTAATATATTTTATTCCCGCTCGGTTTCTTGGATTATCACATCTCATCGGCCCCATCCATCCAATCCTATCTCTTTTTTTAAAAAAATTAATTTAATTTTTCTTATTTTGTCGTTTTCCGTAGTTCCTCTTAGTTTTAGAATATGATGAGGTCACATCACATCACATTTCCTTTTTTTTTTTAAATATTTAAAAAAATGTTATAAATATATGAGATGTTATTGTTTGTTGTTGTTGCTGTGGGGAATGGAATTGGATTTATATCGGCTGCGTTTGGCCGCGTGTCTGGATCAGGTTTTGCCATGACATGACGACACCGGCTTGACTTCCAATCCAACCAAATATCTATCAGATTAAATAATATATATATATAGGTAGAGCAAAAACAAGGTCATATTATTTGGATGTTTCCCCGTAAGTTTTTACTTGTTGACTTACAAAATAATATCCGATAAATACGATGTCGCTTGTCAGGCACTCGTTGAAAAAATATTATAAATTTTCATGATTTTGAATGTTCGTGTAATTGAAAAATAGAATATGTAAATAAAATTATTAATTTTTTTAATGAAAAATAAAACGAATTTGGAACATTAAAAATGAAGGCAGATATAAATAAGAAAGATGGGCGGAGGGGATATTGGCACGGCTCAATCCAACCCTCGAGAACCAAAAAAAAAATGTCCTCCCCATTCGATCTTCGCGGTCTGATTGAACCGCACCAACACCCCCGCGCGCGTCGAATTAGGCAGAGCTTACGGAGTGGCTTACCAGTAACGCGAACCGACTTTCAACCGATGGAACCTCGTCAACGCGAGCGTGCGGAGAGAAACATATGAATCTGGGTATTTTGTTGACCAAAATTATGGTAGTCAATAAGTAAACAGAGAAAATAAATAAAAAATAATTTGCTAAGTACCAAGAAAACAACTTACAACTATTATAGAGTGTCTAAAACAATTGCGTACAAATAGGTTAACAATTAATAACTAATTTCACGTGAAAATATAAACAATTACTAACTAATAATCGTCACCCCGACGCATATCTACCACGAGGTGATTGTCCTAAAACTACCTATCGATTGACTACTACAACGACGTCACTATCAATGCTTCGAATACATTAGCTCCAGACGTTGATATACATTGTTGATACTGAAGGCGGTCGATAGAACTCTATCTTCGATCACGTTGTCCGTCGATCAGCACTTCCTCGGCCCGTTCTAGCATCGATTCTTATCCCGGCGAATACCTCTGTCGATCTCAGTATTCCACCAAAACTCATAATTGGAGGCACAAAATGTCGTTTACTCTGTAAACACGTATAAATAGTGAGGGGGACGAGGAGGTCCATCGGTTGATGGGCGTGCAACACTAAGCGTTTTACCTTGAATTGCCTTGTTGGATCTTGACAAATGTAAAGGAGAAATATTACGCCCGGCCAACAGCAGCCGGCTCTTGTTGGGCTAATCTTGAAAAAAGTCAGATCTTCTTTACCTTGTTTTAGGTCGTCGAATGTTTATGGTGGTAGGTCGGGTTCGTCGTGATAGTAATAAAACAGGGGGCCACAGCTGTGTTTGTGTTTGTGTGTGTGACAGAGATAGAAATGGAAAAAAAAGGCTTGATTTGGCCATAGGAAACACACGAGGCCATGACAGAAAGGAAATGGACACAGATGGCATTGGCAACTTTGGGATCCCTCCAAAGAATGGGGATCGATTTCGAGGGTCCTCTTCCTCCTTCTCTTCTTCTTCTTCTTCTAATTTTTGTCCGCCGAGTTGTGTGTTGTTTGGGGCAATTTATGTTGAAATGGAGAGAACATTGGATTTTATGGGGAGTCCACATTACGAAACATCATCTTTCAAAAGTTATTTACTTTTTCATCTTATCAAATGTGCTCTTAGGTATTCCCCTGCGTTAAACTTTTTGTTAAACCGAACCCACATAATCATCTCCGTCCATGTCAACCCCCGTACGAGAGGACCAAGATGCCGGCGGATCGACCTTCAAGGGTTTAGGGTTTAGGATTTAGGGATCTTTACGAGCGGCGAAAAAGATGAAGTACGAGAAGTAGCTAAAGTCGAGGAAGTTTGGTTACGACTAAGGTGAAGTCGGTCGATGATCATGTACTTACTCTTGCTACTCTAATTTTTTTTATTTTCTTTTCTTTAATTACAGTTGAAAAGTATTATCCATCAAGCGTATTTGTCAGATACCCAAATTTTAAAGCTATAAACGAATATTTTACCCATCAGTCAAATAAAAGAAATTCACCGTGTCTTAAGACTAGTTATTAGCCGGCGAGATGTAAAAGGCTAAAAGCGACGCGCTTAACATAAAGGAACAGGTAAAGAGACGAAACTACTTACAATGGTCATGAGGGTGTTGGAGATTGTCGTGGGATTTAGGGGGGGCTACCCGCCAACTGTTTGCTTAAATGCCAGCACCGAAAACAAGTAGCTCACCCGACAATCCCCTGCTTGTCTCACATTTTGATCGCCTTCTCTCTTGCTTATTGTCGGCTTTTGCATAATAGATTGGGATAATTTCGTGTGAGGTTTCTTCGTCTCGTAACATCATCACGGCATTTCCATTTCCATCTATTGCAGGCATTGACGACATTATGTGGCTTCTCATAGTCGCGTCGGCTCTCTCGTTCTGGCTCGCTTCGTTCATAGCCTGCGTGTCCAGAAAATCTCCATCTGTTTATAATGGTGAGAGCTAACGGTCAGGCCATTTGGTCCTGATTAGTTCACTGTGCAACCTTGGTAACGTACTTGTTGGGTCGTGATGAAACTTAGGGGGTCCCTTTGAGGGGAAGAATGTGCTGCTGGTTGTAGCCCACCCTGACGACGAGTCCATGTAAGAAACTTTCCGTGTTTTCCTGAGATGGTGGCATTGTCACTAATACTCTACGCAAAGGCGATGTTGCTGAACCATTTTGTTCTCCACGCAGGTTCTTTTCTCCTACCATACTTTACCTTACTACTAGAGGATATAATCTTCGTCTTTTATGCTTATCAACGGGTAATGTATCATGGACCTGTCAGCTCAAACTAATCGAAATAGTTTGCAATAGTTACACTCTACATTGAGTGCGGTGTCCTTCCCTTGATGTCCTGCATAGGCAATGCCGACGGAAAAGGGGACATGAGAAAACACGAACTCCTTAAAGCTTGTGCTCTCCTCGGGGTAGTTGTCTTATAAACATCTATTTCTCTTAATACTTAAGCATCCCCTAAATGTTCATAGTGTTTGTCTTCCATAGGTACCAACCGAGCAAGTGAAAGTTTTGGACCACCCAAATTTGCAGGTCTTCTACAGTGAGCTTTTCGTGTTCACATTTTTAAGAGTTCTTCTCTCAGGTTTCTCCAATTGAAGGTGTAATTCTTAGGATGGATTTGGCAATAATTGGGACCACAGCTTGCTGGCCAAGATTGTTAAAGAGGAAATTGCCAGCTGTGGCATCAATGTGGTAAAATATGCGATCTGTTGTTTGCTCTGAAATGTGTGCCTTAAACATATATGCTTCTTTCCTTTCTACTATTTCCGAGCATAGTTTCTTCAAATTGCAACGCTTTGCGTCCTATTATCTTATTATCCCTTTTATGCAACCCCTTAATGTATCAAAATCGAAATTCTCTCTTACAAGTTCTGCCTTTGCACCAACTGCTAGGTCATCACGTTTGACAGCTACGGAGTTTCGGGCCACTGTAACCACCGTGATGTCCACTATGGAGTTCGGTAATTTTCATATTGTTTGCAAGTTCTCATCAAACTCGTGCTTGAGCACCTAAGGCCTTTATCTGGTTATGACGGCATTAATTGTCCATATTTTTGCAAGTTCACTCATTCATCTGCTTGCACGGCATCATGTTTGTTCAGGAAGCTCACGCTCGAGTCATCGCACGGAGATATTAAAGCATGGGAGCTTGTGCGGTTCCGCTTATTTCCCTCACTTTTTTTACATTTGAGCTGGCTGTTCACTAGGTGTTACTAATTGTTTAATTCCCAGGCATGTGTCCCGTGTCTCCTCCTTTCAATTTACCTGACTTTTATGTTGAGTAGGTGAGCACGAACATCTTGCGCAAGTATATCGGACCCATAGATATCTGGACATCGATCTTGTACGCCTCTTCCAACCCAGCCAGATCAATACAATTGTTAACTAACGAGGATCCACGGAAGAGCTATGCGGCAATGTCGCTGCACGCGAGCCAGTGGGTTTGGTAGGCATCCAGGCCCTCCCTAAGTTTCTTCCCCAGAGATCAATATATTTTGATGTTTCATTCGTTTTGGCCAATATCCGCTGCTCAGGTTCCGCAAGCTTTTCATAGCGTTTTCCAGTTACAGCTACATGAACACCCTCCGACGCATCCATCCGACGGACTCGTCGCACGAGGGGCCACTCCCAGAAACAAACAAGGAGTTGTAGTGTTGCTTGAGGGGGACTTCTTTGCAGAGGGGATATTGCGCAATTCAGCCGGCGGGATAATACTGTGACTTTGGGAATTCCTGCTATTTTGACTGAGGATGGTCATGACATAAAAAATTGTGCGTGTAATTCGTCAAAAGGTTTGATTGGGTTCGCGATAATGATATTTATTGTCATCTAAAGTGATTTGATTCAAAAGGGCATTGCCGCCAACATGGTCGTCTTGATCCGTCCCTGTTCTGCTCGCTTGGCTTTCTCGTCGCTGATTCCGATCTTTGCTTTCTGTTTGGACGATTTTGTTGTCCCGCGATCATCGGCAGACGGTTTCGTTCTCTCCGTTCTGCTTTTCTTGTGGGTTTCTTCACTATTTTTGCACCAGCGTCAGATAGTGGATTTCGCCAATTCCTAAATTTGTTTCAGCTGTTGCTGGCATACATCAGCATGCCAAGCTATGACGGATTTGAAATGGATCAAGCTGCCGCACAACAGGATGCAAAGACTCTCTACAAGGGCGGGCCCTAACAGGCTTCTATGATGGCTGGGAGCGTGCACTGCGTGTAGTGTTCTGGTCTGATGAGGGCGGGGGGCGGGGCCTCTGATAGGTTTCTAGGATGACAGGGAACATGCAAAACACACTCGGAAATGGAAGGGGAGAGCTTATAACAAATGTAATGGTTGGTTGGATTTTGGTTGAGGTGGGAACTGGCGGGACCTGGCATTGCTGCTTTTGGTGCTGTTTTCTGCTGATTGGCTGGCCATGGTCGGCATCTGCTGGTTCCGATTGTGGTCCGATGTGGGACCAAGAAGCTGAGTCGCTTGTGGGTATAATAAGCTTGTGGGCTAGTTATCTGATTTATTTGTTGTTGAAGTGGATCATGGTACCCCTGTGTGGGTGTAGACCTGTACTCCGTGTGGGTTTTATTTTTTGCAAAATATACGATAATATCACAAATTATCCCCTAAATTTCTATTTTATCAAAATTTTTTTTTTTACTTTACGATATTATCATTATTTTTATGATTGTAATTTTTTATGACCAATCTTGGATTTTATTGTAAGAAAATCAAACGAGGCTTTAATATTATCTAATATTTCTCCTATAGTAGTTAAATTACAACTTCTCATTGCATCGTCTTGCAATCTACCTTACACATAGTAATAGCATCAATAACTACTGTCCAACTTCGACTTCCAACTTACTTAATTTAACCATTAAAATCATATAATAAAAAACACATGAAATGTTTCAATATTATTATATTTTTTTTTACTTTTTTAGTCAATAATTGAAATTTATAGATTAAGGCATATTTGGTTTTCTCATGGTAAAATCGAAGATTGGCCAAAATCAATTTAGAAACAAAAGTTAATGACAAAATCACATAATAAACTAAGTTTTTGACAAAACAAAAAGTTTCGTAATAGTTTTTTATATTAATGTATATTTTGTCTTTATTTTTCCGCTGTGTAGTTTTTAGATCTGTCCCCTTGCGTGAGTATTGTCTCTCTTTGGGTGGTGTTAGGCCTTTGTAACAGCCGCGTGGCTGTCTTTTCTTTTTAATGAATTATTAACCAAATAAAAAAAACTCTCTACAAGGCTGGTGAAAAGCGGCTCGGCAGAGATGAGAAAACATTTAGACAAACATTCAGAAGCCGGAAGAGCAGTGCACAACACGCTGCGATAGATGCTGCCGACAACAATATGTATGGCCACTCCTTGAAAAAGGTAAAAATCTTGTACGGTGTTGTTCGCGTAGGAAACGGATCACGCCGGAAATATTTGGCAATAAAACTCACAGGGATTTATAGATGTGGTCGCCAGTAAGTAATTGAAGAAATATGATTGAATGCAAACGTTTTTACACGTAGTAAAGAAAGCTTACCGCCATAAAAGAAAAAATAAGGACGGTGGTAAGGTCGTAGACTGGTTACAGTGCTCCGTAGACTTGGAGCGTCGTCGTAGACTTGATGGCAGAGCGCTGTAGACTTGCTGCTGGATGCTGTAGACTTGCTGTTGGACGCTATAGACTTGCGAACTTGGATGGTGGAATTTGGTCGGTTGGGGCTTGGTGGACAGAGTGTGGTCGAAGGTAGTGGCGGATGTGGATACCAAGGCTACGGTTGCTCACCCTGGTGGCTGAACGAATGCGGGATTTGGTTGTCGGAGCTACAGTTGCTCACTCTGACGGTAGAAGTGAAGGCGGAGTTTGGTTGTCGGAGCTACGGTTGCTCACTTTGACGGTGGAAGTGAAGACGGAGTTTGGTTGTCGGAGCTACGGTTGCTCACTCCGACGGTGGAAGTGAAGACCAATGAAACCTTAAAGGTTTCTCCCAGGTCGGGGAATCCTAACAATCTAAGGGGTAACGAGCAAAACAAATCGTTTGTGTGTTTGATTGATCGTGAACTTTCAAGGAAGATCCCCTCCCTATTTCTATTAAATCTTGAGGGGTCTGGGGTGTTTGACGATTTCTCCAAAAGTCTCTCTAGGTCGTGGCCCTCCCAATCAACTTTCTAGAATCTTGGGAACAACCTGATCCTAGCAACGTGGGTCTTATCCATGTGGTAAACTTAATGGCTTCTTTTCCTCATATTAAATTAAAGGATTAGAAACTTATTCCCAGATTTTCTCCAGCTAAGATCTTTTCAAATCATGGAAACGTGACCCCATAATCATCTCTCCAAAAATCTCGGAGTCAAGATCTTTCTGATCCTCCTAAACTCAGACCCTCGTAGACTCGGACCCCGCCAGTCCTTTGTAAACGTAGTACTTCCTTGGCGGGTTCACATAACGGTGGGCTTGGAAACGCTCTTAAAGACCCCTGGACTTATGGGCTTTATAAAATGAGCCCAAAATTTATGTCACAGTCTTGGTAGACTTGATATGGGTTGGCGAAATGAGTTTGTGGGTTTCTCATAATTATGCCCGGGATTTTTCCATGTCAACAGGTGTCCCTATTTGCTTTTCGGTTACATTTGTTTCGGCCAGCCTTTCCTGAATCACAGAGGAATCATTTGGATCAGAAACATCAGGTCCTTTCTTCTCCCGCTTCTGGGCCCTAACCAGTGAATAACGAGGTGAATCCTGTAGGAAACGGCTAAGTCCCATGTACGTGACGTTCCGTGAAATGTACTAAATTTGTCCGTTTTTAGTACATTATACTGTACCAACGAAATTAGTACGATTTGTAATTACTACAATTGTACTAAATTTTCGTTAGTACAATATACTAAATGTTACTTTTTTTGTATTAGTACGTGTTAGTACATTGTACTAATGCTTACAGTAAAAGTTTTGTATCGATTAGTACATTTGTAATTACTAACAATGTACTACGTACAATGTACTAACAAGTACGGTACATGTACTAGTACATCGTTTGTACATTATACTAAAATTTTATTGTATTAATGTTAACGGTAAAAGTTTTGTACCGATTAGTACATTTGTAATTACTAACAATGTACTTTTTAATTATTTTTTATTTTTAGAACTCAAAGTCATATAGTTTGATTTCCTTTAGGAGACTTTTTGAAAATCTAACTCTATTAATTTGACTTTCTTTGTGTAAAATCGAATTTATAGAGTTGAATTTTAAGATCGTATCCGATGAATTTTGAAACTTTTTACCTTATTTTTTTTTAATTTGGGAACATTCCTCTTGAAACATGTATACAGGTTGGCTTTTTTCCTTGTAGATAAGGAGGTCATAAATTAGATAAATTGTTCTCGCTACAGAGTGGTGGGGTATCTCTCTAAGATCTGTATTGTTTGCTTGTGGTTGAATTATTAGCATGAAACGGAGTTTTTTAATTTTGGTTCATTACTGTTTTGGTAAAGAAGAGAGTTGAGGACACTGGTCAGTCAATTGGAGATTTCATGTCATTTGGCAGCCATGTTTTTGAAGTACGGTCATCCTTCGAACCCTTATTTAGTCCTCCCGAGGGAATCCCGGTGCCGGCGGCACATCAAGCTTCTACCTCTCCACCAGGGAAAACAGAAAACATAACCAACTCCTTGGAGAAATTCCCATCGATTATTTACGGCGGTTGAGACGATAACGATTGGCCCAGATTTAAAGGTGTGATTTTGTTCAATCCCCCTTTTATAGTTGAAAGAAAGAAGATGACCAGATTACGCCATGGGCTTTAAATATTATTGTCCGATCAAAAGTTTCTTCCGCAGAGAGGGTTGATCCCTTTTTGGGTTCTGTATCGTTGGAGTGGAACACTTGTGTTCCCCTATCTCCGGACCAGATACCAGGAAGAAGAGCATGCAAGAACCTGCATAATCTAGTGAGGTCAGCTTTGCTCATGCTTTCCTCTTTGAATTTCTCCTTTTTTAGAAATGCTCGTCAGGTGTTCGACTATATTCCTGAACCAGCATTTGATAGAATATTGGCGATTTCGACGTGCTTTCTGTTTTCACTGACTCCCCGACATTCGTTGGCTTCTGCTGCTAATTTCTTCTTCTTTTGGAATTCGGCTTCCGGAATTTCTAGTAAGATGGTCACCGTACTGTCGTGAGTTCGACGTGCATTTTCAGCTCACTGAGACTTGATACAAAGTCTATGCCGAGTGTGTGTGTGTTCCTTTACAAGCTGCTGCTGCGGGAGTAAACTTTCCGTGCAGTGGGTTGAGCGTTGTGTTGTGATCTTAGGATGACGGTGCTTAAGCGATACATGCTGAGGCTCTTCATCTCGCTGAAGTACATAACGGCCAACGTCGTGGACCGAAACAACGGGCGCATAGTGGCGACCGCCTCCACGGTCGAGCATTCCATCAAGAACACCCTGGAGTGCGGGAGGTGCTGCAACGCGAAGGCGGCCGGGGTCGTGGGGGAGGTACTGGCGATGCGGCTGAAGGTGGAGGGGCTGGAGCAGGGGCAAGGGAGGGGGATCCACGTGAACATGAGGAAGGAAGTGGAGAAGAAGGGGTTTAAGAACAGGACCAAGATATGGGCCGTGGTGAACTCGATGAAGAACAACGGGGTCAAGGTCGTGCTCGACGAAACCGAGGACGACGACAACCCGTGTCGACCATCTTGGTAGGTCGGACAAGAAGAACCTTTGAGTTTCTTCCTAAAATCTTCCTTACATGGTTGGCAGCGTTGCTGGTCTCTCAAAAACAGGGGGATACCCCCAGCTAAGAAGGGATCTTTATCTTATCACTTCTTGTCGGAAATCCGCAGGTAGAAATAAAATGAAACTGTTCCTGGAAAAGAACGGCCGCCCACTGGGTTGGTCTTGTATTTTCCATTTTCTGGGTCCCCCAACTCACTGCACATTTTTGGTGGGCATTAAATGGGGAATCGGCCTGTGAACAAGAAATTCGGTGGGCAGGTTGCCGTTTCTTGTTCTTGTTCTTCTTTTAATATATAAATAACGTGAAGCGCTTCGGTCCCTCCATCAATCCAAATCTCTAAGTAAACACACACAACTTTTGAGTCCCCCCCAGAAAACAACACTACGATCTCCCCCACCTTCAAGAGAAAACATGGCTTCGTTGATCCTCCTCCTCTCGGAATTCCTCCGACCCAGCGACGCTAACGTTGCTCTTGCCGCCACTCCTCCTTCCGGTCACTTGGGCTCCTCCGCATCGTCCTGCGCTGCTGTTGCTGCCAATGCTAACCGGTCCGTCATTACAAGTTACTGGACGTCCAGGTTCGATGGACTGACGATGGATGACGATCTGCCGGTGGTGGCACCGAGAGTATGCGTTGATCTGCTAGTTTGGCCCTAAATCACATAAAGATTTACAACACATTCTCTTTTTCCATATTCCTTTTGGAATTTTGGGTGGGGGATATTGCAAAATGTTTGCCATTTTTTGTTAATTATGTGCACATTAAATCATCGCCTTGTCGTGATAATGAATATTATTTGTTGGCACACGAAAATCTGGGCCATCGGTGTGTGGGGGATTTAAACACATCACTTGGTCATTTTTGTCCAACACAAAACAGCACAAATAAAGAATTTCAAACAAATTTTCATTTATTGAATTCAGAAACTTACAACCAATTGAATATAAAAGCAAAATACGGACAAAAAATGTCTGTTAAGAGTAAAGTAAAATATGTTTATTGTACTAAAAGAAATTACTAAACTAATGAGAAAATCATGAGAAACCAAAGATAATGGGGAGAGCTTGAAAATATCGGACCCGGAAAATCTAGAATCCATCGATTCATCTTTCTTCTATTTATTCATTGGAAAATTTAATAATGACGGGCTTTGTATGGGCCTGGACTTCAAGCCCAAGACATATATTTCTTTCCTCGGGAACCGATAAAAGCAAATTCCTGGTTCGGACAACCTCGAACGGGGGAATGGAATATTCCGTGTGTCTTAGGCAAGAGATTCTGCGTGGGATTCCAAGGCATATTCGCACAAACCAACTATGTTTCGGCCGACGTCATCTTCCCTGCTAAGGTGGGATTGGATTGCACTAATCATAGGATCAAAAAGAGGGAAAAACAAAAACTATCTATACATCACATGTGAAGACGAGGATGTCCACGTCCTAAACAGATCCTTAAAATTGCCAAAAACGCTATAAAAGCCGACGGCATGCAGTGATTGTTGCATCACCCCGGAACCGTTCCCCCACGTTTGTCCCTCTGTCCCTATCAATAGCATCGGCCTTTTGAGTTTCTGGGGTTCTCTTGGGGTATATTTTTGTGAGGGAGAGAGTGTGGGTGGGAGATTCGTTTGTGTTTTTGGAGGCCATGGTAATGGAGGTGGTTGTGAAGATAGGAACCATGGCTTTCTGTGGCTTTTCGTCCAAGATGGCGCTTTTTCTGATTCTGGGTGTGATGGCGATGATGAATGTGAAGGGGGCGAGTGGTGAGCTCGAGAGGTTGGAGCACCCGACCAAGGCTGATGGATCCCTCGGCTTCCTTGTCTTGGGTGATTGGGGTAGGAGAGGGGATTATAACCAGTCCGAGGTTGCCTCTCAGGTATGTATTCGTAGGAGAACTCTTGTCAGAATGCTTATCGATTCTGGGATTTGAACTGGTGTGACTGATTGTTTGATCTGGGGATGTTTTCGTATTCTTTTCGGCAGATGGGTAGGATCGGAGAGGAGCTGGACATTGATTTTGTAGTATCTACGGGAGATAACTTCTACGATGACGGGCTAACCGGCGAGCACGACCCCAACTTCGAGGAGTCGTTCAGCAAAATTTACACTGCAAAGAGCTTGCAGAAGCCGTGGTACACGGGTAAGCATTTCGGGAGAGCAGAAGGATGTTATAAGGCGACTGATAAGTGGAGGCTCTGATCGCTTCTTGTGACGTGTTGGGTTGGTGCAGTTCTGGGTAACCATGATTACAGGGGCGACGTGGAGGCGCAGTTGAGCCCCGTCCTCCGGAAGATCGACAGCCGATGGATTTGCTTGAGGTCATTCATCGTGAATGCAGGTAAGCAGCGCGGTGTTTTCTGGCCCTGTGAGAAACGGATGGAAGAGTTCGAATGATCATTTGAGTAGGGATTTCACGTTTTGCAGAGTTGGTCGAGATTTTCTTCGTGGACACGACTCCTTTCGTCGGGGCCTATTTCGCGAATTTCGAGGACCACACTTACGACTGGCGTGGCATCAAGACTCGCCGGAGTTATCTTAGGAGCCTTCTCAAGGTACCCCCAGATCTGATCTTTCCTAACATTGAAAGATTACGAGTAGCATCCAGAGCGCTGATGATTGAATTCTGCTGGAAATTACGCAGGATGTGGACTCAGCTCTGAGAGCATCCCCAGCCAAATGGAAGATTGTTGTGGGCCACCATGCAGTTCGGAGCATTAGCCATCACGGCGACACCCCAGAACTCATAAAATTTCTCCTGCCGATCCTCCGGGTAAACCCTTTTGGCTCTAACGAAAATAATGCCTTGCTCACCGCTGTGTAGTGAACATATCAACCTCGAACTGATCTGAATCGGGTCCATCCTCAGACCAACGACGTCGATTTCTACATCAACGGCCATGACCACTGCCTCCAACAAATCACGGACACTGAAAGGTGAGATAATTTACTGTCCCCGAACTCGGCCTTGTCAAATGAACGGGGGAGACACTGATTTGAATACCGAAAAAAAAAAAAACTCTGCAGCCGGATTCAGTTCTTGACGAGTGGAGCTGGGTCGAAGGCATGGAGGGGAGACATCAACGGGATCGACCGACAGGACGTGAAATTCTTTCACGATGGGCAGGGGTTCTTATCAGTGGAACTGACGGAGACAGATGCGAGGATCGCATTCTATGACGTCTTTGGCAAGGTTATGCACACATGGAACGCGGCAAAGCAGCCTATCTCCGACATATAAAGTTGCAGAAGATGCCGGGCATTTAGAATATAAGGGAAGGGGGAATGAAAGGGAAACTGTTGTTTCGTCATTCTTTGTTGTACAGTATTGTATGTATTAGCAAAACCAATTATGTAACAATAACATAAAAATCCGACAACATTAAAGTAGCCAAGAGGACAGAATTATGATTCAGAAAAGGGGAAGAAGCTACTAAATTAGTGAACCTCTGAAATCACCAGACTTGACTCCTTTCAGCCATACAAGTTCATATGTCCCTATTAAGTATTTACAGATGACAGCACCAAGACAACACCAGCCAGTCAGTTCGAAGTCTCTCACCATCGCGGATTTTCCCTGGTGACACAAGACAAGTACTACCTCAGTTGGCCACAAAGTGATACCTCGAATCTACATAGCTCTCGACGTCCCAAAGGAAGGAGCCGAACGTCACTGCTTCCAGGACGAGTCTCTTCAAGCCGCCGAAGCTGATTCTGATGAGTTCGTCCCTGGAAGAATCGACTGTTCCCTCAGGGGTAATGACGATCTCCGGCCTACCAAACAGGGCCTCTGTGTGCTTCTGTATTATGGACACGGCTTCTTGCGACCTGATGGTTGCGTACCTCTGCAGAGTATCCCCGTCAAAAGACATGACGTAGCCGCGCAACCGGGAAGGTCTCAAACCCGAACCGAAACCTCCGGGGCTAATGCCGTCCGACCAGGACGAGACTTCGGGATGAGGGGTCTGATACGAGTTGCTTTCCATGCTTGACTCAGAAATGTCTCCTCCGACGGGGGTCACGTTGACGTCGCTGCCGTCTTCCGATGCATTTGGGAGGATCTTCATCGTTTTCTCGAGCTGGAACCTCTGGTCAACCCTCTTTAAGAAGTAACCGTACATCACCGATGCTGCATACACCTGACCCACCCTGAGCTTGCTTATCTGAGCAACCGATGAGGGGTCGTCCAACCGATTTCCCAAGATGAGAGCAAGGTGGTTCTGGATCATCTCGTATGCTTCGGGCGAGTGAAGGCGCTCGATCTTTTCCTGGTCGCTCGGCCAAGTGTCGACCCGGCCAGAAGGATCCGAGGGGCTCATGGAAGGAATCAGAGATACATTAGCATCCATGAACCTTTGCACCACCAATGCGTAAAGGATTTCTTCTAGAGCCTTCTTCCTGTCATTAGCCTTGACCTCGGCAATTCTCCTAACAATTCAACAGAAAGTTGACGTTCGACATCAGGCGTCGCTTACGAAAATCAAAACGCCAACCGATTCGACAATCAAGATCATCGGATCCCGACCTGTACAACACCAGCTCGGTCCCGGTGGCCGAGGGCTCTTCCTTCTTCTCGGCATCACGATCCGTCTGAAGCTGTTCCAGCTGCTGCTCAACAGCGGCAGGCACAAGATGAGGATGATTCGCCAAAATCTCCAACAAGAATTGCCCGATGGGCGACTCCAGCTTTAGAGGTGCGATGGGCGCAGCTGGTCCAGTGGATTCTGATGACGAGGACGAAGCTCTCATGGCAACACCTCTCCTGTTAACAGGCCTCCGGTGGAAAGACGAAGCGCAACCCTGCAACCACGAAAATTCGATCAACAAAACCAATCAATCACCAGGCCATCGAAGAACTCCCCCTCCCCCCCCCCCCCCCCCCCGGCGATGAATTTCAAACAGATTTCCCCAAACAAAAATCTCCAGGAGACACAAACGGCTGCAGAGCGAAACACCTAGAACCAGGAAGAAACTTCATATACCTCGCCGAGAGCCCGCAGTTTCGTGCCGAACACAAGGGAATCGGACCGAAGGACCGATCGGGGGATCGGGCATGAACTCCGGGGAGGGAGACCGTGGGAGGGCCGGAGAAGGGCCGACGCGGCTGCCGATTCCATCCTTAACCCTAGCTGGGGAGAGAGAGAGATGTTGATGACTAGTTACGGCTGAGTCAACTCCGACGCGGCTCGGGAGAGAGAGAGAGAGAGGTGTTTGTTGATGTAGTTAAGTTTTCCTTTTCCTTTATTACAACAACCTCGGGGGAAAAGCGGTTTACACGCAATGGGTGGGATTTGGGATTGGGGTGGTTGGATGAATTGACGGGGTTAGCCCTTGATGTTAGACTCATTTGCGGCGGATGCCATCAGTGGTTTGTGGTGGTTCTTATCATTTTGTCGGCCTAGTTGTTCTTGGGATTTGGTGTGGGGGAGGGAATCGGGAGGAGAAGATCTTTCCTGGGTTTTTGGTGGTTCGTGGTTTTTCTTGGGTCGACGTAACGACAAGACCGACCACAAACTTCTGGAACCTAACAATTTTTATTCTTAAATAAAAAAAATACATTATATTTTTCCTTTTTCTTTTATTCGTTATTATTTTATTAGTATCTGGACGCGAGGGGTGTGGTCAGAGAGAGTCACCAGATTTTAACTTAAATCGGATTAATAAATATAACAATTTAATGATTGTCTTCTTCCGACGGATCTCGAGAAGTTAAGGTTGTCGACGGTAATTTCGAAACTTACGTTTATTATTATTAATTTTTTATTTATAATCTAATCTAATCACTCAGCGTTTCTTTTTATATGGCATCGTGTCAAAATCTCACAAATTTAGAGCTCATGGGGCCTGGATGTCTCCGATAAGAATTATCCTTCATCATGGATACCAGATGCCGCGGAAATTCATCTTGCGGACAACGATATTGGAAAAATATAATTGATGGAGATATGTTAGACAAAACATTTTGATGAAATACCATGATTTCATGTATTAAATGTGTTCCTGTAGCAGTAAATGTGTTCCTATAGTCGTGATAGCATGCAAAGAGACTTGAGAAGTATTCTTAACATATTTTATGTCCCTTGTTGACTAAACAAAACAATAAGCTTTGATGAAATATTACGATGTCCGTCTGACTTGACCTGATCAATCCCATAAAATGAATGTGACAACGATACGATAATGGAGACTATGGCCGTGATTATGGTCAGCAATATTTTCTCAATGAGCGCCCATATATTCCACTCGTAAATGCTCCGGACATAATTGATATCCCGAAAGGATAGCTAAGCCTAAAATGTAAGTGAAGCATGGTAAAATTGTCGATTCCAAGATAAAATCCTCAAAAAGAAAAAGAAGTAAAGGTTGAGGAAATAATTGCTCTAAAAGAAACTTTAATCATTAATAATATGATTCCAGAAGAATCACAAGTACGTAAAAATGAAGAGATCTCTGTCATTATGTTTTGACTAAAAAAGGATGGATTTGAAATTAAATTGATGGCGATAAAAGTTATGCATAGCTATATATCACGTGATATTGTGGATGAAACAAGTATGTTAAACCATGAAAAATAAGTGGCCAAAATGGAAAGATGCGATCAATTGATGCAGAGTTAAAGTCGCTCACAAAACATAAAATTTTTAGACATGTTCCTAAATGTATAGATTCAATCCGTTATAAATGACAAGGAGACGTATTCTCTCCCAATGGATGCAACAATATTTAGTTATCTTATCAATTTACATATTCATGTGAAATTAGAGATGTGGTTAATCGATGTCATTACAACGCACTTATATGGTTTTCTTGACAATGACATATACACGAAACTCCTTAAATGATTCAAAATGTAAGCAACATGTAATCGAGTTCGTCGGGAATTATACTCGATCAAATTGAAAAAAAAAATGAGCATAACTAGTATAAAAGTCTTTACGAATATTTTTTTAAAAAAATTGACACTCGGTATAATATAATATATTCACGTATTTGCTAAAAGATTTGGATCACAAAAAGATGATGCCACATAAAAAATATTGTACTACTTTTCCTTTAATCACGATTTTGTCTGTCTCCGGATAAAGATTTCGAAGAGAAAACATCATAATGACATCCAAAGGAATGTTATAAAGATAAATATTAATGTACGCAATTATTCTTGGAATGGCATTTCCTTTGAAATAAATCTATTGTACAACATGTTTCCTTTTTACTTGTACATAAGTCATTTTCATAAAATTAATAAGTGTGAGATACTCTCACGTACGAATGGTATTTTTTAAAGTATAAGATAATTTTTTTTTTAAGGTATTGGTTTTAATATTAACATGTTATTACAATATTATCCTATTTCTCCATTCCTAAAGGGAAAAAAAAGCCAACGAATTAACATTTATTTATTATGGCAGTTAAACTTTTGTTTTTTACAAAAACATTAATTACGACATCAATTTAGTATTATTTTGTTTGGCAAGTAAAAAGGAAGATATTGTTTTCGCTTAGTCTAACTAACAAAAAATATAAGATAAAATTCAGTTGTACTTTTGCGTTTGCTGCCATCTTTCGGCTTTTGCCGACGCCGCCGCCGCAGCCATGCCTTCCGACCAGGGCGAAGATGCCAACCACTCGGCGTCCACTGCCGATGCCGCCTGGAATGAGACCCTCCGCCGCATGCTGCCCGCCGGCGCTCCCATCCCCGACGAGGATCACCTCGACGCAATCCGGTCGTCATGTTCACCGTGCCCCGTGATTCGGCGGATGGTGACGAGGACAGTGATTATGACGATCATTATGGAGGTTATGATCACGGTGATGCAGCAAGGGACAGGGAGGATTTTTCGTCAAACTCGAGTGAGATCGCAGCCACCCCTGCAGTGTCTGGTCAAAGAAGCACGAGGAGTAGGAAGCTGCTTAGGAGGAGAGGGGCGTGCAGTAGGTGTGGTAAGGGGAATCGGCTGGAAGACCGGGAGGTGTGCTTGGTCTGTGATGCGGGGTACTGCAGCAATTGTTTGTTGAAGGTGATGGGGTCAATGCCAGAAGGGAGGAAGTGTGTTGGATGTATAGGGAAGCCGATTGACGAGTCGAATCGTTCACAATTGGGGAAGTGTTCGAGAGTGTTGGCAAAGGCGTGCAGTCCTTTGGAGACTAAGCAGATAATGATGGGGAGAAGGAATGTGCCGCGAATCAGTTGCAGCCGGAGCAGTTGGTGGTTAACAGGAGGCAATTAAGACCAGAAGAGTTGGCCGAGATATTAGGGTGTCCTACCCCGCCCCAGAAGTTGCGGCCGGGGAAGTATTGGTATGACAAGGATTCCGGTTTATGGGGGAAGGTGAGGTCATTTAAAATAGATATATTTATAGGTTCGAGGAAGTTTCTGATAAATTTCCGGATTGGATTGAATCCTTCAATGTTCGTCAAAAATTTTTTTGTCTTTGCTATTCTTGTGTGAATGGAGGGTCCGATTAAAAGGTCCATTGTACATTAGTTTTTCTTTATTTTGTTGAGCAGGAAAGAGATAGCCTGACCATATAATTAGTTCAAAGATGAATGTTGGCGGTAAGCTTCCGGGTTAATGCAAGCAGTGGGAGTACAAAGGTATACATAAAAGGGCGGGAAATTACGAAGGTTGAGCTAAGGATTTTGAAGGTGACTCATAATTGTGGACTTGTTGTGCCGTATCGAACTAAGATTCAAAAATTTATTTTCGGATT
Source organism: Melastoma candidum (assembly GCA_023653495.1). Lineage (NCBI taxonomy): Eukaryota > Viridiplantae > Streptophyta > Magnoliopsida > Myrtales > Melastomataceae > Melastoma > Melastoma candidum. The sequence continues at coordinate 1,986,040 of CM042887.1, forward strand.
GCGTAGGAGTGCTTTTCTGTCTTTTGCTTTCGATTGACTGGGTTCCATAGATACGTTACGTATACATTTGCTGATAACTCCGGGATGTTATCTCCTCCATCTTCCAATCATCCTGACGTCTTTCTTTTAATCATCTCGAATGAAGTGAGTGGAATTTCCTCCGCATGATTCTTTTTGGAACCTATCTGAGTAGTGTTAATCTAATCAGGTTTGAAAAGCATACATACCGTAGAAATCAATGCATAGAGTCATTTAGAATTAAGGCCAGTTCTCAAGGACTGTACCTGGTTTGGCCTTTATATCGGTTTCAACTGTTAATGTAGCAGTGAGCATTATGTCAATGCAACTCTAATTCTTGGACTTTCTGGGAAAAAGGAAATTCTCAGTTCCTTCATTTATATATCTCTATGATATTCGACCTTGTCCTCAGCTTATATCATTTTCGGTTAAGTTAGTACGCAATGATTATACTTTCTGTTATATTTGTTGCATTATTAGAAAGAACATGATTTGAAGAGCCTTAAATCTGGGTCTTACCAGTCCTGTTATATCCGCACACAGTAACCTTTGATTTATCGAGTTGAACCAACCGTTTCTTGGTAATGTGTTCTAGAAACTAATTGATAATAATAATTAATTGTGCTCCAGCTGGCTAATGTTCAATGCCCTCGTGATACACACTTCTGGGTGTATGATGACGGTTCCTATGAGGAAGAAGGTCAGAATAACATCAAAGGGAACATATGGGGAAAGGTTCTGTTTATAAACACACTGATTCTTTGTTTGATCTTCCGAGTTATTTTAAAGTGACAATTCACAAAGTAAAAGTTTCTCTTTCTTGTTTGGCAGGCATCTACTCGTTTCATTTGTTCTTTTTTGTCCTTACCTGTCCCTCCTGGAAATCCTCATGGGACAAAAGAACATACAAATGCCATTTCGGGTAGATCAGTACCAGAGTATTTGGACCAGGGGAGAATACAAAAGCTCCTCTTGTTTGGTCTGGAAGGATGTGGAACCAGCACAATCTTCAAGCAGGTATTGTCTCTTTTCTGTCCTCCCTTTTAATTAGCTGAAAATTACATGCCCCTTCCATTCTTATGTCCCTAATTTTGTGTCATGATATCATAGGTCATCTGTTCTTTGTAGAAGTAATTGTTTTTCAGAAGTATACGTCCTAATGAACTTCTAACTGGAGAAATCATAATTCTCGATGATTGCTGAATTCATAGATTGTTTCTAATATTTTTTCAGAAGTATACGTGCTAAAGAAAGGGGAATTATGAAATGCACTGAAAGAATACGACATAGTTTGTCCTGCTATAGTCAAGTTATCCTTTTATCGCTCATCTTTCTTCCAAAAATCTTTACCATGTACATAAACTATTCTTCTTAGACACGTTTACTTTCTGTCAAAGTTATGTTTACCCACTTCCTTAGTCCTTCCCAAGGGAAGAAGGATGTTTTTCTCACGCTTTATATCATTATAGATGTAAAACGTACATCAGCCGGTTAATGGTTATGGTACTTTTCAACGGTGACAGGCAAAGTTTCTGTATGGGGATAAATTTACTGCTGAAGAGATGCAAAAGATCAAGCTTATGATACAGAGTAATATGTACCGGTATCTTAGCTTGTTGTTGGAAGGTCGGGAGCAGTTGAGGAGGAAATGTTGTCAGAGGCTTCTCATGTTGATGTCAAAACTGAGCAGGCTGCGATGGGAAAAATTACACAATATGTCATTCTTTATTGTGTTCAGTGTTAATATGTTAATTTGGCTGTATAAATATAAATGACAATTTATTTGCCTTATTTAAGGCGAAAAATGATTTGCCAGGGGCAGCAATTGTATCTATTCACTCAGCCCAAAACTAAAGCATTTTGCTGACTGGTTGCTGGAGATCATGGCGATTGGAAACTTGGATGCATTCTTTCCTGCAGCAACCCGGGAGTATGCCCCCATAGTTGACGAGGTCTGGAAAGATCCAGCCATCCAGGAAACCTACAGGAGAAGGGAGAAGCTGAACGCTCTTCCAGATACTGCAAAGCATTTTTTAGACCAGGTAAGGATTATCGATGCATATTAAATCGGATCTTGGATCTTGGCTCTTATGGTATGCAGTTTCAGTGATAGGTGCTTTGTTTCTCGGTTCCGTAGATGTTTTCCATGTCTGTTGAAGGACAATCTACCCAGAAGAAGAAGAGGGGAAATTAAGAATGACAAGACGAAGGAAAAGGAGAGAAGAAGAGACAGAAAACCAGGACAACAGAAAAGGGGAAAAACTTCGTAATTCGTGCTTTTCACTCGTTTGTTACACAGCCTCTTATAGCCACTGTGCACACCAACAGAATTGTATTCGTGTAATTACAAATTTATCCTCCTTCCTTCAGTCTTCGATTGTGACAGACTCCTGACTCCTGGGCTGGCTTTGATTGCTGGACTTGGTCTCGGGCTGGTCCTGAATTATTTCTGAGCTCAGACGGTGGTTCAGCCCAACATTCCCCCGCAAACCAATCCCAGTTTCAACAGCGATCCCATCTTCAACATCCTCTTCGATCCCATCACTTAACCTTTCCGGCACCAGAGTTCCACCCGCTATTTCTACCGGTTTATCATTTTCCCACACTCTTCCACGCTTCCAATGAAGAAAGCTCTCCTTGCTTGTTACTGTGAGCCAGGATCGAGCTCTGAGAAACTTCTGAACTGGGATAACCTTGGTGAGGGGGTCAGCAACTTGACCTTCAGATCCTACATGTAGCACCTTCAAACTCCCATTCATGACCTTTTCCCTCACAAAATGAAAGTCCAGTTCGACATGCTTGGTGCGAGCATGAAGGACTGGATTAGCTGCAAGATAAATTGTGCTCATATTATCACAGAATACCAGCGGTACTTCCTCTGATTTGTCACCCCGAACGTGCAACTCTTCTAATAATTTCTGTACCCAGCTGACTTCAGCAACTCCATCAGCTAATGCCCGATATTCTGCCTCTGTACTAGAGCGGGACACGACTCGCTGTTTGTGCGAGGCCCAAGAGACCAGATTATGCCCCAAGAATGTGCAATATCCACTGGTGCTTCTCCTGTCGTCCGGACAGCTAGCCCAGTCCGCGTCTGTGAAACAGGATACCTCTAATGAGCGACCGCTAGTAAACACAACTCCATGAGATCGAGTTCCCTTCAGGTATCGAAGGATTCGTTTGACTGCCTGGAAGTGAACATTGGTTGGCCGATGTAGAAACTGACAAACCTTGTTCACAGCAAAACAGATGTCCGGTCTGGTGTTTGTGCAGTACTGCAACCCGCCCACAATGCTCCGATATTCAGACGGATCTACCAGTTCAACCCCATCATATCTGGACAAAGTTCGAGTCAACGCCATAGGAGTGGGCACAGGTCTACAGTCCACCATATTAGCTTTCTCCAGAAGATCATTGATGTATTTCTCTTGGGACAGATGAAGGCCACTCGCCTGCCTGGTAACTTGAAAGCCCAGGAAATACGACAGCTCTCCAAGATCCTTCAACGCAAACTCTTTATTTAAGCAGGGAAGGAGAGCATTAAGTCCAGTGGAATCAGATCCAGTAACAATTATATCATCCACGTATACTAGAATGATGATAATCCTTGCCGCCGTGTGTTTAAAGAACAGTGATGCATCAGCCTTCGAGTGAGTGAAACCCCACTGCTCTAAACATGTGCTTAGCTTCATATACCAAGCTCTCGAGCTTTGTTTCAAACCATACAGCGCTTTCTTCAAGAGGCAGACATGATTGGCATTAGCAATATCTTCAAAACCAGGGGGTTGCTGCAGAAAAACAGTCTCAGACAGGTCGCCGTGAAGGAAGGCGTTATGAACGTCTAATTGTCGCAGAGACCACCCAGAAGTGACTACCAGTCCAAGAACAATACGAATAGTCTGTTGCTTCACCAATTCTTTATAATTGTCTTTCTCATACTGTGTAAACGAACTTCAAGTCAACATTGTGTACTGTACTCAACAGGAAGTGTCACAGCCTAGGTTTTGAAATTCCCTCTGCCCCTACCGTACTCCAGCTTAGTAGTTTCCACCGCCTGTCCGATCATTTCTAATACATCGGTTGGGCAGGCTCGGACACATTGAGTACATCCTAGGGCTAAAGGTTTCTGTGTAATCGATCCCTGCAGTCTGATGAAAGCCTTTCGCAACCAAGCGGGCTTTGCAGCGTTCAAAAGAACCATCCGCGTGAACCTTAACCTTAAACACCCACTTGCAGCCTACTATTTTCTGATCAGGAGAGGCTGGAACGAGAGTCCAGGTTCCGTTGCACAGCAACGCCTCATACTCCACCCTCATCGCGTCCTTCCAGATTGGTGTGGCGAGGGCCTCCCTAATGGTCTTTGGTTCAGACGGGAACAGGGCAGGGGCAGAAAAAGTATGTTGGTTTAAAGAGAGGGAGGTGTGATAGGTTTTCAGTTTAAAAATTCCTGCTTTGGATCTGGTTGTCATAGGATGAATGTTAGAAGAAGAAGGAGGTATCCCTGTTGGCACTGGTGCGACAGGCTGAATGGAAGCAGCATTGGTGACTGACACTGCAGGAGACACAGGAGAAGGACAAGGTGGTTGGGAAGAAACATTATGTAAAGAAAGTGTTTGGGAAGGCTGAGGTGAGACAGGATACAGAACAATAGGAAGACACTGATGTTGTATGGAAGGGATTCCTGAATATGAAATGGTTTTGAAGGGAAACGTAGTTTCATCAAAGACAACATGGCGAGATACATAAATCTTGTTGGAATGAGGATCACTACTAGCTACTTAGATTGCATTTGACAAAAAACTCTCCTGTTTCGTTGCAGTAATTAAGATTAACAAAAAATTTCTGTCCCATCACATGGGCAGAAAGTGCACGATCTTCATGCGGCGTGTCCATGAGATTCCATAAGTTGGTTAATGATTTGGCTAGATAACTTAGCTGCAGAATCACGGATTCTGAGATGAACTATATAGATATCATGATATAGAAGCATTACATGAAAGCTAAGTGAACTCTACCTTCTCAAGCCGTTTTTGCCTTTCTTCCTCGAGAGACTTGACAGTGCTATCAAGCTTTTCTAATATCGTATTACTAATGTTCTTTGATATCCCACACAATTCATTTAGAGTTGGATGGTCATGAGAAGTACTTCGTCCGAGGAGAACACATGGAGTGGAACGAGAGTCTAGTTTATGAGCGGTATAAGGACGTAACAAAGGGAAGCAGCTTGAACCCAAGATTCGAAGAGAAAGATAATCAGGAGGAGTTTTGGTAAGTAAGTAAACAGGGGAGTTAAAGTTTAGAACCTTGGATGGAAGCATGTTAATAAGAGACACCGCTTCATGAAATGCATATGGCCAAAAACTTTTGGGAACACTCGCATGGGTGAGGAGAGTGAGTCCCATTTCAACAACATGACGGTTCTTACGCTCCACTCGGCCATTTTGCTGGGGCGTGTATGGACAAGATAATTGGTGGGAGATGCCCTGTTTAGTTAACAAAGAATGCAGAGAACGAAATTCCCCTCCCCAATCGGAGCGAACAGTGAGAATGGAAGCATTGAATTGTGTCCGGACCATGGCTTGGAATTGGAGGAAGGCAGCCAGAGCCTGCGACTTAGCTCGAAGGAAGTAGATCCAGGTAAAACGTGTAGCATCATCGATAAACAAGATAAAGTAAGAATCACCAGCAATAGATTTTACTGGAGACGGTCCCCAGAGATCCGTATGGATTAATTGAAAGGGTAGAGAAGCATGCGAGGATGAAGTAGGAAACGGTAACCTATGATGTTTGCTCAACACGCAAGATTGACAAAAGGGTAGAGTTTGTAGAGGAACGGGATCTGGAAACGATCGTAATACTCGAGACAAAATGTCAACATTGGGGTGTCCTAATCTGGAATGCCAAGTAAAACTATGTACAGAGCTATGCTTGGCAGCCGACCAGACTTGACCATGTGAAGGACTTTCATAGGGAGGATATACAGAGGAGGAGACGGTGGTAACATCAGGGACTGATGGAGTGACGGGTGAAGCAGAGAACGGCGAGGCTGTGGACCATTCAGGTGGAGAGCGAGCTGGAAACTTGTACAGGCCCTGACTCATGTGACCCGTGAGAAGTATTCGATTGGAGACCTTGTCCTTTACAAAACAGAAGTCAGAGTGAAATTCAATGAAGACATTGTTGTCTCTACAGAGTTTGGAGACGCTGAGTAAATTCTGAGAAAGAGTGGGAGCATGTAAAGTGTGTAAGAGATGCAGGACACCTGAATCTGTCTGCAGTGACCTGTCACCAGTATGCGTAATAGGAACGTGAGCACCATTGCCAACAAGGACCGATGAAGAGCCATCATGAGCAGAGAGGTTATGTAGGCCGGTTGAGGTGGGAGTCATGTGATGAGTTGCTCCAGAATCGAAGAGCCACTCTTCAGAGGAGGGAGCAGGGTGGTTGACAGAAGGATTGAAGGCAGGTTGGTCAAAGGCAGGAGATGTTGGAAAGGGATATGAGTGGTGCTGTGGGTTGGTATACGAAGTATAATGGGATTGTGGGGAATAAGTGGGTCGAGGTTGATATGGCTGTGGCTGGGATGAGAAGGAAGATGTGTAGGATGGATTGAGACGATGGAAGCACTGGAGAGCAGTGTGACCAATCTTGAAGCAGATTTGGCATTTTGGTTTTGGTTTAATGAAAGGCCTAGTACCACCTCGGAGATACAGTTCTGATGAGGCAGGACGTAAGGGAGGACGACCAAGAAGACTAGATTGGGTAGGAGGTGTATGGTCAGGGGAGGGTTTGAAGGTAGAGGAAGACAGACCAAAACGAGGCCTCGACTGGGAACTGGAATTCAGAGATGAGTAGTGTACCTGAGGTAGTGTGCACTCAAGTCCCTGTCGCCGTTCCAAGCGTAAGTCAAAGTTGATGAGAAGGTTCTGAGCTTCTTCTGCAGAGATCTGGTCCGATCGACTGTAAATTGACGTAACAACGGCGTCATACTCCAATGGTAGCCCTTCTAGCATACTCCACAAATAATCCCGTTGGCTGACTGGCTCCCCAATAGCAGCAAGTTGTTCGACCAAACTCTTCAAATTTCCCAGATACTGCTGCATCGTCCTTCCATCTTTCCGTAACTGCTGCAATTGTGTTTTCAGATTCATGACTCTCGAGGGTGAGACAGACTCAAACCTGTTCTTGAGAGTGAACCAGACTTCGCTTGCTGTTTTGCAGCACAGCACCTGGCCAAGAGTGTCGGACGTTAAGGTAGAGAAGAGAAGACTCATCACTTTCTGTGCCAGGCCTTGAAATCTGGGTTGGGAAGCAGACCATCGGAATCCAGAAACTGCGCTGGTGGTGAGCTACCACTAGAAATGAAATCCTCAAAACCTGCTGCTACCATCGCTGCCATTACCTGTCCTTTCCAGACAAGATAATTATTTTCATCCAGCTTGACCAACGAAGCGAAGACGCTGGCTGGGATTGGCATCTGCGCAGAAACAGTGTTCCCATTGCCCGAAAAAGCAGAGCCATGGGTAACCGAGCCAGCGGGAGTCAAACCTTGATCAGCCATCTTTCTAGCTTAGCTCACGCCTTAGCAGGCCCTGATACCATGAAGGACAATCTACCCAGAAGAAGAAGAGGGGAAATCAAGAATGACAAGACGAAGAAAAAGGAGAGAAGAAGAGACAGAAAACCAGGACAACAAAAAGGGGAAAAACTTCGTAATTCGTGCTTTTCACTCGTTTGTTACACAGCCTTTTATAGCCACTGTGCACACCAACAGAATTGTATTCGTGTAATTACAAATTTATCCTCCTTCCTTCAGTCTTCGATTGTGACAGACTCCTGACTCCTGGGCTGACTTTGATTGCTGGACTTGGTCTCGGGCTGGTCCTGAATTATTTCTGAGCTCAGACGGTGGTTCAGCCCAACATCTGTCCACCCAAGGACAATTATTAGTGCTGTACCGAAACTTGATCACTGTTAAGTAATTCGTCGCCATATAGTGCTAAGTCTAATCACTCATGCCACTTTTGGAGGACAAGGCAACTTCTCTAAAATGGGGTGTTACTTCTTCATGTTCATAATGTTAAGAATTCCTTAGAACAGCTAAGAATAACAGATTAATGTGATCTGTGTTGTCCTCCTCTGCAGGCCTTGGAATATCAAGCAATGAGTATGAACCTTCTGAAATGGATATCTTATTCATGGAAGGTGTCACTCCTAGCAATGGACTTTCCTTCATTGAGTTGTCATTCGATGAGAGAAACCCTTCGTCTGAACTGTACAGCAATAACTTTGCTTGTCCCCCACCCATGACGAGGTACTCCGTTTGTCCCGATCACATAACATGGTTTGATAGATTTTTTTTTTTATGTTACGGTCTCGGGAAGTTTCATAGTGACAGTTATTTGTTCTTCATGCAGGTACCAGCTGATACGGATAAACACCAAAGGCCTTCAGTATGGCTGCAAATGGCTAGACATGTTCGAAGACGTCAGGGCAGTAATCTTTTGCGTCGCGCTGAGCGACTATGATCAGATGTATTCCAACGGAGTAGGTCCTCCACATAACAAGATGTTAGCAAGCCGTGACTAGTTCGAGAACCTAGCTCGCCACCCGTCCTTCCAGGACAAGCCTTTCATCCTCATCCTGAACAAGTACGACGCCTTTGAAGAGAAAATAGGCCAAGTCCTGCTGTCCGCTTGCGAATGGTTCACCGAGTTCTCTCCCTTGAAGCCCAACACCAACAACCAGGCCCTCGCCCTCCAGGCCAACTACTTCGGTGGACGACGCCTTCAGGTACGTGAGGGAGGTGCTCAAGTGGGACGATGAGAAGGAAGCCCATATGGACAGACTGGCGGGAGAGGATTCGTACCACAGCTCCTCTGAAATGAGCTCTTCTCCTTATATCAGGCCGGAGTAAGCCGATCCCATCGGAGGTGTTCCTGCTGCGGAGCCATTGTTTTTTTTTTTAATCTTTTCTTTCTTCTCCTGGGTAAGTCATTCATTCCGACATGTATAGGCTTTTCTTTTGTTCTAGGCAAAAGAAATGTTGCCATTCTTTTCCATTGATTCTTGAATTCAGTTCGATTTCCTTCTTATGGGTAAAATACCAGGAATAGTAAACGAAGTTCTTTTTTTTCTAATTTTTTATGCTTTGATCAATCGCTATAAATCCGCCATCGATCGTTCCATTCAGGAAAATTCGCATACGAAAGAGGTTCGTATAACAGGAAGTTTGCTTCATCTGTTGGCCCGGTATGAACTTTTCTGCAACGAGCTTCGTTTAGAAAAGTAGGCGACATGGAAAGCGGTCGGCCGAACAGTAGCGTTGCACTTACCTGTACGCTGCATTTTAGGGGGCTCCCAGCAGTAGTAGAGTTAGTTGTCAGTCATCCGGAGTTTGGTTTGAGGGAAGAGTAGCAAAAGACAACCTCTGAAGGTTCTGGGTTGTTCCTTGTGAAAGAAAAAACCTCAAAGGACGTCGCCGGTCCAACAGAGATTGGTCATCAACAAGAAAAATGAGGACTGAAGGTTGACTTTGATAATGATCATCGGGGGGGGGGGGGAGCGGTGCCCAATGTGGACTTAGAGACATTTTTGCGTCAGACAGGGGAGAATGAAGAGAAAGTCAGTCATATCCCAATCCCAACATCATCAGCTCCTCCTAGACCTTTTTCCCAATCCATTCTCCACGAAAACACGGGTTCCTCATTTTATTACATACGCCCACGGACTTGCTTTACGCTACGACCCCCATACAACCCAACTTTTGTTGTTCCCTGCAATGAAATCCATGCCACCACCGAATTCTCCTTTCTTTCCCTTTTAATGTTTTTTCTCGTGTAAAGGACTGCATGTGGTTTGAACTCTTGAGTCTCTCGACATCCTTTTCCTTTCCTTTTTTTTTTATATAATATATTTCTTCGGTTCCATTCCACCCCAAACTTTGAAGATTTGCCCGATTCACATTTGCTATAATATTAATACTAAAAGAAAGACTAAAACCCCAATTCAATTCAATTTCCACGGTCAACATTCAATTTACCCAAATACTCTTCTATCTTTCTTTAAAATTTCACAAAATATGAAAAAAAAAGTTAGTCATGGTCATAGTAATGCATTTCATAACTCGATTTTTTGAACAAGTCTGCAACGTGTGTGCAACTCCCATTAGAAAAAAAATGTCATCTCCCTCAAAAGTCAAACCGTTCTTTTTTTTAGTATAAGTATTGAGAAGTAGAAGGGATGTTTTGTATGTTGATTTCATTGTTACAAGGAACATACAACGTCGTTTGTTGTAGTTGTCGCCGCTGAGTTCCTGTTTTGGCGGAGGATGGTTTTCGGCTGGAACAGGGGAAGAAGGTGGAGTGCTGACCGTGCATCGAGGAAGAAGCACGAGGGGGATCGACGGGGTGGTTTGTTGGAGATCGTCGTCCCGGGTCATTTCGTGTGCCCAATATCGCTGGAGATGATGAAAGATCCCGTCACATTGTCGTCCGGGATAGCTTACGATAGGGACAGCATCGAGAGGTGGCTTGAGGACGGGAACTTCACCTGCCCCGTGACTAACCTGGTCCTCCGCAGCTTCGACCTAATCCCCAACCATGCTATCCGGAGGATGATCCAGGACTGGTGTACGGAGAATTGCTGCTCCAGGATCCCGACCCCGAGGGTCCCCATCACTCCCTATGAGGCTACGGAGGTCTTGGCTGGCATCAGCGATGCCGCATTGCAGGGGGATAGTTTCACGTGCTTGGAACTCGTCCGGAGGATCCAGGATTGGGGCCGCGATAGTGAGAGGAATCGTCGGTGTATCACGGTTAATGGCGGGGCCACCTCGCTCGCCTCGGCATTTGCCCAATTTGCAGCAGCTTCCTCATGTACAGAAAATTCAGATACAGAGCTGATGGAGGCATTGAGATCCGCATTAAACTGGATGTTTCCTCTCTGCTCGGAAGCTCGGCGTCACTTGGGTTCCCCGGCCGCCTTGCATTGTATGGTACAGTACCTGAAGAACGGAAACCTCTCAGTCAAGAGGGACGCAATCCTGGCTCTGAAAGAAGTATGTAGCGATAGCCAGAACGCTTTGGCATTGACGAAAGTTGAAGGAGTCCACGAGATCTTGCTCCAGTTCGTCAAACACCCGATCCATCCCACATTCACGAAAGCCAGCCTCTCCATAATGTTCTGCCTGATCACCTCCAGTGACAAGCAGAGCAGAAGACTTGTTGGGCTGGGTGCGGTTGCGACCGTCCTGGAATCTCTAGTAGACACAGACAAGAGCCTGAGCGAGAAAGCACTCGGGGTGCTCAACGGCCTGACAGGATGCGAGGAAGGAATGAGGGAGGCATACTCGAACTCGCTGACGGTCCCTTTGATTGTGAAGAAGATCCTGCGCGTGTCCGAGCTGGCAACAATGTACTCCGTCAACATCCTACTAAACCTGTGCAGGCACGAAGGGAACGGAAAGTCAATGATGATGGAGGCATTGCAGGTGGGAGCATTCCAGAAGCTGCTGGTGCTTTTGCAGCTCGGGTGCGGCAACGAGACGAAGGAGAAGGGGACGAAACTTCTGAAGCTCATGAATCCTTACAGGGATGAAATGGAGTGCATAGAGTCGGTCGATTTCAAGAACATCGAGAGGTCATTTTGAGTGTTTCCTTACTTGAAGGGATTTCTGTTTCATTCTTCTCATGAAAAAGATTTTGGGATCTTGACATACAAAATTTTGATTACTCAGAATTCATTTATTGTCTGGATAACACAGTCTATGTATTCGGAGGACATACACGAGAACAACTGTATACAGACGGCCGCCTTGAGAGGCCTGTGTCGCCATATCATGTAACCAAACAGTTCAGAGAGGCCTGTGTCACCATATCATGTAACCAAACAGTTCAGATGTATTCACATCGATTGACGATCAACTCTTCTCTTACAAGTTCTGGGAAAAACACGTCTCCAAACAACTGTTCTGGAGGTTTTTCTCCAAGGGATACATTGTTATAGCTATTCCGATGTCTTCTCGTTGTGTAGTTCGTAGCTGATAGGGGAATCAGTCAACCTGTGTCTAATCTTCACATTGCATAGTGGACGCAGGTGTTCTGCTTATCCTGCACTTTCGGGTGTCCAAGGAGCAAGAGAAACAGTTCTGATTATGCTTGTAGGTTTGGCATGTGCCAATGAAGAGGTGGTGCAGATCGTAAGCTTCTGCTCCGACACGGTCATCTGCTGCTCAGGTACGGGTGGACAGTGCTGCATGGGAATGGAAATTTAGGGAACCCCCAAAATCAAAGTTGGATGACTGTTCACCGGTTATTCTATCCTTGGACCAGAGCCGACTCTGCAGAGGAACTTCACAGTAAGGTTGTGCAGAAGAATATCGGATTGGATTAGAAGGAAACAGAGTCCCAGCATGGTCGACGTGAGTGAATATGCCTGTCCACCTCCAGGGATTCACCCATATCCCGGGATTCTCAGCAACTGAACACACTTGTCCACATCCCGGGATTCTCAGCAACTGAACACACTTGTCCACATCCCAGGATTCTCAGCAACTGGACATGCTTGTCCACCTCCCGGGATTCTCCGTGACTGAACACGCTTGTTCGCCTGCTTCCCGGCATCCTCCAAAGACAGACCTGGCCAGTAGGATATTGATTGGATAAAGGACTGACTGGAAATCTCCCTGGAAGTACAGGGATGATCTGGAGTGCATCAAGGTCTTTCTTTCTGAGGACTTCGGTTACATTATTTCGGTCTTGGTGTCACGAAATTTGATGCTCATATTTTGTTCATGGTTCTAGATTACACAATCTATGGATAATGAGGACATACACGAGAATTCGAATAAGCAAATAGTTCAAAAGTATTCAGGTTGATCGATGATTGGCTCTCCATTTACTGGCTCGGGCGAAACTCCTGTCAAACTGTTAACCCAGATTTAACCACCAGGAACTGGGTTTACTGTTCCTTATATTTCTTTTCAATTTCCTCCAACTCCTGGATTTCTTTGTAGTACTTGCAAATTCGATAGATGCACCTGGAATGCAACAATATTAGAATGGGAAACACGACCTTGAATCATACAGAATCTGAGTTTTAAATGGTTTCAGCAATCGAATTTTATGGAAACAATTGTTACCAGTAAAGGAGACAGGCCGAGGCACATAAGATAACGTTCCTTTGAGCTTTATAGATCTGTAGAGAAATGCATTGGTGTCAGGCAAGAACCACGTAGAAGGTACATAAAACATCAATACAGGAATACAGATCAATCCTCATGTTAGAGTAAAAATGCCATCTCCAGACATCCGGATTCGGGAGGTGCCTTCCACAAAATTAACATGTCAGGAAGCAAATACCAGGTGAGTCGTCAATGTCAACCAGACTCCCAACATGGACATCAGTCTTGAAAACACGGGCAACAACAGTTCAGATTCGATTCGGCCTATCAAACATCGGTGGCCACAGCACAATTATTGGGTTTAGGAAATAAAAACCCAAGTGCCATCTTAGCTTCGGGATTCAAGAGTTCGGGATAATTATCAGAATCAACAATTACCATAACCAGAACAAGAGTAAATCTATTGGGCAATAAGAAACACAAAATTCCTCCTGTGACTCATAAAACCGAGCGCTAGTGCATCTTCACTCCATCATCCACAACCAGCACCTCTTCAGAAAAGATCCAACATCACTAACTTCTGATCAATCACCACACTAGAACAAGCAGTCCGCACCTAGCCACCCCCAACCTCCTCGAAAATCACGTCAATACAGGGGTCCTCCGAAATAAACAGAAGAAGAAGAGAGAAAGCTTTACGGATTTATCGTATCGGTCCCTCTCGGCAGCCGTGCAGATCTCGGAGGTGCACTCCAACCTGTGCTCGTTCTTCCAGTATAAATCTGACACATAACCCATAAAAGAAATAAGAACCCTAAAACATGAATTCCTTCCAAAAACTAAAAAGGGGAAGAAGGAAAGAATGGAGGGGGAATATACCGAGGAGCTGGAAGCCAGAGAAAGGGACGACGAAGAAGGTGGGTTGGAGGATGAGGTAGACGAGGGAGACGACGCTGTTCTTGAGAAGCTTGGGAGAGGGGAGGGTCAACAGGAGGGCGATGGCCGCCTCCGCCGCGACGACGCACGTCAGGATCACCCACTGCAGCGCCATATCTCCTCTCCCTCCGATGTTTTCGTCCCCCAAACAACACACATGCTAATAAACGGGGAATCAGATGGGCCACCACAGGCCCAGAACAATGGGCCTGTTGGAACGGATTCCTCTATCCTCTTGGGCCCATGCATTTCTGGGCTTTATTTTTGATATAGGGGTTGCCTCGCCCCCCCCCGATGGGCGAACATCACCATCGTCTTTTGATTCCAAAAATTTAAGGGCATGTTTGGTTTATAAAAATTTCCTTGTCGTCTCATTTTTAAGAAAATTTTCTATCCATTTCAATTTTTTTGTTTTAATTTTTTTTTTTAAAAATGTGTTTGGTGGGTCTTGACAGAGCAAGCGTGGGGAATGGTCGGCTCGGGGGTGCAGGGGGAAGAGTGGCTGGGCTAAGGGGGCTCGGAAGGCAGGGGGGGGGGAAGCGCGGGGCTGAGAGTCTCAAGGAGCATAAACTTTTTTTTTTACTTTGGTAGCATAAACTTTACATGAATTTACAATTTATTGCTAATGAAGCCGTAATTATCCGATAGAATATTAATTTGTAGCTCCAAATTTTTGTCAACCTTTCTTTGTGGTCTAAAATTTTCTTTTATAACCTTAAATCGATATTTTATTATAAATATTAGTAAAAATATTACTCGGAAAGTGGTGGGTGTGTTTTTTGGGTTTACGGGGGCAGTTCAGACAGGCGCCGACAGTGTAGACGAGAATAACAATCAGATAAGTAAAAAACTAGAAGAATAAGAAATGGTTAGTTGAAATAGTTAGTTCATGGAAAGTAAGAAGACTCTTTCTTTATCATTATTATCACATTTGTGACATTGTTATATATATATATATATATATATAAAGGACAACTGTCATTTGCAATAATCGACGAATCCCCACACCACCATCATCATCATCATGGTGTTGGCAGGATTTTGTTGTCTGATGATGAATGGGGAGATGCATGATATGATGATGGCGATGGTAACTACTCTCTGTTTCAGAGTCTCGTTGAAAATGATGATGATTCCCCATCATTAAACAACACCACTTTTTGTTTTGTTTCTTGTTTACAAGAGAAATTAAGTAGGTTTTTACGCTTATACGGTTGATTTTTAAAAGAAATTATAAAATATGGTCAAAATTTTTAAAGTATGTTATTTACTGTCGTTAGTATGAATTTTAAAATCCGTCTTTTCAATTAACAAAGGCAGGTTTAAAATTAGTTTTATTTTTTAATTTTTTTTACTCTTCCTTGGGCACACCCATCTAGGGGTGAAAATGAGCCGAGCCGCTCGCGAGCTAGCTCGGTCAAAGCTCGGATCGAGCTCGACTTCAACCGAGCTCGAGCCGGTTCGTTCCGGCTCGTTACTCGAGCCGAAACACTAACAGCTCAAAGACTCGCAAGCCTAATATTATATAATAAATTTTAATAATTTATTAATAAAAAATTAATAAAATTACCTTAAAAACTTTTTCCTTCCCCCTCCCTACACTCTGTGGTAAAAGCAAACCCTAAAGAAAAAACCTCTCTCTCCCTCTCCTTTTGGCTTGGCGATCTCCTCTCTTCATTAGATAAGTGGAAAATAATCGGCATTTTCATACTTTGTGTCTTGCGAGGATCGGCCGGAGCGAGCGTCAAAGAGTACCAGAGAGGAGCTGGTCGAATTTTACGCCCGCGGGTAAACGACAGAAAGAAGTAAAGGCGTCATAGTCAAGGTACGCTTCCCATCCCCTTACCCTCTCATATTGTGTTTGGGCATGATGATTCAAAGCACACAAAAATTAATAAAATTACATAATAAAATTTTAAGATATTTATTGTCTTATTATTGTTATGGTGATTGTAATACTCTTTATAATATTTTATATGCAGGTGATGATTCTTGTGATATTATTATGATTGGTAATGAAGTTATATTGTGAAGATGTTTTAAGAGTATGATTCTTGTGGTTTGTGATTGTTTTGATAAATCTGATTCTATTTATGGAGATGTTTTGGGAGAATAGTTTGGAGATGTTTTGGAATTATGATTTTGTTGAAATATTTTGACAACATTGTTCATATTTATATTTTTGAAGTGAACTTTATTATATATGTTTTCGAGCCAACCGAGCCGAGTTCGAGTCAACGTCAATATATGTATATTTTGAAATCGAGCTCGAACTTTCGAGCCGAGCTTTCGAGTCAAGCTTAGGCTGATCTACATTCGAGCCTTTCAAGCCGAGCTCGAGCTCTTCATAACTGGAACGAGCCGAGTTCGAGCTCCAATTATTTAAGCTCGATCGAGCTTGAGCCGAGCTCGAACTCGAGCTTTTCCTAATCGAGCCGAGCTCGAGCCTGGGAGTACTCGGTCTCGACTCGACTCATTTTCAACCCTACGCCCATCCCCACTTCTCCCTCTCCTTCTCTCCTTTTCTTTCTTTCTCCCCCGCCCTCCTTCCTCTCCCTCTCCCTCTCCATCAGCTATTCCCTGTGCTTTTCTCCGTCTTTTTTTTAAGCATATATTCTTTGGGAATATCAACTACTCCTTTATTTAGTTAGTTGTTAATGAATGGGATTCTGATTTCTGACAGCGAAACCCTCGAGAGATTGGGTCAACCTGCCTTTAGAGATCATCGTCACTTATCAGAAACTGCAGGGCATGTGCATGGTGTTCTTACACACTGCACTCCCCTCCTGGTCTGGTCCGATCACCATATTTGGAATCGGATTCTATTCCATAATTAATATCAGTCTCTAACATTTACTATTCAATTTCGAACCCACAAATCCCAGCTCTTCTTACTATTTTGACCTTTAAATGCAGCAAAATCCATGAACGAGAGTTTTCAAATAAAAACACAACTCACTCATTCTCTCAACTTTTCTTTTAACAACAGGAGAAAATAATTGCCAATGGCGGGGGGTGTTTTACCGATATTACAATCGCTAAGATCATATCATCTTTTTCTCAACCCCCCCCCCCCCCCCCTCCGAAAATGGTTTCGGTAAGAAGAGCACAACCCAGCGCAGAGAAGGCTACACTGTTACATACCGCTTGCCTTGCGATGGTGTGCATTCCCCAAGTAACAGTTTTCTTCATCGTCCCTCTTCTATCTCTGGTTATGAACAGGGCAGAATCATTAGTAAAGGGGCCAGGTCGGATAGTAATAAAAAGGTTTCAAGAGAGAGAGAGAGAGAGAGAGAGAGAGGGGAGAACCAACGAGGTCCATACATGTACAAACTATACAAAACATGTTTGGGCAGGCTGAATGTGAAAATCAGCCAATAGACATCTTGGGCAAGCTGAGAGCTATCATGAGTTTGGTTTCGAGGGCTGCTCATCCTTCCAGCCTTTCGATAAGTCATAGTTGATAGATGCCAGCTGGGATAGATTCTGAAATTCGACAGGGAAAGGATAACCATGTATAGTCATAAATATAACATACTCTGACATCCTACGAGGTCGAGGATCAAATGCGTGTTTTAGTTATTCTGCAACAAGGAAACAGATTTCCCATACCTTGAAAGAGAAATTGCTGAATGAGTAATTGACAGATGAGTCAGGCTCGAACTCCTCAAGACCCTCACATTCATCTCCTTGCTGTCACCATAGACATATGAATAATATAAGATGCATGCAGAAAGTGAACTTGATGTGACAATTCACATAACCCGTCATAATTATTGTTACCACTTCTTCTTGACAATTGCTCATGCAACTGCTTCCATTTAAGCTATCACCATCACTTGAATCCTCAATGTCGCTCACAGGATAAATGTGCTCATCCGCACTTCCAAATGGGATGCGGCTTGTGAAGTAAGTCGTGTCGAAAGCACTTTCCGATGTAGGAACAAACGCCGCCTGAGAAAAGAATCAGCTCCAGTGAGTCTGCAACATTACATGTACTAATGCCGCAGATGGGCAAGACAGCAGTTTTTAGTACCTTCTGCCTGGCAAGGGTGTCCCAGTTGATGTCTTTGAAGAAGGCATGCTCTTTTACCTATATCACCAGCATCTTCTCAATCAATGTTATCACAAAGTTATAAGACAAAAAGCTTTTTCTATGAAAATTCACCTCCCATGCTCCTTCGGCACCAAGTCTCTGATGAGGATCTTCAGTCAATAATCTTGACATTCAAATGGGATGTTACATAATCAGTGACCTATTCAATAGTAAACACCAGTGCCAGAATGCCATGCATGCAAAGCAGAGTTGTGCGCATGGAAATTTAACTACAAATATTGCATTTCTTGTGAAATGAGCCAGCATCCACAACCACTTAAAAGGCTATTAAATCAGTTCGAACTTAGAATATGCTTTCACCAGAGAGTTGACAGAATATTTTAGTTGAAATTATATGGGCAAAGTCCATCAAAAAGTATAGTTGCTGATTAAGAGAACATCACAAAGAAAATTCTCCACCAGTAAGTTGGCATACCGGTCAATTAGATCTTGAGCTTCATGGCTCATATCTTGAGGAACCCGAGGCCATGGTATATTACGGTTGAGAATGTTGTCGAAAATTGTCTATATTTTGAAAAAAGAAGAGAAAATATTGGGTAAGAAGAATAGGAGATGCAAAATAATACAAACTATAACCATCCTTATCCCCCATTAACTAAGAATAAACACTACTACATAATATATAATTTGTCACCGAAAAACCTGGGGATGCTCTGCATTAAAGGGTGGGATGCCGACTATTAGCTCAAACAGTATCACACCAACAGACCACCAATCAGCAGTTGTACCTAAAAGAAAAAATATGTGAGCCTTTCGTAGTTACCAAGTAGTGAAACGAGGCAAATCTAATTCAGTAGATTAGACATTTCACACACAAATCCGACCTCCCAGATCAAAGAAAGAAGAGAAACTTTTCACCCATGTATTCACCGGCAAGGCAAGATAAAAAACAGAGGCATCTTTAATCACACATCAGGTCCACAAACCATGTCCAGTTCCCAGAAGTATCTCCGGTGCCAAATAGTCAGGCGTGCCCACGGCAGACCGCTTCTTCCGCCTGTCACTAGGATTTTCAGGAGTAGATAACATAGGATCTTCTTCAAGTATTGATGCCCTACTCACACCCGGGCCAGATAAGTCCGTGCTATTAATGAGACCAACTTTAGAAAGTCCAAAGTCCGTCAACTGTTAAATATATAGAAAGCCAGTCATTAATGTTCAACATAATGTTAAACAATCTAGCCATATGGTAAGATTTGATTGCTAAGGCCACCACTCCCAATTAAGGAAAACTGCTGAAAGAACTTATCTGCTGCCATTAGACAGCATTTCAGTTACCTTAATATGACCATCATGGGCAATTAACAAATTATCTGGTTTCAGATCACGATGAACCACACGCAATGAATGTAAGTACTCCAACGCAAGGACCTGCAACAACAATAATATGGCTAAAGGTATATCCGATCAATAAATAGAATAATACGAAGCAGAAGTATAAAAATCTCACCACTTCCGCAATGTAAACTCGAGCAACATCTTCATCCAAGCAGCCCATATTTCTCAACAATGAATAAAGGTCTCCGCCATTCAAATACTCCATCACAAGATATAAGTTTTCACGGCAAGTGAATGAATAGAAGAAACGAACCTGTTGCAAATATAGAAGACACCAGTAAGAAATTACATATCAAACCAGGATAATGTGTTAAAGAACATGTCCTCACCACAAAAGGATTCCGGACAGAGATCAGAATATCACGCTCGGCCAGGATACTTTCCACGGCATTCTTGCGGATCATGTCTGCCTTCTTGAGAACCTGATGCATGAAAAACTTAAGTAAGAACAATTTCAAAGCAACAAGTAAAGATCAGGTATGTCCACCAAGTGTTAGGCACACGTGCTTGAGTGAAATATAGGTCATGAAGAATAATATCCGAATTCTGTGGATTTGTCAACAACAGTTGAGGACTAACCAGAAAAACAAAAAACAAAAAAAACAATGCCGATTATCATATGCAAAGATAATATTGAAGTCAGATTCAATGTAGATGACACATGCAAGATCAGCAACAAAACTTTACCTTATCAGAAAAGGAGAAGACTTAGGCTTAGGCGAAAGCGCACCTTGATTGCAAAAAGATCGCCAGTTGTCCTCTTTTTAGCCAAGAAAACACGACCGAAAGCACCTCGGCTGATAGGCTTCATTATCTCAAAGTCGTCTATCGAAGTCCGATCTTTAGAATAGTGTACAGGGCTTGCTCTCAAGCTACGAACCACATCATCCTCTAAAGGAGCATCTTCATCAATTACCGTACTACTTATATCCATTTTTTCGTCATCCACCAACTCACACAGCTGCAGATACTTTTCCCTGAAGAAAGACCTCCATTAAGCTTTCACGAACCGATGCATAAACAGTGAGACATGGAATGGAAGTGTATTCCAATTTTTATGCCAGCAAGAATAAAATAAAGTCAAAACCAAAGAATGCCCAGCGACTTTTCCACTTTGCTAAAAACAAGGGCTGATGCAATATGAATCCAAAAGTAGAAAATGAAGAACCTTATCAACTTCTCAATGCGTGCACCAAATGTCTCGACTGTGAGAGCATCAAACTTCCGCCGATCGACGACAACTTTCAGATCTTCAAGACATGAAAGTAAGTATGGCATTGATCTATCGTCGTCCAAAGGCGTATTTGCCACACATCGAGCAATGTCGACAAGTTCACTCATCTACATGAATGTAAATAGTAACATTAGCAAATAATTCTATCAAAAAGGACTACATTGCCATCAACACTGTAAAAATATCACAAAAACCAATTAAGATAAAATAAGCAAATAATTCTATCAAAAAGGACTACAGTGCCATCAACACTGTAAAAGTATAACAAAAACCAATTACGATAAAATAAGCATCATATCAATCAACTGATCATTTGTTGAACAATCCAATTTTGCGTATAAATGCTAACTGCATTATATGCCTCAGACTGAAAGATGTGTTCGCATTATCGTTAACAAAGCATCCAAGCCTTTGCAAAAAAAATTAAAATCTATTGGTAATATAAGTACACTCAAAAGAGCAGAAAAATCATTCCTGTTGCCCGCAACTTCAAAGATTTGGCTGCAAAAAGAGCGATTTGACAGAATGGAGGGACGCGATACCTGTGGGATGTCGTCGTTCTCTGAAAAAGCACCCTTTCCTGACATTAGCAAGTCTATTTGACTGGTTCTTGGTGTCATTAAGGGAGACCTAGGCGTGATGCTGCCTCCTGAAGATGTTGTCATCCCCTGATCAGACTTTAGGCCGAAGCGGGTTCTACATGACATGGAAGGAAGCCCTTTCATATCATCCATGAGGGCAGAGTTATCAACTTCTGGAAGACAGTCGAGCATATCTTCAGAACCTCTTCGAGATCGAGACCAATCACTATATTTTGGAGAGGGAACATCAGACTCCTCAGTCACACTAGAATTCGATAATTTTGTCACATCTGGACTGCCAACATTGTGCATATCCTTTTGAGAGGACTCTATCAACTTTTCAAGGGTTTCTGCTATCCTATTCAGACGCTCATTAACTTTTAGACCCTTCTGATCACACCGATCAGCAACTGCACAAATTCGTGAGTGGTCCTCCACATATGATGTCGGGACCTCCTCCTCACAAATCCTGCATATTATAGAGCTTTCTTCTGTGATATTCTGTTGGCTATCCCAGTAACCCCAGGAGACCTTGTGTCGATGCTTTGACGAGGGCTCACGAGCATCGTGCGGGACAATTGAATCAGGAGGCTTAGCAACATTTTCAGCATTGGATGTACCTCGCATGTGGCTCAGGACTCTTACAGGTTCAGCTTTTGCATCGGGATGTTCCTTTGGGATTACAGGAATAGATTCTTTTACAGGTTTTGGGGATGGAGTAGGTAACTTTTTCCATGACGCCATCCTAACTCTACCTCCAGGAGATTCAGCATTATTTGGAGAGTCCTCAGCAGGAGGAGAGAGTAGTAGTGGTCCCCGTGGAGCAGGTTCCCTCTTCCAATTCTGCTCCTGGCTATAAGATTTCCTCGACGAAGGCATCTTAGACGCTGGTGTTGCACTATAACTTTTTCCATCTCTCCCAAGGCCTGGATGAATCCTCTTATCCGCAGAAAGCAGCACTCTAGACTGACGAAGCTGTAGAAACTGCTCATCATCGGCCAATCCACTCTCTTTGTGGAACTGCAACAACCGAGTACATCTTGTCAAGATAAAGAGCATTCTAGTGTGAAGCTGCTTCAATGTACCCATGGGAAGTTCTTGTCGCCTGTCATCCAACTCTTGCACTATGCCCTCACATTGAAGCCAAAACTCCCCAGGAGAAGTCACTGCACAACTTCGGGCCAATATCAATAAATCCTCTATAGTTTCCTGCCACTCAGGATGGCTTTCCGCATTTTTCTCAAGAATTCCTACTAAATCGGCAGCGAATATCTCCAAATCAGAATTCACTTCTTCCTTGGCGTTGTCAAATCTAGCTCGAATAACAGCCAAAATCTCCTGCAGAAAACACAATGTTTATTCAGAAAGCAATCATCAAATTTCAAATCCAAATGTAACAGAATAAGCCCTCAGTACCTCCACATTATTCAACCGTCGAGGCTTCCAAAATGGGAAAGGGCGCACACCTTTGGAATTTAGCTCATGCGAGAAACTCTTGATGTCAGCAGGTAACCTCTTTTTAGGTGCACTTGTCACACGCATAATTGCTTGAAATCGAGGAGACTCCGATTCCTTCAGGTTTTCAAATTACAAGGATATAAGCATACAAGGGCAATAACCTTAGACAGAAAAATAGTTAAACAATGTTATCACTGGGAATGACTAGCAGATAACCTCTGGAGTGCAAACATCCGAACTTGTCAGGTCTCCCTTACGGCCCAATGACGAGTCATTATGCCCTAATAAAAGAGCCATGCGCTACATTAGGGTTTCCCAGAAAAAAAGATTTGAATAGTTTGACAATTGCCTTGGGAAATATGCATAATATATCAAACAATCGACATCTTAGTCCAAAACAATAACTACTATGCAAGGAAAGCAATTCTGTGTTAGAGATCAAGGCATCTTTCCCGAAGCTAACAACGCAGAATCAAAGGAAAAGGATTGATCTGATAAAAGAGAGAAGCAATCCACAATTACTAAGGCAGAAAAAGATGACTCGTATTCCTAAGTTGTTTCCAGAATTGCTAGCTCAAATACTGCATTCTGTCTTGATTATATTACTAGTAACGTTCTGTTCCTGAATAAGAGTTCCAATTACTACAAGGGATGTGCATGCCGGTACAATCACAAGCTTTTTCACAGGCAAACCATCGGTTATGACGTTCCTGTGTCAGCATTTGTTTATTAAGAACGGATGACAATAACCTGTGGACTAACACATGACTAGAGAGTCCCATTCCAGTGATCAACCTAGTTATTTAGCAGTTTCTTGCCACGCCTTTTTCCTTGAAAATGCTTTAGTTACAAGCACTCAAAAATTTTAAAAATAACCTGCTCCACTCTCCGAGGGGTCCCCGCAACGCAATCCAGATGCACCCACTCCAAGCACAGCTGTTCCCAACCCCGTACTATTCCGACGCCTCGGGGATACTCCGCTACCAGGCGAACTCTCGCCATTATCACCCACCCAACTCCCAAACCCTGCCTCCTTCTTCTTATCCTTATCCTTCTTCTTCCCACTACTACCCCGATCGCTGCTACTCGCACCGGAAACACCCCCATTACTACCGACACCAAAACCGGAGCCCCCACCGCCGCTGTTACACGGCCGGGACAAATTACTGGCGCCCAGGGAAGCCCCTTTGGGCCCTGTGGCCCCTCCCCGGAAGCCGTAGTAACTCTCCTGAGGCAACGGCCCGGACCTAGTCTTAATCTTGTTCAATCCGAGGGAAGAAGCGAGAATGGGAGCAACAGAATTCTCCTTTTCCTTCTCCTTCTCCCTCCGGCCATCGTCATCTGGGGGCTTCTTGGACTTCCCCAAAGGAGCGACCCCGAAGGAGCTGCTGCTACCCTTGGGGTCCTTCTTCTTGACGGGGTCGGATGGGGAGGGGGAGCTGGGATCCTTGCTGTTGATGCGGTTCTTCTTCTTGGAGTCGGATCGGAGAGGGGAGCCAAAGGAGGAAGGGGATCGGGAGGAGGTGCGGGGGGAGTTGAAAGGGGAGGAGGAAGAATCGGAGGATTTCTTGGAGGAGGAGAAGAACCTTCCCTTGAACACCATCTCTAAACAGCTAGTTCTAGGGCTGGGGCTGGGGCTAGGGTTTCCATGAGGTTGGGGAAGAAGGCATTTGGGGTTGGGGGGAAGTGGCGTGAGTTCGCGAGGAGGGAGAAGGTAAGAGGGTGGGGGGGAATAACTTGGCCTGTTTCGCTTCTTTACTACAGTTTTTTCTTACTACCCCCTCAAGACAAGAAGAACATAGAAGAAGAAGAAGAAGAAGAAGTGATTGGACCACGTCCTCGTCGTTTCGGGGGAAGGGGGTTTGTGAAATTACGAGGAAGTCCCTGGTCTAGTCGTTGGGGGTGGAAGGGGACTTTTTGAGGCCAAATTTTATCTTGTTCCCATCGATTTATAGAATTTTGCAAAATCAAAAACATTATCCCCGCGGGGGGATTGAGAGATGGTGTCCCCCTGTTTTTTTTAACCGTAGCGTCGTGATCATTTTCATACCTTGGCCTTGGAGTTATATCAAGTAAAGTCCAACCATGATTGATGATCGTTCCCAATGTGGGCCTCCTCGGTTCCGGCCCAATTGTTCCCTTAATGGGCTCGTTCGGCCCGGCCCAATATCTCAAACAAAAACACTATTTATCGAAGTGGCCATGGGCCAGACTGGATCAGAACCCGGCACGTGAACAATCTTAGTCGAACCCGCAGTGGATTGGTAGGAGATAATATAAAGTAGACTTCCTCGTGGGCTCCGGCCCCAGCTGGCCCAACCGACCCGTTCGCTATTTGAGTGGATTTGGACAACATAATTTATTGAATGTGTCAGATTTTATCATAATTTTTAGGCCCGATTAAATTTTGGACTGGATTTGGGCAAATAAGATAATAATTTTACCATGACCGCCTTCAAAATAATAATTTAGGATTTTTACTTTTGTTTATTTTTTATTTGAATTTCGTCTTTTACTTATATATATATTTTTTTACTTATATATTTAAAGAGTATTTATATGGACTTAACTTCACTTTTTTAACCTAATTTTACGTAAAAATTTTAAACCCGATAAATCCGACCTGGTGTTAGGACTTAAGCGAGTTTGGACAATGAATAAAAATGTTTGGTCGGCGAGAAACTACCTGAACGTCCATTAAGCAAGTCTAATATAAACCTAATATTAAAGTTATAATATTTTCATTCGCCGGTTCATATAATTAGAATTTCACGTACAAAATGTTAGTATCAATATGGTCGTATAAGGAGCTTTTAATGCCATTTTTTGGGATATGACCACGTTTACTTTTGTCGTATTGGATGTTTATTTTTAAATTCTTAAATTTTATTTTCGATATTTTAATATCGTAACTAATATTTTTGTTACGTGTATATGCACCGATTACACACGTATTTGTACCGATATATTTAGACTTTGTTGTACAAATAAGTAACTTGATATTTGCTTTTCGATAATAAAAATCTCGCCCCCCCTTCTAATGTCATGAAATCATCCGATTGTTAATCTATAATACTATTATTTCATCGTGAAAACTTATCACCAAGTATCAAATTCATTATTTTATTTTTAAGTAAGAAACTATTAGTTACTCATTATGATAAAAACGCTCGAGCACATCCCTATCCTTCTTATGATCAGTATGGTTTTCCAACACTTAAACTACCTAATTTTCCTAATTTAATATATAAACCTAGACCACTCTATCGAGTCACTCTAAATTATTAGTTTTATATTAATTGTTCTCTCAAGATCTCTAGACAATTAATAGGAAAATATCATAAATAGGACATTTGTGTTATAATAGAGGACACAAACATTAACCCTCCACAGAAGACACTTTTTTTGTCTTTCGCCTTTCCCATCTTTTCACCATTTATATTCCCAGTTCTTTGTGTTTTTGTGTCGGACAACAATAACTGTAAGTGTTTGAAAATTCAGTAAATGTTCTATTGTTGTTTGTGTTTATTTTACTGACGATCACATTATTACACTGCATTTGATTTTTTCACGCTCCAACGAGGGCTCAACGACCCGTATTTTCTTGCGCAAAACAACTGCATAGGCATGAATTTTCGTCGGAATTCTAGGAAAACAAAATTAGTTCATCAGCGAGGAATAAAAAAACATAGTCAAAAGTGTAGCACGAATGATAACATCAAAAATCAAGACAAAATAAATAAAGCAAATTATCCTAAATCATGAGGTTTGAAGTTCGCCTTGATCTCATTCCCTCCCTCCGTCCTGATCATGTCACCCGTGCCAACCTCCCAAAACAAAACGCCCTATTTAACTCCCACAGTTTCCTAATTAAAATAACATTTACAACATATAATTTTGTGCTGCTTAATTGTCTTCTTATACCTTATTTTTCATAAATGAAAGCTAAGTATTTTTGTTTACATTTTCCTAATCTTTAATTACTTATTGTTTGTTTAAAAGTTTTGACGATCACATTTCTTTAACTTTGTATTAGCCCCGACGTGTAAACAATAATCTTTCTTAAAATTAATATAAAAATAAAATAAAACAAAACCCAATGACTTAATCAAAACAAACCAAAAAAGATCTTTTATAAAATGTAATATGAGCACCGGAGGATGTCCCATGATGAAAGGGCTCATCCCTCGGCCGCTCATGCGCAGCAGTCTCCATCTCAGATATATCCCAAACTTCTTGTCCGAGCTATACAAAACATGTAATGCATCGACTAACAAAAGAAAAAGGTTCACAAACCCAACTATCCACATCAGTTTCCCCACCTTACACACTTACCTTTAGAATAATGGGTTACGAGGTCCAAAAAAAAACATCAAACTAACTAGCCATGATAATGTCTATAGGAGTTTGTAAAAGTTATTTAAACTACATTTAATTACTCTAACTCATGCTAAGGGTATAAATGGACGTCTTAATCGTGACTCTTTTTTTTTTTTTGGATGATTCATTCAAATGTAGACCCACCCAAACCCAACGAGTTAAACTCAAACCCGTAAAACTTTTTCGATCCGTCCGTGACTGGAGGTAGGAGGCAACTAGTCAGACCGTTCTAGCCGGTGTGTGAAACCGGGACAAATCTCGGCGGCAACCTCATCTACCACGTGTCGACCCCTCGTGACACAACCCATCCATCCATCCATCCCCATAAGGAAAAACACGTGAGGAAAAGAAAAAAAAGGCGGAGGATCCGAAAACAAATCTTGAAAATTCAAGGTTCCCGATAATATCGCGAATTATTACGGATTTCGACGCACCATCAATTAAATTTGTTTCCTTTCACAATAAAACGGATTATAAAAAATTGACCAAAAATGTGACCCAGGCCCATTGACGCAGAAGAGTTAAAAGAGTTTTCGTTGTTGGGACCTCTATAATTCATATATCGTGTGATATGTTAGTAGTGTTTATTATACTTTTGCCATTTTCTCAAACCATCAATCAACCAATCAATGGGAATTGGGTGCCTCAAATGTGCAATAACGTAAATTAATAATAATAAATAAATCATTGTTCTCCCCCTAACCTAAACCTGCGTTATTTCCATCTTTTGCCAAATCCAAGTTCTCCCTCCTCCCACGCCCCCGGTCGGGGAAACCGGAACTAACCGGTTGCCGGTCACCCCAGCCGCTCTATTTCCCTCTTCCTCAAATTGCCAAGTTCCCTGCTTTTCTGCATTCCTCACGCACGCAAAAATCAAGCCGCACAGTGGGGAGAAAAAAATCTCTTAACAACCCCAGCCACACGGGGAAGTCGAGAAACGAAGCCGGCCAGAACAACCGACCCGTGCCCACCTCGTGGAGTTGGTGTCGGCGTCGGTTTCTGTGTCTGCCCCGTTTCCCGGGGAGACTTCGAGTTCGAGTCTCTGCTTTCTTTTTGTGTGCTGCATATGCGAGGAGTAGATCCAAGTTGGGAACTT
The DNA here is from genome assembly GCA_023653495.1 of Melastoma candidum. NCBI lineage: Eukaryota > Viridiplantae > Streptophyta > Magnoliopsida > Myrtales > Melastomataceae > Melastoma > Melastoma candidum. The sequence goes on from CM042887.1 coordinate 2,014,321, forward strand.
TGTCGGAGTTGGTGGTGATTTTACGAAGTGGGTCTTGTTTAAGTTGAGGATTTGTTCTTTGGTTGGACGACAGGAAGAGGGTGCGTGTGTGTGTGGGAGGGAGTGATGGAGATTGACTTTCTGGGCGTGGGCCGGAGTTCTGGATCTCCTGGTGTCAAGGAAGAGGAAGAAGATGGAACCAGGGATTCCTCTACACCAGGTAACTGTTGTCAGATGCGTTTTTTTTTTCTAAAATAAAATCATTCTTGCTCCCGTTGTTGTTCTGTAGTTAATGAAATTTTTTCGGCATGAATGATTTCTTACCATTTATTCCATAATTATTGAAGAAAATGTTGCATGGGGTCGGATTTACGGTTGATGAAGTAGCGTGTAAAAGTTGATACTTTGCATCATATCATGAAAATCTCGGAGGAGAGACTGTGTCTGGCTTCTGGTATTAGATCCAAAAATTAGGTAAGCAAGGGTTTTCCTGGGTAAAGAAAGAGTGTCCGGGTGCAAGAGACAGATAGAATCACAGACTTATGATGAACAGTGGTTGGTTCAGACCATGTTTGGTAAAAGGAAAAAAAAATTGTGGAGGTGGGCTAATTAGACACGATGTGCAGGTGTAAGGATGGGTTGATTGATGAGGTAGCTTTCTCCTTTGGATAAGGGGTTTGGCCTGGTATGGTGATTGGCAGGCAGCCTCCTAATCTTGGTGGTGTTTTAGGTAAATATTTAGTAGAACACAAGTGCATATTGGGGTCATATCACGCACAACACACGAGGATGGGCCAGGTTCAATAATCAATTCATGGTTTTCATATTGGACAAGAAAATCAAAATAATGCGTATGGCGTGATGAATTGAAAAATGGGGCCTTGGTAGCAAGTGGGGGAGGAGAAAAGAATCATAAAAATTTGAATTTGATTTGGTTTCTGCTGTTTCATCCAATTATTAATTTTATTAATTAATTGTTTTTGTTTTGTGGTGATCTTGATGTGTGGTTTAATTTAAAACTGTTGTTGGCTCTTTTGCACATGTATGGTGTGGGTGGAGAGGAACTTTGATTGAGACCCCCCATCCGTAGGTCAGACGGCCTTGGAATTGCAGTTTATTCCCATTATTTCATTTTGGTCCAAAGGATTGGATTGATATACCATTAATATCTAATCTCTTCTTTAAACATGTTAGCTGCTTACCATTGAAGCTCCCCATCTTTTATATTCAAGTGTCAGTTCTCTTCTATACACGTTGCTTTGGCTGATTTTTCTTGGTTTTGTTAGAATGGGTGTGTTCCTCACCTTTCCTTTTAACTAAAGAAAGATTCTCTAATTGCAGTGGGCGCCTAACTTTCTCTGTCATATAAGTTTTGACCTTAAAAATTCTAATAACGACAGAGGCTGAATTATTAGAATAATGAAACACGCATCCTTGAAGTTGCTCCTTTTTTTTTCCAAATGGGAAATAATGAACACATTGGAGGGATGGAGGGCATTTTCTGGGGAATTTTTTAAAATTTCCCAGCTTTTGTTTTTATCATGGGGGGGACTCACCCAGATGCTCCAACAGTATGTAATAAAATAATTAAATGGTGCATGTGGGGGGGGGGGGTGTGATATGTTATATGATTCCGCTTCTTTTTTTAGTGTTTGCTTTTGGTCACAAGCAATACACAATATATAAAAGTATGAATAGATGTGCAAGTTGTCACAAACGTGTCTTTGAATAAAGAAATCCCATTAAAGTAATGTTCTTGGGTCTCCATGAAAGAAATTATATATGTAGGCATTCCCTCGTTCTACACCATTCTTGAATGAATCTAGGCAAAAAAGAGGTACATCCCCATTATCATATTCCCATGAAAGCCTGTTCAACCAATGAGGTTTTGGTACTTGGGAGGGGGCTGCGCTGGTCTTCCCATTTTAGAAATAAAAATAAGATTGTTGCACATTAGTCGGTGGGTAATTATATTCAAGTGTTACTTATTTTATCCTGCACGTTCCTGATTATAAATTTTGATTGAATGCCATTTTCTAGCAACCTCTTTTGATTTCCATTTTTACTCAACTTCTTCCCTTGATTCTTGTTCTGTGAGAACTCCCCCTTTCCGCTTCTTAAGATTTCATCACGTTTTGTGCTTTTGGCTTATTGTGGTTTCTGTGTAAGGTATATGAAATCTCTGGGTTTTCATAGCTTGTCAACAAGGCGAACACGTTACACGGCTCTTTTTTCTTGCGGAACTGGCTTACTTTATCTTACATTCTTATTTGTTGATTGTGTTTTTCCCTCAGAATCTACAAGAACATCGGAAATGCAGTGGAGTTTTGCAGACAAGGTCTCCAAACCTTCTCAAATGTTGTCCTTTCAGGCCTCCCCTGAAGAAAAGGCGGGGAAAACTACCCGAAACTTGGATCCGAAACTGCTCGATAATTCTTTCCAAGTTTGACCTCTTTCTATCCTTGGCTATATTCTGCTCTGAGTTGTGCAAAATTTCAAGACTGGAGAAGTGAACCTCTAATTTGGTGTATCAGAATGTACCGGCTCAACACTACCATGCTGTCAGCAGTTTCCCTCTTCCACAGTTTCAGGCCCAGCCAGGGTTTAATCATGAGATGAAGAAGTTCCCCAGCAGAAGTCATCTGGGTCAGCCAATCATAAACGCTCCAGTTATTCATTCGCGACCTCCTGTTCTTAGTTCCCCGCATTTCGCCATCGGCCACACCCCGAATTTCCCTTCTTCACACCTGCAAATGGGGGCTTCTGTGTCTAGGTAATTCATTTTACTTTCTCCTAAAGACTGTCCTGCTTAGCTCAATTGATTCAGTTGAAATCTTCTGTTTGCTTAAATTCTCTTGCATAAGTTTCAAACATAGCAGCATTTACTGCATTAAATGACTTTTCCAGCATGATATAGTGACTGCTTAACTTCTGTAGGGATACAAATGCTCCTAAATCACCTGCCTCACCAACCCAGTTGACCATCTTCTTTGGTGGCTCAATTTATGTGTACGACGACGTGCCAGCTGAGAAGGTAATTACTAACGTATCTGAGTTAACAATTACCGACAAGTTTTGTTAAAACGCACATGTCATTTACCTCTGCAGGCTCAGGCCATTATGTCATTGGCTAGAAGTAGCTCTAGTGCCACTCCTTCAAAGCCTGTTCCGACAACTCGGATCCAGTCGCAAAACGTTACGCTGTCCATCAACCCAGCATGCGATGGGAATAAGTCTTCGATGTTGTCGTTTTCATCTGTTCGCAGTCACCAGGTCAAAACTCAGCAAGTAGTCATGACTAATTGTCCTGTTGCAGTAGCCATTCCTCAGGCCCGTAAGGTGTCTTTGGCTCGGTTTCTTGAGCGTCGCAAAGAAAGGTCAGTCCGACATTGCCAAGACGATTTTTCTGTTGTCTAGGCAAAGATTGTGCCAAAATTCTTCCGGCTTTTCTTGGAGCTGCAAATCCTTTTCTCATCTTTCGTCTCTTTTCCGCGTAGGATCATCAAGGCATCTCCTTATGGCTTCAACAAAGGTTCACCTGAACAAAGCGGAGTAGCTTCTGATAACCTGAACTGTTCAGCAGCCGATTCCACAGGTTCAATCTTCAACTCCGAAGTCAATCACAAGTAGACGCGGGCAAGCTATTGACTAAACTAAAATAATCAGGTAAGAGGGATCATATGGTTTTGGGCAAATTTTATTGTCCTTGTTGTAGGTTAAATCATTTTATAAGGGATGAAATTATTGCCCATATTGGCCACCGGAATCAATCCGTTCCGATTGCTGGTGCCTCCTCCGGTCTGTAATTCTATGCAACATACAATAGTTTTGTTCTGTATAAGGAAGGGTATTATTATTTACTTCATTGAACTAAGAGAACACAAACGAAGGGAAGTGTTTTGAGAGACATCCAACCAAGTTTAAAAGTAAAGAGACAAAGCAAGAAACAGGACATTTATCGCTTAGATCACAATGATTCTCTACGCACGTATACTCCCAACCCCGCCCTCTCGATTTGCAATGAGGAGTGTTTAAGTCGACGTTCTCTTAATATGCCCCTATGTCGCCGTTTACTCTTCATCTGTCAAGCGGTGGTGGACGAGACGCAGGTGGGCATGGCGGACCAACGAGGCAGTGAAGATGCTGGCCCCCTCGACATCGACCTGGAGGCAAGGGCGTGCCATATGGTCCTACACAATAGGTGAAACTGTCAGGGGAACTCAATCTCCCACCCCAAGTCATGCTTCTCTGGTCCTTTGGTTCTCTTCTAGGATTGAAATATTACCACAACTTCTCTCATTATTTTCTCAGGAATAACTACTCAGGACATCATCCCCGTTATCCATATATTTTTATCGATTCAAATTCATCAATAAGATTTTTTAGAAAAGAAAATGTACGAGCGACTGAATGCAGATGCCGTACGGATAGAGAACATAAAACGGCGACTGCAAGCATAATCTGCTCGATCTCTATCGGCAACCCAGGCCTCCTCCCGAATCGCGCCACGATCGGCAAGCGCGTCGGTTCAAAACCCACACCGATTGCCTACCATACATTCTTCCTCCAAAAAGTCAAACAATCTCAAAACAAGGGATGGATGGATCGATCGATCTGATCGACCGAACGTGAGACGAGAAAATAAAAAGAGAAGGGGGGCAGGAGGTCGACTGGAACGAAGGATCGGGTTTATATATATAGAGTTTTGTTCCTTAATGACGTCATTTGGCGAAATATTTCGCCAAATGACGCCATCACTAAAATATTTCGCCAACTAACCCACCAAAGTCGGCCTTACAAAGGCCGACAGTCGGCCTTTGTAAGGCCGACTTTGATTTTGGCGAATGGAAGTCGGCCTTACAAAGGCCGACTTCCATTAAATAAAAAAAAAAAAGAAAAATCCCCCCCTTCCCCCAAACCCCCCGTCCCCCTCACCCCCCCAAACCCCCGTCCCCCTCCCAAACCCCCCGTCCCCCTCACCCCCCCCCAAACCCCCCTCCCCCCCAAACCCCCCTCCCCCCTCCCCCTCCCAAACCCCCCGTCCCCCTCACAACCAACAACCCCACAAAACCCCCCGTCCTCCTCGCACCCTCCCAACCCAACCCTTTACGTTTCTTTTTTTTTTATTTAATGGGAGTCGGCCTTACAAAGGCCGACTTCCATTCAAATTTTTTTTTTTTTTTAATTTTATGAAGTCGGCCTTACAAAGGCCGACTTCTTTAAGGAATTGAAGTCGGCCTTTGTAAGGCCGACTTTAGTGGGTTAGTTGGCGAAATATTTTAGTGATGGCGTCATTTGACGAAATATTTCGCCAAATGACGTCATTAAGGAACAAAACTCTTATATATATAGATACATCCGGGGATGGCAAAACGTAACCCTACTTGTCGGTGGAATTGGGCCTGAACATGGGCCTGGTCCATGGCCACGTCACAATAACAGTCCCGAGGATGTTACCTGAGATAATAGTTGGTAACGTTTCTACCGCATGAACAGGTTTCTGCAATTCGATGGTGACTGTCAAGCATAATCCTTCCTTGGCTGTCCTTTTCGGCGCGCGCCGAGTAAACAAACCCCCCACCCCCCGTGGTTAGGATCTCTCGGGCAGTACATCCAGGACACAGCTAAGTATGTGTGTGGTGTACGATGGCGACTTCCGGTTAGAAAAGGTTGCTGGGTAGCTGTAAGCTCGCTCTCGCTTTCTCTCAGGCAACACTGCTTCTTGCTTGGATCCGAGGCAGAAGAGGAGGAGGAGGAGGAGGAGAGGGAGGGGGTAGTTGATTTTATTCTTTCATAAAGTAATGTTAGCTGAAGGAGATAACTTATTTCAAAGAGGTTGGCTCCATCCATCAATCATTGTTGATTGCAAGAAGAGGATAAAAACATTGGATGGTTACATGGAATAATTTGAAGGATGTGGGGGAGAGGGGGCAGATGATTGAAAGACATTTGTTTGCTCTGATGGTCGTGATCATGATGGTGATGGTGGTGGGTAGACACAAATTTCTTCTATACTAAACAAAAGTTGAACAATGCCTCCCCCCCCCCCCCCCCCTCTTGCATTCTCAGCTTGGTCTTACCATGTCCAATGATTTGGTGGTTTGGTGAGGTTGTCCTTACTTGGGAATTTTTTTCTCCTATTACCCCAAATCAATCCCATCTCCCTCCCATACCTACAGCCATGTGCATGTGCTTTGAATGTCAATCAGACATTAATTTGCAAGAATCCACCTTAAACAAGTCTTTTAAGCTTAACTAATCCCCAGTTTAAAGCATTAAACAAAGGGAGAGAGCTTAGGAACAAAACAACCTGACATCTCTTCTTACATTGTCCTGTTCTAACTAACACTTCCCTCCTTAAAAGCCTCCCCAGATTCTAACATCCATACCCGCCCCTCCTCCCCTGAACGACACTGCAACGATGGGCAATGCCGCGCTGTGCACGCCTTCCATCGCCTCAACTTCAGCATCCAAGGTGGTGACCTTTGACGGCAAGCTCACCCTCTTCACGAGATCCATAAGGGTGGCTGACCTCATGATCCAGCACCCAAATCACTTCCTCTGTGACTCCTCCACCCTCCAGGTCGGTCAGCGGGTCCAGGGATTGGCGACTGACGAGGAGCTCGAGCCGCGGCGCTTGTACTTTGTGATCCCCATGGAGCTCCTCTACTCTGTGCTGACGTATGAAGAGATGAGTGCGCTCACTTATAAGGCCACCAAGGCTTTGAAGCACGGGAGCGGCTTCAACAATCTGAGCAGGATATTCCCGGTCTTCACCGAGTCCTGCATATTCCCTGGAAACCACGAAGGGAAGCGGGCGTCGGAAGGCACAGATGGCGGAAATGACGACTTTGTCGTTTTCGAGAGATATGGGAAGCAGCGGTCATGGCAGCCAGCGTTGGAGACCATCGTGGAATCCTGAGAGTCTCCGTTCTCCTATTTTTTTTTTTAGTTTTGTTTCTACACAGGAGGTCGATCTTGAGACGACTCGAAGTCGAATCTAGGCGAGGAATAGCAAGGGTCCAGTTCCATCCTCTTCTCGTTTCCCGAACACTGATCAATGTTTTTTTCTTCTTCTGCTGCTGCTCAAGTTGTGTGTCAACCTGATCATATCAGGAAACACACAAAAAAGGCCTGTTGATTCAAATCACCACCCCGATTTATGTATTCACGTATGGAAAGTTTGAGAGTAAATACATGTCTTTCTTACCTGATACTTCCTTATCATCGGTTACAGGTAGCGATCCAATTCCTTAAAATTTCGTAATAACATAGTCTTTAATCACAGAGACAGTATTGCCCTAACCATCACCTCTGCAATGCTCACGACCTTGTCGACATAAATCAAATTTCTCAAAAGCGAAACATAAAGGACATTGAATTAACTTCTCAGATGAATGCACAGGATTCATGGATCACAAGCGACTTGAAAGTCGAAATTTTTTACCAAATTTTTGACATCATCCCAGGTTAAACTAATCAACTCCCAGTCACAAAATCCTCTGTTCTTTCACTCATTTTCTTGGGGGGATCTCAATCAATTTGATTAACCCCCCTTGAATTTGCGTAAACTGAGTCAATTTCATCTAGCCCAAACCGCTGCTGCATATCCCCGTCAGCGAGGCTGCAAACCGGCATATCCCCATGTCGGGAGTCCCCTCGGCCGCATCCGCATCCTCCATTGCATCCGCTGGCGGTAGGACCCTCCCATCCTGGAACAAAGCCCTGCCGGCATCGACACCCCTCGCCTCACCCCCACAAAACCCTCCTCCTCCTCCTGCTCCGTAGCCAAACCTCCTCTCGATCTCGAGAAACTCCCCCAGCGACGTGGGCCGGCACCCATCATCCCTGCACAGCCGCCACCATTTCCTCTTCCGCCCCACTGCAGCCGAATCCCGCACCCTGCTCTTCCTCCGTCCCTTCCGCCGCTTCACTAGTCTCACCCCGTCCTCCGCAGCAGCTGCCGCGGCAGCCGAGGACGGGGTCTGGTGTCGGTGCTGGGACGGTGTTCGGAACGTCAGCGAGGGGAATGTGACACCCATGAGTGTCCCTAGGGTCGTGCTCCGATCATGGAAGAACGATCCGGTGGACTTCATAAAAGATTAAAAAAAAAAAAACGTAGACACGTCAAGATCAAATCTTGACACGAGAATCGGACGAAACAGCCGAAAACCTGAGATGGGTCGACGGATATTTCACACCTCGGTGTCCAGATCGGAGGAGGAAGAGGCGTCGGCGGATGAAGCGGTGGGGGAGTGCCGCGGGAGGAAGTCGTTGTTGGCCGGATCCGACATTCGAGAGGAGGGAGAGTGTTTTCCTAAAACTGGGGTTTGAGTCGGGGACAGAGGGGATTAAGATTCAGACAAGACTTGAGACGATCTCTTGAACTCGTGTGCGACCCCCCGAGCTTAGAAGAGTCGATGCGGTTGTGGACAAGGAAGCGTGTAGGAAATGAGAATGTTTGTCCGAGAATTAGAGAAAATAGTCTCACGTATTTTTAAGTCCACGAACTTTGTTCATATCTGCGTGTTTGGGGGGGTGCAAACTGAGAACGCCTCATTTGGGTTTCATGCAAGTGATGGGCATTAGAACTGGTGATATCTGCAAAATGCAAAGATTGTCACAGTAGAGATGCTGCCGACTGAGATGATATTAATTATGGTAAAAACTAAAAAAAAAAAGCCGAGAATCATGGTTTTGCAATAACATCGTCAATCATATAGGTTTATCCTGTTTAATTATTCGTCAAACTTGTTGCCTGCCTCCATGATTACATTCTCAAACACACACACACACCCATGTATATAATATAATAGAACCAAAGATTCAGCTCTCTTTACAAAAAAGGTTGTTCGCGGAAAGAGGCCATGTTCCTCTGTCCTTTGGGTATTATCTACTTTTGTGTTTGTGTGTTGTGTGTGTGTTTGCTTTTCGATAATTTCTCTCTGTTTTTTTTGGTTTGTAATGGTCTGGTCTGGTCCCCAAACGCATGGAAACATCATATCCTGCGGTACATGCCGAGGGAACGTGACTCGTCGCGTTCTTCAATTATTGTGATCAGCTAATTTCTTTCCCCCGAGCGATATTGTTTTTGCAGCCAAAATCATAGAAAGCTGGTGATACTTCGCTAGCTTTTAAGTCGATCCATTATGTCATTTGCTTTGCAAGATTTGTTCGAGTGTGTTTCATCTTTTTTGTTTGGACAGCGATCACAAGGAATGTCAATATCCAGCCAGCCCTTGCTTTTTTAGTTCAGCTTTTGTTGACACAACATGATGGAGACAACGCCAGAGGAAGAAGAAGACAACTCTTGGATGTGCACTTATGTTCCACCAGCAAGCATAGCACACCCTTCGTTTTCCTTCAGGTTTGGTTTCTATCTATCTATCCACGGGCTATATTGTACGCAGATGACAAGGCGAATTTTCCAGGACTCGAGTTCTTCCAGCAAGAAGTTATCTGGAACAACGCAACTGGGTCTGGATTGGTATTGATAATATCTTCTCTTTGAGCCAATTGGGAATATCTAAAGAAATTTTCGCAGAGTCGAAAGATCTGAAAGTTCCACTACCAGTTTATTAATCTTGAAGCTTAACAGAAGAAGTATCACTACCACTTCTTACCAGCTTTCCTAGGCCTTGTTGGAGTTAGATCCTTGTGTTAAGTAAACAACTAATTGCAAAATTCTGTATTGCGCCCTTTCTGAACCAGCCCATGGTTTTTTACTGTTGTTAATGCATTTTCATTGATCTTTGTGCATTGCTTTTCACAACTTGACACGACATGGATTGCCTAATAAAATGGTGCAACAAGCTAATTTTTCTGACTGGACTTGACTGATTGTGTTAAGTTCCCAGTGCAAGGATTGGTTGTGATGCCATTGTCATCTCAAGATACTGAAAGTATAGCTGTCACTTGAATATTTGTTGAATGTTTGTAGTCCAGTGTAATATAGTAGCCCATATAAAAAGGAGTCTGTAACGAACTTGAAGAGTTGGGTTGAGAAATTATGTTCTTCCCCCTGCAATGGCTCTCTGGTTTCATCTGCCACTCCAACTACCTTGAGACATGCTGAAACTGCTCTTGATTCATGGATTATTTCAAGCAAGGATGTGCATAAAATTTTCGTCATAAATAAGCTCTATTTGGTCGGTGTACACGCTTTATTAGTATCTGCAAGCTTTGACATTGAAGAAGGGAGTTTTCTTGGTACTTCCAGAGCCTCCGAGTTTATTGCTGGAGCTCATCAAGGTATCCTTTTGGTGAAAGTTGTCATTCGATGAAGTGACTAACTACTAAGAATCAACCGTGGCCCTCTGTAATTGTTAATTATGCTCAAGCAGGGTAGCATTGAGAGGGGGAGCACGCCAAGTTCAACGTGAACACAGAAGTATGGAAGGCGGTACATGGATGTACCCGGGAAGGGCATCGTCCAGGTAATGTCTTCCGCCAAGGAAGCCATGAAGGCAGTAGTCATCGACAAGACGAGTCTCTTCCGCTCGTCCGGAAAAGCTTCACCACTTGGGCCGATAGGCTACGTTATCATACATCATCTGCGGCGGTTGTAGTTATGCTTTAACAGGGGGACTTCAAATAAAATTGCTGCAAAAGCTTAAAAAAGAGTATTAACATGGCTTCACTTTCACAGAAACATAAATGGGAAAGGGAAATTGAGTACCCGATTCCTCCAACAAGGCCTTTTCTGGGCTTTTTGTGAATGGAATAATTTCTCCACTTGTAGATTTAGGGGACGTCAAAGATGCTCCCTTTTTTCCTTTTCAATCTGCCTTTTCCCACTATTTTGCATTGGTAGACTGACAATGTACAGATAAACCTAAAAAAGGAAAATCAGGAGGTTAAAAAACAAGGGAAAAAAAATCTAATCTAATCTTAACTAAATGGAAAAAACGAATGGGGATAATCTTGACAGGTGGGATGCTGTTGGTCTTGTGAAGCTAATCCGATTGAGAAGACAAAGATTGTGATAATAAGCTAAAATAAATAAATATAATTGAAATGACACCAATGGAAATTATTATGAAGTGCACAGAATCTAATTCTTTAAAATCTTCATCATCGTCGTCAAAGGAGCTTCTCTGATCCCTCCGACTGATACTATTCTTTTCTTTCTTCCTTTTCGCGATCTATGGCGGAGCAAGCAGAGATATTTGTGCTGGATAATGGGACGATGCAAGTGAAGGTGTCCAACCTCGGCTGCACCATCACCTCCCTCTCCCTCCCGGACAAGCACGGTCTGATCTTCCCCGATTGCAATCACTCGTTTCCCCTTTCTGGGTCTTCGGATTTGCCTGAAAGATGCGATTTTTATTTTCCCACAGGGAAGTCGGATGATGTCGTCCTGGGTTTCGACACCCTCGAGCCTTACCTGGTGATGTTTCCTCGACCCGACTGTTGGGTTTTTTTTTTTTTTTTAATTCAGCGATTGGTGAAGGAGAGGCTGATGATGATTTGATCCCTCTTGTTGTCGGTGGCGGCGGCGGCGGCGGTGTTGAATCAGAAAGGTGCTGCCCCTTATTTTGGGTGCATTGTTGGGAGGGTTGCGAACAGGATCAAGGATGGAAAGTTCACCCTAGATGGTGTTCACTTCTCTTTGCCCATCAACAAGCCTCCCAACAGCCTCCATGGTCTGCTTCCATGTCCCTGTTTGATCCCTTTCATGGTCTGCATTTCTGGTTATTTTTGTGTGGACTGGACAGATGATGGGGTGAAGAGTAGGCTGTTTGCATATTTGTTGAATGTTTGTCCTCAGGCGCATCCGATACCACCGGCCATCAGGTTCTTAACCGTGTTTGGATTCTTGCTCCTCGGCCGCAGGTGGGCATAAGGGTTACGACAAGGTGATATGGGAGGTGGTCCATCGGACGAAAGGCGATAATCCCTCCATCACTTTCCGATACCTCAGCCATGATGGCGAAGAAGGTAGGCTTTTGTTTTTCGGATGGGCATTCCCTTCCTCTTTCTCCAGGGTTTAGAATTTTAGAGTGTTGTGGCGGCAGGCTACCCAGGTAACCTGATGGTTACTGCTACCTACACCCTGACTTCGGCCACCACGATGAGGCTTGACATGGAAGCTGTGCCGGAGAATAAGGCCACACCCGTAAGCTTAGCTCAGCACACGTACTGGAACTTGGCGGGCCATAACAAGGGGGATGTCCTCAACCATACCGCACAGATATGGGCAGATCACATCACTCCTGTCGATCATAACATAGTCCCGACTGGTGAGATCATGCCGGTGAAAGGTACCCCTTTCGACTTCACCTCTGAGAGAAGAATTGGCGAGTTGATCCACGAGGTGCCTGGCCTTGGGTACGACCACAACTATGTGCTCGGCAGTGGGGAAGAGAAGGGTGGTCTCAAACGAGCAGCCAAGTTGAAGGATCCTTCCAGCGGTAGAGTACTTAATCTGTGGACGGATGCCCCAGGGATGCAGTTCTACACAGGGAATTACGTGAACGGAATAGTTGGCAAGGGGGGTGCTGAGTACGGCAAGCATGCCGGTGTCTGCTTGGAGACGCAAGGGTTCCCCAATGCAATCAATCAGGAGAACTTCCCTTCCGTCATTGTTCGGCCGAGCGAGAAGTACAAGCACACCATGCTGTTTGAGTTTTCCATGGAATGAATCAACTTCAGGGAGAGACGCCTCCTCCTCTGGCATGGTTGGTTACTGCAATTTCTTAAATTGAAAGCTGGAAATAATGTATGACCTCCCTGGAAAATAATCAATTGACCATGTGCCCTTTCTTTCAAAGGACAGTGCGTTGGTTTATTGGCCAAGTCATATATATGCATAAATATGGTATCCTTTCGGACCAACGAAGATCTCGCATCACATATATGAACCATAAAATGAGACACTGGAGGAAGAGTCAACAGAGTATCAATATGCAAAAATGTTCTCAGCGCTATAAAAAATTGATAGGAAGATATTTAAACATCAAGCCAAGACATATATCCTTCAGCAAGTATTATTGCTTTTCATGGGTTGGGTTTCGTTCGCAGCCGCTTGTACCTAAACACCAACCATGGAGGAGGCTCATGCGATAAAAGACAATGGCTATGTGGGGATTTAATATCATAGAACAATGTTGGGAGAGAGCACGTCTCTTATTTTTTCCGGACCAATTTCAGAGGAAGAGTTTCCATTGCCGTCTGAATCAGGGAAAGGGCTCGATCACCAACAAACATATGGTATACAGCTAAGAGTAAACACCAAAGAAGGTTCGATACAAGGAAAGAATACATACCCGGAGTCTTGGATTTCTAGGATATGTTTTCGATAGCTCAGACAGAAAAGTGACAGACTATGGAGAGTTTGAACTGAACTGAACTGAAAATGGCCTGGCAGGAAAAAGAACAGTTCAAAGGCACAAAATCGCTTATCTGGTATAAACTAGCACTATGTAAAGGCTGAACTTTGTTCCAATTTAATGTTTGTCGCGAAAATATTTCGTGAAATAGAATAGGTAGTTTCAAAATTCACCAAATAATGCCCCGAAATCGGAGTTAGAAACATACTTTGCTCTCTAAGGAAGAAGGGTTGGTAACTCTGATTTCCACTTTCAAAACCTAAAGTCAAGTCTTTGTAAATTTGATTCATAGGGGCTTCATTAAGGAAATCGGATTTGCCAAAACCGATGGAATTCAGATTTGTCAAAACCGATTTCGTCATGCTTAAAAGAAACACAAAACAATGACTTCACTTGCATTACGGCAATCGGAGTTCCCAAAGCTGACTTTCTTAAGGAGCATAGCCGATGTTTCTAAATCCGATTTCAGGGCATTATTTGGCGAATTTTGAAACCAACTACCCTATTTCGCGAAATTTTTTTTTCGACCAACATTAAATTGGACCAAACCTTTGTAAAGGCCCATATATTTAGTTACTCACCCAGCTAAGACTGTTGGACAAGTCAAAAGACATGGAAGGGCAACGTAGATAAGTAATGTCAGGCCTCGACAAACATTACAGTGCCTCGACTAAAAAATCACCATCAGCAATCTGGAAATATTTGATTATAAGTCGTCAAAACAACTCCGATAAAGTCGAACTTGACAAGACAAGAATAACAACAGACCTGAGTAGTTTGCACCAAGGATGCTTCAATCATGATTCAATCTCCAAAACGAACTGATTCATTGTGGAATAAATGCAAATCAATTGACTGGATTGACAGAAGTGAGGTATCTACGGTCAGATGTCCACTTATTAGATCAGAAAGAGAGCATAAAGGTGCCACCTTTCCGGTCACTCGAAAACCACCTAAAATCATGTTGCGTCAGCTCCATATTGCAACCCAGAAAGAACCAAAACAACTCAAAGATAATCAAAACTGGATCTGTAAAATTAAAGGAGAGACAAAAATAAGGCTGAGGGAAACCACAGAAAAAGAAAAGCTCTAGGCTTAAGCCATATGCACAAATTCAACTACATGCCCAGGGCACGAGGAAGCATCAGCGAGCCATCCATCCCAAAATATACCTTATTTTAGTTCTGGAAGCAATGGGTGTTTGAGTGCCCCGTGTGATATAAAAGACAACCTTCTCAGGAGACACAGGTTGATCAAGCAGCTCAGCTGCAGATTATGTAAACAGGCAAGATTTATGTCATCAAAAGGAAAAATGTAATGACAACACCACAAGAATGCTTAAGGAGATAACCCCCATCACTTGTCAGGTGGTCATTATCTGAACCACAATACTAAAACATCCACATACTAGCCAGTTAATAGTGAACATAGCTTGCAACCAAAATCCCTACACATTCATACGACCAAATCATCCAACACAAAAGCTTCAGACACTAGCGAATATTAGAGAAAATTGCAGAAGAAAAGAGTAGGCAATACACCAGCAAGACTTACAGGACCGTGACAGGCTTGACAGCATCAACAAGAGATTCGATAATTCCGGCCGATCCTCCACGCACCTACAATTTCCAAACCGAAGACAGATTAACGCAACAAGACTCTTGATAGTACAAAGATTCCGGGATTACCACCCAAAAACTAGCCTGAGGGGCGAGAGAGCCCTTTCTCCTTATATATCACATCATCTCCACCCGATGTGAGACTCTTTTTCATGCATCATCCACCACCCTTCCGAACCCGGCGCCCACGCGATCAGGCAGGCTGGACGCTAGCTTAACCTAGCCCCGACACTACTCTTATCCGCTATTACCGGCCTCTCCGGCTGACCAGACCTCTCGCCGGCGTCACCCATCACGCCGCACGATTGCATTCGAAAGGGTGAGAATCGACTCGGATACCACTTGCCCTTCCACTTCATATACCACTTCGTCCCCACCCGACGTGCGACTCTTTTCCATGCATTACTTGACCTGCATGTTGAATGAACCGTTGGTCGAGAGAGGACCGAGGAAGCAGACTTTACTACGATCTTGCCTTCGATAATGTCCTGTTGCTTGCAACCCCCGTTAGGTTGTCTGTCAACTCAACGGGAAATTCCACCGTCGCGGCAGGCGGGAGAAAGATATAGGGATAAGGAGAGGCGGAACACGGAACCGATGGCCGGTAAACGCGGCTCGGTCTCTACCGTTGGACCATACGAGGAAGACGACGACATTTCCCGGCGGGGGAAGGATCAGCCGGGAAGCGGATTTTACCAGACGCTTGGGGCGAACCGTTGGGCTAGGATCGACTCGGCTCGGTCCGGCCGAACTGATTATGATCAAGTACGACCGGTCCTGGACCCCGTGGAAACAATCTGATACGTGGCAATCTCCTATTGGTTGGATGAGCGAGATCTGACGTGTCGTCGAATCAGCCCCCGTATTTTCTCTAAATTACCGATTTGGCCATCGTCGTCTCCCTACCTCCTGATAAAACGCCCCTCCTCCGCCGCCGTGACGACCGCCTACCGCCGCCGACGACGACGACGACAACCATGCGCCACCTCAGCCGATCGCTGATCCTTCCTCTCCTGATCATCGTCGTCGTAGTCCTTCCACTCTGCCTCTGCCGCCCCTTCTTCCTCATCCTCTCTCAGGACGACATCAAGGACGCCGCCTCCCCCTCCGACGACCCTGACCGGCCCGACCTAGCTGAATGGGACGACTTCGGCGATAACGAGCCGGTTCGATCGGAGCTCGAGCTTGACCCCGGATCCTGGCGGCCCATACTCGAGCCCGACGACCAAACCCTAGCGCAGTCCGCCGTTGATGGAGGCGATGGAAGTGACGGTTATTTTTCATCTGTGAGTAAGATTATATTGGCTGCCAGCGAGGGGGATGTGAGGGGGATGGAGGAGGCGGCCTCGGAGATCGAGGCAGCCTCGGCTGAGGATCCTTATTCAACGTCGTTGATGGGGTTTTTGTATGGTTCGGGGATGGTGAAAGAGAAGAATAAAGGGAAGGCATTCTTGCATCACTATTTTGCTGCTCAGGGCGGGAGCCTGCAGTCCAAGATGGTCCTCGCGTATTCATATATGCGGCAAGAAGTAAATTCTCGTTCATATCTTTGTGAATGCTGCTGGAATATGATTAGTCTTGTAACATTCACATAGAAATCTGTTGACTTGTCTGTTTCTTCTGTGGGCTAATGTGTGGATCTTAGATGGTGGTTGATGATGCTTTGAGCTGTGATTGTTCATGGTTTTTTCCTTGGATTGGTATGGTAAATGGAACTGAGATTGATTTGTATGATCTGATTGTAGATGTATGATAAAGCGGTCAAGCTTTATGCAGAGTTGGCGGAAGCAGCCGTCAACAGCTTTTCAATAACAAAGGATTCATCTGTTGTGGAGGCTGTGAGGATTCACAGTGGTGCCGAGGAGAATAAGGAAGCTCTGAGAAAATCTAGAGGAGAAGACGATGAGGACTTTCAGATTTTGGAATATCAGGCTCAGAAGGGGAATGCCATAGCCATGTACAAAGTTGGTTTGTTTTATTACTTCGGCTTGAGAGGGTTGAGACGAGATTATAGCAAGGCATTGGCGTGGTTTCAGAAGGCTGTCGAAAAGGGTGAACCAAGGTCCATGGAACTTGTCGGGGAGATATACGCTAGAGGTGCCGGAGTAGAGAGGAATTATACCAAGGCTTTTGAATGGCTGAAACTTGCGTCGAAACAGAAGCTTTATTCTGCTTACAATGGAATAGGCTACTTGTATGTCAAAGGATATGGAGTGGAAAAGAAGAACTATACCAAGGTAACTCTGGCCTGTTTCTTATTCCAGGTTCCTGCCGGAGTCAACTGTTTTATAGCCAAATAGAAGTATGTGAATTTATTGTCTCACCCGGGCTTTTGGATGTCATGATTATTTGTGAAAGAGCTTGGTTAATATGACCTCAGTATTACTTTAGACAAGTGATTAATTGGTGTTAATGTTGCAGGCGAAGGAATACTTTGAGAAGGCTGCCGCCAATGAGGAGGCTGGTGGGCATTATAACCTGGGGGTCATGTACCTCAAGGGCATTGGAGTGGAGAGGGACGTCAAGTTAGCTTGCAAGTACTTTATAATTGCTGCTAATGCTGGTCAACCCAAGGCATTCTACCAGCTCGCCAAAATGTTCCATACTGGCGTTGGGCTCAAGAAAAATGTTGCAATGGTATGGTTTGTGAAATTATGCAGTGATTCGATTTGTTTAGTTTGCATGCTAGTCTTTTCTTAGATCCGTCTCAGATATTGGATGATTCAATTCTCAGGCCACGTCGTTGTACAAATTAGTTGCCGAGCGAGGACCTTGGGGATCTTTGTCTAGATGGGCACTTGAGGCATATCTTAAAGGAGACATTGGCAAGGCGCTCTTCTTGTACTTGAGAATGGCTGAGTTGGGTTATGAGGTGGCGCAAAGCAACGCTGCATGGATTCTTGATAAGTACGGCGATCGCAGTCTGTGCATAGGGGAAGGTGGACTTTGCGGTGACGTTGAACGGCATCAGAGATCACATTCTTTGTGGTGGCAAGCTTCTGAACAGGGCAATGAACACGCAGCGTTGTTAATCGGAGATGCATACTACTATGGACGGGTAAGCCAGTGAGTCTTTACTGGTCCTATGATTTGCTGCATCCTGCGGGACTCTTGACAATTTTCCCCCTCGTCTTCCCCTCTTCAGGGTACTGAGAGAGATTATGAGCGTGCAGCAGAGGCTTATATGCATGCAAAATCCCAGGCCAATGCGCAAGCGATGTTCAACCTGGGTTACATGCACGAACACGGGCAAGGGCTCCCTAACGACCTTCATTTGGCGAAACGCTACTACGACCAAGCCCTTGAGAGAGATCCCGATGCAAAACTGCCCGTTGCTCTGGCCCTCGCAAGCTTATGGATACGGAAAAACTATGCCGACAGTTTCCTGGTCTTTTACCATGATCTCGAACACTTAACAAATCTTTTCTTGTCCCTGTCTATTTTCCTTCTGCTGATCAATTGGTGCCGGTTGCATCCAGGTAAACGTCATCGATTCCCTGCCGGATGTCTATCCGAAAGTTGAAGCTTGGGTGGAGGACGTCATAATGGAGGAAGGGAATGCGACGATTCTCACGCTCTTCGTTTGCCTCCTCACAGTGTTGTATCTTCGTGAGAGACAGCGAAGGAACGCTGCCGCTGGTCCTGCCGAGGTGCCAGGTCCACGTAATCCGGCAAATCCAGATCCGTTCCATAATCCGAATGCTGCTTTGGTATTTTAGGTCCTCTCAGAGGTGGTCTCGTCTTGGGAGAAACGGCAATGTATAGTTGATGTCATCTTCCCTTTTCTCTTTCACTTTTCTTTTATTTACAATTTGTGCGTTTCACGGACGATGTAACATAGAGGATAGTGAGAAAGGAGCCAATATCATAGAGATTGTTTCCCATTTACAAAACAGATTTAGGCATAAAACAGCATTATCAAAAAAGCATGGAGAGACAAGTCTTAACATACTAATCTCGTGCCGAATACTCGGAAGCACCTTGTTCCCCAAATATCGTCCTTGTTGAGATAGTACGTCTTCAGGCAACATTGAATCACTGGCGGGTTCCTTTCCGTGTACTCTGTTCCGTTGCCATCGTAATTTTCGTCTAACCCGAGCAGTTGGTTCATGCTCCTCTGAAGGATGTCGTGGGAGGGATACCCCTGAAAAAATGTTGCCTGCCAGGATGAAAGACACATCAAATGGCCTCGACATATAAAATGGGTTAGGATCTAATCAGCAGTTCTCGATTCTCAATGTTCATTTCATACCCCATCTTCATCGTACACAAAAGCATGAACTCGAGCTGTTGGATCTTCGAGAGTTAGCCTGATCCTATATATCCCTTTGGGGGAGAGGAAGTCCTTGGCTTCATATGGAACTGTGGCCACAACTCGAACCATACACTTGAACTTCGCGATTGCCTACCATTTGGCAAGAGAATAGTAAACAAAATAAGGGACTCCTCGCATCTTATTCTTCCGATGTGCTTATGCTCGTAGGATTTCGTTATACAAACAAAAGCATAACACCAACAGGCTATAATCGGCACATACAGACCTCGGAAGAACAGAGAACTTCCATCAGCGTGACAAATGGGACGTCCACATCGTCAATTTCTGTCAAATGAGATGAGCAAAAGCCATATCAAGGGCCACTGAACAAATACTCTATCAAAGGTAATGTTGATAACCAATAATGGAGGACGCTGACAATCCATGATTATGAAAAAGCATGTCAAGCATCTAAGAAGAGAAAACCCTAAGTTCCAAAACCATGGAAGGCAGTGTGCATGCAAAAGTCGGTGCATCAAATATGGTTGATGCATAAGTAGCAAACTTTGTTATATTTGGACTAGTGACTACATATTTGAGAAAAATATGACGATCAAGCTTTGGCGAAGAAAGACTGACATGAGGAACCATATCTATCAAATACATGTGTATAATGAGTTCAATATCTAGAGAAGCAGCAACAATGACCACCTGCAATGGGCGATGGCAAAGTTAAACTAGAGCCAGGCACGTGACCATATTTCGTTGAGAATCGATCATCATAATCCCTGAGTGAAGCTAGAATGAAGCGTTAACTTCGTGCTGCTTATATCATAATCGGACGGACAGTAATGATTTATAGGGATAACGATCGATGATGAAACACGTAAAAAATAACCTGAGGCATCGTGATACAAATTCCTTTGGTGCAACACGGAATTTAGTGATCGGCATAAACAAACCACGCCAAAGCCCTGAATGAACCTCACAGATTATGCTGGAAAGGTTTACCCATTCGCCTGCCTTTAATAACCCGAGGCCAAGATGCTTCATGCCTTTATCTAAAACCACTCTCAAGATGCTTCCGACAGAGGGAAAGGAGCATAGCAGATCTCTTGACAGTGGCTCTGCTTCCAATTGCAGAGGAATTGGATTATCCATTTCATCTGCAAGTCTGAATGGCTAAGGATAATTACAAAGCAATTACAAGAAATGAAGAATGAATCTTCTGACTAATGCCAACAATATCACAGAAATGACAGAGCTATATCGGCTCCACGTAAGCCAGTTTGACTGATGTCAGCATAGAAGTCAGATTTTTCTTGATAAGCAGGATGAAACAATGTTACCATTCAAACCATACTTACATATGCTAAACTATCACAACAGAAAACCCGTCACAACAGTCGGATGAACCTTAAGGAATGTAAATTACCTTGATTGCATACTATTGTCAGGGGTATCAGTCCCATCCCAAAGATAGATGATCCATTCATTTTTGGAAACTTCCTGCTTATGAAGAATCTGATGGAAGAGTCCATACGAATTTACATGTTCCCTCGTATCAAATAGGAAGCACAAACGCTAGACAGTAAACTTCACAATATTCATCAATTAGAATAAGGCTATATCAGAAAATATTTCAGAGGTTCACTCATCTTGCAAATGAACTGTAACTTTTGTTTCTATCAAGATCAATACTGAAGTTCTGAGTAAGCTTGTGGTAACCCAATATGAAATTGCAATCTTCAGCTCTCTCATGTCTATTAAATCAAAATAGTCTTCAGCTCTCCATGTCCAATAAGCTCTCTCATGTCTATTAAATCTTCAGCTCTCCAAAATTGTAGAGATAAATGATAAAGCCAAGCCAACCAGACAAAGCTAAGCTTGCTAACCAAAAAGCAAGATTTGTCATACATCTGCATCTTTAACACATTTTTCTAGTGACCTTAGAGAATATAGAAAAATTTAGCATTTCAATATAAGTTACATGAATAATGAAATTCATACCATACATGTCATGTTAAGGCGTAAACCCAGTTTTATATCCTTGATGTAGTGACGTTCTTTTTCATCTAGGAAAAAACAACATTCGTGATTAAAAATTCGGCCATTTACTTCATGAAATAAGACAAAATAATTTCTGATAAGAAAAAGGAGTGAGGAAGCAAAAACTGTATGGTATCCTGTACAGAAGTCTAAACTGTGAGGCCTAAAAAATGTCACAAAAATTAATCTTTTTTAGTCAAGAAAGGTGAAGCATGAAAAACAAATGCTTAATTAAAATTTACAAGGGTATTCTCATGGATATATATGTTATCCTACCCAAAAATGTGCACTACACAGAAAATGCAAAATCGAACAACTAAATCATTGTGCATTCCACTAAACTGTATGATTGAATGATGGTTGGAGTGACAAACATAATTTAGTATAATAAAAAGAAAGCATGACTAAACTCATACCTGGGACAACCTCAAACTTCGCAAACCACTTCTGCAAATCCATTATGGACCTCTTGTCCGATTCTCTCTTGTGAAATCTTGCGGAAACTTGATAAGGAGTATAGTCTGTTGTGTTCCCATCATACAAAGCAAATGAAGAGAACTTCTTATTGAATAGAGCATAGACTTTTCCATCAAGCCTTTTAATCTGAGAAGAAAACATCCACATGTACACTTCAGCAAATTTCTACCTTTATTTGTCAATATCAGTCAGCACCAAATCCCAGAAATGAATCCAACGCGTAAAAAATTTATGCAATAAAGAAATTCACGCTATTCACTAATAGAAATCCAACCGAAACTCGTTGAACCCTACACACGCTACTATTTCAAAAATTGGGGAGATTGCTCCGGGAAAACATCTCCCTGTAAGAATCATAGACTTTGCACAAACTTAACACCTCTGACCAAAATTTAGCTAAACAGCCATGGGGTTGAGGATGAACGCACCTCTACACGAGAAAGCTGAATAATATCTCCCGGTGAAGCAACAATAGGGAGCTGTTCTGGCTTTCCGGCAAAACAGTTCACAGAAACTCCAAGCTGCGAGCACGACTCGTCAATAATCCTGAGCGAGCAATTAAAATCTGCGTCGAAAGGAGAATCAAAACAGAATCATAGAACATCACACAAACCCCCCCCCCCCCCCCAAAAAAAAAAAGGAACAGTATCAAGTAATTGATTAAAAAAGATGAATGGAGAAAAATCAAAATTTCGGGGAAACCACACTTCGGCATTGTGGCTGACATCAGGTGCAAGACTAAAAAAGGGGGCTCAGAATAAACCTTTTCGAAAACCGTATCGTCAACCTACTACCAGGACGGATTCCCTCCGATCGGCAGCCGTAACGACCGGCCTTTGTATCGTCACAGCCAGGCGAAAAAGAAAATCACAAGAAAAAAAAACGTAGCTGAAAGAAGATCGGGAACAGAGAGATGGGAGGGAGGGAGGGAAGGAGGGATGAAAGTGGTGATATAATTATACCGGTTCCCTTGGTCGTATGGGGGAAACCGAACTCGAGGAGGACGCCGACGAGGTTGACCTTCTGGCCGATGCAGGCCATGGCGTCATTCAGCTTCAGGAACCTGTAGTCCTCCCTCTCTTCCCCTTCACCTTTCCTTCCTCCTCCCACCATTTTCGCGCCCCCTAAAACTAAAACCCTAGAAATGGGGAGGGGGGACCACGGATGTGACCGTTGTTGCTCGTGCTTCATTTAAACTGATTTATACGAGGGCTAGTCGTTAAACGGGGAGGTTTTAATTGTAAAAAAATCTCGAGATATTTTTAAAATAATATCTTAAAATATAAATTAAAAATAATATTAACTTCAAGTTTTGGAGATGAAAATTTGTCAAATCGGATAACGTGGTGATTCTAATTTCGATTTCATTAGGAGACGTTGAACTAATCAGTCTATTTTACGGAATAATTAAAACAAATTTAGAAACGATAATTTTCAAATTTGTACATAGTGGGATGCGACTCTTTTTTGACTGGTTTGACAATTGTTGTCTCCCTCTCCGTCTGAGGGACGTCAATTGCGACTTCCAATTCGTCCGCTGCTGGGGTTCCCCCTTGTCCCTCGTCCACCAACACCGGCGATGGAGGGCGTCATGGGTCTGCTGAGGGTACGGATCAAGCGCGGAATCAATCTCGCCGTCCGTGACGTCCGCTCCAGCGACCCTTACGTCGTCCTCAATATGGGCCGACAGGTCCCCCCCCCCCCTCCCTCCTCGTTCCCTCTCCTTGTATCATAAATTAGGGGTTTTCGTTTTATCGATCACAGGTCTCGTGGGCAGTTGTCCCTGTTGTCGATTCCAATGTTTAGCGGCTGCTTTTCTTATCGTCTTGTGTTGCCATAATTCTTCACTGCGCTCCGTGCCTTTCTCTTTTTTTGATTGATCAGTGAGTCATAACCGGACGAACTCGTCGCTCTAATTCGTATGATTTAACCTCATTTTGAGGTTGATGATTCTGCTCGTGTTAGTCCACCCGCTGGTTGTGCTGATGTGCACTGATTCGTCTTTCGATTTGACGTCACATTTATGGACTGGTCTGTTCTTGATTGTTGCAGAAATTGAAGACTCGTGTAATAAAGAAAGACGTCAATCCAGAATGGAATGAAGATCTTACTCTCTCCGTGTCCGATCCTCACGTTCCTATACATCTGGTAACTATTCCGACATACGAAATAGTTTTTGCGGTTGATTAATGAGAAAGATTAGAGATGACGTGGAGCCTTTCTAAGGACTTGCCTCTCAGTTCATGAATGACCTGTTGCAATGTCCATGATGTGGTCTAACATGGCTGATAATGAATGGGGGTTTCATTTTTGTAATTAGACCAGAAGTGATGATGCATATGTCATGGACAAGGTGCATGTATGTGTTTGAATAGATATTGATAGGGAGAGTGTTGAAATACAATTTGTGATATTGGGTGAGGAGACTAACAAGAATCAACCGCTTCATCGCTTCTGATTTTGGTTGCGGTAGTGTGACTTAGCCGATCCTTAGTTTCCTGTTTGTCTATGTTGCTCGGGATATTTTTCATTGCTTTTATTTTATCCGACAGGAGGTCTATGATCACGACACTTTCACAAGGGATGACAAGATGGGAGACGCCGAGTTCGACATCAAGCATTTCGTGGATGCCCTCCGGATGAACTTGGAGGGGTTTCCAGAAGGCACAATCATCACAAGGGTCCAACCTTGCAGAGAGAACTGCCTGGCGGAGGAAAGCCACGTCGTTAGGAGCAAGGGCAGTATCGTCCAGGATATGGCGCTCAGGTTGCGAAACGTGGAGTGCGGTGAGGTGGAGATTCAACTCCAGTGGATCAATCTGCCCAGTTCGCGAGGCGTATGACAAGTCCCCTGGGCTTCTCCCCACGGAAAACCCCTGCCCAGGTGTGACCAAAACATAAAGCTGGAAAAACACAGGTTCTTATCCTCAATGTTTTGGGTATTAGCTGAAGCAATCTACTATGCTTTTGCTGTTGTACAAACAAGGCTTGTGTGTGTGTGTGTGTTTGTGTGTGTGTGGCTCAATAGCCAAACGGCCCTTTTACAAACATAGGCTTTGTATCAAAATGCACCAAGGTTGTGCATTTGGGATTGTTGTAATAGTTTGCTACTTACCCAATATCACAATATCAGATTGTAGTGATTTGTTTTAAATCCCTGGTAAGGGAATTTGGGTTGACGTTGCTGTCTGGTTGTTGGTGAGATAGTTTCTCTGATATCCATGCGGTAATAGAATTTGATGAGTTTGGGTCTTGGGGCTGCTACCTGAAATGCATGCGGCACAACAAGCAATGATGATGACAAGCCAAGGGAGAGAGTTTCGCACTTCAACACAATTTGCTGTATTCATTCCATCTAAATCCATCGAATTTGGCTCTCCAAAGGCAAACTCATTGTAAACCGTGAGTTAGGGGGGGAAGAAATAGTAAATTGTTACGTTTATATAAAATATCATACTATTAGCATCTATTTGATAATCATAAATTCGAATTTAGTCCACCAAGTTTAAAAAATTATAATAAGTCCTCAAAATGCAAGTGAAGGAATATTTCTAAAAACTCCTTTTAAATGTTACCAATTCAGGGGATACAAAAAATCTTAAAAGGGAGAAAACATTAGCTCGAAAGTACGTAAAGCAATAGACAAGAAGATTTGAAAATCTCCACAAAGATTAACACAACCTGCTAGTTTTGTTGGACAACCGGTTGGAAAAAAAATGAAAACTAGGAGGAGGAAATTTCAAACAAGATCAAGGTAAAAATAACGTAGACTAAGTATATAAAAGTTTGCCCTTTTTATTTGGGATTCTCGAAGACTTGTTGGCTAAAAAAAATAAGGAAGGCTTTGGAAGTGACATAAGAAATTCCAATTCATTCAGGATAATTAATAAATTGATAATTCGAAAAGGAAAATTTACTAGTATCATCTCCATAAAACAAAACCCTAATCCGAATATATACCTAAGAATAACATTCTTAAGATCTATAGATGCTGTACTGTACATTAACTTATGAAAAGCATGTAATGGCCTCCTCCTAGTCACACCCACATTTTTTTCAACTTCGAAAATAATTAAGTAAAGTTTTTATTTTAAGTTATTTTGGGGGGGGGGGGGGGGGGAAACAAAAATTGCCCTCCTTTGGAATTTTATTTTAATTTATTTTGGGTTAATGTGGTGAAGATGCTCTGGAGTCTGACCACAGAGCGGATGCAGAGTAATCCAACCCTTATCCATAAATTTAAAGACAGGAGAAGTGATTCTCACAACACTAGCTGTAGTTATCATAATATAATCTACTATTGCGTTTCGTTCCCATTTTTTTAAAAAATATATTAATAAGAAAGGTGTTCCGACAAGAATTTTTGTCAAGATGGGGGAGTGTAGTAAGCAAACGTGAAGTACTTTGGGAAGTGGGAACTCGTGAGAAGTAAAGCAAGCCAAAGCAAAAGGACAACATTCTTCTTGCTTCTTTCACCTCTTAAAAACCCCAATATTCTTTGCTTTCCTACTCTGTTCTTCCCCCTGTTCTTTTTTCAACTCCCCCCCCTTCTCATCGACTCGACATTTCCACGATGATCACCGGGTCCGACTTCTACCACGTGATGACGGCGATGGTGCCGCTATACGTGGCGATGATACTCGCCTACGGCTCCGTCAAATGGTGGAGGATCTTCACCCCCGACCAGTGCTCCGGGATCAACCGCTTCGTCGCCCTGTTCGCCGTCCCCCTCCTGTCGTTCCACTTCATCGCTTCCAACAATCCGTACACGATGAACCTGCGGTTCCTCGCGGCAGACACCCTCCAGAAGGTCATCGTGCTTGTGCTCCTGTTCCTTTGGTCTGCATTTCATCCCTCCGGTTCCCTTGACTGGACCATCACCCTGTTCTCCCTCTCGACGCTGCCGAACACCCTTGTCATGGGCATCCCGCTCCTTAAAGGCATGTACGGGCCCTTCTCCGGCTCCCTCATGGTCCAGATCGTCGTCCTCCAGTGCATCATTTGGTACACCCTCATGCTCTTCATGTTCGAGTACCGCGCCGCCCGCTCCCTCATCCGCGACCGCTTCCCGGGCGACGCTGCAGCCTCTATCGTCTCCATCCACGTGGACTCTGACGTCATATCCCTCGATGGTCGCCACCCCCTCGAGGCTGACACCGAGCTCAACGAAGAAGGGAAGCTCCGTGTCGTCGTCCGCAGGTCCAATGCCTCAAGGTCTGACATTTACTCCGCCCGGAAATCTCAGCACGGCATCTCCTCAAACACCCCGCGTGCATCTAACCTCACCAATGCCGAGATTTACTCGCTGCAGTCCTCCCGAAACCCGACCCCGAGGGGCTCCAGCTTCAACCACGCCGATTTCTACTCCGTCATGGCAGCCGCCGGCGGAAGGGGGTCCAACTTTGGCGCGAATGATGTGTACGGCATGTCTGCATCCCTTGGTCCTAACCCCAGGCTGTCGAACTATGATGAATCCGACATCACCGGGAAGGGAAACGGGTTCTACTACAACGGTAACGTCGGAGCCACCAACTACCCGGCTCCCAATGCTGACATGTTCTCGCCCAAAACCTCCAACGGCAACAGCACTGCTGCTGTCACCAACACAACCAAGAGAAAAGCCGGTCAAGTCCCAAGGAAAGCGGAAGATGGTGGGAAGGACCTCCACATGTTCGTATGGAGTTCGGGTGCCTCCCCGGTGTCCGACGTATTCGGTAGCCATGAGTACGGTGGAGTCAACACCGAGCAACCCCCTAAGGAAGTAAGGCTCGCTGTATCACCCAGAAAAGGTAGCTAAACCGGTCCTTAGTCCTCCTCAAAACACTGTCCGAATCCTTAACCCTGAACTGAGTGTCTTCTACGTTCATTTCAATCTTTATGAATTCGGGTTCCTTCCTGTAGGGGAGAATCAAAAGGAGGAATACTTGGAGAGGGACAACTTCCGCTTCGGCAACGGCGGACTAAGATCGGAGGCAGACGATCACCTAACAGTTGGAGGAGCCAGTAACAGTAACAACAACGACGACGATCATCAGGGAGCGGAGGCGGGGAAAACGGCGATGCCGCCGACGAGCGTGATGACGAGGCTGATACTGATAATGGTGTGGAGGAAGCTAATCAGGAACCCAAACACATACTCGAGCTTGATCGGCATAACATGGTCACTCGTCTCATTCAGGTATTCTTTTCTTACCATAACATTAAACAAAAAAAAACACTAAAACTTTAAGGTCATTCGGGGTTGATTGGTCGGAAAACTCGAACTGGGTTTGTTCTAAATCTTCGTCTGGTTGTTTGGGGGGGTGCAGGTGGGGGGTGGAGATGCCGGCAATAATCGCAAAGTCCATCTCCATATTGTCGGATGCAGGGCTTGGCATGGCAATGTTCAGTCTCGGTCAGTTCCAAAAACTCTTACCCTTTTGGACAAACATTCCCCAACCCCAATCTCTCTTCTCTTTTCCTAAAAGATGCCTTTTTTTTGCCCTTTTACTTTTTTTTTTTCTCGTTGGGTATCTTTTTCTGATCACGACGAGAGGGATGAAAAAGGAATGATTAAACTAAAAGAAATTTGTTGTTGGAGAGAGCACGCTTTGAATGCGAATTGATGACCGAATGAAACAACAGCGACGACGATAAAAAAATAATTTGGGAACGGGGGGGGGGGGAAGACAGGAGACTGACTAGACACTTTCTAGCTGTTTTTGACAACACGGTCTGTCTGTCTGTCTGTCTGCCTGTCGTGGTGGTGGTGGTGGTGGTGATGATGATCCATGAGTGATGAGAGATGAGTTTTGGATGCAGGGCTTTTCATGGCACTGCAGCCGAGGATAATAGCATGTGGGAACAAGGCGGCAGCTTTTGCAATGGGGGTGAGATTCCTAGCAGGTCCAGCTGTCATGGCTGCCGCCTCCTTCTCCCTCGGCCTAAAGGGCGTCCTCCTCCACGTTGCCATCGTCCAGGTCTTCTCTCCCTCCACTGTCCATCACCACACTCGATCAACCATGATGACATTCCAAACCATGCGTGATCATGATTTCATCATCCCATTGTTGTTGTTGATGATGATGACTGTCGGGGGGGGGTTCCCCCCTCCTCTTTCTAATGCAGGCGGCTCTTCCTCAAGGGATCGTACCCTTCGTCTTCGCCAAGGAGTATGGCGTCCACCCGGACATCCTCAGCACTGCGTGAGTGTCCCGACTCTCTCAAACCCCCCACCACTCATTAATCTTAAAGCTAATCAACCTCTGGCCTCCTCCTTTCCGTTCCGACAGGGTCATATTCGGGATGTGGATCGCTTTGCCTTTCACGCTCCTCTACTACATCCTCCTAGGGATATGAACACTCTCCTCGGCCCGTCGACCACGACCCCAAAGGACGGTGGCAGTGTCTTGGGTTGGGTTGGGTTCTGATATTTGTTAGGAACAAAAAGGAAATTTTTGTTTTTGTACTAATGTTTTGTTTTTTTTTTAAATTATTTTGTGGGTTTTTTTTCTTAATTTAGGGTATTAAGGAGGGAATTGTTTTAGTAGGTTGGGAAAAAAACAAAGGAGATGGGAAATTTAAGTAAAAGCAAGTTAATTTTAACCCAGTTGTTGTCTCATCATCACTATTGAACAAAACCCAAAAATTCTTTAAACGTGTCTCAGAGATTGAAATTGATTTTTTAAATTATATGCAAGAAGCACCCAAAAAATATGTAGTGGGGGTTGGTTCTATTATTTTATTTTATTTTCCCACTTATATGATATGGAAACAAATAATTAACATCCACCCACACCACAACACGCATGTGCAATCATTATATTAATGGGCACGCATCCATGCTTTTGCTTTCCATGCTCTCTTTTCCTCTCCTCTCCTCTCCTCTCCTTAGGATCCCCCCAACATTTTAGGTATATTATATATATAGACAAAATGGTCCACTCCAACCCCACGTTTTAACAACTTATTTAATGGTCCCTATGATTAATTCCATCCTATAATTCCCAACAATAATCAGTTGTACAATGTCTTTAGTACATGCCCAAAAGCCAAGTTAGAGAGTCTGGAAATCAAAATGGCTTTTTTAGACCCACTTCTTTCAGGGGGGTAATCAATAAGGATCCTCGGAATACAATGTAAAATGTGAGCCACTTACTGATGAGAATGTCCACCCAATCAACTCTCGCGAATAAATTGAATGAACAAACAACAGACATGTCTGCCATTAACTCAAGTATATAATACAAAAAATAAACTACTCATCTCATCGCTAAACAGGAGCCATTAGTTAAAATAATAATGATAATAATATGGATTTTGTCCTCAGGGCACCCGTTATAAGTAAGTTAATTTGCTTTAAATTTAGTATTTAATATATTTAGTAAATTGTGATTTTTGCATGTTTCGTAAATTGAGTTTTTTTCTTATTTTATTTTAAAATATCTTAAAATTATAAAACTATAATTAATGACATTAATCATTAAAATTTTCCATTAACAAAGCCTTAATATTTCCCTACCCACTTTAAGTAGGAGGCTCTTCACCACACCACTCCACTGCCGAGCCAAAGAAGTAAAAACTACTTTATTTAAAAAAAAAAGATGGTAAGAACTTTGCCTAAAGAATACTGATAGCCCTCCTTTGGAAAGAAAAGAGAACAACACTAAACGACATATAGGGAAATGTTGGGTCGGCCAATGGAGGGACAAAAACCTCTTTTTCCCCCCTCTCCTGTCCCCCTTCCCCATTTCTTTACTTTTCCCACCTCTCCACTCTAAAATATACTCATATAACGACGCCCGAACTACCAAAAACCACGTCGTTTAAATACATAACATACATAAATGATATCTTAGCAAATTGCATGCCCCCCCCCCCCCCCCTCGGGACATCTTGTTATTTGATTAACGTAAGGCTGGCACATAGGAGAGGGACAAGGCATGGACTCGACCTCTTGTAATGAATGAAGTGAGCCAGAGGCACTGTTGTTTCCTTTCAGTGTTTAGAGAAAAAGATTCCTACTCCCTTAGTGTTTTGCTCCATCTCTCTCTCCCCCTGTAAAGAAAAAATAAATCAATTTAGTAAAAAACCAGACTTTTTCTATTTCGGACATTTTCTTCCCACGTGAGGAGTCGAATCAAACCATATTAGCCTCCTCTGGTTTTATTCGTGGTTGTCATGTAGTGATAATAAATGGTTGGGCCATGGGCTAATTACTTGGGCCTGTATGGAGGCCTGTTGTACTGGACCGAGCGAGCCCAAATCCAATCCACCCTCCCCTTATCCCCATCCAATTCCACGTGCTGCTGTCCCCCTCCCTCCCTATACTATTTTCCGGGGGGGAAGGGTAATAAAAATAAATTGAATACTTGAGATAGATGTTGGTTTGTTAGCACGTGAAAAAGGAATATATATATATATATATATTCATTATCGTTGTCG
Source organism: Melastoma candidum (assembly GCA_023653495.1). Taxonomy (NCBI): domain Eukaryota; kingdom Viridiplantae; phylum Streptophyta; class Magnoliopsida; order Myrtales; family Melastomataceae; genus Melastoma; species Melastoma candidum. The sequence continues at coordinate 2,045,454 of CM042887.1, forward strand.
GCGGATAAATCCGAAATTTTCCTTGGGAAGTGCCGAGTCACATGGGACTTCTTGCTATCTTTTAAATATTGGGTGACGTGGCGAAGCAGGGCTTTTGGCACGTCGTGGTGGTGGTGGTCATTCATTCAGCCCTGTCGGAATCCGGGACGTAATTAATATTATAGACTAATACTAAGAATTTTGTTAATCAGAACTAATTTAATTATTTATATCACCCGAGCCTAATAATAAATGAGAGAGAAAAGGACGGACCACCACCGAACCAAAATATCTTCTAATCGCCACATGCCCACGGTCTCCTAGTTATATATAACTACGACAATAGAGTAATGTCACGTCAATCATTCGTTTATTGGGCAAAAAGGGGGTCAAATCATTTAGCAAAGATATATAACTAAATTGGACCGTCGAGTTGGGGCGGCTGTTTTTGGAAAGCTTTGATTGAGTGTGGGTGGCGGGGCCTACTTTGGATTCTCGAATCTAAATTTCAGGTAAAAAAATAAAAAACTTTATTACTTAAATAATGTCCGAATCTCCCGATGTCATCCTCCTCAACCACCCAATAATGTCAAATTGATTTTTCCAATTAGTTTCACCCTTTTTTACCCCCGTACTCTAACGACACGAATCCCAAACAAACGAGAGAGAGAGAGTATTAACATGCACGATCAGACGAGAAAACGAGTCGAGACCGAATATCCTCGTGCTCGAACTCGGTTCTATTAAAAATAGTTCGAACTCGATTCGAATTCGGTCTAATTTAAATGATTTGAGTTCGAGCTCGATTCGATTTAATTATGAAAAGTTCGAATTCGGCTCAAAAGGCTATGATATAAGCTTGATTTTATTAATTTTTATTAATTTTATTAATAAAATAGTAATATTTATTATATAATATTATGTTTGCGAACGGCTCACAGGTCATCGAGCTGTAAGTGTTTCGACTCGAGCTCAGCTTCTTTCATTAACGAACCGGCTCAGTAAAAATCGAGATCGAACCGAATTTTGATCCAACTACCTCGCGAGGTTGGTTTTCGCCCGTATGCACGATAGATGCATTCATCTAGCAAGAAAGCAAAAGGAGAGGATTAAAATAATGTCTGTCCACGCATGGTTTTCACTATAAAATGCCCCCCTCCCTTCGTAGAAACAACCAGATCTATTCCATCGCCGCCTCCTCCTCCTCCTCCTCCTCCCGCATTCACAGGCCAGCAGATCTCATCGGGGGATGCGTCAGAGAGGTAGATCCAACAACCGTAGATCCAGAACCTTCTCCCGTTCTCGCCTCGCCATCGAAGGCTGTTGATCCTCCCCGCGCGCTACTCCGATTTGCTCCCTCGATCCCCGATCCTCGATCCTCGATCCCCGATCTATCCTGAAAATGGCTGCTCAAGGTGAATTCGCGATCGTCTTCTCCTCTCGTTTCCCCGCATTTGCTTCGCCTTTGAGGCTTCCCCGGCTGATTTCTTGAGTTATTTCGGTCGCAGGAAACGAGCGGGAGGTTCAAAAGAGTTACTGGATCGAGCATTCTGTTGACCTCACTGTCGAGGCCATGATGCTCGACTCCAAGGCCGCCGATCTCGACAAGGAGGAGCGCCCCGAGGTAGACTCCACCCCATGCCTATGAGCTGTACATTGGTTGCGGTGTGGTCGGATCGGTTCTTGACTCTGCAATTCTAGATTAATATGCCGGTCACATTTTATATGAAGCTCGTGTTCTGAATGTCATGTCATCGGTTTTTCTTATCGCGGCACATTCCAACTGCTCCTTTGTATTTGGAGGAATTTTGCATTGGTTGTTTGGCTCACGTGATCAGCGAAACTTCCAAGATTCTGTGTTTCCTTTTATTAGCTCGTAAATGTTGTCATCATAAGCTGCAACTTCTTACTCTTGACATTGTAAGGGATGGTGCATTTTCAGCGGACCATTTTTAGAACATGGATAGAATTAGTCTGAGGCTTACTTCATAAAGAAAGAGTCGGCTACATGTTAGTGGCTCAGTTCTCTTTGTCATCAATGTTGTGGTAGGTGCTTTCCCTCCTCCCACCGTATGAAGGAAAGGTGATTTTAGAGCTTGGTGCGGGTATCGGCCGGTTCACTGGCGAGTTGGCCAAGAAGGCTGGTCAAGTCCTGGCTCTTGATTTCATTGAGAGTGTGATCAAGAAGGTATGGAGTTTGTCTCTAAGGACTCGTTTGGCTGTGCGGATCTGTTTCATACCAATCTGGAGAGAAATATGCCGTTATTTTTTAAAATAAACAACTTACTGCATTGTCAAGCCGGCGTTAGAAAAATTCTGTCCACTGCCTTTGAAGGACTTGTCATTTGCTTATTTTTAAAATGTTGGTTGAACTTTCAGAATGAAAGCATTAATGGGCATCATAAGAATGTGAAGTTCTTATGCGCTGATGTGACGTCCCCAGAGCTGGATGTTCCTGAGGAGTCCGTGGATTTGATATTTTCTAACTGGCTGCTCATGTATCTTTCTGACAAAGAGGTAAATATTCCTCTCCTCAGTTTACTGCAACTGAGTATATCATCTTGGTCATTTTGTGGGAACTATACAAGCTAACTCATGCGCAGATGTCGTTTATCATGTAGAGAACGTTATCTCGTTGTAGTTTTTACTTATAACCATGTTTATTTTAGTGAGATTTCAGCTGCATTAACTCTCGTTCACTACTTGGGTTGTATTGACAGGTGGAGCTTCTGGCTGAAAGGATGTCAAAGTGGTTGAAGGTCGGTGGGTACATTTTCTTCCGGGAGTCATGCTTCCATCAGTCTGGAGACTCCAAAAGGAAGTATAATCCAACCCATTACCGTGAGCCGAGGTTCTATACCAAGGTTTGCCATCCTAATTTTGTCCACTACATGGAGTCCAGTAAAGCCTCATGACTTTGACCACATTTGTATACAGAGGTGGAAAATCAATTTGGTTAGTTTAGGTTTAGGCATTACCAAACTATTAATTTGATTGATGGCTTGCACATTCTCCTTTAATTTGACTTTATTCTTGCCACAGAGCATGTATATTGACAGAACCGCTCTCTTGATTGCATAGCTGTGCGGAAAGTGATGATTCTGATTCCACTGGATAAACATTACTCATAATGAAATCTTAATCCTCATAGATCTTGCATGCTTTACACTTAAGCTTGTTAGTGCTGTTGAACACATCGCATATAGATGATTCATATGTCTGGAAAGTCGACCTCATTTTGTAATCCTAAGTTTGTCTCTCAACATATATATCTCATTATGCAGGTTTTCAAGGAGTGCACCACACATGATGCGTCCGGAAATTCCTATGAACTTTCTCTTGTTGGGTGCAAATGTATTGGTGCTTATGTCAGAAACAAAAAGAACCAGAATCAGGTGAGGGAACTGGCTAGTCAGGCTACGGGTTATGTGTTCATTTGTTTCTTCTTAGCTTCAAAAACAATGGTCAAGGCCTTATCTACTCCCACCTTGCAGATCTGCTGGTCGTGGCAGAAAGTGAAGTCAGATGATGACAGAGGGTTTCAGAGGTTCTTGGATAACTCTCAGTATAAGTGCAGTGGCATATTACGCTATGAGCGCGTATTCGGACAAGGATTTGTTAGCACTGGTGGAATTGGTATGCTTATCTTCAATCTTTCCGTCTGTCATTTGAACATGATTAGGACATAAAATTGTTTAGAATGATCACTCCTTACCTTAATCCTGGAAAATGCCTTAGAGAACAACAGATAGACCCTTCTTTTGACGACTGGAGTCCTCTGCTCTTCTGTCCTTTTAGAAAATTCAAATTTTCTCTCACTAAAATTATTATAAACGGTATGCCCATTCTCTCACATCAAAACTATTATAAAAGCTATGCCCATATTTGGCTAAATTAGTCCTTCTATGTGTTGCATAGATCCATAGAAAAACTAATGATATTATCGGTTTGGAATTCCATATCTGTTTTCCCATGATTTTATATTTTTCCCTTGATCTTCGGTTGCAATGCGCATGCCGACTTCCCAAAGCTTTACCCAACGGTTTTATGAATATAATTCCCTTTGATTGATAATCAGATACGACTAAGGAATTTGTGGAGAAGCTGAATCTGAAGCCTGGTCAGAAAGTTCTGGATGTCGGCTGTGGCATCGGCGGAGGCGACTTCTACATGGCTGAGAATTTCGATGTGGAAGTTATCGGAATTGACCTCTCCATTAATATGGTCTCATTTGCTCTTGAACGTGCTATTGGACTGAAATGCTCAGTTGAATTCGAAGTCGCTGATTGCACCAAGAAGACTTACCCTGAAAACTCATTTGATGTCATCTACAGTCGTGATACCATCCTGCACATTCAAGTGAGGCAGCCCCTTCCCTCAGCCCTTTCTTGCTTTCTTTCTGCATCCGAGTGCCCTGACTTGCGTTCTTTCTGCATATGAGATCTGACCAAGCCCTAGTGTTGTATACATTGTATTGTACTTTCTTTCACGATGCCAATGCCGCTCATTTTTATTCTCTTACACAGGACAAACCAGCTCTGTTCCAGTCCTTTTTCAAGTGGTTGAAACCCGGAGGCAAAGTTCTCATCAGTGACTACTGCAAGCGTGCTGGGATCCCTTCACCTGAATTTGCGGACTATATAAAGCAAAGAGGTTACGATCTTCATGACGTGAAGGCATATGGCCAGGTATAGTCCATACATAAAAACTGTTTATGGGATAACCAATCCACCCTGCTAACCAATTCCTATTCAAATGAATCTATCATCCACAGATGCTCAAGGATGCTGGGTTTTCTGATGTCGTAGCAGAGGATCGAACCGAGCAGGTATTGCTCAACTCTTGGCGATAGAGTTTTGTCTTGCCTGCCACTGAAATCGGACAAAGAGGAGTGAGTGTTTTTTTTTGGGGGGGGATACCCTATCTCTTTTTCCAGTTCATGAAGGTTCTGCAGAAAGAATTAGCAGCCGTTGAGAAAGACAAGGAAGCTTTCATCAGCGACTTCTCTAAGGTTAAGTTTCGGTGCCCATTAAATGACACGTACATGCATTGTCGTCATTGGTTTCCTAACCAGGCGCGTTCTCGAAATATACACAGGAAGACTACGACGACATAGTGGGAGGCTGGAAGGCGAAGTTGGTTAGGAGCTCATCGGGTGAACAGAAGTGGGGTTTGTTCATCGCCCAGAAGAAGTAAACCAGTCAGTCGACTACTGATATCGCGACACGTCCTCCCGGGTTATGCGTCTGGTACGCAGCCCATAGTTATGAATGTGGGCGTCGTGTATGTTGTGTTATGTGGTTTATATGATGATGCTTTAAGAATAAAAGCAGTCATGCCATCTGTGGCCTGCCTGATTAATGTTATGATGGGGGGAATCCTAGTAATCGGAGACGATTTTATTATCGATTTTTTTTTGGGGGGGAGGCAGTGGGCACGTGGCACGTCCTTTGTGGTCCCACGTGGTGCAGAGTCTGCTTTTACAGTCCCGATAAATTTGAAAGGAAGATGAGACAAATTCTAAATTCTCGAAGACAGATTCGGGGTCCAGACCGGCAGGCAGGCAGGCAGGCGTCCGTTCTTCTCCCTCCTCCTGCCTATTCCACATTCCGCTGATATTTTGCACAGGGAAAATGCTTCCAACACAGTGCAAAAGTATTCGAGGGAAAAAAAAAAGAAATTTAAACAAACTAACAATTGCAACCAAGCAGACCCATATGATTGATTATATAGCAATCATATGGGAACCCTGACCCTCCCCTGAATTCTGAAACATCATTCATCCATAATTACAAAAGTCTCAAAAGATCATCATCATCATCATCATCATCATGAGGTGAGGTTGGGAGGAGATGCTCTAAAGAAAAGGAAAAAGGAAAAGAAAAATTGCCCAAATTGACAAGTCAATGAAAAACCAGTGAGGAGATGAGGGACAAAATCTCCCCCTCCCTCCCTCCCACACACTGAAGACAAAATAAAAATTTGCAGGGGAGGGAGAGAGACATGGAGATGGAAAGAATTTTAGATAGGGGGGCTGCAAATAAATTTCCCCCTCACCCCCCACCCTTCTTCTGCGTAAAATTCCCTTTATCATTGTGATGGAAGGGGTGGGACCGGAATTCCTTCTCAGTTTCTCATCCCCCCTTTATATATATATATATATATATATGTGTGCATAATAAAGAGAGGGATAGGGACAGGATACATGAATTAAATGTGAGGGTCAGATCCAAAAGGAAGGATGGATGGATATAGACGTAGATGTTGGATTTTTGAATGAGCTAAGAAAGATTCCGAGGTGGGAGTGGGTCAGGCTGCTGCCATTTTGTTACTTGTGTTGTTGTTGTTGTTGATTATGATGGATCATCCCACCCCATGGGCCTATATTATATATCGTGTGTCGGTTTTTACTTGACGTCCATTATTTACTGACTCTTTGTAAGGCTTGTAAATATGACTTGTCTCTCTTGATGGAGGAGGAGGAGGATGTGGTTCTGATTGGATGGTTGCTTTGGTCTTAATAGAAAGGAGACAAATAATGGGGACAGTTTTGCATCGGGAATAATGGGGAAAGGAACGACACGATTCATGTTCGTATGTCATTTATTCCTAGTGTGAAATAGAGAATAATGCTTCTTTTCTTTCTTCTCGTTTCTCATTTCAAGGAGAAAATCACGAGGGGTTTTTTTTTAAAGATTTCTCAAACTCGTATTCATAATTAAGTGGGTTTTTTTTCATCATTTGAATAAATTAAACTCACCTTTCTTTTTTTTTTTTTGTATCTATCAATTCCCAACATCGTCGAGTCGCTTTTTGTGCACACCTCCCCATCCCTTCTTTTCCCTTCTATCTCCTTGTCTCTCTGCTGCTCCTCCCCTATCCTCTCCTCCTCTCCAGAATTCCACGTTTCTCATCATCCCTTTGTCCTCTTATTGATGACCCGAGTTTAACCCAAATCCCACATTGAATTTCCCATGATTTTGATTTTGACCCATTGTTCCAAAGCTGTCCTAGAAAATGGGATTATATGAGCAGCTATGATTGATTGAATCAGTTCTTGATCAGTTTCCCCAATTCCCAATCCTTTTTTCCCTTTTTCTCTTTTGTTTTATTTTACCCATATATTATATGAATACATGAACCGACAAGGGACCATTGTTATTTGTTTTTTTCCTCCTCCTCATAGACCCCCGATAAAAAAAAAAACCCAAATCCAATATCCTCTTTCTCTTCTTTTCCTTCTTCTTCTTCTCCTCCTCCCATCTTTCAAAACCCTTTGAGGTTTCCTCAAAGTTGGAGTCACAGAAGATTATGTGGATGATGGGTTACACTGATGGTGGGGAGAATATTTACACTCCAACTACCACTGCTACTACTACTACTACAAACAATGAGTCATTCAGTGGGAGTAGGAAGTTAAGGCCTCTCATCCCAAGACCACCCCCATCTCAACCTCAACCTCAACCTCAACCTCATCAGCATCACGGCCGTGGCAGCGGCGGCGTTCACAATGCCAACCACTTCCTCGTGTTGAATCACCACCTAGGTATATATCCGTCTCTGGATGGTTTCCCTTCGCGATGACTAGAGGGCAGAAAATAGGGTGTAATTCTGAGGTTTTTTTCCTGTTTCTTTAGTGGCCATGGCGGAGCAGGGCAAGAGGGAGCTCAATAATGCCGCGGCGCAACAGGTGGTGGTGAGCTCGAGGTGGAACCCGACGCCAGAGCAGCTGGGGACCCTCGAGGACCTCTGGAGGAGGGGGACGAGGACTCCCTCCGCCGACGAGATCCAGCAGATCACCTCACGGCTCCGCCGGTACGGGAAGATCGAGGGGAAGAACGTGTTCTACTGGTTCCAGAACCACAAGGCGAGGGAGCGACAGAAACGATGCCGCAAGATGGAATCAGGCGGTTGCCAGGACGAGGAAAACGACCACGCCGGCGGCCTAAACGAGCAACCCGAGTCGGGAAACCTCGGCAACAAGGAAGCCGGTAAAACAATCGCAAACCCCAACTCTCTCTCTCTCTCTCTCACACACACACAACACAACCCCCTCCTCCCCCCTCCCAAACATTGAGATTTGCATGATATTTGATTACCCAATGATTAATTGTACCCTATTTTAGAATCTCATGTCTTCTCCAACCACAGCTTTTAAATGTTTCTCGTGGAGAGCGAGTGAGTGTTTATGTTAATCATCATCATCACCATCATCCTGTTTTTTTTTTTTTGTCTCCAATTCTTTCGCTTATTTTTTTTCATGTGCACGTAAAGAGAGAAAGAAAAAAACATCAGGGTTTTTGTCTCCTCCTCTCAAAGAATAACTGTAACCTTTTTGTTCTTCTTTTTGTCGACACATACACAAACATTAAAATAAAATACACAGGTGGAAGGAGTTCTAAGACATCATCGGACGATGTCCGAAGGTCCAACAACAACAACAGCAACAGCAACTGGGTAAAACTCCTTTCACACTCCCTTTACTTTTCCAACTTGGGAGTACGAAACCCATCGTCTTTCCTTCAATTGTTCATTACGTAAAAAGATCGGAAGGTGAGAGTGTTTGTGGGATGGTGGTGGGTGTTTGTTATTACGTAAAAAGCTGCAAACCTTCCATCCTGTCGGGCTGGGGAAGGAAGAGGTGTTTTCGATGAGAAACCGTAGCTAAGGCCTTCTTTTTCGCGTTCATTTCGGGGTTTGTGCATGTCAATCAGCTTTTGCCACGAATTGGTTGAGATAAAAAGGCTATTTGGTGTTAGGTCGTGTAAAACAGTGTGGCTAGATTTGCTAAAGTACCCACCAGACAGATCGAGGTCTCATGCGTATACCTCTCGTCGGATCTTATGACAGTGTCTGTGTAAGGATCTTCTTTTTTGCATGTCCTTGGGAACGAACGATCGAAAGAACGTTTGATAAGATTGCGAGGGCTAATAAGAAGGCTATATCCTAAATCTAGAAACAGATCTACTTACTGCCTGCACTGTCGTCTTATTAGTTATTACCACAAGTTTATTATCGAGTGGTAATGAAATATTTGGATGGGGAAGAATTTTGTGTTTCCTTGTGGTGTTTTCTTGAATATTGAATGTTCCAGGCGGTTGTTCCAACAGGAATCTGCCACTGACAAGGAAGGGAAATTGATGGCCTCGGTTGGAGGAGGAGGAGGATCGGGATGTGCTTCGTTGTTCGTGGCTGCGTCCGCATCGTCGTCGTCGGTAGTAAGGTCGCCGTTGCTTTGGATGAAGACATCAAGCGACAATAACAGCGTCCCCTCTGGGGAACCGCTCCTGCATTGGCCAAACTCCAACGCCTTCTGCTTGAGCGGCGGCTGCTGCTGCCGCAGCGATGACAACGACGGCAATGCCAACGTCAACAATGTTCCGCTCGAGTGGCGGAATGCTGCGTGGCATCCCCACCTGTCCTCCGCACCCGGCCCATGTCGACCTCTACTTTTGCCTCCTTTTCCTGCCACGGCTGGCCACCTGACCATGAGGGTATGCCCGGATATGACGGCCTCGCATTCGTCGTCCCCAGCATCGTCCTCCCAGCTGACGAACCCCGACTTCCCGACCCTTCAGCTGTTCCCCCTCCGTAGCAACTGCGACCAAGAGGAGGATTACCTCGAGGGTTGCAGGAGAGCACGACAGGAGGACCCCTGTGACATAGGGACAGCGATGGACGAGTTTGCAGGCACCGATAACGTGGATCGTCATCAGTTCTTTGAGTTCCTTCCGTTGAAGAACTGATCAAACACTCAAACAAAAACTGATACAATTCCTGTTTAGTCTTCCAGTCCCGTGTAACAGAAGGAATCATAGCCGACAAATATCGATTGAATGTCGAATGTCGAAACCATGAAACAGAAGTGGGGGACATCAAGTGAAACAAGTAACACGTAAAGATATTTAGTTTCACTTTGAACTTAAACCTTACATGCACTGCGCAACAGATAAGTAATGACATGGTCATCATCCCTGGTGGACCAAACAATGAGCAGCAGTAAGGGAGAGGACTAAGTATAGCCTCCTCCTAACATGCCATATTAATATAGAAATAGGGTTTTCAGGGAAGGCATTCAATTTAGGAGACTGTGACAGTAGTAGTAAGTAGTAGTAAGTAGTAGTGACTGTGTTTTTTTTCTTTTGGGTTCTTACAGGAGTTATTGTTATTTCCTAGACTGGGGGACATAAAGAGTTGTCTGTGCTGTGTGGACGACAGGGGGGGGGGGGGGGGGGGGGAGATTCTGATGGAATTGAATGTGATATGAGAGATGACACACACACCCCCAAGGAAAGGCCAGGGGAGGGGGATGATGATCTTTATTCCTTCCTTCTAGTTGGGTTGGGAATGGGGATCCTTGCTTGGTCTTCTTTTTCCTTCCTACACACAGTGGAACTTACATAATTCAATGTCCTCTTGGGGGGATCTACATTTGTATATATCTCACATCTCCGACCCACCAACAGACATTTAAAGAATCAACAGATGATTAATATGTTATGAAAAACCCTCCGAAAACGATTGTCCGTCCATCATCCCTGGGTATCGTGTTACATACAAGGGATGATAATGATGATCTTCAAATGAATTAGAAAGAGAATATTACTTTTTTTAAGCTCTTTTGGGAGGAAGTTAATAAAATCTCATTTGTTGTTAAAATGTAATTTAACTTTTATGATGAGATAATAATTGTTAGTTGGTTGGCTGGGATTGCTTTGAGGCGGCTTCCCACATTCCGACAAGGGTTGCAGTTAATGAGATGGAGATGGGAGGGAGGGTTGGAAATTTCTGTCTTCTCTGGTCACTTTCATTCTTCTCCTCATCCTCCACAAATAAAACAAAATTTTTTACTATCTATCACTAGTCTACTACTACCATTATTATTACAAGAGTGATGACGAGGTAGGAGGAATCGGTCCTACCTAAAATTATAGTAAAAATCATACATGGATGGTTGTTATCATTACCATCCCTCAGGCGCCATCCCATTTTTTGGCACGTTAGAAAGGAGAGGAGGATCAGGGCCCCATTTTTATGGGCCTGTGGTTACGAGGGATCTTGTTATGGGCCTGCAGTGTTAGGCCCATTTTAACAGGGCTTATAGGTCAATGGGCCAGGCCTGTTCGGTAGTCTTACAAAAAAAGAAGAAAAGACAAGTAGTCTCAGATAAAAAAACATTATGTGGGTGTGAGTTTATCATCGATCGTGGACATGGCGAAAAGGCAATTAATAGGGACGGATGGGCTCTTTAAACCTCAAGGGATGGAGAAAGAAAAAACAATGAAAAATTAAATTGAAATATGTCCCATTTATTTTTAAATTGGATTTTATAGTTGTAGCGTTTCGTTATCCAAATTGAATATATCTTTTACTTTTTATTCCATGTAATTTTATTTTTTGTTTTAAATTATAAAAAAATCAAAACTATAATTAAAAATTTAAAAACAAATCCCCTCCCTAGATAAAATCCTCCTCTCCAAACACACCGTTAACCGATCAGTTTAATCAACAAAATTTCTAGTCTCAGATTAGACACTGCGTTAAGTGACGGACGAATCAAAGCATGCCACGTCACCAACCATCCCTCTAATCTTCCCCTCCTTCCTTCCACGTTTACCTCCATCTTCCCAAAAACGGCGACGTTTCTCCAACTCAGTTGCCGACGATTTCTTCCCGGCTCCGGGGGGGATTCGATCTGCTGTTATCACGTCATCGGGGATCATCCTGCGACAATGTCGGATTGGTTCACTTCCAAACTCAGAGCTGCCGAGAACATCCTCCACAAGGTATTTATTACTTGTTACCTGAACCCGTGTGGGGTTTGTAGCCCTGATTGCCAATCGGGGTGGGGGGATTGCCATTTAGTTCGATTATAGCTGTGTTGTGAGGTGGTTGCGATGACAATCTTGGAGTTGGATTTGGATCGATCCGGTTTCATTTCTGGGATTTCTTGATGTGTGTGGATTTTCAATTTCCAGATCGATCAGCAAGCTGCCGAGTCGCTCCGTAAGAATGAGAATGGCGCTTCGGATGGTGTAGATGTGGATTTGCCTGGTAGGGCTGGATCGGTGACGGCAACTGCTGGTTCTGTTCCTCTGAAGGAACAGTTCAAGAAGAAGGCTTTGGACGGTAGCGATCATGGGCCGAGGGTGGTTAATAATCTTGCGAGCAGTAGTAGCCGTGATTCGACGAGCAAGGGGGTCGGAAGTGGTAGCGGGAGCGTTACGAGGTCTAATTCTTCCTCAGCTCGCAATTCAGATGCCGCCGAGGGGGACTGGACAGAGTTGCTGGGTTCTCCCACCAGTCCGGCGACTGCATCGCCACGGACACATGGGAATGGTGCTGGCAGTAGGGGTGGTAGAAATAACTCGGTGACGGAGTTCAAGAGGAACCCGAAGATGACCACTGCTAGAATGAAGGCGCAAAAGAAGTTGGGCCCTAGGGTTTCTGGTGAGGCCAAGGTGAACGGCATAGAGAAAAGTGTGGGAAACACTCCAAGCTCGAGTTTGGAAGGGGCTGTTCCTCAGGTTGATTCGCGAAATCCTGGGAGTCTCGGCGATGATCAACCGTTGGAAAGAAAGGGATCAGTCAGTGTGACGGAGCGGTTAGTAAAAGATGTCAGTCAGGACAATGTTGCAACACTGAATTTCAAAGACCGAAGATTGGAGGACAAGTCTCGCTCAAGTACCAATGCAGGGAACAGCGTTGGATCAGAATTGGAGAATGATTCTGGTTCGTCTTCTGATTCCGGAAGTGAATCCGTGCGGGAAAGAGAGGAAAGGAGGAGAAGGAGACAGAAGCTTCTTGCTGAGAAGGTTGCTGCAAAGGCGGTAGAATATATCAGAGAACGGGAAAACATGGTTGCAAAGCTGGAGGGAGAGAAGCAGAGTTTGGAAAAAATAGTTGAGGAGAGAGCAAAGCAACAAGTGAAAGAGGTCGGTGGATCTTCCTCTATGGATGTGTTGCGATGGGTTTGATTTACCGTGTAGTTAATGTTGCTACACGCCTTACTGGTTGTCTTTGCTCTTACCCATCTGATGCCTTTTATTTGTTTCTTGTGCGTCGCTATCATATCAAAAATTGAATACTCTTTATTGATTTATAGCTGTAATTAGTCAACTTGCTAAGTCAAATCATTTGTGACTTAGCAGGCGAGGCTCTGAAGCTTAAACAAGTCCACTTACTTTTTACTTTAACGTAGGCTGCGCTGCAATAGCAAGGAGTTTACTGTTGTTAAACTCTACTAGTTATACACAATTCGTTAACTTTGTTTATGTATACTTTGGGTAATCATTACAGAAAATGTGGACATAGACTTCGGGTAATTGTATTATGGTTTTTCTTTACGATCACATAGACCCGTCGGTCAACTTGTCTAGGTTTGGTGTGAGAGTCATCGGAGGGTATTTTCTTGCATATAGCAACTTCTAAGAGGCTGTATGGAAACTTTCTAGGAGTATCTAGGAAGTGATTCTGTTATCAGATTGTTGCACTGAGATTTAACATCTTTACTCTTATTACACATACCAGTATGTTTGGCATGCTTATTTTGCTATTTAGATCATCTCCTTGCTCTTGCCAGATTTTTTCATCTGTGTCATCTTTATTGCTTGCTCAGGCCTCTGAGCTGCAGACAATCATGATGGAAACTTTGGAAGCTGCTGAATTGGAAAAGCAGAAGCATAACAACACCAGAATGGAGGCATTTACCCGCTTAGCCAAACTTGAGGTACCAAAACTGTCCGCTGGCTAATATGATTCTCTTTTAATCCCTCTGGATAGCCCTGGATTGCCTACTTTTTTCCTGTTCCTACTAGATGAAGGTATGCTGGTTGAATAAATTGATCTTACTGGTTTTTGTGTTCACAGACTACAAATGCTGACCTTGCAAGAGCGTTTGCTGCTGCCCAGGGGAATCTTGAAGTAGAGGTACTTAATCAGTAATTTTCCTTTCATAAGAAGATTTGATTAACAGAATTAAGCCCATTTTTTTTTAACTTGTACCAACATATATATGAATTATATGATCCTTGGAGTTGCTTTGTGATCCTTCCTTAAAGTAGGATGGTAAGTGTTCACATGAGAATAAATTTGATTTGACCTGACTAGAAATTGTTATGCAGCAAGTTTTATATATTTGTAGTTCTTGGTGATAGTAATCGGGTCTGTCTTTCCAACTCGAATTTGCCTTCAGTAGTATGAGTTTGTAATGGGAATCTCTCGTGGCTTCAGCGAAATCTCTCATATTTAGGAGTCTCTTTTGTTGTCATTTACCAGGTTACGAGGGTGGCTGACCTACGGCAACAAATTGAATTGAAAGAGGTGGCTCATGGAGGTATCTGGATCTGGAGATGTGTATCTGGATCTTTTAGTCGTAGTATATTAAGGTTTGTTGTAATGTTGGATGGATCTCCTGAAACCCTCTCTTCTTGGCAGATCTAAGGAGAAGAATCTCCAAGACTCAAGAAAGTGGAACATCAAAGAAGCAGGTCAGCTTTACTTGTAAATTTACCTGGCAGTCTTTTCACTGATGGTCATATTGACGGCCATCCATGCCGAGCATGAGGTTCTTTAAATTATGGAAGCGCCTGTACTAGTTTCTACTCGGTTAACTGATCAAGGATGCAGGAATCTACCATCAAAACCTTGGAAGTTGAAAGAGAATTGCTCGAAGCAGAGTGTGCCTTCATTGCAGACAAGATTGGAATGCTAGAACAAAAGGTTAGTGTTTCCAGTTGTTTAAATTTATATTTGATGGCAAATGTTGATGGTGATCATAAGTGTAGTTGGGATTTTGTTTGGTTGAATGTAGCCAGAACTTGCTCTGATCACATTTAACTTTACCACAAGTAGGTTTTATGCCATTTACCTTTTCTTTTGGTAGCTAATGAGAACATTGGGGAAACTGCTTAAGAATGTGTTCCCTGGATTCCAGCTACGCCCTCGTCATTGTCTCTTCTAATTCTAATTGACGCTGAATCTTGTTTCTGCTCTTAATAATATATGTAGGCTCAACATTTGAGCGAGAACATCGAGATCACCAGGAAGGAGATGGAGGAACCCACTGAAGTAGAAGTCGAACTCAAGAGAAGGCTGGGTCAGCTGACTGACCATCTAATTCAAAAGCAAGCACAGGTTTGCTTTCTGGAAGATATCAGACTTTCCTTGCGTAACTACTGCGTGCATGGATAGATTTTCTCGGGTTTCAGTTTGTGAACAGCAGTGGAAAATATAGCCTGTTTTTGCTACGCTCTGCAATGTATACCTTCATTTTGGTAGTTTCTTGTTCTTTTGGACTTTAGCCCCAGCCCAAGTTTTTTAGGGAATGACTTTTGGGAATAATGATTGTTCTTCATACGTTATGTTGAACCAGTGTTTGCCATCAGTTCACCCTGAATCAGTGATTTGCAATTTCAATTTGAGTTCATCGTTCTTTATGTTGGTTTCGCACTTGTCCAGGCTATACAGCTATGCTAATCCAACGTTTTATCAGGTTGAAGCTTTGTCCTCCGAGAAGGCTACGCTTTCCTTCAGGATCGAGGTGTGTAATCTAGAAATGTTCTATCCTTTGAGTCTAACGTCAGGACTAGTGCAAGATTTCACTGATATTCCGATACCTTTTGCTTCCACAGACGGTGTCCAGAATGCTCGCAGAAGGAAAATCAGCATCAGGCGTGGGGGATTTCACCAGCGTCTCCTTAGACGATGTGGAGTCAGGGAAATGGGATTCACATCGTCTGAAGTCGAAGCCCACTCTGGAAGATAAACTTCGATCAGGGAAGGAGCAGTTGTGGATCCTGCTCCGGCAACTGGATGCTATTTTCTTGGCAGGATCCGCATATCTAAAAAGGTACCCCCATGCGAAACTATGCTTCTTTGCCTACCTTGCGTGTCTCCACATGTGGGTAATTTACATATTCAAGTCAGATTCACGGCCGTCGAGGTCTGGTGCTGTGATTTCGTTGGAAAATATCAATGGACATTGACTTTGACACGGTTGAATATTTCCAGCCAATCCTTATATTTTTTGTGGAGGTTGAGATTGCTGAATCTAGGCGGACGACATCCTTCTCCTTGTATAGAAACGGCTGGAAATCTGATAAACCATATACTTAATTTTGAAATGCCAACAACTTAATGTGCAAATTACATGACAAAAACTAGCAGAAGCGTGCAGGAGCAGACACAGGTAAGACCCCCATCCCTTCTATTGCACCAGAGTGTCGTTTTTGTACGCACAGTGACAAGCAATGATCCGAGTGAGGCTCGAGTGCGTGAAATCGTGCCGTGGTCGGGTGACGGGCGCTGTCATCAGTCTTGTGGAACTTTATTTCCAGTTCTTCTATTCCTTGCAAAGAAAGGTTCATTTCGCATGGTTGGTAATGATAAAGTTTATGCAAATGCTGCGAGAATGCAGTGCTGTGAATGAAATACATGAGATCTACTTCAGTGAGAGCTGACACTGCGAGACTGGCCTACAACAACTCATGATCATCGTTATTGAACAAAGCATCAGTTTATGGAAATCTAAAGTTTCATTCAGGTCGAAGGTCGAGCAAATTCATCCTATCTTATTCGAATTCAGGGGGTCTTGTTCAGTGCGTGGAGATCTCATGAGACCAAAAACTCACCAGTTTGAGCCTTCTTGTGGTAAATTGCGGCTGTACAGAGGAAGCTCGAACAGGAAAGTGGATTTAGCCCATGGCGGTAGGCTCCCATATAGCGTTATGGGGAGTGGAATGAGAGGACTGCAGAAGCAAAGCAAAAATGTCAAAGAGAGGACTGCAAAAGCAATGCGAAAATGTCCTTGTTACAATAACTAAACAAGCAAGAAGACATCGAGGGACCGAAATGGTGATTCAAACCTGGTTGTTCTTTTATATGCTCTGTAAGCTGCCACATTTGCAAATTTCTTGTCGGCCGACTCCTGTACCGAATTAGCGAAAGAGTAACGTTAAGGAACAAGAAATTGTGGCCTCATGCGGGAACTGGGAAGAACAAACCTCCAGAAGAGGGATGCCGCTGACAAAAAGTAGCAGAAGCGTGAGAAAAATAGGCCCCAAGACTACGAGCCACTCTGCACCGCTTAGAACAGGGGTTGCACTGATGAAGATTCCCCACCACAGTAGAATCTGAAATAGTAAACAATGGCACGTCAGGTCGATTGTGGTTTGCAGCTGTTCAGAAGATGATATCTCAAGGAATGCTCCTGAGTCTTGTATTGAAGCTGTGAGAAATAAGTTAATACGAAGTGTTGCAAAGAAAAGTGGACAAGCACACAACCGAAATAGAATCCACCAAAAGGCCATCGAAATTCACAAGGATTTCCTTTTACCTCTCCAAAATAGTTGGGATGCCTAGAATATCTCCACAGTCCAACATTGCACCACTTCCCTCGATTTTCTTCAGCATTTTTGAATGAAAGTTTTTGTTGATCCGCTATTGCTTCAGCTAGGAAACCGATCACCCACAAAATCCAACCAATAACGTCTACAGCTTCAAGAGAAGGGTCTTTGCTGCTTGCATTGACCACTGTTACAGGTAAACTCACCGTCCACACCCACACTGCCTGTAGAAGGTACGGTACAAATCAGCCGAGGGCTAAATAGGGAGAACCAAAGTCGGATCTTATGTCACAAGGCCATGAAACCTGGAATATCCAAAAGACTGCCAACTTCCCCAAATTGGTTCTCATCTCATCGAACCGCCGATCCTCGCCCCATTGCAGAATTCTAGCAGAGAATTCATCGTTTAAGATTGCAGAATTCTAGATTCTCTTCCAAATAAGATAGGAAATGTGAAGTTACCTCATCAGCAGGAACAAGGCTAACCGAAGCCCCCATACAACCACGAGGACAGTGAGTACTATCTGTGAAAACCGTGCATTCAACTAAGAACAAGGATCGCTAATACTGTACACATTCTGCTGAGCAAATGCACAAGTGATGTAGAACACGGAAAAAAAGCCACTGAAGCAACATCCTCGATCAAACTGACACCTTGAGCGCTATCAAACAAGAACTAATAAATTGCTATTAGAACACAACTCAGAGTTTCCAAGCCTCGGAATCCTTAAAAGGGAAACCACCAAAGAAAAACCGAGTCCTGGAGGCAAACAAACTGTTCCATTAGACAATCCAAGAGACAGGGAGAGTAATCTTACCTGCCTGAAGTACCAGGTGCCTTTCAGAATAAACGTCAACAGGGCAATTATGATGAAGTTAGTGCTTCCTGCACGAGCAAACAACCAACAGAAGAAAAGATTGTAAGGCCCACTTCAGCAATCACCCAGAAAGAAGATGACTTCTCTCAACTAATTCTTTCAATAAAAGAAGATGAACCCTCTCATTCATCCCACAAACCAAACCACAACAGTAACTGCAGAATTACAACCAATTTACCAGCAAAGTCGGTGACTTTATCAAACTTGAGGAGGGCGGTGACCACGAAGAACAAGAGCTGGTAACCAACCTGTCACAACCCCCCACCAAAAACAGAAACGAACCCAGGATCAATCCCATCACCGAGAACCCCCAAAAAAAAAACAACACAGATTCGATCTTGAAGGAAGGGAGAAATACGGTGACGATGGCGGTGAGAGCCAAGAAATGGGAGTCTATGACAGTCCCCATTTTCGAAAGCCAACCCCTTTCCCCCCTCCGGACGAATTGGTTCGTGGGTGGGTCTGTTGTTACATTACGACCGAAATATAAAGCACTAACATTAACTAAATCGTTGTCATAACTCGACGTGAGTCTGTTTTTCTTGTAAGAAGGAATAAACAGGAAAAGTCCTTCCTCTGAACACCAAACTCCTTATAGAAGTTAGTTTGCTAATTCAGTGGCCAGCTCTCTCGATGTCAATCTTATACATCCGTAATACTTAAACTCGAGATCATCCGTGAGGCTTAAACTTGAGATGTCTTCTGAGGGAGATCAAATCAAACGCCGAACCGATTAGGAAAAATCATTTGACTGGTTTCATCCTGACTTTTGGAGAGTTGCCAAATCGTCTTCATGGGAGAATTGAGGCTGGCAATGAGGCCACGTAGATCAAATTCTCTCCCCACAAAATCCAACTCATAAAACTCGCTCTCACCACATTGAAAAAGCCGCGATATGCACATTAATATTCACACACGATATATGGATTAAAATGGTTTTTGTGTTTGATTTAAGTAAAGTGCATCTCAATTTTTACCAAGTGATTGACAGAAGAAAGATATCGAAACTTTATCCAAACCCTTGTGGGTCGCATCGCAGCAAACTCCGGGGATAACTAAAAGCCCTTGTGTTTCTGTAATTTCCTTGGATAAACAGACAACCTTAATATCCTGATACAGCTAAGGCGCTCTTCCTCCTCCTCCTCACGTGATGCTCTTACAAAACAAACAATGTTTTTCTTGGGGGGATCCCTATACAAAAAGGCACGCCGGGGGACGTGGTAATGGACCGCAGACTGAGGCCAAGAATCATTCATTCACTCGATGGGCAGCTGGAGTCATTCCAACCCTCCTTGTCTACCCCCCGTCGTAGGAGGTTCAACGCGCAAAAATCGCTTCGGGTTTACTTCAGCCAAGCTAAATCAATCGGATTTTCGATGTATCCTTTCTGCAGAACTCTTCGGATTATGAGATTGCTTACCCTGTTGCTCTTGGACCAGTTATCGGCTTCTGAAGCAGCTTCAGTGCATTCATAATCTCGGCAAATGTCGGTCTCAAGTTCGGATCCCTGCAAATTATGAATCGAAAAATCATCCAACATATTATAGATTATGCACAACACAAGGCATGTTCTAACTAAGGAGGTGTGTTTGTGTATACTTACGTTTGCCAGCACTTCTCGATTATCTCGGCGACTGCAGGGTCCATGTCACCAGGGATGTCAAGCCTTCGGTGCTGGAAACCCACAGCCCCCACAACCTGCATGGGATTCATCCCTCCCCAAGGTTGTTGTAGGGTTGCAAGCTCCCACAATATGACCCCGAAGCTGTAGACATCAGACCTGAAATTGTTTAATCATGGTTTAAGGAAAAACCGGCGATGACATCAGATGAAAGGTAAGAAGACAGTGAGATAAAATAGAGAAAAAAATGGAAGAATGAATTACTTTTCGTTGCATGGTTCGTTTCTCAACACTTCTGGAGCCATCCACTCCGCCTGTTAAGTACAAAGAGAATTCGTTAGTTGGCATGAGGTTTAAGTGCATCTGCAGATAACTAAGAGGACAAAAACCGGATCTGATTGCTGACTGTATGTCACAAGACATAATTGAATCTTACCGTTCCTGCAGTTGACCTTGACGAAAGAAATGTACTATGCTTCATCCGTGATAACCCAAAATCGCAAACCTGAAAGCAATAGAATATTTGTCAAGTTACGATAAAATGGTTCACCCTCAGAACAACGCGTTATCGCGGATAATATGGTCACCTTTACAACCCAATTTTTATCAACCAAAAGATTTGGAGTCTTCAAGTCACGGTGGACTATAACGGGATTACAGTTGTGCAAGTAGTTCATTCCCCGAGCCTGGGGAAAATGAAAAGATAATCTGTCAGTGGCATAGAAAAATGACGAAGATCGAGAAATGGCATGGTGTAATAAACAAACAAATTAGTACTTGTTTGCACAAAAGAAAAAGGCAAGTTGGTTGAATCATACAGTATCAAGGGCCATCCTTAATCGCCTTCTCCCATCCAATTGATTGTTTGGACGGTGAATTAGCCTATACAAACTCCCTCTGCAAGAGTAAGGACCATTTTTCAAATTCTCATGCACTCTCACTGGAGGAAAACATCAAACAGACAAGCAAAAGTCGGTATGCTTCAAGTAGAGGAGTACCTCGGAAGAAATTCTGTAACAATAGAAAGATTTGGGGGACGGGTTACAGCTCCCATGAACAGAACCACATTGGGATGCCTGAGTTTTTTCATGATCCGCACCTGCAACAGACCCATGCGTCTGTTAGTTTACTATTGTGGTGATTGGATACTTCCACTCGTAACAAACAACAACAAAATGCAGCATGAGCATAACCACAAAGTGGTCTTGCTCCACTAAGAACCATCAAGTGTTGAAGAGAGACGTCACCTCGCTAATGAATTCCTCTAAAGACTCTCCTGAAATATCCTGTTCTAGGAATCTCTTTACAGCAACTTCCTGTATTTCATT
The DNA here is from genome assembly GCA_023653495.1 of Melastoma candidum. NCBI lineage: Eukaryota > Viridiplantae > Streptophyta > Magnoliopsida > Myrtales > Melastomataceae > Melastoma > Melastoma candidum. Next base: position 2,066,605 of record CM042887.1, read on the forward strand.
AGGAGACATATTAGTCTCTTTAAATTAAACTGCAGCACAGTTTTCTTGGAACTGCTTCATCATGCTGCAAAAATCTCATTCTTGCGATGACTCTACAACTTTCTGCACTTCTCTAGTTTATCAGCAGTACTTAATCGATGATAATTTTGTCAAACTCACCGTTCCATGCCAGTCGCCACGATATACCTCCCCATATGATCCTGCAGCAGAAATGGTTACGGACGTTGTTTAATCTGTCTTAGTATTCATGCACCGAGATACAAGCACCATGAGATCCATATAAAGAAAAAAATGAGTTTGTGGGTTGTTACCAAGTCCAATTCGCTCGCCCAAGTTGATTTCATCCCACATTATCTCACAATCAGCGACACTATCAAGCACTGTGTCGGACTTTGAGCTGTCATTACCAGTCGATTTATCGGAAATTCTCCCACCATCCTCTCCTTGTGTATCACTATCCCTACCCCTATTACCACTACCCTGTGGCTCCCGACAACAAGAATCAGAATCCACATCACTTCGAGCACCACATTCGAGTTGCTTAGAAACAGCTGCAGTGGTTGCTACTACTGCAGCAGCAGTAGCTGTGGCAGCAGCTGCAACAGGAAGCTCTAGATTTGACTCGGTAGTGGACTTTGTGGCAGCAACCACCATTGAAGAAGCAACAGCAGCAGCAGCAGCTGCTGCAGCCGCTGCAACAGGGACCTTTGCTGGCAGCTTTGGTGGACTCGCATTGTTTTGTGGTAGAATACATTCTGGATGGTTGAAAACAAATCCTTCCATAGGTTTGACTTGCTCCGGTTGATTGGACGTTAAAATAGCTTTCGATTGCGGCCTTTGAGGAGGAGGCAAAGGAGGTAAAAAGCGTGGCACAATGGGTGAATCTGGGATTGCAAAGCCTTTTGCAGAATCATCCTTACATTTAGAATTGACGTGGTCATCATCAACAGAATTTGAGTCCAACTGTCTGGGATAAATTTCCGAAAATAAATTGGGCGGGGCCGCAACTCCGCTTTCTACTAACACGTTGTGAAGCTTCTGAGCTAATTGAGGATTATCTTTGGCTGCATCAATCATGTATTGGGAAACATCTTTGACTTTCATCCTCTGAACTGCAGGAGAGCTAACACCTTCTGTCCAAGATGGAGATCGTGCATGTGCGTAACTGTAATTAGGCCACCCAGGAATCTCCCTGGACTGTACGTTCTCCAAACCTGAGGTGACAATGGCTTTTGACCTAGACTTCTGATCAGAAGTTCCCAACTCCGACTGCTCTTCCAAAGAGCTCGTGACTGTACTACTGGAAGAAGCAACATGAGATGACGAGGAATCCATGTCTCTAGAAAAAGGAGAAGATGAGAAGATTGGTTCGTCAGATGCTGTATGTGATATCGCTGCATCTGCTGGTATAAGGGTGCCCGGATCAGCCATGAGATCGACGATGTACTCCCTGAGATTTACATCATCAATCATTGCTTAAACATTACATCTGCATATATATGGAACAAAATTCTCAAAAGCAACTATGATTTAGACAGGAAACGAGGCCCCGTGCACATCATGTAAGAGCCAGAACACGTGCATCAAAAAATCATCTTTGCACAGCCCAAAAGGAATCCCGGGATGCATTTAGACAAAGATAGATTGGTACGTAGAGCAGTTAAAAGAGGATTCAGAATAGCATCATAAGATATCCATGACATATAGCTATGGTGAAAAGCATGATGCTTGTATGGCTCTACCTTCCATCCTCAAGCTTTACAAAGTTCATAGCGACATCTTCTGAACCCGTGTACTCCCGTCCCTTAACCAAACGGCACTGGATGCCGATACTATCGGCCAAAACCTATAAGAATCGTGAGGAAAACATATTTGCATAATAGAGAGCGTGAAAATTTAATCACAACTCAAAGAAACCTATTCGCGAGGGAGAACACACAATTCTACCCTTTCGGGGCAGTTCTTGTGGAACATCATCATGAATATTCTGAAATATTTGTTACATAATGGAATATGCATGTCTCTCTGAGCCAAGATACAATTGAAAGCGATTTTGTCTGGTCAGATTTTTCCAGAAATATTATTACCTTGAACAGCAAAGCACGATGCCGAGCCATTCCAATCGTCAATGAACCAAGAGGCAAGACCATGCTACCTAGGGTAGATTTCAGACTGTAGTCGAGACTCTGCCATGCCCTCAGCATGCTATCAGGATCCACAACCGGTCCGCCCATGTAGTCAGAAACCAATTTCGAAAGACTTTGCACCAGTCGCTTCTGCCCATATCGAAGAGCTGATGCTTTTGATTCGACAGCAATTTCAAGCGCCTTCTGCTCTAATTTAAGCAAATTCGAATCAGCAGCTCTGTTAACCAAAACTGCTTCCCATGTGATATTTCCTGTAAGTGGTGTCCCTTGCAGATTAACAAGCGAGGGCATTCTCCCTAAGGGGGAGTCAGTCAAGACTCCATACAGATCATAGAAACCGTCCAAGATTTTGTCGTTGTAACCAAGAGCATTATAGATCTGTCAACCATGAAAAAATCTAAAAAAACTGAGAGTTGGTAGAAATGAAATAGTGGGAAAAACTAAGGACACAATTCCATAGCATAGAAATGATCGGCCCAAAATTTCTTCTTGTATGTTTCCCAGTAACTCAGTAATGTTTGACCTACCTAGGCAAGGATCAAACTGTCCACAATGACATCCTATATACTATTTGGTGTCGTCCAATTCGATGCAAAACAAAAATAATAAAGAAGATCCGCAAAAAATAGCTAAAGTTATAGCTATAACAATTGCCTAATTCTATCTATTACTGACATTGGTGGAATGGAGAATTTTTCATAAGGTAACAGACTGATGAGCACTTACCCAGTATCTGTAAGCGACAACTTCAGCCGGAGTACTATCCGGATCACATGATCCTAAACTGATCTGCTTCACGGCCTCGATCTGCACAGCCTCGGGATCCTCCCTAGCACTCAACTCCATGGCGAGCTGTATTTGATACTCCTCCTCAATCTCAGGATCATTGCCCTTCGAGTTATCAACAGGATCCGGCTCCCGTGTAATTGTATTTTTACAAGTATTGTTATCATCGTTGCTTCTGACAATATCTACATCATTACTCAAACTTACAGGATTGAGCTGTTCCATTACTTCTTCTCTGCTTGAACTTAACGGCGGGGACACGCCAGAGCTGTGCCTATGTGTGACAGAATGCAACCAGGACGAAATCCCAGCTAATGGCTTATTGTCCCCGGACCGCGACTGCAAGATCCTAACGTTCGAAGAGACCTCCTCTGGCTTGCCTACCCTATTCGACGAACTCAACTCGCCCGCTTCTTCCGACTTGTTAGGCACCACATGAAGCTTCTTCAGGAAATTCTTCATGCTTCAACTCCCGAAAACTGCAGCATTCGATGCTAAAGCAACGGCAGTCTTCCGGCCATAAACAACTCCATTGCATCAAACCATGCATGAAATCCAGGAATCGATCTATCAAATCAGCAGTACCCTCCCAACCCAACTCAAACAGTCAATCCCAAGAGTTGACCGTTTCCAAGCCAACAACTCCGGCTGCCCAAAAAACCACACCCACATCAAGACCAGCCCCAGATGATGCCCAAATCCACAAAAGGCAGCAACTTTCTTACTCCGGATTCCAACCCAAAATCAAAACCCCTCCCCCTTCCGCCCTGCCAATCTTAGACTCGGGTCAAGACTAACTAGAGAACGAATCTTTCCTTCCAAAAAGGCAGATAATTAAGGGGTTTTTCTCTGTTTTTTTTTTTCCTATCCATTTTTTCCTATCCAAGGGGGAAGAAAAAGATTGGCAAGAAACAGAGACGAGCGGACAAGGAAAAAGGAAGGAACAAAAAACCCACAAGTGGTGGGGAATTGGGGAAGAGGGGCTGGTGCTACAACGAAACACTGACCACTGCGAAGTATTTCAAGAAAGAAAAGGGCAAAAAAAAAAAAAGGAATTGACACCCCTTGGCCTAAGCGAAAAGCAAGCCAACCAGGAAATATTTGGCAAAATATCGATTTTTGTTCCCAGTATTGACAAACTTTTCGATTTTGTAAATCGCTTAAAATTTTTTCAATTTGGCCTTAAATCGATGACACTTTTGTATGAGGCCTTATTTATGACGGACGTTATATTTTTGACGGAAATGTTGGTGAATTATTTACGTGGCATTAACATTAATATTTTTTGTCTTACGTGGAGTTACCTGATGGGAGGAATTACTTACGTGGTGAATTATTTACGTGGCATTGACATTAATATTTTCTTCCCTTTCCCTTTCCCTTTACCTGCTGCTGCCCCTCCTCCTCCTGCCTTCTTCGCTCTCCGCTTCCAACCAAACCCTGATCCCTAACCCCTACTTCCAGCCCCACAACCTCCTCGTCACTTCCCGACCCTTCAAGCTCTCCCCCGGCACCTCCCTTTCCTCCTACATCGCATTCTCCTTCTCCCCCAACGCCACCCACACCCACCTTGCCATCCTCCTCTTCTCCTCAAAGTTCCTTCCTTTATCCGGCCCCGGTTCGGGAAACCCCGTCCCTTCGGAGGAGAGGCTCGTCGGGGTCGTGTTCGATGCCCGTGCCAACAATGTCGGGGTCTGCGTCGGGAGTGTCGATCCTTCCGTGGTTCGGGATCTCGGGTCCGTCGGGTTGGCGATCGGTGGCGGCGAAAAGCTTAGATCTTGGGTTGATTATGATGCTAGTTCCAAGGAGTTGGAGGTTAGGGTGCAGAAGTCCGGCAGCGAGGACAGGCCTTACGAGCCGGTCCTCGCGCATCCTGTCAATTTTTCGAGGTTATGGGGGGATGGTGCGAATCTGATGCTGGGGATCAGTTCGGTCAGTGAGAGCTCGTCCAAGGACGGTGGCAATGATGTGGTTGGCAGTGGCAATGTAAATGTGTTCTCTTGGGAGTATAGGGTGCGGGAGCTTCCTTCCTCGATGCATTCTATGCCTGTTGATCCCAGCGCTTGCCACGTAGGCCAACAAGGACGCCATGTAGGCTAAGGTAACGGAGGCTAATTGACACGTCGCGAAAATCTAACGTCCGTCACAAATAAGGCCTCATACAAAAGTGTCATCGATTTAAGGCCAAATTGAAAAATTTTTAAACGATTTGCAAAATCGGAAAGTTTGCCAATACTTGGGGCAAAAAATCGATATTTTGCCGAAATATTTAGCCCTCTTGCTAAAACAAAAGCTTGAAACAGCTTCGATCCAAGTGGAAATTGACTATTGACTCTCTCTTTCTATCTCTATCTCTCCTCACTGCCTAATCAGAACAACAAGGGAACAAGTTCAGCCTCCTTCCCTTTTCTCAACCCTTCCCTTTTCTCTCTCCCTCTTCCCCTTTGGTCCGAAGATAAAAAGCAAGGCAAATCACTCGATCTTGTCGTTTTGTGATAAATGCGTTTGCCGCCCGGCTTCTCTGTCCCCGATTTCAACGATTCCCTCGTCCGGGTGTTTATAGAATTACCATGTAAAGTTTCCAACTTTTCTCAGACCCCCTATTTGTACTTCTCCTGTTCCTCCTCCTCACAACGTCCTGAACAAACTGCAGTTACTGGCGCAGTTGAATGGCGGCTGCTGACGGCCGGCAAAAACGCCTGCTTTGAGTTTATCTCTTGACCCGCCAAAAGGAAGGAAGGAAGAACATTAATTAATGGTCGGGGACATTTTGGTTTTCAATGTGAGGAGGTTCAATCAAGCTCACCCTTTTGATTCCGAAATTATGGGAACCAAATTGGAAGGGTACATTAAATAAATGTTTTTGTTTGTGGTTGAGTTTGAGTTGGGGGGGGGGGGGGAGTGATGCAAAAATCAGTGGTTGACCTGACTGATTGAGAGGAGGGGGGTGGTGAGCTGTCCCCATTCAATGTAAAAACTTTGATTGATTGATGACTACTCGCTCTTCTGCACCCCATTCTATCCTTTCCCTTTCTTTTTCCTAGGAAGAATAAGATCTCCCTGTAATAAATTCTTCACCATTCTTAGTTATATTTTTGAATCGTGAGCTTCTTACATATATTAGACTTAGTGTTTATACACTCTCTTTCAATAATACAAAGAGAAGAGAAGAGCCTCACCACCAATTGAGAGATGTGGGGGCTTTTTGTTCTAGAGAAGTCAATCTCATTTTTTTTTTTAAGAAAAAGGGTGTTATTGTATTTGTAAATGGAGTCCACTTCTTTATGTTTTGTTGATTGGGTAAGGAGCATGAATGTGTGATCTCATCTCCTAATCAATAATATGCAAAAAACTTTATTCCCATTTGTTATTTGTCAGAAAGAAGCATGAGATGAGGAGGGGAGACACACTTTTAAGCACTAAATTCGGGCAAGCAAGTCTGAACACAATTTATTGCTATTTGCCTACTCTTACTCACATTTTCCAAAACAAACAATGGTCCAAGGAGGTGTCTTTTGTTTGTACCTTAACCTGTCCCATGAATTTCAAATACAACACATCTAGAGCACCGGTTACATTATATCCGAATCTCATCCAACCAAGGAGGGGTAGGGATGGAACATAATTTTCTTACCCATGAAGAAATTCAGTGCACTAATACCTTAACAATCATATTTATACATCACATGTTTGACAACATGAAATATTATAAAAGTCAAGCAAAGCCAATAATTTCTTAAAGACAGAAAAAAGGGTATTTATTTTTTCCAGCAACATGACAACCCATAAAGATAAAATTCTGAAACAAATAAATCCGATAATTCATCATGTAGTGTTTTTTTTTCCTTCTATTTGTCCCTCCCTTGTGCAATGTTTTTCATTTTTGTGGATTAGCCTTGGAATAGTAAAAACCCAATTTTAGTTTCCTGGAAAGAAAAAGGAGTTCAAACTTCTGCCAAGGCCCAATCACTCACTGTTCACATATCACCCTCCTCGTACTTGGCTTGTTTAGATTTATATATTTATTTATTTTCTAAGTATTTTAAGAGTATTAATCCAATGTTTGGTAATAAGAACGGGAATGTCTGAACACAAATATAGAGTACAACAAAGTCTCTGTGTTTCATTCATCTCTAAACACTCGAGCTGCACAGAAAATGCAGAAACACTAACATCAACAGACAACAACAGACAAAATCTACATCACAATCTAAATTATTTTTCAAATGAAAGATGCAAAGTTCCTATGAAAATTAGATTTGATTCTCTAGACCATTTCATTTCACCCCCTTTTCCTAGTCTTAAGAGTCAAATGTACAACACGTCAAAGCTAATCTTGTCCTCTCGACATCTTAACCCATTGCTACTACCCCCCGGGAAAGGACTTAGATCCACCACCTAAGCACTCTCAATTAGCAGGAGGGGCGGTTGCCGCGGCGGCTGCTTGGGGATCCGCAGCGACGGTCGCCAAGGGCACCGTGGAGAAATCCATCGAGGCGAGCCCTTCTAGCTGCTCGATTGCATCCGCCGCCGCGATTGAGTGGCCGCACAGAGGCCTCAGCGTTCCGACGGCATCCTTGATCTTCATTTGCTGCATGGCGTTCACAACAAAAAAAGTACACCACTCAGGGGGGCAAGCACAAGGAGAGGCAGAATTATCGTAACTTCTTACACTCACCACATATTCGAATTTCCTCAGGACGTCCTCTTCGATGAAGGTGCCGAATGTCAGTTGTCTGGATGATCCCGCCTGAGGATTCTTCGTACAGGACAAGAAAACGGAGCGTGTAAGGGAACAGGTTTTTATGATAAACAGCCTATAGACGTGAAACGTTCGACAAAGGAAAAACCCAAGAGAACCGGATTGATTCCCACAACACCTACATTTACATAACAAAGCGAAAGAACTTCTGCCCACGGCTAACAGCCTGCAGCAAGCCCCGATCTTTTAGCGAAAACAATAAAACAGCAAACCGTTCATTCAAACGAGCCATCACCTCACTAAGCATTCGAAGGACCCAGGATAATTATCAGGAATCTCCCCTTCGAATACATTATTTACATTCACTAGCAAACCTAAGACCGAAAACGCATAACACAGTTGATTATGCAGACGGCTGTCTCTGTACCATGTAAACCAGAGATATGATATGAAGGATAGGTTGCCCTATTTCTTCAAGCCAATTTGAGGTCAACAAGTACATCCACAAGTGCTTTTTATCATGTTTTTTCCTTAAAATCCGTACCCATAAATCGATGTCTAAACCGAGATGACAGTGATGAACAAGATCAAGAAAAGTCGGCAGAGACAATCCGAACAACCCACTAGATCACAGCTTTAGCAGAACTAAACACCCAGTCAACGAACAATCAACTTCATTAAATCCAACCTCAGTGTCAACTTCCATAACTAACAAGATTAGGGACAAAAAAGTTGGTGCTTTTCACCTTCCTAGGCCTTCCCACCGGCCTGCCGCTGTTCTTCCTCCCAGGAGGCCGCCCCCTCTTCTTCCCGGCCACCACGAGCGCTCCCCCGCCACCACCGCCCCCTGCATTCTCCATCTTCCTCGGTCGTCCTCTCTTCCTCCCAGAGTAGCCGACCGCCTTCATCCCCGTCGATTTCACCCTCAGACGTCCCCTCCCTAGCTTTTTCACGACCAGACCCTGAACAGCACCTTCCGCAGCTCCATTACCCTCCGAAATCCTCTTCGGCCTCCCCCTCCCCCTCTTCACTCCCGCGGCGGCCGAATCAACCCCTCCGTTCTCCGCAGTGGCGCTCTTCTTCGGTCGTCCCCTCTTCCCTGGCCTAGAACCAGCAGGCTTCCCGACCCCGAGCCCATTCACGGGGCCATTCTTCTTCGGCCGCCCCCTCCCCTTCTTCCCAGGAAGGACCTCCGCCGCCACGGGCAGAGGCTCCTCGACCAATCCGAGCGAAACGAGGGTCGCGTCCGCCGCGGAGATCCCAGGCGGCAGTGCAGCCCGGGCAGCTTCGCCGCCGTCGACCTTCAGCGGAAGCAGCTTCTTGGGGCGGCCGCGGCGGCGCTTCCCGGGGGTCCCGGCAGCGGGGACAGGGGGGATTGAGGGGGGGACGGGCTGCTCGGCTGGGGGGGGCTGGGGCTGGGGGTGAAGTGGTAAGTTGAAGATGGAGGAGGAAAGATCCATTTTTTAGGAGCGAGGGAGAAAGAATCCGAGTAGGGGGTGAGGTAGGGGTCCGGTTCCCGAGGGATCGGGCCGGGTAGGGGGAAGGGTTTGGAGATCTGGAAGCGTGAAGGTTGGCTATGCAGTCGCTGCAGGGCAGGTGGGTAATGAAGTCAGGAGGACGACGATGAATTGATGACGACGTTAAAGAGTGTTGAGACTGGGAGGAGCGAATCAGACCGCTGAGGGACTTTGTTCGGATTGATGACGTGGCTCCTCTTTTCTATTTATTTATTTGTGCTTGTTTTTATTTATTTTTCTTAAATTTGAATTTTTACCCGAGTTCGAGCTTATAAAAAGACCGATATTTTGTGGTATTCCAAAGTGACGCTTACTTTGCTTTTCTTTTTTAATACAAGTAAAATGAGCATTTTTAAAAATTGATATATAAGATAGTAATTCATTGGCATGCCGTGATAAGAATTACTTCACATTGTTTTCAAGGAAGGATGATGTTATACGGAATTAATTCTCGAAAATTATACTCAAATCCCGATGCGTCTTTAAATGATTTGTCGTGATGTAATAATTAGTATCGCATTTTCAAAAGACGACATAGTATCGAATTAATCATATCGTTTTCTACCCCACCTACCCCAAATTCGTGTTTTTTTTTTCATAATTCTTGAATTAATTTCTCTACATCGGCACATTCCATTTATTATTTTATCAAGCTTATTTTTTTAAAAAATTTTCATTATGTTGAGATTCTCAAAAGTCACTAAGAGAATTGAACCTTATCTCAAAGGACCCAAATGTCATTTTCTTAGTACACTAGTTATTTTGAGAATAGATCAAAGTTGTCATTGGAATTGCCCTACCATTCTAAAAATAGAAACAATTTGAATAAACTGAAAAAATATTTTAAGAAATGAGAAAAACTAATTATCTTTGATTTCGCGACATTTCATAAAAATTAGCACAACATTAGACTTTAAACTCAACGTGTCCGCAGACACTTCCACATAATCAAACACCCACGGAGTCAGCTTATCCCGCGTTCTCCGTTCGCGCCGAAAAATTCCCCATCCAATCAAAACCCTTTGCCTACCCCCCCAACCCACCTACGATGTAAGAACGTTTTTCATCATCCCACTTGTCCGACCCAGATTCGTTTGGCAATAAATAATCGATCATTTCGGGTTCCGGTCTCTTCCTGTTAGGAAAAGAAGACGACCCACAATTTCTTCTCCCCCCCAGATCGCTCCAAGTGTTAAAAAGTTTCCATCTTTTTTCTTCAGTTTTGTTTTCCTTAAATGGGTAGCGGAAGTTTTAATCCGGGAGAAGGGATTCGACGCTGGTTCCAAAGACGCGCGACCCGTAATCGAAATAACCCCAAAAAGAGTAATGTCATTAGTGGGAGTGATTATGGGGACGATGATGAAAGTAATCGCCGTGGCAGGGGGGGTAATGGCAGTGAGGCGGGGAATGGTTGCGTGAGCGATTTGTGCGGCGAGTCGTCGGTTCTTATTGAGGGGAGGAGTGCCGAAATTAACGGAAAGGAGGACGAGGAGGAGGGCAGAAAAAAAAGGGAAAAAAACGAGTTTGAGATCCATAGTTTGTCTTCCGTAAGAGTTCCTGGGAGGGTTGGGGTCGTCGTTCATCCGGCTACGATGGCCATCGATCACCAGAGAAAGGTGCTTTTTTTGGCCCCGTAGCAGCCTCGTTTTCCTTGTTTTGGTTGGTTGGTTTGTTTGGTGGTGGGTTTTGGTTTAAAAGTCTTTCTTGATTGGGGATTTGACGAAGAATGTTTTGGTTTCTTGATGGGTTTGATTGATGGTGGGCTGGTGGATTTGCCTTTTATGATGACTGTTGTAATTTGATGGCATAGCTTGTGCTGAGTGGGGGATGGGAGGAAAGGGGGATTGGATTTGAGTTATTGCTCTCAGGAATACCGTATCATGGAAGTCCCAGGAGTATTATTGGGTGATAATCATTCTCGATATTTATCAACTTGGTGTAGTTGTTGTTCTCATATTGGAATTGATGGTGGTCGCTGATTTGTTGGAAAAACACTGTCAGCGTGTATGCCTCACCATGCCTGTTAGAACGCTGTTCGAGGAGAGAGTCTAATTTCACACTCCTTGCCCTTAGCTTAAATCTTCCCACGTATTTGATACCTTGATCTTTTTACATTTTGAAGCGCATCGCTGAAGTGGAATTCTTCACTGAGTACGGTGAGGCTAGCCGTTACCAGGTTCAAGAAGTTATCGGGAAAGGCAGCTATGGCGTAGTTGGTTCTGCAGTTGATACTCACACGGGAGAAAGAGTTGCGATCAAGAAAATACATGATGTGTTTGAACATGTTTCCGATGCTACTCGTATTTTGAGAGAGATAAAGCTCCTCCGGTTGCTCCGCCATCCTGATATCGTGGAAATCAGGCACATTATGCTTCCCCCATCGCGTCGAGAATTTAAGGACATTTATGTCGTCTTTGAGCTGATGGAGTCGGACCTTCATCAGGTGATTAAGGCGAATGACGATCTCACTCCGGAGCACTATCAGTTTTTCTTATATCAGCTTCTCCGTGGCCTGAAGTACATACATGCAGGTATCTGCTGTACATCTTCTCTTTGGATGGTTTGCTTTTTACCAACCATGGATTAATTACCGATCCCTTGGAACTGTCTGCAGCAAATGTCTTCCATCGGGATCTTAAACCCAAAAATATTCTGGCAAATGCTGACTGTAAATTGAAGATTTGTGATTTTGGACTTGCCCGAGTTTCTTTTAATGATGCTCCATCTGCAATTTTCTGGACGGTACCAAATCCTTTCCTTGTCTGCCACATGACTGAAATAGCTCACAATAACATCCACATGCTACTGCTCCTGTCAGTTGAACCCATGAATTCTCAATAGCTCTTGTTGTTGTGCAGGACTATGTAGCCACTCGATGGTATCGAGCTCCTGAACTATGCGGTTCCTTTTTCTCGAAAGTAAGAAAACTCTGTCCTTTTCTTTTTTTGGTCATGAATTCTTTTGAAAAAGTTTGCAAGGTTAATACTACCTTTCCGACACGCTTTGTCTCCCCTATTCCGCACTGGTCGATGTACAAATTGAGGATGCCCTTTTACTCACTCTTCTGTGCCTTCAGTTATCTTGTGTAACCATTTGGACGTCTTTTGATCCGTGTACAGTCAAGGAGTATGGTTTTCAGGAAATTTAGAATTAGCATTTCAGCTGTTGAATTCTGTGAGGAAGTGCCAAAGTTCTCAAACCTGTTTTCATTTGTTGTCCTTCAGTACACCCCTGCAATTGATATCTGGAGCATTGGATGTATTTTTGCCGAAATGCTCACGGGAAAGGCACTATTTCCTGGTAAGAATGTGGTGCATCAACTGGATCTGATGACTGATTTGCTCGGCACTCCTCCAATTGAAACTATTTCAAGGGTGAGCGTCCTTCAGTGACTATTAATTTTCAAAAATATAAATCCAAATGCTTCTCATGTCCCCTAGTTCTGCACTCATGCTTTTGTTCATTCTGAATTTTGACATGCATCTGCTAAAATCGGGGAGATCTCCTTCTTTATCATTCAAATCTTCACAATGTGCAGATTCGAAACGAAAAAGCAAGGAGGTATCTCAGCAGCATGAGAAAAAAAACCCCTGTTCCTTTCTCTCAGAAGTTCCCTAACGTAGATCCTTTAGCCCTCCGATTGTTGGAGCGTCTACTTGCATTTGATCCTAAAGATCGTCCAACCGCCAACGAGGTAGAGCTTCAGCTTCCATTATGTTGATAGTGAACCAAGTCTGATCTTCTTAACTTGGTGGGAAAAAACAATTACAGGCATTATCTGACCCTTATTTCCATGGCTTGTCAAATGCGGAGCGGGAACCCGCTACTCAACCCATTTCAAAACTGGAGTTTGAATTTGAGAGGAGAAAGCTCGCAAAAGATGATGTGAGAGAGTTGATATATCGTGAGGTGGGTTTGTGGTTATGACCGTCTGCAAATTTTGGTCATCCCTGTAAAATTCCTCTTATTGTGAATTATATGACATTTTTGTTCTTGAAGCGCACAGATTTTGGAGTATCATCCTCAGATGCTCGAGGAATATATCAACGGAGGTGATAAAATAAGCTTTATGTATCCGAGGTATGGAAACGAGGATATCCAATTTCCAACACGTTTTTTTTTTTTTTTTTTTTGATGAGTGCAACACAAAGTTGTACTGCATAGAGGTTTGCATCCTGCTGTGTTTTCCATTGTCATGTCCTGCTGGAGCCTATTTCTTTGCAATTTACTGTATTGGCTTGTGGAATTCTGCCGTTCAATGGTCCATGTTTTGGTTTGAATTCAGCGGTGTTGATCGATTTAAGCGGCAGTTTGCTCACCTGGAGGAGCTTGGAAAAAAAGGTGAACGAAGTTCTCCTCTGCAAAGACAGAATGTCTCTCTCCCAAGGTATGTGTCTGAGTGACGATTGTTTCTTTCCTTGTTAGTGAGATTGATGATAAAACTAATACTGCAGCCACTTTTCAGTTGCAGTGGACGGACACATGTTTCAGTTCGAACTTCATCTTTTCTATGAATAATTCTTTTCTAATCGTTTTGTCCTGTAGAGAGAGGGTTATTCAACAGAAAGATGAATCCACTGGTCCACACAATGAAGCGGAAAAGCGTAGCACAGAGTCCGTAGCTTCAACGCTTGAAAGCCCACCCAACAATGCAGTGACTGTGAGCGGACAAAATGGACCCAACAAGTCAAATTACAGCAACAGAAGCCTGCTGAAGAGCGCCAGCATAAGTGCTTCCCAGTGTATTGGCGTGAAAAGCAGAGAAGCAGAGGTTAGCTTACCATCCTTAAAATTGGATCGTGGATCACTGCATTGTGAAGTTACCTTTATATTGTCGCCTGACGCTGCGATTTCAGACCGAGGATTCCATTGACGAGGCCCATGAGGAAGACGTGAACGAGTTGTCCAAGAAGGTCGCTGCTCTCCATGCTTGAGCTTGAGTGACTGTTACGAATGGCGGCGCCTGTGTCATCATCGTACGGCACACATTTTTTGGGTATAACTGTGGCTTGATCCTTCCTTTTCCCAAATCCAATGAGAGAAGTATTCATACGGATTCATGATCCTAATAGCCCTTTTATATGTAGAAAAAACCAGAGAAAGTGCAGAGGATTGATTCATATCCCCTTACTTTTATCTCTGTTCAGGCTAAAGCTTCCTTGCTTTGCCACAGATGTTACTTTTTCGGGGGCGTGCTGTTCCGGCAGCCGGGGGTTCCGTTGGGCCCGGGTGTGACGGCAGCCTTTCGTTTAACCCAGCCTCACTTCCTTTGGCTGAACTCGCCCGGCTAGAAGCTTGGCATAACTCCCAAATCACTATTTCCCATTTGCGGAATCAATGTGACAAGAATAGTTAGTGTTACCTTAGATCTGCCTACACGAAATATTACCTTAGATCTTGCGGGACGACCGATAACGTTTTCATGTGAGTGTGAATCAGATAAAAGTGGGTCATATGTGATATTTTGTTGGCCTACCTGCCTGCCTACCATCTGAAATATGAAAAATTCCCAGATCGATCCACTTTGGAATTGTGTGTGCAGAGAGAGAGAGGCTGACAACAAATGGGGTGGGGCAACCCAAATAATAGTTTCAAATATTATGCTTTGTTTTATTTTCTTTTTTCACAAAAACAAAAGAAATTATATATATGACTTGATAATAAGGCTTGATTGGTGGTTAAGTAGTGTTTTCAATGGGATTATTTTTAGTTAGCTTGAATCGATTACTTTACAATTCAATATTTTCACTTCAAATACATTATTAATTCAGTGCTCAATTACTTGATTTCTAAAATATAATAGCTTTTAATTTAAATATAAACATTTTTTCACAACCATCTATCTTAAATCACTAATATTTCATCAAAATGTCAACTCACTAATCTCATAAAACAATAAATCATATTTTGACTTGACGGTATACTTTCTATGTTTCGTTACACGTCCGATAATCATATTACTCACAATTCGATTTAAGACTGACTTTAATGGCATAACAGTATATAACTCTACGCATAGAATAAATGAAAGTATCAAGTCAAGAGATTGGTTACACTCGTTCTATAAGAGAGGTTACCATTGACACTTAACATTTTGTATTCTCAATAAACTGGTCAAGTCGAGTGTATCCTTAAACTCGGGTACTCCAAGTATAACTTTAATATATATACGTCGATCTATATACTCGACATTAATACGGATGTTTATGTCACCACTGCAACATTTTTAGCAAATAGTGATAAAAATGTTTGCGGTTTTACATACAATATTTGTCTTAATAAAAGTAACGTGACAAAAAATAATTGTCTCAATGTTTGTGGGGATACTATTATATGTATTGTGACAAAAGTTATATTTAACAAAATAAAAGTTTTTAATTTTGACAAATAAATTTGTTGTAATAAGTATTCCATTTGTAATTATTTATATATAAATTAAATTAAATTAATTATTATTATTTATTTAATTATTTATATATTATTATTTTACGAAATTTTATTTTCACAAATATTAAATATTTTTAAAATAGACTTCACGTTTCTTGTTAATTTTGTTCGCATGGGAAAACATAAATTTCATAAAAATCTATTATTCGATTGTGGAATTACAAATAACAACAAAACTAAAATTGGTAATAAAATTCAAGAGAAAGAAAAAATTTAAAGAAAATAATCTCTGCTAGCTTTGTTGCTTCGACTCCACCAGAACATCTCCCTCCGTATGTTTTGCTCTTGTTCTGCTCGCTTTCTTGTTTTGACTCCACCAGAGCATTTACCTCCTCTATGATTTCTACAACACAACTCTACATCTTATGTTCGACGAACTCTGTTTTGCTCTTATACTCCATTGTTGATAGAGCTTTGTTGTTTGCACTGTTCACTACTTGAAATGCATCCTTAATCCACCTGCAATTACAGTAGATTCAAAATTAAAAAACAACATCCTTGCTATTCGTAAACAAATTAACACAATGAGAAATAAATGACATTTCTTTTTGGAAAGCAATTGGCTACAAGAAAAAAAAGAAAAGTAATTAAAAGAGAAAGAAAAATGATAATCGAATTATTGTTAGAGAAAATATGGGAAGAAGATGGGTTAGCAGTAGTGGAGAGTTTCTAACGATTTTTTATATATTTTAATTTGAATTTGATTTTTTGGTGAGATTTACAATTATTTTTATATAATTTTTTTATAAATATTATTCGTAAAAAACAAATCATAACTTTGCTCACTGATATTTAAAGTTGAAATATAAAATTTATAAAATATTTCTTTGATATTTTATCATTAAAATTTATTTAATGACACGTCATTTAAAGTAAATTTTTTCTCATGCTTTTCGATTGAAACAATTAAACATAATTAACATATTCAAAAATATTTAAATATTGTAACAAACTCATAATAAAAATATTATAAAAAATTTATTTATTTATTTATTTCTTATTTGTCAATGTTTATAGCTACAAGTTATTTGAAATAGTCACCAATTAAATTATTTTGTGACAAAATATATTTTGCCTTCTCTTCGTCATGAGCTTTTGTTATTTATGACAAAAATTAATTTTATCACTAAAAATGTATTTATAAATCCAAAAATTTTTTTGTCTAAAGAGAATTTGTCTAAATAGCTCATATTTGTTGTAGTTCTCCTCTAAACATCGATTTGATTAAGGATTAACAAGCACACAAGTTAGTATCAACCTTGAGGACTGTCCCCCGGGCAAAACGTGAATAGGATACGCTGGGAAACAGTTCCTCGCGTTGATGAACAACCGGTCTTTCATCTGTCAACCCCGGCGCATGGTTCGCTAACTGCCATCTAGAAGAGAACACCTTACGGGGTCTCGCCATGGCATTCATTGTCCGCGACGTGCCAGACGGGTTCAAAAGGCTGCTTCCCCTCCTCACGATCTTCCGTCTTGCTGACCATGTCGCAGAAGCGCAAGGCGCGTGTTCTGGGTAGAGCTACTCGGAATAGTGCTAAACACGGAAACTCGGACATGCGATGCTTGGTTGGTTGGGGGGATACATTTTAGTCTGAAAATCCCCGAATCAGTCATTGCCTAGAGTTTTCGATACTTAGTATTTTCTTTCTTGTTGATCAAACATCCGAGAGATTCCAATGACTAAGATTGATGAACGTTCAGTGATTTTTTTTATTACCAAATGGAAGCAAAATAAGGTACAAGCGGTAGTACTAAATATTGTTTAAGAATTTGTGATGTTGTGATTCAAATACTTTTTGAAATTTAATAAAAATTTACTTGTATAGACAATTTGCTTGCACCTTACATTTTGTGCCAAACCGTGAATAAAAATGTCACTTTTGTCTTCTGCGAAACTCGAAAGTTAAAAATCACCACTTCCATCAAACTTCTGCAATCCTTTCTTTATCACTCCCTCACTTTACAACGAAAAAATATCACTCTTTGCACTTTACCAATGTTACTACAAGCCCTTCTCCTCCTTCCGCTACTCTCCCTGGTCCACTATTCGGCCGCGTCTACGGCCACCGCCACCCTCCAACCGCTCAACCAGGTCTCCTCGACCCCATCCACCATCCCCGCCTTCCCCGAACAATCGGCCGCGTCCGCCTCCTCATCCTGCCCTCTCACCCTCCCCCTCCGCCACTTTCCTTCCTCCATCCACCCCTCCTGCTCCCCTCGATCCTCCTGCTGCCCTGCTCTCGCCACTCTCCTCTTCTCGTCCTATCCCTTCCTGTATCCTTCCTCCGGCAACTCCACGATGGCAGGGAGTTATGACATGCCAGAGGTGCCGGAGGACACAGAGACGTGCTCAGAGGATGTCGGGAAGGCCCTAAGGGCCGCCGGGTTCGCTGTTTCCTACCGCAACTCGTCATGCGACCTCGTGTTCTGCTACTGCGGGATACGGCTACACCGGCTGAGTTGTGACATGGATGACGGTGCATTCCACCACAGGGTCGGGTTGCTGGCTAGGGATTGCAGATCGCCCGGGATTGCAGGCTGCTCCAAGTGCTTGGCAAGGCTCTACACGGTTAGTTCCTGTTGCCTACGTCAACACATCTCTCTCTATTATCATCACAAACACGAACTAATGTTACAATCGGCCGACGGAACTCGAACAGCTTGGCAACGGTGGAAGCAACAACACAGCCGCAACGCGCTCGACCAATGAGGAGGTCGACAGGACGGAGAAGATGCACGACAAGGACTGCCAGCTCATGGGCCTCGCCTGGCTCCTAGCCAAAAACCACACCGCGTACGCCAAGACAGTCACCTCCGTCTTCCACGCCATGATGTCGGCCCCTGACGGGTCCGACCCCAAATCCTGCACCATAGGCAGCGACGGCCTCCCCCTGGCTGTGGAATCGTCCCAGGTCTCGGGATCGGACTCGTCTCCGTTGCCTCAGCCGACGCCCCAGTCAGTGGTGGTCGGTGTCGGCATATTCCTAGCGTTACTGAGTCCGTTCCATCTTTAGTTCGTCCTAGTAATCAGACAGAGTCAGTTACTAATCTCTGTTGTCGGTTAGTGAGATTTATAATTGGCGGTTTCTGTTTAGCCGGACTGTGGTGGTGTGTGTTGTTGAAATATTCCAAATTCTAAAAGTTTTGAATTTCTTTTAATCCAATAGCTTGTGATAGGAATTTGGAGGTATTTCCAAGTGGGGCCAAAAGCAAGAAAATGTCTATATAATTCGTTGGAGTGTGGGGGTGAGACAATGCATGTGTTTTTGTAGTATCCGGACAAAATTCTTTCCCAGTACCAATAATTGTTATAAAAATAAAAAATAAAGAAGTTATGTAATTCACGGGCGTTACATTGTGACCAAATTCAGGAGGACAAAATAAAATCGAATCCCCCCACACCACTCGATGTCTCCCCCCACAACTGGTCTGAATTTCGAAAATATTTATTTTCCTGTTGATTATTTTTACACGTCTCGAAAAATAGAAACGTTTGTAAAATTTTAAAGGGATATTATAGATATTTGACCAGGCCAACGTTACGTTTTGACGTATTAAAAGGTTTTGAATTTGGCCTTATTCGTAACTGTCGTTACCTTATCGATGTTAAACCATAAATTATCTGACATGTTATTAATTTTTTTTTGTTATTCTTACGTGGACTATCATGCTATTAAGGACGAAATAAATTTTTTTTTTGTTATTCTTAAGTGGACCATCAGGTTATAGGGATTCGTTAAGTCACCCCACCCAAAAACCCCAATTTACCTCCCCCTCCGCCTCCCACCCCATGGCTTCTCCAGCCGCCCTGTCCTCCTTCGCCTTCTCCGACCACGAACCACCTCCCGATCCATTTCCACCACCGTTTCCCTCCTTCAGGAGCCTCAGCTTGCTGAACTAACACCGATTTGGGGCGATTTGGGATAATTTGGGTCTCAGCATCTTCCCTCTCCTACCCTGCCTCCCGTTCCCCTCCACCTTCCATGGCGGCCATCCCCTTCCGATATCGCCGCCACCACACCCCCCGGAACCCCTATAAGACCCGCCTGGTGTTGAACCGCCGACCTCTCCGCCGCCTCCTCTTGATGGCGTCCTGTCCCCGGCGGTCACGGGAGACGGTTACCTCCAACACATGGTGAGGTTCGTCGAGACCAACTTCGCCTCCCTAATTGACTCGACCGTCACGCTGAAGTTCAACCCTTGCGGCCTCCCCTACGTTGTCCACTCCCGCCTCGAGACCCTGGCCGAGCTCGAACGCCTCCTCTCGGGCGCCCCCGTCGAGAGGAGCTTCTTGATGGGGGACAAGGAGGGAGACGGGGAGGGAAACAGGGAGGGGAGATTCGATATTCGGAAGGGAGAATGAAGAGGAGGAGGCGGAGGTGGGTTGATGCGGTGGAGGAGGACGAAAAACGTTGTGTTGTCAGAACCCCAACTCTTCGATTTATTTAATTGTCATTCACACGTAAGAAAAATAAGAGACACGTTGGACACACGTAGGAAAGAGAAAAGATCCATCACAGACACGTCGGGTAACGACCGTTATGAATAGGGCCAAATTCAAAAGTAAAATCGAAATAAGGCTAAATTCAAGACTTTTTAAACTATATGTAAAGTTGACTTATTGGTGAAGCCAAATATTAATAATTTGCCAATTTTAAAAATAAAACAGGGGAATTTGGGCTGAAACACTGGGCCCAATTACCTGAGGCCCAGCCCATTCATCATCCGGGTCAATGATCTCATGCTTATCCCCGGCCGGGGATAACGATTCACCATCGTAGGGGCATTTATTAAACTAGAAAGAAAGCAAAGGGGGAAGAGAAAAAACATTTGATATATCATTTCTTTTCTCCCACTATTTGTCATCGTGGGGGCCCAACACGTGTGACCACCTTGTTCTTTCTTTCTTGTTATGAAGGATTGTTCTCTTTTTTTTTTCCTTAAATTTCACGACACTTACTTGTGCAACATGCCTCGTGAGTCCTTCCCACCACACCCGAAACCCTTCTCGTTCGCCCCCACCCTTTCCCTGCTGTTATACCTTCCCGTCCCGCCACATGGCGTCGTTCATCGACCCCCTCGTCGTCGGCAGAGTCATCGGCGACGTGGTCGACGTGTTCGTCCCGAGCGTCACCATGTCGGTCGACTACGCGGCCAAGCACGTCACCAATGGGTGCGACATCAAGCCATCTGCCGCCGAGTCCCCGCCCCACGTCCAGATCTGCTGCAGCCCCGAGGAGCGCTATACCCTAGTAAGTAATGATATGACGCGCCTCTTATCTGGAACAACGCCATGCATGTCCTGGGCTTTGATATGTGTGTGTGTGTGTGCGCGTGTGGTGTAGATTATGACTGATCCTGATGCGCCAAGCCCTAGCGAGCCAAGTTTGAGAGAGTGGGTTCATTGGTAGGCTTTTTTCCCTTCCTCGACTAATCCTTGTTGCATTACCTGTTGTATGTAATGATCAAAGTGGGATTTGCGGATTGATGCCACGTTTTATTACCTGTCCTATCCTCAGGATCGTGGTCGACATTCCCGGAGGCACCAACCCAAGTCGAGGTTACTTACTATCACTACTTCCAACTTTCGTGCTTAATTGTCTCTTTTCTTCTAAAGAACATGCTGAAAACGTGCACTTTTAACATCAAGAACACTACGATTATAATCGAGAGAGCATTCCAGTCAGTACTCCCTCTGTGGGGAATATCTATCTTCATCCTGCGAAACTTGTTGAAAATCCCAACGCATTCTTTTTCACGCCGATCTGAAAAAGCTTTTTCTTTTTGTATATTTTATTTTCGAGAGTAAATGAAGACATTAGTTTGTGTTTACAAGCAGAGATGAAAACGGATCTGGAGATGCATTTAACTTGGTCCCCATTGTTGAAAATGCTAGAAGGATTTATATTCTGAAGTTCGGACAATTAAATGCCGGGGAGGGGCTTCGTGGGGTTTGTAATAACTTCAGATGACAATTGTCGGCCGATGGAGTCATCAATCAGACCTGTCCTCAGTGACACGTGCCTGCCAACTTGTCTCGAAAAATTTTACAGCTTTCTTCGTCCTCGCCCTCTCGCCACGTTTCACGTTCGCGTTAATTTTAGGACAAACATTTATCTGACTTTTTTTTCTAACATTTCTTCCTTCTTCCATGATTAGTATTTCATGGGACCGATGGATGAGCAAGTGTTTATTATTATGTTCTACGTCACCACACTAATCGGTTGTCTCTGTGGTTTTCTTTTTCTTCATGTTAAGCAGGAAAGGAGATATTGCCTTACGTCGGACCTCGTCCGCCTGTCGGGATCCACCGCTACATATTCGTGCTCTTTCGACAGAAGTCGCTGCTCGGCCTCATCCAACAACCCGCTTCCCGCGCCAACTTCAATACCCGACGTTTCGCCGCTCTGTACGATCTCGGGCATCCGGTCTCGACCGTCTACTTCAATGCCCAGAAGGAGCCCGCCAATCGCCGTCGCTAGGCGGCCGAGGACGCGCCTCTAAGTCTGGGTTTTAAAAAAATGTGGATGTAAAGTTCGTTTCCTTAGATTGATCATAGCGTTTGGATTGACGTATATATGGTTTGGGAGTTCGTCTTTCTTTCGGAAGATGCTCTCGTGCTATTCCAGTTCCTTTTTTATGGCGTGATTATATTTTGATGCGGCGGAATTGAAGTGGTTTTCTTTTTTTTTTTTTTATTTAAAAAGAAATACGTTCGTATTCTTAAGTTTGGTTAACTTCCATTTATATATATATAGGTTCCTGGATCGATTTAGTTCACGGTAAGTGAATTTCCTGTCCCTTAGGACAATTTAATATGATCTTACCTGTACAGAACGTGGAATCCTAGGATAAAACACATTTACGCGTAAACAGTCATCAAATTATTTTTAAAATTATTCACTCTTCATGACTACCTACGTGGGTTGATTTAAGCCTAAGAAGGTTTTGGGTTCGAAATTTATTATATGCGGAGCAAAATTCGAGCGAGGATTGGTGACGCCCTAGGTAGACCTTCTTAATGGATAGTTGCCTTTCATGTAGCATCAAATAAAATTGACCAAAATCAATACATAATAAAATTTTATAACAAACTAACTTGTAAAAATAGAAAGTTGTCTAAAATTTAGGCATATTTCTCTCTGTTTTTTTTAACTAACAGTAATGTAAATAGATGGATTTTGACGCTGTTAGATGCAGCTTAAATTAGAGTATATTTTTATACTTACAAAAGAAAAAGAATAGATTTGGACTTCAATAATTTAAATGAAAATACCAATTTTTACATTGCTCCAGCCCCATTATATATATATTATTTAAAAAAAAAGAGGATTTACAAAACTCCCTTGAAACAGTTTTCAAATGTTTTTTTTTAAGACTTTCTTGAATGGAAATGGAAACTTTAAGGATGCCTTGTTTCTGGGTTTATTTTACTCATTTTGACAGGGGTCCACTCGAGAGAGAGAGAGGAATCGAAATTGCTTTCACACTCAAAATTTAAAGATGTAAAACGAATGCGGAAAAAAATAACAAACAATTGTGGGAGACCATCGAGCAAAGAAAACGCTCATCCTCTTTGCGGTCATGCCCAGTTGTTCCAAAAATATAATCCGACGAACAAAGAGAAGAATGTAACAGCCCCCAACGAATTCATGCATGCAACAAGGACTCGTGATTACGAAGTTCGAAGACGACGCGGCCACATGGGACCTGGAAGCTGCATTACATAAGATTAAACAAGGAAAATTTTATCCTGTGCCTAATGCCAATGATACCGTACGCAGCTAAGAATCCGTGTAAACACCAAGTCAGTCAGTAATCACATGAAAAACAGTATGAAGAAGCACTGAAATATCTTCGCGTTTACACTCACTCCCATTAAAATATTTGATCCGAGGCAGCTGTCTCGATAGTTTGTTTAGTCCCACTCTCCATTTGGTATATACACGATCAAACTACGTGTTTATCCCATCGTTAGGTTTCCTTTCGTTTCTTTTATCGCCGTAAACAAGGAAAAAAGAAGGCCAAAAGTCAGAGCGAAGGAACTTTATCTGGTAGAAGACTGACATTATGGGGGGGAAAAGGGTTTGAGTTGACCGAATGAGTTCATGTATTATCATCAAACCCCTTTGAATTGTTAGGCATGCATGCATGGCGACTAATAATATGATTATCATATGTCAAATATCATCAATAACCGCGGATTTCTCATTCCGGGGACAGGCAGCTTTTTAAAGACAAGTCATCTGAAAATGATGAAATACGAGGAATGGTGGGTGATATTGATATCTCACCTAACCTCTGATCCTCCTCTAATGAAATTCGTGGTTTCATCTCCCGCGGGACGAACGTGATCGACTTCCAGAACGACATGAAACCCCAAGTCAATTTTATGCGGACACGCAACGTTCCCTCCGGCATTAAAAAAAAATATTCTTCCTCCCCCGACCACCCCTGTAATAATGATACGTGATCATAATTGGTAAGATTTATTCAATTCGGGACATTTCACGATCGGAGGACCCGGACAGTGTACCAACATGCCACGTCTCTTAAATCTCTAATCATTTACCAAAAACCATGATATAATAAAATAAAACGACATGTTTTTGGTCTCCTGTAATAAATAATTTTTTTTTTTTACCACGGAAAGAGGAAATTCGGGGAGACCAAACTGTGGCGTGTATCCGACGAGTACGGGGGATGATGAATCCAGGGAAAGGGAAAGAGGAACCGCGTTATCCAGCCAACAGGTTTAAAGGGACCAATTTCCGATTTTCGTATGTTATTTTATTTGCGTTTGTTTGGACTTTTTCAAAATAACTCAAATGATAGTTGAATTTGTTGAAATAAAAATATATAGCATGAAGCACTTGTATTTATAAGTTCGAACTTTTAGGGCAATTGTTATTGACGCTCTTAAATAACGGAATCATCTAAAATAAAATTGTATTTAAGTAATTTGTAAAATTGTAGGCGTAATTTACAACTTTTTTCTTAAAAAATTGAAGGCAAATTTATTCCAGCATATGTATGTTTGTGTGTGGGGGGTTGGGGGATGCCGACCATGGCTGGGATGGGATGGAGTTGGGGGTTAGGCATCACGATCCTGTTCTATTTTTTTTTGGTAGATCAAGAAAAATTTACTCTTTAAATTACTCCTTTACTCTTTCTTAAGAAAAATTTTGTATTTTTTTACTCGTTAAGTTCCTCAAAATATGTAAGTAATCATAAACTTCTTTTTTTTTTCCTTGTTTAAAATTTTGCAGATTTATATTGGATCACTAAAATTACTTCGACATATATTAATTCCTTCTTAAAGTTTCTTATAACGTTTAAAATCTTACGAGATATCTAATTCAAGCAATTCTATTTAGAAATATAAATTATGCTCGTCTTTTTTGTAGTTAGGGTTTATGAAGTCGGATTTATCAACTTCTTTGTTTGTTTCTCCTTATAAACTTTTATAAGTTTTATTAACTAATTTATGTTCTGTTAGCTAAAGCGATTAAATAAAAAGGTAGTAGTTTATTAACTACAACAAAAAATTTGCTGAAAATAAAAATATACAATATATCACACTTTCACGTACGAGTTTGAATTTTTATCGCAGTGATGTACAACTAGATTTTCATTACATGTTTTGTAAGGATGTGAAGGTGTCAATGACGGGACCCGCCCCTTTTATTCATGAACGACATCCAGAAGTAGACTTTTTAACATAATGAAATTGTTATTATAAGTTACTCGTGGCCAAGATCGATTCCCCCGGCTATATAAGCCCGAGCTACGTACCAGGTGCCAGCCACAAGCCACCCCCATTCTCATCTTTCAAGTGTTTTAGGAGTTCCTACAACAATGATTCGTGAGTTGATCCTCGTCGCACTGTGGATGATGGCGGCGCTGGGATTTATGACCCGTCCGTGTGTTTCGACCTCGGTCCCGGCCCCCGTGGTGACGGAAGCACAGCTCCAGCAGATAGCGGCTTCGCTTCAGATGTACGTGGATGAGCTCCCTGAGATCCCCAGGCTTTATGGTTACTCTTGGGACCGCCATGGCGTGCCGGTTCCCGGGAACCTTACCATCGGCATGTATGAAAAGAAATGGGTGAGAGATTCTTGTCTGAGATTAAGTTGGTTGGATAACTAACCGTGTTGTCCGGTTACAAGTTTTGAGTTTGGTTTTTCTTATGGTTGTTCAGCAATTCCATCGAGATTTTCCGCCGACAACCGTGTTTGCCTACGGGACGTCGGCCAAGGCCGCGACTGTTCCCGGACCAATCATCGAGGCCCTCCGCAACACGCCAACTTCGGTGACTTGGCTCAATTTCCTTCCCAAGAAGCACATCCTCCCTTTTGATGCAACCATCCCCACGGCCATCCCCAAGGACGGGGGTGTGCCGACCGTTGTGCACCTGCACGGTGCGGTCAACCCTGCTGATTATGACGGCAGCGCATTCGCATGGTTCACGTCGAACTTCGGCGAGACCGGGCCCAAATGGGCACATGCTACCTACACTTACCCCAACGTACAGCACTCAGGAAACCTCTGGTACCACGACCATGCGATCGGGCTGACCCGGGTCAACCTCTTGGCCGGTCTGGTCGGGATTTACAGGATCACCGACCCGTTGTTTGACCACAAGCTCAACCTCCCCTTGGGACCGGAGTTCGATCGACACCTCATGGTGTTCGACCGCAGTTTCTACAAGGACGGGTCGTTGTACATGAACACGACGGGCGACAACCCCAGCATACACCCACAGTGGCAGCCCGAGTACTTTGGCGACGCCGTTATCGTCAATGGAAAAGCGTGGCCGTATCTGGAGGTTCAACGTAGGAAATACCGGTTCCGCATAATCAATGCCTCGAACGCGCGGTACTTCAACTTCACCATGAGTAACGGGATGCCCTTCACCATCATTGGCGCCGACTCGTCGTACCTCCCATCTCCAGTCACCACACCCTCGTTTCTCCTCGCTCCTTCCGAGATAGCCGATATCATCGTTGACTTCTCCAAGGCTAGCGTCAAGGAGATTATACTGAACAACAATGCTGCTTATCCCTTCCCGGGTGGCAATGCTGTTGACAACTTAAATGGTCAGGTAATGAAGTTTGTCGTCTCGCCCGGCAACCCGAGTCCACCTGATAACTCAATCGTGCCGAAGATTTTGAAGAACTACGTGCCGACAACCATGACCTCCAACATTACAAGGTATCGAACTTAGAATCGTTCATCGGATGATAGGGAGCACGTCGTTCATCCAAATTTATATGTGTTCGTCCTGCAGGTACATCGTTATGTACGAGTATGAAAGCGCGACCGGGAACCCAACCCATCTACTCATCAACGGGAAGAGCCTAACGGATCCGGTCACTGAGACGCCGAAATCAGGCAGCACCGAGATATGGCAAGTCATAAACCTGACCCCAGACAACCACCCGTTGCACCTTCACCTGGCCTACTTCCAGGCGCTCAAGGTGCAGCAGCTTGTCGACTTGGACAACTTCACCAGCTGCATGACCCAGAAGAACGACGCAGTAGCGTGCAACATCTCGGCCCACGCGACGGGCCCCACGGACATCGTGCCAGCGAACGAGAGGACATGGAAGAACGCCGTGAAGATCAAGCCCGGGTACCAGACCACGGTCATAGTGAAGTTCAACCTGGTGGAGAACGACGCGCCGTACCCGTTCGACGCGACCAAGGCGCCCGGATACGTGTACCATTGCCACGTAAGCGTAATTCCCGTGAAATCCACATGATTAGGGGAGTTAATCAGGGACTAATCATATTCTTTTTGTGTTAATTTTTTTTTTTTTGTCGTGCAGATTCTTGATCACGAGGATAATGCGATGATCCGTCCATTATACCCAGTGCCGTGAAGGATCGGATCAAATTGCGTGCCAGTCGTGTATTTCTACGCCTATTTGTTTTCTTAATTACCCGAATGCAAAATTATAAAGTAAATCAAGTTGTATGGATCGATCCAAGGATAATAATCGTGGTGATAATAATAAAAAACAAATACCGAAATGGATTCCATTTTAAGATTCTCTTCATTATTCAAATTAATCAAAATCAAGACCATGCCGTCAAGACTGTAGTAATTATTTCATTTCATTTTATTTTTTTTTAAAAAAAAGCTGATGGAATATTCTCTTATCAAGTGTGTTCGGATTATATGAAAAATAATTGAATTGAACCGGAGAAATTACTACCATAACATAGGTTTTATATTACAATATAGATGAAATCTTTTGCTACAAAGAGTTGGCTATTTGTCGAGTTCTAGTGTTTAATCTATAAAATATTTTCCTTTTCAATTTCTTAAAATGATTAAAAGCTACTCTATTTAAATAAATTTAAATCAATATAAAAAATCGTTAATATCTTTCCGGCGATAACTAAATTCAATGGAGTTGATGTATTATTACTTAGAAGGAAGAAGACGGGGATATTCGTTTTCTCCGTAGGGGTCCAAAACCCAGTTTGGGTCCCCGCTTCTTTTGGACAGGCAATCAATTACTCGGGGGGTGAGTGATTGCATTCGAAGAAACAGGTTTCTGAGCAATGCTATTTGGTTCAAATAATAACAATGAATTTATTTAAAAAAGTTTTGAGCTAAAGAAGGCTTTGACTTCGAAATTTACCGTAAACAACTACTCTTATTATAAGATTCATCTATTATAACTGAATATTTTATCTAAGCCGAGTCGGAATTAATTTACGGAAACCGACGTGAAGGAAAAAGTCTCTGGTAGATACTCACGTGGCATGTCCGAAAAGGGCAAAAAATGCACGTTCCGACAAAGGGGTCTCTTTCTGCTGGACCAAGGTTCCACTGAAATATACTATTTGTCTTTTTTTTTTTTTATATCAAGAGAGAAGAAGAGACTAATGTCCTCGACCTTACTCCAACTATACTGATGATTATACCGTATGAATTTTATCAACACCCCCCGGTTAATCATCGAACTTTCTCTTACTAAGAGACAGACAACAATTATTCCCCCATCAGATTATAAAATTACACCCCTTCCCACCTCTTACCCTTTTACCTTATCCATTCCCCTTTCCCTCCTCCCGCATTCGTCAAGGCCGGGCATGAGGATCCCGCCGGTACCCGCATTCCTCCTCCTCCTCCTCCTCCTCCTCCTGGCAGCGGCCGTCGAATCGGCTTCGCTCGAGGCCGCTGCGGAGAAGCTGCCGGACGACGGTGGACTGTCCAGGGGGAGCTTCCCCAAGGGATTCGTCTTCGGGACGGCCACCTCCGCCTACCAGGTCGAAGGGATGGCCAGCAAAGACGGCCGGGGTCCCAGCATTTGGGACGCCTTTGTCAAGATCCCCGGTAAATTCCAAAGGAAAAGAAAAGAGACAACCGACCCGGTTGGTTTGACTCTGTTGTTTTTTGCCTAGCTGTTTGGGTGACTGAGTAACGAGTGATTTTGCAGGGATTGTTGCTAATAATGCTACTGGGGAGGTGTCGGTGGACCAGTACCACAGATATAAAGTAATGCAAAGCCTTCGTGTTTGGGCTTACTGGAATGATTGGAACAGTTTCTCTCTGTTTTTTTTGGGTGGTTATTGACAGTTTCTAGTTGCCCTCTGCTTTCTAAACAGGAAGATGTTGATCTCATGGCTGCTCTCAACTTCGACGCCTACCGGTTCTCGATTTCTTGGTCCCGAATCTTCCCGGGTATTACTTGATTCGTGGCATTTTTTGTTGGTCCCCTTGGAACTGCGGGCAATGGCAATGAATGGTGTGAATGACTGTGATTTAGATGGAACTGGGAAGGTGAACTGGAAGGGGGTCGCGTACTACAACAGACTGATCGATTACTTACTCGAAAAGGGTATGCATGTGTGTGCGTGTGTATGTTCTTCGGTTCATTGGCCTCTACGGACTGTCGTAGATGTATCTATCCCTTTCTGTGGATTCCTGAGATCGGACATGGCGTCTCCTGCAGGCGTTACCCCGTACGCGAATCTGTATCACTATGATCTTCCGCTGGCCCTTGAGAAGAAGTACAAGGGCCTGTTGAGTCCTCGTGTCGTGTGAGTGTTGCAGCCGAGATGACTCCGTGATGGGAGTCTCTTTATGATCTGAGACTCGGGGGTTTGTTTTTGTTTCTGTCGTCGCAGGAAAGACTTTGCAGATTTTGCCGAGTTTTGTTTCAAGACGTATGGGGATAGAGTTAAGAACTGGATGACCTTCAATGAACCAAGGGTGGTGGCAGCTCTTGGTTACGATAATGGTTTCTTTGCGCCTGGAAGGTGCTCCAAAGCATACGGGAATTGCACAGCTGGCAATTCTGCGACCGAGCCATACATCGCAGCACATCATTTGATTCTGTCCCATGCTGCGGCTGTGCAGAGATACCGCGAGAAGTATCAGGTAATGTGATCTGTGTTACAGGGGTTGTTCGATAGCATTTCACCCTGTTCTACAGATTGGTCTGAATAGGAAACTCGAAATGTGTGATTGCAGAAGAAGCAAATGGGGAGGATCGGAATTTTGCTGGATTTCGTGTGGTATGAACCTCTCACGAGATCAAAGGCGGACAACTATGCAGCCCAAAGGGCAAGAGACTTCCATGTTGGATGGTAACTCGCAGATACAATGAGTAAACTATAATTAATCATTACAGATCGACATCCCCTGCGATTCCATCGTCACAGGTTCATCCATCCTATTGTCTACGGCGAGTACCCCAAAACGATGCAAGATATCGTCGGAGACAGGCTGCCTAAGTTCACGAAAGAGGAGGTCGAGATGGTGAAAGGATCCATGGATTTCGTGGGCATCAACCAATACACGGCGTACTACATGTACGACCCGCATCAACCGAAGCCGAAAGTTTTGGGCTACCAGCAGGATTGGAACTGTGGATTCGCCTGTAAGATGATCGATTCACTTTGCAACCTCCGTGAATTCTCGTGGCTTATTTTTTGCTGTCCGGCACTGAGAGGCTGTGTTTGGTTCTGCAGTCGCGAAGAACGGGGTGCCGATCGGCCCACGGGTGAGAATATCTCTGGCTTTAGTGTAGTAATTACGATTTGCCAACCGGCACCTCTCCTACTAATGAAAGCGAACTACCGCAGGCGCACTCTTACTGGCTTTATCAAGTGCCGTGGGGCTTATACAAGGCCTTGATCTACATCAAGGAACACTACGGCAACCCGACCGTCATCCTATCAGAAAACGGTACGATATTGTTCGAACAGAACATCTTTGAGCACAAGCTACGACTCACCATCTACTCGACCGTCGGCTACCCTTTCTGTTCCTTAGGCATGGACGACCCGGGCAACGTCACGCTCCCACAAGGACTCCACGACACGACGAGGATCAACTTCTACAGAAGCTACTTGATCCAACTCAAGAAGGCGGTGGACGAGGGGGCGAACGTCATCGGCTACTTCGCGTGGTCCCTGCTCGACAACTTCGAGTGGAGACTGGGATATACATCCAGGTTCGGCATCGTCTATGTCGACTACTCGAACCTTAAGAGGTATCCGAAGATGTCCGCTTACTGGTTCCAGAAGATGCTCGCGAGGATGAAGCAGTGAAGCCGGGGGACGATGCCGCGTAACGATGGTGAACGACTTCCGTCGGCCGGCAAATTCGTGTAATCGGCCTAATGTAAACTTTGCAGATAACGCTGCTTAATAATAAATAATGACGTCACATCCTAATGTTAAAATAATTAATTAGAATTATTACGATCCAACTTAATACGAGATTATATTATTTATTCAGGGCTGACCCGCCCACCAGTCGCCTATAAAACCCCTAACATCGTTGGGGAGGGCAAAAAACCCTTCACTTCACAGCTTTGCGCCACTCCTCCGAACCGGCGATGACTTCATACCGTGACTTCTCCGACGGTGAAGAGGAAGAAGAAGACGACGACGACTCTTCCGCCGCTTCCTTCGATGAGGACATGGATGCCCTACGCCGCGCCTGCCTTCTCTCTGGGACCTCCGTCCCCGAGGCCCCGCGATCCGATTCCCACTCCGATTCCGACGATCTGGAAGTCGTTAGGAGGTTACAGCAGCGGTTCTCAGATTCCGCCGCGGAAGACCTGGCTATTCGTCTTCCTACCAGACTGCTCACGGAGCTGCCTTCTTGTTCGGACGGGGAGGAGGACGATTTCGAGACTCTAAGGGCTATTCAGAGCCGTTTTGCGGCGTACGATCACAGTGAGGGCCTCTTACATTCTTTTTCTTCTTTGCTATGTGGTCGAGAGTTAGCCCGTTTCATTGGATCTGAATGCTCGGCCTAGTGGATTCGTTCGGAAATATGGAATTCTGGATGTGTATTCTTTGTTGTGCAGAAGCTGTTAATGTGGATTTGTGTTGGTCCTTGGAAAAAGTAATGATCTAGAACTAGGTAGCGACACATAAAGGGTATGGCGGATAAAGCTTGTTGGGATTTTATATTCACATTGGCAAATCTAGAAATAGCAGTTTTTGGGCAGATGCTCAGGGTTTATGAACTTCCATTTTTTCAGCAGCATTTGCAGTCCGACTGGTTTACGTAGTTGGAATTGTTCGAAAACATTTGGGCATATTGTATAAGCGTTTGATTTTCTGTACTGTGGTTATGGTAAATAACTGAATAGTCACTCAAAGTAAATTGAGGCCAATACGTTTGCTGTTTCTTCAGATAAAGAGGTTTCTGGTGCTACAGGAGGGGGATATCTTGAATTAGGCTTGCCGATAAATGGAGAATCTGAGAATGCTTCTCATATTGTGGATGATAAAGCAAATAATCATGCTTCGGCTAGTCTGGAGTTGCAGTTTACGGGATATAATTTGGATGGTTTCAAATATTCTAGTTTCCCAAAGGCCGGAAGGCTGTTCATTGATGCGATCAAGAATAATAGATCTTGTCAGAAACTTCTACGAAGTAAGTTAATTGAAATAGAAGCGAGAATTGAGGAAATCAAAAAGCTCAGGGAACGTGTCCAAATCCTTAAAGATTTTCAGGTTTCTTGCAGAAAAAGAACAGGACGAGCTTTATCCCAGAAGAAGGATGCTCGTTTTCAACTCATAACAGCGAGAAGAACTCCAAAGGGGTCAAAGGTAGTTTGCAATCACTGTTCGTTTTGCATCTTTGAGTCTGTAGATTTGGCAATAGAACTGAAGAGCGTATTTCTAGTTTTGCTGTGTTGTCTTTACAGCTCCCATGTGCTTTGTTTGTGTAACTTGTTCACTTATCAAGGATGCAAAATAGTTGGCTGAAAATGTACCTTCTTTGTTTAACATTTTCGTCTTCTGCAGGTTGATGATAGGAGAATTCCTGCCATGAGCTACGGGCCAGTTGAAAATTCCCATGTAGTGAATTACCGATTGGCACTGGAAAAATATCCCCTGGTAGTCAAGAGAAAAAGCTGGTCAGAAAAGGAGAAGGAAAATTTGGGAAAAGGAATTAAACAACAGTTTCAAGAATTGTTGCTCCAAATCTCTCTGGAACGGTTCAGGTGCAATTATTTAGTTGTTTATGTGTCCATACATTAACTTTAACTAAAACTCATTTTAAAATGACTTAATCAACTAAGTTCATTTTGCTAGAGCGTCGGTGTTTGGTTTTTAAAATTTTTCTTGCCATTTCTTTTTTCTCATCTTACACTACTTTTGGCTTCTTTTCCCCATTGTATTGTCCATAATGTTTTACCTTTTTTCCAACAGCACGGCTGAAGGAGACTACAGTTTTGAGGATATTCTGGAATCAATCAAGGATTTGGAAATTCCTCCTGAAAACTTCCGTGAGTTTTTGCCCAAGGTCAGATGGGATCAGTTGGCATCTATGTATATGAGTGGTCGGACGGGCTCAGAGTGCGAAGCAAGGTGATTTTTTAGTTACAATTATCCATTTGGTTTTCATTAATCAAAATTTACTGCCTGCACATTTGGTTTTAGTTAAAAGTTCAGGAGAACAAAAGTGTAGTTGAATAAACTGTGAATATAGGTTGGGAATGTTTCTGCAGGCGGCGTCTGGTTTGCGAAATTGAGTAATCTGCATCTTAAATATTGGGATTATATTAAAGTCACTGTAAATGTTCAAGTATTTATACAACTGACTCTAATTGGTCTATCATCTTCATTCCACTGGCAGTTTTATGCATCTTTGCACTGTTTTACAAAAATATTCCCTTCACTTGCTTCTAGATATGCAATATTTGAATTGATGTTAATAACTGCAGATGGCTGAACTGGGAAGACCCCTTGATAAATCATAAAAGGTGGACTGTCGATGAAGATAAGCAACTTTTGAGTATCATTCAGATAAAAGGAATAAATAATTGGTTTGATATAGCAGTGTCACTGGGGACGTATCGAACTCCATTTCAATGTTTGGCAAGATACCAGAGAAGCTTAAACGTCTGTATAATGAAAAGAGAGTGGACTCCTGATGACGATGCCATGCTTCGCATTGCCGTAGAAACTCATGGTTGCAGAGACTGGCAAGCTGTGGCCTTTGCTTTGGAAGGACGGACTGGCACCCAATGCTCTAACAGGTTAGTTTCACAGGGTTTCTCTTTTCTTTTCGAATGGTAATATGTTGGTGCATGTTTGTCTTGGATAAGGTATAAAAAACACACGAAATACAAGAAAAGAGATAAATTTATCCATCAAAGAACACCTTAAAGCAAAGACGATTAGGAAAAATATTTCCTCAAAACTGAGTTGAAGCATGTTGTTAAGATGATTGTAACTTTTTCACCAAAATGATGATGTGTGAAGTCAAATGTCATGTTCAAGGATGTTACATGGTTAAATTTCAGTTGTCCCATTCCCTGATTGGATAAAACAGTGGTTAATAGTTAAGAACATGCTGCCTGTAGGTGGAATAAGACTCTGCACCCTAATCGACTTCGGACAGGCAGGTGGGATGTCAATGAAGACCAACGCTTAAAGGTGGCTGTTATGCTTTTTGGTCCTACGAATTGGAGAAAGATATCAGATTTTGTGCCGGGTCGAACTCATGTCCAGTGCAGAGAGAGGTTTGTGAATACATCTTTTGTTGTCAACTGCATATAGTTTTTTGGCTGGACAGATGCTAATATGTTGTTTCATAACTGCAGGTGGGTTAATTCTTTGGACCCTTCTTTGAACTGGAATGCTTGGACAGTTGAGGAGGATGCCAAATTGGAAGCAGCAATTGTTGAACATGGGTATTGCTGGTCCAAGATTGCTGCATGTATTCCTCCTCGAACTGATAATCAATGCCGGAGGTAATTGATTTTCATTTTGGGCCTTATAAAACCTTCTATTTGTTTGTGATTGTAATTGTATGCAATTTCTGTCTAGATTTGTCTAATGTGCTATATCCTGATTGTTCTTGTTTGTTTTCTATGAGCAGGAGATGGAAAGCTCTGTTTCCTAATGAAGTTCCTTTGCTTCAAGCCGCTAGAAATGTTCAAAAAGCTACTCTTGTCAGGAACTTCGTTGACCGGGAAAATGAACGGCCTGCACTTGGTCCAAATGATTTTCTTCCCCTGCCGATGATAACTTTCTTCTCCGAATCAGAGCAGCTATCTGTTAAGACCAACAAAAAACTTAAGACAAAGTTGAGGTGAGGTCAAAGCTCCTTTGTATTGGCTATTACTGATTTCAACTGTGTATTTGGATGCTAAAGTAAAAATGTCTTTGCCTCCATTTTTTATGGAAACAAAAAGTTTGTGGAATTTGTCCGTCCAGTAGCCTGACGTGTGGATAAATGCATCCCCTTTCAGTGTTCCAAAGAAGGTGCTGGACCCCGCAAGAGATGATGGTCATTGTAATTTTTTGCCTATTACACATGACCAAGGCAGTGAAGTCAACACTCTAGCCAAGACTGCTTCAAAAAAGAAGAGAAATTCCAGGACATGCTCAAGGAAAAAGAGCAGAGATAAATGCCACCTGTCATCTGAGCTGGTTCCTGGGCAGTTGGAAGAGCGCAGTGTGCCTGGATCCTTGGATGGTTGCGATGATGATGAGATTCCCATTGCTTCGCTAAAGAAGAGAGGTAGGAGGATAACCACTTGTTCCCGGAAGTCTAGGAAGAGAAAACGAGATGACAAGGATCAACCCTTTCCTACGAGCGGTCAAGACAAGGTTGTTGAGAGGATTCCGGGAGATCTCGAAAATCCACCATGTCTGCCCACCGAGTCGTCCCGAGTCCTGAGTGAAAGCAGAAATCTCCCTGAACCTGGAGAATGTCAACTCACCAGGCAAACTTTGGTATACACCAGGAAGTCAAGAGGCAGCGGTTGCGGTCCCGTAACGAAGGAACTCCCAAAATCCGAAGCAGATGATGTTCCATTGTCGGCATTATTTCGGAAAAGACCGAAGAGGATGTCCAGGGGCCAATCAACTGGATGAGAGTCGCTTGCCCAGTATGGTGTTTGACTTGAGGATTATTTCAGAGGTACAGGGTTGGGCCGGGATATTGTTAATCTTAGATTGTATGTTTCTTTTTGAGCAAATGTCGTTTGAGTTGAGGTTATGAGTCCCAGCTGTAGCTTGCTCAAATGTATCAGCAATTGTAATATTCTATTCCTTCTATTATAATATCCAGAGCACCAAAACGCTGAGAAAATTCTTAAAAGTCTGTCTTTGTCTCGGAATGCCTCGTGTTGCCTACGTCAAGATTAAAACTAAATTTGGACAAAAAAATCTTCATAAGGAAAAAGTGCGCTTGCGGAAGGGCCTGAGTTGTTCCTGATCAGTCCAGTCCTCTTCTTACCATCTTCCTCCTTCCTCTCTGCCTTTTTTAAACCTAGTACCGCCTCCTTCCTTCCTTCCATCCCCAGAATTCTCTCTCCTTTCAGATGCTTCCCCTCCATGGAAGATTGAAAGCCCCTCTCGATGAATCCCGAATCCTTTTTGGCTTAATTCACGGGGATATGTTCCGTGTCCTTGGAAAACTATTCCCTCCTTTACGCGATTCTCCCTCGAGTTCTTGCTTCTTGCTGTGATTCGGTTGATGCCCACCTCGAAGTCCGGTGATGGGATTTCTTGATTTGGCGGTCTGAGAAGGATGCTGTCGCTTGGGTACTAACTCCCCCCTCGCCGATTCGTTTTTTTTTTTTACTTGGGTCTTTGGGTGAAACATCGTATTAATCGCATTGTTAGTGATGATAGTCCGAGCTTCGTCTTGGGGGTGGGGCGATTACGGTATTTGGTTTATCCGATGTGGGTTTCCTGTCAGTTGCGGCACTCGAGGTTTAGTTAGTTGCCCTATTGTTTGTTTTTCAGGGGTTTCTGGAGAAGACACGGGAGGAAGATATTCGTTGGCCTCGGGATCTTGGGCGGTGGGTATTGCGCCTATAAGCTCTACGATGCTCATAGGAGGAAGCTCGCGGAGCTTGAGAAAGAGATCGCTGATGACAGGGAGAACGATGAACTTGCCAAGGCTCAGTTAAGTGAACGTGTGTGTTTTGATTATCTGCGTACTGCAAATGAATCTTGTACGAGGATGTTATGAGTGCTCGTCCAGTGGTAATAATGAGAATGTTTTTATGCACGTTCATGTGTAGATTGCAAGCCCACTTTGAGAACATTCAGAGAATCGCTAATACGACAACTTTGCCTCATGCCATCAACTATTTGAATGGTCGGATAGCGGAGGAGTTGGATCTGTCACGATTAACTGAAAGGTTGATGAGAGGAAAAGACCAACCGGATGCCCTGACCCCTGCGGAGAAGCTCGAGTTATGGGAGCAACTAAAAGTCTTGAGTGCGTAGTCCCCACATTTAGCTTGCTTTTAACATTTTTCATCGCATTATATGAATTTCCATCCCTCCTGCTGTATGAGATTGTCTTTCATCAATAGTGGTGGAAGTTGTGATGAGATCTGACCTACACTCCTTTTCGTGTTATTTTTTCAAGGTTTTACAAAGCTGTTATCGTCCATTTGGGGGATGGCACTGCTAAGCTTGTACATTAGAGTTCAAGTGAACATCCTAGGGAGACATTTGTATATTGATGCTGCCCGTGGCCTCGGGATCTCTCAGTTGCTGGTAAGTGTAGAGTTCTTAAAAGCCTTAATCTTCTGTGGATAAGTCAAAATTTGGACGAGTGTAGAGTTCTTAAAAGCCTTAATCTTCTGTGGATAAGTCAAAATTTGGACGTAAGTGAACCATCTTTTGACAGCTCTTGTATATTTTCTGATCAAACACTTAATACTGTTCTTCCCTTTTGGCTGTTGATCTTAGGTCTGCCTTCATTTCAATTCCCTATATTTTTCTAAGGAACTGCTTCGCTGCATGATTTTTGGCATTGTTTTGTGGTAATCTCATTCTAATGGGCTACTAGATCACCTGGCACGTTAGTGTTACATTTTTCTATTTAACTCAAATCCATATGATCTGTTTCTGTGGTGATAATGTCCATTGATTTTCTTAACAGGATGGTGATTCTGTTGGGGTGGATGACCAGCAAAAGTTTCTTGCAAGTGCTGATTTTCTCTCCTCTCATGGTTTGCCTGCCTTGACATCCTATATGCGGGAGGCAACACAAGAAGTTCTCAGGGGGTAATTTGCAAGAATCTTACTGTTGTTCTGGTTTATTGTTTGACGGGCACGGGTGTCCATGTTTTATCATTTGTGTATCCTTAATTGTCAGTGTGGTAGTAATTTATTTCCGAATCTAGTGGAATTTCTCAAAGGTTGGGCAGCTAGAGCCATTAGATTGTAAAACATGGAGCTCTTTTGTTGCCATACCGTGTTGCATTGCCTCGTGTTGTACCTTTTCATGTGTTTCCGCATTCTGTGGCTCACAGCAAGCATCTTCGGGATAACTTTGATAATGCCGCCTTACATGAAGTGATATTGCAAGTGTTGGACAAGTTTATGAGTACAGCAAGTCGGCATCATTGGGTGGGATACTTGATGCCCGAGAATGATAGTTCAGAACTTGCTACAACTTCCAACGATGACCCTATTCTGCCAGCTGTCGCTACATTTGGCCAGCTGATGGCAGAGACTGAAGCGGTATTACTAAGGTTCGTGTATTTACTGTTTTCTTGGAGTAGTATCAATGTCTTGCCAAGTTAAGGAAATATTCTGGCACGCACTTGTTGTGATGCAGTTCCGAGTTCAGTAACATCGTGGAGATGGCATTGAAGATGGTGGTAAACGCAGTGGTAGATGATTTCACATTACCGGATGGAGGAAGTGCCGTCCCATTCAAAATGCCTCTCGCCAAGCTCTTACCACGAGTGGCACAGATGGGTCCTCAACTTCTCGAAGAACCAAGCAAGAACCGCTACGTACAACTCATCGGTAGCTCCCAAGAAGTCGAGCTCTTCTTCACTCTTCTATACACCAACACGGAAATATCTTAGAAACCCAACGAGGTGAGCCTTTTGTAGCTTAACTTTTCGACAAATACATAGAAAAGAAAAGGAAACCGAAAGCAGAAAAGCAAAAACAAGCCGACTAGGCGGCTTGGGGTTGTAGCTTCTTCTTTTATCTTTTTTCCTTGGTTATTAGATCTTTATATAATTCTCGATAGGGGGTTGTGAATAAGCAAAAGCCAAGAGCCGATTGTTGGAGGATAAGCACGTTGCATTCTTTGCTGTCTCGGTTTTGTTCTTTCATTTCGCTTTGCACTTGTTGTATCATGGGAACATTTACCGGTTGTCTTGTCTGTTGTCGTGGGCAAGAGGCTTGCTGTGTTGTATGGCATTGGGTTGGATTTAGTTATTCCTTTGCAATGGATTCAGTTTCTCCTTGGTCAAGTTCCCGTCCATTTTACGGTTATAGAACCACTTTTGATAATACAAGAAAGCTATGTACTTAGATAATCTAGATTTGGTACTCAAATCGGCAGGAGATGTTTCCGGGTGATCGCCGGACAACAAACGGGGCATAGGTTCAATGTTCGCTGCCGAGGGTATGGTGCTAAAATGTCACGAAAGCAAAACTTTAGGGACCACATTGAATATTTAAGAAATATTAAAGTTCAAATGTAAATTTTGTGGAATTCGACTAAACTTTCATGCCAAAGAAGAGAAACGCCGCCGCTGCTCGGCAAATCTACGGCCGCTCTTTCCCTCCTTGAACCACCGACCATGGTATTTGTGATGGGCCCGAGACGCTACTACGACCAATTCAACCTAGCAACGCTACTCGCTCGGCGCCGTACCCACTTAAGCACGACCAGCCTAATATCACTATCCCAGGAACACAATGACCTCGACCTAGAACACCCAACCCAGCAAGATTGTGTCAATCACCGTATTATCACTCACAATAATACAAAGGGACTACAAGACTCTCGTGTGTACAACAAGCTCCCGCTAAGTACACTCACATGCTTACATATGCTCCCTTCTCGCCCAAGTCCCCGCTAACTCACTTATAGGGCCAAGGGGAGTTACAACCTCCAAGGAGTCTTCGTTGCTTCATGCGGTGCCACCTCTGCAGCTTCGCACTCCAGGAACGCCAACAGCCAGATTCCTCCCTAACCTACACATCTCGTCACATCTGCATTGTCCGTTGTCCAGCACGTCTCTGTCCGTGCCTTTGCTAGTTTTCCCTTTTCTGTGAGCCCGCCCACGGTGTGTACTCGAACGCTCACATCCTCGTATGATTGCCTCCAATGCACGTCCCTCGCCGTGCTGCCCACCACCCGCTAGTCCACCAACGAGTGTAGCCAAGGCTCAACGCCTAAGCTGATCCCCATAAGGGATTCGGAATCATGTGCTCGTGCCTCGCTCACGAACACCACTCTAGCACTCGCACTAGAGTCCTCCGCATTCTGGACACGCCTCATCTCGTGCCCAGATTCTGTGCCCCAGTCTCGCCCCGAGCACCGATGAGCGCCACCCAACGCTCAAGCCTGTACCTCCTTCACGAACTTTCGTCTAAGTAGCCTTGCTCAGGCATTGGTAGATGGTCGGCAAAGGGCCCTGGTCTGACCCTGTGACAGTATCCCCCACCGCTGCCGCCGCCAAATCTGATGTTCTCATGCTCCCCGCTCCGCAAGGTTCGACTCGCATGGTTCCCGACGACGCGGAGACGATCGGCGCCCTACGTTACATCGACGACGACTACAGTAACCCATCCGTTGAGAAGGAGGTGAAGTGGCTCGTGGAAGAGGAGATGCGACAGAGCTCTAAGAAGCCCTCGGATTTCCTCGAGGACTTCCCTCCGCTGCCGAAACTTGTGTGTTGTGGATGGTTGTTTTCGAGGACTTCCCTCCGCTGCCGGAACTCGCATGGTTAAGGAAGTCGCAGATGGTTGTTTTTGAGTGTTCCTAGGTTTCGATAGGTCCAAAATGGAGGCACTTGTGTGCAACTCGATGGGATAGTGATTGTGGTTTTGTGTGCAGGACAATCCTATGCTAGCTAGGGAGTATGAGCGAGTGAGGGCGAGTAGACCTGCTGCACCATTTGATTCTTCACGGTACAACTCGGATGCCCTGCCGCTGAACCGACGTAACGATGAAAATGCTTGGAGGCAGGCGATTCGAAGAGCTCAGACCTGGCTACAACACGAGGATATCAGGTTTCGGAATGGTTATTAGTTGTGGTTGTTAAATTATTTTGGGCCTGTTGAAAGAATGAGTTTACTGAAGGAGAATGTTTCATTCATTTGGCTAAAGAGAAGTTCTAAATGCTATTAGTTGTGTTATACGGAATTATCTGTTTGCATTGCATCTTCAAGGTTTGCTTTTCTATGTGGCATGGATACCTTGACCTTTCAGGTGGTCAAAGGAAATGATTGATTTTGTATCTGAGGTTAAGATTTTCTATATGTTCTTGCCTTCAATTTTGAATAATCTAATTTCAGGCCTTTTACATTTCTAAATTATCGGGGTAGTCAGGAGACATGTAATCGATCTCTGCCAGTGTCAGTCTGTCAGGACCTTTTAGTTTGGTCCTGGAGGGCTTGGGGATGTTGTCCTGAATCTGGATATTTTGATAGGTCTAGAATAAATGTTGTTGTCCTGTTGAGGAATTTTTACCTATGACATACATGAAGATTGTTCGATAAAGTTATCTTTTTACTTTGTAGGATGGAAAATTTGGATTTGATGTTGAAGTATAGTTCTCATACGTGGAATCAGCACAACAGTTGATTGGGGAGATACCTATCCAGGTGCACTTGCAAGATAGTTGTCATAAGTTTTTCCTGCTAATATTAACACTTTCCTGGAAACGTGTTCTTTTTCACTCCTAGATCTTTGATTTAGATATTAATGGGAATAAAACTTCTCAATCTCTTTGTATATTTACATATACAGTGGAATGAAGATTTATGAGGTCAATGCTCTTTCTACGCAATGGAGGGAACTTTGCCTGAAAAATATTGAAATTCAAGCTGCTTGTGCTGATATTGAAAATCAATTGACACAGCTGAAGAACGAAGCAGCCGAGAGGTAACTCTTCTTTTTTGTTTGGTGTATTTTCTGTGAAGGGAATGGTAGAATTAATAATTGAATATGAGAACAACTTTTTAGGGGGTGGAAATTGGATGAGAACCGGGAAAAGGGCCACATGGCTGTGCATTGATACCTAGAAGGTGCGTGAGTCTGTGCATTTTGATTATTTTATTTGCCTCTGTCAAACATGGTTGTTCCAGTATTCCATCACAGCACCTCACAATACCTTATTCCTTGTTCTTGAAAGAAAATAAATTATGTGCACCTTCGAATCTTGTATTTTAAAATTAATGTACCATAAAGAAAATGGAGTATGTTAACTACGGTTCTTTTGAAATCCTAGAAATCTTTACTTGATGGATCCTAAATGCATTGGTAGCTGGCCTCGTGCTGAAGTTGAAATCATTGTATTTTTTAACCCAATACCATTTGTAGGAGTACTTTCTATGTTATTGCTCTATTGAGTTTTGAGGTTTAGGAGTTTGGTTGGAGCCTTATTGATGTTAATCTAAGCAACTGTTTGTCTGGATTCTAATGGCTTACATGTCAAGGAGTTACTTTGTTAACTCTCTATTTGTGCTAAAATGTAGTGATGTTCATTCCTACAGGATGTCGATTTGCCAGGGGTTCACGCATGTTGAGCAACAAACTGTAAAAGGCGAACGATGATGCACGCTGATCCGCTGTGGCCTTGATGGCTGGGAGAGTTGCTTTGTGAGTGCTTGCTGTTATTTATGGAGAAATGTTCCTTTTTATTGTGGCAAGATTTTGGCATATCACACTAGAGTAATTTACCGATTGGTAAATACCACTAGTCCTTATGTGAGATCTCTTGCAGTATGAATTTTGGTTGGCTCAAACTAATTCTGTCAGTCAGATCTCCTGCAGTATGAATCTTATAGCCATCATCTTTGGTAGATTTGTTAAGCTGACGATAATCTATAACCATCCGCGTTTTACCTCACACCTGCTCGGCATGGTTTATTACCATAAAGGTAGGACTAGAATGTGGACTGTAACTGTCTATAATCAAGCCTTTTCCAAGTACCTCAGGAATCTATTTGTCAAATTCCTCAACCATTTCAGCTGTGTA
Organism: Melastoma candidum; assembly: GCA_023653495.1. NCBI lineage: Eukaryota > Viridiplantae > Streptophyta > Magnoliopsida > Myrtales > Melastomataceae > Melastoma > Melastoma candidum. Next base: position 2,109,683 of record CM042887.1, read on the forward strand.
TGTAATATTTCTGGCTCTTGTAACGGTTCCGGGATCTTTTAACTCGAGTCTAACTTTGAGGTCATTCCGACTTCACAATTTTAATAGTTCTTCACTAAAATTGTCGGCAAGTTTTACAAGGAACTTATCCCATTTTATCCCCGTTAACTGTATTATCATACCCACTTCTTGTTTGGGAAACAAGTCGTCATACCAGTTAAAACTTCTGGTATTCGTTGGCAAAAATAGAGTTTGCACCCATGAATCGTTTTCTTCCAACCGTGTATCACCACGCTGAGCTCGTACTCTGAAATTTCACATGGCGAATCACCACAATACTCTATCTGTTTTACTGGATAAAACTCAAATTTTGACCTTAACTTGGGCTCTTGTAGAGTACTAATTTTCACACCTCCAATAAAAACATCATGGACATCTTGAGCAAAAGGAAAATTTTCCTTTTGTCCCTTAAGAAGAGCATTACCTAGAATGATATCTGCTTCTAACATAGGATGTGCAAGGATTTCTTTAATGACGAATTTATGTTTGCCAATAAAGACAGACACATTACTGGCCTGTTGGCTAACAATTGTTGTCATTCCATCGATATTAACCATATGGTTGGGTCTTTTTAGTGGTTCCCACCACTCATCTGGTAAGGCATTGAGCCTAACACAACTTATGTTACACCCAGTGTCTATTAAAATATCCAGAGAATACTCATAGTATTTAGAAAATTTGAAAGTTAGAGCAACTTATGTGCTCAATTCTTCCTTCCTCACACTAAACCCTGTGTGTTTGGGTACTTCTTGGGATGGTTTTATCATCCTCCAAATTTCATCTACCGAAATAGACCTCTGCTTGGCTATATGTTCAATGACCGCACAGACTTTAGGAATATTGGATAAAGAATTATCTAGATAGGTAACTCTCATAATCCTTATTGATTCCTCTTTCGATTGGTCTAATGGATCTTCATAGTCTGATAGTGATACTTATCTATAACCTACGATCTTACCCGTATGTTGAGACGGGGCTCTAGAATCGACAGACCTTCGAGACATTTCCTCTACTAGTAGCTGTGCAGACGCTTCCGCTGGGCGAGACACAATTATGTCATCTCCCACATCGCTAGCCCTAGAGGAAACTTCAGAGAGTGTATGAGTTCTTGGTTATCTCAGAAATGGCATTCTCACAAGCAAATGCATATCAGCTCTAGAATTACTAGCTGATGGTTCTCTCAACATCAAAGTAATCTTGTTACCTCTTTGTCAGATATTAGCTGCACTAATAGGTCTAGAACTACTACCAGGTTCAGTCATAACACAACTTCTCGGCCAAGTTAACTCTAATGGGTTTACCTCTCGCCTATGAAATTGTTGATAGTTATTATGATATTCCTCGAACAATTCAGTAAGTCTTGAGATGTTCCTCACACCAGGACTTGTGGTATTTACCAATCGTAAATTACTCTAGCGTGATATGCCAAAAACTTGGCCTGAGGATTCATTCTATCCATATTCATTGATTTAATCCTTAAAGTCGAATTCCCCAAACATCGGTCGTTCAAGGCCATCATAAAATTTGGATGGACCTGGAACCATACAAGACCATGTGCAAGGTTGGTTGTATACCTGATATCAGCTGATCCTTGAATTCTCGCCATCTTTTATCGATCACAGCTGCTACCACATAACTATCCGCTGGAAGATGGAATACCGAAACTAATCCTACCTGGATCAACCCAATGTGTATATAGTTATATACACCTCTTGTACGTTGCATGGTTTCTCTAATGCGTTGTACATTCGAAAAATGGGATATTCAGAGTCTCAAGTTTTGTATTTGTAACTTGAGCCGTTACCTCAGATTGTAAGATGTCTATTATTTTGATCTAAAGTTAAACCTCGAAACATTATAGATTTCTCTCACATCAACGTTAGGCAACCCCCATTCTAGAATAGACTGGGATGGATCTTCGTACTGGTGAGATTATTCCTGTACATGATTCGTCGCTTCTAAAGGAACCCATTCATCACCATCTCCATTATGCTCTATTCCCATCATGAATAGATGTGCAGTCCAGATACCAAAATCATCCTCTGAGTCTGTATCGTTGTAGACATTGAAATTTTGTCATTCGGCCCAAACCATATATTATATCGGCTGAATATGATTAATTGTCTTCATATTATAAGGCAACATGATAATATATTTTACACTTAAGCTTTTAGTGTAAAATTAATGGGTTTTATATGGTCTGGGGCTTATTCAAATTAAAGTCCAAATTAAATATGTTCTAGCCCAACCCATAATGTATTTTATGGCCTAGCCCATATGTCGGCCCATTAATAGTCTGGCCCATACTCCAACCCAATCCAATTGCCAGCCCAATATGGCCCTCAAGCCCATGACACTCTTTGTCCCACATCGGAAAGAGAAAACACCCAAGGTTCCTTCAACTCCTATATAAAGGGAGTCCCTCCCCCTCTTAGTGAGATAACTTCAAGAGTGAGGAGCTCCTTCGATAGCAAAGTTCTCGAGCATCTTTTCCTCACTTGATCGACGACGAAGACTCTCCAGATCAAGCTTCTATAACAGTCCTTGTGTTCTTCGCCCATCCCTTCTACAACAGCCCTGGTGTTCTTCGCCCATCCTCAGCAGACTCTCCGGATCAAGCTTCTATAGCCTTGGTGATCTTCGCCACTTCTGAAGACTCGCCGGATCAAGCTCTGCAGCTCCAGCGTCTTCATCAACAATCTCCTTAAAGCTCCAGCAGATATTTGTCAGAGCCTCAGCCCATCTATATTTCGGATATCTTACGAGTATAGAATCAGAGGACTCACGTGTTTTGTCCGTAATTAGAGATTGAACATGCTATTTCTCAATACGACAATTTGTACATTGCTTCCGGTCTATATACGGACCGTGAGATTTTTCAACCATCGTAATTTGACACAACTTCATAGATTGATTCTACTTCCGAGTCTAAGTCAGAAATGTCTTACTCATCTATTAGTTCATAAGCCATGACTTCCTCCTCATGACTCCTGTCGTCTAGAAAAATCATTCGGAGTCTTTCTCTCATCTGATTCTTCTAAGGACAAATATCCGCCTTGTGGGTTTTTTACCCACAAAACCAACAACAGCCGGCAAAGCAGTGTTGGGGCTTTTCTGACTAAATTTCCATATAGAATTAGAACAGCATGTTATGCCTGTTTCCAAAACCCGCTTGTATTCAGTATTTGTTTTTCTCGTCATCAATCAGAACATAGTGCTGATGCCACTGCTGCTTGATGGGTGATCTATTAATGGAATTCTGCCGACATAGACCAAGTTCCTACATTAGGAATAGGATACAGTCCTATTGTCTCAAGCATAACGCCACTTCCGTTACCACTTCTGTTTTTTGCAAGGAAATGATATAGATGAATTCTGATCTGCTTAGTTTTCAGTTTAGTTGGTGGAGAAGACTTGGTTTCTCGCGTCCGCTGCTTAAGTTGTTTGTCTTAGCAGGCTTGTTAAATGTGTTCGCCTGGAGTGCCCAAGGCGCAAAGGCGGGGTGTGGAGAGGGCCAAGCGCCCTAAATAGGCACAGGTGAGTGCCTTAGGCTTGGGCATCCGGCCGTTGAGGCGTTGAAAAGGCGTCATGCCCTAAACAGGCCGCAACCCACTTACCGATAGTCTCTCCCATTGTCCTCACTCATCACTCCTAACCTGATACCCCCAGCTAGATCTTCCCCAGCCCTTGGGGAGTCTGCCTCCATTGACCAGTCTCATCCCTTTCCCGATATCTCCCGAGGCCATAAGTTTTCCCCTTCCTCATATGTCTCCAGGTTCGCCGACTAAAGCTGCCGGATTGTGGGTTGGTTTAGCTGCTCACCAGTCTCCCCTTACTCAAAATCTCCCCTATCCGTGAGTTCGCCTGCCCCTTCAGGTTCATTGACTCAGGCTACAGGATCGTGGGTTGCTTTAGCAGCGGGATTTGTACAGTTTATGGAGATTATGTGTTTATAGTAGACATGGATTACACATTAACAGAGGAGTAGAATCAAGAACGATTGTTGGTTTGTATACCATCTCATAGATTATTTTATTATAGAGTATTATGGATTGGGTTTCACAATACTCTTAGATTATTTTTTAAACTTGATCGTGAGTTAATTGAATTTGGATTAACAAATGAATTCTTCGGCAAATTTGCAAAAAAAAGAAATCAAATGGAAGTATAATTACTTATAATTTTTTTGCAAATATGTGTCAAGAAGTGCGCTTTAAATAACATCAAATCGGGAAGTACAAAAATATAAAATCTTGTTCCAAGTGTCCTCAGAGATAAAAGGATGAGCGAAGAAACCAAATGCAATGGAAAAACATATGCAAGCGGAAGCAATTGATAGTAAATGCATCCTTTTCGATCGAGGGTAATGATATAGTTGCGAAAAGCTTGTGTTACAAGGCAACACTCTTTATTCGGTAGTCGAAAAGAAATGCACCATCGAACGAAGAAGTCAATAGGAGGAATGAGGAAAATGTTCTTATGGATTTTTTTATGACGAATAAAGGAAGAAGAAATAACGTAACATTACGAAACAAGACAATACGAGTCATAACTATATGGTTTTATCAGGAGAACATCCTTTTTAATGCAGTTAATTCACCAAGCTCCGAAAACATATTAAAAGCAATAGGAAGACATGATCCAAACGTAAAGCCCCAAATTATCATTAGATGCGACTTACACTCCTCAACAGGGAGGTTGCACATTCAATGGAGTTGATGAAAGATCATGTTACGAGTTGGGTCTCTTTATGGATGTTCAATAATGTCTTATGGATGAACATATAGAAGACATCTTAGTTTGATAAATTGTTTGGTGTAATCCTCAAAGGGTGCAATGTTTGTCAAATTAGTTGACATTTCTTCTGCTTATATGAAACTGACAAGAAGTTATTTGGGTTGCTTGATAGTTACATGGAAATTTTGTTGGATTATGACTAATAACGGGAATGCTATTATTTGAGATTATTTTATGCTATAAATGATTATCTTGATATTTTGTTGGATTGTATTTGAAAGAAAAGTGTTTGACTTGGTACAGTGAGGATCTATCTACCCGCAGGTTTACTCCCAGTTCTGAATTTACTTTTTACTTCTTTTTTAAGGTAATTATATATTTTTTTTAATAAAAACATAAATGTAGATTTTCAATTTTTGTGCTTTTTAGGAAAACGAACCAAACAGGCCCTTAGCCCTTAATTGAACCCCACGTGTATAAAACCACATCGAAGCATGGGCCTTAAGCCCGGCCCGGACCAGCCCGTTACTATTTTCCCAGTCGTTCGCTTTGAAGGAAGAGACTACTGCTGCTCCTCCTCGGCGGCGCCTTCTTTCTTTGTCTTCGTCGCCGCCGCCGCCGCCGCCCAAGGAGGTATGAACTGCTGATTGATAGATTCCTGAAGTGCCTTCGTTTGGTAACTGAATCCAATGATAGTTTTGATTTCTGAGCGGGTGACTGATTCCGCCGGCAATGAAGATTATGTCGTCGGGAATTTGATGTTGTGGTAATTGGTGAAGAATTCTGGGGAGTGATTAGATGTCTCGTGTTGCAGGAGAATTGCTGGGTGCTGACTACTTTCGTCTTAGAAGTCGATTCGTTGCCTTCCCATTGTTATACTGTTGGCTGAATTGGAACGGCCAAGTCGATGGAGCTCGGTATTGTGTCTTTCCAAGTGACAGCGGCTAAAAGGTTTTCGGTTTCTCTCTTTATTTCTTCTTTTTTTTCCGTACCCTCTGTGGCATGATTGACCGTGGCGGGTGATTTTAATCTGTTGTTTCCGATTTGCTTTTCCCATTTTTCAGCATGTAGCGTGTGGAGAAAGGGGCCAAAAAGCTATGCATTCTACTCAGAAAGCATTGACGAGTTTAGCAAGACGTTACTGGTACAGACCGAACAGATCATATTGCAGCAGCAGTGGAAGGAATGGCAGTAAATCTAGTTATTCACTCGAAACGTCGGGTGCGGGAGATAGAGCAGAATCTAGCGTTAGTCATTACCATGAGACTTATAAGAAACTGGATAAACTAGATTTCCTGACTGCTGCCAAGATCCTGTTCTCTGAGAACCCGCGGAAAAAGAAGTTTGGGTGGGTTTTCTGCCTCTTGCCAATGCCTGTGCTTTCTAGTGATACCCTTGCACACATTGCCTCAATGCGAGCATTTTTTTCATCTTCTGAATACAGTTCCCCTTGCCATTCAGTTAAGTTATGATCAACTAATGGCAAAATCTCATGTGTTAACTTCTAGGTATCTCACTTGTGTTTATGTTCTAATATATATGCATTGCAACTTGTTTGCAGTGTGAGTTTCTCATGTATGTTTTCTTTTCTTTTTCCACCTGTTCAGGCTCGACTTCCATCTGGTACAACTTTTCTTTGCCTGCATGCCTTCTTTCGGTAGTCCAGTTTCCACGTCCAATCTTTGGTTCATGATATTATTTTGTTAGTGGCTAAGGTTGCTAAAAGAAATTCATTTGTGTAACAGCTGTCTATTTGGTGGCCCAGTATGCTCGATACGAGATGAGAAGAATGGAAGCTGTGAGTGACACTGCCATCATTCTGTTGTTCGACATGTTTTTATTGACAGTGTCAATTGCATACTGAGTTTTTCCTGCTCCATTGGTGTCATTACTCTCATGCTTGACAATGGAGAAAGCTGAAATAGTTAGTTATTATATGCGAAGAACTTGACATGCCCAAACATTTTTCTGAATGACTATGGTTTCATAGAGAGAATATGTCATGTAAACTGAACCTTGAACCTCTTTAAGATGGTTTTCTCCTATTTATCCCCCTTCGTGGGAACCTATCTGTCACGTTAAAATGTTTGTAGTTTTCGATTTAAAATCTGGATGAGTAGTGTTGCTTCTAATTGTCGTCAGATGCACGAACTGAGTCAATATGCCCTTGAAATAAATTCTTAGTTCCAATCTCTTACTGGGGCATTGCCAGTTTTTCCTAACATAAGTCAGAAATGCTGCTTGTCACTTCATATTAGTAATTCACTGGATTCCTTCTGTGTTTGGATGAAATAATTTCGTAGGAGCTAGAGCAGAAGAAACAAAAAGATGAAGAAGAAGAAAAGAAACTGAAGGAGATGGAATCAGAAGCTGAAGAAGAAGAAAAGCGCAGTTCCAGGGAAGTGCTCGCGGAGATGAAGGTTAGACTCGACAAGTTGGAAGAAACTGTCAAGGAAATATTTGTTGACACAGAGAAACGGCCCGATACCGTCTCTCCCACAAGACCTAACGATGCTGCTAAGAAAGATAAACCCGAGGATATTTCTAGTGATTCACCTAAAGTTGCCGTGGGTCCTAGGCATAAGGCAGGTACTGAAAATGGAAAGCCTTCTTGAGATAAGAAGAGATAGATTCAGCAGTCCTGGCAAAAACTAGTGAGTAAACTTTACCCTTTTCTCCAAGATGCTGGTATCATAGCCGGAATGAGGATTACTGGATTAGGCATATCCCCTAGTTTTCATCCTTAGTGTGTTTGTAGATGTACAGACATATGCAGGGCCTCTCTAATTTCATCTTTTTTGGGGGCATGCCTGTCATGTTGAAGATGATTTTCTTGGCACAGATTTTTGGCAACCACAAAGAGTATACATAACCCAGACCCACTAATCCCCTGCTCAGCCTTTAAAGGTTTTTGGGCCTTTGCCGGGGCTGTTCGTTCGGACAGTCGGTAAACACTAGACTAGGTGGCTGTCCTAGTGCTATTATCTGTCTCAATTGAGTAAGGAATCATCCCAATTGGTGTCATTATTGTAGGATGCACCAAACTCTATTTTCTTTAAATCCAAAAACTGCAGATGTTGTTGTTGGGCTGCTACCTTTCATTTAATTGATAGTTGCCGCGAGGAGTCCTACATCAAGTGGTGCCAGTAAGGTATTATGTTGAAGCAATGTAGTGGTGGGAAGAGTTGGGATTTGTTAGTTTTCTATGAGCTTATCCCCTCCCGCATGATCAAAAGAATAATTTCTTGATCAAAGGGCAAAATCAATCATGTTTTCAGGGGACACTGATGATATATCGCTGTCAGACATAAAAAAGACTTGTGTCCCAAAGATTTTGATCACCTCACTTCACCACCCATGTCAAAGAAAGACATAATTAACATTCATCATTCCAGTCCCCCTAAATAATAAATAAGAATGGGTCTATAGATAGACTCATGTTTGATAAAAGTAAATACTAAGGCATCACCTGGTTTTAACCTTCGTTTGATTGAGAATGTCGAGATTGAGGAACGAGAGGCTCTTATACGAGACTGAAGCAGACTGATCTTATTATTATACGTCAAATGCTTCATTTCTTATCGGAGAAATCAGGAAAAGTGGATGAGAAAATTGGAAACTTTAAAGGAAAATCGAAAGTAGATTGAAAGTATAATTTCGAAATCTGTAATTCATAAGTAAGACTCGGGAATATAGTCATGTATATAGGCATGCAGATGAGTCACCTGATCACGTCGCTCTAAGCATCAAAAATCAAGCGGAGTGAGAGATGGAAAGACTCTTGGCCTAGAACGGTTCAACCGATGAAGTGCATGCGAAGTGAAGTATTGTCAAATAAACAAGAGATGTTAGTGTATATAGGTCATTAGAGTAAAGCATGTCCCGTTTTCAATTCCCAAAGTGCATTGCACATTACAACGATGTAGTCAATTATGATGAATGTGAAACTTCTGTAACCCCTTGTGATTTTTTAGTTGAAGTTAATTTGGGAATAAATGAAATTCCTCATGTAATGCCCGGATGCACCGTTGAGTGAAGAACTCTCTCAACTTTATCTCTCAACTTATCACGTGAATTATGTACAACTATAAAGATTGTTCGATCGGGATTATATTGAAATGTCTGGTTTAGAGCGTAACTTAATTGAGCATAAGTTGCCAACACATTAGGGGATTAAACTTGTAAAGTAAGCCAAAATGAATCTAAGAGGAAATGACCCAGTTAGTATACGAGGAAGTTAAGAAATTATTTAAAGCTAGTTATATCCAAACTGCGAAATATGTCGTATGGGTGTCAAGTATTGTTTCTATCGTAAAAAAGGAGTAGCAAATTGATAGTGTATATTCGTAAGTATTGTCCATCTTGTTTAGTGCTTGTTTATTTATTTTCTTACGATAATCACATTACAAACCACCCTATGAATCCTGTAAAATATTATCGTGGTGTTGTTCATGCAGTTGTCATAATGACAAGATTGTTGATGTCACATTAGTATCTTAAAGAGCCTGATCTCAGGAAATCTGGGATTTTTTTTTTACATTATGACTTGACTAATGATTGAGGTTAATGGGAGATTTTGATTGGGAACATCTGATTAAGCCTAAGCCTCTGGGTGGGGTGGGGGACCAACCTCGATCTTTGCCACTGTTAAAGAAATCTGTCTTAGGTGGGAAATCAATGACAGTCAGAAAAGATTACCAGTGACCCAACTCGACAACAACATCAATCAGAAGACAAGGGAAATGGATTAAGGAAATTAAAAGAGATGGATGTGAATGTGATGGCAGATCTGAGTCCCTCCTCTCTTCTCATTTATGTGTTTGTCACATGGGTGCACCTAACTCGATGATCCTTGGAAAGCAACTACTAAGTGGGGTCTGGTCATCCATGAACACCATCCCCATCCCCATCCCAACCCAACCCAACCCAACCCATGTCTTTAGTTGGTGATCAAGAACCTCTTTCTTGCAGGAAACCTAGGTGGGTTTTTCTTGTTAGGAGGACCCCTGTTCTTTCTTTGGCACAGTCTTAGGATGGGCATACGACAATTAATGATGCTTCACATGACTGACAGCCAAAGGTTGGAGGAACGTTAACATGATGAGCAATAGTCATCCATCAATTTCTTTTCCTTTCTTTTATTTAACACACATGGGGAATAGTTGTGCCAGATTTATTTCACTGTTTTTTGGTTCTATTTCGTTCTGAAACTAACACAAGAAAAATCATGAAGTAGCCAAGAAGACGACGACGATGATGCGGAAGCTCAGGTTTTAGAGTTTCAAGGACAAGTCAATGTTCTGCAATACTTCTTTCTTGCCCTTCATTTGGCTCCCCATGCTGCTCCACGATATCCCTCCTCCTATGGCCGGGGAGAACTTCCCCAAGATCCCCTTGTTTGGACATGGCGGAATGGACCCGACCGTCGGGATCGAATTCTGGTTTCCCGAGTGGAAACTGCTGGAACATGCCTGGCCTCCAAGTCTTTCAAAGTTTGGGTGCTGTGGTAATGGCGACCTATGCCAACCATCGCGACCGTACATGGAACTCTTTGCGGTATCGCCGTGGTAGCCATAGCCAAAGCCACATAAAGGGGATGACGGATATATTGGTGCCGGTTTATGTATCATGGAGTGGACCTGGATTCCCAGTGACTTGCGGTTGACGCTGCTGCTGCACCCATAAAGGGGAAGGGAAGCCAAGCTAGAGCACCGGTTGAGCCCCATGCCACCACCAACGATCTGATGCCTCTTGGCCAATGTCCGCTCCCTCTTGTGCGCGTTCTGGTGGCCCCCCAGGGCCTGCGAGCTGTAGAACTTCCTCTGGCAGTAGTTGCACGAGAACACTCTGGGACTATGATAGTGATCATGGCTTCTGTGGTACCTGTGATCATGATCGGCATCCGTCACGCCCCCACGATCATCAATTCCAGCGTCCCCGTGGTACCTGGCGTCGGAGTTCGAGTTCGATGAAGACCCGAGATGTGGGGCCTCGTCATCGTTGTTCAAGGACAGGCCCAGATCCAACATGAGATCAGTAGCACACGGGGGTTCTCCTGGGTGTATCTGGTTTTGGTTCTCCACTGGAACTTCACAACCTCATGAGGTGACTTAGGCTTTTCTCTTTACGAAAATCAAGGGAAAAGAAGAGAGAGATCTTAGCATGGGATAATGGAGAGGTAAAACACAGAGGAGAAAGAAAAAGGGGATGGATGGGAAGAGTTTAGCTCAGGACAAATGGGGAATGAAGTGAGGTATGTATGGAAGGGGGAAGTACTGATGGTTTGCTTTGCTGCAATTGCAAGGTCTTCCTCCCTAAAAAGTCATCCCATCTCTTTCCTTGTTACATGGACTCCCCCCCCCCCCCCCCCCCCCCCTGCTTTTCTTCCTTGTTTCAATAATTTAGAGTTAGTATAAGAGCTTTCTTGCGAGATATAAGCGTTAGTCGAGAAAATATTTCAAAAATGAGCCACCAACTTTTAAAATTGAGCAAATAATATCCCGAAATCGGTGTTAAAAAATCGAGTTCGGTTTCTAAGGAGAGAACTTGGGTTTCGTAACACGGAGTTTCCTCATTTATTTTCAGGCGAATACGATATTTTAAAAGCCAATTTTTTTGAAGAACCGAATTAAGCTTTCTAAATTCCGAATTCAAAGCATTATTTATCAAATTTTGAACCTTATCCGTCGTATTTCGCAAAATATTTTCTCTTTAACTAACATTAAATTAAATCATTGCTCTAGTATATTCAAATTTAATCACAGTGTGTTTGTGTGTTTGAACTCCATGATTAAGGATGAATTTTCCAATACGTAAATAAATTTGGGTATTTGATATCGGCAGGAGGTAGCTTTCCATTCTTACAGGCTTGCCACCATCTTTTGCACATGTTTTTTTTCTTCAATATTTCCATCTCCCCCAACCCAGAAACACACAACCCAAGTGTTGGTTCAATGAAAGACACTCGCAGACTTCCCCCCCAGTGGCATTCGACTACGACTTATCACTTCCTTAATCATACTTGGTTTCGACCATGGACTAACAACCCTTGTCCTTTACTCGGCAGAAACGACTGGAAGTTGGTGCTTGTCCACTTCATGTTATCACATCTCCTAACACCATATTATATATCACGCGGCCATATTGAGAGTATCGGACTGGATCTTACCGAACCTACGACGTGATAAAGTATGTCATGAATCATGCGGGCCAACAGTCCTTGGAAAGCTTCCTGAGATAAACAAAACTCTTTAGACGCAGCTGTAGGAGAAGAAATGAACACAGATCATGTCTATTACCCTTGGACTAGGGTGACATCAAGTTCCAACTGATCGTTGATAGTACAAGTTAGGCAAGGTGTGCATTATTATTCCTACGCATGGCATGGAGAAAGGGCCATCGAAGTCCGGCATTTCTAATCTCAAATCATCTCATCCGGCCCCCATGAGTTTACGTACCTTGTAGCCAACCATAGTAGTAGACTATCCGTCGAACGGACGCAATATAATTAGTAGACAGAGTCTTTTAGGAAATAATTGTCAAAAGGACTATGCGCGCCAGAAAGGTTTTCGTGAAGAGGCGTCAAGAAATTTGATGTTGAAATAATCACCTCGTGGATGACTCGTGCACTGTTTGCTTATTCCTTTGTTGTTTATTAAGAAAGGGACAGGCAAAAGCAAAGCAACCGGAGTCATATGTTTCTGTATTGTACCACCACTCCTCCCTTACCTTTTATTTCCCAGAAAAAGAAAGCCACTTGTACTGTTCGAGCTTTGTTACTCGGTACGGTTTGTGCCAAACGTGACTGCAAGTTTGAATATTTGGAATTTGCCGGCAGAGAGTGAGTTTTCTCCGAGAAAGATCTCGTTTTTTGAAGTAGCGAGTTACCATGTCCGGGATAAACTCACTACTTGAAAAGTTTCAGTAATAGCGAGTTAGAGACGGTAAACTAAAACTTTTCAAACTTGCCGCCGTATTCAGCGAATTTTTTTTGGGCGTACGGATGAACAAAAATCTGTATTGTTCTTTCATCAGGACACCAAACATGTGATGCCTTGTCTGTATGGATGTTTTCCGTGTCTGTTAAATAGTTATCACTAATTATGACTAACACCCACCCCACCCCCCCTCCCAAAGACAACACACAAAGAAGAGAATCTGAAGGAGGGCGAGCATGGCCGCAGCCCCGGGACCGAGCGCTTTTGTCCAACCCCATAGTAGCAACTGGATAAGAGCACGTTTGAGTGATGCCTAAGTTTGTAGAGAAGTAGAAGAGCGGGACTCTCTTTTGCTAAAAAAAGATGATTAGACTCCCACTTTTGATTCAAGTTTCAACAAAGCCTAGCAATGTTGAGGATCATTTCACAAGTTTTTTATGGTTTGTCTTCTTCTATGATTTCTATTGGAATCACCCAAAAAAAGATAAGGGACACTGATATTGACAAACACCTAAAAAGAAGATGTCGGCCCAAAGGCTCTTAAGAGAACAATAATTGAGACTCCTGCTTTGTTTTTCCAACAACCGTCTCTGCTGCTAGCATAAAACTTTGTAAGAAAGACATTGAAACAACATAAAAATGGGATGTGGTTCAGGGAGAGGACAAACCTCAGGTGCACTCACACACCCCACAAACACGATGTTCTTAAATATGAATCACACACGGGGGAGGGGGGGCGATGCGGAAGATGGTGATGCAGATGGGCGATGTTGGTACAGCAGCAGACAAGGTAGATAGGGGCAAGAAGTTGAGGATGTGCTCATGGAGTTGGGATGGATGAGAATCAGATTACTCTGATTGTATATCATCAATAATTATCCCTTTGCTTTACCTCCCTTCTCTCCCAGTCCACGGACAGCAAATGGAAGAACCATCATCATAAAGAGAATATGCAAAACAAAAGCAAAGATAAAATCATCACAGTTTGGGTATTGCTGGAGTAACATCTTGGGGTTCTCTCTTTCTTTTTTACCTTAAAGAGGGGATCTTCTTTCTTGATTTGCTCGGGTTTGTCTAATCAGAAATGGACCCATTCAAGCATCTTTCTAGATCTACCTGTCTGTCTGTCCCTTTCCTAGGATAGGAATTCCAACATGTTCATATACCTCAGAAATCCACAGAAACATGAAACCAGTTCTTACCCTCAGCAGGACATATCTCCAGACAAAGGGGCAAAGAAAAGCAAATGAAAAGTTAGAAACACTAGCATAGCTGATAGTTGATGGTAAGAGCATAATTCAATCCCTTTGCATTCGAACTAGAACTGTTGCTTTCAGAATTTAAAGCTAGCATTTGCACATGGATATTAGCTGTCAAAGAGGGCAAAAGGAATTCTAACCCCGGATGAAGCCGATGCCTGTCCTATTCGTCTGCCTCTTCAAAAGAATCCGAGGCCAGCTCTAGTAGATACAATTGCGGTCATCTTGCAAGTGGTTTACTAGCAAAGGTGAAATTAAGCCTTTCTGTGAGCAGACCAATGGCATCTGCAAAAGGAGAGTTGGGACCAAACTAAATCAAATAGTTCATACTCAAGAGGGTAACGTAATCGCAACTTCAATTATCCACCGCAAACTTCAATTTGTGATCCACTGTTAAAAGCAGTATAGGATCAAGACACCATCTGATAGCTAACAAGCGATCGGCATCACTCATTTTCCCAGACACTGCATCAACGACAACAAACACCGAGGCCTAGTTGACCGGAACAATTCAATCAAGCAGGCAACATCATCCCTACCTCCTTCCACCAATACAACTTCGATTGATTATCCTCCCTTCCGGTCGGCTCAAGATTATGTCCAATAAACAACAACCATTCAACATCAATCCTTTTCCTCAGTACTAGGATTGGTTTACCAATAGAGCTACTTGAATAAGTTCATTGACCAAGGCAGCATCATCTCCACCTAATTTCACCATCCCACAATTTTGACTGATCATTCCTCCCTTTGAACCACTATTGATTTGACAACTCCATTCTGTAGAACAGAGAAGATTTGCATCAATTCCTTTCTCAGGCAAAATTTCTTGATGCCGCGTCAAAGAATGAGAAACCTTCTCGGAGCCACCGGCGGATACCCAAGCTTGCCTTTCCATGTTAACCTGTTCCAGTTGTTCCAACAGACGTTTGATCCCGGACTCCAGGTCAGCCTCCACGGCATCAGCTTTTGAGGAAGCTTTAGTAGAAACGATCCTCCTACAAGCAACCATCTGATCATCCAACTGGGCTTCAAGTTTTCGTACCTGAAACAGTTAATATGCAACCAATACTTACACATCACCGACTAAAAGTTTATAAGGGAAGACAATGACTTAACAGGCCTATCTCCGTCTTCAAGCTTGCAACCTATCTAACGGTCAGATGACATTCACCACCAAAGATCCCATTCGTTTTTTCCTATGGCCCCCTCATCTGCTAAAAACTTAAATTCATCAACTGGAGTTCTCAATCCCGGCATAAAGGACTGAGACAATGTACGGGGCATATAGAGGCGACTTCAACTGTTTGACTAGCTTCCATAGTCACAATCCACAAGCTCCGTACCGCAAACATCAATATCAAACATCAAGCTTTAATCTAATTTATCGGGTACAAGCAATATGCGGACCGAAATCTTCTAACTTAAACCTGATCGAGTCAGATCAAAGATCATCATCCACCCGCCCCCCCCCCCCCCCCCCCCCCACCTATAAAAACAATCGCAGAAGAAGGCTCACAACCTCCAATCTAAGCCCCTCTATAACCAAAAGGAGAAAAACACAATTAAAAACCATCCCTTCACAATCAACGAAGGGTGATGATTTCGAGGGAATTGAGCTGGTGAGTAACTGAACCAAGGAGAAGCAACTGCAGATGGGTGTTTGAATGTTTAATGTAGGTCCGGTCGGGTTAGGAGGGCTTGTGTTCGGGTCTGGCATAGCCCAACGTGTTAGCGTTATATTAGCCGGAGTATAGCCAGGAGAGTTAGTTAGCTTTCCGGTAGATAAAGAAAGAGGGGGACGATGGTACATTAGTGGGGTGGATGTGGATGAACTGAGCCTGGCTTGGGCCGTCGGGGGTGCGGGTGCGTGCGCGTGTGCTGTGTGGTGAACTGTAGTGTGGTTTGGTGAAGTGTTAATAGAAATGGAGTTGTTGGTGTTGGTGCTGTGAGTGTTGTGATTGGTTGTAGGATTCGTGATTACCACGGATCAAGGGTATCAGAGCACCGATCTTGCAACAAAGGACGGAGACGAGGTATGGCGAGTTAAAAAGGGACCAGGAAGCTATAAGTTCGGTGATGAATGAGATGATGTAGCGGATGGAGTTGATTACTACGCAGATGAAGGAGATGCAAGCACAGACGACGTCTCAACTGAAGGGGATGTAAACCCAGATTTCGGAACTGGACAAACAATGGGATTCAGGGTCTTTAGTGTTAGAAAAAGGAACCCCGGAGCGGCCAATTGTTAGGGAGGTTGAAGTGAATAGCAGGGGACCTGTTTCATTTGTTATATCCAAGATATAATTCCCAGATTTCGATGGCACTAATTTGGAGGACTGGCTGTATAAGTGCCAGCGTTATTTTGAACTTGAGAATGTTCCAGAAGAGAAGAAGGTCAAACTGGTGTCATTGTACATGTACGGGGGAGTATTACAGTGGCATTTCACCTACATCAGGAATATGAGTCCTGGTTTGCCTTTGAGTTGGGAGGGCTCTTAATAGACGGTTTGGTGCGGAAGTGTTTGAAGACCCCATGGGCAAAATGAAGAACCTGAAACAAGAAGGAAAATTGGACAATTTGTATGCTTATAGAACGGAGTTTGACGCCTGTTTGAGACGTGTTCTAGAGAAGATTGATTTACCTATGCAGTTCCAAAAGAGTCTTTTCATCAATGGGTTGAAAGAAGAGTATAGAAGCACCCTGTGGCTGTTAAGATCTGTGGATCTACTTAGTGCTCAGGCTAATGCACGAATACTGAGCCAAGATGTGCCAATAGCAGAGTTGGGGTGGGAACTAGGCCCTTGAGATTTATGAGTAGAGTTGCAGCAAGGGAAGTTGACTTGAGGGGTGATGCTGCAGTCTCACCTAGTGGAAGGAGTGCGAAGAGTGCAACCCCTACTGTAAGATCGAATAGAAGTAGGGATAACAGGGGGTTCTTTGCTATGTGGGACAACTGAAACTTATCTAATGGGAGGAGGCATTTGAGTCAAGAGGAGATAGAGGAGAGGAGGCTCAAGGGACTGTGTTTTGGATGTGATGAACCCTTCACTAGATCCCATAGGTGTACCAAGCGACGGTTCTTTTCTTTGATTGTGGAAGATATGCAAGGGGAAGGAGAAGCATACTTTACAGGAGAAGGACTTTCGGATAAACCAAATGACAATGGAAATGAGGATATTACGGTGACTATGCATGCTATGAGAGGAGAGGAGGGGGGTATGGGAGTACAAACTATGAAGGTGGAAGGAAAATTCAGAAAGAAGTGCCTCAATATCATGATTGACTCAGGGAATACCCACAACTTCCTTGATTTAGGAGTGGTCAAGGGAATGAATCTAGCTGCGGTACCTATAACCCCTGTTAGAGTAATGGTGGTTGATGGGAGGAGCATATATTGTACTGCCATGTTGAAGCAGTTTAAATGGGTAATGCAAGGACATGAGTTTGTTGCAGATTTCTATCTGATTGCTTTGGGAAGGTGTGAGATGGTTCTAGGGATGAAGTGGTTGGCTGAACAAGGCGGCATTACTTGGAATTTTCAAGATGCAATGATGAAATTTCACTGGAAATAGACAATAGTTCAATTGGTTGGCAATCGAAGGACAACTAGTAGTAAATTGTTGCAATTAACAGTTAAGGAGGGCAAGACTAATGAGAAGATGGCCCCAGCCTTCATCTGTTGTTGGGTGGAAGTAGGATCTAATGGACTAACCAAGTCACAGCTACATTGTAGTTCCACTAAAGCATATGGTGAGGATTTGGACTTGAAGGAAGTGCTGGCTGCTTTTGATGACATTTTTCAGGAGCCTAAAGGGTTGCCACCTTTCAGAGGCCTTGATCATGTCATTCAGC
Source organism: Melastoma candidum (assembly GCA_023653495.1). Classification (NCBI taxonomy): domain Eukaryota; kingdom Viridiplantae; phylum Streptophyta; class Magnoliopsida; order Myrtales; family Melastomataceae; genus Melastoma; species Melastoma candidum. Next base: position 2,127,511 of record CM042887.1, read on the forward strand.
TGAAAGGAGTACATGGAGTTAATGTGAGACCTTACAGATACTCTGCAGCTCAAAAGGATGTGATTGAAAAGATGATATAAGATCTACTGAATGCTGGAGTTATTCAACCTAGCATAAGTGCCTTCTCATCACCAATTGTTTTAGTAAAGAAGAAGGATGTGACTTGCAGGATGTGTGTGGATTATAGGGAGCTGAATACTCACACCGTGAAGGACAAGTACCCGATTCCAATTATTGAAGAGTTATTGGATGAGTTATTTGGAGCTACAATCTTCTCAAAGATTGATTTGCGGGCAGATTACCATCAGATTAGGATGGCTCCCAAGGATGTGCATAAAACTGCCTTTAGGACTCATGATGGACATTATGAGTTCCTAGTGATGCCATTTGGACTCACTAATGCTCCATCCACATTCCAGGGCCTTATGAATGCCATATTCCGGCCCTATCTCAGGAAATTCATTTTAATCTTTTTTACAAACATTCTGGTTTATAGTAAAACCAAGGTTGAGCATGCACAACATCTGCATTCTGCTTTGTCTGTGTTAAGAAGGCATACCCTGTTTGCAAAGAAGTCAAAATGTGCATTTGGGAGCTCGAGGGTGAAGTACTTAGGACATTTCATTAGTGCGGGAGGGGTTTCCACTGACTCAGCAAAGGTTCAAGCTATTCAGAAGTGGCCAATTCCTACATCAGTAAAGCAACTAAGGGGTTTTTTGGGCCAGAGTGGTTATTATAGATGGTTTATGAAAGGATATGGTGTCATCAGTGGACCCTTGACAGAATTGTTGAGGAAGGACGCTTTCCAGTGGACTAATGAGGCCCAGAGTTCTTTTGATCAGCTCAAGCAGTTGCTGAGTACTGCCCCAGTGCTAACACTTCCAGATTTGACTGAAGTCTTTGTAATGGAAACAGATGCGTGTGATGTGGGCATATGAGCTGTTTTGATGCAAAAGGAACACCCGATAGCTTATATCAGCAAGCATCTGGCCCAAAGGCATTATGGGTTGTCTGTTTATGAGAAGAAATATATTCAATAGTATATGCGGTGGGAATGTGGCATCACTACTTGACAGGTAGACACTTCATTATTAGAACTGATCATAAGAGTTTGAAATTTCTATTAGAGCGGCGATTACATACTGAGAGCCAATTCAAATGGTTAACTAAGCTCATGGGATATGATTATGAAATCATATATAAGAAAGGAAGAGAGAATACAGCTGCTGATGCACTTTCCCGCATACAAGGACCTGAATTGTTTGCTGTAATTGTTCAGGAGTATTCGCCTACCATATTGGATGAGATCAAGGAAAGTTGGAGAACTGATGCTAAGTGGGCTAACATGATAGAGGGGCTAAAGATGGGAACTCTGACTAATTCTAAATATCAATGGCGGCAAGGTTTACTGAAGAAGGGTTCCAAGATAGTGGTTGGGAATAGTCATGACTTGAAAGTGAAGATAATTCATCTCTTTCACAGTAGCTTGTTGGGAGGACATTCGGGAATGCTTGCTACCTGTAAGAGGATCACAAGTCTGTTCCTTTGGAAGGGTATTGAGAAGGAGGTGAGGCAGTTTATCCGTGTGAAGTTTGTTTGAGGTGTAAACATGACAATGCGGCTTCTCCAGGGTTATTGCAACCACTACCGATTCCTAATGGGTTATGGCAGGACATTTCGATGGATTTCATTGATGGCCTTCCTATATCTCAAGGTAAAGATAGCATTCTAGTAGTTGTTGACAGATTGAGCAAATATGGGCATTTTATGGCCTTGCATCATCCTTATTCTGCTAAAGGGGTAGCTCAAGTATTTCTAAATAACGTATTCAAGCTGCACGGTCTTCCAACTACTATAGTAAGCGATAGAGACTCTATTTTCCTAAGCAAGTTCCGGCAAGAGTTGATGATTCTACAAGGAGTGGAGCTTCATATGTCTATAGCTTATCACCCTCAGAGTGATGGACAGACGGAAGTGGTTAACAGTTGTTTGGAGACCTATTTAAGGTGCATGGTTGGAGATTGTCCTAGGGAGTGGTTGAGATGGCTGGCCTTAGCTGAATGGTGGTACTACAGTACCTACCACTCCTCCATTAAGATGAGTCCCTTTGAGGCCCTATACGGATATCCCCCACCAATTCACATTCCTTATGTACCTCATGATCAAGTAATTCCATCTATGGATAGGGAATTGAGAGATAAAGAGGATATGATTAAGGTTCTTCGGTTCCATTTGGAGGAATGAAATAGTTGGCTGACAAACATAGATCTGACAAGAAATTTGCTATTTGAGATCGGGTGTTTGTGAAACTCAGACCGTATAGACAGCATTCGGTGGTGCAAAGAAATTACCACAAACTATCTCCCCTGTTCTATGGACCTTACAAGGTTGTTGATAGGATTGGTAAGGTTGCATATAGATTGGAATTACCAGCTGGGTCGGCTATACACCATACCTTCCATGTTTCTAAGTTGAGGCGAAGTGTCTCTGATCTAACTCGGGTTTCCCATGAATTACCTGCTTTCTGTAAGACCCGAGACAGAAGACCTATTGCTTTCCTAGCTAGACGAATGGTTAAGAGAGGAAATAGAGATGTCACTAAGGTTTTGGTATAATGGCTGGGCGAGATGGAGGAGGACGCGACTTGGGAATTCCTCTTTGAGTTGGAAAAGAAGTACCCCGACTGTACACTTGAGGGCAAGTGTCTTTTACGGAGGGGCACTTGATGCGAGGGAATTGAGCTGGTGGGTAATTGAACCAAGGAGAAGCAACTGCAGATGGGTGTGAAGAGGACAGATACAGGAAGGAAGGGCAGGAAGGAAGATGGCGGGAAGAGAAGGAGTCATTAGGGTGTTTGAATGTTTACAATAAGTTGGGTTGGCTTAGGAGGGCTTGTGTTCGGGTCTGGCCCAGCCCAACGTGTTAGCGTTATAATAGCCGGAGTGTAGCCGGGAGAGTTAGTTAGCTTTCCGACAAATAAAGAAAGAGGGGGACGATGGTCTAGTAGTGGGACAGATGTGGATGAACTGAGCCTGGCTTGGGCTGGCGGGGGTGTGGGTGCGTGCGCGTGTGCTGTGTGGTGAACTGTAGTGTGGTTTGGTGAAGTGTTAATAGAAATGGAGTTAGTGGTGGAGTTGTTGGTGTTGGTGTTGTGAGTGTTGTGATTGGTCGTAGGATTCGTGATTACCACGGATCAGGTGACAAGAAAATCACTAGTCACGTGTCAAGAAACAAAAGAAATAGAAAAAAAAGGACCTGGTTCCGGAGAGCGTCCCAGGAGGTCGTCGCCTCCACGGCGATCTCGACTAGGCCAACCAATCAACCATGAGAGGCTTCACCAATACGAGAACTGGCTGGCCTTCGAGAGCCTCCCGATCCTTCCGGAAGCTTCTGATGCAAGTATCCGGTCGAGGCGGTGGCAACAGAAAAACCAATCCGACAGATCAACTCGACCGGCACCTTGGTAGCTGCCATGTTTCCACGCTTAACCATCTTCTGTTGCAAGCCAATTGTTGAGGGAATGCAGTAGAACTGTCCTGCACAGGTGGCACAAATCTTGTGAGTTTGGAAACATGAAACGTGGGGTGACCTGAGTGTATCCCGATAACTCCAATCCGAAAGCCACAGCCCCTTATTCTGTCCAACACCTTGTAAGGACCGAAATAAAGAGGAGATACCTTGTGAGGAGGACCACCTTACACCATGATTTGTTTGTAAGGCTGAAGCTTAACATCACGAAATCACCAATTTGAAACTCCCGGTCAGTCCTCCGTTATTAGCCATCTAAACCATCCGATGTTAAGCTCTATGAAGGTGAAAAAGTACTCGCTCGGCTCCCTGTCCACAGCCTTATTGGAAGAAGTTCTCGGAATGTAAGATAGGTGGATCGGCGGAGCATAACCATATTGAGCTTCAAAAGGAGTTATCTGAATAGAGTATGGAAATTGGTGTTGTACCATCCCTCAGCCAATGCTAACCACTTACACCAATCTGTTGGACAATCAGATATCATACACTGCAAGTAGGTTTCAAGGCAGCGATTAACTACCTCCGTTTGCTCATATGTTTGTGGGTGGTAAGCTGTAGAAAGATGCAACTCTACCCCTTAGAGCTTAAAAAGAGCTCGTCGGAAGTCACTCAGAAAGATAGCGTTGTGGTCGCTTACTATAACATTTGGTAACCCATGTAACTTAAAGACATGGATACGGAATGCCTTTGCCACCATAGCAGCTGAAAAAGGTGGCGTGACGCTGTGAAATGAGCATACTTACTAAGTCTACGAATCACCATCACGATGACTTCCTTACCTTGAGACTTTTGCAAGCCGGTGATAAAATCCATGTTGATATCAGTCCAAACTCATGTCGGAATGGTGGCGGCTGCAGCAGTCCAGGAGATACAGCTGGATCATATTTACAACGCTGGCACACTTTACATTCTCTGATGTAAGTCATGACATCTCTTTTCAACCCGTTCCTGACACAAAAGTTAGAAAGTCTCTTAGTGGTTGCACGCACTCCTGAGTGTCCACCTGAAGATGATCACTCGGATTAAGGTCTGACGTAACTCTCCCACATCTCCAACAAGTAATCAATCAACCAAACAATAAAATTCCATCTCTACTGCAGTTGTTCTACCAAACAAACGCCACACTAAGAACGGGCTTCTAAATTAAGCCCACTCCCTCAAAATAAGCCCGGCACATTGGAAATCAGGCCCAGATAACGGGACGATTTATCCTCCACCCTTTGTCCCGTCGCATCTCCCTCCTCTTCCTCAATCTGGGCCGCAGAACAAAAACCCTAAGACAGCCTAACATAAACCACTCCCCCAGAGGGCGGCGGGATTACTTCATCGGTCGTCCATCGGCGCGTAGTTTCCCGAACGGACCGTCGCCGGTACTCCCTAGGGTTTTTGGATTTGAATGATATGAATTGACGTTTGAGTTTCTGTCATTAGGATTTGTCTGATCGTTTTTTGTGCGCGAACGAATGATGAGGTGAATTATATATATGTGCACAGGAAGGAAGTGTGTTTTTGTGGGCAGTCATGGCGGCGGAAGGGGAGCCGGTGGAGATGAATTACATACCAGAGGTGATATTGAAGAAGAGGAAGAGCAGCGAAGAGATGGCTCTCCGTAGGAAAGCGCAGTTGGAGTTGAGGCAGAAGAGGAACAAGCTGTCCAAGGCCAATGACTTCAAGACGCCCGAGCAGTTCATCAGGGAGTATAGGGACAAGGTTTTTTACTTGCTTCGTTTCCTTTTCCTCAATGTCTCTTTTCCGTAGCTTCTGATGTTCTTTTAATGAGTTTTCTTGAATATATAAGTGCAGATTTTTCATTGTTGTTCGTGGAGATGTGGCTATTAGATTTTAGGATTGTTTGGAATGTTGCCTGTTGACGTTGTCAAGGATTGTATTTCTGTTCATAGAGCGATTGTTCTTTCTGGTTTGTCATTTTTTAATCGTGTTACAACTTCAGGAAATTGATCTCGTCAGAATGAAGCACAGAGTTAAAAGATCCAAGCCCAACTTGTCGAGTTTAGACTCGAGACTGATCTTCGTTGTTCGCATTCAAGGGTGAGCAGAGCACGAATGCATGGTATTTTGTTTTATAAAAAACAACAATGTTTGGTTTATTTTGTGTCTCTATTTTTAGGAAAAATGACATGCATCCAAAGACAGTGAAACTTTTAAACAAGTTGAGGCTAAGAAGAGTATTTACTGGGACATTCTTGAGGGTGAATGAAGGAGTCATGGAGATGCTAAAGAAGGTGGAGCCCTACGTCACTTATGGGTACGTGTATCTTGTTACATAAGCCAGTGTAATGGTGTGAACTCTAGCCATAAATATCCATAGGAATTCTGGAATGTTTTCACAATGGTGTCAAACCATGCATCTTTCATGACTTCCTGCAAAGTCAGTTTTATTTGACATGGAGTGGATATTATTAGTTGGAGCCCCCTCGACTTATGATGGTTGTTTGAATTTTAAGGTATCCCAATCTGAACAATGTGAGGGAACTAATCTTGAAGAAGGGTTTTGCCCGGATCGAGGGAGAAAGAGTTCCTCTAACAGACAATACCATTATCGAACAGGTATTTGATTTTGGCCGCGGGACTCCTTTATTTTTCATGTATCGTCCCAATCATTCAACTTCTTAATATCTCATCCACGTCTTTCGGCAGCAACTGGGGAAACTTGGCATAGTGTGCCTGGAGGATATGGTACACGAGATAGCCAATGTGGGTCCTCATTTTAAGGAAGTTGCTAGTTTCTTGTGGCCTTTTAACCTGAACAAGCCAGCAGGAGGGATTCGGAGGACCAAGCTAACTTACAAGGACGGTGGGGAAACGGGGGACCGAGGGGAGCAGATCAACGAATTAATCAGCAAGATGAACTAGTCGAGATAAACGGAACCACATCTAGGCCGTTTAGTGCTAGTGTTTGTTACCTCTGAGAAGACCTCCCATGTAATTTTGCCGTGTATCTCTTCTCTTCTATTGAGTTATCTTTGAGGCATCGAGGATGTTGTCATGTGTTTTTGTCTTAATAATCTAATCGTTCTTCGTTATTATCGGTTTTAACGCAACATGAACAACCGCCGTGTCATGCTCCGACGCCGGCGGTGGTGATGGACGATCCCAATCCCGACCCTTGGGTGCCCCTGGACAAGCTCTCTCAGTTCCTCTTCTGCCTTCTCCTCACCTTCCTCTTCTCCGCAGCTGCCCACCGATACCCATCCCCATTCCTCTGCTGACGGTCCGTCCTCATCGGTTTCGTCGCCTCCCTCAGTGGCGCTGCCAAGTATGCCGTCTACCACCTCTGCATCTTTCCATCTTCCGCAGCATCTGCCAGGGACCATAGCCAACCTCCTCGGCGTCCTCATCTCCGCCTCTCTTACTCTCCCTCTTTGAGCCTAGGGCTAGTCGGCCCGATGTCGACTCCAAGCCCCATCCCGCCCCGAATGCATTCATCTATTGTTTGAGACACTGTATCAGCCTCGGTTTTGCTATTTGAATTGGATCGGTTTCATTTATCACCGATGGCCAGTTATACAACATCTTTTGTGATGTGGTAAATACAAATCGTCAAGGCCTTCTTCTTCTGTGCTCCTCGCTGCTGTTGTCATCGGGCAACCTGACAGCAGTGTAGGTAGCTGCCCCGATGAGTGCGCCGATAACAGGGGCCTTGAGGTAGACCCAAATAGCGTGTAGTTTCCCGCTGCTATTGCAGGCCCCGGTGTCCTCATTGGGTTCATGGAGGCCCCCGTAATTGGCCTACGCGATGTAAGAATAGGATGCCTAACATGCTCATATTTCAACATCGGATATGATTCGAGGATAGTGTTTGAGCATACCCTGCGATTAGTATGTTGAGTGTCATGGCGGCTCCAACGGCAATCCCAGAGAGGTCTCCCACCTGGTATTTGCTAAAGATGTGATTTTGCTACTTCAAAAGAGACCGAGTGTTAAACTACCAGTGTGCTCGGGTAGTCTTACTGCTCTGGTGTCGTGGCCATAGCTGTAACGACGGACATGAGGCTGAAGCTGATAATGAGCTCCAGAGCGAACGTCTGATACTAGTTGTTTGTTAAAGGGGCAGTCACACCTCCTCCCATTGTCGGGTAGAATGTCCCTTCCAGAACAAATGCCGCACATAGTGATGCTGTCAACTGTGCAGAGATGTACGGACCGGACCGATCTGGATTCCAATAAAATGTGCCCTTAGTTGAGCAAGTTATACAGAATCTGCAAGAATGTTTGATCATATCTTTTGCCGATGTGTCTCCGTTACGTGCATCCACAGGAAAGAGTTTTTACGCAGCGAATGAAATGTGACGGGCAGGTTGAGGTGAGCCCCTGATATGTGTCCTGTTGCGAGGATCACCTCCATGACTACGAGTCCAGTTGATGCAGCGGGACCTAGCAATGTCTCGGCACCTTTACTCTTCTGGTTAATGATCAGCGTTGCTGCTGCTGCAAAAATGAGCATGTAAGTCCCAATGAACTCGTTCCCATCTTTCTTTAGTAGAGTATTGTAGCAATGACTGGAACCAGCCAGATCCAGATGGGCACCCTTCCTATGTGTTACTTGTACATTCGCCAACTCGAGAACAGGGCAGCCCCTCGTGTCACCAGACCCGAACGAGCCAACGTGATGCATGCCTCATCCCGTGTTCCTGTTTGGTAGAGGTTCTGTGGCTTCAGACTAGTGGGTTTGGAGGTATTTAAGCTTAAAGGACTGAGGCACGTCGGGGGACATGATCCAAATTCGGGCAGAAGGTTCCATGTACAAAGAATATGAAGCCGCTTTGTTCAGCAATGTCCAATACAACGGTTGCATCACATTGCAAACGCCCAGTCTATGTACACGCCATGTTTGTGCAGACTACTTGTTCTTCCGTTAGTCACTTTAACGAGTCATTAGCCATAGCCAAATCCGGAAGCCATGCCCCTAAACAAAAAGCAAACTGCCCTGCCTATGCCAACCTGCAAATTCACTCCTTGCTACTCCATTCTCAAGCGTGGGCAATAGAATTCAGCGTTACATTTCGGCAACGGTAGGTTTTACTTGTACAAGAGGTTTTACAGTAGACCACACTATTCATGTCAATGAAGAATCATAAAGCCCTACCCTAAAGGGAAAAAGAAACGGTAGGGCAGGACAAGTTCATGGTCATCTTACAAGGTTCATATTTTTCTAGAATTCACATCCCTGTTGATTTTGAATTCCTGTTCACCACTGGATGGAATCCAATCACCACCTTGGGATAGAATGGCATATTTGAACGGCAACTTTTAACGATGCCTGATGCATGGCCTGGCAGATTTGGCCGACCATGGACTGAGCCTGATGAACTGTTCTGCAGAAATATAGTGATAACACAATAGATTTAACAAGAACCACTAAGAACCTCGTTTTTTTCAAGCCATTGTCATGAATAGATGCGGACCCAGAAACACTACCTTGCAGACCCACAGAGGAAGCAGCCAGTTCCAATAACACGTCTAACATTTGGCAATTCTCAACAAAGGGAACAGCTAAAGGTTCAGCTAATGCAATTGAATGGCCTAGAAAATATGTTCCTCTAGTAGAGAAGAACGAGCTAAGTCTTTTGCATTCATGTTTCTTAAGCAATTTTACGAAGCACTACGAACAACTTCAACCATAATCCATCATCGATGATTAATTAGTATGCATCCACAAAGCACGTCTGTATATTCACAGCATCCGCTAATTAGTTTCCAGGCCATAAATTATGCCGACTGAATGTGAACCAACGTTTCAAAATTCAAATTCAAATAACTACCAGCAAAGGCGTATCTACAACAGCAGAAGATCACAACTTACAAAACCCGGACACACATACAAACACCGGATCCAGCATCATACTGTCAGACAATCTTGCTTCCGATGCCTGTTTCTCGTGCACTTATCCCACAACCTAATGTGCATGCAGTCCGTTCTCGACACCTAAGCCGTACAGTATGCCGGCATACTTCTCTAGCGACCCGCTAAAGAAATTTTCCTTCAACTTCCTAAATGTGCACGAAGTAAGCAAACTATCCGACCCGGCCTGATGGCAGATCCCGACTCTCTCAACATCCAACAACTCCGCAAGCTTGTTAAGCCCACCATGAAGACTATTGCAGAACTTCATCAGGTGCTTTATGTCATAGAGCATGGGGAAGTACAAGTTGATAAGCTTGAAGAACTCCACTTGTGAATCCGGCAGATTCTGACAAGTCAGCAACTTAATCAAGTACCCAAAGTCGTAACCGCTGTGGAAGGTCACCCAGTGGACACTATCATTCAACACAATCCCGGATGACATCAGCAGCTCACCAAATCGCATAGCATCGACGCCCCGCCCATTGTATTCCCTGAAGTTGATCCCACTCTGCTTCAAAAGCTCGATAGAATCGTGGGCGTACACGTCCTCGTCCAAGTCGAATTCACGGAAATTGAATTGCCAAATGCAATACTTATCTGTCCCACAGGTGGGCAAATTCCCCTTCTCATCCGAGAAGGTGAGACCAAGCTGAATCAACTTTAGCAAATTAACGTTCTCTTTCAGCGTCTGATAATGGTACTCATTCAAGCTCTTGAAATTACCAACAGGACGGAGAACAACACCAGGGAACTCCGTGTCCATCGCAATGTAAGGGTAGTCATCGACGATTTCACGAATCAGAGCAAACTCCTCCTCTAAATTATCGTTCCAGATGTCCCTTATAAGGATCCCATCGCTCTTCGGCAGTAGAGACATCCCTCGAAGGCATAAATACAACAAATCACCGCAGCCGGTGCACAACAATCCGACCTTTCCTCGCAACCTCAAAGTCAGACACCCAAAACAATAAATCCACCAACTCCGGCCCGGGATCTGCAATCAATTCACAAGGGCCCGAAAAATATCAGCGATGAATAGTGAAACCTAAATCCCGACCCCCCGCCCCAAAAACATCCAATCGACAAAGAATAAACAAAACCCAGAATAGACCACCCAATAATAAGGAACTGGGTATCAAACGCACCTCGAAATCGTCAAAAAAGTTGAGATCTTTGGAGCTTCGAAAATCGGAACATAAGGTTGGGGGGGGGGGGGGGTGGAGAGATAACGAATGGGTGGCGATTGGGTTGGAAATTTATGTTGTCCGAGAGCGAGGAGACATTAAAGAAACCTCAAAAGGGGGGAGGGCAAAGGCGGTTGTGGGTTTCGTTTTTCTTGTGAGATGGACATTTGACAAATTTGGTGGGAGGAGAAATCCAAGATTTGGGATTCGTTGTTTCTTTTCTTTGACCATTTTCGTTGCCTTGGTGAAAATGGTAATGTCTGTTTTTCTTGTTGCTTCAATTCAACAACCCAAAATCAAAATCTCATCCCACACTTACTACTAATTCCATCATCAAGCCAACAAGGCCTCAAATTCCAATGATTCTCTGCCTTCATTTCCAGCAATTCCCATGTTTTCTTGTTCGGAAAAAGATAAGAAATGCGAACAATTCCGGGCCTTTCGACCCGTTTTGGGCCCTGTACACAAACCCCCCCGTAATTTGATTTCATTCATTAGACGAATGATTAGGGTGTGTTTGGTGAAAACAAAGAAGGTAACAAAAACCGTGGCAATCGTGTGGTGTTCTCCACACGAAAGAAGGAAGAAAAATTGACACGAAAAAAAAAAAGAAATGAGAGAAGAATGGAAATGACGTGTAATTTGTAGATCATTACAGCTCGTAAATGGGTTGAGCATCTAGCTCGACATAATGTTCTAGAGGTTTCGGCTGCTAGATCGAGTAATTGCTTCGAGCTTTGTTTCTCGTTGGTGAACAAAATAATTTATCACAAATTTAAAAAATCATCGTATTATATTATATATTTTTATTTTTAACCTTCGCTGAATCGAATTATGATATTATTATTATAAAGCTGTCGATACTAACTGTCTTAAAAATTTAAATTATTAGACGAAAGCACGACACCGTGTATATTTTCATTTTCATGAAAAAGTCGACGAAGTACTGTAGTAATCTAAAAGATGATTTCTTTTTTAAGTAATACTTCTTAAAATTTTAAGGAGGAACGTGGTAAAACTTTAATTTTCTTCCCCAAACCAAAAACATATGGAAGCGCAGTCATCCGAGGTTTTAAAGAAGAGCAGCTACCCGGAGGACAGCCTCCCCGCGTAGGCCAATCCGATCTCACAATATTGCGCCATTGGCGAAAATCCAGATTGAGTGCCCTTGTTTTTTGCTGCATGCCGTGAGCTTTGCCTCGATACCCACAAACTGGTTTGCACTTTCCGTATCAAAAGCTTTCGTCTTTTTCATTAATTTCTTCACACTCCCACGCCCTTCCCCTTGCCCTTTCGAGTTCTCAGCGTTGATCGTGTATGCGCGCGGTTTAGCTAAGGATTCTGGGTTTCTGACATTCAGACAGTTGCGAACCCAGTTTCCTTTTCGTTTGGGGGGAGGGGGGGGGGGCGTGGTTAGAGATGGACTCTTCTGCTTCGGCTGATTTCTCTCCCGACCTGGAGATATTGAGGGTTGGGAATGTGCTTCTGAAGGATCCTCCGAGCTCGGCGGAGGAGATGCTCCAACTTCTGGATGTATGTGCTTACTCGGGTCGATGTTTTCTCTGTTGGGTCTTGGCGTGAGGTGTTGAATTTTGGGTCTTGTGAGTTCCAACTACCTGTTTTTGCGAATCTCGCCAAGTGTGCTGACACTTCCTTCATCTAGCAGCACACTTCATGTGGCGGTGTCACATTTCATGTGTTTCGAGTGCCTGATGGTTGTCATGGAAAATGTCCACTGTGATTGCAAACTTTACACTTTTCGTAGGCCAAGGGCTATGCATACTTCCCTCTTTCAAGATATGAGAATTTCATATTCGTGATGCCTATTAAAGGTTTCTGAAGTATGTTGTCCTTGTTTTCTCCCTAAATCTGGCTTGCTTGCTCATTTGTAAATGTTGTTGAACCAGATTGCCGAGGATGCACTGTCCACTATGGAGCAAACTCTTCCCGATTCTCGAAAGCACGAGCTTCTTCCAGTCATGAAGGCTCTCATAACTGATAATCTCCTAAAGAGCAAGAATGAGGAGATCAGTGCTTCAGCGGCCTCCTGTCTTGCTGAGTTGATGAGAATTGCTGCTCCAGAAGCTCCATACGAAGACGATATCATGGAGGTGGGTGTAAATAACTTGAATCTATTCTACTACATCTTCAGTTCTGCTAAATTTCTAGTGTGATATGGTTATTGTTTTGTTTCCTGTCAATCATTCCACAGGACATCTTTCTACTGATGGCTGGGACTTTCACCAAGTTGTCCCAACCCTCTGGTCGCTGCTATGAGAAGGCAGCTACCACTCTTTACACTGTAGCCAGGGTTAAGGCGTGCCTGTTAATGCTTGACCTTGAGTTGTATGGAATACTAGTGGATGTGTTCAATAACTTTTTGTCAGTGATTGAGTGAGCAAGAAGGACCCAATTTTTATTAATCTTTTCCTGTTATCTTATGCTATCGTTGTTATTGACCATTTGCTTCGGGAAATTTTTTGTGAAGGATAAACAACACGGACGGGATTTCTTGGTCCATTGAGGCTATAATTACAGATGTACTGGAGGAAGGGAACGGGATGCATCCAACAGTCCTCAGGCCCCTTTTGTCATGCCTGAAGAAAGGGAAAAAGGTAATTTTGTTTGATTCTTCTCTCCTCCATCTGCTTTGAGAATTCATTTCCTTTGTTATAATCTGATTACTGATGTATCTCAGAGAATGGCTCCCATTGCTGCTGCAATGATAGAGAGAATCCTTAGAAATTGTGCAGGAACCATGCAGCCTCTCCTGAAGGAAGCTGTACAATTGGATGGATCATCTATGGATAGTTTTTCTTCCGTGGTTGCTTCTATCTGTTGTGGCAAATTAACCTGCCCTGGCCCTGCCCATTCAAACGGGGCATCAGGCACCGAGGTAAATTTCGCGTGTCCATCTATAAATTTGCAATCTGAGCCACCTTGTGATGTATATTGACAGATTGATTGAAATATTTGAGACAGTATAGAAGCTGTTGGTTATCGGATCTGCATATTGATGCCTTATAAAACTCATTATTGCCATGATCTTATTGAGTCGACAAACTTGTGAATCAAACATCAGTGCTGCTTCTAAGGGCTGCACCTGTTACTTAAAATACGCGCATAATTGACAAAGTATAATGTAGACAATTGTAAGACAAGTGCTGTTCTTGTCTCTACGCTTCGGTATCTTTTAGAAGTTGTGGTCGCTAAGCGATACTATGAACCTCATATGCTTCAGGGGGATGCAGTGTTTGTCAGGTGTCCTGATTACTCGAAGTCTATCCAAGCTGATGCAGAAGAGGTTAGCGTAAAGGACAGTGCCTGTATAGATGATAAGAGAATGGACCACACTGGCGCTTCCACAGGCTCAACTAAATTCGAAATGGAGCTTTGTGCTCTTCCAAAGAAAAGATCTCGGAAGCCCAATGCTTTGATACTTCCAGAGGAAGGCTATGACCCGGCTGGGACAGGATTAACCGAAGACACTCCCAAACCCAAGCACAGGAGAAGGACCATGGCTGGAGCTGCTTCGGCAACCCTGATGGAGAAATCTGTTGGGGAACATTCCCCACAGATAGCCAGCAAAAGTTTGGGAATGTCTGCCCCGGAATTGAAGATGTCTTTAGAGTGCCATACCCAAGGTGGTGGTTTAAAGAAAGCTGGAGATATTAATGATCCAACCCCTTTACATGCTTTCCAGGGCAAAGGCAACCTGAAGATAAGACTACTAAAATCTCCAAGGAAAAGGAGAAAGCAGCAGCTTATGGATTTGCCAATGGCTAATGCTTCCACTCCCGGGCCAGACAGGGATACAATAGTGCCCAACAACGTGCAGCCACCCGGGAATGAATTGGTTGGCCAAAGGATCAAAGTCTGGTGGCCAAAGGACATGACGTGAGTTTTCTGGTTGCCTTATTATGGCTTGCAATTTGGGCTGGCTCCTTTCCATTACTTGCACTCATTTTTTTTTATGCAACTGGTGCTTGTAGATAGTTATTTTGTAATCCTTTCTGTTTCTCCTTTACCATAGGTTCTACCAAGGAGTTGTCCATTCCTTTGATCCAATTAAGAAGAAACACAGGGTAAGAAGACCGGGATAGAAATATTGCTCTTATCACATTCACCATGGGAACCTTGCGATTGCACTGGGGGTGGCCCCTCTTGGGTAACAAGTTAACATCTCGTAAAATTGCAGGTGCTTTACACCGACGGGGAGGAGGAGCTGCTTAACCTTAGGAGGCAGCGGTGGGAGCTCATCAGGGACCGCCGGTCTCGTGATAAACTAAAGGCTAATGTTCCCAAAGTTGACTCACCTCTTCTGTAAGTAATTGCTGCTTCCGTGACATTATGTCATATTTACACAAGTATTTGATTTGATAGCAGTAGTAGTATGCATATGTTGCTTATGCTTCTTCATAGCATGTGGCTGTTGTTGCTCGTAGCTGATGAAAATCTTTAACCCGGTAACCCCGACATTACCAGGCCTGGAACATCAGGAGCGCCCAAAACAAACGCAGCTGCATCCGATGACTCCAGTGAGGATACCGTCTCGGATGACAACATCTACGAGGTAAGAATGAGACCTCGGGACAAACATCGTCTGCTGGATGCAGTCTCGGGTTCAGAGTCGAGCGAGACAACCCTGGATGATGGGGCTGTCCAACCTCGTCCAAGATCCAGAGTCAGCGATGTGAGAGTATGAGCACAGATAGTTTAACGACACGGGTACTAACGACATTCCCTTCTTTCCTGATCTTGTGGCTTACTATCGGTTGGTTTTAGTTAGTGTAAACGCCGCTGAGTAGTTTAGATTCGGTTCCAGGCATCCTTGCAAACTGTAGAGAAAGTTCTTTTCTTGGTCATGATGTACATGTGTGATCATTTGCTACCCAAATCCTCCGCCCTCCTCCAACCACAGCTCCCCATCTCTTACCTTGTCCCTTCCAGACTAGACTCTCACCAGAAACCTATATTGCTCAATAATCACTCCACTTCTTCCACGGCCTTGTGGGAGACCTCTTAGCTTCTGATTAATATTGGGTTGGTAGATTCCTGCTGTGGAGTATTGATTTTTCAAAAGTCCTTGACAGTGAGAGGGAGCTCCACTCCGTCTCTCCTGGAATGTGTCTTAGACTGAGGCTTGCATCTAGAAGGGTCTCTTCCCAATTTCTCCCCAACCAAAGACATAACCTCTAGTTTGGTGGATAGTCTTGTGGTTTTAGTTTTAGTTTTCTGTTTCTCCCCTTCCTGTCTTTATCACTGGGGGTTTACCAAGCTTAAGTAGTCAACCCCCTTGTTCTAGCTTTTGCGTAATCTGTCCTAGTATCAGTACTACCGCGACATGTACCCGGCCGTTCCTTAACCTTCCCCGTCGTGGGCTGCCGACCAAGGCTTACGTGGGATGGGCTTAACACTGCCTCTCTGCACTCCCCGAACCGCATCGAACCTCATCTTGGTCTGCGTAGGCAGATGTTGGGAGCTTCACATGAAAGTTACATTGGGGTGTATGTAGGTCAGGTCGATGGGATTATCTCGTAGTAGCCTGGGAGGGCGTTCGGTCCGCCATTGTTGTCTCTGTGTACTTGTTCTTTCCAGAATTCGCGTGGTAGGTGAAGTTGGTAATTTAAAAGATGGTCAAATTATTAATTCTACCTTAAAGTTTGGTCGTTTTTTCGATCTATTTTAAACTTTTTAAAATATTATCACACGTCAGTTTAGAATAAAAAGAAAAAAACGATCAAATTTTGTGATAGAATTGCCTTAAAAGAATAATGGAAATATAATATTATTTAGTTGCTTGCCATCGACCCTCTGTTATATAAGCAAACCCTACCACCCCTTTCGGACAAACCACCTTCTAACACAACGCCACTCCAAACACGCCAGAGGCACCAACACAACACGGCATGCCACTTCATGCGGCTTCGACTGGCTCCGGCCAGACCGTTTGCGTGACCGGGGCTGGAGGCTTCATCGCGTCCTGGATGGTCAAGCTCCTCCTCGAGAGGGGATACTCCGTCCGCGGCACAGTCAGGAACCCTGGTAATGTCATCCGTCCTTCGCTCCAGGTACGTCCAGTTGGGTTAGGCTGACAGGGAAAAGGGGTTGGGGGGACGTAATTGTGCAGATGACCCGAAGAATGCGCACCTGTGGGAGCTGGAGGGCGCGAGGGAGAGGCTGAACCTTTGCCTTGCCGATCTGATGGATTACGGGAGCCTGAAGGATGCCATCCACGGCTGCCAGGGAGTGTTCCATACCGCCTCCCCGGTCACCGACGATCCCGTCAGTGCTCCCCCTCCCCTCCTTCCTTCTCATCTCTGCTATCTTCCATCCCAACACGCTCATACCTACCGAATCGTTCCTTCCCCTTCGTCATTTTATTCATTATTATCAGTTTTTCCATGTGTTTCTTGGTGGAGTAAAGGACATTTAGTTATGGCGTTACGAATTTTTATTTTGACGTGGAGAGCGAATCTTCAAAGGCACAAAAAATTTAAATTTACACCTATTAATTAAGAAATTTTATGAACCATAAATTATTTATGCAAACGTAAAATAAAATAAAGACTAATTCCACCTGACCCAACTCTTTGAAATTCAACCACAAAATATTTTTTGTCATATGTTTTTCTGGGGTTTCATTGAATTTTCATCTCTCATTTTCTCTAGTGCCCAAACTACAAACTGGAATGATGATTTATGATTATTGATAATATGATATTTGATATGTTATGCATCTTTTCTTATTAAACAGGAGGAGATGGTGGAGCCGGCGGTGAACGGGACTAGGAACGTGATGAGGGCAGCCGCGGAGGCAGGTGTCAGGCGAGTCGTGTTCACGTCTTCCATCGGGGCGGTCACCATGGACCCTAACAGGGGCCCAGATGTCGTTGTCGACGAGTCTTGCTGGAGCGACCTCGAGTTCTGCAAGAACACTAAGGTCTGATGTGTAGAAACCGGTCACACCTTCCCATATCACATGCATGCTTACCAAACTGTGGACTGACAAGTACTCGACACTCCGTCGCAAATGCAGAACTGGTACTGTTACGGGAAGGTCGCGGCAGAGCAGGCAGCATGGGAGGAGGCCAAGGAGAAAGGGGTCGATCTCGTCGTCATCAACCCCGTCCTTGTACTGGGACCCCTCCTTCAGACCCAGGTCAACGCTAGCATCCTCCACATCCTCAAGTACTTGACTGGATCGGCCAAGACCTATGCGAACTCCGTCCAGGCATACGTCCACGTCCGGGATGTGGCCCTCGCGCACATCCTCGTGTTTGAGACCCCCTCGGCCTCGGGACGGTACCTCTGCGGGGAGAGCGTGCTCCACCGCGGGGACGTCGTCGAGATCCTCACCAAGTTCTTCCCCGAGTACCCAATCCCGACCAAGTACGCCTCATTTCCTCTATTTTCCCAATTTTACTGTCACATTTACTGTCATTAGATATAAGACAGCTTTGGATCATAGAAATGTAGAAATGCGTGTTGCGTGGAGCAGGTTCCTCCCCACCAACTCTCCTCGTGTCCCAACGCTTTGTTATAAATTTATTTTGATTCCTTCTTACAACTATTGTCTCATATCATTGTTGTTATTACTGTAATGAAGGTGTTCGGACGAGGTGAACCCGAGGAAGAAGGTGTACAAGTTGTCGAACAAGAAGCTGATGGAGTTGGGTTTGGAGCTCACCCCAGTGAAGCAGTGTCTGTACGAGACAGTGAAGGGCTTGCAAGAGAAGGGTCACCTCCCCAGCCCAACCCACCCCGACGATCCCCTCAAGATCCAGGGTTAGATTTAATAACTAAAAAACCTGGCCATCGGCTTATTCCCATTGTAAATCCTCAGTGTATCAGCTGTATCCACCAACAACCACATCGACAGGCGCATTGTTACGTTACTACTAGTTTACTATGTGCACTAGTGTGTCAAGATAAATCAATAATTAATTAATAAAAGCAAATATTCATGTTTTACTTTTCTGTGCGTAAAAATTGTTAATCGTAAGTCCCACGTATTAATGAGAGATCATCAGATTAGGGATACGGACACAACCCGCTTTAGAGGATGCCATATATTGTACATCTTTGGTCTCTATTTAAATGAGTATAAATAATCTTTTGACTTAAGACCTTCATTTATTCTATATATAGTGACTCCGAATCCATGATCATAGGAGAATATTTTACATTCAAGTGATTCTATTATATTTTGGTAATCAAGTAACACAATTAGTTTGGTGATGATGTATTTTGCGTCGAACTAACCGAGAAGTCACCTAGATCGAGAGATTTACACAGTAATCGGTTCATAG
The DNA here is from genome assembly GCA_023653495.1 of Melastoma candidum. Lineage (NCBI taxonomy): Eukaryota > Viridiplantae > Streptophyta > Magnoliopsida > Myrtales > Melastomataceae > Melastoma > Melastoma candidum. Next base: position 2,146,401 of record CM042887.1, read on the forward strand.
TGTTTTACTGTTGTGACTATTATTATAACACGTTGGATGGCTAAAAATTGTTGCTAAACGGTTACCTTAATTTATGTATGGACTTACATACCTTTATAGAACCTAAAGGATTACACACGATAACATGTGAACAATATATTAAATTTTAGTGGATACTAGAGTTTAATTTATTTATCATGAATAAATGAAAGTTAATGAATTCTTCGGATTAAAAGATTAGAAGAAGGTTTGAGCAAATTCTAATTTATTTTAGTTTGGGATGAGGTGTAAGGACCCAAGTCCAAATAAAATAAATAAATGGAAGAATAAAATATAAGAAAACATTTTATTTTAATAATGTATTCTCCTAGAATTTAATATAAAAGGAGATTTAGCTTAAGACGTCCTGTCTTTTAAAAATTAGCTTCTAAGAAAATAAATGTGTCCCAAGAGCTAGTACCAAAGGATAAATAGTTTATGCGCGTATGCGTAGATACCGATAAATGAGTCGCGTTTGAAGGTCTCGAAGGCGGTCGTAATCCGGGGTAATTTCTCTCTACTAATATGCACATTCAAATTAAGACAACGTACGTCAAAGATGTATTTTCTTGAACAAATTATTTAAAATTTAATTCCTCAGCGTAACTAGAAAGCACATCACTTACTACCACCCCTTTTTTATAATCATTGCAAAATACCCCATTCCCCATCCTCGTGGCTTTAGATGAGGAGCCGGCTGCATGCTTGTGCGCCCCTTAACTTGAGTCACGAGACATCCTAGTGCACGGGACTTTAACGGCTACCCGTTCTTCCTCACCAAGGCCAACATTAGTCGTCAGTGAGACGCCAATGTTTAGCCTCCTTTAGCCAAGCTGTAACTCATCTCATCCCCTCCGAACGAACCAACTTCAATGGTGAACTCGGGCAGCAGGGACGAGAACCCGCGGATGGCGAGGATAGTCGACCGCATTGATGGCCAGGGAAAGCAATTTCTTGGCTCAACAAGTGGGAATATCCAATAAGTTTTGCTACTGGACTGATGTTTGAATCGTAAAGCGACCAAACTAATCAGAAGAGCACGTCGAATAGACATGATTAATTTTTGTAGATCGTGTATATATACTTTCAATTTGGAGTTTATTTGTCTGAAGTCTCGACTACAAGAACCGTTTCTCCATATTCCTTTTGCTTTAAGAAACAAAAAAAAAAAAGTAAAAGAATACTAATAATCCAAGAATATGAACAAAAGAAGCAATTCAATTTCATTTCATCATTTGACTCAGGAACAAAAAAAAAAGACAGGCATGCAACGGAGGATCAAATGGTATCATTTTTGTTTATATGATTCTGTCTTATGCTTAATCTCTCTGTTTAAGGGGGGGAGTGAGGGGGACTCGCGCATTATTACATCGTCCGTTCACCAACAAAAGAACGTCCTCCCTCCGATGATGTCATTCGCGAGGCTTGCCCTGTTCTTCGCGGCTGATACCATCCCTGGCCTACTGGTTGCGGACATCATTGGGAGATAAACGATGGTTCGATTTCGAGATTCTAATAGTGGTCTCCAGTTTGAAATGAAAGAAAAAGAAAGACATTAATTGAAATCAGATGAACGTACACTATATAGATGAACGAGACCAAAAATTTCTGAAGGGTTTCCTAAAAGATTTCCTAAGCCCTAAAATCTAATCTAAAACTTAAAAATATGTTTTGAGAGGCTGAACCTTCACCAAAGAACTCAACGTTTCTACCAATATTCGCAGGACCTTCATCGAAGGGTCTCACATCTTGCGGTTCCCATATGCATTTGAAGAATTCTCAGGGATTCTTTTAACTATCATAACCAAAATATATTCCCAATTGTGGTGATTAAAAACGTGTACGTAATTCGGAATATCTGGTCCATGACTTTGGGAATTATTACCTACGGCTGAAATAAAAGAAAAGAAAGAAATTGATTGAAATCAAGACAAACAAAACAAATTCGTAAAGGATTGCATAAAAATCGCCAAAGCATAAACCCTAAAATTAAAATGAAACGAGTTGTCTTATGTCTTCTAGGGAAGAATCTAATCCTATTTATAGGAACTCCTATTACAGCACTCTGAAATCGCAAACATGCACCGTCCCGGAATTGAAAAGCTGACCCACCTTCACTTCTACCTTGGTAGCTTGACTGGCGGGCCCAATCGTAATGATGCTACAGTAGCCCGAGGGTCGACGGCCAATGCGACCGTCGTCTCGCTGTCATCGACAACGTCCTCACCAAAGGCCCCGAGAGGAGCTCGAAGCAGATTGGGAACTCACAGGGGGTCTTGGCGGTCGCGTCCTAGACCGATTTTTCTTTACAGAAGGGAGGTACTGCAGCAGCTCGGTGGGCTTGCTGGGGCGGAACCTGCAGGCGCCAGCATTAGGGAGCGGTCGATTCTAAGAGGAACAGCCGCCTTCATGTTTGCCAAAGGGTGAGCTTGTTTACACCGGATAATTTTGAGTCGGCAATTATGATTTGAGTAAACGAATATAATAATTAGATCGAATAAAGAAAAATTTAAATTGCCAAATTAGCGACCGTAAAAATATACCACAGTCTCTCGTACACACGACAATCATTCAAAGAGATCGACTACTTAATTGGCTCTCTATGTTATGTTTTTTAGAAATAAAAATAAGTATTCCTATTTACGTAATTATATTATTGTCTGCGTCGAAGTTTCGTCGACCACTTTAATTCTGTATGTCCCGCTGTACAGCGACGTCTCACCATGGCTCGTACTCGGCGGACTTCAAGAATGTCCTCCAGGCCGACTTGTGTTGAATCGAGTATGATATCGTTTTGTACTATTGGATGATGTCACATGCCGTGCTGTTACTGATCTCCGACAATTTTATTAATACAATCTCCAGGAAACGTGGATTAAAGTAAGTGAAAGACGATGTCATCGAGAACGACGAGTTTTGTACGAATATATCGTTAGTTTTTATAAAATTTTACAAAAATCGGTTCGAGTTTCATAAATTATCTCAATACCGTCGAACGCGCCTTCCCAGTAATAAAGAGTGCGAATTTTGACCCCTCCAACACTTAAAAAAAAAAGTGTTTCGAGAAGCGAATTTTCAAGCTGGTTAAAGCAATTTTATAAATTGTGAAAGGACTTAGGTTCGATTCATCCATCTGTGTTCTCGCTGATTCAGGGCCATTGAAAATTTCACAGATGGGCATCCCGGAACTGCAACCTCTCTCTCGTTTAATGATATAAACTAAAACTAAAACCACCGTCGCTGTAAGAATGTCCCCCATCTCTGTAAGAACTGACCACTTTGGCCTGCCCATAACTTGTTGGTTTTGGCCATGTCATTGATTGGGATCCGCCTAAAAAGAGAGACGCAACTTGAATTTGTGCAGAAATGAAGCCAAATTCAAAACCACTTGGATTTTAGATAAGAAATCTCTAATTTGTCCAGCCTCGTGATGATGTAAGTAGCCAAAGCAAAAATATGTACAGATACAGTGATTTTTAAGCTGATTCCGTCGGGACAACCAAAAGCCACAATATGTCCCAGGAAAGACAATTGTAAGGAAGATGGTTAAGGAAGAGGAAGGTGGCAGTTTGGTCGGAGAAGTGGTTGTTAGCCTAGTGACTGTCATTTTCCCCTTGCCAACTCCAGATTATGTCCCCAAGCGCTGGCCGGATGTCCTCCTCGCAGAACTTCCGGTACTCGACGGTGTCGCCGGATGACTTTGCGAGTTCGACCACGGCCACCTCTGGCGCAAACTCGAATACTTCGGCAGTCACTGACAACTTCCCCTTCCTCCCTTCCGATTTCCCCTGCAGCTTCACCTTGAAGTCCTTCAGGTTGACCACCTTGAAGTTTAGTTTTCTAGCCAGGGACTCCATCTTTGTTAGGATTGAAGAGGCAGAGCACCTGGATGTGAACATCGACCTGGATCTCCGCTCGTCCTCGAACAGAGTCGAGAGGTCAAACCCTGATGACATGGAGGAGATGAACTCGAATGCATTGTAGAAGTCCGGCTTCGAGTTCGACCGCTTCAGCTCCCAGTCGAACTCGCAGCCGCAGTGGGTCTCGATCTCGTCGGGGGACGACGCAGCCTCAATCGAGAAGGCGACAGGCTTTGTGAACCCTTTCTGGAACCAGGGGTTCCTCATGATTGCAGCCATGGTGATCCGTCTGTCGGGATCAGCCACAAGCAGCTTTGAGATCAGCCGCTGCATGTCCGTAGAGAGCCATGGCGGGAATTCATACTGTGCCTTGAAAACCTTCCTGTACATCTTCATGACGTTCTCGTCCTGGAACGGCAAATACCCGGCTAACATTACAAAAAGGATCACACCACAGGACCAGATATCGGCCTTCGCCCCATCGTACCCCTTCCTCCGCAATACCTCAGGGGCAACATACGCCGGTGTGCCACACTGTGTGTGCAGCATCCCATCATTCCACAGCTGCCCAGGCAGCGCAGACAGGCCGAAATCCGACACCTTCAGGTCCCCGTTCCCGTCAACGAGCAAATTCTCAGGCTTCAGGTCCCGGTGTGAGACCCCGCGGCTATGACAGAAATCCACGGCGCTGATCAGCTGCTGGAAGTAGCGCCTGCCTTCATCCACTCCAAGCCTCCCCTTGGCAACCTTTGCGAACAGCTCCCCACCCTTCACATACTCCATGACGAAGAAAACCTGGCGCTTCGTCGCCATCACTTCCTTCAATTCAACCACGTTGGGGTGCCTGACAAGACGCATCACCGCGATCTCCCTCTTGATCTGGTCCATCAGGCCTTCCTTCATGATGCGTTCCTTGTCTACGACCTTGATGGCGACGCTCTCCTGGGTCGAGAGGTTCCTTCCATAGTACACCTTGGCGAACGTTCCCTGTCCCAACAGCCGACCCTTCTCATACTTCCCGAAGAGGATGTGCCTCTCGGAGGCCTCCGCCATTTTAGGACAGTCCCAAAGCTATGCGCCGCCGAAACGGCCGGTCGGGCAGCGGGAAACCTAGAAAGGAATCGTTTTTCGGGGCAGAAGGGGAAGAGGAATTCCGGGTTTAGTGGGGGATTGGAGTGGATCGAAGTGGGTTGGGGTTGAATTTTTCAAAAGGATTTGGTGCAGGGAAGTAGTAGTACTTGTCCCGTTCTCATAGGGATTCGGAAGATATTCTTTTTATTTTTCTTTTATATGTATATATACAGAAAATTGTCTCACACGCGATTGTTGGGATTTGTATAAAATTAAGTTGTTAAAATTTTTCGTTAACTTTAATAAATCGAATAACGAAACTACACGATTGTTCTCCCGAAATCATTGTTTCATACGCATGAAACTCCACACAAAAGGTCCAATCTTTCCCCGTCGAATCCCCACCATCAAAATTTCCACAACCTTTCGGAGAATGTTCCTTGGAATTTCGATTGGATAACGTGTCGTGTCTTTGTTACTCACTGTTGTCTGAAACGATGTAGTAATTGTCTTCTTGCCTTTTATAATTGTTTTACCAATAATTTCATTATCATATGCAAAAGTTTCTTATCCTAATCTTATTCTTCTCTTACTCTCTTTTTTTTCTCTAACACAAAAGGTAATCGGGCATTAGCATAATAAACTATAAAGAAAACAAAGAAGAAAGTGGGAGATGTGAAAACAAGAAATTATTGAAGTTTCCATCCAAGTCAACCGCGGTCGACAAACATGATGTGTGATTATAGTCCCTGTGTAGGAAAAATACATGAAAGTCGACACCAAGAAACAACATGGCTTGCCTTGACTAAAGTGTGGTGGCTTGAATTTTTTTTTTAAATTTACGAATATTTATAGTAAAGTATGAAAATATTTTTGTAAAGTACCAAAAACCTCAAATGAGCTTAGTAAAATTTTAGGAGTCTATATAGAATTTTTCTTACTAAAAATACGAAATATTTACGTGTTTTACAAAAATGGAAATTATTTCGTATCTTAAGAAAAATTACCAAATTGACTAGTAAAATTTTATGAAGCTCGTTGTGATTTTTTCCATAATGTGTGGAATTTTTTCAGGATTTAGGGTTTAAGGTTTATGGGCTAGTAAAATTTTACGAACCTTAACTGTTGAAGTCCCCTGAGCGAAATTTTTTTCGTAAAACATACATGTTTCATAATTTATAAAATAAGTTCCATTAAATTTTACGAAAAATTATTCATACAATACGAAAGAATTGATACGGGCTTCATTAAATTTTATTAGGCCCAATTACAATATTTTTCGTACTTTACGAAAAAAATTTCGTATGTAAAAAAACATTTCGTACTTTACGAAAGAACTTATACAAGCTTCATTAAATTTCATGAAACCCAATTATAATATTTCATTCTTTACTAAAAATTTTGTATGTAAAAAAAATCGTATTTTACAAAATTATTTCGTAAAAAATGAGCAATCTTTTGGTATGAAAATTTTTTGTAAAATTTAACGATAATTTTTCGCAAAGTATGAAAAATCTTAAATGGGCTCGTAAAATTTTACAAAGACCATTTGTGGTTTTTCGTATTTTACTAAATTATTTTCGTAAATTTTCTTATTCACGGAACTATACACACGACACTTTAGATTAGCCCCGATGGCTTACGAGGATTCGATTTCGGAAAACAAAAGGAAAGGATTAAATAACGCTGCCGACGAAATGGTAGTAACACAAAGTAACAGTGGGATCCGTGGATCAGGAATGACACAACTTGATTAATAGTTGATGATGATGATGATTGTTATTATATATATCATCCGTGTCATGGAAGATTTTAACGGGAGTCGTTTTCACGATGGCACGACAACAACTACGAAACACTGTTGTCTTTCGCTCCCTACAAGCCACGAGGGTTTCACGAATTGGTTCTGGGCCGACTCAAGAATGCGCCGATCACTTCCCTGTCGATCCATGACAGAACTCGGCGTGACACGACGAAGCGAAAATTATCGTTACATTAACTAGGAAATAAGAAAGAACTCGTAGATAGATAGATGTAATCGTTCACGTAGCAGGAGGCACTTTCCTAGTCTTTGATAATCAGCATTCACCCGTCGAACGTTTCATATACGCCAATCGGATGATTGAACAATGAAGTTTGGAGAAAATTTGGACCAAAATTTGGAATAATTGAAGGCCCACGATGAACCCTCTTCTCTAATCCCATCCATGGAAACCTCCTATTTCCTTTCCCCTTCCCTCTTTTCCTATCCCCTTCAACTCCTCTCGTACCCTCCTTAGCGGGAAGTTTCAAGCGCAATAAGTCGTTGTCGTCGTCGTCGAGGTTACCGTACTATAACGCTACGAGACACTAACCTCGCACTGTGTATACGATATGTTTGATCACTTGTTTCTTCTTCTTCTCAAAAAAAAAAAAGGAAACACTAGCAAGAGGTCGGTCCCGTCGATCCTCGACCACTTTGATAATGGAACCAAATGTTCATAGTCAATCCACGTGAAGACAATGGCAATAATGTTGGATCAATTCCATCACGGCACGCATTCCACTTCACTCCATCTGGGGAGAAGACTCGACTGGCTCCACTCCGATTACAGCCGCAACTTTAAACTCTTTCGTTAACTAATTCGATTAGGGTGTGTCTGTTTGTTTGGTTGACGGAAGGGAGTGGAAGTCTACTCCTTAAACCCAACCGGGAAAGGAGGCAAACAAAGTCTCCCAAGCTATTGCTGAATGGAATCAACGATATATCTTTCCAGTCCCTCATTGCTTAAAAAGAAAACCCACAACATGCAAAACGACAGTGACCCAAATTAATAGTTGTAGTAAATGCCGCCAAAGATCAAATTGCAGGTCAAAACAGGATTCTTCCAGTCCACATTTTGTATCACAAGGGCCTTTGCGTTTGTATGAGAGAGAGAACCAAAAGTAAAGTCCAAATCCTCCTCCCCCACTTGGGCCATTCCCTTTCTTTTTCTCCCAGTGGCGGGCATGGAACGGCGGTCCCAACTCGACTTCTGACCAAACTCGTGTTTTTTCATCACCGACTTCTGCACTACTTGGTTGTCCAAGTCCACGTGTCGACAAAAGAGGAAGACCAGAAGAAAGTGTTACACACCCCTCTCAACTTGTCGGACGAGTTGATTGACTTTTCTGTGACCACCTTCGACTTGTCCTTTGTCCTGTTCTTTACTACTGTATTATAACTACTTCGGCCACGGACTTACCTCTTCCTCTTGGAAGGGGAAACCACGATATTCCTTTGTTCCTGAAGTTCCATGGCAATGGAGTTCCCTTCATGGATTGCTCCTAATCCCTTCCACAGCACCTTGGATCTCAACCTTCAGCTGCTTCACCTCCCCGGCAACTCCTCGGTAAGGGACTTTCTCCCCCCGCTCCTGTCGTGCCCCGCGGCATCCGCTCAATCTTGTTTTTGGTGTTTTGTCATGCAGAAGGCCGTGAGGGAAAGCGATTTCATGGGGTTTGGAGTCAGTTCCGAGGCTCTTCCCAAGGAAGAGAATCGGGTGGCCGAGGAGTTGCCCTTTTTACGGGAGAGTTCGTTGGCCGAGGAGTTGAACCGGGCGAATTCGGAGAACAAGAAGCTGAATGAGATGCTGGTCGTGGTGTGCGAGAATTACAACGTGTTAAGGAGCCACGTGATGGAGATCCTGAGCAGGAATGGCGAGAGGGAATCGAGCCCCTCTAGGAAGAGGAAGTTGAGCTGGGTGGATGATGGGCGGAATCTCGTGGCGGGGGCCAGCAACGGCTCGTCAGAGAGTAGCTCGAGCGATGACAACACGTGTAGGAACAAGCCGGGGGAGGAGATCATCAAGGGGAAGGTCACGAAGTTGTGCGAAAGGAGCGAATCGTTGGATGCTGGCCTCGTAAGTTAATTTTCATCTTCTTTTTTTCTCCTTGGAGTAGTTCGCAGAAGAGACGGTGGATCTGAAAGTCGCGATTTGTTTATGTCATTCAGACTGTTAAAGATGGGTATCAGTGGAGGAAATACGGGCAGAAGATCACGAGAGATAATCCGTGTCCGAGGGCTTACTTCAAGTGTTCTTTCGCTCCGACGTGCCCCGTCAAGAAGAAGGTCAGTTGCACATCCTGACTCCATCCTCCCATGTTTGATTGCCATTCAGTTACCTATGAAAGCCGATCCTCCAGTTGGGCGTTGCCCGACTCGGCTGGCAAATCGAGCTCCTATGCGCAAAAAATTAGCATAGTTAACAACACTTGAGTATTTAGCGGCTACGGCTTTTGGTCCCTGTTGCTGACCAGATTAGCCATCTGATCCTTTCAGGTACAAAGAAGTGTGGAAGACCCCTTGGTTTTGGTAGCAACCTACGAAGGAGAACACAACCACCCCAAATCACCTCGCTCGGAAGCAGCAGCAGCAGCAGCATCAGCCTCGAACAGCCGCGTGAGTCCCGGTTCAGCACCAGCAGCATCCAAGTTGCCCTCTCCGAACTCGTTGGCACCACCACCACGACCGGCTCCCACCAGGGCCATTACCCTCGACTTGATGAAGTCGGAATCCGCAAGCAGTAATAACAAGTTACCGAAAATCGAAGAGTCTCAGAAGCTGCACAAATTCCTGGTGGAACAGATGGCTTCTTTCTTGACCAAAGACCCGAGCTTCACGGCTGCTCTCGCAACTGCCATGTCGGGGAAACGAAGGCAACTGCCAACAGAGAAATGGTGAATCAGGATGGAATCTTATTTTCCCTAGCAATTTAGAGACGATGATGAAGATGGTTATATTGTATGTAATTATTGTCCAAGTGTAGGCAAACTTCATCCGAAATTGGACGACACAGTGGCTTTTCTTTTGTGTGCCCCAAACCCGAGGTTTGTAAAACCGGACGGCTCGTTTGGCAAAAAATTTTGCGAAGGGTCCGAGTTTGTGAAATTTAGATATATCATTCTAGAGCGTGACGTTGAATTCACAAACACACCCTCCCCCAAATTTGAGTTCCGACCGGAGCCTAAACTTGAGTCCAACCGAACTTTAAATTGAGTCTAAACTTGAGTCCAACATACTTTCAATTTACAAAAAAGTCTTGATTGAGACAACAACTTAGGTAAAAATGGTCAAAATTATTGTCTCAAATAACCACTTGGGGAGATCTAGAAAATTCTTTTGTTTCATAAGTCAGATAGCGATTTTTTAATTATAGCAAAGTTACTGTTTGAAACAGCGGTACAGACCTGTAGAAGTTTTTACTATATTTATGGTTTCCCAAACTTTTTTGTAACATCCAATCCTAGAGGTTTGTACCTACGTAGAGTTAGTTCAACTTTATAAATTATTCAATTTACCGCCCTTTAAGTTGTTGTCCCAAACAACGACTTTTAATTTACGAAAAAGTTTTTGGGACTATATCTTATGTAAAAATTGACAAAATTATTGTTTCAAAGTGAATTAGGAAATAAATTTTTCTAAATGTTCTTAGTCGCTGTTTAAAATAATGACTTTCAAGCGAAGACTTCGGAACACCTAGAAAAATCTTTTATTTTTTTGGTAACTAGTTGTCGAATTGAAAGTTGATGGCAATCAAACCTGTTTTGTAAATTTTTTTCAAAACTAACATTTAGTACAAACCTCTCCATTCTACACAAACCCAAAAATCATAGAAAACAAAATTAAAAATATTTCTTTTGTAACATTAGATTTAAATGTCAATTAAAAAATGAACCAGGTGTCGAAATTGAATTGGGAAGGGCTCAAAAACCCCTACCCCCCCCCCCCCCCCGTTTTACTTTGTCTTCTTCCTCAAGGCGACAACCTTCGAAGGGGGGGGGGGGGGGGGGTCGCAGGAAATGTCGGGAGAAGCGAACAGCGGTGGGTTCAGAGGGAAGTTGGATCACTTCCTTTTCAGCGGCGAGAAGAAGCACGTCGTGGTTGGGATCGCCGTCATCAGCGTCGTTTTCGGCGCTCCGTGGTTCTTCATGAGTCGAGGTAACCTTCTCCTTTTTCGCGTTTGATTGATTTCGGTGATTATTCTCGGAACTGGGTTTGGATTGGGCAATCTTCTGGATCAGGAAATGTTGGAGAAGATCACTTTTTTGGCTGCGATTTTGTGTGGATTGATCCTGACCCTTTTGCCTTGTGAGAAGACTGACGTGCTGGGATTTTCTTTTGGATTGTTGTTAGATGTCCTTTCCTAGTGTAAGTGTGATTTGAGGAGGTAGCCTTGATTGGCTGTTGATGAAAAGAAACTCCGTTCTGTCTTGGGATCGATCACAGGGAGTGCCTCAGTTTTTGTTTAGATTAAGGATTAGGAAGATCTGGAATGGTTTGTTAGTGGGATGATAACTCGCACTGCGCCTTGTTGGTGCCCTGATCTGGTGTTGGTTGGTGTCTGCTGTTCTTCTGGAGGCCAATGCTTCTTCGGCAACAGCAAATTGCTTTGTGATTGGATGTCCATGTTTAAGATACAGAAGTTGCCCACTTTTTTGTTTCTCCGTGCAAAATGAAAGTTAGGAACAGAATCCTTCTTCCCGATTCTTGTTATCATCTAAAAGCCTCTGTCCCAAGGGCGAAATTTAAAGTACAGGAGCACAGGATCTGTGTTGCTTTTGTTCTTTGCTTTTAGTCTTTGATTTTTCTTTACTCAATCATGTGAATAAGAGGTTTGTACAGATTTGTTAGTTTTGAAAAAAATTGCGACATAGGGTTCCAGTTTCAGAAATTACCTGAATACGGTTTCTGAGTCACTATTTGAAATAGCAACAATGAGAATATTGGCTGTTTCCGTGCAATCCTCATGTTAATAAGATGAATTTAATGGGAGTTGATTCTCTGACTCACTGCCTTGTTGTTGAATTACCCTCATGTGGAAGATTGGTTCTGTTTGGCTTATGTTTTGTGCTTCACTAGGATCAAAGCACCAGTCCCACCAAGATTATATGGAAAAAGCAGATAAGGCACGGCAAGCTCGGCTTTCTGCTAAATGACGCTGTCCAACGAAAGGAGCTTTCTTGTTACGAGTTTTGATTTTCCTACTTCTATTAGTTATCCTCATGGGATAGTAAGCTCATAAAGGATCATGAGAGGATAATGTAAAATATTCGGAACGTGCCAAGAAAGGCCCGGATGTTGCCGCAGTTGTTCTAGTTATATTGTTTGTTGTCACTTTCATTACAGAAAATTGGGAGGAGCAAATTTCCACCAACAGTCTCAACCTCTGCAGATCTCTAGCTTTCAAAAGTTATGCTGGAGAGATTGCCAGGACTCTAATGCCTCTGGTTGTCTATGAAAGCAAAATGAATAAAAGCAACACCTGATGCGGACAAAGTATCAGCCCGTCTTCCATTCAACTACTTGTGAAGGCCGTGTGTTGCAAAACTACTGTTTCGTTAAAAAGCTCAGATTTAATTGAATGCTTTTCATCTCCACTGGCAGCTTTGGCACAGTTCTGCTGTTGACAACATGGGAACGTCTTATTTTGCGCGGCTCTGATAGCTTATCTTAGGACATCTGCGGCTCCAACACGCGCACGTGATTTTGCCATTACATCTCCTGTGGACAAGAAAGTTGATGTAATGATCATTAAATTTCCCATCCATAAGATTTGAATTAAATATTGTCAACTTGTAAGTTCGCTGAGCATGAAACGAGTGCTGCCTTGGAATATGACGCAATTGTATAGCCTCATTTACATTCAAATGTGAACAATTCAAGTCATTTCTGGACTTACACATGGACAAAGAGTTTCACGTGCAGGAAACTCGATTTTTTCCACTCAGTTTTTGATCTTCTGCTTCCTTGATGAAAATTTCATCGTGCTTTTCCTTAGGCCTAGGCTAGTCTTGTCCTCTACTTCTGCCTCTCCCGCTTTCCGCTCTCCCTCAAGGTTTATACATTGATTTCTTCAACTTAGGATAATCTGGGAACCCTCTCACTATCATCTCGGAGTATATCTCCTTGGCCTTAATTATATAACCGCATCCCATCAGTCCATTTACGATGCCATATATGTCCGATGCCTGGCTGCATGTCATATCGCCTCATTTCTATCCAATTCTTCAAAGCATTTTCTGCTTGCTTCAAGACAAACTTTCTTAATAAAAAGGAGAAAGGGATGGCCATCAGGGCCTATGCCTGATTTCTTCATTCTAGAGAACAGTCCTAGTGTCCCCTCGAAACCCGTTCATCCAAGGAAAGCATGATATGTTCAAATGTCTGGCTCAATATTTTCCATTCCCATGGATGACAACACAAACATCGCCTCATCGAGCTTCTCGGATTTACATAGAGGACTTATCATGGAATTATAAGTGGAGAGATCAGGCCTCAATCCCATCTCTTTCACCTTATCCAACATTTTCAGAGCCTCGCTAGAGCAATTCTGATCTGTAAGCACATAAATCAAAGAGTTGTAAACCTCAAGTCCAGGAACATGACCCCTCGTTCTCATTTCATAGTACAGCCTCAAGGTTTCTGAAAGATCCCCCTACTTGGAGAAGCAGGAGATCATACATGTGTACGATGTAGCATATGGCATGATACAGCATCGAGCCATTTCATTCCAAATTCTCCTGGCTTCAATTCTGTCAGCAGTTCCATTGCACCATAAATTGAAAATGATGTTGAAACCGTCAACATTTAGAGTGAAGAGCTTCTTACTCAACATCATAAATTCCTCAGCCTCTTCCATGTATCCATACTTGCAGAGGGAAAAGAGGAGTGCTTGCTGGGCATCCTCATCGAGAGCCAGTCTGAATTTCTCCATGATAGCAAATGTTTCTAGGGCCTTTGAAGCCAAGTTTGCAGCGGCATACCTGAATAAATGAACATGTTAAACGTATTCCCATTGTTGCAAAAATTTTCAGTCTATCCGTATCCTAGTAAAGATGACAAGATGTTTCAACTGATTTCATCTATTATGACAGCAAAACCATTAACATTAGAACCCTTGTCATATAAAAAGCACTCCGTGAGCAGAAGTCAGGGATCAGCAAATTTTTGTGAAGCCTTAGCCTCGTAATAATGTGACAGCAAACAAGGTCAGAAAATGAAGATGACGTGTTGAGAAATCTCATTTCCCTCATTCAGATGAATAACTTCAAAATCAGAAGACCAGCAACAAAACATCGTTTGACAAAGAAAGGGATTGAATGGCCTGAAAACTATAACTCAAATATTCTCCCACAAATCAAGACGCATCATATGTTCAATATGCCCCAGCACATCTACACATATCAATGTCGAAAATATGCGTCGGGAACTTATTAATTTCATGGAGAGGTAACAGCTTTTGATTGAAGAGAGAAAGGATGACTTCAGGAACTATCATTCTCGTTTCAATGACAACCTACCACAGCCAAACCAGTAACACAATTAATCTATCATCCACGAAGGGAACCAAAGACTTCCAGGAACCACTGCCAAGGCAAAGGCCAGAACTTTCTTAATTTCACCTGTCAATAATGACCAACATTGCCTCCCTCACATCCCAAGCAATGAAAATCCCTGATCAAATACCAACCGACCCCAAACTTCCCATTGCTACCCGAAACCCACACCATCAAAGCCCTAACCTTGTCATCATCACACCTACACCTTTCACCCTATTGAACCCCAAATACGCCACCCTCCACTCTTCTCTCAACTCCCATATCACACTCCAGATCAAATTTTTGTCCAGTATAACGCCGTAGCCCTCCAAGTGGGACATCCCATCCTCCTCCGATGGGAGACCCGAGGCCTGCTCGGCAGGAAAAGAGAAGGGCAGGGAGGGATTCCGGCGGAGGACGATGCCAACCGGAGGAACTGGGGAAAGAGCCCACGGTTCGGACAACCCGTCCGATGAAATCTCCGAGTGAAGGAACGGCTTACAGAGCCGTTACCGACAACCGCGAACTCGGTAATGACAAGGGGAGTGGGTTTTGATGATGTTGACGGTCTTACAGTTATCCTGGCAATGGGGATGGCGTGGAGATCTTCAAGATCATGTTGATGTGTCACAAGTATGAGTTCATCTGAAGAACAAATTTTTACAGGTAATTTGTTTTTATAACGCAATTTGTTCATGGAATAATCTATAGGGGCATCAGCCTCTTGTATCTGAAGAAACCTACGAATGCAAAGAATATAGTAATCCCTGCCACTCCAGTGATAGCAATGACCCAGTTGAACGCTCCCCCGTCGTCAAACAGTGATATGGGGAAGTTCATGCCGAAGACGCCCGCCACCACCCCGAAGATGGCCACCACGAATGTCGCTGTAGTCAGGAGCAGCTCGAACTGGATGAGTTGGTTCCGCACATTATCCTACAGAGTCATCGGACAAATTTAGGGATGGAAAGTGAAATTTTGATTTTGAAACAGCAGGATGGTTCAGAGGATGAATGGTCGAACCAGCTGAATGTTGATGAAATCTTCCGTGTCGTCGATGTACTCTTTCAACTGAAAAAATGCACGGTGAAATTCAATATATCTTCCACCAGCAAATATACGAAAAGAGTACGAGAGAATACGAGCGTACTGATGTCAACTTGTTCAATGTACTATCAATCAGGACGAAATATGCTTCCAGTAACATTTCAAGCTCCTCAATGCTTTCGGTGGAGCCTTCGGAGCTCCTCACGCTCTCGTGCCTGCTCCTTGCAATGCTCAAGCTCTTCTCCAGCTTTCTGCCTTCAGGCGGAGAAGAAACAGGAGAAACGGGAGCAGAAATGGATAAAGCACCGTCGGTCGATCTGTAACCTAATAGAGACTGATCGCCATAGAACGATGTTTCCATTCTTCGCTTCTTCTCAGTGAGGTACATCTCAGCCATGTCACCATCATCATCCATCAGCTGCTCTATTTCGTCCCTCACCTACATAAACACATTTCGAATGTAAAGGTGACGTATGTATGGCCATAATAACACCTGGAACAAGATCAAAAAATAACTGCTTAAGGCCTCAGTACCTTCTGGACTCTCCTAGTTAGAGCAACCAGTCTGCTTTTCAGCCGCCGGACGCGTTCCAAATTCAATGTACTAATTTTTGACGTAAGCTCATCGAGCAAAGGGTAAGCTTCAATCTCAAGTTCGGCTGCCTGCAGTTAGGGACAATAGGACCAAGAAAATATACTCAAATACCATGGTTTTTTACAGCTTTCTCATATGTCTACAAGGATTCAGAATAGTAGTCAGAAAGCCTTATTGTGATTGAGAAACAGAAAACACATCCTGACCTGCAGCCTACATATCCCGGTTCACTCCTACGTTAATGGAAAACAAGGTTAACACTGAAAGCGCCCTTCTCCAATACATGAATTCTACCAAGATATTACTCCAACTACGAGCAGAATATCATTGAAAAATTTATTCGCTGAATTTCAGTCTTCAGAAGAACTAACCTGAGAATCAAGAAATGTACATGCAGCCTCTAGGGCAACTTCTAATGCCCTGAACTCGAAAGGAAGATAATCTGGGGATGGACTTTGAAACATTGAATCAAAGTTTCTGCTTCCTCTCCGTCGGCCTGTATCAGCCGGGCCGTCTGGTTTCCACATGTCACCAACCCCAGCTGTAGCCAACCGTCTCTGGAGCTCCATAACATATTGTAACACGTAACTATCAAGAGAATTCAAGAGTAGGACCTCATCCGCAGTAATGATGCACCGAATCTGCTCCAAGTTCACGACAATAGCCTTCTCTCGACCAAGGATAGTGGATGGATACACAAAGAGAGGATCGAGTAACCGTAAATCGCGGGCAGGAAGATCACAACGACGCATCATTGTGAACTTGTCTACCTCAAGGACTTCAGAATTTCCCAATGAGTCAACACGAATCCAAGAACGGAGACTTTGGCCCCTCTTCTTCAAACCAACTACATCCACGCCTTGAAAAGGTTGTCTTCCAGATGCCGAGGGTCGATGACATGAATCTCTAAGATTTATCGCTGATGCAGGCTTTGGTGGGAGGAGTCGTTCCTTAAGGTCAGCCATTGACAATCTAGTTGCTGAAATCTGAATAAAAGGATAAACATAAGCATTACAAAAGCAACTCACATCAAAAATTCAGTTGCAGGTAAACGCATTCATTAAAAGGAAGGACACGCAAGTAACAACTGAACAGAATCACATGGATTCTACGTAGGAATCTCCCGAGGAATCATGAGCATCGGATAACAAAATGTACACTCAATTGCGTTATTAGCTTATATATATAGCTTGACAACTCGTTTCGATCTCATTATTAATAACTTGGTGTTGAAATAACACGTTTGAGACGGCAATGGAGATATCATTTGGCTACCCTGAAGAATCAAATCAGTTAACGGAATCGACCATATTTCAGCTGATAACCAGCCGAATCGATTACTCCTGAAATTGCTTAGTTAGACTGGTGCACAGCATTCCAATCACATTATGTTGGGGACAGACATCAAGGCAAGCCTTACGTCTGCCCCAACTGCATTCATTAGTAAGTTCATCACCCTCCTCACAAACATTATGTTGGGGGCGAGTTTCGTTTCTCGGATACTCAAGCAACCGATGAGGTTAATTCGACTTCATCAGGGGCTCAGCAAGCCCGTCGAAAGTAACATCAAAATCAGCAAAACAGATATCCCAAAACTGAGAACGCTCCTTGCACAGGTCGCACAAGCAACCCCACCGAACTAAACGCATCAAAGCCCCCATACTCAGCAAGAACAGCCGCCAAGCAAATAATCAATCAAACAGAATCCCGGGAATCAATCAACCCTCCACGAAAACAGATAATCCCAAAGCCACCATCAAATAAACAATCAAAACAACAACCAAAAACTCAACCTTGCGGAAGCACTTAATCAAACACGGG
The DNA here is from genome assembly GCA_023653495.1 of Melastoma candidum. Lineage (NCBI taxonomy): Eukaryota > Viridiplantae > Streptophyta > Magnoliopsida > Myrtales > Melastomataceae > Melastoma > Melastoma candidum. The sequence continues at coordinate 2,164,152 of CM042887.1, forward strand.
GGCGTCCTCCTCTTTTTTTACCTAAGGAGGAGGAAAGACGCCAGATTTAGGAGGTGGGTACGGTTATTATCCCGGGAGTCGAACTGGGTTAGGGTAAAAAATCAAAGGGGTGTCAGTTTGTGATCGTGGGTCGATTTTTCCAGCTCTTCGTGGGAGGTGAAGGAAGAGAGGAAAAAGGGGCAAGCGCGCGGTCGTGTCCTTGTTGGGTCCTTTAGTTTTTCCTTTGTCCTTCCTTGTCCGCGCCTCAGCCAAAAAGGAAGGAAGAATCGGGGGATTTTGGGAATTGGGAATACAAATCAAATCAAGATTTCATCTTGGGAATGGCATCAATTTGGGGGTGGGGGGTGAAGAATTTAATTCTCTCCTCCTCCATTCTTTTGCTTAATTTTTAGTTCATTATAATAATACCTTGGCATGTTGCTTTTCAAGTTCTTTTTAAATGTTGATCATGCGAGTAGGTTATATTATTAGCCAATAACATTGAGGGGAGACTTTTCATGAAGTCAGCCTTTATTTATATACACTAATCAATTCATCGTGTCCTGGGTTGAATATGAATGTTACATCCTAACAAACCCATAATTCATTTTTGTCTAAATATGTCTTAAATGGTGGAATGGAATGGAACCCCTCAAAAAGTTAAAAAGAGAAAGAAGCCCGAAGAAATTTCCTTGGACCAATCATTACACATCACATCCTTATCCTTGTATATGTACAAAACCAACAACTGTTGTCCCTCCAAAACTGTACAAATACATGCTGTACATGTAATTATTAGGAATGCACCCAAACCGACAGCAATTTCCATGTGGTTAAGAGGGTAAGATATCTAAATTGATTGGGATTGGGGATTGGGACAGGGACACCTCTCCTAAAGATAACATTATCCCCCAAATGATGATAATTCAGAAAACTCAGATGTAAGGGTTGATGTGGGAGGAATAGTCCCTGATCCCAGCACCTTCCCAACCCATCCACTCCTCCCAGAGTTCCCAATCCTGATCATCCACCACTGTCGATCCTTCATCGTCCACTCCTTCCTCGTACATCCCCTGCTGGATCCCATGTTGTCCTGGAACCGGCCCCCCTCCCCTGAATTGGCTCATCACCATCTGCACCCAGAACAGGCAATATGAATTCCCCATTCCAGAAATTACCGAAAGTCTGTAATTTGACAAAAGAGAGATTTTTACATCGTAGGCCTCGTTGATCATGTGGAATTGGACCCCGCAGTTGCTTCCCCTGCATACATCCGGATGGTACTGCAAGAAGAAGACAAACCAAAACTCAAACAAACACGAAAGGTCCAGACCAAGTCAAGGCGGAATGGGTTTTGGTAGATTGATCGATTGATTAAAGAGGTTTGGGGAACCTGCAGGGCGAGGCGCCTGAAGGCCTTCTTGACCTCGGACTCAGACGCGCCGTGGTCGATCCTCAGCGTCCGGTAAGGATCCGTGACCGAAGCCGCCGAGCACGTCACCTTAACCCGAATATTCCGACCGCCCGGTCTCTCAATCCTTGACCCGTGGCTCAGACAAGAGCTGTTCTTTCCAATCACCCGGACAGAAGCACTGGCAGCCATTCCAAGTATCCCCAGAAATGAAATAAACAGCAGATCCCGATTCCAAGATCGAAAATTGATCAGAACCCAGTTATCGGATCACCTCCAACGGGTGGAACTCCCAAAGTTTCCTGCAGCTAAAAGGGCTTTCCTTGGTGGGTGTGGTATGGGGATGGGGATCGGCTCTTTTATAACAAGGGATGACAGGGTAGGAGATGGGTAAAAAAAAAAAAACGGATAAGCCAAGGGATGATGTTCAACGGAGGATGGCGTGTCCACAATTTTGTTGTTTTCGTACTCAGGAGGAAGAGGAGGAGAGGAAAACGGACGAGGTTACGAACAGACCGAGGGTGGTGTGGGGGGGGGGGGGGGGTGGTTTCGGTGTCGGGTCTTATCTTCTCTGCCAGCTTACGTGTCGCGTCTTGTCCTGAGCTAATATTCGATCCATCTCGTACTCACGTGGCGTTTCTCAATTTAAAAAAAAAGTATTTATATTAATTTCATATATTCATGGTAAATCATATTTTAATAGCCGCGGACCAATTCTTTATTCGATTCAAACCTCCGTTCTTGACAACATCGATATAATACTGGTCCGAAGAACTCTTACTAGCCTTTATTTCAACACGCCTTTACCAAAAAAACACGTAGAAAATATCCGTAACGGGGTTTGATTTCGAGTTATTATCGTGTTCATTAAACTTTTACAAATTGACAATAAATATCGAACAATAATAAACATACATTAACCTTAGAAAAAAAAATACAATGTTAATAAATTAGAAGTAAAGTGCCTAAAATAAGATAAGAGCGTGGACAATACAAGTCTTCAAGACTCTTCGTGTTATTGCTCCGTCTTGTAATTATATTTATGAATACTCCTTCGTAACTTGTCAAAGTATGTGCTTCAAGTTGCGGGCACACGTTTACCCATTTTGCTGACAGATGAAGGAACATTAGCGTTCATGGGACTTTAGACATGCTCGCAACTTTCACGTGTTGAGATTTTGACAGCGTCCTTGTTTTCGCTCGACTATTTCTTACCCGTTTCTGCTGCAGTCCGTCATTTCGTGCTCGCCTAGCTTTAAAATTACTTCGATGAAGGGCTTCTCGACATGATAACATGACTTCCGAACAATTTTCATCACCTCTGCTTGTTTGTTTGGTCTCATGCTTGCTTGAACTCGGTTCGTTTGCCTCTGTGAGAGCAAAAATCTCATGATCTGTATATAGACCGAAAACAACGTATAAATTGTCGTATTAAAACATAGCGGGTTCAATCTCTAATCACGGATGAAGCACATGAGTACCCTAATTCTATACCTGCAAGATATTCAAATGTAAAAGGGTTGATGCTCTGGCGAATATCCGCTGGAGCTTCAAGGATATATGTTGATGAAGACGCTGAGGCTGTAGAGCTTGACCCGGCGGGTCTTTAGGAGTGGCGAACAAGGACGAAGAACACCAGGGCTGTTGTAGAAGCTTGATCTGGAGTCTTCTGGACATAGGTGAAGAACAAGGCTTGATCTGAAGTTGTTGTAGAAGCTTGATCTGGAATCTTCTGAAGATGGATGAAGAACACCAGGGTTCAACAAGGCTACAGAAGCTTGATCTGGAGACTCTTCTGAATATAGGCGAAGAACACCAGAACTTAATATTGCTGGGGAAATATAACTCCTAGGAGAATATTCCGCTATGGGTCTTTCGACGATATACCCACTATGGGGCCTTCGGAGATAAACCCGTTGAGGGGACTTCAGAAAACACGCTAGGCGAGCCTTTGCCGCCGCGCCACCCGCCAAGAGGCTTTCGCCGCACCGTAGAGGGGTCTTCAAGATAATTGGAATATCTTTATAATCCAATGGGGTTTAAGATAATATGTCAGAAGTGTCCTCAGGCATGAGGGAGGTCCTATTTGTAGGTGTAGAGGGCCCCTAGGTACTTTCTCCTTCCGATGTGGGACAAAAAATGTATCATATGGTGTCTCACTCTTTTTATGGAAGCTAATAATTTCCAAACTAAATGAGTTATGGATTGGGCTTGAATTATGACTCACCTAGGCTTTAGCCCATCCATAAAATATTTACACCTCATATAATTTGGGCTCTTGATAGACATTTGTAAAATTTTAATGTTTACAGCCTCTATCGGATGTTATTTTTTATGCCCGGGGAGAATTAGTCCCAAAATTTTAGCATGTCAAATCAACACCATCTGCAATAACTTGGTGAACATTTTTACTACCACAAGCGGGATGGACCGCGGGGGGGTGGTTTGGGTTGGGAGCATGTGGAAGAGGTGGCTCCGCGGGCTTCTGTTGCGGTTGGACCGCCAAGCCCGTTTTATGTCTGTCCAGCCCAAATTAATAAAAAAGAAAAACTGAACCAACCCCCACCCCCACACTCGAGGGATTCAAACGTAACCTTATCTATAAAGACGATTTCCTGTAAAAAATTTATTTTTTAAAAAAATAATGAAAAAAAGCTAACTACAATTTCACACAGACGGGCCCCAAGGACTCCATGAATGTCGTAACTGGATGGTTTTGTTGGCGATGCCGAAGAAGAGAGTGGGATTATAATGGCTGACGACGACGGATTGATGATGATTACGAGGGGCCGATCCAGTCGGGATGAATTATTATAATATAATCTCGATAAGTCCGAGCAGGTTTCAGGTCTTCGGTTTCGGACGTAGAGCCTGGAACCTACCCTCTGGTTCTTAATTTTTAGAACCTAAAACCTATTTGATTAATCAAAAATCCACTTAAGATCCTACCCTACCGGTTCTAGTACAAATTTCAGATCGTTTCCGTCTGTGCGTCGCCCTCTGACTTTCGATTCCAGTTCCGTCAACGACGTCGCCCTCTAACTTTCGATTTTGGTTCCGTTAACGGCGTTGCTTTACGATCGGTTAGTGTTTCGATTCTGATTAAGACACCTCTACGCCAAAAACGTTAATGAACAAATCATTTCTATTCGAATTTATCAATATTTAATTATTGTCCACGTTTGTTTAATATCTGTTCATATGCATAGTAAATAAACTTCATAGAAAGAGCCGATACCATTTCTGAGAATGGAACTGATTTGCAAATTACATTTTAAAATGAATATTTTATCATTTACCACATCATTGTTCTCTGAGGGCCAGATGAAATATAAAAGTTCTTAGCAAAGTATCACAAAAATATGATAGACAACTAATACAAAACATAACTTTAATTAATATTCTTTTCCTTATTTCGAAGCTATGTAATAGCTTATGTCACATAATTAATTGAATAAATTAATAATATAAATTAATTATTATGTTAGGTTTCAGGTTTTTAGATTGATTCTGATGTGAGAACTTGAAACCGTACTTAATATCGCCGGTTATTAAAAATTTAAAATCTAGATCAATTTTATCAAGAACCTGTCCCGATACCGACCATGTGATACCGGTTCCGACCGGTTCTAGGGTTTACGGGACCCGATGCTCACCCCTAATAACTTCCCCCACATTGTAGCAAAAGTAAATAGATTGTGGATAAGAATCTCTCGGCTTTTAAAAAAAGAGATAGAGTTAGCTTGGGGGGCTACACTTGAATAGGTTGGATTGGAACAAAACTATATAGAAGGGGTTAATATATTTTAAGGTAAACAGTGAGTTGTGACAGTTTTTGTTAGAGTTATTAATAATAATACCCCCAACATTATCCGATTGAGTTTATATACATTCTCGGGGATCATCACCGCATTCAAGAAACAAAATATAAGATTTAATCATTAGGGGAATAAAATATTATATAACCTTGTCCATGATCATATTTGATCAAGAAATAATAATAAATGAGTCGAGAATGAGCATGTAATTTAGGAGGTTACTATCGGGTACTCAGGGCTTGTTTCTCAGACAAATCAGTTCTCACCAATAAGGCATCAAATCTCTCCAAATACTCCTCCACTCTCCCTATATCGCCTTGCTTCAACTCCACTGTAGTATCATCATACGGGTGGCCACCAAATCGTGCTAAAATCATCGATTTGTACTCTCACTTGTTATATTTTTCATCAAAGACCGATGCCATACTAAAGCTTTACCCTCCAAGTGTATAGAAACTAATTTGACTTTGATATTATCTGGAGTACCATCTACTTCGAAAAATTGATCACATTTATAAATCCAACCCTGGACTTCGTCACCCTTAAATATAGGAAAGTCAATCTTTGAAAAACGAGAGACATTAGACTGAGGACTTCCCTGATGATGCCCTCCACCGCCGTGTACTCCTCTCTGTTCCTGAGGAGAAGCCTCTTGCGTCTCTTCCAAATATCTCATTCGAGTACTCATTCGCAACATCATCTCCCGCTGTGCGCGCATTTTCTCTCGAAATTCAGATTGTTATTGTTGTTGTTGGGTGAGAAACTCAAACCAAGATTCCTCCATAGCTTTCTGAAATTCGTCCATCACGGACTGCGTCATAGTAGCAACCATGGAGCGTTGCGGCCAGGATCGGACAACTGATACCAATTGAAACATTCTTATGGGATTACAAGAATCGGAGAAGAACAAGGAACAAGAGAAGAATGCTGGGAAATGAATCACAACCGATCTCTTATTCAATTCTCTATCAAAGCTCGAAGAGCCCTAGCCAGAAGTACAAAGGAGGGATGAGGAAGAAGATCTAACAGAATTCAACAACTTTTCTACAGCTTTACAGATTCTTTATATAGTTAGCTATGTAACTAATTATTGTAACTGTTATTTCTTTAGCAATGAAAGTCCTTCCTCCCGCTTCTTCTCTGTTGTTACTCCAACTTCCCACCTTTCCTTCCTGTCACATTACAATATGTTCGTACCCGTTAGAATCGTTGGTTATCGAAACCATGACGGATTGACGCTCGATTTTGAGCACATGATCTTAGGGTTTCACGACCACGATCCCAGTTTTATTTGGGTTATGATATGAATTGTCATAATATTGGACATCGGAAGGACGACTAATTGCTTCAGTTTTAGGGTTTGTCCTAGAATTGGTGAGATTTTTTATGACTAAAAAAATATGTGAAATTTGGGAATTTTGATAATTATGACCCGATAATCCAAAAATTAGGGTTCAGCTTTTCCTTGTCAAGCAATTTCGATTTTTTGTTGAATTTTAAAAGCGCACGGATTAATTAAATTTGATATTGGGTTTACAAAATTTTGTTTCAAAATACCAAAACTTCACAGTTGTGGATTGGTATTGAAATAATAATTAAATTAAAAAAATTTGAGCAATTTTGGCAACAATTTCCTTTCATGAATTGAGGCCGTCCGGAATCTTCCCATAATAGCTACTAATATTGCCCATTAGCCTTCGCCGCAGAGTTTCCCGCTCGTCCAGTTGACTATCGCTGGATCACCCCGTTGACCCTCGTCGCCTGACAACTCCGTCACTTGTTAACTGCTTCGCCCGCCTTCGCCTGGTGTGTTTCCACAATTACCTCTTTACTGGGCTTCTCGTACTTCGGGCCTGCATTCTGCCGTTGATACACATATAGCACCGATATATGTGATCCAAAATTTCTGTTGCTAAACAGGCCTACTTCGAAAATAGAATATTCACCACCCCTCGTGATGAGAGGGGATCTACGATAGATTACGACATGGTACGCTGTGGGGAGTATTCACAACGCGCTGGTCAAGAATGACGATGAGTACCACCGCTCGGCGCTCGATTACCTCGAGCTTCAGCCGGATCTATCCGCGCTCACTAGGGGAGCGAACACCTTCCGATTTTCCAACCTCAGAATAACAAGCTGGATCCGGCCGCTGATCCACGATGCGGACTTCGGTTGGGGGAGGCCCATATTCCTAGGTCCAGGGGGGATAGCCCACAAGGGGCTATCATTCCTGCTTCCTAGCCCGACCAACGACGGGAGCTTCTCGGTGGCGATCTCGTTGCAGGCCGAACACATGAAGGTGTTTGAGAAACTGCTGTATCAAATATAGCTTTTAGAGAACAATTGAAAGGGAACAATCTGGTGGGGATGAAATGGGCCAGAGTCCTTATAAATTGGGCCTCGCCCAATTAGCTGTGTGATAAATGGGCCAGGCCCATTTCCAATTGCGAACAAATGGGCCCAACCAATGTCAGTGGGCCGAAGATTCATGATCGGATTTAGGTCTTTGTATTTATTTGAGATATTACATTGTTTGTGAATAAATCCAATGGATGGATGTGCAATCAACAATATCCATCTCATCAGAGATAATATATAGATACAAACCATGTGTTTCTTCAGGCCTTTCTCGTCCTTCCGCGCTTGATTACAAAGAATTCAATCCGATTTCAGTAGAGGTACTCAGAGGAAAGATCGCGACAACTTCGTCGAGGGTAAAGACATGGGTTATCATGAGTCCGCTGATTTCGGAGACGGGGGTACATTGGAGACGAGGGGATATCTTCTGATACGCGGGAGAGTTGCGTCTACCTATATTGCGCGTGCCATGAAGGGCTCGCCTGGTATTTATCCACCAGAGTTCTTGGGCGGAAGCGGATTTCATCAAGACGTACGAACCCTAATATTATTAAAATCTAATCTTAAAACGTGCGAAACACTCAATTATTGATCTTAAGACAATTTCCTTACGACAATATTATTAAAAAAATTATGGGTCCTCACGGCCCCTAGAATCAATATTAGTGATCAAATCGTATATACTTTTAAAAGAAGTATTCTTATCATGCAAAAAGTAGTGGGAATTCTCATACCCAACAAGATGAAAACGTAGACTTTGTAAGAAGAAGAAATATAAATATCCATGCAGTGCATGCTCCCTCTCGTCCTATTACTTAACTAAAGTGTGGAACTCATCGACCAGCTTTGTCGCAGTCATTTCTAGCAAATACGCGTGAAGAAGAAGATGATAAGGTCGAAACAAGTGAAATGGAATAAGAAAGTCGTCCCCAACGTTTCTCTCGTTCATGAAAAAGGGGGTTTGACATTTCACCTGCCTCCATTATTTTTAATGCAACAATCATTTCCAGGGGTGGGCTACATATATATATATAAGCATTGGCCAAAGGGGAGGATATAAATTTGTCACACGTAAGACTTCCTGGTGATTAATAAGAGGATGAGGATTAGTACTTCTGCTGTTTATCCTCATGATTCCTCCATCATTGTTGCGATCACCTTGCTCTCCCTACTTATCTTCTTCTTACCACCCATTTCTGCTCAACCAAGGGCTCTTCTCCTTCCTTCGGGTAATTTAGTTAAAACTCACACGGGGAGATTTTTGTGTTCCTTCTTCGTTTGTCTTGTTTAAATTTTGTTGTTATGTCCCGGTTTGTCTTTTTGCAGAGCATGTGCATGCAAGGTCTCGGTGGATGTTGGTGCATGAGGAAGTCCTCGGTAGTGTGTTAAATCGGATCATTTTCTTGATCGGAAGTTAACGAAAAATAAGGAAACAAAGAATTTACGTGATTCGGTCAATCGACCTACGTCCACGGACGGAGAAAAAGATTTCACTATATTCAATGGAGTACAAACTTTAGTTGAGACCCTCTCTACCCCCGACCTACCTGAGTACAAGATCCCTTTTTCCGGTAAGAAATAAATCCGAAGTGTTTCCCATATTTCCCCAACACACACCATTTCTTTACCACTGCTCTCTTTGCACTCGTATATCCATCTTCTATGCTATCAGGATTTGCCCTCTCTTCTATTTTTCATTCGCTTCGTATACCGACACCTATATATATAATAGATTGCCGTATATATCGAAAATCTGGCAGGTAAATATATTCGTGATATAATCAAATATCATTCAATATATCTCCCCCAAGAGATATATTCTTACCTTCCTTATATTTCACGAGCGAATCTAATATACTCCAAATCGCAATATATCTAGCTTCGGGCCACAAAATCCTAACAAACTCCACCTTGGGCCGAAGTCCATAGAACGTCTGAGGAATTGTCACTCCAAGTACTAGTCTCCCTCGAGACTCACCGTGAATATCTCCCTTCTTCTCCTTCAGGCTCCGACGAGCCTAGTTAATGGAACATCCAAGTCCATCCACGACGGACTTGACTACCCACATCTTCTTGCTTTTCCACGCTCGCGACCTATTACCACGTTTTTCCGATGACTGATTACTCCTAAAGGTTCATGATGCCTTCCAGAAGACGCAACAGTGGTAATAACAACGGCACCTCTCATAACATACAAGCCCTTTAATCGACTCCCAGCATCCACAACCGCCTTCCTTGGCGAACATTAAGGGCTCCACCTGAAGCAGAAAATTCGTACCATTTGCCTTCTAAAACACTCATGGAAATAATATTTCTCGTGATGTTAGGCACATGTCGGACGCCTGCCAATTCTCTCACAGCTCCATCCTTCATTCTAAGCCGAACCGTTCCCACACCTGCAACCTTACACTTGTGACCATTGCCCAAGCGTACCTCTCCACCAGTAGTGGAACAGTATGTAGTGAACATCGCCCTATGAGGACACATGTGAAAAGTACTCCCTGAGTCGAGATCCAATCCTCGTCTGATGGTCTCTCCGACTCGGTTTCAACAGCCTGCACCTCGCTAGCCATGAGTACATCTACGTCTCTGATATCACTGTCGCTGGTATACACAGCAACCATCGCTGACTCTTGCAATCCTCCGTCCTTCCCTGTTGGCTCCCTGCAGTTTTTCTTTATGTGTCCCTTCTTACCACAATGGAAGCATCTTACCCTGCCGCTACCTTTGGATCTTGTCATGCTTACTGTTAATGCCTCAATCATTGGTCGCCCTACTTCACCCGTCAACTCTTTATCAATCAAATCTTTTGATAAAAGGGAATACCGTACCTCGTCACCTGTGAGAACACTTCTCCCATACAAGAACGTCTCCCTGAAGCTCTGGTATGAAGCGGGCCGTGAACATAACAGCAACATCGCCTGGATCTCCTCATCGATCTTGTAGCCGATCCTCTCCAAATCCAAAGATGCAAACAACCAATTATCAAGGTAGGATTTAACGGACATACCTTCCGTCATTCTGAGCATTAAGAATCGTTGTCTGAGAAGAAGTTTGTTGCTCAGAGTCCTCGTCATGTACAGACTCTCCAGCCTACTCCAAAGCCCGGCCGTTGTGGTCTCCTTGAGCACATTTGTCAGAACCTCGTTGGACAGACACAGCTGAATCGCCGATAACGCTCTAGCATCTATCTCATCCCACTGGTCAGAAGTCAACTTTGAAGCACTCTTCGACTGATCCGTAAAAGCATTCTCCAAACCACCATGTACCAATAGCGCCCTCATCTTGACTTGCCACAAGCCAAAATTTATGCTCCCATCCAACTTCTCGATCTCGAACTTGTCACCAGCCATGGATCTCGAATCTGCACAACCGTGCTCTGATACTAATTGTTGGCGCACACGGAAGCCCTCGGTAGAATGTTGAACCGGATCCGGTTCTTGATCGGAAGTTAGCGAAAAATAAGGAGACAAAAAATTTACGTGGTTCGGTCAATCGACCTACGTTCACGGGTGAAGAAGAAGATTTCACTATATTCAATGTAGTACAAACTTAGGTTGAGACCCTCTATAACCCCCTCGACCTACCTGAGTACAAGATTCCGCTTTTTCGATAAGAAATAACGGCGAAGTGTTTCCCGTGTTTCCCCAACACACACCCTTTCTTTACCGCCGCACTCTTTGCACTCGTGTATCCCTCTTCTATTATCTCGGGATTTGCCCTATCTTCTATTTTTCATTCGCTTTGTATACCGACACCTATATATAGAATAGATGGCCCCACATATATCGGAAATCTGGCAGGTAAATATATTCGTGATATAATCAAATATCATTCAATATATCTCCCCCAAGAGATATATTCTCACCTTCCGTATATTTCACGAGCGAATCTAATATACTCCAAATCGCAATATATCTGGCTTCGGGCCACAAAATCCTAATAGTGGAGGATTTACCTTCTCCCAGGAGGAATCCCTAGCTGTTCCCCACCTTTGCCCCCCAAAGTATCCTCGCCGATCAACCCGGTGAGGCACGGTTTGACTTCACTCGGCGACTCCCCTTGTTCCGCAACCAAACGACCGCCGCCTCCAACCCCAAGTGTATCCCCGCCTTCCCGCTAAGCGGTTAATCCTGATGGAAAAATAGAGTTATATTAAGAGGGGTGAATTAGTGTTAAAGTCTAATTAAGGATTTTTAACTTCTTTCGATAAACCCCGCAGCGAAAGAAAGCTTTACAGAACCGTCGAGACAGGTTTCTGTAAGACAACGTACGAATGTGATTGCGATTTGTTTGATGGACGCAAAACTTTTATAATGGTTCGACAACTTGTCTACATCCACTCTTCACCCAGAATTTGTATGGTTATCACTCAGACGTAACGTAGTAGAGATAACAGAAGGTGAAAGATAACATAGTAGCGATTATAGAAGGTGATATGAGATCGACTTTCTACAGCACATACCAGAAGGTTCTACACCAAAGGTGACTTGTTACACAACACAGACTAGAAGGTTCTGTACCAAATGTGTCAACCCTCTACAGCACATACAGAAGGTTCGGCACCACAGGTGACTGAATTTCACAACACAGACGGAAAGGTTCTATACCACAGTGACTCGGTGCACGTGTTAACGTGACTAACAGAGGTAACCAAGCGCAATCCCCTCGGGAAAATGACTTCGTGGCGTACCCCACGCAAGCACGTAGCGAACCCTACGCAAACAGACAGCGACCCATGTCCAAGGATGAATCTTCCCTCCGACGGCTCCACACGACCTGTGCGACCTTCTCGAGATAGCGAATACGTGGCGAACCCCAAGCAAGCACGTAGCAAGCCCAACGCAAGCAAGCAGCAAGCCCCATGCAAGTAGACAACAGCTTCTGTCCTAGGTTCTTGTACATACAGAACGTTACACCACGGAAGCTAGTCAGTCCCTCACCTTCTGTACTCCTAGGGTATCTGCCCTTCTCTCCGGCCCACTGCACGTTGGTCGCGCCAGCCTCCAGAAGGTTTCCACAGAAGGTTAGAGACAACTTTGCATAACATTACATAAATAGGTGATATATTTCCTTCATGGAAAATATAATTCTTATTATGATTATTTAGAAACGTAATCCAGGATTTCGATGAGATTAATATCTTGATCAATTCCTTTTCATTTCGTAATTAAACAATCATTTAATTACAAAAATATTTCTTACAGAAAGTTCTCAACATGAGTAGCTTCTGTAGGGTTGACTTCTGTTTCACATAAGATCAAGACTCATCATCAAAACCTATTCAACATATAGTCATGGTTAGCGACATGTACGGGGCCAACAAGGCCTCCACCGACATCATCAAAGGTATCGCTGGCCGACTCACTCGATCTCCCCCGACACCGTTTAAGGACCGCCGCCTCCACATTACTACTCCACATAAAGGGAGCAAAGGAAGGATTGTGCGACTCTCCGAAGCTTGATTGCTCCAAATCCTTAACTTAGATCTCATCCGTGATGGTGACAAAAATTAATAAAGGGGTGGGGTCAGGTGTGTATTAGTTGTAGTTAATCATTTTATGCGAAGTGTGGTTATGTCACTGTTTATCAATTTAGTGTCGCTTGTCTCTCGCTCTTCGTACTATAATATTACTAGACTTCGACCATAATCCTAAGAAAATCTTTCATTTGAGATATTGTCTTTTAGATTTTGCAATAGATGCAGCACGAAAAAACGACACCGCGTTGGACAATACGACCAACATTCGTGTGACGTGTGGATAACTCATCCATGGCCATGTAATAAAATCCATTCCATTCTCCCATCCCATTCCGTCTCATCTGTCTCTGCAGACAAAGCTGAATGTATGCTGAAAAATATGCTCAAATACAACAAGGTATTTCCAAAAGGCTTGCTCCATATCCCAACACTGACTGATAGACAGAATATGGACATCTTAAAAAAATTTGCAAAAACCAAAGTGTCTCTAGCAGCTCTTCTTGCCTAGTCTTGTGTTCGAGTGCTAGAGAAGAGAATGCCCCAGGGAACCGGAAAACCCCTGTTGGATTTCATCAAGATTCACGGCGGAAGACCCTCTTCGGTGAAGACTCCATTTTGGCACCGATGAAATGCTCCCGAGTGTTGAAGCCTGGGATGAGGGTCCTCCGTCGATTCCCAACGGCCCCCACTGCGATAAACCGACTACAGATTGATACATAAGGGTTAGTTTTAAGCTTTCCAGGAGTTTTTTCTTGGGGTTTTTCTTGTGTTATTCGTTTTGTATTGATCAGAAGTAATTAATTCCTTTGATGCTTGTCTACTTTATTTGATAATTTAAAAGTTAGGGATGGAGCGTAGTAGTAGTAGTAGTAAGAATCGTCCATTATTTCATATACATTTTCGATAGTATATATTTTCATGGACATCACTAACTAATGGGAAATCGATCTATTGAATGATTGATTATAAAAAACAACACTTAAAAGTGTGCTGTTGGCTGAAATTAAACACCAAATAATGTGTCCCGAGGGCAAAGCATTGAAAAGTAGGTGGGTCTGGTAGGTCCACGTGAAACACCCAATCATTCATCTAAAACCTCAAATATGAAGTGAGCAAATCCTAATAAAAAAGAAAGATTATTTTAAAGAAGAAGAAGAAGAGTGGGGCAAATCGTACTATCGAAGAGAAATGTATATTCTAAAACAGGGAGGGAGGGTGTAACAGTGGTGTGGACACGTCCAATGATTGGTAAATATATAACTTTGCATGCTTTCTGGGGTCGTCTATATATAAACATGGGACCAATGAGGAGGGTATCACAAACAAATCTGCCATCCATTAATCCCAATCATGAGGATGAGGAGTACTTCAGTCGTTCGTCCTCGTGATTTCACCATCATTCTTATGACTTTGCTCTCCCTGCTGATCTTCTTCCCACCCATTTCAGCTCTAGCGAGACCTCTTCTTCTTCTTCTTCCTCCAGGTAAGTTACTAAACTCACAAATGATGCAATCTGACCGTGAGATTTTACTAGCGTTCCTATCCATGTTATGATGCTTTATCCTTTTTCTTTCCTTTTTTTGCAGTGAATGCACATGAAAAGCCCCACAATTCCCGTGCTTCTGCAACGCCACGACCACCACCTCCACCCCCTAGTACATCGCCACCAATTAGTCCTGCGAGATCCGGTTCGCCATTGCTCGGGGATTCCCACCCTTCCGCAACGCCACGGCCACCGCCTCCGTCCCCAAGCATATCGCCACCTTCCCACCAGTCAGTCAATCCTATCAGGGAAATGGTTATGGTAACTGATCGGTGCAGGCCGATGAGGTCTCTGCCACCACTTCCGAGGGTATATCCACCGACTCGCCCAGCCTCCTCCGACGTCATTCCGCCATATAAAAGTGGGTGGGGCAAAGGGAATGAGACTCTCCAAAAGTTTATTGCTCCAAATCCTAAACATAGATCCCATCTGAGAGGGGTGATGATGCCAAATAAAATTAATAAGTATGTGGGTCAGGTGTATTAGTAGTCGTCAACTTTTAACGTGTAAAAGTAGTTTATTACGTTTTTCTCTTCTCTTCGTACAATAATATTACTAGACTTCGACCGGAATCATCGGAGAATCTCGCATCTCAGTTATTGTCCGTTGAATTTTTTACCTAACGCCGCACACAATCACGCCATTGCATTGGACCCCTGGCCCAGTACCCCTGCGGAAAACTCATCCAGATCACATGTAATAAAAGAAATCCATACCATTCTCCCCACCAATTACATCACTGGCCCACACATTACCTGACCGCCATTAGCAGGAAAATGTCAACCTCTGTCTGCGAACAAGCTGTGTGTGACAACATATATATGCTCACAAGCAAGAAAATATGATCAAAAAGCTTGCTCCATCCCAGCACTGGGTAGATAGATACGAAAAAAAATCACAAACCAGACAGGTTCTCGTACGGCTACGTATTGTTCTGTATAAACTTGTTCAAAACTCAATATAATGAGAGCAGCAGCTCTCTTGCCTAACCAGTGCAGGAGTACCAGAGAGAATGCCCCATAAGCCTTGCCTTTAAGAAAAAGAAAACCAGAAAACCTCGGGTCGATGGCATGCGTCTTCCTTTTTTGCTTCGAGCCAAAGATCCTGTATACAAATCACACCAGCTCACGATATCTGATATGCTTCCAAAATCATGCCGTTGATGATCCTGACCGGCGAAGCAGTATTACCATCCCGCTTCGTGGTGGTTATATGACAAAATGTGGAATGGCCATGGTATGGTCCATGCTGACTAATGATGTTAAGAATATGATACTCTGTTTCAGCCTGCTGCTCATTCGGATTGCCAAAAAAATTGCATACATGAAATGACATGCCCAAATTTAGCAACCGTGCCATGACTCCGAAAAATACTCCCACATGCTGAACATAGTACCCTAATGGGGATCATGACTACCAGTCTCAACAAGCCCCACTACCATTAACAGCCTGTATATGAGTTGGTGAAGTAAGCAAATGGAACATAAGTGAAGATTTGATGCATCATTTCTACATATGACAATCAAATAAGAGGCTCCTCCGGGCCTTGAAGCACAAACCGCTGGCAAATGCATGTCTAGCTAGAATGACATGGCAATGACAGCATGTTCAATGATCCAAATGGGTGCACTCATCCATGCGATTGGAGATGCGAAAACTCATGGCTTTGAATGAAGCGGATGCATGCAAAGCTGCAAGATGCATCCTATATTTAGCCTTTTGGTGTTTCCCGGATGAAGCACAGAGAGAACAGAGTACATCCCCTTCACATTACTGGAAGGTCATAGTAGTTGGGTTTCCATTTGCACCAGGGGCTACGGCAGAATAGATTCCATCCTTCCTTTTCCCAAAGGGATTTTTCGAATACCTAAATATGCGTTAAGGTTTTCCAACTATGAACACATACTAACATCAACAATAAAATGATAGAAGCCTCATGTAAACTATGAGACTCTATCTCAAATCCTTTCCTCCTTCTTGGTAAAACATCTCAATTCCATGACTTTTAAGCACCCCATCATGTTAAGCAGAATGTCAGTGCCTTCAAAGGCAACCCTAGAAAGGAATCACATGCTTAGCTTTATAAATTAACTCAATTAATTTTCATCATGTAGAAAACATTTCATAACAGAGAAATATATTAATAAAGATGGAAGGATACTGAATTCGCATCCCCACAGAACCGGAACTGGGGATGACTGCACCCTGCAAAGTATGATGCACGTTTGTTGCAGCATTCACGTCCTGCACAATTGAATACAACATTCCGCAAGAAAAATATAACAGCAAAGAAATTGTGGACAACTTATCAAACAAAACTTGTGAGCCCATTTTCACCATGTAAGTTCACACGGGTAACAACTCATGAACGTGATGCACTTACTTCAAACTCGATGAAACAAACAGTATGCCTTTCCTGTCTTAGAACCTTCATCTGCTTAAATCCCAGTTGTCTGTACGTTATTTCATTGGATAAAACACTAAATGTCATCATAACTATTAACAGAAGAAAGATCTCAAAGATCCCAGAAGGGCATGTAAAGTACTTACACGCTGAATAAGCCCCTCAACTCATCCTCATTGATATTTTCTCCAAGGTTGCCAATGAATAATGTATTGCAAGGAGGGTTATCTTTTATATTCTGTCATCAAAAGAAGATATTAGTGTCTTAACAAAAAAAAGATGTTAGTGAAGGGCCCTAATCCCATTTTTTTAGGGTATATAACTAAGGCAGGCAAAGAAACAAATAAAGCGTAACATTAAAAGAGTTCTTCAGTGAATATTTCTACAAGAAATGGAGATGTAACAATCTTCTATGAAACCTGTTCCTTTCCGTAAACATGAGGAGATAAGTATCCCCACTTCCATTCACCATCAGTTTAGCAACAACAACTACCATTTTAGTATAATAATATCAAGATGTAGTTCATGATAATAAACAGAATCTATGAGCTTTTTTCACATAGTAGGCATTCGTAAGGTTAGCATAATAATATCAAGATGTAGTTCATGAGAATAAACAGAATCTATAAGCTTTTTTCACATAGTAGGCATTCGTAAGGTTACGGAAGAGAAGAGTTTAGTGAAAAATCACAAATGCAAATATCGCTTATTCAACCAATAGGTCTTACTTAAGCCCGTCTAGACTGAGATGTGAGATTAAAAAGTCATAGGAGAAATTAATGAAATTCAATTTCTTTTATATTGATTAATGGAAATTACATGGTAATTAAAAAGTAGAAAGGCTAACAAACCCCACAAAAAATCACTGGAGTTTGAATCAGACAAAAGTTAGAGAAGAACACAATTTGGGTGATACGACTTAAAAAGTGATTAGAGTGCATGCTGAGTTTACTTGAACAGGCAGATAGCTGCTAGGTGTTGGTACAGGGGGAGGAGCGACCATTGGAACAGGAGGAACCGGAGCAACAGGGTAACCAGTGTACGGATCATAGGGAGGAGGTGGAGGAGCCATATATCTAGAACAAAATAAAGCAGATAAACAAAATCAGCTTCACTTACATGATTGTAAGTAATAAAACATGTACATATATCACATAGACCATCTTTCCATTTTCTATCGACAATTACTCTACTTAAAAGAAATATATACCCATGTGGCCCCCAAACAGGGGCTGGAGGAGGATGAAAAGGTGATGGGCTAACATAAGCAGGATGGGTATAGTCCCCACCAGTTCGCATTCGCTTGCTTTGATCATAACCACCTGACTCCACCACGATGCCTAAAGACGATAACGACGATCAATAGGCAGTCCTTTACCAGAATCATGCATGAAACAAATTATCCCCCAAAATTATACCTACAACAACTCACCTCTTTTGACGAACAGGTTCTTTTTTGCCATCTCCGTATGAAGCACTGAGTTCATGTCAACATCAAAAACCAGGCCCTAACAGTTCCACGACATGGTTTGACAAATTCAGCAACAATTACAAACAATCAAAACAAGGTTCTTTTAAGCAAACACCTGAATAAATGCACATAGGTAAACCAGTAAAAAAAGAGTCAGCTGACATTGTGAAATGACAACCTACCTGCAGATTATCTTTAGCAGCAATCGCCAAGGGGGGACTCGAGAAAAGAGCAAACCCCATGGGCTTCTCACCTTTGTAGTTCACTTGAGACGCCTCATAACCCGGCAACCACCGAAGCATATTCTGAAGTTCTCTCTCTTTTACATCATCAGGAAGACCGGTAATGAAGATTGTCCGGACCTGAAGTAGCCAATATACGTTCGTAGATTAAAATATCTTTGTCTTGAGCATAACACGAGTCTAGTCATACTGTTGCGCACTCATAACAAAACATTCTCCAGAAATGGCACATAATTGACAATGATTTCGGATATAACAAAATAAGCACGGCCAGCATCCGTAGTGAGCATCAATCAGCCTAAGAAAATTGAAATCAAACCATATTTTAGCAATTCCGAGGGATTCCGCTGTTAATTGGAAGAAGAAGCAGCAGCACACGGAAGCCGCACGAATGTTGAGATTCCGAAAACATAACCACTAAGACATGAGGCGGGAAGATAAGGAGGGAAGAGCGGGTCGGACCTCCTCGGGGGCCAGAATCGGGGAATGGTGGGGGACGGGGTGGACAGCGGCGGCGGCGGGGGGCGGGGCAGGAGGAGCTCCTGGAGGCTGCATAGCGGGAGGGGGAGGAGCGGCGGCGGCGGCGGCCCACTGCTGGTGGTAAGGGTGCATCCCGGCGCCGGCCATCCTTCCCCGACGGGACCTGATCGGAGACGAAACCCTAGAGGATCTCCCTGTCGGTAACGAATCCTTTTTCGCGGCGGGGAGACGAGCTCGGACGGTTAGGCTTGCGATCGCGACGTCTATTAACATGGGCCGAATGAAGCAAGCAAAACCCAAATTATGGGCTCCCAACGACGAGGCCCATTAATCATGGATAGCCCATTAAACACGCTCCTCCTCCGCCTCCTGGCAAAATCTCGCTAGGGTTTTTCCTCTCCTTACCGTGCCGCCGGAACCGCATCGGAGAGCATAGAAGAGTCGAAGAAAGGGAGAATCGTCATCATCAGCGACCATGGCGACAACCAAAGTCCAGCGGATCATGACCCAGCCCATCGTACCGGCCATCCTCCTCATCCTTCTTCAATTTCCTTAGGTTTTGATCCTTCGGGAGTAACATTTGTTGGTGTTTTTGTTTTTCTTTTCAGAATCTAATATTCAGGTTCCTCCAAAGTGTAAGTTGAGCTTTTCGTCTTCGCGTTTTTTTTTTTTTAATAAGGGGTTTTTTCATGGTGCGAAGTTTTCGAGTCAGTTACGAGGAAAATGATTTGGGGTTTGTGTGCGTGCTTAAAAATGCAGAAAGCAAGGATTCAGATTTGGCTGTTCGAGCAGAAGGACTTGAGGATCGAGGGACGCATCATTGTCAGTATTCTCTTCTATCGCAGTTTTTAGCTTGTTTATGTAATTCCGGATTTGATTTTGCTGGTGAATTGTTTGGCGGATGTGGTCGTTTTAGCTCTCCCTTTTTGACGATTGGAAGTTATGGTTATGCCTGTCCATTTCGTCTAAATTTTGCTTTGGAAAGAGATGGCAGTAGGCTGTAGTTTCGCGGTGAACCTCCTATAGCCTGTATTTTGAAGTATGACTTTTTTCCGGCTTGGATGGTTCTGCATTGTTTTCATAAATGGCATCTTTTCCTGCACTGTAACAGGCACACTTAGTTAGTTCCTGGACTCTGCAGTCTTACTCTGTTAGTTGCGTGACCATTTTCACAATTCCAAGGTTGTTATGCTAACTTGTATGTTTTGAGAAACCAGTATTTCCTGCCTGGTGGATCTTATTGTTGAGTTCGGTAATATTTCTGGAATTATAGTGAAGCAACTATTGGGATTTGTTGACCTGTAGGCATCTTTTGTGCACCCTGGAATGCCCAGTTGTTGTTTCCTCTCATAAGATTGAGAACTATCATAGGCTTGTAAGTTTTTGCTTATATTAGATGGTTTATATTAGGGGTATCTGTATCTGATGCTTTTTTGTTGTTTAACAGTATTCGTTGTGCATGTGGTTTCGACTTCCCTTTTTGCTTCTTGCTATGTTGTGACATGATGCCAATAATCAACTTCTTTTGCTTTCAGGGTTTCGATGAGTATATGAATCTGGTTTTGGATGATGCTGAGGAGGTCAATATAAAGAAGAAGACTAGAAAGACATTGGGTAATTACTGAAGAGATGGCTGTTTTGTTCTGTGAAATGCTGTATTCTTTGTTGTTGCTGTGCCCGACATTTGTATGATTTGGCAGGGCGGATCCTACTCAAGGGGGACAACATTACTCTGATGATGAACACGTAATTGAACTACAAACTCGCTGTTGTTTCACTTCCTTTATATTTTGTTTGTGTCATCCTGATTGGACTTCTTCTCTTGCATAATGTAGAGGTAAATGATGACAGTCAAGCAGATGAGCTTTGGGTGACTCGTTCCAGACTGCATATGTTGGAGATATGGTGTCTGAGCAAATTGTCCTTTGAACTTTCGTTTTGATAATGTAATCTAGCCTTGGCATTAGTATGTGTAAAGCTATTAGAAGTGGTGTGGATTATATCCAATGGCTGCGTGAATTCACAAGTATTAAAGATGAGGCGAATTAGCGCTTCGGAATTAGCTGTGCAAGGTTTTATCCGGTTTAATCAGACCTCTTTCAAAGAGATTCTCAATGTCAATCGTGACTTTGTTATTGTAGCTAAGAACACTCAGTCATTGACATTGCCTTCCACGGCTCGTGAATCTGATGTAAGAATGTTCTGTCATCGATGTACAAACAAATCGTAGTAGTCGATTTCATCTAACAGCCCTTGTTTATCGATTGCTGATGCATTAGAACTGAACAGCTTGCAGCCATCGACTGACCGCACTCAAACTCTTACATTTGGAAAGGTTCAGTGCGGCCTCAACCTCATCCTTTCCCTCAGCATCTTCAATCCCATGTACCTCCCAAGCATCATGAGTGTGGCCTGTGGATTCGTCCCTGGCGACATGCCAAATGTAGAACCGTCAATTACCCTCAGGCCATCTATCCCAAACACCCTGAACTCCCTATCGACGACTCTCCCGATCACTGAGCCACCATGGTAGTGCCATATCGTACTCACGGTCCTCCGGCAGAAATCGGCCACAGCCAGGTCATTCCCAAGGTCAGCCGGTAGTGGTGCCCCAACATAATGGAACTCCCTCCCTCCAAACCACTCCCTGACCTTCAAGTAATTCATGGATCGGGTATTGAGTACTGCAGCAACCCTACGCGTGCCGTTGATGCAACGTTCTAAGTCCACTGAGCTGCTGAAATAGTTGAACCTCACAATGGGGTTGATCCTAACATCGGTTGATGCCAAACGCAGTGATCCACTGGACTGAGGGCCCGAGATCTTCTCCATAAGAGTAGCCACAGTCAGGTATATCGGAGAAGCCGGAGATCGTATGAACACTGACCTTATGGGTGACGTAAAAGGGATCACGTTAGAAGCTGCTTCGATATAGTTTCCGACATCTGTTATCCCCACTACTTGTATCAACGAATGTTCGAGCGGCATTGGCGGCACAATCGAGATCCCATTCCTTGGGTTATCATACAAGAACTGGCCAACATAGGGCTGGTGATAAACTGCCGGTATTCCCCAGTAGGAAAGATATGGACGCGGACCAATGCCGCTAAGTAACAGCAACTGTGGACTGCCGATCGCACCAGCGGACAGAATCACCTCGCCGCCCTCTCGGACCATTGCGTGGTGGTACCAACTATTTTGATCACGGTAAACCACCCCAATCGCGGAAAGCCCTGACCTACTGACTGTCGATGACACAAGGATTCTTTCCACACTTGCTTGGACTGCAACCTTAATGTTCGAGGCTCGAGCAAAGTTCAGTAGATCAGCTGCAGAGTGCCGTCTGCCGGATCTGTCAAAGGTCGTACCGCCGATCTTGGTGCCCACCACATGGTCGAGATTGTATCCATTGTAGGGATTTATCCCCGCTTCTAAAAGACCATCGCGGACTGTCGACTGCCAGCTCCTCAATTCCGGACGAAAAACAATTGCCTTTTCAACCCACTCGTAGGATCTGTTAACAACCAGAAGATCCCAGTGCACGCCAGAGTTCTTGAAGAAGGACGCATCAGCACGGCTGTAAAACCCTGCGTTAATCGCACTGCCGCCGCCAAGAACCCGACCGCGAGCATTCGGGACGCCATCTTCTGAGATAAACGCCTGGGCAGGAGAATCATAGGTGTCCACATCAACTAGGGTCGTGACAAACCCTTCTTGCGTCCTCAAATTAGGGTTCCTGAACCCCGTGCCACCCCTCTCAAGAACCAACACTCGGGATGATTGCGAGAGGGTCGCTGCCAACGGGCACCCTGCAGTGCCGCCCCCCACAATGATGTAGTCATAGTAGTTCTCCGACGAAAGCTCGGTCGCGTTAACAACAAACTTGGAATATGGCGGCTCTGCGAAGCAACAGAAACCAAAGAATACGAGGACGGTTCCATCAGCTTCGTCCATTCTCAACCCAGAGAAACAGAATGTCTACTGTCAAAAGCATAACAATGCTGGCATCTTTGCGTACCACCGAGGACCCATCAATGCCACAAAGATCAAAACATTACGTTGAAAAGGAACAGGAAACAGGGAAAGAAGACGAACCCTGATGTAGTCTTCGTTGCCGAGGAGACTGCTTCGCGAACGACACCGACGAGCACACGGCCACCAATAGCAGAAGATAGTGCAAGGAAAGTGACCAGAGAGATCCAGCCATCGGTTCTCGTGCAGTCTCGGCAGAAAGACGGAGAAATCTATCGTTTCTTGATGCAAGAGGCGGAACAATGTGAGGAATGAGAGGAATGGAAAAAGAACGAGAAGAAAATGAGAAGGGAACGGGGAAGGCGCGGGAAGACCATAACAGACTTCAAATGACGGTTGAGAAGTTGGTTACATAATATTCTCAACTTTCATACTCAGGCGATGTTACAGTTACAAGCTATTGGCCACAAAAATGGAGACGGCTCTGAAAACAGCTCAAGCCTTTTCCGATTTCTCCGGCAGGCGATTCCACGGAACAATGAGCTGGAGCTCCCCTTCGGTGCTACACCCTCTGGCCGATGCAGATCAATGGTTGTCTTTGATCTAGGTGTAAATGTCTTTTTTCCCAAGTGTATTGCAGGATCAAGGTCCAAAAACCAGCTCCTTAACAGACCTCAATGGGTTGCTGTATCCGTTTGCGACCGTATCTCTCCAGAAGGATATTCCTGTGGATAACCCGTGTCGAATTTCAGGTCCTTTTTCTAGAGGCCTGAGATAAATGGACAAGGAACTACATCGTGGACCATTACTGCATACCTATCCAAGAAAACAAGCCGACAGTTGCTCCAAGGAAGTACTCCCGGCTAATGCAATTGCAGCTGCAGCAGAAGAAGCCAGTTATCAGCCGAACCTCCATCCTCAAAGCAATTCATTGTGTTAATCGGGATCGGTAACTTTATAGATGAACGCGACCAATTGAAAATTCATTTCATTTAAACAAGCCTGCTGAAGCTGGACGCCAGAAGTTTAATCAATTATTGAAACTTACCAGTATAACCATACGATGTTCCCATAACCATAGAAAAGGGCAGCCCAGGATGATCCAGTAAACCTGAAAACCATCAACGGTTAGTATCAGCCGGCTGATGAATCTCTACAAGCTTCTGGGATCCAGCAACATCCTCTCGGGTAGTAAAGTTGAACCAGATCAAGAGTTTTAACAGCTTAATTAGGGTTACTACTGACACTGCATTTGAATAATTTTAACACAGATTTGAGCTCTTTTATGGTGCCTCCTCAGGCTTTCCACAAGAAATCTTTCAAAAAATAGATCCATGAAGTGAAGAGAGAAATTTAGAAGATTCACCACAACCTAGGAAATCGAGAACTGTCATGCAAAAACATCTATATCCCGATAAGCAAGTAGGTTACAATTACATGCAAGACCAATTGTGCGAGGTATTGTCTCGGATGAACTTACCACATAAAGTCACGAATGAACAGGGCGCGTGGGACCATGAGTGCGTTTCCAATCATGCCGAGCAACATAGTGGAAGCAGATAGCCCTTTGATATTCTCGGGGAATTGGATATTGGTCCACTGAATCAGCAACAAAAATCATGAGGTCAGTTTATAACAACCTAAGTAATAAAAAGCACGATGTCTTCTGGATGCTAAGAGTATGAAACCATTTGGGCGATGGGCATCCACATAAACAGAAGTGTAGCTGTCCATCCGGATATCGCTCCTACAAACTTGACACCTTTCTCAGAGAGTCTCCCTGTTCTCGACTGCAAACCTTAGCAGACACAGGCATAAGAGGTTGAAGATTGCTTCCCAGGGCAAAATACAAAAGGCCTGAAATTTGATTGTTTGCCGACACACAGCACACCACAAGTTAGCAGGACAGAACAGAGAAAACTTACCATGAAAACAGCCACCACAGCAATTAGAAAAGCCGCTGATCCAGGCAATATGCTTTCAGGTACGTAAGGAATAAAGGTTGACCACATCACCTGCCCAGACAAGGCCATGGTCTTTTCAGACAGAGAGCAAGTCTCCTTGAAGCCAAAGAACATGTGAAGTGGAATGTAATGGAGAACCTGAGGGAGAACGGAAAGTCCACCGACTGTGATGAAGTCCTCCCAAAAGCTCCAGACTCTTGGATTTATGAAGCCGAAGTAATACATGAAGTTCAAAACAAGACCGGATGCAATCACCACAGACACCACAACAAAGATGGGAAGGGGCATAGCTGATCCCAAGGCAAGTTGAGACAGCACGACATAAATGGAGACCACCCCCAGGGTCTGCACCACAATAGCCTCCTTCTCCCTCTTCTTTGCAAAGTAGGATAGTAGCGATAGATTCCCAAGCAATCCGGTCAGCATACCCTGAAAATGGCAAGTTCAGGGCGTGCAGTGTAGGGCGCCAGCAAAGAGAGCACGTCACGGACACATCAGACAATTACCAGCCAAGGGACGGCCAATAAGGCCGCCTTGTTCCCGGCCATGAGGTTTCGAGCGTTGAGTATGATTTGAGGCAGTTGGATTAACAAGAACGGCAGGTTAGCCGAGGCAGAGAATTTCGCCGTTAGGGAATCCCACTGCTGGAACTCTTGGCTGCTTTCTACACTGCCCAATCCCTGCCATTATCCATCAATCAAACACCTGACAATTTCCCAACTAGGTACTCAAAAAACACTTGAGTCAGGACACAAGGAGACGGCACCTCGTTGC
The DNA here is from genome assembly GCA_023653495.1 of Melastoma candidum. Taxonomy (NCBI): domain Eukaryota; kingdom Viridiplantae; phylum Streptophyta; class Magnoliopsida; order Myrtales; family Melastomataceae; genus Melastoma; species Melastoma candidum. Next base: position 2,190,053 of record CM042887.1, read on the forward strand.
CGGACGAAGCTTGAACATGGAGACCAGACGTCCGCCGCTGCTTCGGTCGCCGTGATGAAATCCGACCTCTCCGCTCACTCCAACCGACAGTGCGGAGATTCACTCTCTGCAGCCGGTGGAAGGGAGCTGGCGGAGGCAGCAGCCGCTGAGGGGAATGAATCCCCGGGAGGGGACTCGCCCACAAGCTAGCCATTGAAGCAGACCAAGCAAAGTTTGGTATCTTCCTGCTTCTGGCTTTGTTCTTCGAGTCTGTTTTCGCACTTGGCTCAGAAGCTGCCCAGCGCTTGGCTCCGCTTTCACCCACGTGACATAACACAACTCCCCATTTTTTTACTTCTCGCTTTTTCTTGAACGTTGGTCTCTAACTGTGCTTGGCATCTTGTGCATGGTTTTGATTAGATGGAAGGGAAACGGAAATCTAGGATTCAAAATATTTGAAAAATTATTTTGAAATCTAGGTTCCATTGTTTCCGACAAGATGACGTAACCTGATCCACGGGTGTAATGACCGAAAAAAATTTGTAAAATAAGTTTTACTTCTCACCCTTCAACAGGTAGGACATAGTTTTACTTCTCACCCTTCGACTGCTGAGCTGCCTCCCTCCTCTATTGACCCCCAAAGCCATAGCAGTTCTTTCTCCGAACAGTCGTTTTTGTGCATCTCCAACCGATAAAACTAATGGAATTCCTCCGTTGGTTCTATGCAGATGATGCCTAAGTAAGCAATCAGCATGTCAAGAAGACAATGGCCACTGTAAGTAGGGCCAGGAGTAAGATCACTCGTTATTTGCGATCTGGTGCCCTGTACTTCCGCTCACGCTCAGTGCTCCTGCACTCTCCCCCTAATTTAAAGGCTTGACAAAACACGGTATTTCAATGGCATAACACAAAATGGGAGCCGTTAGAGTGGATTCAGACTATGTTGGAACTTGCCAATTCTGCAGTTATTCAAAGGAAAATGATACAGAGGGCCAACCGAATCAGAGTCCATTGCTTCATTCATTCTGTCAAACCTTTGATGTGCTTGAGATGTTGTAAGATGAATTTTGGCCCTCCTCCTGATAAGATGGTCCCAAACCCGAGTGTGATAAGGCGGACACGTAGAACTTTAGATACTGAATGCCTCGAACATTCATGGCCGATTGCGTCGCTATTTTTCCCAATAAACCCAATTTCGGACATGCATCCAGTAAGGAAAAAATAAATAATCAAGACATCCTAATAATATATCAGAATCCAGACACCGGTTTCAAGAGAGAAACTAATTTCAGGAGTGGGATTTTATGTTTATTGAAAAGAAAGTGGAAAATCTTACCCAATGGGAAGAGGAGAGTTCCCCCCGGCTTCACATTTTTCACGCCAAAGATAAGAAGTGTGGAGATGGATTTAGATTGGCAGGGAGCTCCAATTCCTATCCCCATCTGATGGCGGACATTGCAACGACAGCAACAAGTGTCCCCTTCTTCCTCTTTACCTCCTCCCCCTCCTTCACTGATAATGCCAACCTCCTCCCTTCCCCTTCATCGTCCCACCTCGGAAAATCCCCTTCTCCTGTAGTTGCGTCCAAATCCTGACACCCTTTGCGATAAAGCTCCGATCTGTGTCGGCTTTTCGACGGAATTCGACTCCCCGCCTTTCTGGGTTTTTTGTTTTTGCTGTCCGGGGGAATGGCTGCTTCGGTGGCTTCGGCTTTGAAATTCGTCCGTGACATGAGAGAGTTCGGAACCGCCAGGCCGAGTTTCGCCCGAATTGATGGGCTTCACGAGGTTTCCTACCCGCGGAGGAAGCAGGGGTATGGTGTTCGCTTAAGTTCTGTGGGGATCCGAGGTTGTAATTTGATGTCCCTTGTCATGTGGAATGCCAACTAATGTTCTGTACTTAGCCTGTCTTTTGGAAAAGAAAAATGCTTGACTGACTCGGAGTTGATTCATGCTTGACTGCTGCTCAGAAGATATTTTATGGGTGTCTGTTCATGATCTGGCTACTGTTACGAGAGAATCGGCGATGCTTGAGTGTGATTATCGCTGCTTAATTTCTTGGCCTTTTACTTTTCATGTTTAGAATAACGAGTTATTTGTGTATGATTACTTGTTTGGAGTTTGACTTCTTGTATCTGCTTTGCATAGATTCTGGCCTTCGAGAACATTAGTCATCTCGGAAGCATCATCTGCCCCAGCCGTGGAGGTAGGCTGTTTCAATTTAGTGTAGCTGTTTTCAATTTGAAATTCTTAATCTTACCCTCGTTTGAGGCTAATACTTGTAAACAGCAGGGGGGAAGTTCCAACGATACGGTTCCAACCCCTAAAGTTATAATAGACCAAGACTCTGACCCTGATGCAACTATCCTAGAAATCACATTCGGGGACCGTCTTGGAGCTCTCCTTGACACTGTATGACGCCATCATTAGCCATTTTCTTTTTTTCAGTAAAATGTTGGGAACTCAATTCTTGTGTGCAAGAGAGAGAGTGCTAGCCGTTCCTCTACTGAATTTAGTATAATATACTTGCAGATGAATGCTTTGAAGAATCTGGGTCTGAATGTAGTCAAGGCAAGTGTATATTTAGATTCTTCCGGGAAGCACAATAAGTTTGCAATAACTCAAGCGTGAGTTTTCTTCTCTGATTTCTATAATTTTTCTTTCTGTAATTCCTTCTGGGCACTGCATGGCCCCAAGATAACTAGCAATCCTGCAAATTTCCTGAATTGGGCACATGGTAGTGACCCCAAAAGTTCTGAGGAAAAATAAGAGCTCCCAATATTTACTTTTGAGGAAGATTTTCTGCATCTCTTTGTCGGGCACAGCTATGGCACCATTAAGCTGACTGAGTTCCATCTATCTGTGCTTTCAAGAATCTACTGTTGACTAGGGAAATGCATTTATCATGAAGATATGTGTATGTTTTGCTCAGTTCTTTTGAGCTATATGACATTAATCTTTTTGTTGCATTGCAGGGATACAGGTAGAAAAGTTGAGGAGCCCGAGTTGCTCGAAGCCATTCGCTTAACTGTAATCAATAACTTGCTAGAGTACCACCCGGTATGCCCTTCTGCAAACATAGTTTTATAAATGGTTTTGAAGGCACCAATGAATGGGAAATCATCGATGCCGTGATGAGCACTTGGTATACCGGATGAAAATTTACCTGTGATTTTACTGATGATACAGGAAGCAAGTTCACAGTTGGCATTAGGAGTAGCTTTTGGAGCTGTACCGCCAGAACAAAAGGTGATACATCGAAGGCCGCTACCCCTATTCTCGTATCTTGCCATCTCGGATTTCAACTTATTCTGAAAATCCCTCACGACGCTACTTTTTTTCTGTTGCCCAGGTTGATGTGGATATAGCAACGCATATTACTGTCGTTGATGATAACCCCGATAGGAGGTGAAAACATGCACGTCTCCATTCATTTTAATTAGAGAGATTAATGGACGTTAATCAATGCAAGAGAATCATGGGCATTTCCGACTTGGATATGATATTTCTTTGCAGTCTGCTGTACGTAGAGACTGCAGACCGTCCTGGATTGCTGGTTGATCTTGTAAAGATCATAACGGACATCAATGTAGCTGTGGAATCCGGAGAATTCGACACTGAGGTATATGCATGACATCTCTAGGCCAAATTTCTGTTCATCGAGAAAGAGAATCTCCTTCCCGATCTTATAATTTACATGAAACTCAGGGATTGCTAGCAAAGGCCAAGTTTCATGTCAGTTATAAGGGGAAAGCGTTAATCAAGCCCCTCCAACAGGTAAATTTCCTAGGTTCGCGAGTCTCTTTGGTATCGAGGAGTCCTGTTTCTGGGACGTAACACCCGGAGTGATTCTTGTGCTTCTGTTTCCGGCAGGTTCTTGCGAACAGCCTGCGCTACTTCTTGAGGCGTCCGACGACCGAGGAGGCGAGTTTTTGAGCCGTTGTACCATAAACAAGAATACCCATTGTGGACTCAGAAAACTCCCGGTTAACAGAAACCATAGCTCTGAGCTTCCGAATCATGATTCCTCGGCCAGCACAAGAGACTCGCCGTTGGATGGGGTAAACAAGAAGCCGAATGCGAATAACATGTTCTACATGAAAACCTACCTTAAGTGATGTTGTAACGTACTCCATCCTCGTACTCTCATATCTAACCATTTCCTCTTTACTATCCCCCATGCCTAAACACCTCATTCTCATTGTGGGACTGAGATGAGCTTTCGGCTGACCATCACCAAGAGAGAAAGTGGAACTCAGATGATTCTGGAACGTTAACGCCATACACTTGACATCGCTGACCCATGGCTACGGCGGATTCTGGATTTTCCATGAAACCAAATCGCAACAGCGTTGATTGAGCTGCAGTCCATCCTATGGCCTTTCTGCTTGCAGGAACATGCAATGCGACCATACCATTCATCATGGACTCGCAAAGAGGATTGCATGGTGGGGCTTTCTAGATAAAGTTCGTGCATGAATGACCGACCACTACTAATACATTGCAGGTATGGGCTAACATCCCTTTGTAATCACCGGGAACCCCATTTCAATTCTATGATTTAAAAAAAAAAACTGGGCATCAACAATCCTTGGAATACTTATGAATTCTTCAACCTTCTTACATTCTCATTTACTGCAAGAGCACAGAACATGGTGGAAACAATGGCAAGCGCAGCCTGCTTCAGATCACACACCTTCACCTCCTCCTTCAAGCTAGCACATTCACCTGTTTCAGAAAGGATTCTCTAACGGGATTGCGACACAAGGGGATGTTATGTTCTTGGTTTATGGTTGCAGGCCGATGACATGGAAGTTGTATCACCAGAACAGCACCACAGATGCCACGAAGCTCGACGTGGAAGCGGCGAAGGACAGGGGTAGCTGTGGTCGGCACGGGGATACATCACCCGAAAGGGCAGGAGAAGATAATCGAGGACGCAGCGAACTGGCTTTCTTACACGGACGATTTCTTTGTCGGATCCTCCGACTTCCATCGAATAAATTCTGTTACGGAGCAGAATGTCTAGTTATAAAACATGGGCTTGGCTTGGGGAATCTTTGGTTTTATCCATTCCACGTGGCGCCAAATGGCCAACACCAACAACAAACCACCACCACTCAAAGAAACGGGAAACTTCCATGCCGCCATCACTCAAAGAAACGATGTCGCTCTGCGGCTGCAATCTACTCAACCCGCCGTTGCCATCCCCGGCCGCCGCTCCCTCCTCCAATCGGTCCTCCGTCTTCCTCCTACGCCGCTGCAGCCCACGGCCTTCGAATGGGAGGTATCTGTGGCAGTCTTCCTCGTACGCCGTCGCGTGCTCGAAGCCTTCCAGTGACGGGGCTGCCACGGGGACGGGGGAGAAGGGAACGGAGAAGAAGAAGAAGTTGTCGGAGCAGTCTTCTTGGGAGGCCAAGGATTCTGAAGGTAACGATTACTTGTACAGGCTCGGGAAGGAGGCGGACAACATGAATATTGCCGTCGGGGCCAGGGTCGGCGTCATCGATGATCTCTTCACTGGGAATTTCCTCGGCAGAGACGGTGCGTTATTGTCTGCGACTGCGACGAGATTTTCTTTTCGTGATGATGACTAGGGCAGCGTTATTCAAGGCGAGCGCCTCGTCGCCTCAAAGTGGGCGAGGCGAGCGAGAAGGCGCAACTGAAGCGCGCCTCAGCAAAAAGGCGACGAGGGGAGGCGATAAGGCGCAACTGAGGTGCGCGCTTCTGCAAAAAGGCGACGAGGCGAGGCAATAAGGCGCAACTGAGGCGTGCCTCAGCAAAAGGCGCTCACCTTCCTCGCCTTTCCATCTCTAAGTAGTTTAGAATCTCCTCTCTCCTTTAATCAGTCCCCCTCATCTGTCTTCTCTCCCTCCCCACATCGTCAATCGATTCCTCCTCCATAACCTCTTCCTCAGACCTTCAACCATCGACACACCCTGCTTTTAAATCACTCCCCCTGCCTTTTTCATTTTTTCTGTGTTTCTTCAGCTTAGCCAAGCAAACAGAAAAACTTCATGGTTTTCATGAGTAAAATTTCTTGTTTATATTACATCATCGCCTTTTTCGATGAGGTGAGTGCCTCGACTTGCGCCTTATGCCTTTAATAACATTGATTAGGCAGCGAGAGGTTTTGTGGTGTGTCGCGTAATAGTTCTTGAGGACCCCATCGAAACCTTTTCATTGTCATGAGGTCGATTCTCTTGAGGAATTGAACACTGGACAAGATTTTTGTGTGTGCTTTCTTCCAGTAGCAGAGTGTTGTTGGGCTGTTCTGTCTAGTTTTAAAGCTTTTGCATTTTGATGGTGCAGCGGATATTGTGTTCGATTATAGGCAGAAGGTTACGAGGTCGTTTGAGTACCTTCAAGGGGACTATTACATTGCTCCACTTTTCATGGTATTCTACAATATACCATTGTTAATGTCTTTTATCTTTTCATGATATTCTACAATAATTACCATTGTTATGGTCTTTTACTTCTTTCTCGTGGATTTCTAAAATTGATGAATCATTATGATTGGCCTCTGATCTCTTGCCTGGCTTTCTCTGCTTTGTGCTCTTTCCCTTGATGTTTCTCTAGTGTAGAGAAAGGATGTCACTGTATGAAAATAGTGGATGAATTGGAAGTCTATCTTCTATTGCATTTATTGACGTATTGATGAAGGAAATTACAAGAGTTACACATCCATCTGTGCAGCTGGTTCTCACATTATTCTTATGGGACGAGACTTTACAAGAGAAGGACTAATGAACTTATTTTTTCTGTTTTTGTTGGAATTAGATATTTCCCACTTGAGAAATTTGTCCGCAATTCCTTTTATGTCTCATTCCCTCTTGAATTTTCCCGCGGGGCTTACATCTTCCCAATTGCAATGTCTTATTATCTCCCTAAATATGTTTTTTTAACTTCTTTTTTCAGGATAAAGTTGGTAAGTTCCCAACTCTGGCCAAGGAATTTTTTTTTACTACGTGATCTTACATGAGGGCAGCATTTGGCCATTGCAGTCCCCCCGGTTACTTTCTTCTCCTATATGCAAGTATATATTACTAGTAATTTGGATCCTTTCGACCCACATCCAAAAGTTTCTAACTTCCTGGTGTCTTGCTGCCTCAACTTGTTTCATGACTTGAGTCACTTCAGTTTCGCCAAGAGGCTTTTCTGTTGTCTACATGTTTGTGCTATTGTTTGGTAATATACATGGACACCTTTTCCTCTCTTGTCCGATCCGGTTTCACCCATTTGCACTCTGTTTCTGTTTTAAGCTTTGTGTTTTATAAAATGCAGTATGTCACATCGTGAAGAACTACCTTGCGCAGCATCTCAATACCAAAGTTCCTCTTATACTCGGTATGTTTGGTAACTGAAGGATCAGATTTATTATTGTGGCTCATCTTGCTTGACCCCTACACATGGGTTGTCTTTGTTGTATTGATATATTCTATCGTTTTTATGAGTATTTGAATTGGTAGTTGTTTTGTGATGATTCTGGCGGAGAAATTATTTACTCCCAGAGTATGAACATTTGCAAATCCAGGTATCTGGGGAGGGAAAGGGCAGGGAAAGTCATTCCAAACAGAGCTCATATTCCGTGTTATGGGAGTAGAGCCAATCATAATGTCTGCAGGAGAATTAGAGTCGGAAAGAGCAGGTCAGAGAATTTCTTATTCTCTAAAAACTATTACTTTTGGTAGATTTATATCACCTAAAGAGTTCATTTTTCTATTGATAGGAGAACCTGGACGGTTGATTCGTGAACGGTATCGGACAGCTTCTCAAGTGGTGCACAACCAAGTTAGGGGCTTTTCCACTTTCCTTATTAATATATGTATGTCCAATCAAGCCTTTTGGGTATATTTATTCTGCTTCCCGTCTTATCTTTCCTGCAAAAACCATCAAGACTTGTTTATCTATTCCTGGCTTGAAATCTGGGGAAGTGGCGCCTCTTGTATTGGCTTTACATTTTAATGAGAATCAAAGTACTTAGCATGAATGAGGCTATTTAAATAGTTCTATATCATAGGGTATTTTTTTATAAGTATATCAAAGGGTGCTTTGCGGATAGAAAAGATAGAACCTGTTTCTTTTGAAATTTTTGAAGAACTAAAAAGTTCTGGTAATGGTGAATCATTTGTCAGTCATAAAATCACTCCTTCAAAGTGGTCTTTTCTTTTTGTATTTCTTGAAAATGATCATTATTTCTGGCTGAACCTAGATGAGAGGATAAGAGAGAGAACAGAGAGGAGGCAGTACTAGGTTCTTAATATTAATGTAAAACCTTAACTATAAAATTAATGTAGTGCTGAGAGAGATCATTAACGGCCTTTTTTATAATTGAAGGTGCATCTCCGATTTCTTTATATGGGCGTCTGTTCAGTTACCCTATATTCTGAGAGAGATCATTATCGGTTTCTTTCATAAGTTTAAAATTTTACCAATACTATATTTTATAATCTAGTAGGCCAACTGATGCTGGATTGAAATGTGCATTGTTTAGCTTTCACCTTTCTTATACAGAGATGCTTACTCATTCTGTCTCTTGTAGGGAAAGATGAGCTGCTTGATGATCAATGATATTGATGCTGGCCTTGGTAGATTTGGTAAGATCCAGTTGAGTCCTCAAAAAGATCATTCCACTTTTTTCACAATTTTTTGACTCATTGTTAGTGGATCTATTTCTATCCAGGAAATACACAAATGACAGTAAATAATCAAATCGTTGTTGGGACCCTGATGAATTTGTCTGACAACCCTACGAGGGTAAGCATCGGGCAAGATTGGCGAGAATCTGATATCACACATAGAATTCCCATAATCGTTACTGGGAATGATTTTTCAACAATTTATGCTCCTTTGATCCGTGATGGAAGGATGGAAAAGTTTTACTGGTAGGTGCAACTAAGAGATGGGTCAGTAGACTTTTCATCTTGGACAATTCGAGTCTTGCATGTAATTAATTGTCTCTCTTCATCAACAGGCAGCCTACACAAGAGGATATTATAAATATTGTACATAGAATGTATGAAAAAGACGGCATCTCTAGAAAAGAAGTTACAGACATCGTGAGTACATTTCCGAACCAAGGTGTGTGATTCTGGCCCCTGAATTGGATTGCTTAGCTTTCTATTTTCTTTTCTTATTGGAAGGCTGTTTGAATGGTCTGCATTGTTTTTCAGGGCTAAATGCATCTAAGAATCTTTTGTCCGTGCTATGCGATGTGGTTTCTGATCATTTCTTGTTATTTGTTTCATTGTTCACTAACTGATTATTGCTACTCCTCGGAAGTTAGTTTTTAAATAATTGTTTGAACTTCTAAAGGGAAAAACGATCTTTTGGCCTCATATCTTGTCGTTTTTTGTTATATTCATTCCTATTTGTTGGACAGCCTTGGACTTCTATGGAGCTCTCAGGTCGCACACTTATGACAGATCAATCTTAAAGGTATGAATATATATCTGAATTTGACTCCTATTCATAATGTTTTCAGCAGGATAGCTAGTATTCTATTTCATCCTCATGGATTATGAAATGGAAATGGCACTTTGATAAAGTACAGGATAGGATTAACCTTTGTGTTTGTTTTGTTCGATCTATCACCGCTGCAGCACCCCCCCACTCCCATCTCATGTTTCCTGTGTCCATCAATCATGTATTGCAGTGGGTCGAAGATATTGGAGGAACTGAAGTTCTTGGACAGAAACTTCTGAAGGGAAGAAAAAAGGAGAAGCTTCCAGTCTTCACGCCGCCAAAGGTATTTGCTAGTTCGTGATTTGAAATTTGGTTTTCTTTATCTTTGTTCGAAGAGCAATTTGTCATGACAGAATCGTGGAGTGATGTCACTTGTTAACTTCTATATCTCGCCTGCCAATGAAGCAGTTCCCTTTGGAAGTCTGCTCGAGTTTGCATCTGGGGATGTGGAACGTTTTTCCTATATTTTGAGGTTAACCAACATCTTCTGGTGCCCTCAAACAGCAAACATTGGAGGCCTTGCTCGAATCAGGTTACTCTCTTCTCAAAGAACAGCAGCTGATCATGGAAACTAAACTCTCCAAGGAGTACATGAAGAACGCAGACTAAGTGAGGCTCTTGCCGGTTGCTGCATCGATCCCACAATGGAGAATCCCCTCCTTGTAAGTATACCGGATCCGAATGATATGTGAATTTTTCCTTGTTATTTTTCTCAATGGCTGCCTGATGAACTTGCCAATAATTCAGCATTTGAATTCGCTTCTATAAATAAAGCACTTGTAACGTCATCTAAATTTCCAGTGCCAGTCATGACTGTCAAAATCGGGTATATAAGAAATGGTTTTTCACTTGCTACTATAAATGGTCTCATCTTTGAGGTTTTGACCCGGAAACAGTTCGAGTTTTTAAAATTACTCGAATACTGGCCCTCGGTGTCCCCAATCGCGACTTTGAGTTCACAAAGAAGTTGTTTGAGATAATTTTAGCCCAAAATCGATGTCTTGAACAAGAAATGATATCCATGAAATAGTATCCTTAAACAAGAATTTGAAACATCATATTCCTTTTTGTGAAGATATTTCACACTAATGGTCCGTTTAGTTTTCGGAATGAAAGAAATTTTGAATGGAAGAAAATAGGAAGGGGGAAAATATAATGATTATTAAAAAAATGAAAAGGAAAGGAATAAAATAAAATGAGATTGAAAGAGAAAAGAGTATCGTTATTGTTATTAGGCCATTATATTTATTCCTTAAATCCTTAAATTAAACGCATCATAAGTATGATCAAGTGCTTTTCGACAACTAAAGCTTCCATTACTTATATCCTCTCATCAAGGTGTGTTCAAATTCCTTATAACACGAATAAGTGCCGTCTCCAACAAACAAGTGACATGTAATACTGCCTTAAAGAAGTTGATAGAGTAGAATAATGTAGTGAGATGCACATCTATTCGAGAACACACCATGTTAGTTATGGTTGCACAAAATAACCATGTCCGACGATCACGAGGTATGAGATTGAGGATTCCATCGATTGATTTCTCGAAGTCCTCATTCAAAAGCCTGTCAGCATTGTCCAAGAACTGTGTCGTCCATTCAGTATAGCATGTGTATTTCAGACAGTACTAATATATTTATAAGCACTACAAGTTGATTGCGGATTCTATATTTGTCGCAGTTGCACTTTATTCAAGCATAAAAGGCTCAATGGAGGTTGTCTCGTGGGCTGTTATTTACTCTTAGGCCCACTTTGGTTAATATGGCTTTTATTTCTAAGCCCAAATAAAATAATAGGGCCAAATTTTGGGGCCCATGTCGGTCAACATGGTCTTGATCTTAAGGCCCAAAGAAAGACGAAGATTGAAAAAGAAACCAAAATTTTTCCCGAAAAATGTTTTCCCTAGCATTTTTAGGACGAAGCAAAAAATTTCGAAACTGTGCAATGCCGCTACGGGGAATCGCAGTCCGAGCCGCTTCCCGGCTGCGCGGCGGCGACGGACTTCTCTAGGGGTGACTAGTTCTAATCCTAAACCATGATCATTTTATTGGCTCGTCAACGTTGCCTAACTGCAACGAAGATGAATGAAATTACGTGGTGTAAGAACGTAGTCTTCAAAGCCGTCGAGCGTTTTTTGTGTCCTGGACGGTTTCTCCGGTTATGTTAACTTACCGACGGACCAAATGACGGCGAGAGACATTATCAGTACGCCGGCATGATCAAGGCTCTGGTAGCTACGTCCAGCCACCGAAGTTCCTCCTGCAGGAGTGGGCGTGTCTGCTACTGGCCCATCAGCGACGGGTGCTGCCCCGGCTGGCATAGGTGGTGATCCAACTGGCGCATTCCCTGGCATGGCGCCTGCTGGTGAGTTGGCACTGGCATCAGATGGAGCTGTGGCTCCTGCTGGGGTTGCAGCAGCAGCACCGGAGGGTGCCGTTGCACCTGCGGGCGGTGTAGCGCCGGCATTTGATGGGGCCGAAGCATTGCCTGGCAGAATGCCGCCACCACCCGACGGAGGCATTGCACCGGCACCTGACGGAGGAGTTGCACCGCCAGCTGATGGAGGAGTTGCACCGTCGGCTGATGGAGGACCTGACGGAGGCGTTGCACCGCCAGCTGATGGAGGACCTGACGGAGGCGTTGCACCACCAGCTGATGGAGGTGTCGCACTGGCATTAGGAGGGGAATTAGCGGCCGAGGGAACGGGGGCATTGCCAAACTTTGGTGGCAGGGGAATGATTGGAGATGCTTTAGGACTTGAAGCTGGCGGCGAGGAAGCCCCTGGAGGCGATGGGGGAGAGGTCGAGGAGTTTGTATTCCCGCGAAAGCCAGGAGGCACAATCGCACTGCTGACCTGCAAAACCGATATGTTATATGGCTGAGATGCGACCAACCTAACCAGGCTGGAACCGAGGCTCGATCCGGGAACAGCGGATCCGATCATGACCCCCCCATTCATGACCGTAACATTAAGGAAGCCCTGCATCCCGTTCGCCTGGCCAGTTGTCTGGTACAGCGTGGTGAGTATGGTCGACTTTTGGGCCATGTTCTGAAGTTTTTGCAGGTCGAAGTAGTCGAGTATGACGTGGAGGCTAAGTATGGCCTTAAGGGCGTCCTGGAAGCTGGGAACCCCAGACATGGCTCCATTGTCAAGAGCGAGAACGGTGAGGGACTGCCTGGAGTTGATCAGGGAGGCAAGCTGGGTCTGCGTGAGTGCGTCACTGAAGGAGCTGAAACCTGGGTGTTGGCCGAGAATGTCCGTGATGTTGAAGGCATTCGAGGGCAAACAGCGAGAGAACAACAACAACAACGACGACGCAAGGAAGGAGACCCTTGAAGGGACAAACTTCGAGTTCATGTCTGTCTGTTCTGTTGCCTGCTCTCTTGTTTTCCTTGTTTTGGTAAGGAGTACGAGGTTAGTTCTCTCTCTACATGCAAAATTCCGATGTGCTCTTTTAATACTGGGGAAGGATGTTGGGGACGTGTTAGGGCAGGAGGAGTAGATCTGAGGGGAGGAAATTGTTTGGACAGGAATTGAGGGTCAATCCTCTCCAATTTCTTAGGCAAAAGTGTGTGTGAGAGCCCCTGGAATTAGTCACAAGTGCAAATTGATGCATTCCAATCTTAGGAAAGAGGGTTGGAATTGGGAGAAACTGCTTGTGTCCCTGCGGTCTTTACATTACTGGTTTCTTACAGAACCCAATCCACAAATTCAGGACGAGACCATATCACTATGATATATGATGTATCAATACTAACTAATTCTGATAGATCCTTATTCGTTTCCAAGGACACGTGCATCCCACGTGCCAAATCCCACAAGGGAAGCAGCAACAAACTGCCCCTCCTCTTTTCCCTTCTTACATGACACCACCCCACCCACCTCTTTACAGTTTCGGTTTTGCCTGCAAGAAAAAAACCTTCCTCTCTTCTAGGGTTCCCCCCCCCCCCCCCCTCCCCAAAATCGGAGGCTCTAAAATCCACGGTTGCGCAACCCACTCCCTCTGATTCATTCCGCTATGAAGCTCACCATCAAGACTCTCAAGGGGAGTCACTTTGAGATCAAAGTTAACCCCACTGACACTGTGAGTGGTCTCGTTAGGGATAACGTCGAACGGGTCTTGGGAAGCTACGGCCTTTGTGTGGTTGGAGTTATTTTTTGGTTCGATTTGGGTTGTGGGTCGGCGTTGGATTGGTCCGTCGCTTGCTAAAATTTCTTCAAAGTGGGAGTCTTTAAAGTTGTAGCACGTCGTGGGGTCTCAAAGGTCGGTGCTTTTTGCAGATAATTGTAATGTGGCTAGCAGTAGATGGAGAGATTGTGATGTGAGTCGGGTCCCGTTTTCGGGTCTTTTTGTTAGATTGAATTTGGATGGATACTCGTTGTGTTTGTTCGCGTTTTCTTGAATGCCCAAGTTTACGTTCTCAGCCCCTCTTGATAGATGTTGTGGTATTCCCGTGTAGATGTTTAACCTACTCTTCAAACCACACTGATAGTGAAATATCCCTGGAATTGCGGGGCAGGAGGTTTTGGTCGGGTAAAGCTTATATAGAAGAAAACCTTTTTCCCTCGCTGTGGAGAACGATGCTTAGAAAGAAAGTTTTGTTCGGTAGAGTTTCTGTTGGTGTTGACAGAAACATAAGTTTTGCTGTTGTGTTATTTCCTTTGGTATCTGTGTTGGGTCAGCCTTTCCTCTTTGGTTACGAAATCCAGTATAGCAACATAAATGAGATTCATTGTTCTTGGTGTTAGATTATGGCTGTGAAGAAGAACATCGAAGATGTACAGGGAAAGGATAGTTATCCCTGTGGTCAGCAGTTACTTATCCACAATGGGAAGGTTCTGAAGGATGAGACGACGTTGGCCGACAATAAAGTGTCTGAAGATGGATTTCTGGTCGTCATGCTTAGCAAGGTAAGCCTTTCGTATTCCGTGGGGTCATTATCTCATTATCCATGCTGTTGTTTATATTCTGGCAACATTAATGTGTCTATCTGTTGTTATGTATAAGGTTTGTGACTTTTATATTCCTTTTATATTATTCTCTTTAGAGCAAAGTCTCAAGCTCAGCAGGTACTTCCTCCGCTCAGGTAAAACCCTCTTTCCCTGTCTTTATTAGTTGAATTTCTCAAATCTCTTGGTGCATATTGTGTATAATTTTATATCTTCTCCTCTTTGAATGTAGCCCGTTTCCACCACCCCAGCTGTCCCTGCTACTGCTGTCCCCGCTTCAAATCCATCTCCTGCACCTGAAGCTCCAGTGCAACCTCTGTGAGTTCTTCTTTCAGAAATTCTCAGTTGGATTCCTGTATTTCCAGCATTAGTATGTACCTTTGTTTATTTGTTGGGAATGATTTTGAGCTCACTATTCTGTTCAGCTCCTCAAAGAGTGCATCCGGGGAAGCAGCGGCTTCGAAGTACGGTATTTTTGGCTCTTTATCTGAATACAAAGTTGTATTTCGATGGATTCTATTTGGAAGGCAGTATGAAAATGAGTTTGTGGCAGATGATGGAAAAGACATGCATAGGTTGATGGGCATGGCACATATCACGATATTGAGGGGGTTCTGTTGAATATTTTCTAGATCATTTACTTTATTGAATGCTGCTAATAAATAAAGATGGGCTAATGCATGGGTTATTGTCTGAAATTATCAAGTTTTACAAAATTCAATCATTTCTGTCTCATTACTGGAGGGGCAGAAAACCATCTACATCACCGGGTGATTAGCAACATGTTGTCTATCTAAACATGTTTATCACATTTCGTTTTGGCGGGCATGTATATTAATGTTATGAGAGGTGCAGCGTATCTACAGATGTTTACAGTCAAGCTGCCTCACACTTAGTTGCTGGAAATAATCTGGAGGAGAGTATACAACAAATCATGGACATGGGTGGTGGAACTTGGGACAGAGACACAGTTGTACGTGCACTACGAGCAGCATATAACAATCCTGAGAGGGCTGTTGATTATTTGTACTCTGTACGTCTAAGCGGTGAACAAAATGGCTAGATATTGTGCTTTAAGTTCTTAATGTAATAATAAAATTTCCAATCCTTTAATGATCAGGGTATACCTGAAGCTGCCGAATTAGCTGTTCCTGCGCCACAGTATTCAGCTAACCAGGCAAATCAAACAACTGCAGCTCCAGCTGCTCCTGGGTCTGGTGCACCTAATACGGCTCCATTGAATTTGTTTCCACAAGTAAAATTCAGCCTCTAAAGATATCCCTTGTTAGTTTTCATGCTTTATAAATTCTCACAATTAGCCATTCCTTAGGAGCAAGTCTCTGGGGGTGGTGGTGGCGGTGGGCTTGGAACACTTGATTTCCTATGGAACAATCAGCAGGTATATTATTGTGGAACCGTTCAACTGAAGTTTGAGAAGTAAATGTAGTAGTGCTCACAGTGCCTATTGATCGTCTAATGTATTTAGTAGTCTAATGTGGACTTGTTCAAGTCTTTTGTTATGACCGGGCTTTATTTGAGTGCTCAGAGCGTTTCTCTTTTCTTTTATTCAGTTTCAAGCACTAAGGTCGATGGTGCAAGCAAATCCACAGATTTTACAGGTTCGTGATTTTTTCCGCTGAAAGCATCCTTGAATTGATGTCATTCAAGGGGAGATAAAATCAGTCGGTAATCTCTTGCATTCCTTTTATTACAGCCCATGCTTCAGGAACTTGGAAAGCAGAATCCACAGCTTTTGAGATTGATCCAGGAGCACAATACGGAGTTTCTTCAGCTAATAAATGAACCAGTTGATGGTTCAGAGGGGTTAGTACCTTGTTAGCATTTCCTTTACATAATTTCAACCGGCAACATGTGTGCATGCCCTTTGTCTATGGCCTTTGCAGGAATCTTGTTGGTATACCCATATTAACTTCCTAACTAGTAAACTTTGTTCAACGCATAGAATTTCTTTTCGTGATGACAATGAATGTTTTGGCGGTAGGGACATGTTTGATCAGCAAGAGCAAGACATGCCTCATGCCATTCACGTAACACCGGCCGAGCAGGAGGCATTGGATCGGGTATGTACATTTACTTCTTTCTCTTCGATCCATCGTAATCTTTCCTATACCCACGGTGCTGTATGCTGATTCTCCGTAAACGCATTGCAGCTTGAGGCGATGGGATTCGACAGAGCTCTTGTCATCGAGGCTTTCTTAGCTTGCGACCGGAACGAAGAACTGGCCGCTAACTACTTGTTGGAGCATGCAGGAGATTTCGAGGACTGAGGCATGGACTAACTAATCGTTCGAATCACTCCATTTTCTGGGAGACAGTTTCGGACTGTGCGGACTTTCTTGGGGTTGGTGGGGTGGTTTATTTATGTCCTTATTTTCTTGGAAGTTCGTTATATTACACACTCATTTGTTTCGGACGAGTCGGGGGAAGCTATTTGTTCGCAGCTCAAAATTTGGTCATTTTCCTCGTTCGGACAAGGCATGCACGGATGCTTACATCGGGTAAGATTTTTTTTTTTTTTTTTACGTTAAAGTATGAAATCATGACATTTTTTTTCGTACTTACGATTCGTACAGTACGAAAGGAGTTGCGTGCTTAGTAATTTCGTACAATACAAAGTGATTTGTATTTTGTCTTCGTATTTCATTATGAAATATGAAGATATTCGTATTTCAGTATGAAGCAATTTCGTACCGTATGACACGGTTCAAACTAAAGTATGAAACAATGCTATTATTTAGTATTTTAGTACGTAACAGTAACGAAATTTCGTACTCGATGTGAGGATCCGTGTGTGGAACGAAACGGGCTTCGTATTATAGTACGAGGCCCACTTAGATTTTTGTACTGTTCGTGTTAGCGAGAAGCAATTTCGTATCGTACTGTTTGTGTTAGCGAGAAGCAATTTCGTATCGTACGAAAAGGTTTGTACTTTAATGCGAAGCAATTTCGTGCTGTACGAAGAGATTTTATATCATACAAACTTTAATACGAAGTAATTTCGCACGGAACGGTTCTTACTAAAGTATGAATAGTTACCGAAGTTTCTCAGTCCAACGCAAGCAGTTGTGCGTAAAACTTTAGCGTTGCCCCTTTTAACGCATGTTGATGGAAGGTTTTGCACTTTAACACATGAAAGACTTCCTGGACAACCTGTTCTGTTTTCCCCTGGGCTGATAGATTTTGCACTTGCAGTACAACCATTCAAAACTAATCTTAAAAATTCCGGAGCAGCTAACGTCCCGTGTGTGGGACGTCCCCCGCATTGTACTAATTCCGACCCTGATTTAGTACAATGTACTAACACAAATTAGTACACTTGTTATTACTAACGATGTACTAACTACAGTGTTAGTACAATGTACTAATGGGTACTGTTTTTATACTAGTACAGTTAGTACAATGTACTAATGGTCACTGTTTTTGTACTAGTACAGTTAGTACAATATACTAATGGTCACTGTTTTTGTACTAGTACAGTTAGTACAATGTACTAATGGGTACTGTTTTTGTACTAGTATAGTTAGTACAATGTACTAATGGTTACTGTTTTTGTACTAGTAATTGTCTGTACAATGTACAAAACTTTTTTAGTACATTTTTAGTACGTTACAGGTGTACTAATTGGTACAAAATAGTAACAGTGATTTTTAGTACATTGTACAAACCATTACTAGTACAAAAACAGTAACCATTAGTACAATGTACAAACTATTACTAGTACACCAACAGTACGATTAGTACAATGTACTAAGTGTACTAGTACAAAAACAGTACCATTAGTACAATGTACTAACTGTACTAGTACAAAAGCAGTGTACATTAGTACATTGTACTACCTGTACTAGTACAAAAACAGTACCCATTAGTACACTTGTAATTACTGACGATGTACTAGCTACAGTGTTAGTACATTGTACTACTAGTCACTGTTTTTGTACTAAGTACATTGTACTAAAAATCACTGTTACTGTTTTGTACTAATTAGTACACCTGTAATATACTAAAAATGTACTAAAAAAGTTTTGTACATTGTACTAGCTGTACTAGTACAAAAACAGTGACCATTAGTACATTGTACTAACTGTACTAGTACAAAAATAGTACCCATTAATACATTGTACTAACACTTTAGTTAGTACATCACTAGTAATAACAAGTGTACTAATTTGTGTTAGTACATTATACTAAATCAGGGTCGGAATTAGTATAATGCAGGGGACGTCCCACGCACGGGACGTTAGCTGCTCCGTAAAAGTTCAAAAAAAAAGTTAGGATATTTTTCCCCAACTTTCTGGAACCCATTTTGTCAGTGTTGTCTATCCGTATCTTCTTTTAACACTTTCTCCAACAACACTTTCAAAATTTTAAAATCCCACCCGAAGTCATCTTTCTTCATTCCATTTGTGTGTCTGTTCCTTGACTCCTCATCTCCCTCTCTCCCCATTGGATTTCCTGAAATTAATGACCAGTTTTGGTCTCCTTTTTTTGTCCCGTTCATATATTTCAAATCAAAGTGTGAGAGCCTCAGTTGAGTTCAATTAAAAAATGATGAATAGTACTGATATAATTAATTTTTGAACAGTCACAGGAATTCATGTATTTATGTCATGTTGGTCCCCCCAATCTGTCATTCAAATGTCTCCACAGAAGTCCTCCAATTCAAACGCCGTTGGTTACAACCTCAACTCCAGACAAAAGAGACATCAGCCGTTTAATGCACTCCCTCTGATCTTTTCCTCAAACCAGCAAGCCGACATTTTGAAGGAGACCCACAAGAATCTTGCCCATATCCATGAATACCCACCAAGGATCCCTCGTTTCTCGTCACCAATCGAACCACTCCCTCTGTGTTAATCCCAAGACCGACTCGAGGCACGACTGCGGCGGAGACGTAGCCCCGGCGAATCTGACATCGGTCTGCGGCAAGGAAAATGAGCCTCCTAACGTGAAGGGGGAGGAAAGTTCGGTTCTTGGGGACGACGAGGAGGATTGTTCGTCCAAAAAGCTGAGCTCGAAGCCGAAGGAGAAGGCGAAGCCTTTTCGTCGCGAGAGGGCGCTGAGGCCTTCATCCCTGCAGTTCTGCATGCAAATGAACGAGTTCGAATCGGGTCTTGGGTCGAAGGCGAGGAATGAAGCGACGGCTCCTGGTTCGGATAATCCTCCGCACTCCGTCAATATCTGGGATTACTCCGACTCCGAGGCCGCCCCTGCTTCTTCCTGGGCTACTTTGCCAAACAAGTGAGAAAAGAAAAAAAAGCATCTGCTGTTTTTTCTATGTTTTGATGTTTGATGGTGCTTGGGAAGGATAGATATTGGTCAGATTTGTTATCTTGGTAGATTCTGTTTGATTCTTGTCGTTTTTCGGTGTTTGTAACTGAATGGGTGTTCTTGATGAGCTTTTATGGATGGTTTTGTGCATTTTAGGACGTTGCTGTGTCGGCCGCTCCCGGTGGACATAGACAAGTGTTCCTGTGTTATGGTCAAGGAGGCTGTGGACGGAGCAAACGGCGGTACTCTGTTTTCGCTCTACACAAATGTGAGTCTTTTTGGCTACCAAACTTGCCAGGAACTTTATTGTACGACAAAGACGATTCTTGTTTGTGGGCACACTGGTTTATTTGACTAGTCTCATCTTTATGGCGATCATGTATGATTGAGGAGGATGTAATGGTTAAGTATAGGTTCACGTCTAGGAGGAATCTGAGAGTATAGGTTCACATCAGGTCACCTACTTACAGTCAGATGAAAAAAACCAATTAATGTTTGACAATTCCGAGAGAAATTCAAGTGAAGATCTAAACGCTGAAGGGATACATCCCGCACTTGCACGAATCGGCATTATTTACTGTTATGCACAAGAATAGGATTGGTATTACTAGTTGATGCTCGTGAGATGGTTGTCCTAATGGAACTGGCGTGCTGGTTGTTTCATTATTCATCTGGTCCCCACAAGTACCCTCATGTATTCATCCCCGAAATTTAATGTTACAGGAAGGTAAGGGAAGGCAGGATCGGAAATTAGCTGTTGCCCGCTGTAAGCGTCGGAATGGGAAATCTATATTCACAGTAGCTCAGTCAGTAAAGGGTGCCTCGTCAAGTGGAGATGGGAGTCTTGTTGGAACAGTAACAGCTAACCTCATGGGATCGAAGTATCAAATATGGGACCAGGTTCTCTACTCATATCTGCATAACATGTTATATCCCTACCATTGGATGCCGATTAACTATTCTTCTCCCTGCCTTACAAAATCAGGGAATTTCTAGTGAAGAATCGAGAAATCTCTTGGCAGTCGTAACGTGAGGATTGTTACTTTTCTCCATTCATCTCTGTTGTATATCCCATGAATAAAAGGAAATGAATGTGACTAGTTTCTTACTTATTTGCTATGCAGATTTATACCGACTATAGCCACTTGGACGGGAAGCTTCAGGAACATGAGGGCTTATGTACCAAAGCACCAATCGATGCAGCTGAAAAATCCGAGCCAGGTTGGCTTAAGAGAAGCGGCCGTAAGAGTAGAGGCCATTTAAGATTTGCCGTTCTCTAGCTGACCTTTGTGTTTCAGGTGCAACACATTCGTGGATTACCAAATGACTGGGACGAGAAGGTGGAGAAAGTGCATCAGTTAATCTCAAGAGTTCCTCATTACAATAAGGTATGGATGCTGTTTGGGGAGGTTTTTGTTGAAAGATGTGTTTTTGATCAAAGGATCATCTTTCTTTGCACTTCAGACAACAAAACAATATGAACTAGATTTCAGAGACACTGTAAAATCCGGGTTTAAAGTACAAAGATCCGTGAAGAATTTCCAACTCAAGTTGGAGGTATCATTCGGTCTAATGATTCCCTTGTCTGTCCCTATTGACCAGTCACTGTGATGCGAGAACCTTGCTGCTTATTAGATCTTGCATTCTTGTCTAGGAAAATGGGAAGCAGACGATTCTGCAGCTCGGAAGAGTTGATAAAATGAAGTACATAATGGATTACAGGTAAAAACCAACTCTTTTTGAGAAACCTCTACAGTGCTGCTCATTCAAATTTCGAGGGAAAAGATTGCGAATTCTGATCTAATCCCCCATCATCACTCAAATCGCAGGTATCCATTGACAGGCTACCAGGCTTTCTGCATATGTTTAGCGTCCATCGACTCGAAGCTGTGCTGCACGGTGTAGTGGTTGCCGAATTACGTGACTTTGTGACTCAGTCTCGGAGTCCGAGGTACATGTCGAGACCCTTCGATCCATACTTCGTGGTCAGTTTTCGACGGAGAGAGAGTCAGGGAGGGCCAACGGAGCCCCTTTTACATGCGGCAAATGTCTTTGCTTACACAAGTGTTCCGTAATGAACTTAGCCAGTTCTGCGCGGAATAAACTGCTGGTTCTGCATTAAACTCCGGTTGTGTACTAGGGAATTGGCAAACTCAGAGATTTGCTTGTAAGAGGATTCCTCTTATGCCTGTAGTTGTAATAAAGGCAGTGCCAGTTTCATTCCATTCGATTGTTGACCGAGGCCGATGGACAACACGGTCAAGGCGACATTGTACCAGGTTGTCTCGAACCTCCTCCGGACCTTACAACAAGCAGAG
This sequence comes from Melastoma candidum, assembly GCA_023653495.1. NCBI lineage: Eukaryota > Viridiplantae > Streptophyta > Magnoliopsida > Myrtales > Melastomataceae > Melastoma > Melastoma candidum. Next base: position 2,212,057 of record CM042887.1, read on the forward strand.
CAAGCCCCAGTACCGATCCCCAAGTATGCGCTCCATGACGACACTTTCCTGATATCAGAAACTCTGTTGTGGATCAGAGTTGTAGGGATTGTAGCTTTGAGAGCTTCCTGGAATGCCCGTGTGGAAGCCGAGCGTGGTCATCCCTCGTACTCACGCAGCCAACTAACAGGAGGATGACCGAGTTACCTCTCGAGGTTAGGCGAATTCGTGTTCAACATCGTGTCAGGGGTATTATTTATTTAAGGAATTTTGAAAGGCCGAAATTTATTTTGTAACATTACTCATGTTCAAACATACTACTACAAACGATGGCTATCGTATCATGGGTTAGAATTAGGATTAGGGTATTACCAAGCATTAGCTTTCAAATGGGAAGAAATTGAAGCTACTGTTAGGGTCACTTTCTTAATGGTTAGACGATGAGTTATAGGCCAAAGTGGGCCTCCATAATACGGTGGTGGGGTCCATAGTCAACTTGATCGAAATGAATGGATCCAAGAGAAAGTTTGACATTCATGGAAATCCACCAACCCCCTTACCGAACGTCAACTTAACCACCATGTAAACGAAAGAGCCGAGAGAGAGAGGGAGAGAGAGTTACCCTTAGTTGATGGAAGGGAACTTCAATGACTGATCATTTCGCTCCGACACGAACTCCACGAACTCATCCAAGCTCTTCCGGGAAGACCCCTCGTTGCCCACCGCCTCCCTCGCGGCTCCCGCAATCTGTTTCGCTCGTCCCCTCACGGCCTTACCCTTCTCCCCTCCCATCAACTCCTTCACTCCTTCTCTTATTGCCTCCCTGGGGACAAAACCATCCCTTTCTGCCTTCCCCACGGGGATGGTCAACCCTGCACGGAGCCCCTCCACGACTAGCTTCGCGTTTAGGGTCTGGTCCGCCTCCATCCCCCATGTCAACATGGGGACCCCGTTCGATAGGCTTTCGAGCACGGAGTTCCACCCGCAGTGGCTCATGAACCCCTCCACGGCTGGATGCGACAGTACTTGCCGCTGGTCCACCCATCCCCTAACCACCAATCCCTTCCCACCCTCCGCGGGAGCGGTTTCTTCGCCTTTGCCGTCTTTTGGCCTAGCTGCCCAAAGGAAGTAGTGTCCGGACTCCTCGAGTCCTCTCGCAATCTCATCCATTTGCAGATCGCTTATGCGGGCCTGTGTCCCGAACGACACATACATGACCTTCGTGTCGTCACCGAGCCGCTCGTCGAGCCATTTCACGTAGGGATTTGAGAAGGACGCAGGCAGAGGATGGTCTTCATAAAGCGAAGCCGGCCCCACGCACCAGATCCTGGCCCTTTCATTGATACAGAATGACTTCAGGGAAGACACGTACTCGCCCTCAATCCCCTCGAAGCTGTTCACGAGGATCCCATCGCTATGGGCATCTGTTACCCCGATTTCTGCCAGAACACGGAGAAAACGGTCGGCGGGATCCTTGTAACGGTCCATATCAGGCACATCCCCGACCTTCACAGAGAATGGGATCTTCGTGCTCGACAGATCGACCGTCTGATCATTAAAGCAGTCCGAGTTCACGTGCAGACGACCGCATGCAACATGCATATGTGCAGTCTTAGCGACAACAATCGAGAACACGCCCATCCCGTGGAATACGACACGAGGGATCCCATAGGCCCTGCATGACCCAAGCGTCCACCCGATGAAGAAGTCCGAGATAACACAAGAGGGGAGCAATCCGTCCCTCGACATCTCCTCGAGAAGCGACTCAAAGGGTTCCTTCAGGGTCCTCAACGCATCGAGGAATTCCACGAACAGCTCCATCGAGGGGAGGTCCGCCGTGTTCTCGCAACCATCGGGAAGGAGCTTCCGAGCAGACTCGGGGAACTTGAGGACGCGGACGGAGATCCCAGGGCAGCTCGTGACCCTCGACTGGATGAACGGCTCGTTCTTCTTGGTGGTGACGACGGTCACCTTGACGCCACGGCCAACAAGGGCCTTGGAGATGTCTAGCAAGGGGATGGCGTGGCCATGAGCAAGGTGGGGAAAAAACAGGACGTGGGGCGTAGACGCTTGCGGCAGCAGCTGAGAAGTAAGCATGGCTGGTGGGTTGGGGGGGGAGAGGCGATCAAAACACGGTGGTAAATCTGCGGGAATGGATTGAACGTGCTTCAAAGGTTCATGTAAGGAAAGTAAAAAACCCAATGACTGGAGCGTGGTTATAAATGTCGTTATTTATTCTATCTATTATGTACAAACTCTCCGAACAAAGGGATATTACCGTTTATAAACAGGTGTGCCTGTAATAATAATAATAATAATAATAAATGGAGTATTAATTGAAGGAGGCTTGGTGTATCCAAAGCCAACCATCGTCACCGTCATTTCGTTTAGATAAATACTGGGAGAAACACTTTTCTATCATGCGACGGCGTTATCCTTTCGGAGTACGTGTTCGTCATCGGAAACCTTCTCGATCGTATAAAGTCACGACAAATATTTGCCTGCCCGAACATAATTTGGTAGGCATGGAGTTAATTATGGCTTTTCAAATGTGATTATTCAATCGCATGAACCTCCTTTGTTTATTCACATGAAAAGATTCTAAATAGATTTTTACTAATGATATTAATTTAATTTTTTTTTGTTCGATTTTTGGCTCTATTCATTCAATGCGATTCTCGGTTGGCGGGGCTGCTACGCTCCTAGAGAACAACAAAAAGTTAAATTATATTTATTGAATACCAAAAAATGCCTTGGATTATTTTTAGGTAGTTATTAAAAAATCGTATTCTTTTTTAAGATGCGACACTCTTGGGCAATTTTGTCGGGGTAACGCTCGTATGATTGGATATGAAGGGAGAATGTGCTAGTAGAATATAGATTTTGTATTGTCGATGACCTTCTGTAGAGCTGCTACACCTACAAGGAGTATTTTGGCAATGATTTCTCTTTCTTTAAACTTTTTCTCTTTCTCTCTTGTTTACATGAAATATCTACACATCCCTTTATATATAGGGAAGAGTAGAAAAATCAAATGTCAAAATAAACCGACACCTTAAATGACATATTTAATCATCTACTTAAATACTCTATTTAATAACCCACTAAAATATTATTTCCGTTACTAACTTTAATACTCATTAATCTTAATCATAAATTACCTTCAACAAATTCATCCTCCTCTTCCGGTTAGAAAACTTTTTTCCTAGCTACAAATATTAAATGTACAGATATTAAATGAAGGAACATGTCCTATCCAAAATATATGCGATTCGTGAATAAGCGAATTGTTTATTGCCTCTGATTTCGACACCATGCCACAAGTCAATCGCTGCGAAAATATTTTAATGAGAAGGCGAGTGCCGGGACGTGTACGTAATGCGTGGCGTCGTGTATAGTGCAACGTTAGACTTAGGGATGGGGCTCCGAACGTCAACGTTCGTTCCCGAAAGCCTTCGCGATCGGACCGGCGAGATCTGAGAAACCCTCGCATATGCAATTCTTGTTTCGGAAGCGAACTGCGAATATGATCAGTCACCATATGATTTTGATCCACTTGTACATCCATCGACGTTTCGTCAGTATGCATACGGGTTGACATCATATGTCTTTGACAAATGCATTGGCATTTACCATCTTTCACGCATTACCGTCACCCGTTTTTACGTTCATTCACATATCACGAGCTTTATATGAGAATACCGTTTGTTTTAAAAATAATATAAAATAATGTTCTAATTTGAGAAATTACGGGAATTCAAGACCAACTCAAGTGCATGTTTTTTATGTTGGATAATTCATTACGCAATTACAACCTTAAAAAGAATCTTTAGACTTCGGGGCCAACTCAGGTGCCCGAGGAATTTGATTTTTTTTTTTAAGTTAGCAAGTTAGAGGTTCCCAACTTTGTCATTACACAGCTTTTGTCGGATTTTGAATTCCGTCTTTTTTGTAAATTGAACCGTGGGATCACCCAATGTGTAATAGAACAATGGTCTTGTTTCGTAAGCTCGAGTCATATTTCGCAAATTTTTAAAATACAAACGATATTTTTGTACAAACCTCAACGTATCATCATCTTCTTCATTAATGCTTCCCGCCATTTACGTTCGAAAGACAACATCATCCTTCTTGCTTTACTCAATCAATTTCATTGTTCATTATTTCTTTCAAGAAAGATGATGCTGGTCAGTTTCATCGGACCGGAGCCGGTGTGGATTTCGATGATCATCGAATGAAGCACGTTGTTCCCATTCTTTGAGGATTTCGATGATCATCGGACGGAGCACGTTGTTCCCAACAGTTAGGTCTCCTAGATCGATGCACTGCTTAACTGAGAGATCCGACACTAGCTTCAAAGGTTCATCTGAAAAAGAATAAAGATAATCCACATTATTAACCATAAGACCTTCTAATGTTCAAGGGGGATGTCATCCCGTTAAAATCGCTAATAGTCAAGGAGAGGTCTGAACTAGTGTCCTTCGTGAGGTTCATACCCTTCGATCATGTTGGCCAGGTCTACGACAATAAGTACCATTTGTCCATCTGTTCCTTTTGGTTGGTTGGGGTGATTGATGACTTTTCCTCAATCGACATCTTTACTAGTGAAAGAAAATAATCCACGCGAGAAGTTGAGCACATCTGGGCTATCAAAATATCGTGGTTGGCAATCGGCATATTCTTATAGCATAACATTCTTGCATCCAAGTGTTAAACTATATGCTATAAACCAAGCCTCACATAACAGTTTAAACTTTTTAGGTCAAACAGTAAGGTTTTTACATGGTATCAGAGTAATTATGAGTTCAAACTCTCGTGCAAGCAAAATACTCGAAATATGACAGGAGCTTTGATAACTTTTTGCATGTCAACTTCTCCGATGTTTTGATGCCTCCTCCACCTTTGCATTGTTTTGCAAACGAATAATCTTATGTGTAGACATTAAAATTTTATCAATGTCGAAATAACGTCATTCGGTTCAAAAAATCATATATTGTCCGATATGACATAAAATATTTTACACTCATCTTTTAGTGTGAAATTAATATAATTATTGCTTGGACTTGGATTATAAAAATCATATAAGTCCACTGATATTAGATGATTTTGTGTTAAACTAAATAATAAGCCCGACCTATTCATATAATTGGGTTGAATAAGGTTCATTAAGGTCTAGTCCATAAGCTAGCCCATATGTCGGCCCACCCATGGTTTGACTCATACTCAAGCCCAATTCAAATGTCGGCCCAATACAACTTTAAGCCCGCGTACAATTTGTCCCACATGGAAAAGAAATGGCATCTAAGGACTTCTCAACTCTTATATGAAGGAAGTCCCTCCCCCTCTTTGGGACACAACTTTAAGAGTGAGTAACTCATTCGATAGCGAAGTTCTCGAGCATCTTTTCCTCACTCGAAATTCTGCCAGATCAAGTTTCTGCAGCCCAATCACGTCCTTCGTCCTATATTTTTCAATACGACAATTTATACGTAATTTCCTATATATATACGAATAGTGAGATTTTTGCGCTCCCGTTATGTTTTGACTCCTCGAATTCTTTACGTTCGACATATTTCGTCCCACGCACTATTAGCTGCCTCTACTTCCTTGCAAACTTGAGCATCCATAAGTAATCCGTGTCCCCATATCACGTGACACTTGTCTTTCAAGAGCAAAGTGAATGTTCATTGATTTCACTAGGAGAAAAGTTCCTCGTTCTCGATGGTTAACCAGGATCGTTGAACCTCATCACCCCATCGGCAAAGCCCATTGCTAATTCTTCTAATTTGGATAGGTCGTACCATTTTTGCATATGTCCTTTGGAATGAGAGATGTCCATATGCCAATGACAGTGATATTAGCTTCAGCTCTGTTAGGGCTAATTAACAATTCAGGACTCCTTTCCATGCAGCATTCTGAATATAGCATTTGCTACATTAGTTTCGGCTTACCCGTTTTCAGACATGTCACTCCCCTGAAAAACTTTCTTTATCTACTAAAGCTAGTTCGAAAACATCAAGAAATTTTATTTCTTTTTGTACTCGATCTTAATCGATTTTCTAGATTTTCTTTTTTGACATCCACATCCAGGACTTGTTAAATTAATCAAACGATGTGGCCTTGCCTTATGTCACGTCGTCCTTGTCCCGATGTTCTCGACACTTTTTTATGTCGACCCATTCCGAGTTTTGTTACTCGTTAGTTCGTAACATTACTTACGAAATAGGTAATTTTGAGTTTATAATTCATACTTTAATTTTTAAAGCACTCTGAATTACAAACTTAGAGTTTCTAGACATGTGGTTAAGAAACTATGAGCACTAGATGACATATGGAGAAACTCGGAGTTCTGCGAAATGATAGAGCTTTAAAAAATTTTGAGTTTGTAACTCAATTTTTAAAAAATTAAAGTCTGAATTATAAATTCGGAGTTATGGACAATAATTTACAAATCTCTATCCATTCCCCTCTTTTGTTAAGCGACACGGTGGCCGGTGGGGTTTTTTACCTACGAAAGACGTACGTGGTTGACGTGTGTTTAATTTGTCAAACTTAACAATCACATTAGTTTGTATAGTTTATGATACCTTTTTTTAAGAAATTATTTCGAGGCTCGACCATGTGTGGATATCATCATGTCATTTGATGATGAAATTAAATCTTTCTCTCGACCTTGTCTTCGACATGTAAATAATTCATGGGATAATATAACTCACAGACAACATATGACTCTTTTCAACACACCATTTTCTTTCACTAAGCAAATATTAATTTCACAACGTTTTCTTGTAAGTTATTTTCGTTCGTAGGCTGAGGATATTTCGGTTTCGTGGGTTCATCAGATTCCAAAAGATAGTTGCCCTTAGTTGATCGTAGGAAACTTCAGTGACTGATCGCTTCGGGAAGACAGGAACTCCACGAACTCATCCAAGCTCTTCCAGGAAGACCCGGCGTCGCCCACTGCCTCCCTTGCGGCTCGTGCAATCTTTTTCGCACGTCCCCTCGCAGCCTTACCCTTCTCGCCTCCCATCAACTCCTTCACTCCTTCTCTTATCGCCTCCCTGGGGACAAAACCATCCCTTTCGGTCTTCCAGACTGGGATGGTCAACCCTGCCCAGAGCCCCTCCACGACTAGCTTCGCGTTTAGGGTCTGGTCCGCCTCCATCCCCCATGTCAACATGGGGACCCCGTTCGATAGGCTTTCGAGCACCGAGTTCCACCCGCAGTGGCTCATGAACCCCTCCACGGCTGGATGCGACAGTACTTGCCGCTGGTCCACCCATCCCTGAATGACCAATCCCTTCCCACCCTCCACGGGAACAGTCTGCTCGCCTTTGCCGTCTTTTGGCCTAGCTGCCCAAAGGAAGTAGTATCCGGACTCCTCGAGTCCTCTCATAATCTCATCCATTTGCAGATCGCTTATGCGGGCCTGCGTCCCGAACGACACATACATGACCTTGGTGTTGTCACCGAGCCGCTCGTTGAGCCATTTCATGCAGGGATTGGAGAAGGACGCAGGCGGAGGATGGTCTTCATAAAGTGATGCCGGCCCAACGCACCAGATCCTGGCCCTTTCATTGATACAGAATGACTTCAGGGAAGACACGTACTCGCCCTCAATCCCCTCGAAGCTGTTCACGAGGATCCCATCGCTATGGGCATCTGTTACCCCGATTTCTGCCAGAACACGGAGAAAACGGTCGGCGGGATCCTTGTAACGGTCCATATCAGGCACATCCCCGACCTTCACAGAGAATGGGATCTTCGTGCTCGACAGATCGACAGTCTGATCATTAAAGCAGTCCGAGTTCACGTGCAGACGACCGCATGCGACATGCATATGTGCAGTCTTCGCGACAACAATCGAGAACACGCCCATCCCGTGGAATACGACACGAGGGATCCCATAGGCCCTGCACGACCCAAGCGTCCACCCGAGGAAGAAGTCCGAGATAACACACAAGGGGAGCAGTCCGTCCCTCGACATCTCCTCGAGAAGCGACTCGAAGGGTTCCTTCAGGGTCCTCAACGCATCGAGGAAGTCCACGAACAGCTCCATCGAGGGGAGGTCCGCTGTGTTCTCGCAACCATCGGGAAGGAGCTTCCGAGCAGACTCGGGGAACTCGAGGACGCGGACGGAGATCCCAGGGCAGCTCGTGACCCTCGACAGGATGAACGGCTCGTTCTTCTTGGTGGTGACCACGGTCACCTTGACGCCACGGCCGACAAGGGCCTTGGAGATGTCTAGCAAGGGGATGGCGTGGCCGTGAGCAAGGTGGGGAAAGAACAGGACGTGGGGCGTAGACGCTTGCTGCGAAGTAAGCATGGCTGGTGTGTGTGTGTGGGGGGGGGGAGAGGGCGATCAAAACACGGTGATAGATCAACGGATTGGAAATGCATCCTCCTAAACGACGCCGGTTAAATACTACTATTATTTTTTCCTAAACTATTCATAATATCTTGTATTTACAATCAGATGTGACGCAGGCGGACAGATTCTAGAATGTTTGTATATCATTCCTTTTTTAATAAAAAAAAATAGGAAATCAATTTTCAGTACAGAAAGAAATGGACGTGGAGATTTCATAATTTTATATTTTTGGTATTCAAAATCCGCGTCTTTTTGTTTTAATTTTTGTTACGGGTGAATTCATTTTAAAGACCTTATCCCTGGTAATGAAAGGAACCCGTTCTTTCTATGCTGAATCCACAAGTTACAAATTTCTGCATTTGGTAAATTTTTATTTTTTATTTTTATCTTTTGGGAGGAATGAAAGAAAATTGAGTGGAAAAACGTTAAAAAAAAAGGCAAAATATACGTTTATGGCCTCAACTTTGAGCCAACTTTCTGTTTTGTCATTAACTAGTTTGTTATATAATTTTGTCACCAACTTTTATTTTTATTTTGATTTTGACCAATCATGAATTTCTTCTAGCGAAAGCCAAACAAGGCCTTAATATAGTCTGACCCATGTCCTATAATAGTTGAGTTTCGACCTCTCATTCGTTCGTCACGTAATCCACTTTATCCGTAGTAGTCGCCCCCTAATAGAACATCATCCGACCTTCATCGATTTTTCATATTTTTTGACAACATGATCAACTATCGTTAACTTCTGCTTCCAATTCACTTGATTTGTCCATCAAAATTTTATTAAAAAAAATAAATGAAAGGTTTCAATATTATTTCCCATTTTTTGAAATTTTTTTTCCTTTTTAGTCGATAAATGAAAATTGTCTATTAAGGTCTATTTGGCTTACGCACGATAAAATTCAAGATCGGCCAAAATCAAAATAAAAACAAAAATTGATGACAAAATTATATAACAAACTAAGTTAACGATAAAACAGAAAGTTTGCTCAAGGATATTTTACCAAAAAAAGATGATTGGAATTTATGTCCTCCGCCGCTCCATTCCTTTGGGCCTGTAATAAATAATGTCACGCCTGCTTTTGTCGTTTTATTCATCAATCGGTTTGACCAGAGCGTCCCATGGGATAAATAAAAAAGAGTTTCACGGTCAATACTTTCCGTTCTTCTCCTTCTTTTTTTTATCGGAAACGCTATTGGTAGGCCGGACCAATCGACCTGCATTTTAATTTATGTATATATACTGAATAAAAAGCCGGTAATTCTGTTTATATATTAGGGGTGCTAATTTGTGGATTATTGTAGTTTAGTGTTAGAATAGAATGTGTATCCTTTTTACAATCAAGGTCAAGCTGGACTGGGTGGGTACGAAGATGGAGGCCTAAGTAAGTTTAAGGGGGGGATAATGGGCTGAACCACCCTATTGGGGGATTGATTGACCCCGTCCCGTCCCATCTTACAATTTTTTAAGACACTGGAAGGGGGATTGGGGAGAGGGAGGCCCACCAGTTTTGTCCACGTCACGTGTAGATCAACATCAGCACGAGGTAATGTTAAGTGAGAGTGAATCATCGTCAGATTAGTAAGTTTTTGTTACTTTTTTTTGTTTAATTACATAATTATCGTTAATCATTATAATCACAATTCGCATTCCCTGTACACATTTATAAAAAACTTTATTAAACAAAAAGTCAATTTCAGCTGAAAACGACAACTTTCAACTCCTATCGGTAACTTCACGGTTTCAAATTCAGATTTTTATCATTATCTTCTACTTTTGACTGCAAGACTGAAATGATAATCCTCGAATGGGGTCAGTTAACTATCGCTGAATACGTCTCATTCTGTGAACACATGCGAAGATTAGTATGACACAAATACTCATTCTAACGTGAACAATTTTGAAAAACCTTTCCATGCGTTGACTAACCAATTAAGATCAACCATGTATCACGGATCATATTCATTCACAAATTTAGATACGATTATTAAATATACCAAATACATATACACATACTTAAGATGCAGGTTAGTATAGCATACCGACTCCCTTGATACGCCCACATATCATATCAACACTTCACGAGGTGTTAGGACAACCATACTGCGTCATCACCTACTCCTTCGGGAGCACCTGAAAATCGAGTTAGGTAACAATCGCGAGTGATGTTATCTCCCCGTACTCCTCCGACTCTCAATCGGGTATCCACCGCAGTATGTTCAAGTTGGGTTGTTGTCAACACGACATCCATCATCCGTTATAATTCCCATTCAAAGGTAGCCGTATGTTCAATTCCTCAAAAAAAGCCGGCCCATTCAAACAATACCTCGGCAACGCCGGCCCACTCGAATCCATCAGAGAAATAACCGCCATAACATAATGAGTAATATTGAATGTCATCGTGTTCTATCCCTAAGAAAAAATAATTCTGAAGGCCCAGCAAATCATATTTCACGAGAATATGTAAGCAGTCACGGGAAGAGACGATGAGGTCCATTGGCTCCGCCATCGGCCGGAGAGGAGCCGTCGAGGAACACAATCCAACACCCCCTCCAGGAGCAGAACTAGGTACACGACTTAATCAACTCATGTGGAGTTAATGAAGTTAATCTTCCAAGAAAAAATTAGAAATTGAGTGGACTACGAAGTCAGAGAAAAGGAAATGACCAACAGCCAAAGGAAGGATCTTCCCTTCACCCGAGTGGTACCCCTCTGTCCAAATTATTACAATGGGGCTCCAAATCCACACTCACGCAGATCAAGGTAGAAAATTTGACAACCCCCGACCTCGTATCTCATAGCAAGCGGGATGATTTTCTCAAACCAACGACCATCATTCCATCATCATCCGCGTTACGGGGATTAATCACTCAAACTTCAATGGGCAACATGGAAAACTCGTCAATACTGAACCTAACTTCACCCGACCTAAGACCAGCGAAACCCACAAAGAAGACGAGCAAGGAACGAAGGGACGGAAAGTGAAGAAAAAGGGGGACGAGAACGTACCACGACAATAATACCCTCACGGCTTTTTGTCGTTCTGAACCCACACGCTCGGTGACGCACTGGTTACGGCAGCCCTCTACGCCCCCTTGTCCCTCCGACTTTGCCTCCTCGTCCTTCTTCTCTTCACCTTCTGCAATCGCTCGTGTCTGTTGCTTTCTCCGCAACCACCGGTAGCGGACGACTCTCACTTTGATGGGAGTAAGAAGGCCGAAGGGGAGGTTGTGATGGATTTTTAAGAGGTTCGTAAGATTATACGATTAATTTTTTAAAATAATTATAAAATACGCACAAAATTTTAAAAATATCGAATTTATGATAGTTATAAGTGGAGATTAAAAATCGGATAAGGGTGAATTTTTCTTTTGTTGTCCGCTTCGATTAATCTGAACTCGATCTAAATAAGACACATAACTATGACGGGTGAGAGTCTTCTGATGGCTATGTACGGTGAATTTTAAAAATTCCTCTTTTCCATCTTCTTTTCTACTCTTCCTCTCTCCTCTCTCTCTCTTTCCCCTCTCCCCCTTTCTCCTTTTCTTCCTGTTTCCCCCTCCCCTTCTCCCTTTCCCCCTCTTTTTTTTTTTCTGTCACGCTCCCCTTCCCCTCTTCCCCTCCCTTCCCATTTCCTCCCTCTCTCCCTCTCGCCTCTTTTCTTTTTTTCTTTAACTAAACCCGTCACTTTATGAATTGAAAGATGGTTTTTTAAAACTCATTCTAGCGACCGTAACTTTGATATTTGTAAAATTTTAATCTATTTTATAAAACTTTTTTTAAAACTACCCGAACAATCGTGTAAATCTCGATGTTTTAATCCCCAAATGGATAAGAGACCAGTGGTGGTGAGGAGAATGTAAATCCCCTCATCTCCATTTGGTTGTCCGTCTTTATTTTATTATTTGTTTTAGACAAAATATACGTATATGTCCATAACTATAGTCAAACTTTCTTTTCTGTCAACTTTCTTTTTTCATATACAAAAATATCACAATCTATTATTTCTACCTTTTTTATGGCAAATATTTAACGACGTAGGGGAGAAGTCTCACGTGGACGTAACGGAGCCTGTAATATCCTACGTGGTGAAGCCACCTAATTCAGATGTGGAAAAGAAGAATGAGGTCTTTCAGACGTGTAATGTAGCAGATGTTGAAGAACAAAGAAGCCCCCAGATTCGGAGCCCTAATTGGGACCAGAAGAGGAATGGCGGGCGAAGGCAGGAGAAGGAAGTGAGGGCAGGAGGAATGAAGTGTGTCGATTTTGGAGGAAGGAGTTGAGGCAACCTGGCGAAGGTTTGAGGCCGCTTCGGGTGGACGAGGTTGGAACCGGTTACGAGGTAAGAACAATGAGTACTGGCTCTACTGTCTCGAGGTCAAGTGTTGGTGGACGGGTTTGCAACCATGGAAGGAGGGTCAGCCTGTATACATCCTGGAGTAAGACCAATCCTAGTCGGCGATTCTACAGGTGTTCGTGCTGGAAGGTCGGGTGTATTTTCGTGGGTTATTTTTTCTTCCTGCCAAGACCCTTGTTGATTTGTCTGATTTGATAGGTAGATGATTGTGGGTTTTTCGAGTGGATTGACGATGACTTCCCTAGTAGGCAAAAGGATATCATGAATCAACTTATAGAGTCGAAGAAAGCACTGGAGAAGGATATCGAATTCCTGAAGGGGAAATGTCAAATGAGAGAAGATCTTATAACAAAGTTGGAAGGGAAGGTTGTTAAATACAAAAAGCTGAAAGAGAAGTCGGAGAAAATGAAGACCCAAATGTTTACTTTGCGACTGGTTGTACTTTGGTTAGCTCTGTTTGTATCTTTTTTTGTTGTTTTCATTGTTTTCATTAGGCAGTGTGGCTGGATGGTACTTGGCTGTTGTATTTCCCAGCAACATTTCGGTATAGTTGGCTTTTGTAATGTAGTTGAGCAATGAACATTTAGCTCAGCAAATGTAATGTAATTTGTCTGTCATTTGGCTGACCAATTTTCCCAGATTTGTACAATTTTCCATATTCTGTAAAGGCCAAAGTTGCCCAAATGATAGATTCCCAAATGCCCAGATTCCCAAATGCCATAGTTGGCCAAAAGCCCAGATTCCCAAATGCGAAAGTTGTCCAAATGCCCAGATTCCCAAATGCCAAAGTTAGCCAAATGCCTAGATTCCCAAAGTTAGCCCAGAAATTGTCATTTCCATATAATTGCAGAGATGCACAGATTTCCAAAGTTGCCCGGTTTTCCAAAATTGCACCAGAATTGAACCAAGCAGAAGTACCATCATATTGATAAGAGTTTCAAAAGCTTACAACAAGAAGTTTCAAAAGCACTAACCAGAAATACTAACTAGAAGTACACCACCAGAATTACATCAAAGTACGCTTTCCAGTTACAACAACAACAACTTTCAAGTACCCCTGCCCCTCTGCCTAGTATTTCCCCTGCTCTTCCTCATTGCATTTCCCCTGCCCCTCCGCACCCCTGGAGAAACAATGGATTCCTGGCTCCGATCAGCACTTGTATCTTCTGCCGTTGTTGTTCGTTGTGCAAGAGTAACCTTGCACGTTCTCTTGTTATGGCCATGTCCTCCACAGTTTTAACAAGTCATGCGCATAATCCTTCTGCCTGTAATGCAACAAAGAATAGTTAACTGAGTTTTTATGTAATGTTCATTGGTAATAGGTCATCCTAGGACGGTACCTAAGCCTTCAGATGTTTGTTCATCAGTTGGCTGACCTGGAGTTGAAGCTTGCTGCGAAGAGGCTTCACCCTTGCACGTCCTCTTATTGTGTCCAAAAACACCACAACTTGAACACTTCATACCTACTCCTCTTTTGGACAGCTTTGAGATTCCAGTGGACTGTGATGAATTCTTTGGTTCCTCCTCCTTAGAAACTCTCCTTTTGTGCTTCTTTGGTCGGCCAGGGAGCTTCTTATAAGGCGGTGGCCTTATCGCTTCTAAGTTCTCACGCGGCCAGAATTTCACTCCATCTAAAGGCTCTAATACACGACCATATGCTTTCTTATATGTCAGGATTTTGACCCTAGGATGCACATAATCTTCTACTGGCCTTTTCATGAAATTGATGCAAGCTATTGCATGGGAGCAAGGCAGAGGATTCAAGTCCCAGAAACGACAGCTACAAGCACGTCCAGTGAAATCTACCAAATACCTATCCTTCTCATTATTACCAAGAGACACCTCAAACTTCTCTGCTAACGAGGGTTTCACGACATACCTTCCTGCACTTTCTTTGAGTAATTCAACCTCCTTCCTTATGTTTGGGCACAAGCTATCGTGGCTTCTTTCAGCAATCTGCCTCTTGTCGCATTGTCGTACCATCAAGAGCCGACGAATTCTCTCAAGCATATCAATAAGAGGCATTCGCCGTGCAGCAACAATATATGAATTGAATGTCTCACACATATTGTTTGTAATTGTACCACACTTACTTGATGTGCTGAAAAATGCTTGGCAGAAATGTTGCGGCCCTTGTTTAAGGAAATCATCTGCTGCCTCTACTGAACCAGGTATTCCATCCGGCCCTCTCTCATCTCTTTCAAAGCAATGGCATAGTCAGTCTCATTAGTACTCTTCACAATCTTATAAAAGCAGCTCTTCAAGAATAATCCTCTATGCTTCACTTTCCAGTTTTGGTAAATATGCCGAGCACAATTCCTGTGCTCGGCTGCTGGTGCCAGATTGGCAACCGCATTGAGCAGTCCCTACAATAAAACAATTAAGATGAGCTACAATATCATGAATTGCTTGACAACAGGAACAACAACAACATACCTTCTGTTGGTCTGATATGAAGGCCCACCCACCTCCACTGCCCACATCAAGAATCTGGAAAAGCAACTCCAAAAACCAAGTCCAAGAATCTGTGTTTTCCCCTTCTACAACAGCCCAAGCCACGGGAAACATTCCTTCATTGCCATCACGACCAACGGCACTTAAAAGAATCCCACCACACTTATGTTTAATAAAAGTCCCATCAAACCCTATGAAAGGTCTACATCCCCCTAAAAATCCAGATTTCAGAGCATCAAAACAAACAAAGAATCTCTTGAATGTTGTATAAGTCCCGGTTAAGAGAGTCAAGTCACAACTCAGCTTAAATGTCGAAGTCGGATATTTCAATCGCAGCGCATCAAGATATGGTCTCAAATCCTTGAAATGATCATCTATAATGCCATTAATCAACTTATCAGCTAACCAACTCGCCTTATAAACTTTCATTATTGGAACTTCTAAATGGTGCTTGCTCATTACTTCCTGCTGGATTTCGTGGGCCGTCACACCAGCCCTGCGAATTTCCCCTTCAACGAATTGATTGGCCAACCATCTAGTTATTGCTTGACGATTACTCATACTCCGACTACATTTATGCTCATTCAACACATATCTAACAACAAATATGTTTTCCTTCTTCAGCCAAGACCCAAAACATCTCCACGGACAACCAGTTACACAAATAGCCTCCCGTCTATTCTCATTACTTCGTTTCCAACGCAAATTATACCCGTTTGCTATAGCATATCGCTGGACAGCATCATGCATTTGCAAAGGATTTTCA
Organism: Melastoma candidum; assembly: GCA_023653495.1. Taxonomy (NCBI): domain Eukaryota; kingdom Viridiplantae; phylum Streptophyta; class Magnoliopsida; order Myrtales; family Melastomataceae; genus Melastoma; species Melastoma candidum. The sequence continues at coordinate 2,227,985 of CM042887.1, forward strand.
AAGCATAAACCAGCCTTCCACTCAATCGATTTGTGATCACAATGAGGGTTATATTCAATGTATTCACACAACTGTTGCTTCCGTCTATCCCCTATGGTCAAACAACAAGAATCATCCCCTATTTCGGCATTTGATTTTTCGTACTCAGACTCCACTTCCATAAAAGGTATGTCATTATCAATATCAGCTGGGTTAGGCTGAGGGACACCCAACTCATCCTCCTTATCACTCTCCACCCTCACACTTCTAACCTCATCCCCTTTATCCGCCTTCTCGATCTCCTCAATAGAATCATCCTCTAATTCTATTTCCTCAGTCTCCTCATTACGATCTTCTTCTAAATCTAACTCCTCAGTATCCTCATGCGGGTCTTCTTCGACTTCTAAGTCATCAGCCACACTATCACCCTCTCCTTCACAGTATATATCCACTGTTCCACCTTCCTGACATTCTTCGATCATTTTCATAACCTCCTTGTCTCCTACAATTTCCCTAACCAATGACAAGCTATGACCGGGATGCCCATACCACATTTTCAACACCCTACTTAACCCAGAGTCTTTGGCCAGTGCTACCAACGTGAAATAACCTAAAAGGTCGGCATCCACCCCGCCAAACTTAACTATCGAGCCTCCTGTATATGAGCATAGGCCAGACAAGCACATCCTACCCCCAATATGTACATTCAGATTGAGCCGCTTCATTTTATCTATTAGTTCAGCCAAACAACACCACAATTACCTACTTAATAACCTACCTAATCACGACAACGAACAGTGGAGCCAACAAGAGTTTGCCACCATACATGATCTTCTTTCACTCACACACACAGGGTCGCCTTCTTCACTCACACACAAGTCGCCTTCTTTGAGTAACACACAGGGTCCTCTTCGCTCTTCGCCGTCGTCTTCGTCAGTCACACGGAGGGTCGTCTTCGCCCTTCGTCTTCGTCTTCAGTCACACAAAGGGTGGTCTACCGTCTTCGCCTTCGCCTTCTTCAGCCTTCACAGGGTCGCCTTCTTTCAGACACACACAGGGTCGTCTTCCGACTTCGTCTTCGCACCGTTCGTCTTCGGCTAAGCCTTCTCCGATTTTCTCAATGTGAACCAATTAGGGTTCCTCGTATTTCTTTTCTTCATTTCAATTTGGGGCCGGGCAACGAGGAGATCGTTCTTTTCCACATCTGAATTAGGTGGCTTCACCACGTAGGATATTACAGGCTCCGTTACATCCACGTGAGACTTCTCCCTTACGTCGTCAAATATTTGCCATAAAAAAGGTAGAAACACTAGATTGTGATATTTTTGTATATGAAAAAAAAAAGTTGACAGAAAAGAAAGTTTGACTATAGTTATGGACATATACGTATATTTTGCCTTTATTTTATTTATTTTCTAACTCCTTATCTCACCAGCCGAAAGTGTGGAATGGTTGGGATTTTTCTTTTCATTTTTATTATTTTATTTTATATTATCATTTCAAACTTAATATAAGTTATCGTCACATTGAAATTAATTATTGTTGTATTAAACCACCTAGTAAATTACATGTCAAGTTCCTCGACATCATACGTGAACAAGATCGTTACCCGAATTCAATTGCGTTTGAGTGACGTTCCCTCTCCATTGTGACGTAGTCACACGTAATCGAAGTCGAGTTCTCGATAATGTCTCGTTAATAACATCGGTTTACGAAAATATTATACTCTCGTGTCCACGTCGAATTTTGATTAAGTTCAAATTTGATTCACCTTTTTAATTATTAAAAATTACATAGTCACCATATTTTATATGTATAATTTTATGGGTCTTTGCCCAAACCAAAAGAAAATGATGAACGGCGTAGAAGAGGTGTCATCTGTTTGAGGGGGGAATGGGGGCTAGATCTGAGGTGGTGGTTTCTGCTAATCCCCGCAGATTTCAAGGAAGATTTCACGGATTTGTCACCTTCTCGCTCGCTACTGGCCGCCAGTACCTCAGGTGCTTTTATGATGCCTTCATTGGATACAAGGAATCCTCTAGCGTCGCTTGTCCGAAAATTTTGTCGCTTTCGTCGCCTAGGTTGCCAAAATTGAGGATCATGTCATTTCAAATCAGTAAAGCTTTCCCTTTCTAAATGAAGGGATCTATTTGATTCGACAGATTGCTTCTGCGGTGTTTTGTCTCGAGATTCTTAGGTGCTATCATGATTGTCGTCAAAATAGCATAAACTCAAGTTCCGATTAAAAAAGTATGACTTGATGTATAAATTTAAACGGATTACTTTATTTATGTTTAATTATTTTTAGAGTGAAACCTGCTGATCTTCGCGTTTGGCTTTGAGGGGACATAGAAAAGAGAAGAGATAACACCTAAATCTTTTTTTTTTATATAAGTGATAACACCTAGTTATTGATTAGAGATTAATGGTATTTTAATTTACCAAGAGCTTCGAGGCATATATACAACATTGAAAAGTTTGTTAGTAGCCGATATGGAATTGTCAGAGTATCGAAGGAGTCGCCTTCTACCGTAGAGTTTTGTACGGAAATATGATTAATTTTTTTAAAAAATTGTAAAATACAGTTTGCGTTTCATAAAATACGGAGTTACCCGCTCATAAATTACAAAGAGGGTTGGTCTTCAAAACTCACCCTTATGGGCTGGTGCCATCCACATGAAGGCACGTTTTGAAAATCCGCCTTCATGTAGAGACTGATTTATTTAAGCTAAAGCTTTGACAAACTGAGCGAGAAGATTTATTTTGTCTAAATTTTCGAAAGGCGGGTTTCCCTTATTCTATTCTGTCCAACGCCCCCTTTTTTTTATTGTTTTATATATTTTTACAAGTGTCAAAGGGACGGGTTCTTAAGAACCCACAAAAGGCGAGTTCTCAAAACACGCCTTTATATGAATCCAACCCACCACATTAGAGCGGGTTTTGAAGACCGCCTTAGCATGTTTAACTCTATGGTGAGTTTTGTAAACCAGCTCTTTCGCGTTGGTATATGTCTAATTTACGAAACACGAATCATATTTCGTAAAAAAATTTTAAAATTAACCGTATAAAACTCTTCTACTGTATCTCCGATGAATGTTGCTGTCGTAAAGGTTCCTAACAGAGTGGAGGAGGAGTATATAGTTGAACACATCGCACCCGTGTTCAAGTCAAAGGGCCAAACATAAGACTCGCAACGTACTTCCCTTCCGTCAACTTGATAAAGGAAAGCGCAGAGAGCGATCTCAACTCCATTTCTTGTTTGGGTATGTTGGCACGTTAGAGCTGCAAATCCGTGAAGTGGTCGATGCCATGATCGATTGTCTGAGAACGTTGAGCAGGGAGGCCGATGGCCAGTTCCTGGCAATTGACCTGAGGGTCGAAATGTTGGAGAAGCAAAAAACTGCAGGGGGACGAAAAGTTGTTTTGATGCTCAGGAAGTGCCTGATTTCCTCGAGAAAGTCGGGTTTGAAAGGGACACAATCCTCTGTTTGACCCAATCAAGATGGGATAGCGGCCTCAATGATCTCAAGAAAGTCTTCCCCGAAACATATACGAAGGTGATGTTCGCTGACCATTTGTGTCGCAATTCCTTGCAGCTTTAAAATATTTGGCATTGATCTGATCTTATTATTATTTAACCGGCATGCTAACAGGAAAAGGTTATGCCGGTGGACAAGAGGTCGAAGTTCCTGGAATCACAGGACTCGGAGTTCGAGAAAGTGATCGACTACAACGTCTGCTCCGAGAGCAACGTGTACGTCCTGGCCATCTCGGGCTAGTTCTACACGAACGTGGTGGGCAACAGGATCGCCTCCGGGAGGACCCAGATCCTCGTTCCCTCCTACGCTCAGCATCCGCAACGGAGCACATCTCCCCATTCGTGAAGAAGAAGAATCACGTGGCCTACTCGTGTTTCTGCTAGCTCAAGGACAAAGGGTCTTGTTGGTGTCATGTTATGTGGGTGATTTATATACCAATGAGTTTTGTTTTGACACTTTTGCATGAGCATGAGAGGATCTTGGAGCAGTCAAAAATTGCTTGGACATGACATGACATGATGAGCATATGATCGATCATTCAAAGCTTCCTGGGGTTAGTGGGTTTATAATAAAGAGTGATGCTTCTCATGGTATCTGTTTTTCACATGAATAAGGTTTACACAGAGGGATCCGTCTGCATCCCCTCCCTGTCTGATCTCCTCCTCCGGACAAATGTACAGTTTTTCTTTTTCTGTTTTTGATATTGATAACAACTGATTATCTGCTTGGATGCTGCTGTGTTAGTCCTAAGTTTCGAGGGAAGGACAGCGGTTGAGAAAGCCGGATCAAAGCTGATGATGTTAGGGGAAGAAGAAAGGTGTCCTTACTGTGACTCTGGAAACCAAAGCAAGAGAAGTTAGGGTGGGGTATTCATGAGTTGTGAGCCCTCGGGAGACGCCGGAAAGGCCTACGCAGGTATGTTGCCAGTGGCGTCTCGGGTACCGGGATTAGTTTCCCAATCACTGCTAGCGGCCAGCTGTTTTCCCAGACAAAAGAAACAGTCAGCAACAGGAAACATCGAGATGTGATACCTCAACAAAACCAGACTACTAAACTGAATCCTTTCAGGACCCAAAGGAGGATGCGATGCTCACCTCATGAGGCCTATCACAATAGTCACCAGCCACAGATTCCAACTCAACGGAACCGTTGTGGTGAACTTGCCGAGAAATTCGATGATTATTATCTGAAAGTGTTCGCATCGGAGTAATTAGTGAATGGCTGCCCATCTATTCTTCGCACGATAAGAGAAAGGGAGTGAGAAGAAATTACTTGTAGCACGAGTGTCATTCCAACTATTGCCATGAACAGACGGTTCCCTGTCACTCCTTCAAAAATGTTCATCTCATCTGGTTTCCGCGCATTGAACTCATTGAAGAGCTGTCACGAATGATGCAGAGGAATTTGACGGTCATATCCCGAGCAATGAAAGGAGCGGGAGAGCGTGGAAACCTAATTCTTACTTGACACAGGACGAAGGCGTTGAATATTGCTGTGTTCTTCACAATGGTAGCATAATCTGTCGATTCATTAGCCAGACCGAGAATGCTGACGCCCCAGAAGTTGAGCACCAAGAGAACGAGAACTTGATAAACAGCCTTCATCCCGAAAATAAGTCGCGGTTACTCATAGAATCACCACAAAGCTAACATCAAACAATCACACTGTTGAAATGATAAGTTGAACGAAAATACGGCAGGGACCTGTACGATCAAGTTTCTCCACATGATGTTTGTGATGAGAGGCTCCCTGTAAAGATTCAATGAGGAGGATCAGTCATCCGAGTCGCTGAAAAACGCACACTGAACAAAGCTAAAAGGACGAACCTTCGACCCACTGGAGTTCTGTGCATGAGATGGTCTGTTGGTGGTTCTGTCGCCAATGCAAGTGCTCCCAGAGTGTCCATGATCAGGTTCACCCACAGCAACTGCATGAGAAAATATTCATGAAGAACTACTAATTTCTCGCCATTCTGGCGGACCAACTCTTACAACAAGATCAATCTCCGCAAACATGATGGAAGGCGATGAACCTGCACTGCATTCAGCGGGACGTCTCCGGCAGATGTAGCAGCCACGACATTAATAACTAGCGCTGCAACGTTGACTGTCAGCTGGAACTGGATGAATTTCTGTATGTTCGCGTAAACAGATCGGCCCCATCGAACAACCTGCATGGAACATAAAATGGGGCATCATCCAATTAATTCGGACAGATGCGCGCCACAATCAGGATATCTGTGGTATCTATGAATGTCGTTAATGATGGAGCTAGATTGTGCTAACCTTTACAACTGAGGCGAAGTTATCATCCAAAATAATGATGTCCGAACTCTCTTTAGCAACTTCTGTTCCTTGAATACCCATGGAAAGACCAATATCTGCCTAAACCGTCGAAAATAAATTAGAATTACGGGTAACGGGAACAGTAAAACATCTCCAACTTCAAGAGTCGTGGCAAACAAACTCCATCTTGAAGAATAATGAAGAAGATGGCAGACCTCGTGAAGAGCTGGAGCGTCGTTAGTTCCATCTCCTGTCACAGCAACAACATCACCTTGTTTACGTAATGCTTGCACGAGCAACAGCTTGTCATTAGGAGATGATCTCCCCATCACCTAAACAGTCATCAAGTCAGAATCATCTGTAGTAGCCATCGTTAATTAGAAGAAACCAGGAAGTTATAAACCCGTACGGATATTTTCTTCGCGACTTGCTCCCTTTCATTCTCAGATAATGCACGGAACACACTCCCTTCGATGACGTGCGGCTCAGAGGTATCTGCATCTGGACTCAGTATTCCACACTCCAGGGCGATCGCCTTAGCAGTTTGAATGTTATCTCCCGTTACCATACGCACCTATAAAAAGTTGCAAGTCATTACCATTTCGAGATGGCGACGAGACAAAAAAATAGACATGCCTTTACTCCTGCATCTGTGCACACTTTCACGGCATCTTTGACCCCTGGACGACACGGATCCTGCAAGTGCACGCATGTATAAGCATCATCACGACAAAGTTCAAACAAGCACAGTAACAAAATCATGGCTGAATCCAAATTGCTAGTCAATGAAGTGCGACCATGTACCTTAATACCAACAATACTGAGCAAAACAAGATCATCTTCAGGCAGATCCCATTTGTCCAGCTCTGCTTCAAATGGAACACCATCAAGATCCTGACGTTTATACGCATTAGCAACGCACCGCAGGCTTCTCGCTGCCATGTCATCTATCGCTCGCTTGAAGAAATCCTGTAATAATGAGAGATTACAATTAAAACAGAATGTCCTCCCCATTATAACAGAATTATCTCTCAGTGCAAGCACCTTTTCTCCATCAATTGCTTGCAGTTCCCCACTGAAGTCTACATATCTTGAGCACGAGGCCAGAATCATCTCAGCAGCTCCTTTCCAGTGGATAAAGATTTCAGAGTTGTCCTGCACAACTTTTAAGGGTCACAATAAATCATCAAGAATCAAGTGACTGCAGTGACTATGTTGTGGACGAGATTTTTATAGAGCAATATATACAACTGACCCGTTTCACCGCAATCCCTCCCTTTTTCTTCTGCGAGTTAAATGGCATGACATGGAGAATCGTAGATTCTGATCTCACAACATCAAACTTCATTCCTAACTGCAAGAAGAGAACATGAGCTAAACAATATCAAGACATAGTAAAATAGCCGGAAATTATGTGTTGAAGCAAGAACTTACCCTGACTGCCCATGAAAGGATGGCTTTTTCAGTTGGCGACCCAGAGACCTCGGCATCTCCCCCTCCCTGTAAGACCAAGCGATCAATTGTGCAGACTGACAACTAGATAAATACAACATCTTTCACATCCATACTATATCCGATTGTAAGGCCAAGCTTCGAGGACTTCCTAGTTTACTGATGTGTAAACCGTACCGGGGGTACAAAGACGTTGCCTTGCGTGTTTTGTGCTATCCCTTCGCAGAGCAGAGAGAAGACTTCTCTAGGCAAATGAGTGATGTCGTCCGGTCGATCTAGCTTGTTTCTACCAATATATGCCTCGACCACCGTCATCTGCAATTACAACAACTCCAGTTTAAATCCTAAATTAATGAAAAGAAAACAAGAGATTGCTCGTCCATTGTGCATTCTACCGCCAGTAAAGACAAATGAAACAGAAGGAGACCTGATTTAAGGTCAAAGTCCCGGTCTTGTCGCTGCAGATTGTGGTAGCTGAGCCCATGGTTTCGCAGGCGGAAAGTCTACGAACCTGTATATCCATGACTGTTATGCAAGGAAACCTCACAGCTTCATGTTACTAATCATATCAAAGCATGGATTACCAAATAAGAAGCTTATAGACATACCAGCGCCTTGTCAGCCATCATTTTCCTCATCGAGTAAGCGAGCCTGTCATACATTCATACATGTCAACCAAAACTGAAAGGAAAGGGATGATGCTTTTGATTCCCTTCCATAAATCACACTCACGTTAGGGTAACAGCCAGCGGCAATCCCTCCGGAACAGCCACGACGACGATGGTCACCTGGAATATGTACTTCATTAAGCAGAACCAAGTAGCAGCAAGATAAAAAATCGACAACTGACATCTTACTCACAGCAATGGTGAATATTTTGACCACATCATCCACGACTGTACTAACACTAGTGCTTCCTTTGATGAACTGGACATTTCCATCTGCGCCTCTGGTATTTCCAGTGAAGTACCTGTACAACGAACCATAAAAGACCCACGTAGTTTATTTCATGGCCGAGGTGCAGATTACGTTGTGAAGGGCAGATGCAATAAACACCGATCAACTAACCTCACCAAAAGGACTAGGAGCACTACAAGTGCAACGGCTAAACCTACTACACCAATGAATGTTGCAACCCCATTCAAACGTACCTACGGCAAAGCAAGTAATTGATAAATCACTAAATAATCATGTGAAGAAAGTTGGGTTCAGGGGAATAATGTAAGAGACCTGCAGAGGGGTCTCCTCGCCGGTGTCTTCCGAGATGCTCGCCATTAGCAATCCCCACTCGGTATTGATGCCAACACCAGTTACCTATCAATAAAGTGATAAAAGAAAATTAAGGCTCATCCAGTTTTAAGATCAACTTCACAGGCAGTTCAAATCCATGATAGGAGAATCCTTGAAAAGATTTGTACAATAAGAATGGTGGGTCTACCAGCAAAGTCCCGACGCCATCAGCAACCTTGCAACCGGACATCAAGAACGGGTCCTTCTGATCTTTTTGCACCTGAGAACCAGACATGAGAAATGCATATCGCGATGAAGGTCCTCGGAAGAATAATAGGTACACTTACAATCTTGCTCTCCCCTGTCATACTCGATTCATCGATGGCAAGAGAATGGCCGCTGACTAATACACCATCAGCAGGTACCTGAAAGACAGTGTACAAATGAGTAATGATTTAGTCAACTTTGAATGCGAGGACTGTGTCCCATGCACTGTGATATTACTCACTTGATCACCTATCCTAAGAGGTACAATATCTCCCACCACGACGTCATATATCGAGATCTTCACCATCCTCCCACCTCTCGTTACCTGCATACATTTGGTGGTTGCTCATACCTTCACAGCTATACGAAAAGGCAGTAACTGAAGAAAAGGAAGTCGGAATTTCTCTCCTACCTCTAGCTGAATATTACGCTTTTCCTCATTCAGATTTTGGAATTGCAGAGATTGTCGGTAGTCACTTGTAGCTGCGCAAAGCCAATGAAGGATTGTTAGGATGCCAAAGAGAGAGATGATTTACATGCTATCGTGACAGGTCAAGTCCATCGTATTTGGAGCGGAAAGACGAAGAGTAATGATACAAGGACAACCGGGTGAACGAATGAAATAAGGTTCCTCACCAGTTACCGTGATCACTAGGATGACCGCAAAAGCTATGCTCCCACCGTCGTACCAGCCTTTGTCAAGACCCTGTTGAAGAAACCATTATACTAACGAAGTATTTGAGAAAACACGACAAAATTTCACCTTGCACGAATCTGGACATCAAAGAGTTTACAAGAAAGTACTGAGAAAATCAAACACCGGGAACAAATCATTCCAAAACGATTATAATCACGGAGAGATGAAACCCTTCTAGATTACCTCAGTTTTTATTCCAAGCACCAAGGATGCTACCGCAGCTATTATTAGTATGATAAGGGTCAGATCTTGCCAGGCTTCCCAAAGGAAATGCTACAAGGAAAAGCAACAAGCCAATAATGCCTGCAGAATCAAGAAAAGCAAGTGGACAGATTAGACGTATCGTTATGTTAGACTACCAGGAAATTCTTTCCTTTCTTCTGAGGGTATGTATTGGATCCAAATGCGTGCCGCCTCTTTATTAGATCATTCTCGTCTCCAGCAATGCCCGTCTCCGGATTAGTTTTCAGCATATTTGCTAAACCCTTAACCTGTATGATGTTCATGTAAGAAAACAGAATCGTAAAATACCTGGACAAGACAGGAAACACTTACCCCGCCATATTGCTGTAGAGTGGAAGTATTATTCTCACGTATCATTGCAGAAAGCTGCTCCAGCCCAACACCATATTCGCCTCCACTTGGTGGAGGCACCTCGATGGTACCTAATCATAAGTTGGAGTGTGGATATGGAGAACAAAGAGAATAGTGTCAAGGGAGATACCCGTCAAGTTTGATCATAAATAAATTTGAAGGAGAGGCCCTTACTGATCGGCTTTTCGCCTGCCATTCTAAAGAGCACCGCTGCCTAACCCGAGAAATAAAGGTTAACCGAAGTACTCGAGAGGTGATTCTTGTTAAAAAAAATGTAGGTGCAGACAATGTGATATTACTCTTATGACTTGTGCGTGGGATCGGATCATCCTTCTTCTTTGTTCTTTGTCTTCTTCCTTCTTCAAATCTAGCGTATACCGAAACCGCCGAGACGCATTCAGCACAAGAGCTGCTTGCTGCAAATTTCAGAACAAAGGATGTAGTGAGATGTCCGGGGCAGACAAATTGTAGGTTCCAGTTTTCAGGAAGAGAAATAGCACAACGATAGCCAGCTGTTTGCTAAATCATCCTAAGGCTAGTGAACCACTCAAAGACCGCTGCATCAAATGCATTGCCCGTTCCATGGTGAAGTGCTCGGTAAGATGATCTGCCGATGAGAATTCAATCTTTCCCTCTCGACTGCCACTTTTCCCCAAAGTCTGGTTAAATTGATCGGCATATTTCATCCAGTCATAGCCACGGAGGACTGCAAATCGTCAAAGGTCTAAAGCCATCCATCCTTCTCCCATGAACCAGCTCCCTTCAACGTTTCAGGGGAGACAAAGGCCAAGCCGTAGCCACCCTGAATTTCGCATGTTCCTTCTGCCCATATCGAAATCCCAATTCACCCCTTCCCTGCCCATTCATCCCTTACGAAATATTTTCATCACAATGCAACCCCTACAAATGGCTCCAAACTCCTAAATACCCACTTCTTATTCCCTGCATTCGAATAGCAAAGCATGCAACTACGCAAGAAGACGCAGAAAGCTGCTGCATTTTTCTCCAAACAGACGCCAAACGAGAAAGAATCTCGGCTAGGCCATGCGTGCAGATGATTCCATTTCGGGAAAAAAGGCACCACCTTCTTGCATTCCCAGAAAGAACAGAACAAGGAAGTGGAAGATTTTTCTAATTTGGATTACCCGCCAGCGCTTGAGGGTGTCGAGGGAAGCATTCTTGGTGGTGGAGACGTCGAAGGGGCCGGCAGGCAGGTCGTCGTCATCGAGGGCGAGACCATCGGGGTGGTGGAGTCGGGGGCCGGCCTCGACGTCGTGGGGTGTGTGGGAAGACATGACGGCGGAGGAGGAGGCGGAGGCGGAGGAAAGGAGGTGGCCGTTGGAGGAGGAGCTGCTCATCGGAAAGAGGTGGGGGGTGGTGGCGGGGGGGAGGAATTTGCGTATCTTCCCTCTTTCTACACTTTAAGGTTTGGGGGGGATAAACAACAGAACAGACCGTATGGAAAACAACCCAACTGTCTGCCTGTGCTGTCTTTTGGTGTCTCTTTCTGTCCCCGTTTCGTTTTCTTTCTTGTTACTTGTTTTTTTTTTTCTTCTTTCCCTTTCTTCCTCCAAGGTTATCACAGAGAAGGGGAAGAAGAAAGGAACGCGTGGAAGGAGGGGATTGATTCTTGGGAATGAAGGGTCGAGGAAGGAAGAAAGGTTGGCGGATAATGCGGCGAGTTTTTTTGCCTGCAGTTGTTGCAGAGGGCGAAGATAGGGGGGATGGAGGATGAAGACGAATGAATGATGCCTGGAAAAATCTTAAGATAAAAAAAAAAAACTTAGTACGATGATATGATAGGCCATACGTCTTATCAGCCCCTCTCTCTCTCTCTCATGCCCTGTTTGGCTCTCCGGGTTTAGCATGCCCTCATGACAACAATTTCCTTTCTATTCCATGATGGCAAACCAAACAGATACATTTAGGTTGTTGCGTTTGGTTGGGAAGGAAAATTTTGGACAGGAAAAATACAAATTTAAAAAAAAAAAAAGATTAAAATAAACCCAAAATATTACATGGGATTAAAAATTGATTAATGAATTAACGAAAACTAATTTAAAACCATGATTAAGTTTTCCAATTTTCCGCTATTAAAAATTTTAAAGAAGCTCATTCAAATTGGTTTTGTAAACAACTGGATTGAAATTTATTTGATTAAAAAAATAGTAAATTAATACACGACAGAAAATGAAAATTGAATACACAAACAATTATAATGAAAAATCATAACCTTATTATCACGTCAATTCAAAATTAGAGAATTCACACACAAAAAAGTTGCAAAAAGGTATATCATGGTGCAGGAATAATATAGTAATAATTTTAAGAACATTTGAATTTCCATTGATTTAGAGATGAATTAATAAAATAAGTGAGATCTTAGTAAATAAACCCTAAAAAACATTTAAACCAACAATTCAATCAAATAAGAGTGGGCTGGGCCGATCCAACCCGTAAAATGAAGAGAAGATTACGGGCCCAACCCCGTTGATCCGATCCGACGGACAGGATCTGATTGGTTCCTCTAGGGATACTAACGTCCGTCCGATGCATCACGGAACCCTAGTTTTCAGTCGGGGCCTTTAGCCCTACCTCTTTCTCTCGTTCCCAGTGGACTCGGCTGCGCAGCGAAGCTTCTGAACCCCAGCAGTGCCGCCGTAAGGACTTCGGGGAAGGACTCGCCGGTAACCGCTGGTTTATATGATTTTTCGTTGTATTTGTGCGCTAGTGTGGATCGGCCATTCGATTTGCCTTTCTGTTGAAGTTAGAATCAGGCCTTAGCTACGTTGTTTTTTTCGTCCTGTCGGCACAATTACGCGCCGGGATGACTGCCGGTCGGCTGTTTCTGTCGATTTGATGAGACGATCTTGGAGGTGTTTGTCGTTTTCGCTTCAGGAGGGTTGAGGTTTTTTTTATCTTGATCGTAGGGAGAATGAGTGAGGAGGCTAAGGCGGTTGTCCCGGAGTCGGTGCTGAAGAAGCAGAAGAGAAATGAGGAGTGGGCTCTCTCTAAGAGGCAGGAGATCCAGGCCGTAAAGACGAAGAATGCTGAGAATCGCAAGTTGATATTCAGCCGTGCCAAGGCCTATGCTAAGGAGTATGTGGAGCAGGTGTGGATATGGATTCGTCCTGAGAGTTAGTATTCCATGATTGATTTAGCTGGAGCGTTGAGAAGTGGTTATTCTTTGGGTTGCTCAGGAGAAGGAGTTAATTCAGCTGAAGCGGGAGGCGAAGTTGAAGGGTGGCTTTTATGTCGACCCCGAAGCTAAACTTCTCTTCATCATTCGCATTCGTGGGTAGGATGATGCAGATATATCCTTTGCCTTGTGTGTTTTGGATTTGATTTTTAAACTTTTGTTGTTGTAATTTTAGTATCAATGCAATGCACCCAAAGACCAGGAAAATCTTGCAGTTGTTGCGGCTCAGGCAGGTTGGTTTTTCTCATCGCCTTAGAATATGTGAATGTCATCCTTAGCTGATCTTCGTCTAATCAGCTCCTAGATTTCCCTATCTTACTAATGTCTGTCTTTTTTTACCGAAATTAATTGGTTTCCTTGAGTAAAGATAGAACGTGCTTGTTGGTTATGGCTGTTAACAATTTGTCTTTTCGTTTGCTAATAATGCCTTGTCGTCCGGGTGGTGATGTTGAAGTTACCTTAGATGTCTAAGATTTGTTTGGCAGTGCTTGTGAGCAAAATTAATGACTTTAACTCAACTTTTTTTGAATTGCTTGGTTGAACAGATTTTCAATGGTGTGTTTCTGAAGGTGAACAAAGCTACACTGAACATGCTTCACCGGGTTGAGCCATATGTCACTTATGGGTACATTACTTGTTTATCGAGCATCTGATCTTCATAATGCGGGCTTTCCCTTTTCACCTCTAATGAAATTGCATCGCGTCAGATATCCCAACTTGAAGAGCGTCAGGGAGCTGATATATAAGCGGGGATATGGGAAGCTGGATAAGCAGAGGATTGCTTTGACCGACAATTCCATTGTCGAGCAGGTTCAGATTTTTCTCCCTCCGACTCTTGTAATTCATGCTTTTATAAAGTTATATTTGTTTTGTCATCCACTTCCCTTGGAAGTAATCTATCAAGTTCCTCATATCATCAGGCCTTGGGAGAGCACGACATCATCTGCATGGAAGACCTCATTCACGAGATAATGACTGTCGGTCCCCATTTCAAGGAGGCTAACAACTTCCTATGGCCCTTCAAGCTGAAGGCTCCCCTTGGTGGTCTGAACAAGAAGAGGAACCACTACGTCGAGGGTGGAGATGCCGGGAATCGCGAGAACTACATCAACGAGCTCATTAGGAGAATGAATTAGACGGGTGTCCTTGACTCTGGAAATTTTGAACTGTTTTTTTTTTTTACGAGGGCCTCTTGAGACGGGATTTTCAGCGGGAGTGCGGAAGCTCAAAATAGTTGGGAGGTTTTCACTTTAGTAAGAAAATACCGAAAGTAAAAAAAAAAATTGTGGAATACTGTTTTAGTTTTAGAATACTTAAAATCCGATGCCGGAATTACGAATACTTTGAAAAAATTTTCTAATCCTACTTGTCTCGTAGTTGACAATATTAAAAGTGGCCGTCCCTAATTACGAGTTTATGATAAAGTACCAATTAAGAGGATAGAGTTAGAAGTACCATTAAATTATGCAATTGATAGTTGGTCACCATTAAGTTGTTTTCGTGATGTATGCAGTAGGCGTTTTAATTCATTTGTAAAAATTCATCTTGTGCACAAAAAATATGAAACAACTCCAATTTCTTTCGTATACCTGGTGAGCATAACTCGCGGTTCTGAATCTTGTGTTTTATACATCGAAAGAAATACGATTCGTATTTCATAAATTATGAATTTAACGTCAAAGGGCGCGTTTTCGCTAAATTACAAAGGGAAAAACCCGCCCCGGAGAAAAACCGCGACTAGCGAGTCTTCAAAATTGCCCTTAAGAAATTTAGATAAAAAAATCTTCTAATTTAGTTGATTTGAGTGTTTCTGATAAGGAGAGGTCAATATTCGTAATTTACGAGTGGTCACAAGCACAATAAACAATGATGTCTGAAATATATATCAGCACATCATCAGCTCTTGTTATATAATAATAAATACCCTGCACCATTCCCAAACCCCCATACACAAATTCCTTTGGAAAAAGGGACAAATCCTCCGTGCATATTTTCATTTTCCTTTCCTTTGTCATCAACTAAAAAGATCGATCCAATACTTCTAGCCTTCTGTTATTCCCTACTTTAAATGTCTTTACTAATTGAATTTGCTAAACCCTAAATCAAATAAAAATATACATTACTTTTGTTACGTGATATGTTTTTCAAGAAAGTAATTTCGAAATTTATGATTAAAATCAAATTTTGTAATTCAAGTCTTGATTTTTTACTTAGTAAATTGGACTTTATATTTTCGATTTCCTATTTTTTTATATAAATTAAATAAAAAATTGCACAACTATTTTAACAAGTGAATTCGAACTTATAAAGTTTTATTTTAATATATTATTTTAAAAATTTTAAAATAAAGAAAATATTTTTCATATTTTGGAACAAAACTTCCCATTATGCCTCGATTATTAATTCATTAATATAAATTAAGAGTGTTTTTCAAGCGTTGATAATTAAAATAATTCAAAAAAGGAAACAAACATACCAAATTAAGGTTCGACTTTATTAACTTTTAGAGTTCGACTTCTTTACAAATATATATCAGTTCGAACTCGCAATGATAAATAAGTATTTTCAAAAATTTAAATTGTAAATTTAAAAATATTTTTTTTAACTAACAATATTTTAAAACAAAACTCCAAAAGATCCTTTCCGGACAAAAACATCAGACGCAAGCAACTATAAAAACAGACAAGCAGCAAGACTTTTATACAACGGGCATAATTCGGGTCATGCCGGACCCGCGCGCCCCCCATCCTCCACCGCCGTCGTCCTCCTCCTCCTCCTCCTCCTCCTCCTCCCCGATGAGCAACCTGTCGCACGACCATCTCCTTACTTTCCTCCTCCTCCTCCCCGCGGATTCGATCCTCTCCTTCTCCTCCACCTGCAAGAAGTTCAGGGCCTTCGCCTGCTCCGACGCCTTGTGGGAGTCCGTTTGTAGGAGGGAATGGGGTTCTCCCTTCGTCGATGCGATAAAGTCGTCGTTCTCTTCGTCCTCCTCCGAGCGCGGTGATGGCGGTGGCGGGAGGGGTCGCTTCTCCTGGTTGAGGGCTTATGAGCAGGTATCGCGGTTGGACTCCATCCGTTGCCGGAGCTTGTGGGACTACGTCGGCGGGGAGGCGACGGCGGTGCCCAGCCCCAGGGCTTCCCACTCCCTCAACTTCGTGTCCGATTGCCTCGTTCTCTTTGGTGGAGGGTGCGAGGGAGGTAATTGGACGCCTGCTCCCGGACTCCTTTTGGCTTTTTCTACAGCGTAAGGAATGAATTGAGCGTTACATTATTAGTTGGCCTCAACCTGAAAAGAAATTACTTTTAGCTTTGCTAAGAGGGCAAAAGAGAATCAACCGCTGTTTATACATTCAGTGGAGAAGATGAGCGGAGACTTGGGTTTTCTAGCAATTTGAGCGAAGGAGGAAACGGGTTGAGTTACTTTCGATTGCTTCTAATATTTAAGAATACTAGTCCGGTTACTAGGTATGGACTCGATAGCTGTTGTTTTGTGATAGACATTTTAGTTTATCTTTTCTTCATTGTGATGGATCGCTGTGCTCTGGATCTACTAAGCACTAGGAGAATTCTTCCATTTGACTGGACATTTTGAACATCCATTTAAACCAAGAGCGCCTTCTCTCATCTGTACTCTAGTGAGTTGCGACTTCAAAAGAAGGATAAGCCTGCCAGTAAGGCGTTGTCCTAGAGCCATGCCACTCCATTTCTGGGTTTAATATATGGTTAACCCAATCATATTTCTTATATATAGCTCCATCATCGATCAGAGCTTTTGGCGTCGCTTCATTTTATCTCATTCAAGAACATGTTGTCTATCCCTCCAATTTCCATATGAAAAGTCAATGCAATTATTTTTGGTATTACCATTTCAGTGATGTCATGATATCAATGAAGATGGTGGGCTATTTTTGGTATTACCAATTAATTTCAGTGATGTCGTGAACCAATTATTTTTGGTATTACCTTTTTTCAAATTATTGCATCTCTTTGTTGCGGTGTTGCGGTGTTGATTCCTATAACTGCTGATCATTACATTGTTTCAACTAGGCCGTCATCTGGATGACACTTGGGGGGCACATATTGGAAAGGATTTCAGAAGAAAGTTGAAATGGGATAAGGTGAATTCAGGCACCCCAAGTGGTCGGTTTGGGCACACATGTGTAACCGTTGGAGATTTCCTTGTGCTATTTGGTGGCATTAATGATCATGGAAGCCGTCAAAATGATACTTGGGTGGGACAAGTTGCATATCATGAAACTTATGGTATGACCTTACTGTGGAGGTTGCTAAATGTAGGGTCGATGATGCCTCCCGCTCGTGGAGCACATGCTGCCTGTTGCATTGGCGACAGAATGATGATTGTCCATGGAGGAATCGGGTTGCACGGTCTAAGGTTGGGAGATACTTGGTTGTTGGAGCTGTCGGAGAACTTCCGGTTTGGTACATGGCACGAGATTGTTACTCATCCGTCTCCTCCAGCTCGTTCAGGTCATTCTTTGACTTGCATTTCTGGTACCCAAACAATATTATTCGGAGGGAGGGGAAAAGAATATGAAGTCCTCAATGATATTTGGCTCCTGGATATGTCGGATGGAAACTGGGGTTGGATACAGTTAGCCTATGAATTGCGTGACGTACCGGAAGGAATGCATCTTCCAAGAGTAGGCCACACAGCTAGCCATATATTGGGAGGTTGCTTGCTAATATATGGGGGTGAGGATGCGTACAGGCATCGTAAAGAAGACTTTTGGGTATTCGACACTAAGGAAATCCAGTCTGCTAGATTTCGACACGACCTGGCAAGCAATAAAGTCCTCTTACCGAATAATTCATGGAGGAGGCTGAAGTTGACGGGCTACAATCCAAACTGTCGGTCATTTCATCGGGCCTGTGTAGATCCCAGTGGACGGTTCCTGTATATATTTGGAGGCATGGTGGATGGTTTGGTTCAGCCTGCTGAATCCTCGGGTCTTAGGTTTGATGGGGAGTTGTTCATGGTGGAGCTCATACTTCAGTTCTGAAATGACTACTACAACTACTACTGCCTAGGAGAATTTTTAGGTGTGGTTTATCACTTTGGTCTTAGCTGTTGCTTGGTCCTGTATATACCATCGACTCTCTGATTAAATGATATCCATGCATGCAACCTGAAGCAGTGAACAACTGGCTCCATATCTTAGTCCTTTCCTTTTTCAGGGTACTTAAAAAAGAGTTCCTGATTTAGGTTTAGTGCTTTTATTCCCTTCCAACAAAAGTTTCTGCAACAAAGTCACTGAGTTGATGCATAATTTAACATTTCTGTAGCACACATGACACGGGTTTGTTACAGTAATCGTGCTCCCATGTGCTGATCCATGACAGTGCGCACAGTTGCAGGCAATGTATCAAAGAATCAGACAGCATAAACAAAAAAGAAATTTGGTTTACAACTTAAGTTTAGTTCTATACATGTCTCCTTTAACCTTTTTGGGAGATGGATCCAGGGGTCCTTTGTCTCTCTGCCCGGACGTGAAATAAAACCATCCCTCACAGTATCCAACCAATGTTGTCTTCACACGAAATGGGAGCTTTCTGACAATGGACCATTTCTGAACATGCAGTAGCATATGAATCAAGGCAAACTATTGTTGTGTAAGGAAAAAGAATATACCATGGGGTTCAAATATGCATATGTGACACAAGGAGATGCAGGATCTTAGCAGTAGGAGTACAGCTGTTAGCCCATAAGAGAATGTTACGATGCATGATGCTTAAGAGAAAGCTAGAAGCAAGCAGACAAGTTCACACGAGGTTGCAGGCATTCAAGTAGGAGAGCTCATACCAGGGTGTCTAGATTGAACTGGAATACTTCTCCATTCAACACCATTTTTTTGGTTTCAGGGTGCTTCTCTGTTGTGCCTCCAGCTATAATTATTGAATGATTAACTAGGGCCCAAGCGAATTTGATATGAGAATCTGGCTTGGGCATAGATGGAAGGACTTTCCACTGATTCCCATCATCCAACACGTAAACATCACCGTACACAACCTGGAGAGATGCCAATATTGCATATGAATCCCCAACTCAAGTTTTCATCCATAAGGACAAAAAAATCGTAGTCATGCTAAATAGAGCAGAAGTGTCATATAGAAGGATGAGATAATGATACCTCATTCCTCCGAGAGCATTTGAAGATAGGCGATCCTGGTTTTGCCATGAAATCACCTTCCTGGCCGCCTATAACCATCAGTCGGCCATCAACAACAATGCAAGCCCTGAGTGAAAGTAGAAAGCCAATGTAATTTAAAGGAGAAAACTAGATTCAGATCCACTGGGCCATTGAACAACAAATTCCGACAGTAGTTAACTATAAGAGTTCTTTCAAAAACAAAAGTTTGAACCTATGAGGTCCTCCACGGGGAATTGGTATTTCATTCCTCCACTCCTTCTCTAGTGCTTCTCCACCCTTAACAGCAATGCTCCAATGATCAACGCCAGGTGTATGCCTATTCTCCTTGCTACCACCCATAACAAGTAGTCTACCTCTCCAAAGCTGAGTCGCCGGAGCATATCTGACCAGTGAATTCCAGATATCAAGCCAGGATGTGGCTGGAAAATATTAAAAAATCAGGATCACAAGTGTATGCACGACATAAATCACGAGCCATTATAAAAAAATAGCTGGAAATGGTCGAACGGGGCTATATACTTACATGACACCAATGGAGATCAAGAGAATAGGAATTGAAAACACGAGAGAATCAGCCAACACTCCTAGGAACTGGTAAGGTAGGAAAATCTTTCCATTTTTTGGTTTCTGTATCCAAGACAAAAGTGTGTGATGTAGGTCCACGGCACTGGGGACCGTATTGTCCGGTCACAATATATATGTATCTCCCATCTGTTACCATTCCCAAGTGCGAATGAGCCATGTCCTTTGGCATGTCAAATCTTCCTCCCCAAGAGTTATTCGAGAAATTATAAATGTCTACACGTGAATGTACCTGCAAGTAAGAAAAAATCACACAAAGCGAACGGATATTGACTATGAACAAAATCTCTGTCAAAATTAAAATATAACACAATATTCGCAAGGCACAGCATGCTCACTTACTAATTTATCCAGAATGAAGCAGGAATCATCCAATTATATACTCACATAATCAACGGTGCCGTAACCTGCAAACACGAACAACAGATTCTTAATCTGAATCACAGCCCCATCTAAGCGAGGCACCGGTACAGTAGCCATCTTCTCCCATTCCAATTCCGGCCCGGGTAAGTCCGCAAAAGTCGCCGACAGCTTCCGTCCAGGAGCCTTCTCACTCTTTCCTGCCATTTCCTACCGAAAAGCTAAAATCACTACTTCCTCAAGCTTCACAGCGGACAGATCTCCATCGTCACACAGGATCATCAAAGGCACAAACGAATTGCATCACCACATTGACAGCGCAGTTTCTTTACTGCTCAAATTCCAAGCATCGTTTCAGACAAGACTCCCCCAAATCCCACGCCGAGCAAGGCACGGGACCTAACGGGGCCTGCCTGCATACCTTCGCGGGGGCATCGTCGGGGAGAACGACGGTGGTAACGGCCTTGGCAGGGGACCAATAAGAGACGACGGAGGTGAAGCGAGGGCTAGAAGCCCAGAAGTAATCGTAGAGGAGGCAGAACCCAAACAGAAGGACGCAAGTCACCACGTATCGGGAAGACTTGTGCTTCCCCACCGGCCTCCGCATTTTCCGCCTGCGTAACCCGTTGATGGGTCTGTCCCGGGGACGAGAAAGCTGCGACCTTTTTTCGGTTTCGCAACTTCCTCCCACGAGGCAACAGCGCGGTGGTGGTCGGATCTGGGGAGTGTGAAAAGGACAGAAATCAATCTAAAGGCTTGGTTCGGTAATATGGAACTCGTTCTTCCGCACAACGAGTTGATGATAATTTTCACATTATCCGTAACTCATTGTTTCGATAACGAGTTTCAAATTTCATATACAAATTCATTATTATTAACAATGAGTTAACGCAAAATAATCTGCTAACGAACCCTCGAATGTCGACAATGTGGACTAATTATATATATATATAACCAATAATTTATCGCCAACCAAACGGGCCACATCGTTTTGTCTCTTCTTGTTGTAGTAATTTGTATTTTGGATTCCCAATTCCCATTTCGGAAATGGCAAAAAGAAAAACACTGACCTGTGAATGAAATTATGTTCCTGTGAATGTTAGCATTCAGCAGGAAACAAGAAAAATGAGGAAAAATAATGATCATTTTATGATTATATTACAAATCCTGTCCGAATCTTAACTTACCCTGAATTTAACCTCTCATCTCATTCATTACATAGGAGTAGAAAAAGCCCAAGCCAACCAAAACACCAAAAACAAGCCTTACCTCCCCCACCCCAACTACACAAATGAACAAAGAATCTCTACAAGCTATTATTATACACAGAAAGAGGAAAAAGAACAAAAGGGAGGAAAGAAGGAACCACACCCTCCTCCAGAACCAACAACAAACAAGAAGAGAAATACCCACATCCCCTGCCCAAAAGAAAAAAATCCCATCATTTTGACAGCTGCGGCAGATTTGCTGCTACTACACGGGGATCACGTCGATTTTGGACGGGTCTTCGCATCTCAAGACGATGCCGTCGAGGCTGACCGGGAAGATGCACTGAGACCACTTGCAACCTGTCGTGAATGGTTCCGAGGGAGGGACTATCATGAGCACGTTCTCGTTCCTCTGGACTACCCCCATCACGATAACGGTGCTTCCTTCCTTTATATACCTATGGAGAACGACAGGTAGTTTCTTAGTTGGCAGACACCAAGGATATGGAGAAAGCACAGCGGAACAGAAAGGAAAAGGGAACGAGATGAACGTTTCATTTACCCCTCTTTAAGGCGCATGATACGGTCATCTGTGGAAAGGTTCCTTTCCCCCAGCCATCTGATGAATTCAGGGGACATGTCCTTGTTTGCAGGGTTTGCATCAATGACGATGGAGTCGTCCACATAAGGAGTCACCCTCGCACCATACCCAGTTTTCACCAAGGCCCTCAACCCAGATTGGAAATCAGAGATGTAGAAGTCCACCACATGCCTCTGCCATTACGTACCAACATAGCACGTCAATCAATTTGCATAATGGACATCAGAATTAACAGAAAGACAATGAGGAAAAAAAAAAAGAATAAAGCTGGGCAACAGCAGCAGCAGCTTGGCAATAGACCACCCGACAGACTTGTTTATATGATGTATGGTCGAATTTTCGCTTTATTCTGCCTCAAAAAATAAATAATTATGCTTTAATCAAAGAGATCATCTACCCAATCACTGAGGCACCACTTCTTTCACCGGTGAACCAAATTGAAGAGAAATATCACTGCCACTACTTCCAAGGAATACCACTATCAGAATGAAGAATTATGGACATAACAGAAGCATAAAAGAGAAATATACTCACATCTGCCGATCTGAGTCCCCATGTAAACCGACGATGGGTAGGATTGGCTGCTTTTGACCCCCATCCTCGATATTCATACAAGCTCGTTGATGTAAAGACACATCTGGGAATCTTTCGGAAAGAGGACTCAAGAGGGACATTGCCACATGTAATGACCTATAAGAGAGACTCATTACTACACAATAACTTCAAACTAATTCCGGTTCTTATTATTTGAGCCAATCAGGAGAAGAAATCCTAAGAATCAAGTCCAAATTTCGATGGGAACGTACCCCTGATACTTTTACATACTGCCCATTCTTTGCTGTTCTGAGATCAGTGTCCCGATATCGGGCAATGTAGCTAGTGACGGCCCTCCGGCCCCAGAATGTATTCCAAGTGAATAGCGTGAATACCAGGATAAAGAGGACCACAACAACAATGAGAAGGATCGCATTGTGGACGGCTCCTTGAATAAATCCACCAGCTATGAATCCCATCACAAATATTAGGACCACCGACCAGAATATTGGTTTTGGGAGGTTCCTCTTGAATGAATACTCATCTTCCTGGGTAAGTGCAGTCACGGCTTGATTGTGAGCCAGTGAACCATGAAACTTCATGGATCCCACAGATTCTAGAGGACCAGAGAATTTGCGTTGTGCCCCAGATGAGTTTAGTGGACCGGAAGATATAGAACCCGAAGTTATAAGCCCTGTCGTAGGAAGGACGGGGGGAATAGGGCCAGAGTTCTGGCGAGTGACGCCACCGGATTGAGGACCGGATGACTTCTTTATAGGTTCACCATGTTTATTCAGTGGACCAGAATTTGGCTTCTTCAAAGAAGCAGAACCAGGCATTCCCCCGGAATTGAGAGGACCCGGAGTTGTATAGCTTGTTCTTGCTGCCATATTAATGGGCCCGGAATGTGAAGCAGCACCTCCAAATGATCCGGTTCTGATAGGGCCACTGGTGATGGGGCCTGACTTCCGAGCCTTGGATCCGTCCGTTGGGATGTCAAACATTTTACCCAGCTCTCCTGATTTCTTTATGTCTCCTCCGGTGTAAGGCATGGCGGCGGAGCTCATCGTTGGAGGACGCTCTTTTGGCTGCTCTGGTCGACCCGATACATAGAGGCCATTACTGAGTTGGTGAGATTGGAACCTGGAACCCATTGCGTTCTCCTTTGAAGTACCAATCAGCAATCAAAAGGTGTTCCGCAACACTTTGAAATGGAGAGTGAAGATCTGAAATGCCACACAGGAACAACGAGGATATTAGATGGGGAGATTACAGGCGACAAAGAGCGATGAGAAGCATGTTTACCGCACAGAAGAAGTTGGAAGAGATTTTTTTAGAATACAGGAAACAACGGATAGCATTCGGCTGGCCATTAGCTGGATAAACATGGTCATACGTCATATGCATATTCATTGTTGTGCTGAAAACAGAAAAAAGTAGAAAGCACTCACGACAAAGACGCATGGATATAAAGAAGAAACTAAAGCAAATCACCTACCGTCTCTTCCATCAACCACGACTTTGCTACCATGTACAGCCAAATCACCTACCGTCTCTTCCATCAACCACGACTTTGCTACCATGTACAGCCAAATCACCCGATACACATGACCAAACACAGGTGAAAAGGCAGATAAGCTTTTGTAAGATAGATTCAAGGGAAAAACAATGAAACCTAATCCCTTGTCTAATGGGTAATCACATTCCTCTCATGGAAGCATCAAGATGAAAAATCATCATCAATGGACCACCGCAGAGTGTAGAATTGCAGCAAAATCAGAGACAAAATCACCGGCAAAATCCAGGCAAGTTCCTTTTCTTTCTACTCTAATCAAAGCCACACAAGAGTGTCCAATGCATTGAGCATGATATTGGTTATCAACGGCTAGCACACCGGAATGAAGCAGTACTCCAAATTCTGCCTCAAGAGCAAGCACATCACTTCCAAGAGGCCCTTTCTTCTTTCCCGAAAACACAGCATCACGGGGGAAAGCAATCACAATTTCAAAGCAAGAGATAAAACCGCCGCTCAAACGGCAAAACCCCCAGAAAAATGGAGGAGATCTGGCGGACCTGTCTGGGTACAAAAAGAAAAGCAGGGACTGGAAGCAACCAATGAGACACTGCAAATCCAACACCGCCCCCCTTTTTTCACTCCACAAGAAAAGGGGAAAGGGAAACAGAAAAAAAAAAACACCCCCTCAAACTCAAAATGGGGTAACAAAAGAAAAACACTTACCAAATCCGGAAGCACTCCCAGTTCCAGTAGCAGTTCGGGGGAAGAAGGCGAATCAAACCCAGATCGAGGACATTGCTTGGGGAGGGACAAGGAAAAGGATCTTTCTGCGTGTGGGTAAAAATGGGTGGGGGGGGGGGGGGGGAGTGAGGAGGACAGCAAGAAAGTGTTGTTGGTGTTGAGGGTGTGGGAGTCTTCACGTGTTAAGAGGAAACTCAAGAGAAAAAGGGCAAGGAAAAAAAAAAGGAAGGGGGCGGGGGGACACGCCGTAGCCGTAGGATAATTGGCTGTTCTTTTCCTACCTAAAATAAATTAAATAAAGGAAGGAAAGAAACAGAGGAAGCCCAGCCCCTCCTCCGCACGCACACAATCCCCCACCAAAAGCCAACGGAGAAATGACGAGGGAGGGGAGTAGAGTGGTGTAGTGAATGTAGTAGGAGGAGCAGAGAAATTACCTGCGGAGGAAAGAAGACGAAGAGCCCCACCCCCACAACAGACTCGTAAGAGAAACAAACGGATAAGGATCATTATGATGCGTTTCCGCTTGAGGCAGCAGCAACCCTCCCCTCTGCACTCGTGCCGAAACTTAGATTTTTGCAAGTAAACACGGGTTTGTTTTAAAAAAAAACTTATAAAATATATTACGAGTCTCGTAAAATACAATTTTATCATCGAAGGGTGAGTTTTTATTTAGTTCAAGGGGCAGAAAACCCGTCCTCGGTAAGATGTCGAGTCCGTTTAAGCGGCAAAAATACATAAGGATTGGAGGGGCGCGTTATGATGACGAGCTTTCAAAATGCAAATACGCCTTTGTACGCATCATGGGATGCCGTAAAACCCGTCATATTTCTATTTTAAAAACACGTCATTTTGACGGTAAAATCGTATTTTACGAAATTTTGATCGTATTTTACATTTTTTTTAAATAACTGTATTTTCGTACAAAACTCCTGAAACTCACTAACAACTCAACAAATAGACAACGGTGTCCCTTTTCATTTCCTCCCTATCAAACATTTTATTTGCACTTTTACTAAAATATGATTAATTTAAAAAAAATACGAAATATAATTTAAATTTAAAAATTTTAAAAATATTATTCATAAAATGACGTCGTATAATTTATAAAAAAGATGTTAGTAATTGCGCCTTAGATGCAATTTGATAAAGACGAAATTGGTAATCACATATATGATTATCAACTTCGTGTCGCGATTTCAAGATACATAGGCACACTAGGAAAAGTTTTTTCTAAGTGTCACTGACACAGTTGATAATCGGCCATTGACGAGATTGGAAACTCCTAGTTTTACGCACTTAAAAAAAGTTAGGGTTAAGACACGATAATCAATCCGTTATTACTTGTGACGCAATTGAAAACCGTAATTTCGTTATAAATTAAGAGGTGCGATTCGAAACCATCACGTAAAAGCGATATTTTGATAATTTTACGAATTAAAATAACACCGTAAGTGCGTGTCCATTTGACAGACAGCTCGAGTTGATGTTGTGAGAGGACAACAAGGTGTTGTTGTTAATTAGTTTGCCACCGTCGCTGCCGTCGCCCTCACTCCCATATCCCACCGGCACAGCGCAGAATCAAAATCGATACTTTCTCCTGGCGTGATCGTCACATGCAAATTCTGATTCTCTCCACTTCCTTCCTTTATATTCGTTTCTTTTTGTTTTGTTCTTTTTAGGGCAATATCAAACATCATGCCTCTTATTTAAAAAAAACTTCATCTTATTTTTCCTAAACCCATTTCTCATATCGAGTCGGGTTGAACCATTGTAAGTGTGGTTTAGTCGACAAGTGGAAAAGGTAAATAAAGTATGGCGGTGAAAGTTATAGAGCTTTTTTTATTGCCCGCCCGATTTTCGAAGTTTCGCTCCGATTAATTCGGACTCGACTTGGGTAGGACACCTGACTATGGTGAGTGAGTCTTCCAATATGGATGACTGCGTACGGTAGATTTCGAACCCAAAGCTTCCTTAAGCAAATCCAAGCTCCTTACCCGAACAATCCATGTTGGTGGAAGTTATAGAGTTTGGAGGTCTAGTATTAGGGGGTTGAACCTCCCCTTTGGCCTGGACCGGTGAATTCAATGAATTAATAGTTACGTGGGTAGTTCCCCAAAGTTGATCTTTTCTATTCTATTTATTGTTTTGTTTGGAAGTTCTCTAATTATTTAAAAGGCAGAGGATCGATATTTTCTACCTTACTTTCGAAAGCCTATGTATTTGAAAAAAAGAATGATAACGAATAATATCATTTTCCTTGTTCTATTTTCTTAATTTTATTCATTTTCTTTTCATTTTCTTAATTTAAAAGAGAAGAAAAGAAATTATGCTCATGGTAGGGAAGCCCATCCCTCTTCTAATCCACTCACTTTCTCTTGTTCTCTTTCTCGTACCATTTCTTTAAGTAATTTCCTTCCTAATGAAAAAAATTATCCGATAATGTAATCACGAAATCAAAATCATGATAATGTAAAAGATTAAATACACCCCTTCTTTTTGTTACCCATTTTCCATAATAAGACCATAATCATGATAATGTAAAAGATTATTCTCTTTGTATGGACGAGATCCCGCACGGTTAACGTTTATACATTTATGGGCCTGGCCAAAAGCCCAATTCTGGGAGGGCTTTTTCCCCAGGGGCCGGGTAGTCAGACTTGGGCAAGTACAAGGGGAGGAGGATGCTGGGGACACTCCCTTCCTCCTACCTCTGCTCGGTGTCCAACAACAACATCCTTAGGGAATGGGGTAGACTTCGAGTTGCTTCGTCTGGAGTAGGGTAGACTTCGAGTTGCTTATGACCTCCAGGGGTGAGTGGGGGGCCGCTGTCGTTGGCTGTAGCTCGGAGGCAAGAGGGAGGAACAGTGGAGACGGAGCAGGAGCTGGGGATTGGCTAGAGGAGGAAGGGTAGGAGGGAAGAGGGTAGTGACGAGGGAGAAAGGTGCTGCTTCTGCTGCTGCGGAAGCTGTCAGGAAGAAGGGATGGCGGGGGCCGCGATAAGATCGGGCATCGTCAAAGGGAATGGAAACGAGAACCCGACGAGAACAATGTCTACTATCCGCTTCCGGGACGAGAATCGTTGCCGAGGACGGTGCTTGGGTACAAGGAGGAGGAGAACATCATGCAAATGGAATGGAAGGTCCTGGGTCTGATTGCAAATCTACGAATTCCAATCCATTCCTAAAGCTTGAGTCTGCTTATCTTTTCTGGGATTCAACGTGGGATGGAGTTGTTGTCCCCCAGGTGAAGAAGATTCATCAACATCACCCCCCTCCTCTCCTCTTCTTGATATCATATTCAATTCATGGTCCTCCAGCACATTTTCAAACAAAACATGTCTATTGTGATAATTGCCAATCACCCCCCCCCCCCCCCCCAAAAAAAAAAAACAATCTGTGATTTTTTCCTGTCCCATTCCCACCGACAAATCCTAACCAACAAAACTCTCCTCCCATCATCATTCAAAATCAATCAACCACAGAGAAATGCATGGTTGTGTGTTTGAAGCCCCGGGGTTTATGATTCATGGGCCCTGATTTAAAAAAAGCCTTGGTTTTTAACATTATACTACAAAAGAAGAGGAGACAGACCTTGTCCTGACAATATTCCCTCTGTACGAGGGTCTGATCTGACAACCGACCACCCTCCTCTCCCTCCCTAGTCTTGTTGGACTAACTAGTCTGAATCTCCACTACTGTTTTTGGTCTCTGACAATCTGTTCCCTGCCCTCCTTTTCTCTCCCATCGTTTATTTTTTTGCCCTTATTGCTCGGATGAATTGCCCCATTTCGTGCCTGTTTACTTGTATTTTCGTTTCCAGTTTCTTTTTTGTACAGGCCCGATCTGACATTTAATGCTAAAGATTGTATCTTTTTGTGAAAGGAAAATTTCAAACCAATTAATTACCCATAAAAGAGAAAATTTCCAAAGCAAATTAAAGCATTTCCCTCCCTCCCTCCCGTTGTTTTTGGTTTTGGCCAAGACCCGCAAGACCCTACTTTTACCCTTTTTTGGTCTCCCACCTCCCTCCTTGTTGTTTTCTTCTGGGAGGAGATCTCAATCTCGAGCCACATTCTGTTTTGGGGGGTTGGGGGGGGGGGGGGAGATGCAGAAAGGCCTGTGCTTTTGATCCATGGAGGTATTCCACCAAGGTTTTGGCTTCTGTTTTCGCCTTCTGGGTTTGGCTGGATTCATTGGCTTTGTAAATCTGAAGCAACCCAAGAGAGAGGAGGGGGCTACTTGCATGCCCACTTTTAAGGAGAACAGGGTTTAATGTGCATGTGTGTTGAGTCCAAAGGTGCATCCTTTTTATATTCTGGTTGGATAGATTTTGTTGGGTTGCTCCGAATCTGCTTCTTGGGTGTGACTGAGCTTGTGTTCAGGGAAAGGGAGGGGATTTGTGATTTCGGGAAGCTTGGCTATTCAGGAGGGCTTGCTTACATTGTTTTCTAGGGAAGATGGAGCTGTGATTTGTAAGTTGGAAAGGAGAGGAAAGAGGGGCGTTTTGCCAGGACAGGAGAAGTGGTGGGAGAGCAAGATAGGCCTCTGCAGATGGATTTCTTCAGGATTAGGAAGTTTAGGAGGTCTAGTAACCTTTCCCTGGACCAGGGATCTGAAGAGATGCCTGTGCCCCCCCTGCCTGATGGTGATCAGAAATCAGATGCCGGTGGTAATATCCCTAGCAAGTCGCCCGTGTCGGAAGATAATGTGGAGGACGATGACGACGAGGACTTCATAGCGAATGAGGTTAAGAGAAGGTTGAAGGAGCTTAGGAGGAACAGTTTCTTAATGTTAATACCTGAGGAGGATTCATGTGCCGAGGAGGATGACGATGATGATGAAGAGGGTGAGATGAACTGTGGTGACTGCCAGGATGTTGGCGTTCAAGGTCGACAGTGGTGGGCTGGATTTGATGCTTTCTATGAGAAGTACTGTGAAAGAATGCTGTTCTTTGACCGCCTCAGTGCACAGCTGCTTAATGAAGCAGGTAACCTTTTGTTTTCTCTCCTGCAATGCATCTCCGATGCTTTGTGCAGATTGTGTAGATTTTATGCCTCTCTGATATAGTGGGACCAGTAGTCATAACCATGACCATAATAACCGAATTTCTGACTCTTGCCAGTGTTGTTGTCCCCTTCTGCCGATTATTTTTTGAGTGACTAGATATACATCGTCATTGTGTAACGAGGTTTATGCCGGTGTAATGTCTGTAACCTTAACGCAAGGCTGGTGCCGTCCTCAGGATCCCATGCTCTGACTGCACCTTCCCTGAAGTCTGCCTCTAAGAAGCTTGCGTCGCCATTTCGCTGCCTTTCCCTGGCGAGAACTGAAGATCCGGATGAGGACATGCAACGGTTGCAGCAGTCTGACAACAGTCCTTATCTGGATCTCGAAACTGCTTACATAGCGCAATCATGCTTGACTTGGGAAGCCCTTCATTCCCAGTACACCCAGCTGCGGCAGAAGACCTCTATTCAACCCGGGAGGACATGTTATAATCACAGTGCTCAGCAATTTGAGCATTTTCATGTTCTGTTGCAGAGGTTCATTGAAAACGAGCCCTTTGAAGATGGTCTCCGGCCTGAAACATATGCTCGTGCAAGGAAATTGCTCCCAAAACTGCTTCAGGTCCCACTTGTTCGAGGTAAAGGTTTTTTTTTTCTGAATCGTGGCCCCAAAAGTTGACTTTTGATTTGAAGTTTAGGATATGGGGGAAGATAGTTCTATCCTTAGTTTGAGATCGATGCTTGTGGTGTCGAAAGGAAAGGCATCTGCATCTTTCAAAGGCTCCTGCAAGTCGAGGACAGCTGTTGAAGCTTCTCTTTTTTTCTCTATGGTTTGTGTTGGGATAGGTTCTGAGCAGATAGAGACAGAAAAGGAAGGAGGAGGAGGTCCGGACTTTACGGTGCTCGCCCTGGATCTCGTGAGACTCATGGAGAGTATTATCCTCACATTTTACGTTTTCCTCCGTCGCGACAAGAAGAAACAAAGCGCCATCCTAAAGATATTTGGGAACCAGAACCACATCGCCAGCCCCCTCCAGCAGGTCCAGTCCTCCTTAGAGAAGGCGAGTTTTCTCGAAACTGAGAACCTCAGTCGGCAATCATTTTGAAACTGCTCTTATCTCCCCATTAAAAAAAATCATTGCAGAAAGCAACGAGACTGAAGGAACTGCGGAAGAAGAGGAAAGGGTGGAAGACGAAGACGTGGCCCCGGACGTACGATGACGCGGATCTTCTGTTAGGGCTGGTGGACGTGAAGATAGTGTCGATGGTCCTAAGGTCGGAGAGGATCACAAAAGAGCAGCTGACATGGTGTGAGGAGAAGATGAAGAAGCTGGAGCTGGCCGACTGGAAGCTGTGCAGGGACCCTTCTCCGCTACTCTTCCCTTGTTAAGTTAAAAAAAACAAGAACAGCAGGATTGATGATTATGCATTGAACAAACAGGGAGAGCTCCAATCCCTCTCCCTCCCCCCTTATGAGACATTCTTTGTTTAGTTTAGTTGTCTCCAATTTTAAGGAGTTTTGTTATAATATAAAGTTAGTTCCAAAATATATTTGAAAATACTTACTTGAAGGCATTAGTAATAAAATAAGATAATTAGACAATAACAAGGGCCCCTCTTAAGTAAGGCTTAAGGGATTGTTTGGTTTGAGTAAAACTTTCGTAAAACTAATCAGCAGTTTTCTTCAATAATGCACTTCCTTTCCATGATTGAGTAGACATTGTTTTATGGGCTTCCAACTTTTTGTGATTTGGCAAAAACCAAACGGGGAGTTAAGGTTTTAAACAGCAAGAGACGAAGCCCCTGTTGGAATTGGGAATAGAAACAGTTATCGAAGCGATCATCTTCTTCGTTTTTTGTTTGACCACTTCTGCGATCCGTCGGTTGTTCTTCCTTCGCCTTCCCCTCAGCCCAAGAAGCCGAGCCGCCGCCGACGACGACGACGAAGACCGACCGACGCCTTATCTCGAGCCGTTCCTTCTTGACTGATTCGTGGGCGGGACGGAGATGGACCGGAGAAGAAGGACGGGGTAAGAATCATCTTCGAGAGGATGAGGAAGGAGGTAGGGAAGACGGGGATAGTGATGGTATGCGGGAGCCTGGTGTACTACCACTGCGCCTTCAGGGAGTCGAGCCTCCTTTCCCTCCTCTCTGACGTCTTCATCGTCCTCCTCTGCTCCCTCGCCATCCTCGGCCTCCTCTTCCGCCACCTGAATATCTCGTCTGTCCTTCTCTTCCCTTCGCTTCTAGTCCGTATTTGGTTGGTCGCTCCGTTCTCATCAACTCTCTGGTACGTTTTGATTACAGGGTGCCTGTTGATCCGCTGGAGTGGCAGATCTCCCAGGTGACTGCCAGCGGCTTTGTCGCCTGCATCGCCAACACGCTAGGAGCCGCGGAGTCTGTACTGCGGGTGGCTGCCACTGGCCACGACAAGCGCTTCTTTGTCAAGGTATCTCAGAAAAAAAGGCCTCGTTTCATTGGCTTTACCGGTAGATAGTTTCATACTTTCATGATGACTGATGATGGATTGTCCTTATAGTTCCCAACTGATCACTTACACAGATAATTCGCTCGATTATTTGAGTTGATGAATTGTTGAAATCTTCCTTCAGTTTACTCTGATTTCTGGAGTCATCACTGAGCACGCGACCTTCCTTTCAGGTTATTGCTTGTCTCTACCTGCTGTCCGTAATAGGAAGACTGGTTTTGGGTGCGACGGTTGCATATGTCGGTACGGGCCTTCTCAATCGTCAACGCGCTTTGATGTTTATCTCTTTGGGTTTTAGCACTGTTGTGTTGGTGCGGCTATGGCTGAAACGAAACCCTTGTTTCCTAGCCTGGTATTGTTGGTATCTTTGGACTTCTACCAGTCCCTTTAGCTGTTTTAACGTTTTTTTTGTATTGTCGGTGTGGATTGGCTTTTCCTTTTGGTTGCTTGAATCATTCAAAGATGACCCCTTCCATATCTATTGTAATGCCATTGCCAACAACTTAAGCCTTTTCTCTTATTGTCCCAGAAGGTGAAAGGCTTCGATTAGGAGTTTCTTATTCTTTTTGTTCCTCCAGGTCTCCCAAGACGTGGTTTGTACTGACAACCTTATGTGCATGTTATGCAGGATTATGCTTGTTTTGCATCTACACATTAGTTGAGAACTCACCGTCATTTGGGGCTAGCATGTCTCGGCTCTTCCCGAGAACTGGGGGGGCTTCAGCAGAGCAGGATAACATGTAGGTGGCACTGATTTAGCCTAGAGTTGTGCATATAAACCAGAAGCAAGTGAAAAGGGGGAGGAAGATGAGACGCTATCCTGAATATGGTCTTTCCGCTTTCTGCTGTTGTATTAGTGGCGAATGGAAACTAGAGAACAAGAATGAGGCTTCATGAATCATGACAACCCAAATTCACTTTCAGGATAATAACTCCACGGCCACAGGTAACGAGTCGTCTCAGTGATGTTACATCTTTAACGGCAATCCGCCGTAGTATTAAAAAGGGAAGAATTGTTGGGGATGCCATAAAAAATTGAAAATGTCTCCTATATGTGAGGTCTGTCTAAAAGCAGTATATCCTTCCAAGCCTCATAGAACATCCAGGTGATGCCGGAAGAAGGCATTACCTTCAAGCAACTTGCTCCCCAACCCCTGTAAAGACCCAACAAGCCCTCCTCCCGAATGACCTCTGCGAGTGCCCCTGCCATATGAGGCGGACACTTCCCTTGTAGTGCTCCCACCATCAACCTCTTCCTCGCCATCTCCAACGGGAAACTAATAGTGCTGGCAGTGAAACCTAGGGATTGAGATTTCAGACAACATGGGAGAATGAAATCCTGGAGGTAAGTTCCTCTGTAGATGGATAATGAAGATTGCAAAACAAGGGATGTGAAAGGAATGAGGATCCTTACCTGCAAAAGCTCCAATTAGGAGCATCTCAGGACGGTTCAAGGTCTTCTTATTCTTAGACGAGCCGTAAGACTTCTTCACCGTTTCGTATATAAAGTAATAACTGGTGGGTGCTATACGGCAACATCCCCATCAAAGTTGGGGATATTCCAGCATAGAATGCACCGACACCACCATCCTGATAAATTTTACTCATGGCAACTGTTAGACTAGGGTAGATGTCTGGGCTCACAGTCAACCGATCCTGCGGGGACTTAGTTCCACAATTACCAAACCCAATCAAAAGACAACTTGTAAGTGCTTCAGAGTAAAGCAGGCAACGATCTTCACTTTGCAGCAAGGAAAGGTAAGCTTCGCTGGATTCAGCACAGACAAGATTGGAAATGGCTAATGATAGAGAAACCAAAAAAGATTTTATACCTTCAAAACTTCAAGAGGATGGCAAGGTCAAACGAGGGTACTAGCGACCCCAGTAGCTGCACCAGCTACAGCAACAGGAGAGACCCAGGAAAGAGACAAGTTTAAGGTGACTTGACCGATTTGTAACTTGGGGCCACCATCCTCATTCCACTTCTTTTGCATGGACGTCATTGCCCGTTTCACACACTCAAATGTCCCAAGTTCAATTGACTGCGTAGGAATGATCCGAACCATATTGACAGCGTTACCAGCCCAAAATCCTTGCCAGCCTTGGTGTTCGATCACCTCTAAGAAGCTACCTGCAATATGTTTGGAGCCAATTCCCACCGCCATTCTTGTCCTGGAAAAGAAGATAATCTGGACAAACACATTCTGGCGGGGAAGGAAAGGCAACAGTAAATGGGACAACCAATACACATCTTATGGTCTCCAAAGGAGCCAGAACGGCTTTCGTCATGGCACCTGCCAAGGCTCCGCTCGAGAAACACGAGGTGTGCGTAAAAAGCAAGTTCTCCTACTCAAATCTATTCACCAGTCCAACCCCATAGCACGTATGTACAAACTTCACTTGTGGCCAAGAGGACAGAGAAGAGAAACCATCACCTCTGATAGAAAACCCTCACCCCCCCAGAGATCTCACGCACCAGAAAAGCTGAACCAGACCTCCAGAAGAACCACCAGATTACCGAAACACAACACGTTAAGGCCAAAACTTCTGTTCCGTTAGAAAAAGGCTCAAACTTCTACTTCAATCGCAGAAAGAAAGAGGGGATGGGGGTCGTCAGCTATGCTCTGACCTTGAGGACGTGTCTGAGGTTTGGGAGTTGAGGCCGGAACCGTAGGAGGGGGTGCTCCGCCTCCTTAGGGAGAACCAAAACGCAGTAGACATCCCCGAATCCCGAGCCGCCGCAGACAGCGACCTTCTTCTCCACCTGCGATTCCATCCCGCTCAAAAGCATAAAGGCAGAAGAACGACACTATCTCTCCATGCAATGAAAACTCTTTGCAGAGAGCTTTTCTCCTTTTTTCTCCTTAAAAAGAAATTCAATATCCCATAAAATTCTTAGAGGGCACTAAGAATCCCGATCCTACCCAGATAACAAGTCGCGATTTTTATGAAGTTAGGCGGAACGTGGAACCGTGGTGGGGAAGCGGCTAACGGCACGTAAGGGTTACGTAATTTATTAATTAATATTAATTTTTTTTTAATAAATTTTACTAAAAGTTGACCGTTACTAACGAAGTCAACGTAAAATTAGTAAAAAATGCACTAAAATTTATGAAAAACCGGTCAACTTTTAGTAAAGTCAATGCAAACTTAGTAAAAAAGTATGTAAATTTTACTACTTTTTTACCGTTAATAGTAATTCAGGTTTACTAATTTTGTGCTGACTTTACTAAAACATTTCTGTTAGTAACGTCAACGCAGAATTAGTAAAAAAAGTAGTAAATTTTACTCCTTTTTTACTAATTTTGCGTTGACTTTACTAAAATTTTTCGTATTTTAGTAAAGTCAAACCAGTTTTAGTAAAAAAAGGAGTAAATTTTACTATTTTTTTTACTAATTTTGCGTTGACGTTACTAACGGAAATGTTTTAGTTAAGTCAGCGCAAAATTAGTAAAAAAAGTAGTAAATTTTACTACTTTTTACTATACGAATTATGCCCATAATTAATAACCGTTTACTAATTCTGGTGTTTTTTTAGTAAAAAACTCTTCCACTTAGTAAATTTTACTAATTTTAACATGTTTTTACTAAAAAAAGTAGTAAACTGTTACTAAAAATGCAGGTGTTTACTAACGAATTTACTAATTTGAACAGTGTTTCGGAACCTAACTCCGAACCTATTTTTGATGTGAAATTACCTATTTACCCCCGTTACAGGGGAGAAATTAGGTTCGTAAATAGGTTCGAATATCACTGATTAGTAACGGGGGTAAAACGGTAATTTCATTACATAAATATGTTCGTAATAGGTTCGAAAACACTGTTCTAATTAGTAAATTCGCTAGTAAACACCTGCATTTTTTAGTAACAGTTTACTACTTTTTTTTAGTAAAAACATGTCAAAATTAGTAAAATTTACTAATTGGAAGAGTTTTTACTAAAAAAACACCAAAATTAGTAAACGATTACTAATTATGAACATAATTCGTACAGTAAAAAGTAGTAAAATTTACTGTTTTTTTTACTAATTTTGCGCTGACTTTACTAAAACATTTCCGTTAGTAACGTCAACGCAGAATTAGTAAAAAAAGAGTAAATTTTACTCTTTTTTTACTAAAACTGGATTGACTTTACTAAAATACGAAAAATTTTAGTAAAGTCAATGCAAAA
Organism: Melastoma candidum; assembly: GCA_023653495.1. Classification (NCBI taxonomy): domain Eukaryota; kingdom Viridiplantae; phylum Streptophyta; class Magnoliopsida; order Myrtales; family Melastomataceae; genus Melastoma; species Melastoma candidum. The sequence goes on from CM042887.1 coordinate 2,264,602, forward strand.
TTAGTAAAAAAGGAGTAAAATTTACTACTTTTTTTACTAATTATGCGTTACTAACGGAAATGTTTTAGTAAAGTCAGCGCAAAATTAGTAAACTTGAACTGCTGTTAACAGTAAAAAATTAGTAAAATTTACATACTTTTTTACTAAGTTTGCGTTGACTTTACTAAAAGTTGACCGATTTTTAATAAATTTTATTACATTTTTTACTAATTTTGCGTTGACTTCATTAGTAACGATCAAATTTTAGTAAAATTTATTACTTTTTTTATTATTAATTAGTAAATTATACAATTATTACGTGCGCGTATTGTTAGTCGCCTCGTGGTGGTGTTTGGGACGGCAAGGAAAAACCCAGAATTCGGAAGATGACAAGGAAAAAAAAAAGAAAAAGAAAAAGACGCGCCTGTGGAAAAGACAACCACTTGGGAGACATTGAAGTGGGTTTTGGGGCGTCTCTGCTTCCTTTTTACCCGTCTCTCTGATCATTGATCTATGGTCTTTGGTGGTCTAGTAAAAGTTGATTGGTGTCTTATCAGATTTTAATTTTTAAGATCTCCCTGCTCTTTTTGATTTGGCCCCCTTTCCCCTTACCAGCATTTTGTTTTGTAGTATTCTTAGGTAGGGTTTTGTTGGGGGTGCCTCATCTAATGATATCGGTTCAGAAATATAAATAATAAGAATTTAATGTCTCTCTTTTTTTCTCTCCCTAATAAAAAGATCTTGAAGGGACGATGAACATGGAGTGGAGTGGATACACCCTTTTCTGCAATTCTCGTCCTGATGGGTGTGGGGGGTACCATTCCCTCTTCCTAACCTCGAAAGCATGAAAAAGAGGGGAGATGAGAACTGCAACCATGCCCCTAAAATAAGTTTTTAGAGAGAATCCCCAGCAGGAACAGTCCAAGACCTGTCCCTCTCCTTCCAAAAGTCGTCTGCATCTTTTCTACTTGCAATCCTTCCCAATGGGACAGACAATCTAACGATTCATTTGCTTTTTTCTCAAGCATGTTTTTCTGGGCCACTGTCGATTACACATGCAATAATGCAGAGCTCTCCTCTCTCCAAAAAGAAGAGGAGGATGAAAGCTGAAGTAATTCATTCATGGTCACACAACGGTCAATCTTAACCTACTGGAGACGGTAAAAGTTTCACCCCACGCTGTCCAACTCAATAAGTCTTTTATGGGGATTTAGCAACACTGCAGTAGCCCAATCTATTGACAGAAAAAAAAAAAAAAGAATCCACTCCATAGTCGGGATCTAAGCGCGCTTCATGTAGTTTATCATGATGGCGCCTCTGTTATTGAAGGAAGCAGGGTGTCATCGCCGCAAGCAATCACTCCACGTAAAACAAGAGCTTAATGACTGGGAGGTACATATCACGTCTCCGCCCTGGCTCTAGATGTTAATCCCACAATCCCATCTTTCAATCTGCTCATACTCCACATGCTGCACAAGAATGAACCCAGTTTATGATGCCCAGGAACAACTGTCCACATCAATTTCCACTTGTTGCCGGAGACTGTATATGTACACAGTCGATCTGCTAATATCCCTAGCTTTCCACTAACTACAGTCAGCGGTGACTGGAATGGGCATCTGCTTGCTAGCCCAGCCTCAAAAGAGGACACGATGTTCCAACAGATCAGACAGCACAGTTCTCATTTTATCGATCGACACGGGCTTCACAATCACGCCATCCATCCCTACCCTCATGCAATTCTCTTTAGTTAACTTGTCGGTGTTCCCGGTGAGTGCTACTATCAGTGGCCTCTCATAGCGTTTGGTAAACCTGTCCTGTACTTGGACAGCAATGTCATAACTGTCCACTCCAGAAACACACATGTCCATAATTACCAATCTGTGATCCTCTGAAACTACACGCAAACACTCCTCCCTTGAGCTTACAGTCGTCACCTCACAACCAAGATGCAGGAGAAGTCCTTTAGTAACTGCCCTGCTCACGCTGCAGCACCAACAGCATCTTAACATATCCGATTTTTAGAAAACAGTAATAGTTTCCATCAAATTTTCACCACATATCACATCAGAAAAAAACTTTATCAACAGGTGCAGGGGACGGAAATTAGTGTGACTTTTCACATCGGTATTATTTACACCAAAGAAGATGCCAATAGAAGAAGATATTTATTCCAGTAACACTGTCATCAAGAATCTACCCCATTATCACCTTTCACCAGCATTTTATCAGTCTCTAGTCTACAGTTTTACCTATCCTTCTAATAGTATTCCTAGAAGAAGTTCACCTTGAAATGATAAACGCGTCAAGTACACAGTTTAATAAAAGTTCCCACAAGGGATGAAGTACAGACCTGTTATCATCCACGAGTAAAACCTTCAGCCCAGGAAAACTGGTCTGAACCCGTTTAGCAGCCGATTGGCCTATAAGAGGGAATTTTGTATCACCCATTTTTTCCGGAATTCCAAGCTTCACGATAAAAGTAGCAGTACATCCTTTGCCAAGACCTTCACTTTCAATCCATATATGGCCATCCATGAGGTTAACAAACCTAGACGCATCAAATGACAATAATATAGTTCCATAAGTTAACTTACTCAGCAGTCAGTACCTAAGTTCTCAAAATGCACTAGAAGGACGCCGTGCGTCATATACATGGCTACACCCACTGCAGGGTCTAGAGAGCCAATACAAGGAAAGGTGTACCTTTTACAAATTGCAAGTCCCAGTCCACTCCCACCAGAGTTTTTAAGGGCCGGAGATTGATTTTGGGCAAATTTAGTGAATAACTTGGGAATATCTTGAGGGCTGATACCTGATCCCGTATCTTTGACCTATAAAACAAAGACGACAGTGAAACACCACTTCAGATATGTCACAGCGTGAGCTGCCATATAAAGCATTGCCTTAAAAGAAAAAATCCACTGAGAGTTCAAATCCACCAATGATGAAACTTGAAAAGGCTAAGAAGAAAAATCAAACCTGCACTCGTAAATAGAAGTTGTTGTCACCAGGTACTGGGAAAAATTCAGGAGTCCTAGTGTCCCGAAGTAACTCCGCTTTAGCAACAGAAGCAGTTATCGAAATGCTTCCCTCCTTTGAAAACTTAACACCATTACCAACAACATTCAGAATGATTTGCATGAGACGCTTCTCATCGCCAACAGCATACTCTGGAAAATCCTCCGCCAAATTCAGTACTATATTCAACTTCTTGACAGATGCCACAGGTTTGATCAGACACATAACCTGTCATTAAGGTAAAACAAGTTGCAATAGCATGTAGTGGTGTAACCCAAACAATTGTCAATCCAAAGTAGCATGAATCAAGACAAGTCAGGTCATAGAGTGCTGAAAATGCAGTTTCTATGTTCACGGTTACCTCATTAAATACAGAACGGAGATTCAAAGTGCCAATGTCAAGCTGAAGGCTTCCATCCTCGAGCCTTGAAAGATCCAATACGTCATTAATAAGAGTAGCCAAAAGACTACTGCTCTTCATTATAGTTTCCACCATGAGACGTTGCTCTGGTGTCAACTCAGTTTCCTGCAGCAGAGAGGAAAGTGCTATGATGGCGTGCATAGGTGTTCTCATCTCATGGTTCATAACAGCCAAGAAATCATTGCGAGCACGGATGGCGGTTTCAGCTTCTCTTCTGGCAAGGTCAAGAGCAACATTCTGCTCCATTAGAAGATCCCTAGCTCGCATAGACTCTTCCAGAATCGCAGCATGAGAAAGAGCTACAGCAACCTGCATCGCCAATCAGCATACTAAAAGATATGCACAGGAAATAATACCCTTGAATGCACGGGATTACTTTCACCGCAACTTGATGTAACAGAAAGACTAAAAACTTCCTAATTTGAGGAGTTTAAAGCATGCCTGATCAGCCACCACTTCAACAAGTTCGAGTTCATGCACGTGCCACTGCCTCGCACTATCTGAGGGGAGCATCAGAACCATCAGGGCATAGCGTTTTGTTGATAGCTCCGGCCAGTCATTGATCCGGAAATTTGACAGATGTAAGAGAGGGACACGAACGGCAACCACTTCTCCAGGCATATATTTCCCAGCAAGAGGCCTGAGCCTGGCCACAGGAGAATTGGGCGAAATCTTCACAGCACGGCTGGTTCCAAACACTTGATTGATCACCGGGAGATGGATGGGCACGGTATAACCAACCGGATTCTGCTGACGAAGAGAATAGGAGAGCTGCAGCTCCAATCCAGTTCTCGTCGGCATCCAGAGGGCACACTCTTCTAGTGCAAGGGTCCTGCCCAGCTCGACCAGAGTGGTTTTCAGTATGGTGTGCCTGTCAAGGGTGCTCCGGATTTCATGGGTGAGCATCCTAACATGCCGCCCGGTCTCCTCCTGGGTACGAATAAGCCCCATCTCCCTGTCGAGCTCGGCGGCCTTGTTCTTCAGGAACAGCTCCCTCGTCTTGACGCTGAGCAGGTCGGGGATGATGTGCACGAGCATGAGGGCAGTGGCGCAGGAGACTGCGGCCGTAAACACCTTGGCGGTGGTCATGACGATGGCAACTGTCCTGGTGTGGGTGGTGAAGGTCCAAAGGTTGATGAGGTGGGTGGCGCCACAGAGGACGATGAAGGCGCCAAACTGGACGAGGACCCAGCGGTAAGGGAAGACGGCGGACTTCTTGACGAAGTAGATGAGCTCGAGGGGGATTGAGAAGTAGGCGAGGGCGATGAAGAAGTCGGAGATGTATTGGTACTTCATGAGCAGCTCATCCGCCGGCCACTGGGGATCGAAACAGCACTCCATCCCTAACAACAGCAGCAACGACAATTCCACCCAATAGAGCCCAGCTCAGCTCAGAGCCCTAGCCCCAGTACCCAATCCCCCGCCTAACCTACTAGATCTAGAGATCGGCAGAAGACAGAGGAGAGCCTCAAATCCGAGCGAACCCACGGGGGTGGTCATCCATGGGCCGGCAACACAGAGAAGCCGATCGGAGGGAGGGGGGGATCAATTAAGCAGCATACCCAAGTACAAAAAAGGAGCCCGGTGAGGTTGGACGCAAGGGTCACGAAAGGAGAGGACAAGGGAGGATCGCCGATCGATCGCCGACGTCGGGACGGGGAGAGTAAAGGGGATGGAGTTCAGAGCTCGGGGAAGAAGAAAGTCAGCCAGTATGAGAAACTAACACTAGAAAAAAAAAGTCAACCAAATCACTATAAACGGATAATTAGCCTTACCATATAGAGGTAGAGAGAGAGAGAGAGAGAGAGAGAGAGTTACTGGTTATTGTGTGTGGGTTTGGTTTCCTTGGGGGTGGGGGGAAGGAGGAGAGCAGGGGTCAGTCAGTCAGTACCATGAAAACACCAAAATCCAGGGGTGCAGAGTCACCATCACCCACCCCCCACCGATTCACGCTTTACGAAAAGGAAAAGTAAAAGGAGGGATGGGTTGAAAGAACTGGGTAATTGGGCCTTTTCGGGGATGCCGCCTCACCCACCGCCCAGTTAGAAGAATGCGACCTCTGCTGACGTTAGACAAACCACCCCAGCCTTTGCTGGTCTTGATTCAGTGAATGTGGGAGAGGCAGGGAGTACAGGGCAGAAGCTCACGTGGATAACCCCACGATGTCCCTCCTTCTTCTTCTTCTTCTTCCTTTTTTAGGTATGGTGCGATCAATCCTTTCTAACAAAAGCTCTGTACCAGGGGTCCTGCCCTGCCCTCTGGTCCGGACGGTTCTTGAGATGTCATGGCTGCGTACATCCCCCCGTTATCATGCCAGGTCGAGATCGAGCTAAGATCATACAAACTCAATTCAACTATATTTACACCCTTAAGCTGAACAACACCCATAATCCAATCCAATCCCACGGGCCCACCCCCTGCCCCACACGAAGGAAACACTTGCTGTTTTGGACTGCCGTTCAACCCTTCTTCATCTTCATCATTATGGGCCGGCCCACGCCCAACTGAAGCCCGTGAAGTGAAAACCAGGTAGGCCCAATTATTATTAGTAGTAGCAATAGGGGAACAGCAGCAACACCACTGGAAACAAATCAAGAGAAAAAGGGGGGGGGGGGGGGTGCTGGAAAAGAGTATTTCACAGCCCCCTCGTCCCTAGGGGATTGATCTTGTAGGGGTGGGGGGCTGTGTCTGAGTTAGTTGATGATCCAACCAAAGTGTATGTAAATTGTCAGACAGAAGAAATGAATACTAATAAATAAATAAGAAAAAAAAAGATGCCCTCCCCACCCATGCCCACTTGACCACTTCTACTACTACTAAGCCATTTATTGTCACCGCATGCAGCCCCAGAGAGAAAGAAAAAGAGGGTCACGTGAGCTAGATCCTAATTATCAGCTAACTTAACTCCTCCTCCTCCCCATAACACAACATCATGACATTTTGACAAATTCAAAACAAGAAGAAGTTAACAAGGGATGATGATGATGATGTTAAAGACTAAAAACAGGACACCTCCATTGTGTGGAGTTATATGCATCGGGGTGGGGATCAGCATGATCAATCAAGGGGGAGGGGGGGGGGGGGCAGATGAGCAAGTTGTTTGATACCAACGCCTCTTCACATGACCAGCGGTTGCTTGCTTGCTCATGTATTCACAGTGCACATGGGATCCTTCCAAAGTCCCTCCTCATTGGATCCTCCCCTCCCGGAATCCCAATAAACAACAGGTGGAGAGGGCGAGTAAATCAATAGACAAAATCCAGCAAATCTCTTTGTTTAAACTGATGTAATCTAAGGTGGGATTGGCTCATCATCAGACCAGCATATGATGACAATTCCAAGGTGGGGGTGTTTGACTGTTTCAGGCAGTTGCATCAGCAGCAGGAGGATCAATCATGTACCAAATTAATATAAAAGGACTGCCGCTTCGTACGTAATGCTAAACACCCCCCCCTCCCCCCCCCCCCCCCCCCCCCCCCCCCCCCCCCCCCCCGGTGTGTCTGATCCTCCTCCACCTCCACAAACACTTGCTTAATTAAATATATAGCAAATAGGACAGACCCAGAAGATGCTCTTTTTCAAAAGAGCCTTCACAACTAGTAGTTTAAAGAAAAGCAAGCAATTAGCTTTTAGAGTAACAGTTAGCAACACAGATTCCTTTTTAGTTATACAGCAGTTTAAAAAATTACCTCTGTTAGGACACTGATTAGTACATCGTTCGAATAAAAGCGATATACATGCACTGCCCTCGATGCTATGAATTTGAATATGAGATTGGGGGGGGGGGGGGGGGGGGTGGCAAGTGGCCTTGAAATGGGATGAGCATATGGGAGAGATGTACTTGTAATAATTTTTAATGTTAGAGAAAGAAAAAGGACAAAAGAAGAGCATGATTTCTGAAGTATCATTGCTAAGCTCAATCATTAGAAGAAATAATTGGAAAGGGCAACCATGTGAAAGGACATGGTCCATGGTGATGAGCCCCGGGATTACTACACAGAAGCGGTTAGTTTTTCCAACCAACGACCATAATTCAATGGCGTAAAAACCGGAACATGCATTAATTGTCACAACCTTGACCAGCCTAAGCTCCCCAGTTTAAATACTGCAGAACTACATGCCATCCTCTTGTTCATCACATACAAAACCGAATAGCTGCAGGAGCTATTTTTCATTCTTCCAGGCACACCCCGCTTCAATGGATTCTAAGAGGTCTTCTAGCAAGGTAAGCGACATCGTTAGGCTTCAGCAAATGCTCAAGAAGTGGAAGAAAGCTGCAAGGGATGCGCCAAAGAGTGGCATCAGATCAAGTGCATCTACTGGCTACATGGATAACTGCACAACCACCTCAACAAGTCACGGAAGCAAGAGCATCAAGTTCCTGAAGCGGACACTGTCCTTTACCGATGTTTCGACGGCGGATGTTGTCCCAAAAGGCTTCCTAGCAGTGTGTGTCGGAAAGGACCTAACGAGATTCGTGATCCCGGCCGCATATCTGAGGCACCCGGCCTTTGGGATGCTTTTGCAGGAAGCAGAAGAGGAATTTGGGTTTCAACAAGAAGGGGTATTGAAGATTCCATGTGAAGTGGGCGTGTTTCAGAAGATTCTGAAGGCAGTAGAGGAGAAGAGAGACATAACACACCTGTTCTACGAGTGTGCAGAGAAGGAGTATGGTTACGGCTCATCTGACTGTGAGGTGACTCCCAGCCATCACCCCCAACTCTGCAGATAAGTGCCACTTAATTTTCTCCAGAAAAAGAAGGATGACTGACAGAGTAGGAAAAACCAGAAGTTATGAGGGATAGCAATGAAAAATTTATGTCCAAAACAATCAACAGTTATAGCTGTAAGGTCCTGGTTTTCCAGATTCCTTTCCAGTGACCACAATGATTTCAGACATTTACTTGTATTTGTTTATCACAATTTTTAAAAATCAATACAAATAGACTGGTTTGATAGCAAAAATCGATGAAAGCAGAAGGAAACAGGAAGCACACTCCTCGGAATAAAACAAGTAACAGAGAATGGACATTAATCATTATAACCCTTTTATCTTTCAAATCCACCATCAACCATTAGTCCATGAATTTGATATCATTTGGCTAGATAAAGCAATGATTCTCACTGACGTAGCACGTATTCATTGCCTTGTGCGTGTTACTCTACTCCTACAATAAAACAAATCTGAATTTTTTTTTACCAGCATTTCATTCATCTCCTGACAGACTATCCGTATGCGCTTAAACTTTCCACACCCTCAATAAACAATAATAAAAGTGACATCAAAACCCAGCACTGTGAACGACTTGCTTCATCTGGAGTTTTGGCAGCAATAAGATCAATTATTAGACCCATTTGAAGTTTGAATCCGGAGCTCTTCGTTGCCTGAAAAATATAATTTACAATACAAAAAAGGGAAGCAGATTCACTATTATAAAGGATCTCAAAGGTCACAAAAACTTTACTCTTTTGGCTAGAATCTGCAGTTAAATGTTCAACCTTCTACTTGCAGCTTCTAGAGCAAAATAAATTAACAAGCAGCAAAAGCACATATCATGGTTTAGATAAAAAAAAATATGACGAGTTCAACTCACACATATATTGGACTACTCTTAGTAAAAACTGTCAGGCATTAATGAATTGAGATGGCCCAAGTAAATCCTGTTCTCGGAAAGAAGAAAAAAAGGACTTTTGAGATATTTTTTTGGCTCTTCTTCTGATATAACAGTATCGGAGACTAAGAGATGGCCAAACCAAGTTCGAATGTCCAAGAGGAAGATGTAATAACTTAAAAGGGAACTAACTATTGCTCGATTCCAGATAGCACCTTTCGGGTTGCTTGACGAGGGTGCGCATGGGCGAGCATCCCTAAAATGTCATTGACTTTGCACAAACTCTACCTGGTCTTGTGTCAAGAAAGAGTGTTCCAATCGTGCTTGAATCGACATAAAATATGCTAGTGGTCCAAGTAATGCCGATCAAACTGTTTTCCAGTGTTACAACATGCATATAATTTAAATCGCCCATAAGTGTAGAACAACAGCCAAGATGAAAGTCAACTGAAATACTTATGAAGTTTCCACTCCCAGAAGCCAAGATTCGAAGTTGCAGAGAGGCTGAGAGGCTTCCCCAGTGTTGGCCGCAGAATAAATGACAGAAAAACGATGGCCTTAATGAACCTTATTTACTTCAAAGAAGAGAGTAGCAGGTTGGCAAATAATCCAGGAACATCTTCTATGAGACCCAAAACTGTCAGGCGTTGTGGCATCTACAATATATAATTAAACTAAACACTGTTCATTAAATAAGTAGATGCAGAGAAAAAGATATAGAGGAATGATACACTATGGGTATCACATAAAGCTTTGTTCCTGATTGATTCACCCTACAGAGCAAGCGATGTAGACAATGAGGCGTGAAGAGTGAGAATTGAAGGCACGTCTCTGAGTCCGATGAACATAGGCCCTCATAGACCTTATACTGTATTCTGCTTCCAAAACAAACACTCCTAGCATGATGCCTGTATGCGATGTATACGGACGGTTGCGACGCATATACTACTCGTCATACTTAGTGGACGAATCCCAGCTCAAGTGCACGATGTGGTTTTTCCCAACATGCCACAAGGAGATATGTTAGGCATGAATATGCATTCAGTTGTTGAACTGTTTTCTTCACATGACAATCCTGCGAAGATGGGCGTCGGTGTCAGAGGATGCTGGCATGAGTTGATGATCTCCAAGCAGATGGATGACTTTGTCTAAAAAATGTCATCCTACAATAAAGAGGTAGATCAATATGAAGTAGATCAATAGAGCACGGGCCCCCCACGAGTCTTCTTCGTCCAAGTAGTAAGGTGACAATTTCGCAGGACGTTATTCATGTATGGACGCCATATAATCTAAAAGGAAATTTTCAGTTAAGTTAGAAGAGACACCTTCATAAAACAACAACCAAGTAACGATCATAGTAACATGTTCCGTATTCAGCCTATCCAATGTCTCTATGTATAGTTCCCATCTATAAGGACAGTCGTAAAGACAATCTTCGTGTTGAACTGCACCCCCCATTTATAGGCCAGTGGCACACCCTCTACATGCCTAGTACGATGCGTAAGGGGCGAAATGTGCGAAAATCTATCTTATGCCCTTATATGCAACAATATGAGTTCGAGGCTCGACATAGGTTCCTGTTGAGCCAAGCTAGACATGTGAATCCCCAGTTGTAACGACCCATAACCTCAAAATCCTCAAGCAGTTGTGCAGCCACATCAAATGAACCAAGTTGCCTCACTTTTGGCGAAAACCATGTCTCCTATCAACTATAATATGTATGCACGAGTATGCGGGCGTACCTGTTCTTCCGTAGCATAATCCAAAAGATGATCAAAGCGAGATGCTAGCCAACTCACCTTAAGTCTACCGGACTTTAGATAATTATCCCCGGAACCAGACCAAGCAAATGTAGACATATGGCCGAGAAATCTAAGATGATAAAACTTAAAATCGGAACCCCGCCTAGCTGTATCTACACACCCCCAGAGTGTAATCGTCATCGCTCCACTGACCATGTGAAAAGTTTGTGTCTCTGGCTTCCATCTCTCAATGAAGGCAGTGGATGAGTGCCCAATCAACACATTCAGGAACCCTTCCGGCGTAGAGCGAAGTCGTCGTTGAGAACAACAAAAACAAACTTATGGGAAAATCGGTGTTAACAACATTGATTTCATGATTATAAGCACGAAATCGCTATTGCAACGGTGAGCTTTTTTATAAATGGAATTCGTTGTTTGCATTCCCGACTCTACATCAAGAATTTTGTAAATTATATTTTATTAAACAAAATATTTTACGAACTATCGTTTATAAATAACTAAGCTCGTTATTGGCATGGCTGGTTGCTGCGTTATGTGCATGGCAATGGGGCAGGAGATAAAGGGGAAACTGGGGGATATGGCCGGCGAAGAAATCGTATTGGAATGAGATTTCCAAATTCCAACACAATAATTAATTTGATTAGATTTAAAAAAGCTTTTTCATATTAAAAAAAGTATTTTACTATGAGTTTATTCCGTCAATTAAAGTTATTCTCAAAATCTTACCGTATTTTTTTTTAATTCAAACTCTATTCCCAACTCTTTACCGGAACGCCAACAGACAATTAAACCCATTAATGAATCCTTGGAGAATATTGACAATCTTTATTATTTTAAAAGAATAAGAAAAGAAAAAGGAATTTTAATCCTCAGCAGGAGTCAAGGGTCGGTTCTTGAAAATGGGCCGAAAATGAGGCTTGAGAAGGGAAAAATGGCCCGGCCCATTCGATGATTCTTCCGTCCGCTAGTTTTGTCGGACGTAAAAAAGCTTTCGAATTAAAGTCAAATGTCACCTTTTTAGGAGTGAATCGGCTGCTATTGCCCGTCTCACGGGCATGTCAAGGCATCAGAAAACAAATATTAAACAAAGGAGGGGAGAGGTTGGTCATGTGAACCAGATCCCCTAATTATTAGCTTATCTCAACCGCAGCACAACATGCCAAATCCCCTAATCATAAGATTCACACCCCCCAAATCCACAATAATAACTATTTTGTATTTCCTATTCCATTATCTATCTATCTATCTACCCAAGTATTCGTTTTCAACACCATATCTAAATTAAAACTGTCGACACACATGAAAAAGCAATGATCATATCAACTCCTCCTCCTGATTTAATAACAAGCATAATATGCTATCCTCTGCAAGTGCAACATGACCTTCCCTCCCCCATCTTTCCTTCGATTAGTCCAAATCTACCCTGTGACCACGTCCGAGTCAGGGACATTATTTGACGAATTTTAAAAGTTGATGTCCTATTTCGTGAAGTATTTTTTTGACAAACATTGTTCCGGAACATAGCTAAAAAGAACTTCCATCTGGACCAACCTTTTCTACCAGAGACAAAGGTTAAAAAAAGGGCCATCAATCGAGGGGTGAAGTAAAACAAACGAGCTAAATCCAGTTATTGCAGACGAGCAAGTCCTTCGAGACCATATATTTTCAAAGGAAAGTAGTAGCTAAAAATGCAGCATTATACCGAGGGGCTCACCTCATCCTTCCTAAGTCCCTCCTCCTGCTTCCCACCTTCTCATAGGATCCTCCTCTTTACCCTCCCGGAATCCAATGGACCACAGGGGAAGAGGATGAGTAAATCAATAAACAAATCCCAGCAAATCTCATTATTTTAACTGCTGTAATGTAGAGGGTCACAGATTCCAAACAAAACAATATGCAATGTGCAGAGAGGCAGGGACTGGCAAGTCATTAGACAGACCAGCATATGATGAAAATTACAAGGTGGGGGGGTTTGACCGATGAGGCAGATGCATCAGGAGGATCATTCATATACCAGAATAATAATATAAAGGACTGTCCCTTGTACGTAAAGCGAAACCTCCACTCTTTTCTTTAATTAATACTCCCCCACCTGCCACTACATTGATCTAATGCAAACAGGACAAATCAAAATAGAAATGCTCATTTTCAAAAATAACTGCAAGCTACTCTGTCTATATCGTTTGTAAAGCAGTTTGGAAATTACTCATGCCTTGCAACCACTGCAGGGCAGTATTTCATACCTCCATTCAAACACAAGTGATGGATGTAAGCCCTGCCCTCAATATCATGAGCTTGAATATTCAATGAGAGGATAGGGAAGAGGAAAGTGATCGAGAAATGCTAGAGGAACACTATGAATAACCTAAGCAAAAAAAAGAGCAGTGCATGATTTCAGTGGTATAATTGGTACGCTCAATCATTAGAAGAAATTATTGGAAAGAGTAAGCATGTGGAGGACATGGTCAATGGTAATGATTCCCAGATGCCTACACAGAAGCAGTTAGTTTTTCTTTTCCCCACCAACAACCAGGATTCAATGGCGTAAAACCCGGAACATGCATTAATTATCACGCTAACCAACACCTTGAACGGTCTAAGCTCACCAGCTTAAATACTGCAGAACCACACATCATCAGCTGCTCATCACATACAAAACCACCCAACACCAGATTCCACTCACACTCTGCTGCAGAAATGGATTCAAATAAGTCTAACAAGATAAGCGACATTGTTAGGCTTCAACAAATACTCAAGAAGTGGAAGAAAGTTGCAAAGAATGCACCAAAGAGCGGCATCAGATCCAGTGCATCTACTAGCAACATGGACAGCTCCACGACCAACACAACAAGTCATGGAAGCAAGAGCATCAAGTTCCTGAAGCGGACACTTTCCTTTACAGATGTTTCGACAGCAGATGTTGTCCCCAAAGGCTTTCTAGCAGTGTGTGTCGGAAAAGATCTCACAAGATTCGTGATCCCGACCAGGTATCTAAGACACCCGGCCTTCGAGATGCTTTTGCAGGAAGCAGAAGAGGAATTTGGGTTTCAACAACAAGGTGTCTTAAAGATTCCTTGTGAAGTGGGCGTGTTTCAGAAGATTGTGAAGGCAGTAGAGGAGAAGAGAGACATCTCCCATCAGTTCTATGAGTGTGCAGAGAAGGATGATTATAGTTATGGCTCATCCGACAGTGAGTTCACACCAATCCATCACCAACAGCTCTGCCGATAATGCTTACTTCGTCCAGAAAATGGGAGGACGGACAGAGCAGGAAAATTTAGGAAATGGTGAGGACAAACAATGAATTTATTTTCAAAACAAGCAAATTCATGCTGTAAGGTCCCCAGTTTCCTTTCCAGTAACCACCTTGAATTTGGATGTTTACTTGTATGGTGTATTACAAGTTTAAGAATCAATACAAATCGACTGGGTCGCCCTCGGTTTGTTTTCTCCATTATAATAGAAATTGCTTTTCGGTAGAGTGACTAGCTCGATGTTTCTGATCCTATCACTTCACTTCTTGTCCTTGTAATAGGCAACTCTGTTATATCAAGTCTAATTTAATAATGCTATCTTCATACTTCTAACTTGGGAAAGGATTCTTCACCTAGAGGCTTATAGTGAGAGACTAGAACAACTATTTCTTGTGCAACTCCGGGAAATATAGGTTTACCAGATATATGGAGAGTGTTTAGCATACCACTGGCCAGTTTAACTGATTCTAATCACCTGTGCAATTGGGACTGATTCAACCCAGAAGTTTTTTCTTTATCCTTCTAAGTCATCACTATCCTGAATATCTGTCAACAAATGCCTTGGCTTTCTCTGGGGCAAAAAACCGAGGATTTGTACGGATATAAGGTTAGTTTAAAATGAAATCATGAAATGCTGTTGATATTTCAAAATTTATTTCTTTGCCATCGCTAGGGTGAGTTTCAAAAACCCGCCATTGATTTTACAAAGAAGATGCACTTAAAAAACTTGTCTTCCATTGTAGATGGATGAGGATGGGTTTTCAAAACCTGCACTCCATTCAACATAGAGGATGTCCTCCCCCAAACAATGCCCCACTTAGCCTTATAAAAAATTATAACTCTTTTTGGAGGAGGGATTTTGAAAACGTCCCAAGCAGAAATTATTGGGTGTTGACAATTCTTCTTCCTGAGCAACCTAAAAATGGTACAACTTGGATATCACACCAGTCTGAATAGAACAACTGACATAGGAATCTTGGATGTTGTAATCATATAGAACTTGTAAAAATAGATGAAACCAGTCGACAACTGAAGGACATTCATCCAAACAGAACAAGAAACACAGAACATCCAATCTCTTCTACATTAGGCATAGCACAAGGCACTATAGAAAAGGATGAAAACAGAGAACAACAGCAATCACACTCCTCCAAGTAGAACAGCTTCCAGAAAAATAATAGAAATTAATCACTTCAACCTTTTATCTGTTAAATCAGCCATCAACAGTTGGTCCACAAATTTGATACTCAATAGTCACCTGGAGCATTAAGTCCCAGTGCCTTGAATGTGTTACCAAGTAAAACAATCTCTCTTTTTCATCCGGCTCGTAGACTATCCAGGGCAGTTAAATTTAAAGTTTGCACAACTTCATCTTTTGAGACAATAAAAGAGAAATCCCAAGGCACTCTGAATTACTTACTACATCAGGCTTTTAGGCAGCTATAAGAACATTTGTTAGACCCCATAGAACTTCAAACTTTGTGCTCTTAGAAGCCTGAAAATGATTTGCGAAATATAAAAGAAAATAGATACACTGAAATTTGATAGAAAGAATCTCATATACAAGAGTTTAGCAGTTAAATGTCCAACCTTCTTCCGACCACTTACATGGAAAAATTAACTAACAAGAAAAAAAAAAGAGCATGCAAGAATTGGTTGATTACTAAAATGATATGTGAATGCCAATGTACTCAGCTTGCACAAATTCTGGACTTCTTTCTTAGTAAAAACTGTTCAGTGTTGACATTGTTAAAGAAGAAAACGGAAATCCCGATCCCAGTCACTCGGCTCAAACTTCTCATTAATGGTGATTTTAATAAATTCTGTTTCCAAGAAGATATTTCTTTAAGAGATATTTTCATGAATTGGTATGCTTCTTATAAAAAATACGAGTTTTGTATGGAAATATGGTTAATTAAAAAAAAAATTGTGAAATACGATTCGCGTTTCGTAAAATACGAATTTACCGCAACAAAACGCGCCCTATAAATTACAAAGAGGATGGGTTTAGGAAAACAGCAAGGGGCAAGTCTTCAAAATCCGTCCCTATGAGGCTGGTGTCATCCACATGAAGCCGCCTTTAAACCCGTCCCTCACACGCTTCTAATTTTCGACGCCAACACTTAAAATGTATATAAATATGTTTTCAAATATTTAAAATCTTTCGAACCTCATTGAAATTTTTTTGGGATATATAAATATGTTTTCAAATATTTTGTTAGCCGAAATCATGATGTGGCAAAAGTAATCCGTTGATGAACCAGAAAAAGATCAGATGGAAGGAAAACACAACAATGAGTCCCGAGGGAAAACACTCAGTAGTCAGGACACTGAAGACTCAGTTGACGCCAAAATTTCGCCGGCTAGGGCTACGGGGATAACGGTCGGATGAGCATCAAACCCTGAATGGAAACCTCTAGATGGCGGCTGTCGCAAGGGACGAGTACATCATCCTGCAAACTCAAGAAAGTTGAGTCGGATTGATGCGAGGGAGTTGGAGCAGCTGTGGCTAGGAGAGAAGCAACGTCTGGGATGGAGAAGGAAGGACCAGCTGCAGGAAGGAAGATGGCGGGAAGAGGAGCCGTTGGACTTTTAAATAATGTGAATGGGCCGGGGGTTGGGTTTACTACGGGCTTGTTAGTGGGTTTGGCCCAACCCGACATTATTAGTTATTATAAAATTAAAAAAAAAAAGGGGTCGGAGAGTTGGTCGGAGTTAGTTAGCTTTCCGGTAACGATAGCAGTGGGGTGTGCTGGGAATGGAATAGTGAACGGTGGAGTTGTGCGTGTTGGTGGATTGAATCCGGCTTGGGCTGCGGAGTGTGGGTTGTGGGCATGAATGTGACTTGACGTGGAGTTGTTGGAAATTGTGTGGATAGGAGTGTGCGCAGGTGTTGTTGTTTAGTGTGCGATTGTGTGAACTGTGGTTTGGATTCGTGGTTAACACGGATCAAGGGTATTAGAGCACCGATCTTGTGTCGGGAGGATGGAGACGATGTATGATGAGTTGAAGAGGGACCAGGAAGCTATGAGTTCAGTAATGAATGAGATGATGCAGCGGATGGAAATAATTCCTACGCAGATGAAGGAGATGCAGGCACAGACGATGTCCCAACTAAAGGAAATGCGGATTCAGATTTCTGGGTTGGACAAACAAAGGGATTTGGGGTCACAAGTGTTGGAAAGGGGAACTCCAGAGCGACAGTTGGTCAGGGTGATGGTGGCTGATGGAAGGAATATATATTGTACTTCTATGCTTAAACAGTTCGAATGGGGAATGCAAGATCATGATTTCATTGCAGATTTCTACTTGATTGGTTTAGGGGGCTGTGAAATGGTATTAGGAGTAAAGTGGCTGGCCAAACTAAGTGACATCACTTGGAATTTTCAGGAGGCGGTCATGAAATTCCACAGGAAACAAACAGAAGTTCAATTGGTGGGTAATCAGGGGAGAGCTAGCAGTAGGCTGATGCAATTGTCAACTAGGAGAAGTAAGACTACTTGGAAGCAAGCTAGAGTCTTTATTTGCTGTTGGATGGAGAAGGAATCGACTGATAAGGCAATTTCACCACTGAGCAGTAATTCAAAGAAGACAGTCGAGGATGATCCGGATTTGGGGGAGGTGTTGACTACTTTTGCTAATATTTTTCAAGAGCCTAAGAGTTTGCCACCCTTCAGAGGCCATGATCATTCTATCTTTTTGAAGGAGGGCATGCAGGGAGTCAATGTGAGGCCTTACAAACATTTTGCAGTTCAAAAGGATGTCATCGAAAGGATGGTGCAAGAGTTGTTGGATTCTAGAGTTATACAGCCTAGTAAGAGTGCATTCTCATCACCTGTAGTTCTGGTGAAGAAAAAAGATGGGACTTGGCGGATGTGTATTGACTATATGGAGTTGAATAACCTCACTGTGAAAGACAAATACCCTATTCCAGTCTTAGAGGAGGTATTGGATGATTTGTTTGGAGCCACCATTTTCTCAAAATTGATTTGAAAGCTGGTTAACATCAAATCAGAATGACCCCAGGGGATGTGCATAAGACTGCTTTCAGGACTCACGATGGGCACTATGAGTTCTTAGTGATGCCATTTGGACTTACCAATGACCCCTCCACATTCCAAGGTCTTATGAATGCCATATTCCGACCTTACCTTAGGAAGTTCATCTTGGTCTTTTTTGATGACATTTTGATTTACAGTAAAACCAAAGTTGAACATATTCGGCATCTACATTCTGCTTTGATTGTGTTAAGGAGACATACCTTGTTTGCAAAGAAATCAAAATGTGTATTTGGGAGCTCAAGGGTGGAATACTTAGGTCATTTCATTGATGCTGAAGGGGTTTCGACTGATCCGGCCAATGTTCAAGCTATTCATAACTGGCCAACTCCTACCTCAGTGAAGCAATTAAGAGGTTTCTTGGGCTTGAGTGGTTATTATAGGCGTTTTGTGAAGGGATATGGGGTTATCAGTCGGCCATTGACTGAGCTGTTGCGAAAAGATGCTTTCAAGTGGGGAATTGAATCTCAACACTCCTTTAAACAGTTTAAGCACTTACTGATCACTGATCCAGTGTTGGCACTACCTCATTTTACTGAAGTTTTTGTGGTGGAGACTGATGCTTGTGATATGAGCATATGGGCAGTTTTAATGCAGAAAGAACACCCAATAGCATACATCAATAAGCATTTGGTCCCGAAACATTACATTTTGTCTGTTTATGAGAAGGAACTCTACTCTATTATGTATGCTGTGGGCAAGTGGCATCATTATTTGACAGGTAGGTACTTCATCATCAGAACTGATCATAGGAGCTTGAAATTCTTACTGGAGCAGAGGTTACATACTGAGAGCCAATTCAAGTGGTTGAATAAGCTCATGGGATATGACTGTGAGATCATATATAAGATAGGAAAAGAAAATGCAACAGCCGATGCCCTTTCTCGGATCCAAGGTCCTGAATTGTTCACTGTAGTTATACAAGAATACTCTCCCACATTATTGGATGAAATTAAAGCTAGTTGGGATACAGATACCAAATTACTTGAGTTGGTGAAGGGATTACAGGAGGGAGCCTTAACTGACTCTAAATATCAAATGCAGCGGTGCTTGTTTGAAGAAGGGCTCTAAGATTGTGGTGGGAGGTAACCCAGACTTGAAGAAGAAGATAATCCACCTCTTCCATAGTGGTTCCCTAGGAGGACATTATGGAGTCCTTGCCACTTGTAAGAGAATCACAAGTTTGTTCTTTTGGAAGGGCATAGAGAAGGATGTAAGAGGGTTTATGCGTGACTGTGAAGTTTGCTTGAGATGCAAGCACGACAATGTGGCTTCTCCAGGATTATTATAACCCTTGCCGATTCCTAATGGGCTATGGCAGGATATTTCAATGGACTTTATTGATGGCCTTCCTAAATCTCAAGGCTAGGATAACATCTTGGTGGTTGTTGATAGATTGAGCAAATATGGACATTTTATGGCATTGCATCATCCCTATTCTGCTAAGGGAGTGGCTCAAGTATTCTTGGACAATGTTTTTAAATTACATGGCCTCCCTACCACTATTGTGAATGATAGAGACTCCATTTTCTTAAGCCAGTTTTGGCAGGAGCTGCTCACCTTACAGAGGGTTGAGCTACATATGTCCACAGCTTACCACCCCCAGAATGATGGTCACACTGAAGTTGTTAACCACTGCTTGGAGAATTACTTAAGATGCATGGTTGGAGACTGTCCCACAGAGTGGTTGAAATTGTTGTCATTGGCTGAATGGTGGTACAATAATATCTACCATTCTTCAATCAGGATGAGTCTTTTTGAGGCCCTTTACGGATATCCTCCACCTATTCATATCCCATATGTTCATCATGATCAGATGGTTCCATCAGTGGACAAAGACTTGAGGGATAAAGATGCTATGATTCAGATCCTCATATTCCACCTCGACAGGGCTCAACATAGAATGAAACAACTGGCTGATAAGCACAGGTCTGACATAGAGTTTGCTATAGGTGATTGGGTGTTTGTTAAGCTCATGCCTTACTGACAACACACAATTGTGAGAAGGAACTATCATAAGTTATCTCATCTGTTATATGAACCTTACAAGATTGTTGATCGTGTTAGTAAGATTGCATATAGGTTGGATCCACCTGCTGGGTCAGCCATACATCCCACTTTTCATGTTTCCAAATTGAGGAGGAGTGTTTCTGATGTAACTCGAGTCTCTCCTGATTTGCCCGCTTTTTGTGAGCCTCGAGACAGGACGCCAATTACTATTCTCGCAAGAAGAATTGTGAAGAGAGGGAACAAGGCAGTCACTAAGGTCCTGGTACAATGGCTTGACGAGTTGGAGGAGGATGCCACTTGGGAATTTCTCTTTAATTTGGAGAAGAAATATCCGAATTGTACACTTGAGGGCAGGTGTCTCTCAAGGGGGCGCTTGATGCGAGGGAGTTGGAACGGCTGTGGCTAGGAGAGAAGCAGCGTCTGGGATGGAGAAGGAAGGACCAGTTGCAGGAAGGAAGATGGCGGGAAGAGAATCCATTAGAGGATGGCGAGAAGAAGAGCCGTTAGACCTTTAAATAATGCGAATGGGCCGGGGGTTGGGTTTACTACGGGCTTGTTAGTGAGTTTGGCCCAACCCGACGTTATTAGTTATTATAAGAAGGAGGTCGGAGAGTTGGTCGGAGTTAGCTTTTCGGTGACGATAGCAGTGGGGTGTCCTGGGAATGTAACAGTGAACGGTGGAGTTGTGCGTGTTGGTGGATTGAATCCAACTTGGGTAGTCGGAGTGTTGGGTTGCGGGCGTGAATGTGACTTGACGTGGAGTTGCTGGAAATTGTGTGGATAGGATCGTGCGCTAGTGTTGCTGTTTAGTGTGCGATTGTGTGAACTGTGGTTTGGCTTCATGGTTAACACGGATCATGACTGATGAGGGCCACGACGATGATAGGTTTTGTGGGATTTGGGATCGGTGCCGGAAGACCGTTAATCACCGCGACAAAACCCCAAATTATTGGTCCCACCGCAAATACTCTTAAGAAATTTGTCCTCAGAAAATAAGTTTTATACATGCGGTTAGTCTATTCAAAAAAAAAAGTTTTATACGAATTCGAAAAAAAATTTATAAAATATAATTTTAATTTTCAAAATTTTAACAAAATAGCGGAGTCTTTTTTTGAGAACGACTTTGGACAAATTTTCAAAATTTACCATTTTTATAAAATTGAAAATGAATTTTAACAACCAACCACGACGATAAATAATAATATTTAAAACATCAGCGGTATTTAGCCAAATTTTTTAAAATTGAGCTTATATTCATACAATACCCACCCTTCTCGTAAATCCAAAAACAACACCCTGTGCGCCTCATTTGAACTTCGTCAAAGCACAACAACATTCATACATCAAAATCCCTAGAACTCAAACTCCCCGTCCCCAGGAGGAGGAGAGGCCCTTAATGCTTATTCCGGCTAATTCCACCGGCGACAGTGCTCCAGGCCTCACCGAGGGCCTTGACAACAAGAGGCACCGCACGTAGTGTTCCCCCGGCGGCGACGACTATTGCAAAGGCCTGCGCATGGCCAGGCTTGGAGTCCAACTTCATCTCAAGGATAGCGAGCCGGTCGGCGACGGAGTCTATCTTCCGGAGCGTGTCCCCGGCAGCGGGGAGCTTGTCCTTGGCGCGGGAGAGGAGATGGAGCGGAGGAGGAGATTCTGGAGGTCCTCGATGACCTTAAGGGAGGCCTGGGCGTTGTCCAGTCCCCTCAACTCGTAGTAGGACACCAGCTCCTGCTGTGTCGGCGGTCTCTCCATCTTCCTCATCTTCGGCGGGGCCGGCGTCCGGTGCTGGGATTCATCTCCGACGAAAACCACGCCTCTTCTATCGTCGGGATGAGGACTGGCGGGGTTTTAAGACGACGCCGCAGCCGGAGACACTTCTGAATATGGGCCTGGGCCTATGACAGGCCCACGACCAGGCCCATTAAGACTCAAGACCTAGTCGAAGTTGGCCATGTTCAACCCAAAATGCTATTTAAGATGTACAACAACCAACATCACAAAACAGCCTCAACTACAGGAAACCACCACCGTCCATCGGTCCTTCCTATGGTGTTGTGTAAGTTAATGATATGCAATGTAAAGTCCTGAAAGTGAAACTGGGGCTGGGTGCCGGGTGATAGGTATTGTATTGTGTAGCTATGCCACGGTGATCTAGGAACTCAGGAAAATCACAGGAAGATAGGGGCCATGACCAGGGTTATGGTGGAGAGCATCTTTATCAGGACATGGAGAGAGGGCCCGGCTGTGTCCTTGAATGGGTCACCCACCCTGCATCCGTAATAAAGGCAATGAGATCAATAGAAGGAATGGATGAGACGTAAAGGGCGGACAAGGGCAAATGCCGTCAGGATCGAGGAATCAGGTCATCAATGGCCTCTGATTTGGGGAGGTTAAAGCAGAAGACAACTTACGTGTCCCCTGTAACAGCTGCTTTGTGGCATTCACTCCCTTTTCCACCGAGGACCCCAGTCTCGATGTACTTCTTTGCGTTATCCCATGCCCCACCAGCTGTGTTTAGGAAGAGAGCCATTAGGATACCGGAGACTGTTGCAAACATGAGCATTGCAGCCACCACTTTGGCTCCCAGGAGGGGATGCCCGGTGTAATGACCCAGAATTTTGAAGATGAATCCTGCAAAACATGCCCAGCATGAGAGAGCGAACCAACCACCTTGCCATTATTGTGTGGTAACAACTGGCAATCAAGGTTACCCACCAATTGCAATTGGGGAAACAATAGCCAAAGCACCAGGTTTTATCATCTCTCTCAAAGAAGCAGAAGCTACGATAGCAACGCATCGACCATAGTCCGGCCTTTCCTTGTAATCCTACCATAAACAGGAAAATAGTTACACTACAACGCCAACATTCAATGGAAGAAAGCACTTTGAAGATCAACTACCATAATTCCAGGCCTCTCAATAAATTGTCTCCTAACTTCTGTGACGACCTCTTGTGCAGTTCGACCCACTGCTGAACATGCCCATGCACTGAAAACGAAGATAAGCATGGATCCCAACAATCCACCGACAAAAACCTCTGGAATGGCAATGTCAACCTGAATGACACATGTTAATAATGAAGCAAACATATTCAACAGGCATCCACAACACTAACATGCCAGATGGGCTCCTCCAATTTCACCTGTTTGAAAGGTTCGTGCGCAAATGCAGCCACCTCATCCATGTATGCACTAAACAAAAGGAAGGATGCAAGCGCGGCAGATCCAATTGCAAAGCCTTTGGTGGTAGCTTTTGTGGTGTTACCCACAGCATCTAGCAAATCGGTGATCTCTCGAACGCTTTCAGGCTGCAATAATGTTTTCATTAATCATCCCGTGCCAAAAATAATTTTAAGGCACATGATTTTCAACTTTTGGTTACATCCTAACACTCCATTGAAATATTCGAGAAGAATATAAAGGCAAAAGGCTGCTCACCTGCTGACTCATCTCTACAATGCCTCCAGCATTATCTGCTATTGGGCCAAACATATCCATTGTGAGAATATAGGCAGCTGTACTGAGCATTCCCATTGTTGCAACAGCAGTTCCAAAAAGCCCTCCAATAGGATGGCCACTCTCATCCACCAATCCCGAGGTGTGGCCCAGCCAGAATGCAGATATTATTGATACACTTATCACAAGGACAGGAAGAGCAGTTGATTCTAATCCCAGGCTTACTCCTGCGATAATGTTCGTCCCATGACCAGTGGAGCTGGACAGAGCTAACGCACGCACAGGCCCATGCTTATAGTCGGTGTAATACTTGGTAATCCAGACGAACACATAAGCTGTCATGATACCAACCAAACCACACAAAGCAAAGTTCAACCATGCAGAAGGTGCTTTCTCTGTATAAAGCATCCATCTCGTAGACTGCCATATGTTAAATCAAAAAGTCAATCTACCAGACATCACAGAGAGGCCAAGAACCAAAAGCAAGCAGATTATAAACAACTGCCTGAGTATGACTAGCTGAATGAATTCAGTGCAGGCAGAGAAGTATTACCGCAGCAAAAGCTATAACTGCTAACACTATACTGACGGAATATCCTTTCTGAAGAATTTCCATAGGATCCTCCATAACAGCCTTCACACCCGCTTTGCCTGGTCCCCTGATTGATAGTATTCCAACTGATGATACTACAAGGTCAAATGAATGAACGACAAGAGGAAACAAGATGAAACCGGAAGGATCTGCAAGACAGCACAGTCATGGATTCAGTACTCACCATATGGGCAAGTTACTAACAGAAGTAACAACATACTATCCCTAAAAACTGGTATATGAAGACAAATGGGATGTGCCATCACATAAAGAAGCACGGACTGCCTGAAGGTAAGAATCAGGATACTCCTCACAGCAGTCAGCATAACAGTATGATATTCGAATCTATATTGATATAGTTGAGGAGTTTTACCCTCTGAGAGGCAAAAGAATGGTTCACACTTAAAACTTACAGGTCCTGGACTATTGATAGGGACAGAAACAGATAAGGACAGTGGAGATATACTTACCTTCAATTTTACAATGGTGTGCCATTGTTCCTCCGAGTATCATAGCACTGATAATTTCAGCTGCAATGCTTTCAAACAGATCTGCCCCACGAGCTGCACAGTCACCCACATTGTCTCCAACCTATGTACAGCATGAGCATAAACAAGTGGTGTAGATAACACTCTTAAGCACAAGTGGTTCGATATCTTATGCCTTCCTACAAGTAAAAGAGGTTCGAATATCCAACAACCAAAGCATGGAGATTCACTGCACCAAGCAGAATTGTGTACTATTCTAATAATAACATAATTTCACGGTCTGAACCAGGTAAATAAATGAGAAGCAGAGGGTATGGAAGATGGAAGGGATCTCTGTAACATGTAATACCAATAATGAAAAAACACAAACCATTTAGGAAACAGAGGGATGATTACCAAATCTGCTATCACAGCAGGGTTGCGTGGGTCATCTTCAGGTATTCCCTGTTCTACTTTTCCTACGAGATCAGCACCAACATCTGCTGCTTTAGTGTATATTCCACCTCCAAGTTGAGCAAACAGGGCTACAAACGATGCTCCAAATCCATAACCAACCATCAGAAGAGGCACTGCAAGTGAGACCAAAATACATACATTGTGAGAATCGTCTCGAGCCATCTCTTTGGCATGGAAAGTGTATGATGCATAAAAATCAAGAAAAATTGAGAAAAACGAAATGAAAACATCGATCTAGCATGGGGATTTTAATTAACCCATTTATCTTGAATCTTGAGGCTTCTCATAAACAAGCTCATCGTATCTTAACAAAGAAAATGACCAAGGATGAAAAACTAAATAAAGTACAATGCAGAACAATATTCTTCATGTAAGTACCTCATGAGGATTTCTATTCAGTGCCAAACTCATGTACCACTATGGCGATAAACAAATATCAGAAGTATATCTCACATACATTCAGTAACCTTCACTCCACCGGGAGTATTCACGCCCAACCCAACGTAAAGAACTGCATAGAGAACAGATATCCCGACGACCGCCATGCCAACAACCACCAAAGCCGAGAAGCCGCCAGCACGAACGGCAACCTACATTTCACATTCAGTAAAAATTGTGCAAATTCCAGCAAGAACACAGGATGTAGGGGACAAACCTGAAGTGCCTCTCTCGCAGATCGTCTTGCAGCACTGGAGACTCGAACATTTGCACGGACCGATACCCACATACCAATGTAGCCAGCAATACCCGAGCAAATTGCGCCCAAAAGAAATGAAGCTACTGTGATATAGGCAGAAGTTGACCTGTTTCAACAGGGGTTAATTAAGTATTAAAAGTTAAATGAACACAACCTCTCATAAATGGTCACTGAAATACCTTCCAAGACCAGAAGATTCTTGTTGCGGAGTTGAATCTCGGAATAAATAAATGAAGAGGATAAGAAAAGCTAGCAAAATTGCCATCTTAGAGATAGACCCATATTGCGTCCTAAAGAATCCCTCAGCTCCATCGCGAATGGCATCTGAAATCTACAAATTTGAATTACAAAAATGAGAACACCAGGCCAAGAGCGTTTGCAACCTTACTGCTATATCATGACAAACAATACGTTGCTAACATTTAGAACTCTCCTTCCACGTCCTTTATGGGAGGGTGAACTTGATGAGGATAGGTTACAATCGCTTGCATGTAACAAAAGAAGAGCCTAAAATAAATGCAAGGAAAAGTGCACCTCGGCCATTTCAGGGGGGCCTTCATCCTTTGATAATACCCACTTTGCAAGGAATACTGACAGCAGGAAACTGAATATGCAAACAGTAAACACAAACACAATGACAGGAGATGTGCAGGCACCAATATAGAATATCCCTCCGAAAACCAGAAGCAGCAACATGAGAAGAACCCGGACATTTATCCCCATAAGCAACTGAATAATCTGCAACAAAACAAAAAAAAAAAAAAGTTGATCCAAAAATGGACGAATGGGAACACGAAGTCAAAAGTAGCAGCAACAACACTCTGGTTCAATTTCTGACCCATGGAGTCTGGGGCTTAGTGCACATGTTAGGGAAGGTCCTGAGCTTTTCCTGGTAAGGGCCCAGGTATCCGCCCTCCACGTCCTCTTCCATGAGTATACTGTGGTTGGAGTTAACCCTCCTAACCACAGGGAAAGGGTTGTACTCGCCGCCAAGGGGCAAGTCCACCCCTGAACCCGGTCGCGGAATTTTCGGAAGTTCCACTCCGTTCCTCTCCTAATAAAAGTAGGAGGGCAGGACGACACGCGACTCGAACAGTAAGGATCCCTTCAGCCGGCGAGGGATACAAACTGAAAGTAATAACAGAGGCCGATTAGAAAATGCGTCAGACAACAAAAAAGAAAAGCATCATCATCAACAACAACTACAACGCCGGCACCATTGCAACAATCAATCGAAAAATCGATCACAATGAAGGAATTTAGAACAGGCGCAGATCTAATCTCCATAGAAAAATCATCCCTACGTAAGAAGCAGAATACCGGGGCGCCGGCACAATGCAGCATCACCGGGACAAATCACAAGAAAACGACCACACAATCGAAAGCGGAGAGATCGGAAATGAAGAATCGCAGAAACCAGCCAAATCACCAAGGGGGCGTACCGATCGGGGGAGGGAAGAAGAGGAAAAACTGCGGCTGGTTTTGAGTCTTGGCCCTCCTCGCAAAACTCCCCTCCGAACAGTTCCTTTTGACTTGACTACCCCCAACACCCCGAAAGCAAACGCCTTCTTTTTTATGTTTCTCCTCTCTCTCTTTTAATTGGAAGTAGAAAAAACAAGAGGGGAAAATAAAATATACATCTTTCTTTATTTGTTTTGCCACTACAAAGATTTAGAAAACAAACACTGTAATTATTAGATGGTATAAGAATTATAAGTCCAGTTACTACCGTGAATTAAAAAATGATATTTTTTTAATGACGAAGGAATTACTAAAAATAATAATAATTTACTCATTTAAAAAATTTAAGTAAAATAAGCATGTTTAATAAAAAAGATTTTCTTAATAATTTAAAATGAGAACACCAATTTTTAATGTTAACAATAGGCGTAGTATGGTTCCGAGTAAAATTTACAACAAGTAACATAAGGTTATTATTGAGATACACTCTTGAATAGATGAGTATATTTTATATTCTAAATCTTTTAAAACAAGATATGTTTTTATCGTTGAAGAAAACTTCGAATCAGACGAACCGTCAACTCGAAAATATTTCAAGATTCGTGAGGCTTTTTTTTTCTAAATATGACGATAAATTAACAACTATAATTGCTTAGGATGGGTCAGAACAAGAATCCGTACCGGAACTAGGTTATCGAGTGAAGTAGGTGTAATGCCTTAAATTAATGGGCCGACCCAATTTTGCATCCAGAGCCCAGTTCTTGTTAAAAGCCCAAAGCCCACCTTTTCGAAAAAGACCAAAGCCCGGCTCAAACAATGCAAGCCCAACAAAGCCCAAGCCCAGCCATATTTTTATTTATTTTATTTATTTTTAATTTTTTTTTATTCTTGACATTATCTCTTCTCAACGGTCTAACGGAGACCGAAAATGCCATGTGAGGGGAGGCAAACTAATTTGCCACTTGGCACTATATCACTGGCTGGAGGATGACCCGCAGGGAAGATTCCCCCCTCAACGCAGACCGAGGCTGAAAAACGGTTTTTTTGGGGGGGAGGGAGGGAAAGGATAATAACAAAAAAATTGAAAAAAAAGAAAAAAGGGGATCGACTTTTCTCTTTGGGGGGCTCCTCCACCTTCTTCGGGAGGGAATCCTTCATTTTTCCACTTGGCGGTCTTCTCCACCACCACCAGTATCCTCCTACGGTGTTCGAACAAAGGTAAACAAAAACAAGAGGAAACCCCCCTCTCGACCAACTCAAGCCCAACTGTCGTCGGCCACAACTGGAGATAGCGTCTACACCAACAAACTGAGGTAACTTCGGCAAGACCAAACCTCTTCGGTGGTGACGGTGGATTCCCATGCCCTTGGCTGCGACAATCCGAGAAGCTCGGACCATGACAGACGGAAATGGTGGCACCTCCTCACCAGAACAATAGAAACACCTTTCCAAATGGCTCGGCTGGCTACGCTCCTTAGTGTTGACGACGAAGAACAGCGTCCAAGTTTCCATGACCCCCACATGTACGTCAGGGAGCTTCTTTTGACTTTGTTGGTTTACTTTATTTGTGCAGGAAACAATCTCCTATCCCAATCCCAGTAGGCTCCATCGGTGTGACAAGAAGCTTAAGACACTTCTAGCTTCAACAATCTCTCTTCGCTCCAAAAGCAGCAAAGAGTTTCCAGCACCATCGCGAGTACCCATTGGAGAAATCCCTCCCGACGCGTACACGAGTCTCCCATCGCGAGCGTGCTTGCTCGGGAGGTGTGGGGGTGGGCTGTTTCCCATCGCGAGCGCCTTTCCCCCCATGAACATCTCCGAAATCCATGTTAAGAAAGCTGCATTCTCGGTGAGTCTCCTTCACCATCTGTTTTCTCTGCGTTTTACAGCTCCTTAGACAAATCTAACCTCATTTATTGTTCTTGTTTGCATGAACACACGCTGCGGCATCTTCGAGACATCGTAACCGGAGCTAGCGAGCTCAAAACTATGCGAAATCAGGTCTACTCCCTTCCTACTTCCTCTGTGACTTCGTCAATAGCTTCTGGGACTTGTTTGTGCTGTAAACTGCTCGAACTATCTGCGATTGTTGGGATATACGCATGCTGAAATTGGAATGTTGTTCGCTGCCGCATGTTCCTGACGTTTTCCAGCATAACTCCTTGTCCTGTGCATGGATTGATCTGTTTTTTTCACTCCTTGGCTTCCTTTCTCGATGGAGAACAACTTCTCTGTTGAAATTTTTTTCAAACAGACTCGTTTTACCAATGTTTTTCCTCTTCGTGTGCTGGAGAATGTAGTTGCCCTGTTCTGCACATCCGTAGAATGTGCAGCTGCACTCCATCAGGCTTAGTTTCGACTGTACAGCTCGGATTTGCTTAAAGCTACTTGGATTCATTTCCTTTTTGGCTATTCTACAACTTTCGTGCTTTAAGCTTCTCCATTTGACACTTGCTTGATCGAGTTTTGTTTGTTCGAAAAAGGCAGCATGTTTCTGTGTATGAGTGGAATAGCTGCCTCTGTTTTTCGGACATAACTCGAACATCAAAGCTCCGTTTCACCTGAAATTGTTGGAATGGATTTTTCTTTAAGTTTTCTAAAACTTTTGTGTTATACACTTTTTTGTTAAACATACACATCCTGGTCAAATCGCTGTTGGAGTGCAGATAGAACAGATGTGCTATCGCATTTCAGGGCAGATTCATACTAGTATACGAAAAAATTCGTATCTCTTTCATCACGTGCCCAAATTTTACAAAATTAGCGCTTTTGAAACCATATTTGAGCCCTCTACAAATCTTATTCTTTGAGTTTTTGCTTTCGGGATCATCTATTTAGTCTAAACATTCAGAAAAGACGAAGACTTCTAATGTCTCTTGCCCTTTTGCGGCAGCATGAGTATCTTGCGCACCAGATAGCGTAATTTACTCATTTGAGTTCTGAATGGATTAAAATTGAACCGAGAGTTAGCTATTTTAATTTACTACAATTTCTGTGTTTTACACTTTTTATTTTGAACAAGTTTAGCTTACAGTCAAACATGGTCAAACTTGATCTGCGATGCTGGCCGATTGAAACACATTCTATTTGAATGTCTAAATTCTCCGCTACGCTGACAGCAGACTACAGATCCATTTTTCCTAAAATTTTTCATGCTAAATCATGATTGAGTTATCTAGCATTTGACAAAATTTCATATTTTTTTTGACGAACGAGTGAAGAGTTATGAAATTTTCTTTTCTCATCATTCTGCTGGTCAAGGATTGCTTATGCAAGAGACTGAATTACATTCATTGCTTTGTAGAATGAGATCCCACCGTTGGATTCGTTTGAAATTTTACTTGCTGATTTCTCATCAAGATACAGATCTATAGGTTTTGATTTCACTTAGATCGGACGATTCTAAGTGAAGTTATGCTCTTATTTCCGAACCTGCGTATGCTGCCTTCTCATCTATGCTACAGCTGACTTTGCGTGTGCATAATTCACAATTCCACCGTTGGATTTTGCTGATATTTGACAAACATCCTTGTTATTAACCTGTTTACTTAATGTGCGGTTGGATCTTAAATATTTTGATTTAGTTGAAACTTGTGCTCGTCTCTTTGATTTCGAATTGTTGTTTTGGACTTTGAAAATGAAAGTCAACTAACCACTCTTATATTTTCTTCGCATGTACACTGAGCATGCAATTTCGGAAGATCAACTCCAGCCTTTCGAAGATCGACTCGAAGGCGCGTGTATCAAACCGCGAGGTTCTACCCCGGTCTAAGAACCGTGGGCTCGAAGACAAAGCGGCCCCAACCGTCATTTCAGGTATAAAGGGGAAGTGCGGGCTTCCCCGAATTTTACTTTCAATCCACTTGTAATGGGTTGCGGGCCCAAGCGCATAGGCCCGCAATCACCGCCCCTTCCCCGCCCTTTTGATCTAAATACTTGCTTGTGATTGCGCGCGTGATTTAGGCTTTAGGATTTCGTCGCATGTTGATTTTTAACCAAACAAACCTAAATTCGGGTCCAACGCCCGTTAAAACGTCGATAAAAGTCCGGCCCACTCCCGGATCGGGCCCAACACCCGTCAACCAAAAGTTAAACTTTTTTTTGGACAAATCGCCACCCTTTTCGCATGTGGTAGGATATTAAGGTTAGTAAATAGGAATCCCCGAACCCGAACTCTGATTTTCCGACTTAAATCATACTTTTTAAATCTAAGTCGGTGGCGACTCCGAACAAAGTTTTCCAAAGCTAAACTAAACTACACTACCCCTTTTTCGGAGCCATTTAGGATGAGGTGACGGCAGACTCGAGCCGCTTCTTGGGCCCTCCCCTAAATTCGCGATGCGAGGCCTCAACGCAGCCTTTCGCTCGCCGCCTCCAGGGAACTGGAGACGGTTGCCGAAACGCCCCGCAGACCCGTTCGCGAATCAAGGGAAGGCCCAACCCTGGGCCCCTTTCCGCAGCGTCCGGCGTTCGAGCCGTAACGCCGACCGGACTGGGCCTCGGGGGAGCGGGCCCGGATCCTCGGGGGAGCGGGCCCGGATCCTCGGGCTTGCCGGAACCGCCGCCGCGCGCCGCTTGGCTAGAAGGGCGCGCGCACATCCCGGATGGCGACTCCGCTGGGGACCTCCGCCCTATCAAACAGATGACGAGAAACAAGGGAATTTATGCGACTTGTTCCTGTTAGAGTAAGAATGAAGTTTGCTCGTGTAACTTCATTTGTAAGAAAGGTGAAGTAGAGTTTTGGTACTTCCCTCTTATATGATTTCGTCATTGCGTCTTCGTCCGATGGAATCGAAGGTTTGACGAAATTGCTGCAGGACTTTGGCTTGAAGCTTTTCCGCCCTACCGCCCTCGCCTTTGTCATAGGAGTTTTGTGCCATTCGTGTGAGGAGCTCTTGTACCTGCCCACGAGACAAAGGACGTAAATGAAATAAGCTCATGTAATTTCGTTTAACTCTTGACAACGAGAGTGTTGTTTGTATAATTCTCCCTTTTCATTTGCTAGCGTCTTTGCTCTAATCGACTCCCTGGGGATATATTGCTTAGGAGTTCTTGGCTTTGACGCTGCTTAGGTGTAATATCGTCGGAGAGCATCTGCGTTGATTGCTTGTGGCAGGTCTCCTCCGTCCATCTTTGTTAAGATGGTTGCTCCTCCTGAGAATGCGTGCTTAACGACGAATGGTCCTTCGTAGTTTGGAGCGAACTTCCCTCGTGGATCCTTGACATTTGGTAGGATTCTTTTAAGAACGAGGTCACCTGGTCTGTATCTGATCGGCTTGACCTTTTTGTTGAATGCTCACCACATGCAATGCTATCAACAACGCATGTCAAAGACAACTTTGAAACCTAATTTAAGGCATTTATTATATCTTTGTGAGAAAACTTTCTCAAATTCTCTCACAAGGAGGAGCAAACTGTAATGCCTTAAATTAATGGGCCGACCCAATTTTGCATCCAAAGCCCAGTTCTTGTTAAAAGCCCAAAGCCCACCTTTCCGAAAAAGACCAAAGCCCGGCTCTAACAATGCAAGCCCAACAAAGCCCAAGCCCAGCCATATTTTTATTTATTTTATTTTTATTCTTGACATTATCTCTTCTCAACGGTCTAACGGAGACCGAAAATGCCATGTGAGGGGAGGCAAACTAATTTGCCACTTGGCACTATATCACTGGCTGGAGGATGACCCGCAGGGAAGATTCCCCCCTCAACGCAGACCGAGGCTGAAAAACGGTTTTGGGGGGGAAAGGATAATAACAAAAAAATTAAAAAAAAGAAAAAAAGGGGATCGATTTTTCTCTTTGGGGGGGGGGGGGGCTCCTCCACCTTCTTCGGGAGGGAATCCTCCATTTTCCCACTTGGCGGTCTTCTTCACCACCACCACTATCCTCCTACGGTGTTCGAACAAAGGTAAACAAAAACAAGAGGAAACCCCTCTCTCGACCAACTCAAGCCCAACTGTCGTCGGCCACAACTGGAGATAGCGTCTACACCAACAAACTGAGGTAACTTCGGCAAGACCAAACCTCTTCGGTGGGTTGAAGTGCGCATTGTCGTTCTGTAGGCTAGTAACACAAAAGGGAGTTTCTCGTGCCAGTCGCGATAGGTAATTGCTGTTTTCTGAAGAATCTTCTTCATGTTCTTGTTGGCGGCTTCGATTGCGCCGTTCATTTGTGGACGATATGGTGAAGAGTTGAGATGTTTGATCCGGAATTCTTCGCATAAGGATCCCATCAGTTTACTGTTGAAGTTTGAACCATTGTCTGTGACCAATAGCTCCGGAACTCCATATCTGGCGATGATGTTCGCCCTCGTGAAACGTACGACGTTGTTTGCTGTAACTTCTTTGAAGGATTGGGCTTCAATCCACTTGGTGAAGTAATCGATTGCGACCAGCAAGAATCGGTGTCTGTTTGACGCTTTGGGATTAATTGGCCCGATTACGTCCATGCCCCACATTGAGAATGACCATGGCTCAAATAGCGGGTAGAGTCTTGTTGGAGGCACATGTACCTTGTCGCTGTAAATTTGACACTTGTGACACGCTTTGACGTATTTGATGCAATCGGCTTCCATTGTGAGCCAATAGTACCCTTGTTGCATTATCTTCTGGGCGAGAGCGTATCCATTCATGTGTGGTCCGCAAACCCCTTCATGTATTTCGACAATAAGAGCATCAGCTTCTTGCTTGGTGACGCATCTCATGAGGGCCGTCGTGAAGGATTTCTTGTACAATGTATCCCCGTCCAGGAAATAGCTTTTTGTTATCCTCCGTATGAATTTGCGTTCTTTCCCTGCGCTACTTTGGGGAAATCCTCCTGATTGTAAATAATTCTTGATGTCCGTGAACCAAGGTAGAACATCTTCTGGTTGACTTTGTTCAACGTGCATGCAGCTCGGATCATTAGCGATATTGATGCGTAGAGGCTCGATGTTCATTTCTCCAGCTAACGGAATCATCGATGCGAGCACTGCAAGAGCATCAGCAAATCGGTTATCAGTTCGTGGGAGGTAGTTGAATTCAATGTCAGTGAATTGTCGGATTAGCGTTTGTAGATAATCCTGATATGGAATGAGCTTTGGGTCTCGAGTGCGCCAAGCTCCATTCGTTTGGGAGATGATGAGTGCCGAATCTCCATGAACGTCCAGGAGTTTAACTCGCATGTCGATTGCGCGAAGTAGGCCGAGGATGCATGCTTCATACTTGGCAATATTGTTCGTGCATGGAAATGTGACTTTGGCCGCTGTCGGGTAATATTGTCCATCTGGGGAGATTACAACAGCTCCTATTCCTGATCCTGAGGAATTCACTGCACCGTCGAAGTACATCTTCCATCTTGATTCCTGTTCCATGAGCAGGATGTTCTCGTCCGGCAATCCGATTTCTAAAGAGGAATCATCCGTTCCTGGATATTCAGCAATATGGTCAGCTATTGTTCTCCCTTTCACTGACTTCGTGGAGTGAAATCGAATGTCTAACTCGGCAAGCTGTAATTGCCACTTAGAGACTCTTCCCATCAGTGTTGGCTTGTCGAAGAGATATTTGAGTGGATCATTTTCGGATACTAACAGGATCTCATAGTGCAGAGTATACTGTCGGAGTCGGTGAAGGACCCAAATGAGAGCACAACAAGTACGCTCGGAAGTTGTGTATCTCGACTCACAATCCGTAAATTTCTTGCTGAGGTAGTAGATCGCGTGTTCCTTGGCACCCGGCAATTGTTGGGCGAGCATGGCCCCAAATGATTCTTCTCTGACTGTGAGATAAAGTGTGAGAGGATGCCCCGGCTTTGGAGGGATGAGAACTGGTGGTTCTGTCAAGTATGTCTTGATTTGCTCAAATGCAATTTTGCAATCATCATCCCACTCAAACTTGACGTCTTTCCTCAGTTTCTTGAACAGAGGTTTGCATGTGTCGGCTAGGTTGGATATGAACCTTCCGATGTAGTTAACGCGACCCATGAAGCAACGGATCTCTTTGACTGGCTTTGGAGCTGGGAGATCACGAATTGCTTTGATTTTATCAGGATCAATCTCAATGCCTTTATTGCTGACGACGAAACCGAGGAGTTTGCCTGAAGTTGCCCCAAACACACATTTGGCGGGGTTGAGACGTAGCTTGTATTTACGAAGCCGCTCGAATAACTTTCGAAGAATAACAGTGTGGCTCTCATCTTGTTTGGACTTGGCGATCATGTCGTCGACGTAGACTTCAATCTCGCGATGCATCATATCGTGAAAAAGGACCACCATAGCACGCTGATAGGTTGCCCCAGCGTTCTTGAGCCCGAAGGGCATGACCCGATAGCAGAATGTGCCTCAGGGTGTCGTGAAGGTTGTCTTCTCTTTGTCTTCTTCGGCCATGCGAATCTTATTGTAACCAGAGAATCCATCCATGAAAGAGAATCTGTTGAATCCGGCGGTGTTGTCCACCAGTAAGTCGATGTGTGGGAGTGGGAAGTCGTCCTTGGGACTTGCTTTGTTGAGGTCGCGGTAATCGACGCAGACTCGGACATTCCCGTTCTTCTTGATGACATGGACTATGTTAGCGACCCACTGTGGATAGGTAGCCACCTCAATAAAGTTGACTTTCAGTAGTTTATCTACTTCTTCCTTGATGGCAAGGGCTAATTCAGGCTTGTATCGACGTTGCTTCTGCTTTATAGGGTGAATAGACGGGTCGGTAGGAATCTTGTGCTCCACAATCTCTGGATCTAGTCCCGGCATATCTGCATATGACCAAGCAAACACATCAGAGAATTCTTTAAGAAGGTTAACAATATCCTTGGCTTCATCATCTGATAAATCTACACCGATGAACAACTCATTGGGGTCATCTTCAGTTCCGATGTTAATTGAAACTGGTTTTTGTAATGTAAGGTCCTTTGGTTCCTCATGTCGTTGAAGACCCTGCTCCAAACCGTAATACCCGTCTATAGATTTCGGGTCATTTATTGTTTCTCTGTCTTGTTCAGAGGTTTTCCCGGGTGTACCCGAAGCGCCGTTCCTGAAAAGGAGAAGGAATTAGAGTGATGTATTCAAATGAGTTATTTGAAATATTGTTTCATGCAACAATTCATAATAAGGCATGCGCTTTTGACCAAAAGAAAATAATGTGGGATCAGGACTCAGCGGGTTCCTCATCGTTTTATCGGATTCGCCCTGAACATCAGCGGTCCGATCCCACAAACGCCCTAGGTATTGCCTAGGGGTCGCGTTACATATAGACAACCTTGCTAGTCCGCGACCAGAATGTAGCAAGGAAACCTACTCTTGATTCTAAGTGCAGAAAAATAAAGATGGAAAGTTTCACCCGTCGAGAGGCATGTCTGGTTCGGCCGGGATCGACGCTTCCATCATACAGACTTCTTCTTTGGACTCTTGCGTCCCCGTCTGCTCATCTTGTTTCCCCTCCGCTTCTTCGTTCGCAGTAGGGGAATCCACACGCCCATTCGGAGGCGGTACTTCAGTTCTTGGGGGATTCCTGGACAGCCTTGGTACCACTGGAGCTCGAAAGTACGGTGCCCCGGTTTGTCGGATGGCAATACTGGGAGGTGTGAAATGGGCTCTCATGCGAGGTCGGCGCCCATGACCAAGCCCTAAATTCACTTGGACAACATTGATATGTTCGATAGTCGTCCGCTCACCATCAATTTCTCCGTCACTCCGGATCTTCACATTCTCCAGCTTCTCTGATAGGATTTCGCCTTCCATTGTCGTCGCAGATGAACGTACGAAACGGATGCCTGATTTGTTGCTGGTGTGATTGCCTTGATTGCGTCGCATTTTGCTCGTGAATCCAAGCCCACTAGTCCCTGCAGGAGCTGGAATAGTGATCGGATAAATCATCCCTTGTCCTCTAATTCCGAGTCCTTGGCCTGGTTGATATCCATGTCTGAGGAACTCTTTTGCGGCACTGATGTTGCCCCACGTCATCAAGGGATCTGATTTGTAATCGCGCCTCACCATGTTGACCACCTCCAAGGTCTGTGTTGTTGACGGTTCTTCGGTTGGCTCTCCCACGTATGGCATGTCAATCTCGTGGCAAAGCTCCATCGAATGTTCTCCCCGGACTGTGATGAGCTTGCCATCTGAAGAGAATCTGACCATCTGGTGCAGCGTCGAGGGAACTGCCTCGGCTTGATGAATCCAAGGACGCCCCAGCAGCATGTTGAAAGACCCTGCAGTCTCGAGGACTTGGAACTGAGTAGAGAAAAGCATCGGTCCAACTCTAATCTCCAGCGTAACTTCTCCATGAGCCTGACGTTTTGCGCCATCGAAAGCGCGAATGGTTAAGTTGGACTGTGGGAGTTTTCCAATATTGATGCCGAGTTTTTGAGCTACAGCCACCGGAATGATATTAACTCCTGAACCGCCATCAATAAGAACTTTGGAGATGGTGGTTTCACGGCATTTGAGCGTGATGAAAAGCGCACTGTTATGATCCTGCCCCTGCTCCGGTAAATCATCCTCTGAAAAGGTAATCACGTTGCTTGCCAACATGCTACTCATGTATGCATCCAGTGCAACGACTTCAACCTGCTCGGGCACATGCACCTCGGCTAGAAATTTCTCCAACATCTCCCTGTGCTTGTCGGAGGAGTGGATAAGGTCGAACAAAGAGATTTGAGCTGGCTGTTTTCTGAGCTGCTCAACTATGTCATAGTCACTTCCCTTTACTGTATAAATCACCTTGCGGATTTGTTCGTTCGATGGCGCTTTGGGCTTCGAAGATTCAGCCGGGGATGAGGCTTCAAGGGCTGGCACTACTCTCCCAGAGCGGGTGATTAACTCAACTTCTGGGCTGAGGGGCGTGCAGGTGGGTCTCATCACGACCGGAATCCTTGGTTCCGTCACAGGCGACGATTCTGTCTGACACGCTTCAGATTGTGCTGATCCCAACGAAACGTAAACATACGGCGTCCTTGGCTGCCGATGGGGAACCAGTGTAAATCCATTCGGCAAGATAGTGGGCCGAACACTTCTGCTGGATTGAGGCGCACGACCTCTTCCCCTACCTCGGCTGCGACCTTGACCTCGACCACGACCGGTGCTTATAACATTGACGCTCCTTGGTTGTGCGTAGTCGTATTCATACATGTTCACTTCCTCTTCATGTTCGGCCAAAACTGAGAAGAAGTTTGCCCCAATATAATTTACATGCTCCGGGAGAGGATTGTTCTTAACATTTGGGGCAGTTGCAGGCACGGAGAATGTAATTGCTCCTTCGTCTAACAGATTCTGAATCTTGAACTTCAAGGCAATGCAATCCTTGGTGTCATGCCCCATTGCTCCCGAGTGGTACTGACAAACCGCCTTGGGGTTGTACCCAAACGATGAGGGATTGTTGGCTTTGGCTTCAACGGGCTTGATAAAACCCATGTCCCTCAATCGAACAAACATTACATCCAGGGGATCAGGCGTTGGAGTCAAGTCCTCTAGCCTTCGTCGTGGACGCTCCACTTGTGCAGGCCTTGGCTGCTGTTGTCCTGCCATATTAACGGGGGGTCTGAAACGAGTTGCTGCCGGTGCTGGAGGCCTAAGCGCGGCTGCAACATACGTCCTTGGCACGTACGAAGCCGGGGGTGGAGTTGCCCTCATCGATTGCCTGTTCTGCTCAGCAGTTGCGATAAGCTCCTTGGGCCTGGGCTTCACTGCCGGTTTTGCTGAAGGGGAAGGGATTAGCCCTTCTCGATTTACTCCGTCAAGTTTGTCTGCGTTGATGACTGCCTGAGCGAAGGTTGAAAATGTCTGCCCGATCATGTAGGGCATGTATTCACATGGGAGCAACTGGAGGAATTCATCGATAAGCTCTCTCTCCGTAAGCGCCGGTTTGATCTGAGACGCAATGTGCCTGAACTGGTACGCAAACTGCTTAACGTCCTCGGCGCGATATCTCCTCAATTTCCGTAGATCCGAGATTGTAGGCGCCATCTCCTATAAGAGGGAAGTACCAAAACTCTACTTCACCTTTCTTACAAATGAAGTTACACGAGCAAACTTCATTCTTACTCTAACAGGAACAAGTCGCATAAATTCCCTTGTTTCTCGTCATCTGCTTGATAGGTACATGAGCTTCCTTACACAACAGACATCAAGCAAGAGCAATTATCTCGTCAATCCTTTGATTCCTACGGACAAAGATTCAATGACGAAACACATAGAAAAGGGAAGTATCAAAACTCTACTTCGCCTTTCGTATAAATGAAGTTGCATGAACAAACTTCATTCCTACTTTAAAAGAAAACAAGTTACATGAGCTCACTTGTTGTCTGTCCTTTGCTTAGGGTAGGTACATGAGCATCCTACATTTTGGACAAAGGCGCGAGCGGTTGGGTGGAAAATTTAGAACCAAAGCTTCGAAATTGCCTTTGTCGTCACCCAAAGATGACCATACCAAAAGGGAGTATCATCTGCACTGCTCTCTAACAAAATTTCTCATATTTGCCCAGGTGGAGTCGTATCTCCGTTTCCCCAGCTGGAGTCCTACCTTCATTCAAGCTTATTACATGCATCGCATTCCTCGATTATCATTGAGACGGATATATCCATTTCATCTCCCCAGCGGAATTTTACTTCATTAATTGCCCAAGTAAGAGTCGAAGTACATGAACTAACTTCGTCTCTGTCCGTTGTCAACTGTGTAGGTACATGGACATTCACAGTACGGTACAAACTCCGAGGCAACGGCGTGGGTGGTCGGGTGGAAGCCGTTTGATCCTAATCTCAAAGAACATGACTGGGGCATGAAAGTGCAAACACTCTACCCTCGAAAGTGCACAAGAGCACTACAGAGGTTTGAGTATCTAAACCCATTCATTTCTTAAACATTCGTGTGCTCATTTGCATATAATTTAAAATTATCTTTAATAAAATGTTTCTGAGCGAGAATAGAGAAGGCAAGCCTATTCCCAAACACTTACCCAGAGTGATGAGCGCAAACACTGTGAGGATTCATACTCAAGCATTCAGACGGATAACGAATCCTTTGACAAAAGATGCTCTAAACCAGGATGAGATCGAGCATTTTTTCTCTATCCTAAACACAAAACATCAACCATTGCTAGCCCCTTTCGAGCCAAAGTTGAAGTTTTCGTACACACTACACCTAACAAGTCTAAGGACCTCCTCACATTGAGGTTAAAAAAGGAGATCTTGTAGCTAGAACCCGGAAGCAACGGATCGTAGAGGCTACGCTTCCTTAAAATTCAAGCAAAGAGGCATCATCGACAGTTAAGCCCACCAGTTGAGTTGTTCCAAGGGGACGAACTCCTCAAAGAACTTCTCAAAAGACACAGATACCAAAGAAAAATATTAGAAAACAAAACGGGGCAAATCCCCATAATTCAGAAAATGGAAGAATTAGCGCAAAGACCAAAGGTCTTCAAAAGAAAATGCAAATTGAAAATAAAAAAAAAAGAGCAAAATAAAGCATCAGGGCCGACATTGGTGGTCGCAAAAGCAAAGATGCTACCCTTCTAAAACAAAACTTTCCCCAAAGTGGATTGTCTACGTTTTCCAGTATACCAGTTATTCATCCTCTAACAAAACACATCAGCTGGTGAGCTGTCTGAAAGATGGAGAATTTGCTGGAATGGTGAAACCTCTACGATCCAGTAGCTTTCGAGGAGGTCCTTAAACCTTTTCTTTCAAATGATGAATTTAAACCTTCAATATAATGGCCTTAAGCCAAAACCGTATTACAACCCAGGCAAAGACTCCTTTGACCGATACATGAGCATCCAAGTCAAGGGACTTCTAGAATCCAACGGAGATGGCTTTCAGAAATGCGAGTAGGATACGAGAGAGGTCAGAAGCCCTTCTTTAATCTCGCTCTGAAGCAATTTTAACAAATCTCATAAAATAACGCAATAAATAAAACAAGACATACATGGATATCATGCATGCTTGATTACTCTTTACTTCATAAAGTCATTGTCATGGCTAATGATTTTTCTTGATGAGCTCTCAGGATACATTTTGGTCAAAGACAACTTTGAAACCTAATTTAAGGCATTTATTATATCCTTGTGAGAAAACTTTCTCAAATTCTCTCACAAGGAGGGGCAAACTGTAATGCCTTAAATTAATGGGCCGACCCAATTTTGCATCCAAAGCCCAGTTCTTGTTAAAAGCCCAAAGCCCACCTTTCCGAAAAAGACCAAAGCCCGGCTCTAACAATGCAAGCCCAACAAAGCCCAAGCCCAGCCATATTTTTATTTATTTTATTTTTATTCTTGACATTATCTCTTCTCAACGGTCTAACGGAGACCGAAAATGCCATGTGAGGGGAGGCAAACTAATTTGCCACTTGGCACTATATCACTGGCTGGAGGATGACCCGCAGGGAAGATTCCCCCCTCAACGCAGACCGAGGCTGAAAAACTGTTTTGGGGGGGGGGGAAAGGATAATAACAAAAAAATTAAAAAAAAGAAAAAAAGGGGATCGATTTTTCTCTTTGAGGGGGGCTCCTCCACCTTCTTCGGGAGGGAATCCTCCATTTTCCCACTTGGCGGTCTTCTTCACCACCACCACTATCCTCCTACGGTGTTCGAACAAAGGTAAACAAAAACAAGAGGAAACCCCCCTCTCGACCAACTCAAGCCCAACTGTCGTCGGCCACAAC
Source organism: Melastoma candidum (assembly GCA_023653495.1). Taxonomy (NCBI): domain Eukaryota; kingdom Viridiplantae; phylum Streptophyta; class Magnoliopsida; order Myrtales; family Melastomataceae; genus Melastoma; species Melastoma candidum. The sequence goes on from CM042887.1 coordinate 2,306,494, forward strand.
TGGAGATAGCGTCTACACCAACAAACTGAGGTAACTTCGGCAAGACCAAACCTCTTCGGTGGTGACGGTGGATTCCCATGCCCTTGGCTGCGACAATCCGAGAAGCTCGAACCATGACAGACGGAAATGGTGGCACCTCCTCACCAGAACAATAGAAACACCTTTCCAAATGGCTCGGCTGGCTACGCTCCTTAGTGTTGACGACGAAGAACAGCGTCCAAGTTTCCATGACCCCCACATGTACGTCAGGGAGCTTCTTTTGACTTTGTTGGTTTACTTTATTTGTGCAGGAGACAATCTCCTATCCCAATCCCAGTAGGCTCCATCGGTGTGACAAGAAGCTTAAGACACTTCTAGCTTCAACAATCTCTCTTCGCTCCAAAAGCAGCAAAGAGTTTCCAGCACCATCGCGAGTACCCATTGGAGAAATCCCTCCCGACGCGCACACGAGTCTCCCATCGCGAGCGTGCGTGCTCGGGAGGTGTGGGGGTGGGCTGTTTCCCATCGCGAGCGTCTTTCCCCCCATGAACATCTCCGAAATCCATGTTAAGAAAGCTGCATTCTCGGTGAGTCTCCTTCACCATCTGTTTTCTCTGCGTTTTACAGCTCCTTAGACAAATCTAACCTCATTTATTGTTCTTGTTTGCATGAACACACGCTGCGACATCTTCGACATCGTAACCGGAGCTAGCGAGCTCAAAACTATGCGAAATCAGGTCTACTCCCTTCCTACTTCCTCTGTGACTTCGTCAATAGCTTCTGGGACTTGTTTGTGCTATAAACTGCTCGAACTATCTGCGATTGTTGGGATATACGCATGTTGAAATTGGAATGTTGTTCGCTGCCGCATGTTCCTGACGTTTTCCAGCATAACTCCTTGTCCTGTGCATGGATTGATCTGTTTTTTTTCACTCCTTGGCTTCCTTTCTCGATGGAGAACAACTTCTCTGTTGAAATTTTTTTCAAACAGACTCGTTTTACCAATGTTTTTCCTCTTCGTGTGCTGGAGAATGTAGCTGCCCTGTTCTGCGCATCCGTAGAATGTGCAGCTGCACTCCATCAGGCTTAGTTTCGACTGTACAGCTCGGATTTGCTTAAAGCTACTTGGATTCATTTCCTTTTTGGCTATTCTACAACTTTCGTGCTTTAAGCTTCTCCATTTTCTTTTCTCATCATTCTGCTGGTCAAGGATTGTTTATGCAAGAGACTGAATTACATTCTTTGCTTTGTAGAATAAGATCCCACCGTTGGATTCGTTTGAAATTTTACATGCTGATTTCTCATCAAGATACAGATCTATAGGTTTTGATTTTACTTAGATCGGACGATCTTAAGTGAAGTTATGCTCTTATTTCCGAACCTGCGTATGCTGCATTCTCATCTATGCTACAGCTGACTTTGCGTGTGCATTATTCACAATTCCACCGTTGGATTTTGCTGATATTTGACAAACATCCTTGTTATTAACCTGTTTACTTAATGTGCGGTTGGATCTTAAATATTTTGATTTAGTTGAAACTTGTGCTCGTCTCTTTGATTTCGAATTGTTGTTTTGGACTTTGAAAATGAAAGTCAACTAACCACTCTTATATTTTCTTCGCATGTACACTGAGCATGCAATTTCGGAAGATCAACTCCAGCCTTTCGAAGATCGACTCGAAGGCGCGTGTATCAAACCGCGCGGTTCTACCCCGGTCTAAAAACCGTGGGCTCGAAGACAAAGCGGCCCCAACCGTCATTTCAGGTATAAAGGGGAAGTGCGGGCTTCCCCGAATTTTACTTTCAATCCACTTGTAATGGGTTGCGGGCCCAAGTGCATAGGCCCGCAATCAATTCCCCTTTCCCGCCCTTTTGATCTAAATACTTGCTTGTGATTGCGCGCGTGATTTAGGCTTTAGGATTTCGTCGCATGTTGATTTTTAACCAAACAAACCTAAATTCGGGTCCAACGCCCGTTAAAACGTCGATAAAAGTCCGGCTCACTCCCGGATCGAGCCCAACACCCGTCAACCAAAAGTTAAACTTTTTTTTGGACAAATCGCCACCCTTTTCGCATGTGGTAGGATATTAAGGTTAGTAAATAGGAATCCCCGAACCCGAACTCTGATTTTCCGACTTAAATCATACTTTTTAAATCTAAGTCGGTGGCGACTCCGAACAAAGTTTTCCAAAGCTAAACTAAACTACACTACCCCTTTTTTGGAGCCATTTAGGATGAGGTGACGGCAGACTCGAGCCGCTCCTTGGGCCCTCCCCTAAATTCGCGATGCGAGGCCTCAACGCAGCCTTTCGCTCGCCGCCTCTAGGGAACTGGAGACGGTTGGCGAAACGCCCCGCAGACCCGTTCGCGAATCAAGGGAATGCCCAACCCTGGGCCCCTTTCCGCAGCGTCCGGCGTTCGAGCCGTAACGCCGACCGGACTGGGCGTCGGGGGAGCGGGCCCGGATCCTCGGGCTTGCCAGAACCGCCGCCGCGCGCCGCTAGGCCGGAAGGGCGCGCGCACAGTAGGTGCTACATTTTAAAAATAAGAAACCCGAATATAATTTTTTTAAGTATATTTTGATACATATAACTTAGTCTACCAATCAAGAATCTCAGAGTTTTGTATGGAAGTATGAATAGTTTAAAAAGAAATTTAAAATACGATTCGTGTTTCGTAAAATACGGTCTTACTGTTAAACACGCCCCTTAAAATACAATGAATGCGGGTTTTGAAAATGCGTCCTCCAGATAGGTAGGTAGGGGCGGGTTTTATGTGGCTTCCATGCATCCACATGAATGTGCGTTTTGAAAACCCACCTTCATGTAGAGACGAATTTTCAAAACTCGTCTTCCGGGGACGAGTTTTCCACCCTTCCAATACTTGGTTAAATCTTCGCCAAAGGGAAGGCGTCTGGCGTCCGACGGGGGCGGGTTTCTTTATTGATAAACGTCTGGGGCTATTTCCTACTAAGCACAATGAAGATTATATAAGAAAATCTTCAATTGCATCAAACTTCAAAGCCCACTAGAATTTAACTTTCCTTGTCACTCCCAGCCACTTTGAAATCAGTAAACACGTTCGGGTTAAATAGTACATCACAACTTCCAGGTTCTCGTGCAACACTATGCTTCGTAGATTGCTCGTCTTCAGATTTCTCCTATGTACCAGCAGTATACAACAAACAGTTAAGTTATGAACACATATACAAAAAAAAAAAACTGTAGGCACCATCTCAAGTTTCATAGCAATAAGCCATTCCAGAACACAAAGTGACTGGCTTTCATTTGGGGAATAAGAGCAGTGTTAATGATTCATCTCTGCAAACTCAAGAACCAAAAGCTTGATTGCCACTTTGGAAACTACAGAACATGACAAAAATCTTCAATTTCTTTTGGTCCAGCGTCCTCTTTTTAAAGCAAATGAACACACTTCTGCCATCATGCTGAACTCCTAGTCCTAGCTTTTAGGAATGAAAGTTGTTTGCCAAAGAACGCATGGAATAGATTAAAAGTACAAGTGGATTAGCTGATGGCACTACACCAACAGATACCACATTATCATCAGGACCTCAATCCTTAAATCTATAAACACATGGACTTAATTTTCACCTAGACAGAAATGAGTGAGGAACTAAATGTCTAACATTTAGAGCCGGAAATTCACACCCTATTAGGTCAAGCATCCAATGTGTTGACCCCTCTAGGCTAGAAGTTCACTCTCTCCCAGAAGTTAATGCTGATGAAGAATTTCCTGCAAGTTAATACCAATGGCTACATTCTGGTCCCAGCATAAAGGATGGATGCACGAAGAAGACGGACGAAAGGTTCCAACACAACTGTCTTAAAGTTCTTTAACTTCCCGTGGACATTTTTAAGACAATATTAAAATTGATAAAGAGAAACCAATACGATGATGCTCAAACCTTCTTCCCATTTGATGAGGTCCACTACTCAACAAAAGGGCCAGAATACAAAGAAAACCCCTCCATAAATGACTTATAATAACTTTGACAGACTGTTTATTTGTTTAATAGAAATTATGCATACGACAAGAGAGCTCCTCCTCCTTTGACAAAAGCTTAAAGTATTGATTAAAAAGGGAAAGGAATTAAGATATGTTAAATCCAATTTTATTGAGGTGACAATACATTCACAATATATAAGTAAAACTAAACAACTTCATTGCACCTGGCAAAAGGATGTAACCAGTTCTAGCCTCAAAACACAAAATCACAAACCAGGTCCAGTGTAGTTGACATCTCGAAGTGTTACTCTCATTAAGTCAAGAAGATAATGCCTGAGCCCATGAAAGATAAAAATGAGTCGGCAGTTTTCTATTTTAATTTCCGGCCTAGACAGACACTACCATAATGGGGACAAAAAAAAGGATATTTATCCTATAGAAGAGGAAACTAAAGCACAACACCTAAAAAAGGGCCGCACAATTTTGACTATGATGATAATCACAATCACATGTCACGGAACAATGAAAAAAAAAAAGAAATTACTCAGGAGGAAATAGATGTAAAGACCCAGAAGAAAATTTAAGACATGATATGAGTAATTATAAGAGTATTTAGTTGTTAATCATTATAAATGAGGGTCTTCTTGTGACTGTTGACGTCGTTAGTGAAATCTTATCGATGCTTTGGGTTCGGTTACGTGTGACTATGTCAGGACGCACAATCAACAGAAACGACGCGGGTCAAAACCGCTATGAACCGATTTCTGTGTAATTTAATCTCCAGGTAAATAGGCATGGCGGGGTTTTCCCAGAAACTCAAAATGAACTTCATACCTGCTTTCAACAGTTTTGTGAGGAAGAGGACGCCCCGACTCAAACGTAATCGGACTCATGTAACGATTTCGGTTTGCTTATTATGTTAGGATCACGAGCTGTGAATTAATAAATGGACCTAGTGAGAAGACCTGGACCTAAGTGTAACATTTTTCAAACTAGAGGATGTAAACAACAAAGATATGATTGTTAATTTTTTTTATTATGCATATATATATATATATATATATATATATAGGTACTGATAAGGTTCGGTCCCTCACCATTCATTTAGGGATAAGGTTGCTTGTGTTTTGGGGGACGCAAGGCGAAGTGTAGCTGAGCGAGCATAGGGTTGCGATGTTTAGAGATTCAGGGACGACGGCGAGTCATGAGGGTGCAATGCTTGAGGTACGCTCTCATTCCCCCTTTTCCCCTATAATATGTTATTTCATTTTAAAATTTCAATGGTCAGATCAAGTGAGTTGGAAGCTAAAATTGGACGATAGTTGCTGATGCTATGACAAATACGCAAAATTGATGAAGGCCGGATGATAGCTCTATTAAGAGGCTACTGTTACGGGTAGAGTGGTTTATAAGGCGAAGTAATGAGAGGTTGGAACTCTACTATTATAAAATACAGGTCAGACTATATTAAGGACTTGCTTGACTTTCGCTAAAAAAAATCAAGATTGGCCAAAATCAATATGAAAGCAAAAGTTGGTTACAAAATTATATGATAAACTAAAATAATGACAAAACAAAAAGTTGGCTCAAAGCTAATGCCACGTATATTTTGCCTTTCTAGTTTACTTGATAATTTATACGGAAATACGGTAATTTTTTTAAAAATTTGTAAAATACGGTTAGTATTTCATAAAATACAGATTTACCGTTAAAGGGGCGTGTTTTCAAAACGCACCCCCTAAATTACAAAGAGGGCGGGTTTCGAAACCCGCCCTCGAGGAAAATAGCAAGGGCCGTGTCTTCAAAACCAGATCCTGTGAGGCAGGTGTCATTTACATGAAGGCGAGTTTTAAACCCGCCTTCACGTTGAGACGGTTGGCGAATTTTGAAAACCTGCTCCTCTAACACTTGTAATTTTTCAACGTCAGCACTTAGACGGATTCAGTGTCTGACTCGGGTGCATTTTTAAAACTTGCCCCCCCCTTTATAAGAGGAATAAGGAGCGGGTTTTGAAAACTCATCCCCTTAACTAAATGAACAAGGGGAATGTTTTCAAAACTCGTACTGAGCTACCCGCCCCTCATGTTATTTTAGGATGGCGGGCTGTTATTTTAGGGTGGTGGCGGGTTTTGAAAACCCGCCCTCGATCAATCATTGGACCCCCTTTCCCCACTTTGGCCAAATTTTTCATGAAGTATTGGTAGGGCGAGTTCTCAAAACTCGCTCCTTGAAAGACGTGTTTTGAAAACCCGTCTCTACATGAAGGTGGGTTTCCAAAGCACGTCTTCATGCGAATACATACAAGCGCCACAGATGCAGATTTTGAAAATCTGCCCCTCGCTGTTTTCCTTGAGGGCGGTAAATCCGTATTTTATGAAATACGAACCGTATTTCATATTTAAAAAAAAACTAATCGTATTTCCGTATAAAACTTCACGAACAACCTTTTTTTCAATTTAAATCCAATTAGTCTTGTGTTGGATTAATTTACTAGAAAATCACTGGACCTGTTGTTGTTTATCACATTGGTTGTTTTCTCCGTAATTACAGCATGTGCACGTAATAGGTTAGAATTTATAAAATTCTTCAGTGACAAATATAGATGTCAAATGACACGGTTCTCAAATATATCTCTCTGAATGCAGTGTCGTGATTGGGAATTACATTTTCGTTATAAATTAAAGGTCGGAATTATCGACCGATGACACAGAACCGAACGATGTTCGGCTATTTCAGGAGTAGCACTTGAAGAGGGAACCGTGAGAACATATCTTCTTTAATGGCCAAGTGTAACGATATTTGGCTATTTTAGAGGACGTAGAGCACGCAGAAACAGCGGCAACTGTCGGAACCAAGCACGCTTAGGAAACAAAGTCCTCGCTTTATTCTAGTAAGATTGAAATCAAGGGCAGTGGCATTACGCAAGGAGCAGAGGCGGATCATGCGAAGGAAGCCAACTTCGGCTTAGGAGGATCGACCGCGCATCTGTCAAGGAGCTTCTCAATGGACGTGTATTGGTGCTCAGGATACAAGCTGGATGCCTCTAAATCATCTTCCGTGAGTTGATAGTTCGTCTGCTCCCCCTTTATGAAGATGTTGTGGAGGATAGCCGCTGGGACGTTGTCCGGGAACGGTTTAGCTATACCGTGTTAAGTGGAGTGATTAGTGAGGGAAGCATGACATCAAGAAGAAGATGGAAGCAGGCTAATTCTCGACGGGCTACTCACTCTCGGTGAGCCGTATGATGTCATCCTCCAAGACATGGATCCGGTCGAGGGTCTTTCCCGTCTTCGCCTCCCACTTTTCAATCAGCTCCAGTTGGGAAACAATGTTATTTTCCGGCTTGTATATAATGACCCGGTTGATGACCCTTGGATCGGTCGACGCCTTCACCGTGTAGAAGGCAACGTCTTCCTCGTAGTTGAACACGGCTGATAACGAGAGGGAGATACACGGCCAAGACGTCAGCGACCTCCACTAGAGTAGATTATGTTAAGGGATCTAACGGCAGCGGTCATCTGAACCCGATAAAGAACAAGTTGTTTTCACCTTTTGCAGTCCCGGGCCCATAAACAATGACTTCCTTGCGACTGTCGTTGGGGTGAAGGATGTAGTCGACGAAATAAATGGCGAAGGAGTTGGCCGCTACGTAGGTGTGGGGGATCCCGGCCGCTTCGATGGCCCTTCTAATCTTTCTCTTGTTATCCAGCAAAGCCTCAAAAGGCGGGAGAGTGCCTCTCACCCTGTCCACGTCGTTGCCGAATTCTGACGGCACGAACCTCTGCATGCATCGAACATGCACGACACGGCAATCTATGAGTTGGCTTTGCCTGTAATCTAACACCACATTCGGGAAGATCATGCTCAATCATCTTCAACGCCCATGCTGGGGGGGTACCTGAACGTTGGGTGCTTCTTGCATGGCCTTGATGATTTTGAGCTGCTGCAGATGTTGAGGAACCGGGAGTGCCGAGATCACGACATCAACGCTCTGGAGCACCGAGACCAACTTCTCATGATCGTCCAGTTCACCCTACGCACACGAAAAAAGATGTCAAATCAAATTCATGCGCAGTGTGGCGCGAATAATGGACGGAACAAGAAGCGGGTCGAGCAAAAAGCATCTCACTTGGATCACGGAAACGCCCATGGATTCGAACTCCTGGATAAGCACCCTCTTAGAAGAGGTGGGGGAGTCGCCAAGGGAGAGAGGACGGACGTAGGCGGAGGTGGGGTGGCCCAAGGAGACGCTGGCCCTGATGATATACTGACCGAGGTACCCCGTGGCTCCAAATATCAGTATTCGGCTGCTGCTGCCGCCGCCAGCACTGACCTTCTTCATCTCTCCTCCGGCAACCGTCATGGTGTCCCCGTTTCAGGATCCTGCGTTACTAAAAAGGAGGAGGTGCACGGGACTCGAAAGTATACTTCACCATCGCCAACATCATTTATTTTTATATACACAGAAGGGGGCGGGGGGGTGGAAAAGGCCAAAATGCCACTCCGTGGATACCATGTGTCACATGTGCGTGACACCATGCATGATGCATCAGAGATATAAATATATTCGGGATCCGAATTTTATTTTCCATATTTCTAGTCAATATTGGGCTCCGATGACTTTTTGTATTTTCGAAATTATTTGAGTAATGTAAAAAAATCAATCCTTGTACATCAAAATTGATCTTGGCTGAGTCTTAATAAGAAAATATTCAAACTTAAAGATTCTAGTCCGTAAATTTAAGACTCTAAGCTCTGGCTTACGTGCTAAAATTTAAGATGGATTAAAATTAAAATAAAAATAAAAATAAAAATAAATAATAAAATTATATATTAAAACAAAACGAAAATTTGACTCGAAATTAATGTCGTAAATTCATATTTTGCACAAAAAAATTAGTAAAAGGCACCCGATTCCACATGCATTGAATAATTTATTTATTTTTTATGGGTAATACATTTAATGTATTTGTACCGTTTGGGGTTAGACTTCTTTTCGTATGATGTACATGTTTTCAACCCGTCCATTTTACTTGGGACTGTGTCTACCTGGGTCTGTGTCACCTACTACTCCCCCCCATGCCCTGAGATTCACGGAATTCCCCCCACCCCGCCATCTTCATCCTAAGTCTCCCCTTTCAAAAGTAAGTGTCTTTATATTTCTCAGAGATATAGAATAATTTGAGGATGTCACGTCATCGGATTTACTATTATGTCACCCACCCCCAAATTTGTAATTATTTGAAGGAGAATTCTTTGACTCTCTCCCATTGAGAGGATAACTATAAAAATCACCGTGTAATTCTCCCAACGAGGATCGTACCTTTTTAAAAAAAGTCTTGTCCAATAGCATCGAGTTTATCCGTATCAGTAATTCACTATTTTAACTTTCTTATAATTAAAGGTAAAATATATATTTATTATCTTAATTTTAAATTAACTTTTTATTTTTTCATTAATTTAGTTATTATATTTTGGACAATCTTGAATTTCTTATAACGAATGCCAAACAAGGTATTAATACAGTCTGACCCGTGTCTATAATAGTAGAGTTCTAATATCTCATTTCTTCGCCTTACAATCCACAGTAGCAGTCCCCAATATAATCATCATTTGACCTTCATCGATTTTACGTACTTTTTTACATCTAAAACTATTGTCAAGCTTCGGCTTCCAACTCATTTATATCAAAATAAAAAACATATTAGTCGATAATATTTTTCATTTTTTTTATTTTTTTTCTTCATTTTTAGTTGATAAATGAGCATTGTTTGTTAAGTCGTGTTTGTGCTTTCACACAGTAAAATTCAAAATGGCCCAAAATAAAAAAAAAAATAATATTTGGTGACAAAATTATATAACAAATTAAATTAATGATAAAACAAAAACTTTTCTCAAAGTTGTTAAAATAAATTGATATTTATCCTAATTAAAAAAATTAACCGAAAAAATTTAAGTGCCTTTTTTTTTATAAAGATGGAAGCTGCTAATTCAATTAGAGACTTCTTTTCAAAACAAAGGAAAAAATAACATTGAAAGGAAAAAAATTGTAACTTTTAAAGAACAAAGTCATGGTTGAATTAGTTATTTCCTCCTTATCATAACTGAATAATAATTTTATTTGATATGATTCAATCATAATAAAAAAATTGATATGATTTTATGTGAAGAACTTAAATTGCTAGTTGAAGTAACGACTTTCTTAGTGAACCGAAGCCGCCGATTCTAATATCGACTTTAGAATATTATTAATTTTAGAATACCGATAAGTTATACCGTATTTTGTAATTTTTTTTTTGAGTACCCGATGTTATATTTCCTGACGTATTATAGGAATGCCATTTCAATGGTAGTCTTTGGAAGTATTCAATTGACATATATAATTCTCAACTAACCACTCTTTGTTCTTGTAAGCACACCTCTCGATAATAGTTAAGAATGGGGGCGAGCATGCACTGGTGTTTGGGATTTGTGGAGGCGACCTTGTGTTCCTTCGTTATGTCATAAATGTTCCATTCTTATCCCCCGAAAACCAACAACTGAGTCCCCCCCACCATCGAACCCGTATTCGCGATCCCCTCCCTCTATCGTTTCGGTCTTCCCGGTGGCCGGGATAAGCATGTCGTCCTCTTTGCATTTGTTTTCAAACGGGTTCGAATAAAATGAAACGGGCGGAGGCGAAGACCTTGACTCCGCGGCCCGAATGGACTTCAATGGGCTCGTGAATTGGAAGGCAAGCCCGATCTAACCCGAACAATGAAATGGGCCGACCGTTCATAAAAATTTGAACCCAAGCTGGCAGATTCGGAGTTTGGGCCTGTCAGAAATACTTAAGCCGGGCCGGATTCGACCCGAACCCAATCAGACCTGGCCCTATCCGGGCCGACATCTTTAGAAAGCCGAATCATCAACAAACATTACCCGCTTGGTGAATCAATCCAACAGCAGCGATCCAATGCTGCGCGGTGCAGCGTCTCTATCTTGTTCCTCCTCCCTTAGCTGCATTATCCCGGGGCGCCGGCACAATGCAGCATCACCAAGTACAAATCACAAGAAAACGACCAGACAATCGAAAGCGGAGAGATCGGAAATGAAGGATCGCAGAAACCAGCCAAATCACCAAGGGGGGCGTGCCGATCGAGGGAGGGAAGAAGAGGAAAAACTGCGGCTGGTTTTGAGTCTTGGCCCTCCTCGCAAAACTCCCCTCCGAACAGTTCGTTTTGACTTGATTACCCCCAACACCCCAAAAGCAAACGCCTTCATTTCTATGTTTCTCCTCTCTCACTCTCTCTCTCTTTTAATTGAAAGTAGAAAAAACAAGAGGGGATGAGAACATCAATTTTTAATGTTAACAATAGGAGTAGTATGCTTCCGAGTAAAATTGACAACAAGTAACATAAGGTTATTATTGAGATATATTCTTGAATAGATGAGTATATTTTATATTCTAAATTTTTTAAAACAAGATATGTTTTTATATCGTTGAAGAAAACTTTGAATAAGAAATATTTCAAGATTCGTGAGATTTTTTTTTTTTAAATATGACGATAAATTAACAACTATAATGGCTTAGGATGGGTCCGAAGAAGAATCCGTACCGAACTAGGTTATCCAGTGAAGTAGGTGCTGAACCTTCCATAGTAAATATTCTTCTTTTTATTTTTATCCACATTCAAACTTTCTAAATCCTAATATTATAATTTTTCTAAGTATATTTTGATACATAAAACTTATTCTACCAATCAAGAATGACTTCTCATCTTCGAGTTTTATACGAAAATGCGGATAGTTTTATAAAAAACGATTCGTGTTTAGTAAAATACGGTCTTACTGTTAAATACGCTCCTTAAAAAACAATTAAGGTGGGTTTTGAAAATCCGTCCTCCAGATAGATAGGTTGGAGCGGGTTTTATGTGGCTTGCATGAAAGTACGTTTTGAAAACCCACCTTTATGTAGAGACGGATTTTCAAAACCCATTTTTCGGGAATGAGTTTTCCACCCCCTCAAATACTAGGTGAAATTTTCTTTAGTGATGCACGTTCGGAGGCTATTTCCTAGTAAGAACATTGAAGATTATATAAGAAAATCTTCAATTGCATCAAACTTCAAAGCCCACCAGAATTTAACTTGCCTCGTCACTCCCAGCCAATTTGAAATCAGTAAACACGTTCGGGTTAAATAGTACATCACAACTTCATGGCTCTCGTGCAACACTATGCTTCGTAGATTGCACGTCTTCAGATTTCTCCTATGTACCAGCAGTATACAACAAACAGTTAAGTTATGAAGACATCTATACAAAAAAAATATAGGCACCATCTCAAGTTTCGTAGCAATAAGCCACTCCAGAACACAAAGTGACTGGCTTTCATTTGGGGAGTAAGAGCAGTGTTAATGATTCGTCTCTGCAAACTCAAGAACCAAAAGCTTGACTGCCACTTTGGAAACAACAGAACATGACAAAAATCTTCAATTCCTCTTTTTTAAAGCAAAGGAACACACTTCTGCCATCATGCTGAACTCCTAGTCCTAGCTTTTAGGAATGAAAGTTGTTTGCGAAAGAACGCATGTTTGCCAAAGAACGCAAGTGGATTAGCTGATGGCACTACACCAACAGATACCACATTATTAGAAGGACCTCAATCCTTAAATCTATAAACATATGGACTTAATTTTCACCTAGATAGAAATGAGTGAGGAACTAAATGTCTAACATATCGCTGTAAACATTTAGAGCCGGAAATTCACTCCCTATTTAGTCAAGCATCCAAAGTGTCGACCCCTCTAGGCTAGAAGTTCACTCTCTCCCAGAAGTTAATGCTGATGAAGAATTTCATGCAAGTTAATACCAACGGCTACATTCTGGTCCCAGCATAAAGGATGGATGTACGAAGAAGATGGAGGAAGGGTTCCAACATAACTTTCTTAAGTTCTTTAACTTCCCGTGGACATTTTAAGACAATTTTAAGATTGATAAAGAGAAACCAATACGATGATGCTCAAACCTTCTTCCCATTTGATGAGGTCCACTACTCAAAAATGGCCAGAATATAAAGAAAACCCCTCCATAAATTACTTATAACAACATTGACAGACTGTTTATTTGTTTAATAGAAATTATGCATACAACAAGAGAGCTCCTCCTCCTTTGATAAAAGCATAAAGAAGTGATAGAAATTCGGAATCTTTGCAGCGTATACAGAAGTTAAAGAAGTAACTTAGAAGAAACAACAGTGAGAATAAGGTAAAAAAGTTTGGAGCCCAAAGAGACAAGTACCTACGAATTTTGGAGATCTCCCATGTTGGCTTCATTTGATGCAGCTCAACATTAGAATGTTTTTCCTTGATTAGAAAGGGAAAGGAATTAAGATAGGTTAAATCCAATTTTATTGAGGTAACTACATCATCGCACCTGGCAAAAGGATATAACCAAGTAGTGGCCTCAAAACACAAACCAGGTCCAGTGTAGTTGGTGTTACTCTCATTAAGTCAAGAAGATAATGCCCAAGCCCATGAAAGATAAAATGAGTCGGTAGTTTTCTAATTTAATTTCCGGCCTAGACAAGACACTAGCATAAAAAAAAGGACATTTATCCTATAGAAGAGGAAACTAAAGCGCAACACTTAGAAAAGGGCCACACAATTTTGACTATGATGATAATCACAATCACATGTCACAGAACAATGAAAAAAAAAAGAAATTACTCGGGAGGAAATAGATGTAAAGACCCACAAGAAAATTTAAGATATGATATGAGTAATTATAAGAGTATTTAGTTGTTAATCACGATAAATGAGGGTGTTCTTATGACTGTTGACGTCGTTACGAAACCTTATCGATGTTTTAGGTTCAGTTATGCGTAACTATGTCACGTGAGGAAGATGACACCCCGACTCAAATGTAATCGGGTTCAGGTAACGATATCGGTTTGCTTATTACGTTAGGATCACGATCTGTGAATTAATAAATGGACCTAGAGAGAAGGCCTGGACTTAAGTGTAATATTTCTCAAACTAGAGGACCAAGGGGGGTTTGCGTTTCTGCGAGTTAAACAACTCAAAGGGTACAAGATACAATGGACAAGATAAGAAGGAGTGGCAGCAGAATTACAAAGATTATAGGCAGGAGATAGCAGCCGCACTTGAACAATGTGGAAAAAGGACATGTATGATTATCTCTAGAGATGATAACAAAATACCTTCAAAATAAAATAAGCAACGGAAGATTTACAAGAGCTTTTTAAACAGAGGCATAATAAAGACACTTCTTAAGATACCAACGAAGGTAAGTCCTATACTGGCTGAAGTTTTTAAGTTTTTGCCAGCCTCGACGAACATGATCAGGATAGGGATCTAGAAACCAATTCTTGTCGGGGTTGGTTTCTACTTCATAATAGACAAGAGCATCTACCTGGTTGATCACGGACTTGGTTGTCTTATACTCTAAATAAACATCAAGTTGATAAATACGATACTGGATTCTCCTTAGAAAAGATTTTTTCCTCCATGAATAAAGCATACTTTCTCTTTGACGAAATTCTTCAATATAACGATAGCGTATTCACACACACACACACACACATATACATTATCCCTAAGTGAATGGTGATGGAACGACCCTTATTATAAGGGTCGTTCCCTCACCATTCAGTTAGGGATAAGGTTGCTTGTGTTTTGGGGGATGCGAGGCGAAGTGTAGTTGAGCGAGCATAGGGTTGCGGAGTTTAGAGATTCAGGGATGACGGCGAGTCATGAGGGCGCAATACTTGAGGTACACTCTCATTCCCCCTTTTCTCTTATAATATGTTATTTTATTTTAAAATTTCGTTGTTCAAATCAAGTGAGTTGGAAGCTAATATTGGATGATAGTTGCTGATTCTATAACAAATACGCAAAAATGATGAAGGCCGGATAATAGCTCTATTAAGAGGCTACTGTTACGGGTAAAGTGGTTTATGAGGCGAAGTAATGAGAGGTTGGAACTCTACTTTTATAAAATACACGTCAGACTATATTAAGGCATTGCTTGACTTTCACTAAAAAAAATCAAGATTGACCAAAATCAATATGAAAGCAAAAGTTGGTGACAAAATTATATAATAAACTAAAATAATGACAAAATAAAAAGTTTGCTCAAAGTTAATGCCAGGTATATTTTGCCTTTCTAGTTTACTTGATAATTTATACGAAAATACGGTTACTTTTTTAAAAAAATTGTAAAATACGGTTAGTATTTCATAAAATACGGATTTACCGTTAAAAGGGCGTTTCTTCAAAACGCACCCCCTAAATTACAAAGAGGGCGGATTTTCAAAACCCGCCCTCGAGGAAAATAGCGAGGGGCGTGTCTTCAAAACCAGCTCATATGAGGCCGGTGTCATCTACATGAATGCGAGTTTTAAAGCCGCCTTCACGTTGAGACAGTTGGCAAATTTTGAAAACTCGCTCCTCTAACACTTGTTATTTTTCGACGCCAACACTTAGACGGATTTGGTGTCTGACTGGGACGCGTTTTTAAAACTTTCCCCCTTTATAAGAGGAATAAGGGACGGGTTTTGCAAACTCGTCCCCTTAACTAAATGAACAGGCGACATGTTTTCAATACTCGTACTGAGCTACCCAGCCCTCATGTTATTTTAGGATGACGGGCTGTTATTTTAGGGTGGTGGCGGGTTTTCAAAACCTTCCCTCTGTCAAACATCGGACCCCCTTTCCCCTCTTTGGCGAAATTTTTCACAAAGTATTAGTAGGGCGAGTTCTCAAAACTCGCCCCTTGAAAGACGTGTTTGAAAAACCCGTCTCTACATGAAGGCGGGTTTCCAAAGTACGCTTTCATGAGGATACATGCAACCGCCAAAGATGCGGATTTTGAAAACCCACATCTCGTTGTTTTCCTCGAGGGCGGTTAATCTGTATTTTACGAAATATGAATCGTATTTTATATATAAAAATAATAATCGTATTTCCGTATAAAACTCCACGAACAGTAACATTTTTTCAATATAAATCCAATTAGTCTTGTGTTGGATTAATTTACTAGAAGATCCCTGGACCAATTGTTGTTTATTACATTTGTTGTTTTATCCGTAATTACAGCATGTGCACGTAATAGGTTAGAATTTATAAAATTCTTCAGTGACAAATATAGGTGTCAAATGACACGGTTCTCGAATATATCTCTCTGAATGCAGTGTCGTGATTAGGAATTATATTTTCCTTACAAATTAAAGGTCGGAATTATCGACCGATGACACAGAACCGAACGATGTTCGGCTAATTTAGGACTTGCACTTGAAGAGGGAACCGTGAGAACATATCTTCTTTAATGGCCAAGTGTAACGATATTCGGCTATTTTAGAGGACGTCGAGCACAAAGAAACAGCGGCACCTGTCGGAACTACGCTTAGGAAACAAAGTCCTCGCTTTATTCTAATAAGATTGAAATCAATGGCAGTGGCATTACGCAAGGACCAGAGGCGGATCATGCGAAGGAAGCCAACTTCGGCTTAGGAGGATCGACCGCGCATCTGTCGAGGAGCTTCTCAATGGACGTGTATTGGTGCTCAGGATACAAGCTGGATGCCTCTAGATCATGTTCCGTGAGTTGATAGTTCGTCTGCTCCCCCTTTATGAAGATGTTGTGGAGGATAGCCGCTGGGACGTTGTCAGGGAACGGTTTAGCTATACCGTGTTAAGTCGAGCGATTAGTGAGGGAAGCATGACATCAAGAAGAAGATGGAAGCAGGCTAATTCTCGACGGGCTACTCACTCTCGGTGAGCCGTATGATGTCATCCTCCAAGACATGGATCCGGTCGAGGGTCTTTCCCGTCTTCGCCTCCCACTTTTCAATCAGCTCCAGTTGGGAAACAATGTTATTTTCCGGCTTGTATATAATTACCCGGTTGATGACCCTTGGATCGGTCGATGCCTTCACCGTGTAGAAGGCAACGTCTTCCTCGTAGTTGAACACGGCTGATAACGAGAGGGAGATACACGGCCAAGACGTCAGCGACCTCCACTAGAGTAGATTATGTTAAGGGATCTAACGGCAGCAGTCATCTGAACCCAATAAAGAACAAGTTGTTTTCACCTTTTGCAGTCCCGGGCCCGTAAACAATGACTTCCTTGCGACTGTCGTTGGGGTGAAGGATGTAGTCGACGAAATAAATGGCGAAGGAGTTGGCCGCTACGTAGGTGTGGGGAATCCCGGCCGCTTCGATGGCCCTTCTAATCTTTCTCTTGTTATCCAGCAAAGCCTCAAAAGGCGGGAGAGTGCCTCTCACCCTGTCCACGTCGTTGCCGAATTCTGACGGCACGAACCTCTGCATGCATCGAACATGCACGACACGGCAATCTATGAGTTGGCTTTGCCTGTAATCTAACACCACATTCGGGAAGATCATGCTCAATCATCTTCAACGCCCATGCTGGGGGGGTACCTGAACGTTGGGTGCTTCTTGCATGGCCTTGATGATTTTGAGCTGCTGCAGATGTTGAGGAACCGGGAGTGCCGAGATCACGACATCAACGCTCTGGAGCACCGAGACCAACTTCTCATGATCGTCCAGTTCACCCTACGCACACGAAAAAAGATGTCAAATCAAATTCATGCGCAGTGTGGCGCGAATAATGGACGGAACAAGAAGCGGGTCGAGCAAAAAGCATCTCACTTGGATCACGGAAACGCCCATGGATTCGAACTCCTGGATAAGCACCCTCTTAGAAGAGGTGGGGGAGTCGCCAAGGGAGAGAGGACGGACGTAGGCGGAGGTGGGGTGGCCCAAGGAGACGCTGGCCCTGATGATATACTGACCGAGGTACCCCGTGGCTCCAAATATCAGTATTCGGCTGCTGCTGCCGCCGCCAGCACTGACCTTCTTCATCTCTCCTCCGGCAACCGTCATGGTGTCCCCGTTTCAGGATCCTGCGTTACTAAAAAGGAGGAGGTGCACGGGACTCGAAAGTATACTTCACCATCGCCAACATCATTTATTTTTATATACACAGAAGGGGGCGGGGGGGTGGAAAAGGCCAAAATGCCACTCCGTGGATACCATGTGTCACATGTGCGTGACACCATGCATGATGCATCAGAGATATAAATATATTCGGGATCCGAATTTTATTTTCCATATTTCTAGTCAATATTGGGCTCCGATGACTTTTTGTATTTTCGAAATTATTTGAGTAATGTAAAAAAATCAATCCTTGTACATCAAAATTGATCTTGGCTGAGTCTTAATAAGAAAATATTCAAACTTAAAGATTCTAGTCCGTAAATTTAAGACTCTAAGCTCTGGCTTACGTGCTAAAATTTAAGATGGATTAAAATTAAAATAAAAATAAAAATAAAAATAAATAATAAAATTATATATTAAAACAAAACGAAAATTTGACTCGAAATTAATGTCGTAAATTCATATTTTGCACAAAAAAATTAGTAAAAGGCACCCGATTCCACATGCATTGAATAATTTATTTATTTTTTATGGGTAATACATTTAATGTATTTGTACCGTTTGGGGTTAGACTTCTTTTCGTATGATGTACATGTTTTCAACCCGTCCATTTTACTTGGGACTGTGTCTACCTGGGTCTGTGTCACCTACTACTCCCCCCCATGCCCTGAGATTCACGGAATTCCCCCCACCCCGCCATCTTCATCCTAAGTCTCCCCTTTCAAAAGTAAGTGTCTTTATATTTCTCAGAGATATAGAATAATTTGAGGATGTCACGTCATCGGATTTACTATTATGTCACCCACCCCCAAATTTGTAATTATTTGAAGGAGAATTCTTTGACTCTCTCCCATTGAGAGGATAACTATAAAAATCACCGTGTAATTCTCCCAACGAGGATCGTACCTTTTTAAAAAAAGTCTTGTCCAATAGCATCGAGTTTATCCGTATCAGTAATTCACTATTTTAACTTTCTTATAATTAAAGGTAAAATATATATTTATTATCTTAATTTTAAATTAACTTTTTATTTTTTCATTAATTTAGTTATTATATTTTGGACAATCTTGAATTTCTTATAACGAATGCCAAACAAGGTATTAATACAGTCTGACCCGTGTCTATAATAGTAGAGTTCTAATATCTCATTTCTTCGCCTTACAATCCACAGTAGCAGTCCCCAATATAATCATCATTTGACCTTCATCGATTTTATGTACTTTTTTACAACATCTAAAACTATTGTCAAGCTTCGGCTTCCAACTCATTTATATCAAAATAAAAAACATATTAGAGGTTTCAATAATATTTTTCATTTTTTTTATTTTTTTTCTTCATTTTTAGTTGATAAATGAGCATTGTTTGTTAAGTCGTGTTTGTGCTTTCACACAGTAAAATTCAAAATGGCCCAAAATAAAAAAAAATAATATTTGGTGACAAAATTATATAACAAATTAAATTAATGATAAAACAAAAACTTTTCTCAAAGTTGTTAAAATAAATTGATATTTATCCTAATTAAAAAAATTAACCGAAAAAATTTAAGTGCCTTTTTTTTATAAAGATGGAAGCTGCTAATTCAATTAGAGACTTCTTTTCAAAACAAAGGAAAAAATAACATTGAAAGGAAAAAAATTGTAACTTTTAAAGAACAAAGTCATGGTTGAATTAGTGATTTCCTCCTTATCATAACTGAATAATAATTTTATTTGATATGATTCAATCATAATAAAAAAAATTGATATGATTTTATGTGAAGAACTTAAATTGCTAGTTGAAGTAACGACTTTCTTAGTGAACCGAAGCCGCCGATTCTAATATCGACTTTAGAATATTATTAATTTTAGAATACCGATAAGTTATACCGTATTTTGTAATTTTTTTTTTGAGTACCCGATGTTATATTTCCTGACGTATTATAAGAATGCCATTTCAATGGTAGTCTTTGGAAGTATTCAATTGACATATATAATTCTCAACTAACCACTCTTTGTTCTCGTAAGCACACCTCTCGATAATAGTTAAGAATGGGGGCGAGCATGCACTGGTGTTTGGGATTTGTGGAGGCGACCTTGTGTTCCTTCGTTATGTCATAAATGTTCCATTCTTATCCCCCGAAAACCAACAACTGAGTCCCCCCCATCATCGAACCCGTATTCGCGATCCCCTCCCTCTATCGTTTCGGTCTTCCCGGTGGCCGGGATAAGCATGTCGTCCTCTTTGCATTTGTTTTCAAACGGGTTCAAATAAAATGAAACGGGCGGAGGCGAAGACCTTGACTCCGCGGCCCGAATGGACTTCAATGGGCTCGTGAATTGGAAGGCAAGCCCGATCTAACCCGAACAATGAAATGGGCCGACCGTTCATAAAAATTTGAACCCAAGCTGGCAGATTCGGAGTTTGGGCCTGTCAGAAATACTTAAGCCGGGCCGGATTCGACCCGAACCCAATCAGACCTGGCCCTATCCGGGCCGACATCTTTAGAAAGCCGAATCATCAACAAACATTACCCGCTTGGTGAATCAATCCAACAGCAGCGATCCAATGCTGCGCGGTGCAGCGTCTCTATCTTGTTCTTCTTCCCTTAGCTGCATTATCCCGGGGCGCCGGCACAATGCAGCATCACCAAGTACAAATCACAAGAAAACGACCAGACAATCGAAAGCGGAGAGATCGGAAATGAAGGATCGCAGAAACCAGCCAAATCACCAAGGGGGGCGTACCGATCGAGGGAGGGAAGAAGAGGAAAAACTGCGGCTGGTTTTGACTCTTGGCCCTCCTCGCAAAACTCCCCTCCGAACAGTTCGTTTTGACTTGATTACCCCCAACACCCCAAAAGCAAACGCCTTCATTTCTATGTTTCTCCTCTCTCTCACTCTCTCTCTCTTTTAATTGAAAGTAGAAAAAACAAGAGGGGATGAGAACATCAATTTTTAATGTTAACAATAGGAGTAGTATGCTTCCGAGTAAAATTGACAACAAGTAACATAAGGTTACTGAAGGGGTCTGAATGGATATGGGTGGTATAACTTCTTGAGCACAACTAGTAGGTTGAATTTTCTGGGCCTGGAGAACTAAACTTTCCTCCACAAAATGAGCAAACTATTGATGGAATTAAGTACTGTTCTAAGATTCCTATCCCCATAGGAATAGATGCACAGGGGAACCCCCTGAAAAATAGTATTGCAGAAAATGTCCTAAACTGGCAAAGCCAGAATGCCTTGGCTCAAAATGCAGGCCTCAGTACTATTTGCAGGAAAATAGATACAGTACAGGAACTCTTAACAGGTACAGAAACAAGACTTAGCGCAAAGATGGACGCTCAGCATGACAAGAACCAGGAGATGCTGAGATCACTCCAGAAAAGGTTGGATAACTTTGAAAAAAGAAAGTATCCCTCTTATTTCAGGTCAGACCCAGATGCTGAGATCGCTAAGCTAAAGCGACAAATACAGCTTATTGAGGATAAGCAGGTCGACTTAAATAAGAAACCAGAAGTCTCCAGTCTGTTGAACTTTGGGAGACCACAGACCATTCCTCAAACCTTTGGTTTAAGCGTAAGTCCTAAACCTTTTGATATTCTGGATTTTGGCAATAGAACCTCTTCCATGCAGATTACACCTAGTATTCACCCAATCTTTGGACAAGTTGGGAAAAAATATCCTGCAGAAATCAGAGAGGTTATCAGAGAACAGCAACGCAAATCCAGAAAACGAGAAGATATCCGAGAGGGGAAAAAGAAGGCCGAAAGCTCTAAGCCCATCGAGCGCCATAGGTCGTCTAGCCCAGACACACAGTCCAGTCCTAGTCCCCAAACACAGCAGCTAATGATCAGGGGACATAACGACTCCCTGGATTGTCCCACCAGGAAATGGGTATCCAGGACTACTCTTCAATCCACTTCCCCTAATGATAATGTTTCTGACGGATATTATGATAATCATGATCCAATTGAGAGTTATTTTGCACAATCTCCAGCCTTCATGCCTTCTCAAATTTTGATGACACATAGGTATGACAGTCCACATGAAATGGACAACTCCTAAACAGAAACAGAAACAGAATCGGACTCTTCAACCTCTGAGGAAACATCGTCTACAACATCCCAAGAGGTATCCAGTATTACGACAGACCCAGTTTTACCTCATGTATTTATGGCTGACAGAGAAGAGCCAGAACCAGCCAGCTACAGGCAGGAGGATGATCAATCAGATGAATCAATGGGAACCCCAGCACAAAGGCAAACAAGTGGAATTAGTGGGATTAGGTTCACCTTTGATGACATTCCACGGAAAAAATGGCCTCAGCGCATACAAGATTTTTATGCGTGGTGCTTACACAAAAGAGTAACCGTGTTCAATACTCCTGATATTCTTACTGAATTAACCTCCAGTTTTATAGGCACATTACAAGTATGGTGGAACCTGTTCTCTGAACAAGACCAGATCCAAATGGTCAACATGCAATTAGCAGACTTCATGCACAATCTCCACATTCATCTCATTGGAAACCCCAATGACATTTTAGAAGAAAAAAGAACAGAGTTCTTCCAGCGTAAGTGTTGTTCTTACAACGCAGAAGACCTAGACAAACATTTTTCACGAATGTTGCATTTGTTTCTTCATCTAGGAGGAGATAACACATATAAGCCGGTCTTCCTATCCTCCATTAATCCATCCATCTCTGCTATGGTAGAAAAAAGTTTAGCCAGTAAGAACACTAGAATCACTGACATAACAGTTGGACAGATACAGCAGGAAATTTTGTCAGGTGTCAGTGAGTTGTGCCAAAGGAAAGAAATCATCCAGGGATTTCTAAATCAAGACAGACGACTTGATCAGGTTTGCAAGACCAAGAAAAACAGGTACAAAATTAAATGTACCCCTGGAGATTTGTGTTCTTGTGCCCCAGGTGTAAAATTGCATAAGGCAAAATTCCACAAGAAGACCTCTTCTAAAGAAAAGAAGTCTCCAAAGAGATCACGAAGATTTCCAAGAAAGTGGAAGAGATTTTTGAGGTTCAAGAAGAGAGGGGGACCACAGCCTCAAAAGAAGTCAACCAAATGTTACATCTGTAACAAGCTAGGGCACTTTGCCAGAAAATGCCCAAAAAGACAAAGTGGACTCATTGCACTAATAGAAGATTGCACCCAGACATCCCTACGACATGATGATCTTGAATCTATCTTCTCCGTAGATGATTATCAAACTGAAGACACTGTTTGTTGCCTTGAAGGATATTCTACAGGTTCAGAAACAGAATCCCTAAATCCCTCAGCAATGGCCAAACATCATGGGATATACACTATCCGTATTCATCCAGAACCAGTAGAAATTCCAACCCTTTCATCCAGACAAATGCCTTCAGAGGAGTCCAACAATGGTACAATTCTTATTACAGGAAGTTCTGAAGATGAACCTCCCGAGGAATCCCCCAAGACAACTATTCCGCTCATAGCTGCCTCCCATGTGGCACCACATATCAAGGTCCAGGTATATTTCTCAAAATACCAAAGACCAGTCACTGCTATTGCCTTTATAGATACAGGGGCAGCTGAAAGCATGATAAATCCAGCCCTAGTGCCACAAGAATTTCTGGTGCCATATAGAAAGGCTTTTGTGGCAGCCTCAAGTGACGTGTTCCACACTACTCACAAGACTAAGGACTTAAAAATACTGCTTTTCCATAATTGCATTATTAAGTCCTCATTGTTCGTAACTGATCTCCCTGGCGGAGATATAGTCTTGGGTTGGAACATACTGCAGAAGTTACCTGAACTGATGATCCTACCTACAGGCATCAAGTACCATGGAAATTTCAAGCCCTACACAGCATTGACTCGAATGTTTTCCATTGAGCCTGCAGAAAGGATGAAACATTTGTTTAGCTCTTCATTTGCAGAAAGCCATGACGAATTTCTACAGAAATGCCCACATCCGTTATGGAAGAACTCTGCTTTCTTTGTCAGGCTTCCCTTCAAGCAAAATGAAGATATTAATCCCACAAAGGCAAGTCATTCAGGTATGAATCCTGATGATACTAAAGCAGCTCGAGACGAGTGTGCTTCTTTGTTGCAACAGGGACTAATAGAGCCATCAAATTCTCAACATGCGAAGCATTCTATGTGAATAAAAGGTCAGAACAGATCAGAGGAAAACGACGGTTAGTCATAAATTACCAACCTCTAAACCACTTCTTGCAAGATGATAAATTTCCTCTGCCCAGACGAACTGTGTTATTTTCATCTTTGGCCAAAGCTAAAATATTCTCAAAGTTTGACCTTAAAAGTGGGTTTTGGCAACTTGGCATTCATCCTGACGAAAGATGGAAAACGGGATTCTGCATCCCGAATGGACACTACCAATGGACGGTATTACCTTTTGGACTTAAAACCGCCCCATCAATTTTTCAGAATGCCATGATAAAAATCTTTGGACCTATACTGGACTCTGCCCTGATATACATTGATGACATATTATTATTCAGTCCAGACAGGCCCTCGCATGAAAAACTTTTAGAAAGATTTGCAGGCCTTGTGAAAGAATATGGGATAATGCTCTCAGAAAAGAAAATGAAATTATTCGAGCAGTCAGTTGAATTCTTGGGAATGCGCCTTACAAATGGACAATATTATCCAGGACCCCATATTGCCCAAGAACTGTTAAAATTCCCAAACTCAGACCTCACAAAGAAACAGGTCCAACAATTTTTGGGAATTGTTAACTATGTGAGAGACTTTGTGCCCAATATTAGCATGTACACTAGCCCATTGGAAGCCCAACTCAAGAAAGGATCACAACAATGGGGACCAGCCCAATCAGAGGCAGTTAAGTATCTCAAAACCCATTTACAGATACTTCCTCCTTTGCAGATTCCCTCGGATGGAACAAGGATCCTTCAGACAGATGCTAGTGATCAATTTTGGGCCGCAATCCTTCTGGAAGAGAAGGAAGGAAAACGACAAGTCTGTGGATATAAATCAGGCAAGTTTAACCAAGCTGAGCAACACTATCACTCAACAATTAAGGAGATTCTGGCGGTTAAAATTGGAATCAAGAAATTTGAGTTCCATTTAATCGGACACCATTTTATTGTTGAGAGTGATATGTCTTCATTCCCATCAATGCTCAAGTTTACACAAAAGAAGATACCCAATGCACAGCTGCTCAGACTCTCAGAATGGTTTTCTCAGTACACCTTCAGTGCCAAGCATATCAAAGGCAAGAACAACATTGTTGCTGATTTCTTATCCAGGCCTTTTGATATAACTCATCCTGTTCTTCAAGAGATTCCCAGCTTACAGGCAATGATAAGGACATACGTCCCACATCCAATGGATACAAGAAGGAACCTTCCTCCAGAAATAATCTATTATGACAATAAGGAACATGTAGAAGCAGTGCTTGAAAACGCCATACCAATGACAAAAGAGTACCTGGAGAGAATTTTCAGCAAGTATGGTAAGATGATGTTCCCAGAGCAAGGACTCCACCCTTGTTATCCATTCCTAAAGGCCCTAGCTATAGAACCAATGAATGTTTTCCCTGAAGAATTAAAATGGTTCTTTTGGTACTTACTGCACAAGTACACTATGGCCCTTGAATTTCCTACTGAAGAGCTCCTGACATATCTGGAACAACTGGGAGATCTTCAAACCTTCACACCATGCAGGAGACCTCATTCTCATCTGGCAGAAGTTCTATCTTGGTTTGCCCCACTAGGCCAATGGAAGACATGGCTCGAGATACACCAGGACAAATACTTCAAGTATGGAGGACTAACCCCATATTCAGTTTATCTTTTTCGCAGGTTCTGGTACTTCGACTCAAGGTTACAAGCCATGGCAGCCATCAATACCTCAGAAGAATTCTGCAGCCTTCCATTCTCTCTAGTTCATGAGAATCCACTTCACTCGGATAGAGAAATGGCCATCACCAACAATGAGTTTTTGAAGATCAAAACGTGTCAAGAAAATGGCTTCCCATACTTAGACCCAGACCTCGTCCTCCAACATCAGATCCAGTACACAGACCCTCAGCATGTACACATCCTGCAGTGTGCACTCCAACAGTATCAAGAAGATGGTGTCTATTGGGAAGACATAGCCCAAGGCTTTCTTGAAAAAGTGGACCTTGGCCCAAGTTCATCCAGCCCAAATCCAGAAGCTTCACAGGCGGGACCCTCATCCAGTCACAAGAGGAATCCAGCGCACTCACCCGACAATCGAGGAAAGCGACCTAAAGAGTAGCCGCCCACGAGAAGATAAGAAGATGCCTTAGCGATAAGGTCGGCACCAGCAGCCAAACAGCTTTTGAAAAGGCTGCAAGATTCCTCCACTACTTAAAGCTTTACCTAAAGTTTTAGCTTTACTTTATGTCAAGTTCTACTTTTGTAAAATAGTCACGCCCTCACCAAGGGACTTGTATAAATTGCCACTCCCTACCATGGAGCAAGGCAGAGCAATTTTCGGGCTAATACACAAGTAGTAGTTTTCTCCATCCATGGCCGGCTAAGTTTCTCCTTAGGTGTTATCCAGAAGTAGTGGTTCCCTAGATCAAAGATCTCTCAGCAAACCCCCTACCTTCGATAAACCCAAAAACATCCGAAAAAACCCAGAAAACCAAAACAGTTTATGAATCTCCTTCGTCATACTCATCGTTTTCTTTATGTTATGTTTATTCTGTCATTACTGTTTCCAGAGCTCTCCAGGTTTCTTTTCATCCTCTCATTATACCTGTTTTCACCAATCTTAATGTTTGTGTTTTGCTAATCCCGGCGAATTCCTTTCCAAACTTTCCTTGACTGTTAATCCTCTAACTAAGAATAAAGGGTTGTTTGCAGCAAGCTTATAGTTTCTCTGGAGTAACCCATCAAGGATCCATAAGGCTATCTACTTCGCCGACGAGTGCCACATAGCCAGGAGGGCTCGGCCACAGGCTTGATCTTGATAGCAGGAACGAGATGAGGCCTCCAAAGAAACATTGCCTCTGCAAACCTCCTTTTCCTCTCAATTGGTGGATGCACAGCCACTTCCATGTCACCATCCACCGCCGGAGATTTGAAGAACCCATTTGGAAAAATCCTCTTTTCCTCAAGCGCTTAGGCTACCACATAAGATGGCTAACCACTTACATTGAACAGAAGGTTCAAAAGACCATCTTAAAACAGGTAGGAGTCTTCCTAGCATATGAACTTGATGAACGCCCAGACAAGAACTGGTTCATAACACCCTATGAAGGAAGATATGCCAAAGCCTGGAGAAAGCTCAAACACCATGTCCAGTACCGCACATACCTCATTTGGTATTCCAAGAACTTTTTGTACTGGAATTCTTGTTAGGTTTCCTTTTAACCATGTCTTCCCGACCTTGGACAACTCTCGCGTTGTTCTGTTCTGGTGGTCGAAGCTTCTATCTTGTACAACTCTTTCTTATTCATATCTTTATCTGATTAGATGTCAGCTTCTGTCATCTTCTGCTTCTTCAGTTTGTATCCATTCCTTAAGTTGTGTGATATATATATTCTTGAATAGATGAGTATATTTTATATTCTAAATTTTTTAAAACAAGATATGTTGTTATATCGTTGAAGAAAACTTTGAATAAGAAATATTTCAAGATTCGTGAGATTTTTTTTTTAAATATGACGATAAAT
The DNA here is from genome assembly GCA_023653495.1 of Melastoma candidum. Lineage (NCBI taxonomy): Eukaryota > Viridiplantae > Streptophyta > Magnoliopsida > Myrtales > Melastomataceae > Melastoma > Melastoma candidum. The sequence goes on from CM042887.1 coordinate 2,334,053, forward strand.
TAACAACTATAATGGCTTAGGATGGGTCCGAAGAAGAATCCGTACCGAACTAGGTTATCCAGTGAAGTAGGTGCTACATTTTAAAAATAAGAAACCCGAACCTTCCATAGTAAATATTCTTCTTTTTATTTTTATCCACATTCAAACTTTCTAAATCCTAATATTATAATTTTTCTAAGTATATTTTGATACATACAACTTATTCTACCAATCAAGAATGACTTCTCATCTTCGAGTTTTATACGAAAATGCGGATAGTTTTATAAAAAACGATTCGTGTTTAGTAAAATACGGTCTTACTGTTAAATACGCTCCTTAAAAAACAATTAAGGTGGGTTTTGAAAATCCGTCCTCCAGATAGATAGGTTGGAGCGGGTTTTATGTGGCTTGCATGAAAGTACGTTTTGAAAACCCACCTTTATGTAGAGACGGATTTTCAAAACCCATTTTTCGGGAATGAGTTTTCCACCCCCTCAAATACTAGGTGAAATTTTCTTTAGTGATGCACGTTCGGAGATTATTTCCTAGTAAGAACATTGAAGATTATATAAGAAAATCTTCAATTGCATCAAACTTCAAAGCCCACCAGAATTTAACTTGCCTCGTCACTCCCAGCCAATTTGAAATCAGTAAACACGTTCGGGTTAAATAGTACATCACAACTTCATGGCTCTCGTGCAACACTATGCTTCGTAGATTGCACGTCTTCAGATTTCTCCTATGTACCAGCAGTATACAACAAACAGTTAAGTTATGAAGACATCTATACAAAAAAAATATAGGCACCATCTCAAGTTTCGTAGCAATAAGCCACTCCAGAACACAAAGTGACTGGCTTTCATTTGGGGAGTAAGAGCAGTGTTAATGATTCGTCTCTGCAAACTCAAGAACCAAAAGCTTGACTGCCACTTTGGAAACAACAGAACATGACAAAAATCTTCAATTCCTCTTTTTTAAAGCAAAGGAACACACTTCTGCCATCATGCTGAACTCCTAGTCCTAGCTTTTAGGAATGAAAGTTGTTTGCGAAAGAACGCATGTTTGCCAAAGAACGCAAGTGGATTAGCTGATGGCACTACACCAACAGATACCACATTATTAGAAGGACCTCAATCCTTAAATCTATAAACATATGGACTTAATTTTCACCTAGATAGAAATGAGTGAGGAACTAAATGTCTAACATATCGCTGTAAACATTTAGAGCCGGAAATTCACTCCCTATTTAGTCAAGCATCCAAAGTGTCGACCCCTCTAGGCTAGAAGTTCACTCTTGATAACTCTATGTATGTAGAGTTATTTGGTACTCTTAACGAGACTTTACATGGGTAGTTAGACGAGTTTATGTTAGAGTTTTACAAGTTTTTATCGTGTTTTTACTTCATTTTAGTTTTAAGTTACTTTTGTTATTTTATTAAATAATTGGAACCTAGTTGATGCATCTTAGATTTGTTTTGATTTGATGTAGGTAAATGAAGAGAATCATAAGGTTGGCAAGTGAAAATTGGACGAAATTTGATAAAGTGTTGAAAAGTTACAGAGAGCAGAAGGATGCGTCCTTCAATCTCAAGGACGCGTCCGTGAGGAATCAGAAACCTACAGAGAGCAGAAGGACGCGTCCTTCAATCTCAAGGACGCGACCTTCGACAATCTGCACAAGATCTCGCCAAATCACTTGATTTCTTCATTATCACGATTTGAAGGGAGAGAGGGCATCAATTAGTTACCATTTTATTATTCTTAGGATATTTTGGTATTTATTTATTTTCTTAGGCTCTTTAGGATCTTGGAGAATATTAGGAAATCTTTTAAGGGAACAATATATTCTCTAGGATAGCCTAAGGAAGGGGGGAGTTTTCATTAGTTTTGTTTTAGACTTTTGCTCGGAGGAGGAAGAAGGGGAGGTGCCGACTAGGGTTCGAGAGAAGATCCGGACGAGGCGACTACCAACCAGATCGGGAGATCGGGAGGGCGTTCCTTTTCTATTTTTTTTTGAGTTTTATGTCGACGCTATTTTCTTCTGAACCTTGGATGTTTTCTTATTTTAGCATGAACTAATTTTCTTATCTAGGGTGCTAAATTTGCGAGACTTGTCAAAGTGATTTTGAACGTGATTTATTTTAATTGAAAGTCCGGTGTTCTTTGATGTGCTTGCGTGTTTAGTTTTCTGAAATACGATTGGCGTCGGTTTCTGAAATAACTCGGGTTACCTTAGCATCGGGAGGTGTGAGATTAATTCGAGAGGAAAATCAAAGAACAGGTTAATAGAAACTGGAGATAGGGATATCACAGTTGATATTAATTGGATTGACTATTGGGAGTAGATTAATAGAAATCGTAGATAGGGATATCACGGTTGATGTTAATTGAATCGAATGCTAGGAGTTAATTGAATATAGATCGTAGGGATACGTCTAACATATAGGAGAGCATGATTTAAATCCTCGGACAATTTTATCTAAACGTTCGATTGATCCACGACAAGTTAAGTAAATTTAGTTGCCCTAGGCTTTCTCATTGATATTTTCTCATAATCCTTACTTATTTTATTTTAGTAATTTTCATTTAATCCATCGTTTATTCGATTAGTCTAGATAATATTTAGTGGTTTAATTGGTATTCAGGAACAATTAGTCCTCGTGGGAACGATATCTTACGTGCTATAATTGATTCGTGTGTATACTTGCGCACAACACATTTTTAGCAGGACAAGTTTTTGGTGCCGCTGCCGGGGAGTAATTGTTATTTCTTGATATCATAGCAGACTCACTGATATTAGACTAGATTTTTTTTATTTTCACTTTTTTTTCCTTGGTTTTTTTTTCAGAATTACTCTCGGTGGATGCGACGTAGCCGAAGTGCTAATTCTTTGGAGTATAACCCCGAGATCGAGCGGACGTGTCGTGCTCTAAGGAAAGAAACAAGGCTTAGAAAACAACAAGAAAAGATGGCTCTTGAAAATATAGACATGGAGAATCATAAGGCACTTGGAGACTATGCAATTCCATCCGTGGGTGATGTCCAGACAGGTATTCGAAGACCCGCAATAGCAGCAAATAATTTTGAAATCAAGTCGGCCATCATCCAACTGGTGCAGAATCAATGTCAATTTGGTGGAAATGTTAGCGATGAGCCGAATGCCCATATTGCGAGTTTTCTCGAGATCTGCGATACATTTAAGAGCAATGGTGTATCCGATGACGCGATCCGACTGAGATTATTCCCATTCAGCTTACGGGACAAAGCGAAGGCGTGGTTATATTCTCTCACGCCAGGTTCAATTACGACATGGGATGACTTAGCTCGAGAATTCCTCACCAAGTTCTTTCCACCCATGAAGACGGTGAAGTTGAGGCGAGATATTACTACTTTTATGCAACTCGATGGGGAGAGCTTGTACGAGGCATGGGAGCGATATAAGGAATCACTCCGGAAGTGTCCACATCACGGCCTTCCGAAGTGGCTGATCGTGCAGACATTTTATAACGGATTGCTACCTACAGTTCGGACATCGATTGACGCAGCAGCTGGCGGAGCATTAATGGCAAAACCAACCGATGAGGCGTACACTTTGCTGGAAAATATGGCGATCAACACCTACCAATGGGGCAATGAACGAGGACAGATGAGACAACAAGGCATGATGAATGTGGATTCGCTGACACATATAAACGCCAAGATTGATGCTCTCACAAAGATGATGCAAGGGCAACTGAAGATGAATGTTATGAGTTGCGAGGTCTGCGGAGGAGAACACAACTCTGGTGAATGTGTGGAGACGGCAAATTATATGGGCAACTTCAACCGAGGGGCAGGTAATCCATTTTCTAATACTTACAATGCAGGTTGGAGAAACCATCCCAATTTTTCTTGGGGAGAGACACAACAACATGGACAGCCTGCTGGACCAAGCTCAAACATGCACATGAAGCAAAATTTTGAGCCTCCAGGGTTTCAACAACAGCCACAACAAGTTGCAAAGGAAAAGGTAAGCATTGATGGCATGTTACAATTGATTTCTTTACAAAACTCTTCTATAAAAAGTCTTGAAGCATCGATGAGGACCATGGAGAACCAGATGGGTCAACTTGCATCTGCGATCGCCTCGAGGCCACCGGGAAACTTACCGAGTGACACCGAGATCAATCCAAGGTCAAAGGAACAATGTAAGGCAATGAACCTCAGAACCGGAAAGGTAATCAACGAATATATTGGTTCTTCAAGCCAGGAAAACAAGACTTCATTTGAGGAGGAACTCGGACAAGGGGACATCAAGCAACCAGTAGATGAAAGAAGTGCATCTGAGCAAACTCTTCTTGAGGGTTCTCCTTCAGAAAATCAACCCAACAAGGTAATATCTGATCTCAATGAAGGACAAGAAGAGAAGAGAAGTCCTGAACTCATTAAGGAGCTGAAAGCATGGAACCGTGAATGGCGTAAGAAACCAGCCCAGCCGCAACAAGTGACTTATCCGCCACCACCGTTTCCACAGCGATTGAAAAGAATGGAGGACGAGAAGCAATTCATGAGATTCCTGGAGCTTTTCAAACAGCTACACATCAACATCCCATTAACGGAAGCAATCGACAAGATGCCCACGTACGCAAAATTTCTCAAGGATATTTTATCAAAGAAGCGAAGTTGGGAGAAATTTGAAGTGATTCCGCTGTCAAAGGAGTGCAACATGGCATTGCATCAATCACTTCCGCCGAAGCTTGCCGATCCAGGGAGTTTTACTATCCCTTGTCGCATTGGTTCTAAAATTTTTAGTAAAGCTTTATGTGATCTTGGTTCTTCAATTAATTTAATGCCTTATTCGATTTTTCAGGAACTAGGACTTGAAGGAGCAAAGCCAACAACAGTCACACTACAACTGGCGGATCGATCAATTACACACCCATGGGGAGTAGTGGAAGATGTGTTGGTTAACGTAGCTGATTTGATTTTGCCAGCAGATTTTTTAATTCTAGAGATGGAGGCTGATAAAGAGGTGCCGATTATACTTGGTCGACCGTTCCTTGCAACAGGTCGAACATCCATAGATGTAGCAGATGGAATTCTAAAAATGCGAGTTCATGATCAGGAAGTAACTTTCAACATTTTTAATACTCTGAAATACACTGATACTACTGATGAATGTTTTACTGATGACAAAGAGCAGAGTTTCCTGATTCAAGTGAAAGAGCATGATGACTTCTCGCAGATGATAGAAGATGATTTCATGGAACTGAAGTACATTCAACAAATTGAACCTCTCGGAGTCGACCTCTCAAAATCTTCAATGAAGCCATCCATCATAGAGCCTCCCGTGCTGGAACTCAAGCCCCTGCCTTCACATTTAAAATATGCGTTTTTGGGTGAATCGAATACTTTACCAGTAATTGTTTCTAATCGTTTAGATGACATGCAGTTGAATCAATTGTTGGACTTACTGGGAGCACATAAAGAGGCAATCGGTTGGAGTTTAGCGGACCTCAAGGGGATTAGTCCTTCAATCTGTATGCATAAGATCCGACTGGTGGACGAAGAAAAGCGAGTGGTCGAAGCACAACGACGACTTAATCCAATCATGAAAGAGGTAGTAAAGAAAGAAGTTCTGAAATGGCTCGATGCAGGTATAATCTATCCTATCTCTGACAGTAATTGGGTGAGTCCCGTTCAATGTGTTCCAAAGAAAGGAGGTATGACTGTAGTTTCCAATGATAAGAATGAATTGATTCCTACTCGGACAATAACAGGTTGGCGCGTATGCATGGATTATCGCAAGCTGAATAATCTGACCAAGAAGGATCACTTTCCGTTACCCTTCATCGATCAAATGCTTGATAGATTAGCTGGACATTCATTTTATTGTTTCCTTGATGGGTATGCAGGTTATAATCAAATTGCTATAGCGCCGGAGGACCAAGAGAAAACTACTTTTACGTGTCCATATGGAACATTTGCCTTCAGGAGAATGCCATTTGGACTATGCAATGCCCCAAGCACCTTTCAAAGGTGTATGATGGCGATATTCTCCGATATGGTGGAGAAAGATATCGAGGTATTTATGGATGATTTTTCTGTTTTTGGTGACACTTTTGATCTTTGTCTCCAGAATGTAGAGAAAGTGCTTACACGATGCAAAGCGACCAACCTCGTGCTGAACTGGGAAAAATGCCACTTCATGGTAAACGAAGGTATTGTGTTAGGCCACAAGGTATCTGAGAAAGGACTTGAAGTAGACATGGCGAAAATCGAAGCCATTGAGCAGATGCAACCTCCGACAAATGTTAAGGCTGTTCGAAGTTTTCTAGGACATGCTGGTTTTTATAGACGATTTATTAAAGATTTCTCAAAGATTGCTAAGCCTCTTAGTAAATTACTCGAGAATGATGTTCGTTTTGAATTTACTGATGAATGTTTACAAGCATTTCAGGAGTTAAAAGGGCGTCTAGTCACCGCACCTATAGTGATAGCTCCAAATTGGAGTCTACCGTTCGAGATTATGACAGATGCGAGTGATTTTGCTGTTGGAGTCGTTCTTGGCCAAAGAAAGGATAAGGTGTTTCACACCATATACTATGCCAGCAAGACGTTATCGGATGCCCAGCTCAATTATGCAACAACGGAGAAAGAGTTTCTTGCTGTTGTTTATGCTTTTGATAAATTTCGTTCTTATCTTCTCGGTACACATGTTGTGGTTTATACAGATCATTCGGCAATCAAATACTTGATGGCGAAGAAAGACGCAAAACCGAGATTGATAAGGTGGATTCTATTACTCCAAGAGTTCGACATCGAGATTCGCGATAGGAAGGGGGTTGAGAATCCAGTTGCAGATCATCTTTCAAGATTGGAATCTAGAAAAGCCGAAACCGAATTGAGCAAAAGAAAGGATGAAAGGCAGGTGGATGACAATTTTCCAGACGAACATTTATTTTCCATAATTGCGGCGATGACTTCAAGCACTCCATGGTACGCAGATTTCGTCAACTTTATTGTAAGTAATGAACTTCCTCCAAACTTAAATTTCCATCAGCGAAAAAAATTTCTTCATGATGTGCGATCTTATTTTTGGGATGAACCTTACTTGTTTAAGTTGGGAAACGATAATTTGTTTCGACGATGTGTCCCAGAAGAGGAACAACTCTTGATACTTACAGGTTGTCATGCAAGCTTGTATGGAGGTCATTTTGGAGGCATAAAAACAGCCTCAAAGGTACTTCAAAGCGGATTTTATTGGCTGACTCTATTTAAAGATGCTCATGAGTTTGTCATGAAATGTGATGAATGTCAAAGGGTTGGAAATATTTCTCGAAGGCATGAGATGCCATTGACTAACATTCTTGAGGTTGAATTGTTTGATGTTTGGGGAATAGACTTTATGGGTCCATTTCCCTCGTCGTTTGGGAATTCTTACATTCTGGTTGCAGTGGATTATGTCTCAAAGTGGGTGGAGGCATGTGCATGCCCCAAGAATGACGCACAGGTGGTGACACAATTCTTGAAGAGGAACATATTCACTCGTTTTGGTACTCCAAGAGCTATCATAAGTGATGGAGGTACGCATTTTTGTAACAAATTATTTGAGAAGTTGCTTATGAAATATGGAGTGAAGCATAAGGTCACAACGGCATACCACCCGCAAGCCAACGGACAAGTAGAAGTGACAAATCGGGAGATCAAGCGGATCTTGGAGAAAACCGTTAATCCATCTCGCAAGGACTGGGCAATGAAGCTAGACGATGCACTTTGGGCTTATCGAACAGCATTCAAAACACCCATTGGGATGTCACCATACCAGCTGGTTTTCGGAAAGAGTTGTCACTTACCGCTAGAACTCGAACACAAAGCATATTGGGCGGTAAGAAAGTTGAATTTCGATCCACAATTGGCTTTTCAGAAACGTCTTTTGCAGGTACATGAGCTAGAAGAGTTCCGCCTACAAGCATACGAGAGTTCACGGATATACAAAGAGAAAACGAAATTGTGGCATGACAAGAAGATCTTGAATAAAGAATTCCAAAAAGGGCAGCAAGTTCTTCTTTATAACTCTCGTCTTAAATTTTTTCCTGGGAAATTTAAGTCACGGTGGTCCGGACCATTTGTGGTTAATCGTGTGTTATCTTTTGGAGCTGTGGAATTGCAGGGAAACGAAGGACTTTTCATGGTAAACGGACAACGTCTCAAGCCATATTTTGGAGGAATAATTGAGCGGCAACCTAGCATGGCCGCACTTGCCGAGCCAACTTATACATGAAAAGGGAGACAAGAGTCAAGCCGACCAGCTACCCCAGGGGAGTACTATGTTTCATTTATTCTTTTATGCTTTATATTACATCGGGACGATGCATAATCTAGGTTTGGGGGTGTCGACTCTTTTCTTGTCTGCTTTGCTTCGATTTTGTGCTTATTGCGATCTTTTGTTTTGATTTTTTTTTATGTTGAGTCAAGTTTGTCAATCTCCTCAGTGAAACTTGATGAAATCTTTGATGAGCTAACCCTGATTCAAGGATGACTATTAATGCATTTTCTCACAACCTATGGAATAGTTAAAAAAGAATATTAATTATTGATTGGACTTAAAGTGTTTTCTAAATTGAATAATTTCTCGGTATGAAGTGTCAGTGAATGAAAACAATTTTAGAAATCTAATAACGCATGGTAGTTGGCGTTGAGTGGTGCTAGTCACACATTGACTGAAAACGAGTCTTGGTTAAAAAAAAAAAAAAAAAAGAAGATGAAAACAAATAGCGGTTACCAAGGCTCTGAGTACCAATGTTTAGGTGCAAAAAAAAAAAAAGAAAAGTTGTTTGATTTGCGCCTAATTATGTACTTGTGGTGCGAGTCCTTTTTGGTGTACCCGAGCATGGGATCCGAGGGGTGCTTCATCACCTAGTGCCTTGGTCCAACTGGACCGAGAGTCATTGATTGAAGGCTCGTTACATGGGTGCACTAGATTGTGATGATACATTTAGAGTCGTGTAACCAAAATAAAATTTTGTTGAAGAAAGTGATGAAAAACAACCTATGGATGAGTGGACGGTTGGTGTTTGACGTGTTTTCCGCAAAGTGCTAATCTAGTGTGTTTTATTGGAAGCCTTTAATTGTTGACTTCACTTCATGACATACCGACTTGATCACTGTTGAGAAATTGAATAAAGTTTTTTTTAATAAATGACTTGACTATGGGAAGTGAGTAGATGCATTGCTGAGAATATAATGGGAGTGCTTCGAAGAGATTGATTCGGGTGTTGCTGAGGAGCGTCGTTAGCTTTATTTTCGTGTTTTGTTTCGATGCATTTGCTCGAGGACTAGCAAATATTAGGTTTGGGGGTGTTGATAACTCTATGTATGTAGAGTTATTTGGTACTCTTAACGAGACTTTACATGGGTAGTTAGACGAGTTTATGTTAGAGTTTTACAAGTTTTTATCGTGTTTTTACTTCATTTTAGTTTTAAGTTACTTTTGTTATTTTATTAAATAATTGGAACCTAGTTGATGCATCTTAGATTTGTTTTGATTTGATGTAGGTAAATGAAGAGAATCATAAGGTTGGCAAGTGAAAATTGGACGAAATTTGATAAAGTGTTGAAAAGTTACAGAGAGCAGAAGGATGCGTCCTTCAATCTCAAGGACGCGTCCGTGAGGAATCAGAAACCTACAGAGAGCAGAAGGACGCGTCCTTCAATCTCAAGGACGCGACCTTCGACAATCTGCACAAGATCTCGCCAAATCACTTGATTTCTTCATTATCACGATTTGAAGGGAGAGAGGGCATCAATTAGTTACCATTTTATTATTCTTAGGATATTTTGGTATTTATTTATTTTCTTAGGCTCTTTAGGATCTTGGAGAATATTAGGAAATCTTTTAAGGGAACAATATATTCTCTAGGATAGCCTAAGGAAGGGGGGAGTTTTCATTAGTTTTGTTTTAGACTTTTGCTCGGAGGAGGAAGAAGGGGAGGTGCCGACTAGGGTTCGAGAGAAGATCCGGACGAGGCGACTACCAACCAGATCGGGAGATCGGGAGGGCGTTCCTTTTCTATTTTTTTTTGAGTTTTATGTCGACGCTATTTTCTTCTGAACCTTGGATGTTTTCTTATTTTAGCATGAACTAATTTTCTTATCTAGGGTGCTAAATTTGCGAGACTTGTCAAAGTGATTTTGAACGTGATTTATTTTAATTGAAAGTCCGGTGTTCTTTGATGTGCTTGCGTGTTTAGTTTTCTGAAATACGATTGGCGTCGGTTTCTGAAATAACTCGGGTTACCTTAGCATCGGGAGGTGTGAGATTAATTCGAGAGGAAAATCAAAGAACAGGTTAATAGAAACTGGAGATAGGGATATCACAGTTGATATTAATTGGATTGACTATTGGGAGTAGATTAATAGAAATCGTAGATAGGGATATCACGGTTGATGTTAATTGAATCGAATGCTAGGAGTTAATTGAATATAGATCGTAGGGATACGTCTAACATATAGGAGAGCATGATTTAAATCCTCGGACAATTTTATCTAAACGTTCGATTGATCCACGACAAGTTAAGTAAATTTAGTTGCCCTAGGCTTTCTCATTGATATTTTCTCATAATCCTTACTTATTTTATTTTAGTAATTTTCATTTAATCCATCGTTTATTCGATTAGTCTAGATAATATTTAGTGGTTTAATTGGTATTCAGGAACAATTAGTCCTCGTGGGAACGATATCTTACGTGCTATAATTGATTCGTGTGTATACTTGCGCACAACACATTTTTAGCAGGACAACTCTCTCCCAGAAGTTAATGCTGATGAAGAATTTCATGCAAGTTAATACCAACGGCTACATTCTGGTCCCAGCATAAAGGATGGATGTACGAAGAAGATGGAGGAAGGGTTCCAACATAACTTTCTTAAGTTCTTTAACTTCCCGTGGACATTTTAAGACAATTTTAAGATTGATAAAGAGAAACCAATACGATGATGCTCAAACCTTCTTCCCATTTGATGAGGTCCACTACTCAAAAATGGCCAGAATATAAAGAAAACCCCTCCATAAATTACTTATAACAACATTGACAGACTGTTTATTTGTTTAATAGAAATTATGCATACAACAAGAGAGCTCCTCCTCCTTTGATAAAAGCATAAAGAAGTGATAGAAATTCGGAATCTTTGCAGCATATACAGAAGTTAAAGAAGTAACTTAGAAGAAACAACAGTGAGAATAAGGTAAAAAAGTTTGGAGCCCAAAGAGACAAGTACCTACGAATTTTGGAGATCTCCCATGTTGGCTTCATTTGATGCAGCTCAACATTAGAATGTTTTTCCTTGATTAGAAAGGGAAAGGAATTAAGATAGGTTAAATCCAATTTTATTGAGGTAACTACATCATCGCACCTGGCAAAAGGATGTAACCAAGTAGTGGCCTCAAAACACAAACCAGGTCCAGTGTAGTTGGTGTTACTCTCATTAAGTCAAGAAGATAATGCCCAAGCCCATGAAAGATAAAATGAGTCGGTAGTTTTCTAATTTAATTTCCGGCCTAGACAAGACACTAGCATAAAAAAAGGACATTTATCCTATAGAAGAGGAAACTAAAGCGCAACACTTAGAAAAGGGCCACACAATTTTGACTATGATGATAATCACAATCACATGTCACAGAACAATGAAAAAAAAAAGAAATTACTCGGGAGGAAATAGATGTAAAGACCCACAAGAAAATTTAAGATATGATATGAGTAATTATAAGAGTATTTAGTTGTTAATCACGATAAATGAGGGTGTTCTTATGACTGTTGACGTCGTTACGAAACCTTATCGATGTTTTAGGTTCAGTTATGCGTAACTATGTCACGTGAGGAAGATGACACCCCGACTCAAATGTAATCGGGTTCAGGTAACGATATCGGTTTGCTTATTACGTTAGGATCACGATCTGTGAATTAATAAATGGACCTAGAGAGAAGGCCTGGACTTAAGTGTAATATTTCTCAAACTAGAGGACCAAGGGGGGTTTGCGTTTCTGCGAGTTAAACAACTCAAAGGGTACAAGATACAATGGACAAGATAAGAAGGAGTGGCAGCAGAATTACAAAGATTATAGGCAGGAGATAGCAGCCGCACTTGAACAATGTGGAAAAAGGACATGTATGATTATCTCTAGAGATGATAACAAAATACCTTCAAAATAAAATAAGCAACGGAAGATTTACAAGAGCTTTTTAAACAGAGGCATAATAAAGACACTTCTTAAGATACCAACGAAGGTAAGTCCTATACTGGCTGAAGTTTTTAAGTTTTTGCCAGCCTCGACGAACATGATCAGGATAGGGATCTAGAAACCAATTCTTGTCGGGGTTGGTTTCTACTTCATAATAGACAAGAGCATCTACCTGGTTGATCACGGACTTGGTTGTCTTATACTCTAAATAAACATCAAGTTGATAAATACGATACTGGATTCTCCTTAGAAAAGATTTTTTCCTCCATGAATAAAGCATACTTTCTCTTTGACGAAATTCTTCAATATAACGATAGCGTATTCACACACACACACACACATATACATTATCCCTAAGTGAATGGTGATGGAACGACCCTTATTATAAGGGTCGTTCCCTCACCATTCAGTTAGGGATAAGGTTGCTTGTGTTTTGGGGGATGCGAGGCGAAGTGTAGTTGAGCGAGCATAGGGTTGCGGAGTTTAGAGATTCAGGGATGACGGCGAGTCATGAGGGCGCAATACTTGAGGTACGCTCTCATTCCCCCTTTTCTCTTATAATATGTTATTTTATTTTAAAATTTCGTTGTTCAAATCAAGTGAGTTGGAAGCTAATATTGGATGATAGTTGCTGATTCTATAACAAATACGCAAAAATGATGAAGGCCGGATAATAGCTCTATTAAGAGGCTACTGTTACGGGTAAAGTGGTTTATGAGGCGAAGTAATGAGAGGTTGGAACTCTACTTTTATAAAATACACGTCAGACTATATTAAGGCATTGCTTGACTTTCACTAAAAAAAATCAAGATTGACCAAAATCAATATGAAAGCAAAAGTTGGTGACAAAATTATATAATAAACTAAAATAATGACAAAATAAAAAGTTTGCTCAAAGTTAATGCCAGGTATATTTTGCCTTTCTAGTTTACTTGATAATTTATACGAAAATACGGTTACTTTTTAAAAAAAATTGTAAAATACGGTTAGTATTTCATAAAATACGGATTTACCGTTAAAAGGGCGTTTCTTCAAAACGCACCCCCTAAATTACAAAGAGGGCGGATTTTCAAAACCCGCCCTCGAGGAAAATAGCGAGGGGCGTGTCTTCAAAACCAGCTCATATGAGGCCGGTGTCATCTACATGAATGCGAGTTTTAAAGCCGCCTTCACGTTGAGACAGTTGGCAAATTTTGAAAACTCGCTCCTCTAACACTTGTTATTTTTCGACGCCAACACTTAGACGGATTTGGTGTCTGACTGGGACGCGTTTTTAAAACTTTCCCCCTTTATAAGAGGAATAAGGGACGGGTTTTGCAAACTCGTCCCCTTAACTAAATGAACAGGCGACATGTTTTCAATACTCGTACTGAGCTACCCAGCCCTCATGTTATTTTAGGATGACGGGCTGTTATTTTAGGGTGGTGGCGGGTTTTCAAAACCTTCCCTCTGTCAAACATCGGACCCCCTTTCCCCTCTTTGGCGAAATTTTTCACAAAGTATTAGTAGGGCGAGTTCTCAAAACTCGCCCCTTGAAAGACGTGTTTGAAAAACCCGTCTCTACATGAAGGCGGGTTTCCAAAGTACGCTTTCATGAGGATACATGCAACCGCCAAAGATGCGGATTTTGAAAACCCACATCTCGTTGTTTTCCTCGAGGGCGGTTAATCTGTATTTTACGAAATATGAATCGTATTTTATATATAAAAATAATAATCGTATTTCCGTATAAAACTCCACGAACAGTAACATTTTTTCAATATAAATCCAATTAGTCTTGTGTTGGATTAATTTACTAGAAGATCCCTGGACCAATTGTTGTTTATTACATTTGTTGTTTTATCCGTAATTACAGCATGTGCACGTAATAGGTTAGAATTTATAAAATTCTTCAGTGACAAATATAGGTGTCAAATGACACGGTTCTCGAATATATCTCTCTGAATGCAGTGTCGTGATTAGGAATTATATTTTCCTTACAAATTAAAGGTCGGAATTATCGACCGATGACACAGAACCGAACGATGTTCGGCTAATTTAGGACTTGCACTTGAAGAGGGAACCGTGAGAACATATCTTCTTTAATGGCCAAGTGTAACGATATTCGGCTATTTTAGAGGACGTCGAGCACAAAGAAACAGCGGCACCTGTCGGAACTACGCTTAGGAAACAAAGTCCTCGCTTTATTCTAATAAGATTGAAATCAATGGCAGTGGCATTACGCAAGGACCAGAGGCGGATCATGCGAAGGAAGCCAACTTCGGCTTAGGAGGATCGACCGCGCATCTGTCGAGGAGCTTCTCAATGGACGTGTATTGGTGCTCAGGATACAAGCTGGATGCCTCTAGATCATGTTCCGTGAGTTGATAGTTCGTCTGCTCCCCCTTTATGAAGATGTTGTGGAGGATAGCCGCTGGGACGTTGTCCGGGAACGGTTTAGCTATACCGTGTTAAGTCGAGCGATTAGTGAGGGAAGCATGACATCAAGAAGAAGATGGAAGCAGGCTAATTCTCGATGGGCTACTCACTCTCGGTGAGCCGTATGATGTCATCCTCCAAGACATGGATCCGGTCGAGGGTCTTTCCCGTCTTCGCCTCCCACTTTTCAATCAGCTCCAGTTGGGAAACAATGTTATTTTCCGGCTTGTATATAATTACCCGGTTGATGACCCTTGGATCGGTCGATGCCTTCACCGTGTAGAAGGCAACGTCTTCCTCGTAGTTGAACACGGCTGATAACGAGAGGGAGATACACGGCCAAGACGTCAGCGACCTCCACTAGAGTAGATTATGTTAAGGGATCTAACGGCAGCAGTCATCTGAACCCAATAAAGAACAAGTTGTTTTCACCTTTTGCAGTCCCGGGCCCGTAAACAATGACTTCCTTGCGACTGTCGTTGGGGTGAAGGATGTAGTCGACGAAATAAATGGCGAAGGAGTTGGCCGCTACGTAGGTGTGGGGAATCCCGGCCGCTTCGATGGCCCTTCTAATCTTTCTCTTGTTATCCAGCAAAGCCTCAAAAGGCGGGAGAGTGCCTCTCACCCTGTCCACGTCGTTGCCGAATTCTGACGGCACGAACCTCTGCATGCATCGAACATGCACGACACGGGAATCTATGAGTTGGCTTTGCCTGTAATCTAACACCACATTCGGGAAGATCAGGCTCAATCATCTTCAACGCCCATGCTGGGTGTACCTGAACGTTGGGTGCTTCTTGCATGGCCTTGATGATTTTGAGCTGCTGAAGATGTTGAGGAACCGGGAGTGCCGAGATCACGACATCAATGCTCTGGAGCACCGAGACCAACTTCTCATGATCGTCCAGTTCACCCTACGCACACGAAAAAAGATGTCAAATCAAATTCATGCGCAGTGCGGCGCGAATAATGGACGGAACAAGAAGCGGGTCGAGCAAAAAACATCTCACTTGGATCACGGAAACGCCCATGGATTCGAACTCCTCGATAAGCACCCTCTTAGAAGAGGTGGGGGAGTCGCCAAGGGAGAGAGGACGGACGTAGGCGGAGGTGGGGTGGCCCAAGGAGACGCTGGCCCTGATGATATACTGACCGAGGTACCCCGTGGCTCCAAATATCAGTATTCTGCTGCTGCTGCCGCCGCCAGCACTGACCTTCTTCATCTCTCCTCCGGCAACCGTCATGGTGTCCCCGTTTCAGGATCCTGCGTTACTAAAAAGGAGGAGGTGCACGGGACACGAAAGTATACACTTCACCATCGCCAACATCATCTATATTTATATACACAGAAGGGGGCAGAGGGGGGGGGGGGGGGGGGGTTGGAAAAGGCCAAAATGCCACTCCGTGGATACCATGTGTCACAGGTGCGTGACACCATGCATGATTCATCGGAGATATAAATATATTCGGGAGAATTTTATTTTCCATACTTCTAGTCAATATTGGGCTCCGATAACTTTTTATATTTTGGAAATTCTCATAGTAATGTAAAAAAACCAATCTTTATAAGGTCGATCTTTTGTACATTAAAATTAATCTTGGCCGAGTCTTAATAAGAAAATATTCAAACTTAAGATTTTAGTCGCAAATTTAAGATTCCAAGGTCCGGTTTACGCGCTAAAATTCAAGATTAATCAAAATAAAAATAAAAAAAATAATAATAATAAAATTATATATTATGACAAAATGAAAATTTGACTCAAAATTAATGTCATAAATTCATATTCCGTCCAAAAATTAGTAAAAGGCACCCCATTCCATGTAACCTGTACTTACTAAAAGTTTAATATGCATTGAATAATTTATTTATTTTTGGTGGGGAAACATTTAATGTCTTTGTACAGAGTTCTTTTCCTATGATGAACATGTTTTTAACACGTCCATTAATACTTGGGACAGTGTCACCTACTACCCCCCATGCCTCGAGGTTCACGGAATTCCCCCCACCCCGTCAACTTCATCCTAAGTCTCTCCCCTTTCAAAAGTCAATGTCTTTATATTTTTCCGAGGTATAGATTAATTTGAGGATGCAACGTAATCGGATTTACTATTATGTCACCCACCCCCCAATTTGTAATTATTTCTTGACTCTCTCCCATTGAGAGGATCACTATAAAAATCACACAACGTTTAAATTTTTTAAAGAAGTCTCCCAACGAGGATCATACCTTTTTTAAAAAAAGTCTTGTCTAATAGCATGGAGTTTATCCGTACAGGAATTCACTATTTTAACTTTATTATAATTAAAGATAAAATATATATTTATGATCTTAAGTTAACTTTCTATTTTATCATTAATTTAGTTGTTATATTTTATCATCAACTTTTCTTTTTATATTAAATTTGGACAATCTTGAATTTCTTTTAACGAAATCCAAACAAGTCATTAATACAGTCTCACCCGTGTCCATAATAGTAGAGTTCTAATCTCTCATTTCTTCGCCTCACAATCCACTTTATTCGCAGCAGCAGTCCTCAATAAAATCATCATTTGACCTTCATCGATTTTACGTATTTTTTTACAACATCAACAACTATTGTTCAAAACTCGGCTTCCAACTCATTTGTATCAAAATAAAAAAACATATTAGACGTTTCAATATTATTTCTCATTTTTTAAATTTTTTTCTTCATTCTTAGTCGATAAATTAACATTGTTTGTTAAGTCGTGTTTGGCTTTCACACAATAAAATTCAAAATAGCCCAAAATCAAAATAAAAATAAATTTTGATGACAGAAAGTTGGCTCAAAGTTGATGTCATAAATCAATATTTTTCTTAATTAAAAAATTAAACGAAAAAAATTTAAGTGTCCTTTTTTTTTATAAAGATGGAAGCTGCTAGTTCAATTAGAGACTTCGTTTCAAAACAAAGGAAAAAATAACATTGAAAGGAAAAAAATTGTAACTGTTAAAGAACAAAGTCATGGTTGAATTAGTGATTTCCTCCTTTATCATGTTAAGCTCGCTAACTGAAATAATAATTTTATTTGATATGATTCAATCATAATAAAAAAATTGATATGATTTTATTTGAAGAAATTAAATTGCTAGTTGAAGTAACGACTTCCTTAGCGAACTGAAGTCGCCGATTCTAATATCAACTTTAGAATATTATTAATTTAAGAATATCGAATATTTTGAATTTTTTTTTAGTAACCAATGTTATTTCCTGATGTATTATAAGAATGTCATTTCAATGGTCGTCTTTGGAAGTATTCAATTGACATACATAATTCTAAACTAACCACTCTTTGTTCTCATAAGCACCTCTCGATAATAGTTAAGAATGGGGGCGAGCATGCACTGGTGTTTGGGATTTGTGGAGGCGACCTTGTGTTCCTTCGTTATGTCATAAATGTTCCATTCTTATCCCTCCCAAAAACACCCCCGAAAACCAACAACTGAGTCCCCCACCCCCACCATTGAACCCGCATTCGCCGATCCCCTCCTTCCATCGTTTTGGTCTTCCCAGTGGCCGGTATAGGCATGTCATCCTCTTTGCATTTGTTTTCAAACGGGTTCGAATAAAATGAAACGGGCGGAGGCGAAGATCTTGACTCTGCGGCCCGAATGGACTTCAATGGGCTCCTGAATTGGAGGCAAGCCCGATCTAACCCGAACATTGAAACGGGCCGACCGTTTATAAAAATTTGAACCCAAGCTGGCAGATCCGGAGTTTGGGCCTGTCAGAAATACTTAAGACGGGCCGGATTCGACCCGAATCCAATCAGACCTAGCCCTATTCGGGCCAACATCTTTTGAAAGCCGAATCATCGAGTTTTGTACGGAAATACGGCTAGTTTTTTTAAAAAAATAGCGAAATACGGTCCCAGTTTCGTAAAATAAGGTTTTACCGTCGATGGGGCGCGTTCTGAAAATGCGCCCCTTGGATTAAAAAGAGGGCGCGGTCCGAAAACGCGCCCTTCGTGTGCTTATTGAGGGTCGGGTTTCCAAGACCCGCCCCTATTACCTGCAGGGCCGTCCCCCCCGGCCCCCCTGTCCTCCCCCCGTCCCCCTACAAGGGGCGGGTTTCCAAAACCCGCCCCTCCTGTGGCATACAAGGGGCGCGATTTGAAACTGTGCCCCTTGTTGTAATAACATAATGGCTGGATTTTGGAAACCCGTCCCCCGTCTGGCAATGCAACACACCTATCAATAACTTTAGAAACCAACCATGTTTCAACAAATAGAAACATTTCATAGGTAACATCCATACATCGAACACCAAACTTCGGAACAATCTAACACCCAACATTCAATAACAAAGCCAATGTAACATACAAAGTGAAACGTCCAAATTTCATATCGTCTAACATCTAACGTACAAAGTTAAACGTCCAAATTTCAAATCAGTAATGTCCCCTACGCCTCGTAGATTTCCTCCTAACATAAGGCATCACGACGGGGACTTCTGGAACTTCAGGCTGCTCAGATGGAACATCCGGGTACAGTTGTGTAATTTGAGAAGTTCCTTCTCCTTGTTGCAAATGGTCGTACCTGAAGAAGTTATATTAGTTAAGTTATGAAAGTTTAAATGAATCTTAAATCGAAGGACTTACCCGAATTCTCTTGGGCCTTTAATCGAAGCCTCCGGTGTAGAACTGGACCCAACCTCATAGTAAGGAGTGGCGTAATCGCAATAAACATGAGAAACTTGAGAGATGAGCATCCCTTCTCGCACTTCATGGCCCTCCTCGTCAAATACGGGGTTGTCGTATGTCCGTGGCTGCTCCCCATGATCATGATCCTCTTCCGCAACGTCCATATGATGAGGATCGTCTTCCTCCATATGATCTTCCTCCTCCATTTGTTGTCCACCTTGTGGGATGAACTCGTATGCAGGTTGATCTTCCAACCCGCCGGGTCGACCATATAATATCATCGGTGCATGCTCCCGCATCATTTCCATGGACTCCGCGGCAAGAGTAACGAGTTCCGGCTGGTCAGACCGAAGCTTTATCTTTCGTAAGTTCTTCATCTACATCAGAAGTATAGGTTAAAGTTGAACAATGAATGAGAAAATGTTATGAGATAGTCATATTCATTAAGTACTTACCAATGTGCCTAGCATGGAGCCGGTGTGCGAGATGTGCTGCCTGGTGTGCATACCATTTTGAATATCTAATGGGAGACTCCCAAAGAGCGGCACGACCATGTTGAGACGATCTTCCCACTGGTCCACAAACACTCGGTGGATCTCTCTCCAGTTGTTCATCGTCTTCCCGCGTAAATCTATCTTGTGGAGTACCTTGCTTGTGTCGCAATCTTGCGGCACCAGTTGATGCTCGCCAAACTGACGAATCACTCTATCCGGGTACTGCCACTCCACGATGTAGAAGCAAATTAGGGGAAGTCTTGCACGCCAGAAAGCCTCACCAGATCGGCAGTAATCGGGAAGCATGGCTACCAACTCATCCGGGTAAGGGTGCCAAATAATCTGCATATATGAATGTGAATGTGTGAGAAGAGTTCGATTTAATCAAATGAATTTGTTAGCTATAGTACTTTACCTGATCCATGCTCTGCCTATCGAATGCCTCTCTGTAGGAGGAAAGAACATGGGTGGACATCGTGCGTACATCCTTCGCAACGGCCCATCTATGGCTCAAAGGCATATCTTCCACAAAGGGGGTACGGAGTCTCAGAGGTGCTATATGAGGGAATCTATTCCATGCCCAAATCTGTAGCAGTATCAATGAACCCTCTATCTGAGATGCCTTATGGTGCGCCGCCTTACACAAACTCCTGTAAAGCCACGCTAGGCATGCACTTCCCCAACTATAATTTCCAGCCCTCTCAAAGTCAGCTAGCAAAGGCAACCAGAATACATGCACTAAACTATCTGACTTCGTCGTGAACAACATCCCACCAATCAGCTGCAGAATATATGCCCTGGTATGCATCTGCACTAACTCCTCAGGGGCATCTATAGGGATCTCACCAAAATTCGCAGCCAGCCAGCTAAGTCTAATACGACCAGACCGGATGTTGTCACCCCTAGGTATCCGGCCCAATAACTCTAAGCACACCGCCTCATTAGATACGGATGTATCTGCTATCACCGCATCACCATCTACAGGCAAACCTAGCTGAATTGCCACATCTTGAAGGGTGATAGTCATCTCACCGTGCAACATATGGAAGGTGTGCGTCTCCAGCCTCCAGCGTTCCGTCAATGCTGTGATGAGGCCCCAGTCCATTGATATGAACGGAAGTTTAGCCACGCCATAGAATCCTGCTTGACGGAGGTATACGTCCATTCTGGGGTCGGTGGCACCTCCCTTCAGCGATTTCTCAGCCCGACGGCAAGTGAGAACGTTATTCTGTAGAGAAGACAGGAGTTAGTAAAAAAAGATACGAAAACGTAAAACATATAAGCCGAATTCACATACCACGCTATATCCGGCTTCCCATATAGCCGTCGATCGATGCTCTGTCCTGGACGCATTTTCCTATTACAAAATATATCAACAACGGTTAATAAGAAGAATAACTTAAGCAAAGGCAATCAGAATTCACAACTTATTCAACAATTGAACCAACACTTACAAAGATTCCTATTAGGACAATGTTCTGACTCTTGTAGGATCGGGATTGACTCTCGGGAAAGGATATTCCGGCCAATCTTCTTTACAGTCAAAAGAATGCCATTTCGAAGCATACACGGCCTTCTGACACTCGAATGAGTAGAAACGACTAATCACAGCGATATGATCTACATGCATGTGTACATAACATGCCAAAGCGTGCGAACACGGAATGCGATAGATTTGCCACTTCTTGCAGCTGCATTTCCGCGCGTGAAGAAACACATACTTCAGTCGATGTTTTCCTTTAGTTTTCACGTCAAATCTATCCTTCTGTCGATCGAGAAGAACTACTTCATACCGTTTGGCCTTCTCCATACATTTAAACAACCGATTTGTACAAACACTTGTAAAACTTTCGCCAATTCTCAACGCGGAGTCAGCATCATCCCTTCTGGCTATCCAGTATGCCACGCAATTATACCATATTTTTCGAACAAGAGCCGAAACAGGAAGATTTCTGGCACCTTTTATAACGTCGTTGTAACTCTCACTCAAATTCGTAGTCATAGGACCATATCTATAAAAGCCATCCCGACTCAAACACCACTGCTCTTCGTTCATCTCGGCGAAGAACTCACCAGCTTCTGGCATTGATTCAAACAAGCTTCTCATAATGTTTTTTTTTTGCTTCACAGTCATCGATTTCCTCGCTGCGGCTATCAACTTCCTTTTACAAGCAACACTTTTATATCTAGTATTGAAATTGCTTGCCACATGTCGAAGACAGAACCGTCAATGCACAAATGGCGGCTGCCAGCCAACTGCGGATCATTCACAGCCGCCTGAATGCCTGCATGTCTGTCGGAAATCAAGCATACTCCTCCCATCCTATCACCAACGACATATCTCTTCAGACATCTCAAGAACCAACTCCAAGAATAATAGCTTTCCTCATCAACCAGTGCAAATGCAAGCGGCACAATATGGTTATCTCCATCCATAGCACAGGCAATTAAGAGTTTATGCATATATTTACCATATAAAAATGTGCCACCTATACTCACAACTGGCCAACAATGAGTAAATGCCTGAATACACTGTCCAAACGCCCAAAAAATTCTCTGAAACTGTAATACTTCCACATCGCCAAGACTATAAGTTGCACCCCAATCAACAATTGTTCCGGGGTTGGCAATTCTAATTGCATTCATTAGATGCGGTAACTCGTTATAAGATTCATCCCATTCGCAGTTGCCTTCCTCTTTGCATCCCATACTCGTCGGTGAGTTACTTCGTACCCAAATCTCTCCTTTATTACATTCCGTAGGAACGACACTTTCACTTTAGGAAATTCTCTAACAAAAGTACGGAAGTAGGGAACCATAAAGTTGCAGTCAAGTCGATCATGATCTTCGGAAAGCACTGCATTTAAACATGTATGCGCCTCACCCACGATGGTTATTTCAAACTCATCATCACAAGCACGTTGAATCGCGCGTAATCTCCACTTGCAACCAGAACCAACCTCAAAACAAAACACAAACCATGTCGTCTTATCTGACTCCACAATTTCGTAGTTATAATGGTTCTTGATATGGAACATATTAGAAAGCTTCTGTAAAACAGAACCTTGACCGTATGAATGAGATGGTTCTTATGCTTGAAACGCATCCCTTTACGAAATTCAACCACAGCATCCGGATCGTCCGTCATCCTAACTTCCTCATCATCCTCGAAAATGACCTTCCCAGTATCGCCACTTTCTACATAGAATGGTAGAGGTTTTTCCAACCGTTTCTTCCTAGAGGGACAAGCCTCATTAACCCCCACATTGTTATCATCGTTCCCTAAATCAACACCATTAAACATTTCATCATCAGTATCCGCCTCATCGGAATTGACTATTGAATCAACGATATGATTCTCATATCGCCGATAAATAGTTTCGTTTACAGCTGCTTCATCGCCCACATCACGTTCTAGATCTTCAACGGGATCACCCTCTTCATAATCGTCTCCGTAATAATTACCACCGTCACCATCCATATCACCATCCTCCTCATTCCCCACATTACCACCATATCCGCTACACCCATCATTCACCGGTACAAATTGACGAAAATTTCTACTAACTTCGAAATTTTCTATTCGCTCTTGCACAATATTTAAACCCTCATCCACATTCACTCCTACGGCTTGCATGTTACTACCGTGCTTACTTCTTGAATTTGTCCGCCTCCCTTCGTTTCTAGAATTCCCAGAAACTGATATCACATATACTTCTTGAATGCGGTTACCATTTGACATCGCAAACTCACACAACAACCTAACATCTTCATCATCACCAACCGGTACTAGCACAAAATTTATGCCTGAAGGACCATACGAAGGAACGGGATATCTATGACAAATTTCCAGCTTACTTCCTTCGCTTAATCTCATTGCATTAGCAATGACCCTTTCGAATTGGACATAGTCCACATCAGCAGGTATCTTTATACGTTTAAGTGGACCCCTATTATAACCTACTCCCTGACTACCATGAATAACTTTCCCATGACCATACAATAACAAATGAACTTGCGCCATTCAAACGTAAGGGAAAACTTACGTGAATTAGCTCCCCTCTCGAACTTAATAATACCTACAACAATTCAAACAACGTATAATTAATCAACATAATTGTAAAATAATCAAATCAATTTATAAATTTATATATTAATTATTCAATCCTAAATTTCTAACCAAATGTTCTAACATAAAAATCTAACCTAAATTTCAAAACTAAATTTCTAACTAACCTAATTTTCTAACCTACAATATCTAACTTAAATAATAGAACTTACGAATGATAATCGGATGTCGGACGGGCGGAGATCAGAGGTCGAACGGTCGGAGGTCGGAGGTCGGAGGTTGAACGGGCGGAGGCCGAACGGGCGGAGGTCAGAGGTCGGAACTCGAACGGGCGGATGAGGGGAGGACGGCGGACGAGGGGAGGACGGGGGACGGCACGAACGGGGGTCGGAGGCGGTGAGGATGGAGCTCGGGGGCCGGGGGTCGGAAGAATCGGAGGTCGGACACCGGATTCGGACGATTTTGGGGGTTTGGGGTCGGCGGAATAGGGCTTCCGTCCCGACCGCGGGGTTTATGTTCGTCGGAGGGGCGGGTTTCCGGGGCTTTGAGGTACAAAGCCCATATGAGTGGGAATTAATTTTTTTTTTAGTAACCGATGTTATTTCCTGACGTATTATAAGAATGCCATTTCAATGGTCGTTTTGGAAGTATTCAATTGATATACATAATTCTAAACTAACCACTCTTTGTTCTCATAAGCACCTCTCGATAATAGTTAAGAATGGGGGCGAACATGCACTGGTGTTTGGGATTTGTGGAGGCGACCTTGTGTTCCTTCGTTATGTCATAAATGTTCCATTCTTATACC
Source organism: Melastoma candidum (assembly GCA_023653495.1). Classification (NCBI taxonomy): domain Eukaryota; kingdom Viridiplantae; phylum Streptophyta; class Magnoliopsida; order Myrtales; family Melastomataceae; genus Melastoma; species Melastoma candidum. The sequence goes on from CM042887.1 coordinate 2,358,702, forward strand.
CCGAAAACCAACAACTGAGTCCCCCCCACCACCATTGAACCCGCATTTGCGAACCCCTCCCTCTTCGACGCGGGCTTCCATCGTTTCGGTCTTCCCGGTGGCGGCCGGGATAAGCATGTCATCCTCTTTGCATTTGTTTTCAAACGGGTTCGAATAAAATGAAACGGGCAGAGGCGAAGATCTTGACTCCGCGGCCCGAATGGACTTCAATGGGCTCGTGAATTGGAGGTAAGCCCGATCTAACCCGAACAATGATACGGGTCGACCGTTTATAAAAATTTGAACCCAAGCTGGCAGATCCGGAGTTTGGGCCTGTCAGAAATACTTAAGCCGGGCCGGATTCGACCCTAACCCAATCAGACCTGGCCCTATCCGGGCCGACGTCTTTAGAAAGCCGAATCATCAACAAACATTACCCGCTTGGTGAATCAATCCAACAGCGGCGATCCAATGCTGCGCGGTGCAGCGTCTCTATCTTGTTCCTCCTCCCTTAGCTGCCTCTGCTGCGCCCGGAGGCGTCAGTCCCCTGTCGTCGACTTTCCCCCGTCTAGGTTGACGCCGGGGAGAAGACCCCGAGGATGCGCCGTCGTCAGGCGGTGCTCCGTGGCCCCGTCGGCCCCGTGGGTGGAGGCTGACGACGAGAGCTACGGCAATAAGCAGGTCATCAGCCTCACTCCATCCCTCTACCGCTACATCCTCTCCAATGTCCGGGAGCCCCAGGTGCTTGGTCGTCATGACGCTGTCTCTCCTGATTTATCATTTTCCCTATCCCCAAGTCACAGACGGTTCTTTCTTGACAGATTCTGCAGCTGCTTCGCGAGGAGACCGCTTCCCTTCGGGGCAGTCAGATGCAGGTATCCCTCCCTCCTTCCTTTCTTCCACGTGATTGATTATCCCACAGTATAGTTGCTCACTGTAGATGCCTCCGGCTCGAGTTTAGGTTTCACCTGATCAAGCACAACTTCTTGCAATGCTTGTGCAAATACTCGGGGCAGAACGTTGCATTGAAGTCGGTGTCTATACAGTAAGCTTCTCGTCTCAATCGTACATTATGTATGTCCTAGTGGAGTTCTAGTATTCCAACTGTGCTTTGCGCTAAACGAATTTTTCCCCTCTCTTTTAGACAAGCAGCTTGAGGGACTTGATACATTTGTTTAGCTAGAATGACCCTAGGCTGTTGGTTTGGGGATACTCTTCTTTGGCTGTGGGGCTTGATACATTTGTTTAGCTAGAATGACCGTAGTCTGTTGGTTTAGGGGTACTCTTCTTTGGCAGTGGGACTTGTCCTGCCTGATTCGGGCCGTCTAGTTGCCTGTGACAGGGATTTAAGGTCCCTGGAGGTTGCTCAAAGGTACTATGAGCTTGCAGGGATTTCACATAAGGTGATTATTTTATTTATTTTTTTCATGAATAAAGAGGAATTTCCATCCGAGCATTCTTCCCCCAAGAATTATGTCCTGCTCAGTTGTTTTGATGGTTCTAGATAGACGTTCGACACGGACTTGCTATGGATACCCTGAAATCCCTCATTCGTGATGGCGAAGCTAGCAGGTAAGCAATAGTCTTTCTCTATGCGTCATTGGTTCGCTCTCTTATAATAGTCCTTTTACCATTTTCACCATTCTTATATGGCTTTTTTCGTAGTTTGTGTCATGTTTGCTCCAATAGGCCAACAATGGCTGTTTTTAACTTGCCCATAGAGATTGCTTTTGCATTGAAGGCACATGGGAAATTTTCTCATCATAACTTCATTTGGTTTTCCCTATCATGTGACGATTATTTCAGAGAGTATTCTTTTACTGCTTGGGAGAAAAGGAAATAGCTTACTCGGTTAGAGTTTGTTACAGTTACGATTTTGCATTTGTTGATGCCGAGAAGAGGATGACCGAGGACTATTTCGAAATACTTTTGCAGCTGGTGAGTATAATTAGGACTTTAGCATCCTAATTTTAGAACTGACTGATTGGTCCAAATGAACTTTATAATTTCTGATGCTGCTTCACTTTATATGGTGTTGTTTGTGGTTTCAACAAAAAGATGACAGCTCTTGTGGCGGCCCTAAATATACTGGGTTTGAGACGGGGAGCTACAATCGAGCCGTTCTAGGATCCTTTTTGTTATAAAAAAAATGAGACAACATTTGGGAACTGTCATGGAATTTTTTTATAATACAATTATGAAGGAATGTATTGTTGTATTAGCCACACCTCCATACGTTTAAAATACAAAATCATCTGGGCGGCTTAGCGAGCGCTAACTACTCCCAATGGGATAGTTTAGGTTATTGTCTTGCTGCAAGCAAGAACCATTTCGAAGATACTGATCGTAGTATCGTACATTGGCTGTTGACGCGGGAACAAGCGTTTGGCTTAATAGTTTAACTATGCTTTAGATGTTTATGGAGACAAACCCATGATATAGGAAAGTTAATCAGAATTTAGTGTCACCTTGCAGGTAAGAACTGGTGGCGTGATTGTGGTAGATAACGTCCTTTGGCACGGAAAAGTAGCCGATCTTGAGGTAATGACAAAACAAATTCCCCCTCGAAGGAGGAACCGACTCGAACACATATTCTTTGATGGTAAGTGTGTCAATGTTTGGCAGGTAAATGATAAGAAAACACTTAGCATAAGGAACTTCAACAGGAGGTTACGGGAGGATGACAGGATTAGCCTAAGCATGGTGGGTGAATTTAGCTAATTTCAGGAACAGAACTATACCCCTTTTGTCTTTTGAGTGTTGACTTGTAGTAACTCATGTGTGGTTGCAGGTTCCAATAGGTGATGGCATGACCATCTGCCGGAAGAGGTAATGTCAGGTACTATTTGTCAAGTTAAGTCGAACTATAAGAGTACGGCCCAAAGGAGCAGACTAATTTTCGGGGGAATCCTCGCTTTCAGTGTGCTGAACGTCCTCGTCCTCCGAGACATGGACTCGGTTGAGAGTCTTTTCTGTCTTCGCCTCCCACATTTCAATCAGATCTGACTGAGAAATGTTATTATGTTTTGACCTGTAGATGATGACACAGTTGGCCACCCTCGGATCAGTTGCGGCCTTCACCGTGTAGAAAGCGGACGTCTTCCTCATAGTTGAGGACTGCTGATAGCTCAAAGGGATAATCAACAACTCGAAGCCTGAGTTAGATTCTTGACTAGTTTCATGTTATGAAGGAATAAACGACAACATTCGTAAACGATTTCCATGTCCATAGACAACGACTTGCTGGTGAGTCTCGTTGCGATGGAGGATGTAATGAACGAAATAAGTGGCAAATGAGTCGGCAGCGATTTAAGTGTGGGGGATCTCTGGCTGCTTCGGTAGCACTTCTAATCTTCCTCTTCTTCTCCAGCAAAGCCTCGGGAAGGCGGAGCGTGCGCCTCACCGTGTCCATGTTAATTTTATCCTTATTATAATTAAAATATCATAAAATTAGCAGGGACTTGGGAGAAAGAGAGGGAGAGGTGAATTGGGGTGATATACCATTCCCTTTGTATTATTTATTGTGGGCAATAATATTCGTGATATTAAAAATAGAGTCGTCCCAGATACTCCCCGTTTCTTTTTATCTAGAAGAGAAGAAGATTAGCCTTTTGTTTAATCCTCGTTGAGTTTGACTTTAAAAAAGAAATTGTGAAAGGAACGTAAGGTTGACCAAATTTTGAAGGGGGAATAATTTTAATTTCCTCCAAAATTGACTTTGGAAAATTATGTGAAAGTAATTCAAGAAGACAGACCCATCTTCTTCTTCTTTTTTGTGATTATATAATTAAATAAATTATTATTTGTATTACTACTGTACTAAAGTCCTTTCACAATTGTTAAAATACGTTTTTATTCATTCCAAAAATAGGAACGTAATATTTAGCATTTGTAAATCTAGAAATTGAAGCCATGTGACTTTGGAGGGAAGTAGGAAAAGAGACGAGCTACGAAATTTGTAAAATTCTTTTAAGTTGAACAAATAGATGAAATATGGATTGCTATTTGTTGTGTTTTTGCGAGGAGAATACCAATTATTTTTTTAAAACTTACAATTTTTGTAAAACTCTCTTAATATCTAATTTTCAAAATTCATCAAATAAAGTCACTCTTTTAATTTATAAAGGTGTCTCTATGAATTTGAACCTTACCCTTTTGCAATTTAAAGAAGCACTTTGATTATCTAGGTCATCATAATTTTTGTTGATTAAGCATTCTAAAGCTTTTCTTAAATTAAAGACGGATTTAAAACTCCGTCATAGAGATAGTAAATATGTAATTTTTGGAACGTGTTCGAAGTAAAAACCAACGGTATTATTTTACAACCTCCCAAACAAGTAACACTGAGGCGACATTTCCCATAACTACTTTTTAGGCACGAATCTTTCGACAGGATCTATTCAACATGAAACATCTTCGTTTTATTCCACACATACACACACGGAGTCACTGCTTAGCTCTAACCTAAACGCGGCCGGTCGCACTCACGGATGGGACATGGGGGAGGAAACATTAGGATGCGAAGGAAGCCAACTTTGGCCTCGGAGGATCGACCAGGCATCTGTCAAGAAGCTTCTCGACGGATGTATACGGGTGATCTGGATATAAGCTCGATGCCTCTAGATCATCTTCCGCCAATTGATAGCTCATCTGTTCTCCCTTTATGAAGATGTTGTGGAGGATAGCTGCCGGCACGTTCTCCGGGAATGGTTTAGCTGCATCGAGTTTAAGAAGTCCGATGATTAGATTACACGACAAAGAAGAATTAAGGGGAAAGACATTTAAGCCGACTAATTTTCGGCGGAATCCTTACTCTTGGCGAGCTGCACGACCTCGTCCTCGGAGATGTGGACTCTATTGAGGGTCTTCCCTGTCTTTGCCTCCCACATTTCAATCAGATCCGACTGAGAAACAATATTGTGTTTCGGCCTGTAGATGATGACGCGGTTGGCAACCCTCGGATCGGACGCAGCCTTCACCGTGTAGAAAGCGACGTCTTCCTCGTAGTTGAGGACAGCTGATAATCCAAAGGGATAATCGGCGAGTTAAAGCTGATTACAGGATCAAACGATAAAAACGTAAACAGTTTTCACCTTTAGCATGTCCGTGTCCATAGACAACGACTTGCTCGAGAGTTTCGTTGGGATGAAGGATGTGATCGACAAAATAAGCGGCAAAGGAGTTGGCAGCGACGTAAGTGTGGGGGATCCCGGCCGCTTCAGTAGCCCTCCTGATCTTCCTCTTGTTTTCCAGCAAAGCCTCGAAAGGCGGGAGCGTGCGCCTCACCCTGTCAACTTCGTTGCCGAATTCCGACGGAACGAACCTCTGCATGCATCATGCACATGACACGGTAACTCAACGGGTTTCACCATAATCTAATACCCTTATATTTGGGAGGAAGGTTCAAGGCACCGGGAGGTACCTGAATGTTGGGTGCATGTTTCATGGCCTCGATGATTTTGAGCTGGTGCAGATGCTGAGGAACCGGGAGCGCCGAGATCACAATATCCACTTGCCGGAGCACCAAGACCAACTTCTCATGATCGTCCAGATCACCCTGCGCACGTAACAAAAGCCGTCAAGTTAAAATCATGAAAATTGCACGGCAGAAGAACTAGATACATCAAGCAGATGCACTTGCTTCAATCACGGAAACGCCCATGGATTCAAACTCCTGGACGAGCTCCTTCTTGGAAGCAGTTGTGGAATCCCCGAGGGAGAGAGGGCGGACGTAGGCAGAGGTGGGATGGCCCAAGGAGACGCTGGCCCTGACGATATACTTACCTAGGTAGCCCGTGGCTCCAAAGATCAGTATACTGCTTCTGATGATACCAACGTCATCGGCCTTCCTTGTCTCTCCCCCGGCAACCGTCATGGCGTTTTCGTATGAGATACCTCTGCAACTCACGACAACGAGGGGTTAAAGAATATGAGTGCTTCACGGTGGCCATTACACAGCCTATTTATACACGCGGGAGCGAGGGAGACGTAACGTTTCTGCTATCTCGTTGATGTTTTTGTTTCATCAGAGTCATTTGGGGAGGGGGAAGATGGCGGTCCATCGACTTCAAGTACATCGCCCGGTCAGATTTTTGTACTTTGGTCCTCATTTTATATTTGAAAACGGCAATTTCCCCGTTAACTTCTTTTTAAAATGAATTAATGAATTAATTAATAGTGGTATCATCTCATCTGATGTCACTTGTATTTGTTTTGGATTTGACTTATTATCCCAGACTATTTACACTTCCCTTAATTCGGATCTATAAAAAAAGATCATCCTCTTCTAAATATCGTAATTTGCGAAGGTGAAATAATCAATTCTATCCTAAATTTTATTAGTTTTTTTCATTTAACCTAAACTTTTCAAAATATCGTCACGCATTCTAACGTTTGACCGTTATTTTAATTCTAACAACCGTTAAGCCAATTCATGGACAGAATACTACGTGGTGCACATGTGGCCATTAACGTCATCTGCCCACCATTATCTTCATCCAACACCCCCGATTGAATCCCAAAATCGAAAAAATCCCCAAAATCTTGAAACCCTAACCTCTCTCCGCTCCCCCGATTCTCCCTCGATTCTTCCTCCCTCCCCGACATCCCCGACCTCCCTCTCCAATAACTCCGTCCTTCCTCCCGACACCCCCGTCTTTCCTCCCTCCCCCATACTTGATCTCCCGGGCTCCCTCCCCGATAACCCATCCTCGTTGCCCATTCCCACAGGTTGATTACATTTCAGTCCATAGATGTTTAGGCATTGGTCCATTATTATTGATGTTGTTTAGTCCATTGTTATTACTGTTAGGTCAATTACTGATGGGCCAATTACAATATAAAGGTTATTACTGAAGGTTATTACTGTTAGGTCAATTACAATTACAGTCCATTGTTATTATCGGAATGTGGTTGTTATTGCTGTTCTTTTCCAGGTATGTCTAGTAAACGAAAGAGTAAAAGCACTAGCAGCACAGATAGTTCGACCTACATGGTGAAAAACATTGCTGTGAAGTGTTATTGTGAACTTGATTGTATTGCTAGGACAGCTAAAACAGAGATGAACAGTGGGAAAAGATTCTTTGGATGCTGTCATTACAAGTTTGATGAAGGGTGCGGTTTTTTTTGTGGGTTGATACGCCGTGGTTGAGGACAGTGGACAGTGAAAATATGATTGCCGAAAATGGACCGAAGACAGAGGACAGAGGACAAGGGACATCAGATTCATTTGCTGGAAATGGAAGTATTGAGGCACGATTAAGGACAGTGGAAATATGATTGGCTAAAGCTGAAGAGAATTTGAAGATTTTGAAATGCTATAGTGCATTTGTTGTTATTGGTGTTGTTATGTGTCTAGGTTTAGTGCTTATGTTATGGAAAGTAGGATGTCATATGTAGTTTTATCTTTCCGGTTTTATGTATCTATGTAACAAACAGATTACAAGATTTATGTATCCATTATTTATCCAGTTTATGTATCCATTATTTGTCTTTCCAGTTTTATGTCCGGGTTGTCATAATGTCCAGGTTGTAACAAACAAATTACAAACAGTTTCTCCTTCCCAGATTCCCAATTACAACAAATGATGAAAAACACTAGTACAGATTCCTAGATTTTCAGACCAAACAGATTACAAACTAATGTACATATTCCCAGATTCCCATATTACAAACACTAGTACAGAAGAGACATATTTTCAGACCACAAACAGACCAAGTAATGACCAAATGTACCCATCAGACCAATGTAAACAAGAACAGATTTCCAATACAGAACAAATGTACCCCATCAGACCATTATAATTCCAGTTAAGAAGTGGAGACAAACAAGAACAAACAATCGCAGTAGCCTCAAACTAAGGTTGCACATTGGTAGACACCTCGATGCTTGCTCCAGCCATATAAGATTCTTGTGTTGCGGATGTCCCCATATTATTGCTACTTTGAGCATGATTGCTTGTGCCCACTTCAAAATGAGATGTAGCATAGAAAGTTGCTCCTCTGCCCCTGCGTCCCCTTCCCCTGTCTCCTCTTGCACTACCTGCCCTTCCAACTCCTCCTGTTCCATAAGATCCCCTCCCATAGGGTCCCATTCCAGCAACTCCTTCTCTTCATCCTCTTACACTTTCCCCAGATCCTCTTGCAGATGTATCCTGTTCAATCAAGAAATTCTTATGAATCGTTAATGGCTAAACAATAACTATGAAAAGATAAAACTCCATACTTACCTGACCACTAGAAAGAACTCCTTCTCGATGGACCACAGCTACAGATTCAGCAAGAATTATTGTTTTACAAGTCCTCTTGTTGTGCCCATACAACTTACACCTACTGCACCTAATCTCCCTTCCTTTTTTAGTCAGTCTTGTTGCATTCTTTGGCTCCTCTTCAAGTCTCTTCTTCCGGTTCTTCTTTGGTCTCCCTGGCCTGATCTTAAATGTATGAGGTTGAATTGGCTCACCTGTATCCTCTGGCCATGTGTTTTCTCCTTCCATAGGTATTAGTGGGTGCTGATATGCGGCCAAGTAAACTGTTTTCTTGAAAAATTCATGCGTATATGCCTCAACATTGTGCTTCATGAAGTTAATGCATGCAATACCATGACAACAAGGGATGCCCGTCAACTCCCATTTCCTACAACTACATGTACATGTTTTCAAATCAACAATAAGCTTTTCCTGTCTACAAACTACCTCAAATTTATCATCAATAGCAGACTTAGGAACCCATAAACCAGCAGCCACTTTCAAACTCTCAATATTTTTCCTAATCTCTGGACATATCTCATCTTCCCTACCATCAAACAATTTGTACTTATGGAACATTCTCTCCATCAAAGTTGCTCTTATGTCATCCAACATATCTCCAATAGGTTTTGTCCTAGCAACTGCAATATAGCTATTGAAAGTATCACATAAATTGTTGTCAGTTGCATCACACTTCACCGATGTGTCAAAGAAGACATGTACATAATACAACAACTACGTTCAAGGGACAAAACAGGAGTACATGGATAGTTTAAGCAAACTGGAGTACTCACCTTGCAGAAATGGTCAGGTCCTTGTTTGATAAAGTCCTGAGCTGCTTCAGGAGACAGCAGTCCTATGTTGTTCAATGCTTTCTTATAGGCTGCCTCATGAGTGCCCTTCATAGCAGTCCAAATGCATTTCTTCAGCAATTGTCCTCGGTGATTAATTTTCCAATTGGAATAGACATGCCTTGCACAATTTCTGTGCTCAGCAACGGTGCTAAATCAACAACAACATGTATCAACCCCTGTTTCATAAGATCAATCAAAAAGTGACTTGAAAACCAGTGAGCATTGTTTACCACATCCAACAATAAAAAAGTGAGCATTGTTTACCTTTTGTTTATTGCTTATAAAGGTCCATCCACGTCCATCATTGACTGCCACGTCTTGAAACAGAAGAGGTAAAAACCACATCCAACTTTGGGTGTTCACACCCTTCACAACTGCCCAAGCAACAGGAAACATATGGTTGTTCCCATCTCTACCAACTGCAGACAACAAAATTCCTCCAGCATTTGTCTTAAAAAATGTTCCATCAAAACCCACCACCTTCCTACAACCAAGCCTCAACCCCTTCCTCAATTCACTAAAGCCTACATAGAATCTTTTGAAAGTATTGATGAGACCTAAACCAGGGGTTACTTCCAGATCAAGCTTGAAAGTACTATCAGGACATTTATTGCTGAGATAAACTACATCCGACCTGATTTTCTTATAGTGCTCCTCAATAGATCAATTGACAATTCTCTGGGAATGCCATTTTGCACGATACACCTGCAACTTGTTGACCTGAACATTATATTTCTCCATCAAGTCAACCATGACATCCCTAGCTCTCATAGTATCCAATGATCTGTTCATTCTAATAAATTCCCGAGCTAACCACTTCACAGTAGCCTGTCTGTTTTTCAAAGATCTAGTACATTTATGCTCTAACTAACATGTCTTAACAGCAACAGTCAAATCTCTTTGTAGTCAGCTAGCATATACTCTCCAAGGACACCCATTTTCACACACTACTTCCATTCTCCTCGGTTCTACTCTAGCAAATCGCATATTAACTCCATTTACAATTCCATAATCTTGAACATCTTCTTTAAATTGCTGAAGTGTATCAAATCTTAATCCAACCTCAAAATTCAGTGTCCTATGATCACATTCAGGGTCATACATCTTTTCAACAGGTCTAGAAACAACATTATCACCATTAGGGTCCTCCTCCACGAGCTCAGCCTCATAATTAACATAATCAGACTCTACAGCATCACCAGCATCTATGTTAACTTCATTAATATCATCAGCACATATATCCTCATGAACAGATTCATCTTCCCCTACCAACTCCCTAACATCCTCGTCTTCTTCGGGATCACTTTCATGGATTTCATCTCCCTCAACATAAATGCCAATGCTCTTATATTGCAATAACAAATTCACCATCTCAGACACTTGAGCATCATTGCAAAACTCAACCAAACCCTTGGCTAGACTTTTCCCAGGTGTTGTGAACCACATCCTAGTCGCCTCGTATGCACATATTCTCACAAAACTCTTGATAGTGAAATATCATATCTTATCCACATCGACATTGTTAAATGTTTATGTCTTACCACCAACATAAGATATCCGACCAGAAAGATTGAGTTTACCACCAACATGTAGAACAACATTACCGCGTCCTTCCATTTCTAAAGACAAAGAACCAGGTATAACTTAACCCACAAACAGACAGATTACCAATCAACAGTGTCAATCAACAGTCAAACTTAAGCCACAAACTAGGTAAAACTTAAGTCACATTACCAATCAACAGTAAACAAACAGACTTAAGCCACAATCAATCCTAATCCCTACAGTAAACAAACAGACTTAAGCTTTAACAGACAAACAACCCACAAAATCCTTATCCACACAACCATCCCACGACCAACCCTAATCCCCACGACCAACTCACAACAAACCCACGACCAAGAAACGTTACAAATTACCAGGGACTGATGGAAGTCAGGAATGATGGAAGTCGTCTGTGTTGTAGGTCGAGATCGATGGAGGCTGGTGTTGGAGGTCAGGAAGAGACGAGGCGGGGAATGAACGAAAACGGTGTTGGAGGTCTGGAAGAATCGATCGGGGAGTATGTTTGGGTAAATACGGTTTGCTTGATTTGGGGGAATCGACTCAGATCGGGTTATTTTATCGATTACGGTTTTCTTGATTTGGGGGAGTCCACGTCATCGATTATGCATTGACATTTCATTAGCCACGTCTGCGCCATGTCATGCATAGTCACCAGTTCAATGGTGGGCAGACGGCGTTAATGGCCACATGTGCGCCACGTAGTATTCCGTCCATGAATTGACTTAACGGTGGTTAAAATTGAGATAACGGTCAAACGTTAGGATACGTGACGATATTTTGAAAAGTTTAGGTTAGATCGAAAAACGGACCAAGTTTGGAATAGAGTTGATTCATTTGACTTTTTTTTTGGTAGCCCAAGTAAATTACAACGATGTCGCTATCCCTAAATTCTGAACTTTTCTTGTTTCATAATATATTTTCTTGGTCGTGGGCATGACCTAAAAAGGTTTCCTCAACCTCGTAATCTCTGGAAATTCTTGGTTTCATAAATGGCGGGCCGGAGAACCAAAGTTTGCTCTTTTAAGTCATTCACGTGCCCAGCGAAGAAACTCTTTCAGGTTCTCATCAATCTAGCCGCGCCTTAGGCTGATACAATTTCATGTTTCTTTAAGAGCACCTAAGAGTCTTCCTCCTCGTATAGCCCATAAAGGAACATCTACCGCGACGACCAAGTCAGCAATGGCATCGGAGTTATCAGGAGTCATGGGCGAATGAGATGGACTCACCCCAACCGTATTCCCCTGTCCATCTTCTGGAAATGACAAGGCAGGAGTTGCTAATCCAATCCACCAAAATATATGCCCACAATGCTTCGTCCGAGGCTTGAACCAATATTCCATGTGATTTCGCTACACGACTGGCAGCAAGCAAATGTTGACCAATACACGCACTTGCGATCATTGGAACTCAGTGTTCTAAGGAACTTTTGGTAGCTCAGAAATACTAAATCTGGGAGACAAAAGAGTTGATCGTCCTAATGGAAACGATACTTGATATCACGAGTGCCTGCAAACGAGCCACGTTGCAATCGTATCAAAACCAGGGTTTGAATCCAGCGAGCAACTCGGGTTGAGAATAAGTTTGCATTCTAGAAGAGGGTATATGATTCAACGTGTGGAAATGCTACATTATGAGACTAGACGCAAGATGGACTACCTTTCTTCAATGATGTCACCGGCTACACTTTGGCAATTATAGGTTGATTTCTGGGGAGACATTCGGGACGACATTCCTTCCGTAATTAACGACTTGGACTCGGAACAACATCAACCGCGTGGTATAACCACTAAACAAAGAAAAGCAACCAGCTAAAAGTACCAAAACAAAGATGAGCATTAGCGCCAACAAGAAAAAATACGATGACAAACACCTTTGTTACCTTGGAGGCATGCTTAGAACAATTTGCCGCTTTGTATGTTACAAGACTTCCTTCTCAAGCTTCAACACTGCCATGAAAGCTTCCTGAGGCACATCTACCTTGCCAATTGCTTTCATTCTTTTCTTCCCTTCAGCCTAAAGATCGGGAAACAAAAAGCGACATCACATCATCATGCTTGCTAACCATGCAGAGGAACTAACAAAATGCGTCGAGCATAATTCCACGAGATAATAACAATAAGGGAAATGGAGACATAAGAAATGATACCCAAAAGGGGGGAACTACCGACACAAGAATGGAGATAAAAGGCAAGCAGACGAAATTACCTGTTTCTTAAGTAGCTTCTTCTTTCTTGTGATATCACCACCTGATTAAGAAAAAGCAACAGTTTTCCCCCACGAACTATTAAAAGTTATTGTGAAAAATGAAGAGAACCGAAATATGACAGCTAAGTGGACCAAAATTATTTGAGAAAAAAGGATTTTGCTAGTTGCATTCAAGCATTTGTAATGTGGATGACTTCCTCTTATCCAGTCAGTCATCCAATTCCATCAGCTTTCGGGGGAACCGGAAGAATAAATTATTTATTTATTTCTTCCTTTGAGGTAGGCAACATTCACCACACAAACAAGTCTACTTTACCGTAGCACTTGGCTAAGACATCCTTCCGGATAGCTGATAAAGATTCGCTAGCGATCACTTTGGCGCCAATGCATGCCTACAGATAGAACATGACCATGTTCAGAAAACCAACTATAAGGATTCAAAAGTGCAACACAGCATGTTCGTACAATTTACGAGGAATGACATGTTCAGGAGTCCCCCCCCCCCCCCAAAAAAAAAAAAATCAGGAAATGATCATGCTGTGCATTTGAAGAATCAAGGATGTGAAGGAGATCGCATTTACACTTATCAGACATCAATTATATGCCACATCTATCTCCATGACATGTGAACCAAAAAATGCCTCAAAACACACACACTTAACTAGCTGCTATCAAGAGCTCACTAGATTAGAACGAGTGAGAACTAAATCTTACTTGGATGGGAACTTTAAACATCTGTCGAGGAATTAGCTCCTTCAGTTTTTGTGTCAAAGCCCTTCCTACTGAATATGCCTGAAAAGCAGCTCCCATTATGCAAACAGACCTTAATTATTCCAGCCAACTTTGCCAATTACATAATACCACTGGCAAAAACTAAGAGCACATGCGATTTTTAAAGCTCCAAAACTGCAGCGTGTCACGGTAACCAAGTTTAAAGTACAGATGGTGAAAGGACCAGCATCAGGATTCTAAGTTGCCAGGGAACTCAGCCTCTAAAGTTCTCTACATCTTTTGAATGCTGAAGATGCACAATTCATTTTATTATTCATCTCGAGATTCAACATGCCGGTACTATCCAAATAGCAAAGAAAGAATCAATCACCTTATCTTTGTGAACAATAGTTGCAAGTGGTTCCACCGTGTCACCATTGATCTTAATGTCAAGCTTAATCAATTCACTCTCTTTGTACCTGATGATTAAAATCACTCAGGATCATGCAATGCAAACCCTAAAAATTGAAAGGAAAACATAGATATTTTAATTTATGACCTTCTTCTGTTCAGATAACTCTTTCATTGGACATATTACTAATGTTGGAAAGTTCCAGATTTTTTGCCAAGAATCAAGTGAAATAAGCATAAAATAAACAACCAATTCTACCCCCATCAAGTTGATTTAGCAATAACAGAGAAGGATACCCGATCAATGTATACTCCATGCTGGCGTAACCTTTACTTCGAGACTTCAGTTGGTCAAAGAAATCGCCAACCATCTGTACAACAAACATAAAAATGACTACCACCGAAATTGGTTGAGCCACCCCAAGGTGATTAACTCGTGGATAACCAAGATTAGAACATTATAAATAGAGACCTCTGCTAAGGGTAATTCATAGATAATTGATGCCCGGTTTTCTGCAATATATTTCATTTCCTTGAATTCTCCTCTTCTATCTTGAGCAAGCTCCATGAGTGGTCCAATGTAGTCTTTTGGTGTAAGCATCTCAATCTGCAGTTATTACGAAGCATCCTCGAAACTGAATAAGCAATCTGAACAGTCTCCCAGGACGTGATAAATTCCATGGCATATAAATTTATGAATCCACCTTCACGTAAGGTTCCTCGATGGATCTCCTTTGTCCAGGCTCAGGAAGTAAAGAAGGGTTTGAACATTCGACCTTGCAAAGACAAAGTATATGAGCCACATAACCCCAGTACAACATGCAGATTACATGGTAAAGAATGTTTACAGTTTGATCGTCGACACAGTTCACTCTATACACCACACTGGGAGCTGTTGTTATGAGGCTAAGATTGTACTCCCTCTCAAGCCTTTCCTGAGAAAAGACAACATTGTATGTGATTGCATAAGTTATTTAGCGACTTCTTAGAAACTATGATAAAAATCGTATTTAAGTGATCAAAGAAACTGCACCTGGACAATTTCCATATGAAGGAGACCCAGAAAGCCACATCTGAAGCCAAAACCCATGGCACTAGAAGTCTCGGGTTCAAACTAAATGAGTAATTGACAAAATTTATCATTCACGTCTATACGACAAACATAAGAATATAAGGTAAAGCATAATTTAAGAGAAAGTTAAGCCCGATAAGCTGGTGGTTCAGCCTTAGCAAGGGATGGCGTTTACAATCTAACACATTGGGGTATCTGTAAAAATACTACACAAAAACAGATGCTTCAAATTGAAATACATAAGCAACGGTAATTGACATTCCGTGGAGGAGCAATCCCTCACCTACCTCTATCCTCCTGACTATATTTTGAACTCATTACATGGAGACATTCCGTGTAATTGACATTTTGTAACACTGTACTGAACGCTAGATTTATCTACTAATCTAAATCCCCTTTCTACCAAAAAAAAAATACATAAGCAACGGTAGCAATAACAAACTCACTTTGACCAAGATTAGGCCAGAGAAAGAAAGTGGCTTTAGTGAGAAAAGGATATCGACAATTTCAAATGAACATCTCCATAATTTAAACTAACCTTTAAAGCAGCGTCATTGAGTTGCAGCTTCTCTAACGCATCACGTAACTCGGGAAACCTAAAGACCAAAAGATAAATAAATTATAGGGCATCACCCAGAAAAAGTTTCTTAAAAAATGAATAATGGTTAAAGAACCAACAGGACGTTACTGGTCAGCATCAACAGGGAATAAGCCACAAAAC
Organism: Melastoma candidum; assembly: GCA_023653495.1. Classification (NCBI taxonomy): domain Eukaryota; kingdom Viridiplantae; phylum Streptophyta; class Magnoliopsida; order Myrtales; family Melastomataceae; genus Melastoma; species Melastoma candidum. Next base: position 2,374,467 of record CM042887.1, read on the forward strand.
ACCATTGGTGTGGCTTCTTCATATCCTGGAAGTGAATTCTCGGCCTTTCTACTGTAGTGAGTAATAGTGTCACCCACCCTAGCATCTGCCACAGACCTTATGGAAGCCGAGAGGTAGCCCACCTGAAGTGATAGAAAACAAATAATCAATCACAAATACACATCAGCACATAATATGTGAAAGCCTTAGGGCAATGGACCAGTCACGAATAAGCCCCCGGGAAACTGATCAGAAGTCAGAAGAACAAAAAGACATATACACTACCTCTCCAGAAAATAACTCGCCAACTTGCAACTGATTTGGAGATAAAACTCCAACTTCATCAACAAGGTAATCCTTTCATGAAAAAATTGCATTATGGAAAAGAAACATTGGTAAGCTGGCCAGTGATCTCCTCCAGCAAATAGAAATCGCTTTAAGTTCCTTTTAAGATGATTTTAGAAGGAAAAGGAAATGAAAAGTATACTACCTTGCCACTGGCCATAAAAATGATTCTGTCTCCTCTCTTAATTCTTCCATCAATTACTCGAAAGTACACTATAACACCTCGATATGGATCATAATAACTACAGAAAGAACAGAGAAACTGACACAACATAATTTACAACCATCACGACCAAATGTACATTGCCAGTTAGTAATGCACTTGAAGGGAGATTTCTTGAGTAATTAACAGTTGGGAAATCAAATTTTCATTTATAACAAATTCTCATATACATGTATAGAAACAATATTTACCAAAATTGTTGGCAGAGAAAGTGCCAAAGTATTTGTGTTAGAAAGAACTGAATTATTTTTTCATCTTTACTAGACACAGATTGATGAGTAACTTCAGGAAGCAAATAATTTTCCCCAAAGAGTTGTGTTGTAACAAGCGGACTCCTGTTAGTCTTCGTACTATGCTATGGTTGCTCCACTGGTGATCAATTTTCTTAAAATCAAGAAGTAAAATAACAGCAATCCAAAATTTTGCCCAATAACATACACGCCCTCCCTAACCCTCACAGTAGTCAAAAGTTAAAAGATATCAATAGAAAAAAGGAGGAAGTAGAACCTATCAAATATAAGGGCCCTTAGAGGTTGCTCAGCAGTATCTGCAGGAGGTGGAACCCTTTGAACTATCACATTAAGAATATCATGGATGCCTATTCCTTCCTGCAGTAAAAAGTACCAAGGCTTGAACAAAATCGTCGAATAAGTATGCCACAGCTGTTAATAAGTCAACACGATTTTCACCTTTGCAGAACACAATATGGCATTGCTGCAATCCAAGCCAATAACCTGCTTGAACAAATTTCAGCAATCATTACAGCTTATGACAGAAGAGATAAGCACCACAAAGAAATCTAGCTCTACCCTTTCAGCAACAACAAAGACAAAGCCACCTACCTCTTCGATTTCCTTGAGGACACGATCAGGTTCGGCACCTGGAAGATCTATTTTATTCAAGACCTAGATACACAAATATGACCCATGAAAATGGATAGCATCATACAAACTGTTCAAGCATCTAAGTCCACTCTTCTGCCAATCTACAGAAGATGAAATGCTAATATAGTTTTACTTTCTCACATAGCAGCACAACGAGCGAGTATATCATGCCTGAGATAAAGTGCAACAACTAACCTAAGAAGCAACATTAAATAAAGGATAACGGAAATATCCGTTAAAGGGACCCTTAATTGAATAAAATGAACTTACCGGAATAATTTCCAAGTTGTTATCCAGAGCCAGATAAACATTTGCCAGGGTTTGTGCCTCTACTCCCTACAACAAGGAGACAACATGATAATGCTACTAAGATCCTTCAAAATGAGCTATATCCATTTTTTTTCATAAAGTAATTTACAGACATTGTGTCCAATCTCAAAATGTATCTAATAAGAGCTTCTAATTCTAATAAAGAAGCACAAGCACTTCATAGCAAGATGGGAGTCTCTTTTCTTTGTATCAGAAGGTAAAGCAGGAGGGAAAGAGGATTCTTTTCTGGCTAAAGATAGAGCCTTCTCCCAGAAAAGGAAAAGAAAAGGTAAATGGACACAATATAATGCAAGATGGAACCCTCGTTTGCCTCAATAGTTCTCCCATCAATCATATCATGCCTGCTTGTTGCATCAAACAAAGAGGGGTGAAGAAGCAATGTCTAGGGAATAACCTGCGAAGCATCTACCACCAACAGGGCGCCTTCACATGCCGCGAGAGAACGGGAGACCTAACCAAATACAGAGGGCGAGATCAACCTCTTAAAAAATCTTTAAACCATAAATACCACGACTCCGGAGATGATTACCTCATAAGAGAAGTCGACATGACCCGGAGTGTCGATCAAGTTCAGACAGTAGGGCACCTTCTCAAAAACGTAGCGCATACGAGCAGCCTGCGCAGCACGTGGAAGACACAATGACGGAAAAGCGGACGGCCCATAAGGAGCAGAGGAGGATGAAGAGGAGGAGACCTGGAGCTTGATGGTGATGCCGCGCTCGCGCTCGAGGTCCATGTTATCGAGGAACTGCTCCTTCATCTCACGGAGCTCAACGGTGCCGGTGACCTGGAGCAGCTTATCGGCGAGTGTAGACTTGCCATGGTCGATATGCGCGATGATGCAGAAGTTCCTGATATTGGAGGTTGGGACCTGCCACAACCGAAAAAAAATCACAAAAGAGAACCAGTAAGTCAACTCGAGTAACGGCTGGGAAAGAGCTTCGAACCTTGAGGAGGCGGTCCTGGCCGAGGAGGGCGGAGGAGGAGGAGGCAGGGGCAGGGGCGGGGGCGGAGGTTGAGGCTGACTGGCAGAGGACGGGGCAGCAACTTCCCCTGGCACGGGAATAATGGAAGGTGGGGAGGGGAAGGGGGGGCCGGCGAGGGGCGGCGGGGGGCGGCGGGTGGCGGTGAGTGGATAAGCGGAGGAAACTGTTGGTGTGGGCCTGCAGAAGAAGTTGTGGAGCTGCTGTCGCCGTTGCTACCCCCATCTCTCTCCTCTCCCTTTCTCTCTCCCTTTTCCTCCTCCCATTTATCATTATTTATTACTACTAAAAAAACATTAAATAGAATTTTTGTAAACTAGACCGAACGTGTTTTGTACCGAAATATAGTTAATTTTAAAAATTTATGAAATGCGGTTTGTGTAAAACTCGCCATCATGTAAGGACGAATTTTTAAAACGCGTCTTTTAATACGAGAGTTTTGAGAATTCGCCCCGATTTTTTAAAATCCACCACCACCCTAAAATAACATAAGGGACGGTTTTCATAAAATAACATAACTTGTCCCTTCTAGCTCAGTTAGTCAAAGATTTCCTTAACTTACAAGACTTTAACCAACTAGGGTACATGATTCTTTTTGTCAAAGTTTTTAAAAAGCGAGCCCGTCCTTATTCATTTAGATAAAGGGGTGAGTTTCAAAAATAGCACCTTAAAGGCAGGTTTTCAAAACGCGCCTTGGATGGCACCAATCTTATAGGGGTGGGTGACTCGCCCGTAAAACAAAATTTTACTAAACACGAACCGTCTTGAGCAATTTTTTTTTAAAATCTAACCATATTTTTGAACAAAACACTAAACCGGCAACCCTAATTGTAATTACCACCATATCCATTTGCCATTTCCATATAATCTAAACAAGGCACCCTTCAAGCCCTATAATCCATAAATGATTCTTTTTTCTCGGAGAGTTGTGAATTAGCAAATCACCGAAACTTTCCTGCATTAGTGGCGATACGCTGTGGGGGCATAGATACTGTGTGGGCTAAATAGCCGTGTGAGCTTTATTATACGATAATATTGATCAGTAAAATAGTTTGTGAAATAAATTATTCAAATTAATTAATCGTGAATTATGTGTTCAATTTTCTACGAAAGAACTCAAAGTTTTTAAATAGAAAAAAGTGAGAGAGGGGAAAGTAGAGGGAGGAGAGAGAGATTCGAGTTATAAGGAGGGAAAAGTATCGAGAAAAGATAATGGAGATGGAAAGGATTTTTGCTCCTTAGAGTTCGGAGTTAGTTATTGTCATTAATTAACGACGAAGGGTAAGTTGGAGGAATTGAACAAGGCTGACTTACATGGGCTACACAACAAGAGGGAAGAATGCGTAGAATGTATCTTGAAGGGCTCACAGTCCAGGCTTCTTACTAGGGTTACGAGAGAAAGAGGCGGCCGGACGCTACAATTTTCTTGCAAAGCTGGAGGAAAGCAAGTCGTGTCAAACATACCAGATTCGATGGTTTGGAACTTGGCGGTGTTATGAGAGCAGAAGAGGAGTGAAGAGAAGTAAGAAGCAGGAAGAAGCAGGAATGAAAGGAAGAAATACTTTGCATTGATAGTTGTTAGTTACAGAAGTAGTTACAAAAACATGTATAAAAGAAGAGCTATGTAGTGGCGGTTGGGTTGTTGAACAATTCTGTTGTATCTTCCTTCTTCCTCTGTACTTTCTGCTTGAGATCTTCAAGCATTCGATCTTTGATAAGAGATTCGACTGTGATTCTTCTCGATCAGTCCTTCTCCTATCTCTTGTTCTTCTCCGAATCCTGCAATCCCAGAAGAACATAACAATTGGTATCAGTTGTCCGATCCTGGCCATACCGTCGTTCCATGGTTGTGACCAAAACGCAGTCAGCAATGGAGGAACTCCAGATAACAATGCGGGAATCATGGGCCGAGTTTCTGCCCCAACAACAACAACAGCAAACTGAGTTTCGGGAGGAAATGCGAGCTCAACAAGAAACGATGCTGCGAGTTACAACACAACTTCAGGAAATGAATACTCGAATGAATGATTTTGAGGAGATTTCTGTTCGGGAGCGTAGAGGATTACACAACACTGCGACGCATCATCAGGGCAGTATTCAATCTAACTTTGCTCGTTTTTCAAAGATTGATTTTCGTAGATTCAAGGGCGAGGAAGTTCAGGGTTGGATATATAAATGTGATCAATTCTTTGAAGTTGACGGAACACCAGAAGACACAAAGGTCAAATTAGTCTCTATTCATTTAGAAGGCAAAGCCTTAGTTTGGCATCAATCCCTAATAAAAAGTAGACCGACTGGTGTCTGGCCTAGTTGGAATGATTACAAATCTATGATTGTAGCACGGTTTGGAGGCCACCCTTATGATGACCCCATAGCAGAGTTAATGAGCTTGAGACAGGGAGAAGTTGGGAGAGTGGAAGAATATCAAGAAAAATTTGATGCGTTGTTGGTGAGAACCGATTTATCTGAACGACAGGCCCTGAGTTGCTTTATAAGTGGTTTACAGTCAGACGTGCAAACTGCAGTGCGAATGTTTAAACCACAAAGCTTGATTGATGCATATACGTTGGCCAGGTTGCAGGAAAATCTGCTATCTTCTATTCACAGGAAAAACAAACATATATTGGACAGACCCTTGCTGAAATCTTTCAACCATCCTCCACCGCAACAAGCTACTGTGTCTAAACCAGTCACAGGGGTAGCAAAAGTCACTTGAAGACAATTGACTCCAGAGTTTATTGCGGATAGAAGGGCTAAGAATTTATGTCTTTTCTGCCCAGAAAAATTTGTACCAGGACACAAATGCAAAGCACAGTTGCATAGCATTGAAATTCTTGCAGAAGAGCAGAGTGAGATTAATGATGAGGATGAACAAGAAGTAGAAGAAGAGCTTCCACCCTTGATATCTCTGCATGCGTTTACTGGGAATACCACTTATCAAACTATGAAAGTAACGGGCAAAGTAAAAGGTAGCAAAGTTCATATTCTCATTGATTCTGGTAGCACGCATAATTTTGTGGATAAGAATACAGCCAAGAGGTTGGGTTGTAGAATAACATCAAGCTGCCCTGTTGCTGTATCAGTGGCTAATGGAGAGACAATTTATAGTAGCTCTGTGTGCAAGGGATTCCAATGGGACCTACAAGGTGAAACTTTCTGCACAGACATTATGTTGGTTCCATTAGGGACTTGTGATATGGTTTTAGGGGTCCAATGGTTATCTTCCCTGGGACCTGTCCTTTGGGATTTTAAACAATTGAAGATGGAGTTTCAGTATAACGGGAAGAAACATGTGTTACGAGGAGGCAAAACGGGGAATATAAACTGGATGAGTGGGAAGGAGTTGAATGGAATTATTTGTAAACGATCCAATTCTGTACAACTGTTTGCTATTTATGTTCAACAGCCTGCAGCAGTGTGTAGTGGAGTAAAAAGTTTGCTGTATCCGGAGTTGCAGCAGCTTTTGACAGAGTTTGAAGACATTTTTAAGGAGCCAACTAAGCTGCCACCGAACAGAGTATATGATCATCCAATTCACCTGAAAGAAGGGACTTCACCTATTAATGTTCGTCCTTATAGATACCCAGTTGTGCAGAAAGCAGCGATCGAAACTATGGTAAAAGAAATGCTTGAAGCGGGCGTTATCAGAACAAGTCAAAGTCCTTTTTCTTCTCCTATAGTGATGGTAGAGAAGAAAGATGAGTCTTGGAGATTATGCATCGACTATAGAGAGCTCAACAAACATACGGTAAAAGACAAGTTCCCTATGCCAATTATTGATGAATTACTTGATGAACTTCATGGCGCAGTCATATTTTCGAAGATCGATTTACGATCAGGATATTGGCAAATTAGAATGGCAGAAAATGATATACCAAAGACTGCATTTAGAACTCACGAAGGCCATTATGAATTTTTGGTAATGCCATTCGGCTTGACCAATGCCCCATCTACCTTTTAGCACCTTATGAATTCTATATTCAGGCCGCATCTGCGGAAGTTTGTCTTGGTATTTTTCGATGATATCTTGATTTATAGCAAGACGAGGGCTGAGCATGTTTATCATGTTAAAACTGTGCTGGAAATTCTGCGACAGAACACTTTGTATGCTAAGATGTCTAAATGTGTTTTTGGCACTTCTGAAGTGGAATATCTGGGGCATGTCATATCAGAAAAAGGAGTACAAACTGATCCAAGCAAAATTCAGGCTATGATTAATTGGCCAGAACCAAAGTCAGTGAAGGAATTGAGGGGTTTTTTGGGATTGACCGGATATTACAGGAAGTTCATTCAAGGGTATGGTCTTATTAGTAAACCTCTAACAAATTTGCTGAAAAAGAATGCCTTCAAATGGGATGAATCGACTGCAGTTGCTTTTCGGAAATTACAGCAGGCTATGAGTACAGCTCCAATATTGGCCCTCCTCAATTTTGTTGAAGAATTTATCATTGAAACAGATGCTTCGAGCAAGGGTATGGGCGATGTTTTAACTCAAAGGGGTCACCCGATTGCTTATATAAGTAAAGCCTTTTCCCAGAAGATGCAGGGGAGTTCAACATACGAAAAGGAATTGATGGCAGTGATTTTTGCTATAGAAAAGTGGAAGCCATATCTTATTAGCCGACATTTCGTGGTCAAAACGGATCATTTCAGTTTAAAGTACCTACTGGAACAGAAGATAACTACTGCTTTTCAGAGCAAATGTCTCCCCAAGTTACTGGGTCTTGATTATGAGGTGGTGTATAAAAAAGGAAAGGAAAATGCTGCAGCGGATGCGGGTGCAAGGATCTGAATTTATGTCGTTGATTCTGTCCCAAATCAATACAGATCTTAAACTGCAGATACAGGAAAGCTGGAAGCATGATGACAATCTGACCCAACTTATCCAGCAGTTGCAAAATGGTCTCCTCAAACCACACTATTCCTGGACTCAAGGGGAATTAAGAAGAAAAGGGGGTCACTCGGGTATGCAGGCAACTACAAAAAGAATTGCAGCTTTATTCTATTGGAAGAAGCTTAAAAGGGATGTCAGAAATTATATCAGAAGTTGCAGCATTTGTCAACAATGTAAACCAATTTTACAGAAGAAAGCTGGCCTGTTACAACCTTTGCCTATCCCTGAAGTTGTCTGGACAGATCTTTCAATGGATTTTGTCGAAGGCCTTCCTAAATCTCGAGGGAAAGATACTATAATGGTTGTAGTTGACAGGTTGAGTAAATATGCACACTTTATTCTGTTAAGTCATCCTTTTACAGCAGTGACCGTGGCTCAGCTCTTCTTGGATCAGATTTTCCGCCTCCATGGTATGCCCAGAACAATAATCTCTGATAGGGATCGCATCTTTGTCAGCACCTTCTGGAAGGAACTCTTTCGGATACAGCAAGTTGATCTATTGATGTCCTCAAGTTATCATCCGCAGACGGATGGTCAATCCGAGGTGGTTAATAAGTGTTTGGAGACTTACTTAAGGTGTATGACGGGGGAACGACCAAAGGAATGGGCCAATTGGGTTCCTTTAGCTGAATGGTGGTACAATACCACATTTCATACAGCTATTAAGAAGACACCATACGAAGTTGTCTATGGTCAGCCTCCCTCTGTTCATTTACCTTATGTTTTGGGGGATAGTAGAGTGGAGTCAGTTGACAGAACTTTGCGAGCTAGGGAGGACTGTCTTAAGATGCTTAAATTCCATTCGACCAGGGCTCAAGACAGAATGAAAATACAAGCAGACAAGGGCAGAACAGATAAAGAATTCGCAGTGGGTCATTCTGTGTATGTCAAATTACAGCCATATAGACAGAAATCAATGGCTTCCAGATCTTCAGCAAAGTTGGCTCCACGGTATTTTGGCCCTTTTCAAGTGATAGAGAAGGTTGGCAAGGTGGCATATAAACTGCAATTGCCAGAAGATGTGAAGATTCATTCTTTTTTTCATGTGTCTCTGCTTAAAAAACATGAAGGCGTGCAACCTATTGTGTGCTCTGTTCCTGAGGTGGATGGCCAACAACAATTAACAGATGTACCAACAAAGGTCTTGGACAGAAAACTGGTCAAAGAAGGAGATTTGGGGGTGGTGTATATTTTGGTGCAATGGTCTAATGGGGAACCACAGGATGCGACATGGGAGTCATATGCTGACATGGTGAAGAGATTTCCTAACTTTGATTTTACAGTCACTTGAGGAAAATTTTTTTTAGGGGGGGTGGAAAGGAGTAAGCTGTGTTAATGGTGTGTTAATGGAAGAAAATACAGGTGTTAAGGCTGTGGATGAATTGCAGGCGCAAACATTGATTGCAGGATGATGCGCAAACATTGATTGCAGGAGTAACAAGAGATGCTTAAGCTGCGTTGAATTACAATGTGTAGCAGGGAATGCTTAAGCTTGAGGACAAGCTTCATTTTAAGGGGGTTGGTTTGTTATGAGAGCAGAAGAGGAGTGAAGAGAAGTAAGAAGCAGGAAGAAGCAGGAATGAAAGGAAGAAATACTTTGCATTGATAGTTGTTAGTTACAGAAGTAGTTACAAAAACATGTATAGAAGAAGAGCTATGTATTGGCGGTTGGGTTGTTGAACAATTCTGTTGTATCTTCCTTCTTCCTCTGTACTTTCTGCTTGAGATCTTCAAGCATTCGATCTTTGATAAGAGATTCGACTGTGATTCTTCTCGATCAGTTCTTCTCCTATCTCTTGTTCTTCTCCGAATCCTGCAATCCCAGAAGAACATATCAGGCGGCAGGATCACGAGGCGTTTTCCACAACACATTGAGAAGAAGAAATAACATGAATGCTATGACTAACATTGCTGAAAGAGGACGGGACGACGATACAAGGGAACAAACCGATAAGGAAAGGGGCAGTCCAGTTTCCATCGACTCCCAGAGGGACACAACTTGAGAAGAGGCACGCCCAAAGGTATGTTACAAGAATAACTGATAGTGACCGGACTAGACTGCTAAAGCTATCGGTGACACTGGAGGAGGTACACAATGTTATGTTCGCACAGGGGCAAAAGAAGGCGCAGGTTCTTATGGTTTCACTTCGGAGTCTTACTGTTCGGCATGGAGCACGCTTGGTGGCGATGTTATTGAAGCTGTTTTAGATTTCTTCCAAGGTGGCAGGCTGCTCCGACATGTTAATGCCACCATAATCACACGATACTGAAGGTGGGAATATCTGAACTCTCTCCCAGACTCCCGACCTAATCGGCTTTCATTCCCGGCAGGAGGTTTGTGGATAACATACTTATGGAAAAGGAGCCAATGATGTGATACCATTCATGACGTCGCCCTAAAAGTTATGCTCTAGAGATATACATAAAGAAGGCCTACGACTCGGTGGAATGTGACTTCTTAAAACTTGTCATGGAATGCTTTCATCTACGAGAGGTACTCATACAAAGAATAATGGAGTGTGTCACCACGCAGAGGTTCTCGGTGTGTGTCAACGGGGAGCTGCATGGTTATTTCCATGCTCGTAGGGACTAAGGCAAGGGGATCCTTTGTCGCCATATCTTTTTGTCATGGTCATGGAAGTTTTATCAGGGATGCTGCGGAAGGAGGCTGTCTCCGAGGAGGTTTGGTTTCCATTGGTTGTGGGCAAAGACTGGGTTAACACATCTGTGCTTTGCGGCCAACCTGTTAATTTTTTTACTAGGGGAAAACTATCTGCAATAAATTGTATGGCGAAGACCATAAACAAAAACAAGTTTAGCGAATGGTCTGGACTGCGAATAATTAACCTAACGAGTGAAGTTCTCTTTGGGAATGTTAGACAGGTAATTTGTGAAGGGGACCCTACCCCTACCAACACGTTACATAGGAGTCCCACCGATAACTAAAAAGCTTACCGCAGCAGATTGTGCGCCTCTCCTAGCGAAAATTACTCATCGAGTCCAACATTGGACCAGTCATCACCTCTCATATGTGGGGAGGTTACAATCGGTGAATTCAGTGTTATTCGCTATCCAAAAATATCGGTCGATGATGCTGCCATTGCCGGTAGAAGTATGCAAATGTATTGAACAGACATTGTCGAGATTCATATGGTGAGGACCCAAAATCGACATTCACAAAAAGAAGGTCAAGCGGGAGGAGGTATGCAAGGCAAGCGTGGGACATAGTGGCAGGCGCTGGGAACCTATCAATGGTTCCACGGTCATGGGAGGAGGCGTGCGACAAGATAAAGCAGGTGGGGGTGGGCAGCAGCAATGGCAACTAGCCAGAGTGCTAGGCAGGGTTGGTATTACACCATATATGGGAGGTGCGGAACGAGTAAACGAGAGAGAGAGAGAGGCAGCTAACCACAGCCCGTTTACTGTCCTTAATCATCTTGTCTGCAACATCGAACAGTCATCTGCGGAAAGGGTAAATTTGGGAGAGGACAGAGGACTAACGAATATAGTTACAACAGACAACCAAAGCATGGCTTGGGAAGGTTAGGCTTCGAGGCTGTTCGTGTCTTGTTTACCAGGAGTAGGGGCAGAGAATCCATTAGGGTCACCTAATTATAGCCTTATAAAACTATAAGACTACGTACGAATGATAAAACTAGGAAAATGGGCCATCCATCAAACGTGGACATGACGGGAGCAAAAACACTGTCTCAATATCGATTCTGCCCCATCGTTGCAAATATGGTCCACAATTAATCAATCTTTCGTTTTAACTCCATGTATACGAGGTTTATCCTTAGAAAAAAATATATACGAAATCCGTTGTTACAAAGTTGCCGTATCAAACTTCCACTTTAGGAGAATTAACAATTTTTTTAGTTTTGGGATAAAATCGCTATTTGAAATAAGGACCATCAACAGTAAAAAAAGTCTAACGAATTAGAAAAAATATTCGGATAGTTTTAAAAAATTAAAGTATATTTCGCAATGTTTTTTCGAATAGATATATACAAATTCTCTTGTATCCATTAACATGTAACATATGGCAACGTGTTGATCCGAGTGTCCTGATGTGCTTACGACGTTGTACTTGTTTCCTTTGAGCAGGGACAAATATCTATTTTGCTTGCTTACTCTCCTCTAACCCCCGGCCCACCAAACTCCATGAAATGCTTCCCAACCTAACTTCATGGGTTCCAACAGGCATATCCCAGAGATACGAGGATTCGTCCACAACTTCGCAGTCGAACATCATCTAGAAATTTGGATGGAGAAAGTTGTCGACAACAATAGCAGAACTACGAAACTTTCATGAGGGGCATTTTCCGGGGGGGGGGGATGACGTGGCCCCACCACATTTTCCCAAACTACTTAAAAAGGAAAGGAAATATTCATTGGACAAGGCGAAACGACGGGGGACCACGTGTAGTTAACACATACATTCGATTCTATTCCATCCAACTCCAACCGACACGACGAGACAGGCGGACCCTCTGATGCACGACCACCGGAGTCCAACCGGATATTGTTATTTATTATTCGGATTCACCCACGCATATACGCCAAACGGAGACCCCATCTGACAAGGACGGGGGGAGACTCTATTGCGGGAGCTTGTTGAGCTTGCAATGCATGTAGTCTCTGAACTTCTTGGCCTTGTACTTTGGAGGGTTGCCGGAACCTTGGTCGTCGCCCTCGCCGTTCGTCAGCAGCTGTGGCAGCGGCCCCACAACCCAGTCCATCGGCGGCTCCAGGAATACTGGCCACGACATCCGTGCCTTCTCTTTGTTCACCGTGGTCCTGTGGACCACGCTCCTGTACTCCCCGTTGCTCAGGATCTGTGTAGATGGGAATCGTGCTTCATTATTAGAACACTCCCAAGGTTATGAAACATAGGGCGTGAAGGATGACGGGGAAAATGAGGGAACCGAAAGGTGCATGTCGAACTCGTGAATGTCGAGAGAAAAGGAGGAAGAGGGCTTGAGGGAACCTCGACTTGGTCGCCGATATGTACGATAAGGGCATTGGGGATGTACGCGGCATCGTACCACTTCCTGTCTTTGAGAACCTGAAGGCCGGGGATCTCGTTGGGTACCAGCAACGTTAGCGCACAGAGATCGGTGTGAGGAGGAACACCGAGGGCGAGGTCCGGGCGAGGGCAGGGCGGATAATAGTTTATCTTGAGGTTGTACTGCAGGTCATCCCCTCCCAGAGCTTTCTTCATGGCATCCTCCTCCAGACCTAGCCCCTGCGACAGGCACCCGAACAGCTTGTTCGCCACCTTCCGGATGTGCTTCACGTACTCCTCGTTAGCCTCCCTGCAGTGATTGCAAAGCGTTACCACATCACACAGGGACAAGAATGCTCGTGATGGAGTGACACAGAATTTACACGGGGAAACTTTAACGTCGGATGCTAAGAGCACGCCGTGCTGCACCCTAGGATGCCTCCATACCTATAGGCAGGAGGGTTGGTGGGCCAGTACTTGTAGTCGATGGAGGAAGGTGGCCAAACCTTGTTGAAGAGGTGGTCGACCCAGGACTTCTTCCCATCGATTTCCTTCTGGACCTGAGTCCCGTAACCTTCCAAACTCTGGGAGCCAGGCGGGCTCGCGTACTTCTCCTTCTCCTCCGCAGGCAGTTCAAAGAACTCCTTCCCTACGCGCTGAAGCTCCACGATCACCTCAGCAGGGATCCCGTGGTTAACCACCTGGAACAATCCCCATTCCCTGCTGGCGGCCGCCACGGCACGCACCAACCCCTCGCGGTCAGCATCCCCGAGGTCAACGGTGGGTATCGTGGGGACGGGGCCGTGGTACGTGGTGACTGAGGGCTGCTCCTGCTCGGGTCGGATGTACTCGGCAGGGATGGCCCCCTTGGAGAGAAACGAGGAAGCGACGACCTGGACCTTCTCAACCTCCATCGGGCAAAACAAACAGCAGTCTGCGAACGTCCCCCTGCACCCCTGGGAACAAACCTTAGTAACTCCAAAACGCCAGGGAGGGGGTTGAGAACATAAACGGAAGGATTAAACCTATGCGTTAAGGTGACAGACAATGTGGGGTGGTGGCCGAAAGAAGGGTTAAATAAAGGGCAACGGAAAAGAATGAGATCGTCGATTCGATAAAGGGAGATTGTTGGGGGGAAAAGGTGGTGGGACAAATATTACGTGTGTATTTACCAAAAAAAAAAAAGAATATATAAATATGACGTGTGTCGACGAGGTTCACTTGATAGAAACCTACCAAACCCCACCTCCCCCACAAAAACCAAACCGAGCGAATGTACCCTTCCTTCCTAATTAATTCTATGTATATCTTTTATTTTGGAACTGGTTAGGTTGGATGCGCATAAATGCAGTGAGATTCGAACCCCGTTCATCTCTTACGTGAAAATTAAGAAATTTAATTAAAATTATTACATCTCGACCGTAAAAAGAATAAAAATAGATATTGTTCAATGATGCCCTTAGGACACCCGTTAGCATGCATGTGCTTTAAATTTATATGTCGTTTTGGTTTTCAGAGTGGAATTTCGAATGTAATAAAATGAAAAGGGAGAAAAAATATAATAATTTGAAATGAAGTTGTTTAAAATATTGATATGTTTAGTACAAAAGAAGAGAAAAGAAACTTAATTAAATGAATAATAGTATGGTTATTCCCTATCATGAGAGAGGAAATGCCTGTTCTAAGAATATAATGAAATGAAATGAAACGAAAGAAAATGAAATAAAAAAGATAAAAAAAAACAAATAAAATTATTACTCAATTACATCCCATGTCCCAATCGTTAAACCAAACACGCTATTAGTGATTATAGCATTTAATACGTTTTGTAATTTGTGTTTTTTTTTACATTTTATATAATTAGTAAGTTATGTTTCTTATTTTAAAATATATTATAACTGACGGTCCACTCGAAAGACACCGGTCCCAAATGAATAAAAATAAAATAGACAAGGTTGTCAAACCCTCGCGATAGCTCGGCTCTACCTAGGGTTTGTTCGTTTTTAATGTATTCTTTCCATCAATTTTATTTGGAGGGAAATCCGACTTGTGAAAGTAGTTGATGTTTGTGAATGTAGTTTTAGCTTTTGTGCTATTTTAGTGATCGCCATCAATGCTGGCCGGCGTGGGAGGGAGCTTCGCCTTCTTCTTCTTCTTCTTCTTTAGTTCTTTTTGAAGTCTCTCTCTCTCTCCCCATCGCAATGGCAGGACCACAGCTCTTCTATTAGCATCTAAGGAAAGCCGTGATAAGCGACTTTGCATGAGCGTCCCCCTCCCGGTCGCCGGAGATGTTATCGGACCGATGATGAGACGTTAATCCACTGCAGGAGAGTGTTTGTCAACAGCCGGCCACAGGAGATGCGTCTCGATAGATGGACTCTAGCTTAGCTCTCGTTTTTCCTTTTTACGTGTAAAAATCGTAGAGGGTTTCAACATGAAATAGTGGATGCTTTCGGTCCCGTAACTAAACATTAGGCTTCCCCTTGATTTTCCTATATGTGTTAGGTAAATAAAAGAGAGACGCGACCACGAGGTGTGTCAGTATGGTGATGGGCTTCCCCTCAACGTTCAAGAAGAACGACCCGATTAAATTCCATAGATAAACAATACATAAAGAGAAATAAAGTAGATAGATACGGACCATCTCATACTTTTAACGTAGAAAGGTAAGAAATGAAAATGGTCCCACCCACTCCCCGGCCATCCCCCTACAAGTACGTGAGATGGTCGAACCACGACATCATTTGTCCTGTTGTTGTAGTGATTAAAATTTCTTCCCTTGGTAGATATTGTGAGATTTACCCCTCCTCCGAAAGAAGAGAGGAAAAAAATAGATGAATTTGAATCGGCTGAATATCAATATTAAGTCGGGCCAGGGGTCAATTAATCATACTTAGCTGGTAGTTCGTAGTACATATGATTACTTTGGGGGGGGGGGGGGGGTGGTGATTTTCATATTTCTTTTTTTTAGGGTTTCTTGGTGATTTTATATAACAGGGGTCTAACTAAAGGGCGGCGACAATTAGTTCGGACGTAGTAATAACAAAAGAGGGAGGTGGCGTAAGATACAAAGTTGATGCTCGTGTCCGGACCACCCACCAACAAGAAGGACACTCGAGAGAGTCGGCCCCAAACGGTAGATGTGTGGGGTGCTGTCAGATGGTATTTAATATGGATAGTACACTGACTGAGCCATCTAATAATTATGACGATGACGATGAATCACCACCACTTCGGTGTCCCCCCCCCCCCCCCCAACCAAAATCTTTACCTACACCCAATTATTTTTAATAAGCCACTTTATCAAATCTGTACAGACTTTCCGATATAGCTAAAAAGTTTAGCATATATAGTATACGGAGTTTTGGCTGGTGAAATTAATTCCTTGTGTTATCGGATTTCAATTGGCGTTAAAAATGATCAATAAAATAAAAGGAAAAAAGGAGGGGTGGGTACACTGGATCAGCATGAGGTAGCTCGATTCGGTCGGTCCCTTTATCCTCTCCGAGGTGGATTCAAAATGCGGCGCGTTAAAATAAGCCATCCATCTTGATTTTTCTTTATTAATTTCGTTGTGGTTGCGAGATTTTGCCCCTTTTTTTTTCCATTGACGAGTGCTCATATGAATTGAATTTTTTTTTTCAATTTTTTTAAGGATTGGTTTTCAACCGACTGACTTAAATAAAATAGTTTCTCATATTACTAAAGTGATAGAGTATTATTTTTTGCTTTGTTTTGAGCATATTACTAATAAAGCGTGTGATGGGGGAAAAATCTTAAAATCCCTATCCGCGAATTGAATCACATATCGAGTGGGATGGGGATAGGAAAAGTTATATATATATATATATATATACCAATGACTGCATGTCTCTCAGGGATAACAAGATCCAGGAGGCTTTACAGGTTCAACTCCAGATCTGTGGGGCACCTATTGCATCAGACTCCATTGAGGCAACCCTGCACTACCAAATGGCATACAGAGTCCAGAATCATGCCCTGGACCTCAAGATGCCAACAAGGAGCATCAGGACATTAATTCGACAGCCCTCTTCAACGGCCCTTGAATATATTCAGACCAGCAAATTTAACCAGCATCCAATCATGGGAACCCAAAGAGAACAATTTGTGACCTTGCAATGGCCCAGTGAATTTCTGGAGGCCTGGTTAAGAAAAGGATATACCCATCTCCATTTTGGAGCTATAAGACTGGCCTTGACTTATCATGGACGTAAAGGATTGCCTGTCACGGCCCGAATGGCCCTACTGGACACTAGATACATGGAATATCAGCATGCAGTCATTGGGACAATAGAGACCACACTAAATGCAGGAACTGTATTTGTTACTCTTTACCCCAATTTCTGCATGTCTCTCAGGGATAACAAGATCCAGGAGGCTTTACAGGTTCAACTCCAGATCTGTGGGGCACCTATTGCATCAGACTCCATTGAGGCAACCCTGCACTACCAAATGGCATACAGAGTCCAGAATCATGCCCTGGACCTCAAGATGCATGAATCCTCAGATGACGCCTTACTGATCACTGCTGACTATGTCAGCCATAAGGCCCCAACATGTGTCCATGTTCCCAGACAAATTCCTCGAGCGGAGTTGATAAGATTATTGCCTGAGAAATGGGTTACAGACTATGAACAGATCAAGAGGCGGACTGAACCGGTTACTCCCATTCAGTCTACCACCTCTTCCTTCACTAGAAGCAAAGATGGTACGGTCACCATCAAGTTTGACAGGTCGTCAGACAAGGAACCAACTGCACCACCTCTGTTCCCGAGTATGTTTATGGTACAACCTGTGCCAAAGGAAAGGAGACCTGATCCTCTCAATAAGCACATCCATTCTTTTGATGGATATGGAGATCCCTGTTACTTCTTCAGAGACCAACACTCTGGTCACTGTTTCTGGGATGATACCCAGTGCAATCCAAACTATGACTGTGATCATTCCGAGGAAGAAGAAATCAGACAAAGAAAACGAAGGTCATGTCATAACACTCGCTGCTATGATTCAGACTCCGACAGTGATAGTGATAATGATGATGTTAGCTCTCACAAAAAGCCTATATGCAAGCCCATGCGTAAGTTGGACAGACCCGGACTCCTGGGACAACCTTCAGGAAAGTTTGACTATATAGTCAATTATGCTGTTCCAAGCCCAAGTCCAGACAATAGTCCTATTATCCCTACTGGATGGGATGGTCAGGATACACCGCCAACTCCACCTACGCATGCTAGAGTATATCAAAGGAAGCCTCTAAAGCCCCCGCAGAAGATCCTTCCTTGCTACAAACCAATCCTCAAATGGCAGAAGAAGCATCCGGAACAACAGGTCCTTTCCGCCTGTATCAACAGTGATACGATGAAAGAAAGTAAGCCTGCAGTAGCTATACTGGACCCTATTCAGCCAGTCTCCTCTCAGCTGGACCAACTTCAGCCCATTCCTTCTCAAGAAGACCAGGTTCAACCAGTTCTATTTGAGTCAACTAAACTTTGCTCCCAGACAGCTACCCAGAAAGCGATGATCAATCCTCTTCCCGTTCTTCCAATGGTAATGATGCTACGGCCAGATCCTCACCAACATCACTATACATTCCCTCCGACTGAAGAATATACAGTCGACAATGTTAAGTATATGGCGAAGATCCCAGTTCCTACAGCTAAAGACCATACAGGAAGACCAATGGAAAACAGTATGGGAGAATCAGTTTTGAACTGGCAAAGTCAGAATGCCCTAGCCCAAAACAATGCTCTGTGTAGCATCGATAACAAGATCAACGCATTCCAGAACCATTTCTTGACGGCTGAAAAGACACTACATGAAAAGCTCGATGGTCATCAAGCACTCCTCTATGAAAAAATAGATGCTGATACTGACAAGATGCATGAGGTTCTAAGTGTCCTTCAAAGGAACTTGGATGATCTTATTCAAGGAAGATATCCCTCATACCTCAGAACAGATCCGGATGAAGAAATCACGAAGTTAACAAGAAAGATTAAAGCGGTAGAAGAAAGAACTTCTACCAGGATTTCTACTACTCCTCCTGCTCCGCCACCTGATCCTTTTGGATTCAGCAGACATACTTTTTATTCTCCATTACAGGAGCATGCTAAAGGCTATAGCTTGTTTGCCCCTACAACCAAGCGAGATGTTGCCGAACTCAGAGACATAGCCAAACGCCAGCAAAAGGAGGAACAAAAGAAGAAAAATATAAGAGAAGGGAAAAGAAAAATCCCTAGCTCTTCGATTTCCAAAGAGAGACAGCCAAGTAGAACTAGCTCTACCAGCTCTCCAAGTCAACCATTGCCCAGACAACACCTGATTACTCGAGAGAAAGTAATTCCTAGACATCTGCTCCATGCTATGGACAGGTTAGGCCCTTCAGTCAGTACAACAGAGTCAGAGGCAACCCCCTCTGAAAACTATACGGATACTGATGGTTATATTCAGACGACTTCAGATCAGGAGAATCAATATGTTACTCAGATTCTTATGACCAAATGTACTCTGACAGAAGATGAATCGTCTTCAGAGCATACATCTGATACTACCAGTGAAGAATCAGAGTTTATACCAGCTTCTCTAGATAACAGCTCAGTAGAAGGATTATCAGACTCCTCAACAGAGGAAGCTCCTCCGCACATACTGATGGCAGATAGAGAACCGGAGATTTATGAACCAGAAGATACTGATTTCTCTGATCCTCCTGAACAACGACAAAATCCCAACAACGGAGAAAAGCACTCCCTACGCTTCACTTTGGATGACATCCGATGGGATAAATGGGCAGATAGAATAAAAGAATTTCACTCCTGGTGTTTATTCAAGAGACTCTCTGTTTTTTCTACAATTGAGATTCTATCTGAACTAACAGCCAGATTCACAGGTATACTCAAGACCTGGTGGGATTTAGTTCCCGAACCGACTCAGATTCAGTTAATAAGCCTGCAATTTCAGAATTCCTTAGTCACATCCATGCTCACTTCATTGGGAATCCAGACAATGAAATGGATGATATGAGGAGAGAATTTTTTAAGCGAAAGTGTTGCTCCTATAACAAGAAGGAGCTGAACAGACACTTCAAGAGAATGATACATTTGTTCCTTAATCTTGGAGCCGACAATGCCCTTAAACCAGTCTTCCTAGCTTCAGTATTGGAAGAAATCTCCTCCTTAGTAGAAAAGGAGCTGGCTGCCAAGAACCTTCGGGTTACAGAACTAACTATGGGACAAATAGTACAAGCAGTTCATTTCGCTGTCAGAGAATTATGCCAAAGGAAAGAGGTAATTCGTACTTTCCTTAAGCATGACAAGAAACTAGAAATTGCTTGCAGACCTCCAAAGTACCAGACCAAGTGCAGAAAAGAATCATGTGATTGCACAAGGAGACCCAAAAGCTTCCCAACCAAACATCGGAGTTCTAGGCACAGTCACAAGAAGACTGTCCATAGACAACCAACCCGGAAACAAGGTAAAAGGTATCCAGTCCGGTTTGCACCACAGAAAAGGAAAAGATACCTACGGTTCAAAGGAAGAACCTCTCCAAGAACCAAGTCATCAAGATGCTATGTCTGTGGGAAGAAAGGACATTATGCTAAGGAATGTCCTAAAAGCGAAAAGCGGTTCGTAGCACAGCTAGAAGCAGTTACTGGAGTAACATTGAAAGATGTTGATGTTGAGTCAATTTTTTCTATGGACGATGAACCAACTATTTGCTGCCTGGAAGACACAGATATTCGAGGATACTCCTCAGAAGACCCTGACTACCATAAAATCTATGCCTTCACAACAGTCACAAAACATCCTCCATCATCAGACAAGATTCCTTCCATATACACAAGAACGATATCCTCTTGTGAGTCCGGTACCCGACTTGAAGAGTCGCATCAAGACCCTAATCCTGATCAATGCATGGAAGTTGATTCACCTCAAGCTCCACCAATCATTGCTACCACCAGAATTTCTCCACACATCAAGGTACAAATATACCTCTCTAAGAAGCATAGGCCTATACAAGCAATTGCTTTCCTTGATACAGGAGCAGCTGAAAGTCTGATCAATCCAGCAATGATACCCCCAAGCTTCCTAGTCCCGGAAGTAAATACCTACAAAGCGGCTTCTAGCAAGACATTCTCAACTTACCTAAGGACAAAGCCACTAACCATTATGATTTTCCCTACTTGCACAATTAGCTCTGCAATTGTTGCTACTGACCTTCCAGGGAAAGATCTTGTCCTAGGATGGGACTTGTTACAACAACTCCCAAGTCTGAGACTACTCTCAACTGGAATAAGATATAAATCAAGTTTCAAGCCATTTGTTCAGCAAGAGAGAATTTACTCAGTCCAGCCTGCTGAACAACTCAGAGAACTCTTCAGACCTATGTTTGCAGACAACCACCAAGAGTTCTTAGCCAAATGCCCTAATCCTCTATGGAAGAATCCACAGTTCTTTATCAATCTTCCATTCAAGTTAAATGAAGATGTCACTCCTACCAAAGCAACTCATCCAGGTATGAATCCTGAAGATTCAGTCAGAATTCTTCAAGAATGTGAAGAACTTAGGAAACAGGGATTAATTGAGCGATCAAATTCACCTTGGGCATGCCAAGCTTTCTATGTCAACAAGAGGTCCGAACAAGCTAGAGGAAAGAAAAGGATGGTAATCAACTACCAACCATTGAATCATTTCCTCATGGACATCAGTTTCCCTCTTCCAAACAAGACTGCTTTGTTTTCTTCCCTGGCCAAAGCAAAGGTATTCTCCAAGTTCGATTTAAAGAGTGGATTCTGGCAAATTGGAATTAATCCAGAAGATAGATGGAAAACAGCATTCTGTATTCCCAATGGTCATTACCAATGGAAAGTTCTGCCTTTCGGGTTAAAGACTGCCCCCTCACTTTTCCAAAAGGCAATGACTCGAATCTTTGAACCTCTTTTATTATCTGCTTTAGTCTACATAGATGATATCTTGTTATTCAGCAATGATCTAACATCCCATGAAGCCTTGCTCAAAGAGTTTGCAAGCCTCCTGAGCCAATACGGGATTATGCTCGCTGAGAAGAAAGTACAGTTGTGTACCACCACAATCGACTTCTTAGGAATGAAGCTGGCAGACGGACAATACTACCCTGGACCTCATATAGCTCAGGAACTATTGAAGTTCCCTGACTCAAACCTGACAGTCAAGCAGGTACAGCAGTTCTTAGGTATTGTCAACTATCTAAGAAATTTTGTTCCAAATATCAGCCAGTATACAAGCCAGCTGGAAAAGAGTTTGAAAAAGAATGCACTACCATGGAATGATGCTCAAACAGAAGCGGTCAAGTTTCTAAAGACCAAACTGCAGACTTTACCTCCACTCCAGATTCCCTCTGACGGAATCAGAGTTCTGCAGACAGACGCCAGTAATGAATTTTGGGCTGCAATATTGTTTGAGGAAAAAGACGGACAGAGAAAGGTCTGTGCATACAAGTCAGGAAAATTCAGCCATGCTGAACAGCACTACCATTCCTCAATCAAAGAAATTCTAGCAGTTAAGTATGGCATAAAGAAGTTTGAGTTTCATCTAGCAGGACACCATTTTCAAGTTGAGACAGACTTCAAGTCCTTCAGCTCTATGATGAACTTCAACACCAAGATCGTACCAAGCGCTCAACTGTTACGACTGTCAGAATGGTTTTCTCAATATACCTTCACAGTCAAACACATCAAAGGTAAATCTAATGTGGTTGCTGATTTCCTGTCACGACCTTTTGACACGGCCAACCCCATGCTGCTAGAACATCTAAGTTACAAGCTATGTTCACCACTCATATCCAAGCTAAGCCACGGAAGGCTCAAGCAACTGCAATGCCACCAGAGATACATAGATGGAATGAACTTTTCAGGTTCGACTATGCAGTAGACATTCTCTCCCAGCCATATCCAAGAATGCAGTACTACATGGAACAAGTCTTCCAGAACTATGGCCAGTTATTCTTCCCTATTGAAGGATTGCATCCAACATATCCATTTCTACATCTCTTCCCTATACGGCCAGAAGACGCTTTCCCTAAAGACCTTAAATGGTTCTTTTGGTATTTCTTCCATTCGCACACAGTTGGATTGGAATTCCCAGCTGCAGAGATGCTGCACTATTTAGAGAGCTTTGGAGATCTGTTTATATATTCTCCACAGAAGTATCCACATGCCTATCTAGCAGAAGTACTTTCATGGTTCGCACCATTGGCCCAGTGGAAGATCTAGTTCGAGGAACAGGCATACCGCTACCAGAAGTGGCCCGGGATTACTGCTAACTCAATTTTTCTGTTTTGCAGGAAATGGCACTATAGTGAAGAAGCTCATTCATTAGTCTCCATCAACACCGTGGATGAATTTGCATGTTTACCTCACTCCATAGCACTACACTACGGAGAAATGGAAGACCTAACAGTTTTGTTACCACATGCAGTTCCCTCTTCATACCATCCAGGAACACCAGAGTATCATGACGCTTCCTACAATCGTCAATGTCTCACAGAGAAGCTTTGTTCTCTGAATGCTTATCCCTTGCCAACAGATGAAGACCTTTTGACCCAAAGGATTACAAGAATGGACATGACCCATGTCTGGAACCTCTCAAATGCCCTACATTCATTTGAACAAGCCCGCACTGATTGGGATGAAGTCGCAGAAGATATGCTCCATAGCATAGATCTCACAGGCCCAGACACATCACAAGGCCCAGACTCACAGGTCCCAGGATCGACACAAGACCAGTCAGCCGGCCCGTCTACAACTCCCAAACGGACTTCTAGAAGTAAAGACAAAAGCAGGGACCCACATGGAAAGAGGCCAAAAACTCAACAGTAACAACACATGCTAAAAGGAGAAAGAAGAAATGACAGCACTTGCCACCGAAAGAAGAAAAGACAGCACTCAGAAGATAAGAGCGAATCTTCCAGCTCATCAGAGCACTAGGAAATTAGAACGTGGACAACTCATCCACCACTTAGTTTTTTTTCAAATTTCAGCTATAAATAGCTTTCATTTGTAACAATGGAAACCAAGTCTCGAATACACAAAGTTTTCCAGAAAACCTTTCGAGCACTCCATCCATGGCTTTCTAAACACATCAGGGGCAATAACCAGGGCAGGCAGTAAGATCTTCTAGATCTCTCAATTCAATCTCTCTACTTTCGATAAAACCAAAAAAAATCAGAAAACCCAGAAAACCAAAAATCATTTCAGTTCATGCTTTCCAGTATTCACCATATGTTTGTGATTGTGTTTATCCTTTCACTCCTATTTCCAGAATTGTTTAAATTCTGTTTCATCCTCTGTCTATATGTCTTTACCCCAGTTATTCTCCTGTTTGTTTAAAGATCTCTTAGCCTTGCTCTATAGTTTGATGAGTTGTGAGTTTCTTCTATTAGGATATCCTCTTCCCAAAGGTTTAAAGTTTTGATAATTAAAGTTTTGGAATTTCCTTCTCAGACTATTATCACTAAACGGACTTTGTTGTATGCTGTTACTTCGGTAAGGTCGTCCTAAAAGACTGTAAGGCTATCTACTTCGCCATAAGTGCCACTTGAGCCAGGAGGGCGTTTCGGCCAGGCTTGATATTGATAGCAGGGTGAAGGATGAGACCTCCACTGAAACAGCAGCGTTTCCACAAACCTCCCTTTCCTGATAGTCTTGTCTTGAGACGTTACTTCCTCAACCTTCATCGTCACTACAATGAACCTATGTGGAAGAAACGAAACACTATAGGAAGAGTCAAAACAACTTTGTCTTCTCTAGATGTCTTCATAGACTATAAGGTTAAGAGTTGTATTCTATATTCCTTAGATGCACAGCTTTCATCTTATGAAAATATGAAGCCAGGACAAGAACAGGCATCCCCTGATTCTTGTGATCTTTATTACGGATGGATCACCCTCCGTAACTATGCTAAGTACCGCAAATATCTTGTATGGTACAGTAAGTGGCTTCAATATTTGTCAAGTGTCTAGTTCTTGTACTTACTATGTACTCTTTCGTGTAATCCTGTATTTTCTTCGTGTACAACCCAGCTTTTGTAATCAATCCACTTTCAGTATTTCACCTCAAATGTTTTGTCCATAGTATTCCCTATATTCCGCTGCATTACTCTTGTGTGTGTGTGTTGCTGTGTTGTACTCGGCAGTATCCTTGGTATCAGAGCCAGTGCTCTGTCTTCAGAGCCGGTACGCGTAAGAGTACCCTGCTCTTTGCTAAATGCTTTCCCTTCGTTTTCTTCTTCTTTTCTGAGAGAGAGAGAGATAGAGATCTTTACTCCTGCCTGATGTTATTGCCCTGCCTTGCCACCATGAATAGCCCAATCTGCCTTGACCTCAGTTCATCTTCCAGGAAATCCAATTCTAGCATAGAATCGCTCTATGAAATAACTCATAAGACTGTGATGAGAACCAAGTTGCTAATACAAAGCTCCCACTGCTTAATCCGTATGCTGCATACACTAAGCCTTTGTCAGGACCAATAAGGAGCATCAGGACATTAATTCGACAGCCCTCTTCAATGGCCCTTGAATATATTCAGACCAGCAAATTTAACCAGCATCCAATCATGGGAACCCAAAGAGAACAATTTGTGACCTTGCAATGGCCCAGTGAATTTCTGGAGGCCTGGTTAAGAAAAGGATATACCCATCTCCATTTTGGAGCTATAAGACTGGCCTTGACTTATCATGGACGTAAAGGACTGCCTGTCACGGCCCGAATGGCCCTACTGGACACTAGATACATGGAATATCAGCATGCAGTCATTGGGACAATAGAGACCACACTAAATGCAGGAACTGTATTTGTTACTCTTTACCCCAATTTCTGCATGTCTCTCAGGGATAACAAGATCCAGGAGGCCTTTACAGGTTCAACTCCAGATCTGTGGGGCACCTATTGCATCAGACTCCATTGAGGCAACCCTGCACTACCAAATGGCATACAGAGTCCAGAATCATGCCCTGGACCTCAAGATGCATGAATCCTCAGATGACGCCTTACTGATCACTGCTGACTATGTCAGCCATAAGGCCCCAACATGTGTCCATGTTCCCAGACAAATTCCTCGAGCGGAGTTGATAAGATTGTTGCCTGAGAAATGGGTTACAGACTATGAGCAGATCAAGAGGCGGACTGAACCGGTTACTCCCATTCAGTCTACCACCTCTTCCTTCACTAGAAGCAAAGATGGTACGGTCACCATCAAGTTTGACAGGTCGTCAGACAAGGAACCAACTGCACCACCTCTGTTCCCGAGTATGTTTATGGTACAACCTGTGCCAAAGGAAAGGAGACCTGATCCTCTCAATAAGCACATCCATTCTTTTGATGGATATGGAGATCCCTGTTACTTCTTCAGAGACCAACACTCTGGTCACTGTTTCTGGGATGATACCCAGTGCAATCCAAACTGTGACTGTGATCATTCCGAGGAAGAAGAAATCAGACAAAGAAAACGAAGGTCATGTCATAACACTCGCTGCTATGATTCAGACTCCGACAGTGATAGTGATAATGATGATGTTAGCTCTCACAAAAAGCCTATATGCAAGCCCATGCGTAAGTTGGACAGACCCGGACTCCTGGGACAACCTTCAGGAAAGTTTGACTATATAGTCAATTATGCTGTTCCAAGCCCAAGTCCAGACAATAGTCCTATTATCCCTACTGGATGGGATGGTCAGGATACACCGCCAACTCCACCTACGCATGCTAGAGTATATCAAAGGAAGCCTCTAAAGCCCCCGCAGAAGATCCTTCCTTGCTACAAACCAATCCTCAAATGGCAGAAGAAGCATCCGGAACAACAGGTCCTTTCCGCCTGTATCAACAGTGATACGATGAAAGAAAGTAAGCCTGCAGTAGCTATACTGGACCCTATTCAGCCAGTCTCCTCTCAGCTGGACCAACTTCAGCCCATTCCTTCTCAAGAAGACCAGGTTCAACCAGTTCTATTTGAGTCAACTAAACTTTGCTCCCAGACAGCTACCCAGAAAGCGATGATCAATCCTCTTCCCGTTCTTCCAATGGTAATGATGCTACGGCCAGATCCTCACCAACATCACTATACATTCCCTCCGACTGAAGAATATACAGTCGACAATGTTAAGTATATGGCGAAGATCCCAGTTCCTACAGCTAAAGACCATACAGGAAGACCAATGGAAAACAGTATGGGAGAATCAGTTTTGAACTGGCAAAGTCAGAATGCCCTAGCCCAAAACAATGCTCTGTGTAGCATCGATAACAAGATCAACGCATTCCAGAACCATTTCTTGACGGCTGAAAAGACACTACATGAAAAGCTCGATGGTCATCAAGCACTCCTCTATGAAAAAATAGATGCTGATACTGACAAGATGCATGAGGTTCTAAGTGTCCTTCAAAGGAACTTGGATGATCTTATTCAAGGAAGATATCCCTCATACCTCAGAACAGATCCGGATGAAGAAATCACGAAGTTAAAAAGAAAGATTAAAGCGGTAGAAGAAAGAACTTCTACCAGGATTTCTACTACTCCTCCTGCTCCGCCACCTGATCCTTTTGGATTCAGCAGACATACTTTTTATTCTCCATTACAGGAGCATGCTAAAGGCTATAGCTTGTTTGCCCCTACAACCAAGCGAGATGTTGCCGAACTCAGAGACATAGCCAAACGCCAGCAAAAGGAGGAACAAAAGAAGAAAAATATAAGAGAAGGGAAAAGAAAAATCCCTAGCTCTTCGATTTCCAAAGAGAGACAGCCAAGTAGAACTAGCTCTACCAGCTCTCCAAGTCAACCATTGCCCAGACAACACCTGATTACTCGAGAGAAAGTAATTCCTAGACATCTGCTCCATGCTATGGACAGGTTAGGCCCTTCAGTCAGTACAACAGAGTCAGAGGCAACCCCCTCTGAAAACTATACGGATACTGATGGTTATATTCAGACGACTTCAGATCAGGAGAATCAATATGTTACTCAGATTCTTATGACCAAATGTACTCTGACAGAAGATGAATCGTCTTCAGAGCATACATCTGATACTACCAGTGAAGAATCAGAGTTTATACCAGCTCCTCTAGATAACAGCTCAGTAGAAGGATTATCAGACTCCTCAACAGAGGAAGCTCCTCCGCACATACTGATGGCAGATAGAGAACCGGAGATTTATGAACCAGAAGATACTGATTTCTCTGATCCTCCTGAACAACGACAAAATCCCAACAACGGAGAAAAGCACTCCCTACGCTTCACTTTGGATGACATCCGATGGGATAAATGGGCAGATAGAATAAAAGAATTTCACTCCTGGTGTTTATTCAAGAGACTCTCTGTTTTTTCTACAATTGAGATTCTATCTGAACTAACAGCCAGATTCACAGGTATACTCAAGACCTGGTGGGATTTAGTTCCCGAACCGACTCAGATTCAGTTAATAAGCCTGCAATTTTCAGAATTCCTTAATCACATCCATGCTCACTTCATTGGGAATCCAGACAATGAAATGGATGATATGAGGAGAGAATTTTTTAAGCGAAAGTGTTGCTCCTATAACAAGAAGGAGCTGAACAGACACTTCAAGAGAATGATACATTTGTTCCTTAATCTTGGAGCCGACAATGCCCTTAAACCAGTCTTCCTAGCTTCAGTATTGGAAGAAATCTCCTCCTTAGTAGAAAAGGAGCTGGCTGCCAAGAACCTTCGGGTTACAGAACTAACTATGGGACAAATAGTACAAGCAGTTCATTTCGCTGTCAAAGAATTATGCCAAAGGAAAGAGGTAATTCGTACTTTCCTTAAGCATGACAAGAAACTAGAAATTGCTTGCAGACCTCCAAAGTACCAGACCAAGTGCAGAAAAGAATCATGTGATTGCACAAGGAGACCCAAACGCTTCCCAACCAAACATCGGAGTTCTAGGCACAGTCACAAGAAGACTGTCCATAGACAACCAACCCGGAAACAAGGTAAAAGGTATCCAGTCCGGTTTGCACCACAGAAAAGGAAAAGATTCCTACGGTTCAAAGGAAGAACCTCTCCAAGAACCAAGTCATCAAGATGCTATGTCTGTGGGAAGAAAGGACATTATGCTAAGGAATGTCCTAAAAGCGAAAAGCGGTTCGTAGCACAGCTAGAAGCAGTTACTGGAGTAACATTGAAAGATGCTGATGTTGAGTCAATTTTTTCTATGGACGATGAACCAACTATTTGCTGCCTGGAAGACACAGATATTCGAGGATACTCCTCAGAAGACCCTGACTACCATAAAATCTATGCCTTCACAACAGTCACAAAACATCCTCCATCATCAGACAAGATTCCTTCCATATACACAAGAACGATATCCTCTTGTGAGTCCGGTACCCGACTTGAAGAGTCGCATCAAGACCCTAATCCTGATCAATGCATGGAAGTTGATTCACCTCAAGCTCCACCAATCATTGCTACCACCAGAATTTCTCCACACATCAAGGTACAAATATACCTCTCTAAGAAGCATATGCCTATACAAGCAATTGCTTTCCTTGATACAGGAGCAGCTGAAAGTCTGATCAATCCAGCAATGATACCCCCAAGCTTCCTAGTCCCGGAAGTAAATACCTACAAAGCGGCTTCTAGCAAGACATTCTCAACTTACCTAAGGACAAAGCCACTAACCATTATGATTTTCCCTACTTGCACAATTAGCTCTGCAATTGTTGCTACTGACCTTCCAGGGAAAGATCTTGTCCTAGGATGGGACTTGTTACAACAACTCCCAAGTCTGAGACTACTCTCAACTGGAATAAGATATAAATCAAGTTTCAAGCCATTTGTTCAGCAAGAGAGAATTTACTCAGTCCAGCCTGCTGAACAACTCAGAGAACTCTTCAGACCTATGTTTGCAGACAACCACCAAGAGTTCTTAGCCAAATGCCCTAATCCTCTATGGAAGAATCCACAGTTCTTTATCAATCTTCCATTCAAGTTAAATGAAGATGTCACTCCTACCAAAGCAACTCATCCAGGTATGAATCCTGAAGATTCAGTCAGAATTCTTCAAGAATGTGAAGAACTTAGGAAACAGGGATTAATTGAGCGATCAAATTCACCTTGGGCATGCCAAGCTTTCTATGTCAACAAGAGGTCCGAACAAGCTAGAGGAAAGAAAAGGATGGTAATCAACTACCAACCATTGAATCATTTCCTCATGGACATCAGTTTCCCTCTTCCAAACAAGACTGCTTTGTTTTCTTCCCTGGCCAAAGCAAAGGTATTCTCCAAGTTCGATTTAAAGAGTGGATTCTGGCAAATTGGAATTAATCCAGAAGATAGATGGAAAACAGCATTCTGTATTCCCAATGGTCATTACCAATGGAAAGTTCTGCCTTTCGGGTTAAAGACTGCCCCCTCACTTTTCCAAAAGGCAATGACTCGAATCTTTGAACCTCTTTTATCATCTGCTTTAGTCTACATAGATGATATCTTGTTATTCAGCAATGATCTAACATCCCATGAAGCCTTGCTCAAAGAATTTGCAAGCCTCCTGAGCCAATACGGGATTATGCTTGCTGAGAAGAAAGTACAGTTGTGTACCACCACAATCGACTTCTTAGGAATGAAGCTGGCAGACGAACAATACTACCCTGGACCTCATATAGCTCAGGAACTATTGAAGTTCCCTGACTCAAACCTGACAGTCAAGCAGGTACAGCAGTTCTTAGGTATTGTCAACTATCTAAGAAATTTTGTTCCAAATATCAGCCAGTATACAAGCCAGCTGGAAAAGAGTTTGAAAAAGAATGCACTACCATGGAATGATGCTCAAACAGAAGCGGTCAAGTTTCTAAAGACCAAACTGCAGACTTTACCTCCACTCCAGATTCCCTCTGACGGAATCAGAGTTCTGCAGACAGACGCCAGTAATGAATTTTGGGCTGCAATATTGTTTGAGGAAAAAGACGGACAGAGAAAGGTCTGTGCATACAAGTCAGGAAAATTCAGCCATGCTGAACAGCACTACCATTCCTCAATCAAAGAAATTCTAGCAGTTAAGTATGGCATAAAGAAGTTTGAGTTTCATCTAGCAGGACACCATTTTCAAGTTGAGACAGACTTCAAGTCCTTCAGCTCTATGATGAACTTCAACACCAAGATCGTACCAAGCGCTCAACTGTTACGACTGTCAGAATGGTTTTCTCAATATACCTTCACAGTCAAACACATCAAAGGTAAATCTAATGTGGTTGCTGATTTCCTGTCACGACCTTTTGACACGGCCAACCCCATGCTGCTAGAACATCCAAAGTTACAAGCTATGTTCACCACTCATATCCAAGCTAAGCCACGGAAGGCTCAAGCAACTGCAATGCCACCAGAGATACATAGATGGAATGAACTTTTCAGGTTCGACTATGCAGTAGACATTCTCTCCCAGCCATATCCAAGAATGCAGTACTACATGGAACAAGTCTTCCAGAACTATGGCCAGTTATTCTTCCCTATTGAAGGATTGCATCCAACATATCCATTTCTACATCTCTTCCCTATACGGCCAGAAGACGCTTTCCCTAAAGACCTTAAATGGTTCTTTTGGTATTTCTTCCATTCGCACACAGTTGGATTGGAATTCCCGGCTGCAGAGATGCTGCACTATTTAGAGAGCTTTGGAGATCTGTTTATATATTCTCCACAGAAGTATCCACATGCCTATCTAGCAGAAGTACTTTCATGGTTCGCACCATTGGCCCAGTGGAAGATCTGGTTCGAGGAACAGGCATACCGCTACCAGAAGTGGCCCGGGATTACTGCTAACTCAATTTTTCTGTTTTGCAGGAAATGGCACTATAGTGAAGAAGCTCATTCATTAGTCTCCATCAACACCGTGGATGAATTTGCATGTTTACCTCACTCCATAGCACTACACTACGGAGAAATGGAAGACCTAACAGTTTTGTTACCACATGCAGTTCCCTCTTCATACCATCCAGGAACACCAGAGTATCATGACGCTTCCTACAATCGTCAATGTCTCACAGAGAAGCTTTGTTCTCTGAATGCTTATCCCTTGCCAACAGATGAAGACCTTTTGACCCAAAGGATTACAAGAATGGACATGACCCATGTCTGGAACCTCTCAAATGCCCTACATTCATTTGAACAAGCCCGCACTGATTGGGATGAAGTCGCAGAAGATATGCTCCATAGCATAGATCTCACAGGCCCAGACACATCACAAGGCCCAGACTCACAGGTCCCAGGATCGACACAAGACCAGTCAGCCGGCCCGTCTACAACTCCCAAACGGACTTCTAGAAGTAAAGACAAAAGCAGGGACCCACATGGAAAGAGGCCAAAAACTCAACAGTAACAACACATGCTAAAAGGAGAAAGAAGAAATGACAGCACTTGCCACCGAAAGAAGAAAAGACAGCACTCAGAAGATAAGAACGAATCTTCCAGCTCATCAGAGCACTAGGAAATTAGAACGTGGACAACTCATCCACCACTTAGTTTTTTTCAAATTTCAGCTATAAATAGCTTTCATTTGTAACAATGGAAACCAAGTCTCGAATACACAAAGTTTTCCAGAAAACCTTTCGAGCACTCCATCCATGGCTTTCTAAACACATCAGGGGCAATAACCAGGGCAGGCAGTAAGATCTTCTAGATCTCTCAATTCAATCTCTCTACTTTCGATAAAACCAAAAAAATCAGAAAACCCAGAAAACCAAAAATCATTTCAGTTCATGCTTTCCAGTATTCACCATATGTTTGTGATTGTGTTTATCCTTTCACTCCTATTTCCAGAATTGTTTAAATTCTGTTTCATCCTCTGTCTATATGTCTTTACCCCAGTTATTCTCCTGTTTGTTTAAAGATCTCTTAGCCTTGCTCTATAGTTTGATGAGTTGTGAGTTTCTTCTATTAGGATATCCTCTTCCCAAAGGTTTAAAGTTTTGATAATTAAAGTTTTGGAATTTCCTTCTCAGACTATTATCACTAAACGGACTTTGTTGTATGCTGTTACTTCGGTAAGGTCGTCCTAAAAGACTGTAAGGCTATCTACTTCGCCATAAGTGCCACTTGAGCCAGGAGGGCGTTTCGGCCAGGCTTGATATTGATAGCAGGGTGAAGGATGAGACCTCCACTGAAACAGCAGCGTTTCCACAAACCTCCCTTTCCTGATAGTCTTGTCTTGAGACGTTACTTCCTCAACCTTCATCGTCACTACAATGAACCTATGTGGAAGAAACGAAACACTATAGGAAGAGTCAAAACAACTTTGTCTTCTCTAGATGTCTTCATAGACTATAAGGTTAAGAGTTGTATTCTATATTCCTTAGATGCACAGCTTTCATCTTATGAGAATATGAAGCCAGGACAAGAACAGGCATCCCCTGATTCTTGTGATCTTTATTACGGATGGATCACCCTCCGTAACTATGCTAAGTACCGCAAATATCTTGTATGGTACAGTAAGTGGCTTCAATATTTGTCAAGTGTCTAGTTCTTGTACTTACTATGTACTCTTTCGTGTAATCCTGTATTTTCTTCGTGTACAACCCAGCTTTTGTAATCAATCCACTTTCAGTATTTCACCTCAAATGTTTTGTCCATAGTATTCCCTATATTCCGCTGCATTACTCTTGTGTGTCTTTACTCTTGTGTGTGTGTGTTGCTGTGTTGTACTCGGCAGTATCCTTGGTATCAGAGCCAGTGCTCTGTCTTCAGAGCCGGTACGCGTAAGAGTACCCTGCTCTTTGCTAAATGCTTTCCCTTCGTTTTCTTCTTCTTTTCTGAGAGAGAGAGAGATAGAGATCTTTACTCCTGCCTGATGTTATTGCCCTGCCAACCAATCCAATTCCCACAAGAAACCCATGAAATGAGACATAGCAGCAGCATAGCATTCACTGATTGATTTTTGTCCACCACACAAAACACGTGTTTTGTTTCAATATGCCGTTGGCTTCCAAATTATTTCGCCAAATGACCTCCTAAGTTTGGAAATCCCTTAACTAATCTGGCGAAATTGGCCTTACAAAGGCCGACTTCGGTTATTAAGGAAGTCGGCTTTTGTAAGATTCTCATTGACGAAGTGAAGTGGGCCTTACAAAGGTCGACTTCATGCCATCCTTCACTCCCGCATGAAGTCGACTTTTGTAAGGCCGACTTCCGAATACTTAAATAAAAAACACCAACTTCACATTAAATCGGCCTTTGTAAGACCAACTTTTATAAGGCAATAAGGAAGTCGGGCCTTTGTAAGGCCGATTTCTTCTAATGTTAAAAAAAAAACTTTTATCCCATATTTCTATTAGACGAAGAAGGCTCGCACTGAGGAGACGCAAATGTTTCCCTATTGCCAAGATCTTTTCCTGATATATATTTACCAAGATCTTTGAAAATTATTGATAAAAGTTTTTTTTTTAACATGGGAAGAAGTCGGCCTTTGTAAGGTCAACTTCGCTGTTGCCTTATGGAAACATGAAGTCGGCGTTTTTTTATTTAAGTGCAAAGGCCGACTTCATGTGGGAGGGACGAATGGCAAAGGCCGACTCCACTTCGGCTATAGGGAAATAAGCCTTAGTCGACCTTTGTAAGGCCGATTTCGCCAGGTTAGTTGAGGAATTTCCAAACTTATGAGCTCATTTGACGAAATAATTTGGGAACCAACGTCATATTGAAACAAAACTCCACCAAACACAGTTTCGTCCCCCATCGATAGAAGCCACGTGTTTTGCCAAACTTACTATGAAGAACAAATCCATAAAGTGAGTCCTGATCCTTAATTAGTGTGAACAATCTGGGGATTAGTAAATAACCCATCAGCATTATCAACCACAAAGGAAAGTATTTTTTGCCAATCATTGATTAATGTATTTGTTCTTGGTGGATATCTCCTCCTCATGTCAGTGTGACATATGCAGGCTGGTCTTCCGCCATCGCGGACGAGTGAATATTGGCCTGGCAAATCCGTTGCTTCCCCGGCAATAGCCACGACCTCTTTTGGGTTGGAAGCATGTAGCCTGCCTCCCTTCATATCCATCGAGTAACTCATCATAAGCAACACCGCGCGCGCCTCCTTTCACAACTCGGGTCTAATAACCTCACCAACCGCCTGACAAAGAGGCTTTATATGGGCTTTCATTTGTGTAGGACCGGGCCGGGTGATTAGGGAAAGGGATGCGTCGTAATTAACTAACTGTTAATTAATCTTCGGACGGAGCGGGGTGGACGTTCTAAACGGCGTTGTCTTTCTTCATCGTCGTCGTGGTCTTCTTTTTCGGACAATAGGGGCCGGGGCTAGGGCTAACGGTTTCACAGTCGGGATCGATCGTCGCAGCTAGAAGCTTGATTTGGCGCAGCGGGGGAAAAGATGCAGCAGCAGCAGCAGCAGATGTTCCCGGCGATGCCTTCTTTCCCGCCGACCAATATTACCACCGAGCAGATTCAGAAGGTTGTTTGTTCGTTGGCTTTTGGGGTGTTCTTTTTAGGGGTAATAGGTTAGTGACAGGCAGGGGGGCATCTCCCCCTCCCCCTTGTTTCATTAGATGAGGTTAATTTGTCGCCGGAAAGCAATCTTTTCGTTTATGAAATTCATCGTGCTTAAGGAAGATTGGAGATGGCGATGGGGATTGGATCCAGCCGCGCGAGGCTCTCTGCTTGGTGGATCGCTTTGTGGAGGGGTCGCTAGCTCGGTTTTTTTCTGTGTTTTATCCTCTGCGGCTGAATTGGGATGGCCGGAACTTCTTGTTCGGTAGTTGGGTTCTCTAGTTTCCGACTCTGGACATATCTGTTGGATTTTCTCCCTGACTCGAACTGACGTATCTGTTGGGTTTTTTTGCGATGAAAGAGGTGCAATCCGAATTGTTTGTTGAAGTGTATGAACATTCTGTAATCATCATGTACGGTCTTCCGGGATTTATCCATGAATTTTTAGGATTATCAATGATTCACTTTTTTTGCCTGGTTGTGCACGACTCGGTGCTAGGAAATCATCGGGGAAATGCTTCGGATAACTCCTCTGCTTTATTCTCCTATTCTTTCGTGTTATAGATTTATGGATGTACACGAATCACCTTCAAGGTGAGATTTTAATGCACTATGATTGTGGTACGGTCGATGCGCATGACGTGAATGGTGCGGTTTCATGCGTGAAGAATATATGAAAGATCTCTTTCTGCATTGTCATTTCTTCTTTCCATCTTCTGTTTTCTGCCTACGTCTATGACTTGGTCCTACATTCAAAAGATGTCAATGCAATCAATATATCGGATACATTTGTCTGCATTGTTTGAAACTTCCTTTTTTGTTAGAGATTTGATGTTGCCATGTCTTCCTTTCTTTTTTCCTTCTCTTTCGTTTGGTTCCCTGATTTATTTTTGTGGTTTAGTCTCTTTTTTCCGCCATGTCGGATTGATTTTCTTTATTTCTCCTGTGTTTTTTTTTTTGTGGTTTAGTTTCTAGAAGAAAACAAAAAGCTGATCCTGGCAATATTGGACAACCAAAATCTTGGGAAGCTGTCCGAGTGCGCTCAGTAAGTCAATTTGTGCCCCTTGCACCATCTCCTTCATGATCATCTTTGTAACGTGGTGGTTGCATATGTAATGAAATGTTTAATGGATCTGACAGTGTTGAGATGGTTGATGGATGCCACTGGAGTGGCGTTCGACCTATCATTGTCTTATTTTCCCGAAACCATGGTTGTGAGACATAGGGTTAAAGTGTCCGTGTGCTTGTATCTCCCACCTTTTCTGCCTTGCAACTATTATTGAGTTTGATCATTCAGGTACCAAGCACAACTGCAGAAGAACTTGATGTACCTGGCCGCCATCGCTGATTCCCAGCCTCCGACCACAACAGTGCCTCCCCAGGTTAGTCAAAAATCTTTTCCGATTTCCCTATATTGTTTGCTGTTTTGCTGTCGCTCATTACTACCGGGGTTTGTTCTGGCAGATGGCCCCTCCTCAACCCGGAATGCAACAAAATCCATACTTCATGCAACATCCTATGGCCACCGTAATGGCGCAACAGCAGGGGTTTATCCCTCCGAAGATGTCAATGCAGTTTGGTGCCCCGCATCAGGTCCAGGACCCACAGCAACAATTGCACCCGCAACAAGTCATACAGGCCCAACTGGGCATGAGACCTGTTGGTCCCAGCAACGGCCATGCGTTGACCTCTGATTCACTCGCTCCTCCAACTTCAGGCCTGAGCGACATGCGTGCAGGGAGCAAGCAAGACGCCTCTGATGCTGGAAACCTCGACGGTGAACAGTAGTCCTAGATGACAGAACTAGATAATCCATCCTTATCCAGTCTGCAGTCACAAACTAGTGATCTAGTGCTTGTTTATAGTGGGCATCATCATCGTCCAGAGAAGTAAAACTGAGTAGGCCGCGTCATGTGAACTCCCTATTGTATTAGATGATTGTGTGTGGAGCAATTTCTGGGCCTGGACTTCTTTTGGTGGGCGTCCATCAAATCCCCCTCTCAAACCGACGGGTCGTGGCCCAAGAAGGCGGAGACTGCAGCGCCGTCCGTGAGAGTGATGATACGGTTACACGTGTCGGCCATGAGAGCGCCGTCGCAGCTGTCGAAATCAAAAGCTTTCCGATTGACTGCATTGGTCAGTTTCTTTCTTCTTCCTTCCCCGTTGAATTTCCGTGTCAAACTGATGAGGCTACTGTTGCTTTATATATATATATATATATATATATTATTTATTTATTTATATATAACGACTCGGGGAAGAGTCCAATCGCCATCACAAAAAATTTATCACAAAAATTTGTTGAAATGGATTGCAAGGTAAACCAAAAAATTCCAATAATAAATGATAACAATTTAGTATATAAAATTTAACGAGCCACTTCTTTTATATTTATAGCTAATTGGTTTTAAAGTAAAATCTCATTAGGCTTATATATTGGGTGATATTTGAAACGATTCCAATTTAGTAACACGGTATTAGACCCTTTCGAGTCATACCTAAGCGGAATGTGATCCATAAGGGAGAATACGTTTCTCTTTAGGGACTAAGTGATAAGCTAGGTCTAAGTCTTCTTGTATTGATCTTTTGAGCTTTGTACGGCAATACGGCTAATTTACAAAAAAATTGATCAAATACGTTAAAAGTTCAATTTTTTCGTAAACTAGTCGTACGACTGTATAAAGCTCTTGATATGTTACCTTTTGTCAAAATCCTTAAAATGCAGGAGTGCGTTTTCCAGAACAAAATCGATCCGTTCGAATAGATGAACCAACCATGCAGTCATATCTTGCTTCAAAAGCTGGTAAGAGTGGCTAGTCCCCTGGAAAGTTGACCTCGGCCAAAGAAAAAGGGAATTTGAGTAAGCAGGAAATCCAACAAGTACCTGATTCCAGGTGCGTTGATAAACATTTTCTTAAGTCTTTAGACACCAAGGCAGTTCTTAACCAGGGAATTTCGATCGGTTAGAGTTTCCAGTTCAATGGGCTTTGCTTTAATCTGCACATCTAGAAATTCTTGCCCATTGTTCTATGATCCTGTTATTTTTGCATTCTGTTCAAGTGGACATCCAGCCAATTACTAAGTTTTCAGGTTCTTCCCAATGCCTGGAATTGTCCATAACTCGCAACAGTTCCCTAATTTTCACATATAAGGTCCCGTGACAGATTCCTATGACTTTTCAGCCTAATATGCAACAGCATCGCTTTGTTAATCATGTTAAATCATATACAACATTCTGTGCCTTGGTTCCCTGTGGATTATTGGACTTGGTTGCTATAGCAATAGAACAGGACTATTTTTCGGTCTGTATTTTTTTGTATTCATATAATACCTGCTTAAAACAGCACTTTTAGGTTTTCACACGAACTTGAGATTCCCCATGTTCATGTGAAAATGCTACTCTCCCATACTTTTCCAGCAATTGTATTGATTTTATGTACCATCGTCGGCCTACAGTATCATACAAATGGCTCGAAATTCATTGGAGGGGCTGAGAGAGGTCCTTGATAATATTGATCTTCGGAGGAATGCACATTCTAAGGTAAGTTCTTCTCCTGATTTAACGTCTGGCAGATGCTATTAAGGCAAATTATTCGAGACCACAAGTCAAAAAGCTGTTCTCTCCGAAACTTATCTATTTCATCGTGCCAGCTGCCAAGGTGTTATGCTGTCTTATTTGTCCTTTAGGGTGTGAAGGACGAATTCATTCTTGATCTTGTGGAGCAATGCTCTTTCCAGAAACAAAGGGCGATGCATCTTGTATCGACATCAAGGTAGAACTTCCCATCCTTGATTGTTGCTCCATCCCATGAGCATAGGTGGTAGACGTGTTACGGTTGCAGAGGCACATGATGATCATTGCCTAGCCTTACTGTAATGTAGTAATTTCATCCAAGCCATATTATACTAGTTTGGAAGCAGGAGTTATTTGATTGTAAGTAAACGTCGTAAGGTGTGACTAGTTCAGCTGGCTTATTGTCTAACCAGGTAGCGGGGTGAACAGGCACATTGAATGGAACGAATAAAAGTTTTTTGCTCATTTCAGTGAAAATTCTTATCTTGGCATGTTGCTGACAGTCATGTACCAATGTTGATGGAGTGTATGTCACTTGCCTAGTTGATGGATTGGGTTTTTTTTTTCATGTGACTGGACCAGGAACTAGAAATTAGTTTCTCAAGCAATTGAGCTGAACGACCAACTCCAGAAAGTTCTGGACAGGCATGGTGCTCTGGTATCCGGTAGACCTGTCAGGCGCACGTTCCAACCTTACAATGAAATCGAGGAGGAGTCCGAAACCGAGCAGCTCTTCCGGAGGTTAGTTGTGCTTCCTGAGGCTTATCATATCATATCATTCAGAAAGTTCGAATATGCAGCAGTGTGTCTCTACCATCATCAAGGACTCACCCTGGAAAGAGAACACTAATAACTCAAAATCTTATCACTTCAAATGCGAACAGAAGTAAAGGGAAGAGTCGTGCGATCCCAAAAGAGGATCCAGTCTCCTCTTATAGGCACCTCGAGGACTTCTCTAGGTCGTGAGAGCAGTCCAGTCATCTGACTCCACAGACATCCATTTCCAGCAGACAGGTTCCACCGACCGCTGCTATCCCACCTCCACCCTCCAGACGGGCAGAGCGGGAACAGTTTTTCAAGGGGGACAAACCACCAGTCGGTTCAACTCTGGATGGCCGAACCAGCATAGCGGCATTATGCATCGACAACACAAGCCCTTGACAATTATGTACGCTATGGATGCTGCGGTTGTTAGTGTGCAGTGGTCGTGTAAACAGTTGTTTTACTAGAGAATGTTCCTCCTCGGGGGAGTCATCTTGGGGGTAAATCTGTGGGTTAGTGGAAGCGGGAGGGAACGAGACCAGGTCACACAATGTGGATAACAAAAGACCTTGTAATAATCCTAAGAAATGGGAAGGCAAGAAAAGGAAAAGAGCCAGATAAAATAAGAGGAAAAGGAACGTATGGGCCTGGTTTTGCCAACAACAAGACAAGCTAACTTCACACCTCCCCCCTCTCCCTCTCACCGTCTCTTCTCCTAGTAGGAGGCGGCGGAAGCTAGCGACCACCGGCCACCAAGCGTTCCCCAATCGGAGTAAGTATACAAGAGACCTCCGGATGAAGAGTCCGGCAGCTGCGACCGCGACGGCGACGGCTTCATCCTCGTCGCCGTGTCTCCCGTCCCCTCCAAATCCCCACTTGCATCTGTAAGATTCGCCACTGTTCAGTCCCAACGCGTCTTTCCGTTTCCAGACTCTTCCTCGTGTTCCCACCGTCTTTCCGTGTTTCTTGTCCCAGTGGACGTCTTCGTCGTCCCGCCGTATGCTTCCCCCGTTTACGCGAGTCCGCCAGGCGGTGCCCCAGTTTCCGCGTCGAGGCTTCTCGCCTCGGTTCGGATGCCGGAAATTGTGCTCCCCGCAGGTTGTCCAAGAAGCCTCCTGTGCACTGCTGCGCGGTGGTCACCTCCCAAGCCGGCGATCGAGAAGTGTCCTCCGTTCCTGTTGTCACCAAGGGAGAGATTGGGGTCCTCTTGCTTAACCTTGGTGGCCCCGAGACTCTCGATGACGTCCAGCCTTTCTTGTTCAACCTCTTTGCCGATCCGGTACAGTAGGCCTCGTTGCATCTTGCTGGTTTTACTCTCGGTCATCTGAGCCTGACTCTGCCGTTGTCCTGGCCAGGACATCATTCGGCTGCCGCGGCTCTTTCGGTTCCTTCAAAGGCCGTTGGCTCAGTTCATCTCTGTGTTGCGGGCACCCAAGAGCAAAGAAGGCTATGCCTCCATCGGGGGCGGCTCCCCTCTTCGCAGGATCACTGATGCCCAGGCAAGAGATACCCACTCATGTTGTGCACTTAGTTGTTATTTTATCCTTGAAACTCAGATAAATGCTATTGAAGGGAACAATAGACAGTCAAGATGTTGTAACAATAACTACAGGGCGACAACATTGAATTTATCCAAGACTTTTGCCCATGACATCATTGTCCTTGTTCAGGCTGAGGAGTTGAGGAAATCACTTTGGGAAAAGAATGTTCCTGCCAAGGTCTATGTTGGCATGCGATATTGGCACCCTTTCACCGAAGAAGCCATTGAGCAGGTAGTCATGCATTCCGGGACTAAGCTCGCTTCATGGATTTTTAGCCACTGCACTCCTTTCTTAGAAGTTTGAATGGATTAGGCCTTTCATGTTAAATGGAGAAAACATCCTGTAGTTCTTTCAGGTTAAATTCGTCTGCATTAGTGCTATTTGTATTGTTCAAGGGGTTTTCTGGGAGTAGCTTCCTAAAAATAACGAGATGAAACTTGATTACTTTCTCTCTGAACATGTTCTTTGCTGGCTCCCACTTTTATGCCAACTTTTTGGTACTTTACATTACATTTGATGATGAATTTCACTTACAAAATTTGCATACTTGTGCCATTGTCTCATGGCTAGTCATATCTTCGCCTTCTCAGATAGTGTCTCCTATTCTAAATGGCTTAAACTATATTATCCTGGTGTTGGTTTAACAGATCAAACGAGACGGAATTACCAAACTTGTAGTTCTTCCACTATACCCACAGTTTTCCATATCGACCAGTGGTTCAAGTCTTCGACTCTTGGAGAGCATATTCAGGTAATGGCATAGCTCTCTTCTTCTGTCTGCCCCAGATGACACTGTACCCCTTAAGAGCAGCAGTTTACTTTTACACTCAGGGAAGACGAATATCTAGTCAATATGCAGCATACTGTTATTCCTTCCTGGTATCAACGCGAGGGCTACATTAAAGCTATGGCCAATCTAATTGAGAAGGAGTTACGAACCTTTGAAAATCCGGAGAAGGTATCTGTCTCCTGGATATAATGAATTCTTGTAGACTTTGTGGTGATTTGAAAATATTAGGTGACACCACTTAATGAGTATAATGCTACTGAACTGTTCTCATTGTTTGATTTGAGAGTATATGGCAAGGGCATCTGAATTTTTGTGAGCATGGTTCGTTTTTTCTTTTCAAGATTTCCACGGAAAACTGGATAAGTTGATAATAGGAAATTTATATGCTTCCTCTATACTGGAATGCTGCATGATGTTTCCCTCTATTCGTGATTTCATTCGAATAAGAATTTTGTTTTTTTCATTGGTAAACATGAGAGGGTTCCCTTTTACAGGTCAACAAAATAACTGATGGAAGTCTGATTTCGGGAATTTTTTATCGACTGTGTGGTTAGATAGGCCACTGAGGACCTCGCAACAGGTTCTTCATTTATGATGAAAATCAGTAGCAGAACAGATCTTGTATTCTTAATGTCCCCGTGCCCCCCCTTCTGTAATAATTGGAAGTAGAGGGGAAAGTAAGCTGGTACTTCCATTTTAGATATCATGGGACTGCTTAAGAAGTTATTGGGAACAATTTTCCTTACTTTTGGAAGCTTACCACCTTTAGATCCTCCATCTGCATCTAGTTTGGTTCTGCAGCTGAAGCTAATTTGTATGATGTGCTCTAGGTTGTAATATTCTTCAGCGCACATGGGGTGCCACTTGCATATGTCGAAGAGGCTGGCGACCCTTACAAAGCTGAAATGGAGGAATGTGTGGATTTGATTATGGAGGAGTTAGAGAACCGGAGGATAACTAACTCTTTCACTCTTGCGTATCAGGTGAAACTGCATACTTATTTCTGATAGGTTTTTCAGAATCTTTATATGCCTTTGTGGCTGCTATTACTTTCACTGTTATCATCGTGAAAGCTCAGGGCCAGTTTGGTTTGCAAAAACCGATTGAATTATTTTTATTTCTTAAGAATTGAGAATCATGAAAATTTTCAAGGCTTAAATTTTATTTCTTAAAATCGCGTTGCTTACCTCAAGTCCTAGAAAACTTTAGCAACAGGGAAGCCAACTCTATTACCTATTTTCTACATCATGTTCAAAATTGGAAAATCAAGGAAACGATTTTTGGCATTTTAACTTTCAATCTTTTTATTTTCTTACAAACACATTCTCCATGTTTTCAAGAGAACAGAAACGAGAAAAAGTTGAAACTTTTCGCAGACCAAGCAGGCCCATTAGTGTTTCTCATTTTATTTTATCCTATTGATAAAGAAAGTTGTAGCAAAGAAAAAGTGTTATTGCTTTTCATCTCTTGCAATTGTTTCTCATTTTAGGGATTCTTGTTCAATTTTCTCATTGCTGGGTTTTGATGTTTTGTGAATATTTAGAGTCGAGTTGGTCCGGTAGAGTGGCTGAAACCATATACAGATGAGACGATTGTGGATCTTGGACGAAAAGGGGTGAA
Source organism: Melastoma candidum (assembly GCA_023653495.1). Lineage (NCBI taxonomy): Eukaryota > Viridiplantae > Streptophyta > Magnoliopsida > Myrtales > Melastomataceae > Melastoma > Melastoma candidum. The sequence goes on from CM042887.1 coordinate 2,417,898, forward strand.
AAGTATTTTGGCTGTCCCTATAAGGTATATAGGAGTTGCTTTCATCTCTAAAGTGGTGTGGAGCTGTGCAGGAATTTTGGTCATATTTTGCCGTTTCTAATGATAAATGGTGAATCTTCAGTTTTGTGAGTGAGCACATTGAAACTCTTGAAGAAATTGACGTTGAGTACAAAGAGTTGGCTCTTGAGTCTGGGATAGAGAAATGGGGCCGCGTTCCTGCTCTTGGATGCGAACCAACATTTATTTCAGATTTGGCAGATGCTGTGATTGAGAGTCTTCCTTACGTTGGTGCTATGGCAGTTTCTAATCTCGAAGCTCGACAGGTATTAGAAATCTGTATGGTGATTAATTGGTTTTGGTAGGAGTAGCCCTCTCATGTTGCTATTTGTGTCACCGGGTTTATTTTCTTGGTTCTTTTTCATTCATTTGATGGGGCTGTTTCTGCAGTCGCTGGTACCACTTGGTAGTGTGGAGGAACTACTGGCAGTATATGATTCACAACGTCGTGAGCTGCCCCCTCCTGTTACATTCTGGGAATGGGGTTGGACAAAAAGTGCGGAAACGTGGAATGGTAGAGCGGCAATGTTAGCAGTCCTAGTCTTACTGGTCCTTGAGGTCACTACGGGGGAGGGTTTTTTGCATCAATGGGGTATACTGCCACTGCAGTTGTTCCACTGAAGGAGATATCCCGTTTATTCTCTCCTGCCCCGGAAGGACTCCCACGCCATGGTAACCAGCCCTACTTCCTGCATTCCTCGAACTTGGGCTGCATCAAGATGGATGACGTAATGTCTACTTGGTTGTAGATTCCTTGTCCATAATGCAAGTCCAAGAATACGTAGCAGTTGCATTTTTTACCAGATGTATGACCTGGTGGCCTCGTTGATACAACTTCGATATCTTGTATAGGGCACGCGGTTTCTTCATGCGATAGCATTTACATGTAATGACAGAACCTCTGTTGCTTCGGTGCAGAAGTTTCGTTTCTTTATAAAGCAGATGGCCGCCATTGCGAAAATGAATATTTCTCTGACTCTCTCTGTTGTGAGATGATGATATTAGCTTACTTTGTGTTACTCATTTAGTGTTACCCTTTTTTTTTTTTTTTTGCCTCCTGGAACCATGAATGTGAAATCTCCTTTCTTAACTGAACTTTCGGAGCAATGCTCGGAGTTCGATTGTGAAGCTGGTGGTAATCTGTCGAAGGCATTATATTATTCAAAGGAAGTCTTTGATATGGAGACGTTTATGTTACAGTGTTAACGTATGGCTCAACTGATCTGAAACTCTCTGCTGGCGTGGACCTCCATCACTCTCTTGTCATATTCGTCGTCCTCTTCTTCCACCTCGGCATCCAAGTCATCATTTTCTTCGCCATCCCATCCGAAGCCCTTAATTGGCCTTGATTTGGGGGCAGGGTTCTTGCCTTGGACACTATCTGCATGATTTCCTCCACGCCCTGGAGGGAGAAGCTCCGGTTGTCCCTCTGGTAGTACACGGCCTAGGTCGGTTCCGTGAGCTCCATCGGCAAGTTCTTCAGGAACCAGGGATGGGTCTTGATTTCCTTGACAGCAATTATCTGCAAAGAAAAGGACAAGATCGTTCTCCATTGAGTAGGACAAGAAAGTTAATCAAAGCATAATCTTACTTTGGTGGGTCTTGCCACGAAGATGCAAGAAAGCATGTGTCTGCAGTCTTGTTGGACGCGGAAGTAACTCGGGGTCTTATACTCGGCAGCCACTGTTTTCTGGAGTCAGAGCACGATATGAGTTATTTTGCATTAAAAACCGATCTGCTTATAAGGAGGTTATACCTGGATAGTCTTCCTGAAGTTTTTTTGGGGTCGTCCTGGTCTTCAAAAGGATAAGCTCCGATCAGCATCACGTACAAGGTCACCCGACAGGACCACACATCTGCCAACTGAAAGCCACGGAGACAAGGGAGATTAGTCTCGATAGTTTCTCAAGAAAGCAAACCCCACAATCGGAGAGTAAAAGCTCAGTACCACGCACGCACACCTTGCCATCTTATTCTCGACGAGAGAGTTGTTGGACATTTTAATGTCATTGGGGAACATAATGATTGGTGTGGCCGCATTAGATTTCAGTGTGGCCACACCGATGAGTTCTTTGTGAACAGATGGATTGATGTGGCCACACCAGACTTCGGTGTGGTCACACGAGGATATATGTCGTTCACAGAAACATTGGCGTGGCCACATCAGATTTCAGTGTGGCTACACGAGGGCGTCACTTGTTCATAGAAACATTAGTGTGGTCACACAAGATTCTAGTTTGGCCACACCGACTAGCAAACACATTGACGATAAAGTAGTTTGTGTAGATCACATTATTGAATGAATGAAGTGTTATTTAAATGGTTGTATATGTTCATAGAAAACCACCAAAGATAATTATTGAGAATTGAAGATGGTTATCATTGAGGGAACACAACCTTTGATCTTTGAAGTTCGCAACCTTTGGCGAACAACTGTGACTCTTTATTTTTCAAGGAGTTGCTTCATGAAAAAACATGTTCTCTTGTTTAGACATGAATATTCGTGAAATGATATGTCTCCTCCTAATGTTTTCATATCTATTTGAGACATAACACTTGTGGAGAAATGAAAAATCTCGCTTCAAAAAATATCTAAACACCATCTTCCTTTTGAGATTTCTTGTTGGAACACTCGATTTTGCAAAATCACGTATTAGTGATCTTCATTACTCCTGAAGGGATATTCGTGCTACTTCCCCGGCTGAAACTTCACAGTGGAGGCGAATAATTCCTTAAAGAGAGTGCACTTGCGCGGTAAAGGTCTTTGCTAACATTCGTTTGTCTAGATCGCGTCCACTCTCGTCGTTTAGATTTGAAGCTTTCCCATCGGTTCGTGAAGAAGTTTTCCTAACAATAGTATGTTGGCCCTTTGATTGGGACTAAGAGGAGGGTGGATTAGTCTTTTCGTTCGAATAGAACTTTCGCGACAAACTCACAGAACTCTCACAGCGGAAGGCTTAGCTTCTTTGGTTTACAGAAATTTAAAGACATATCAAAACACCAAGTTTTATAGTGGTGCAGTGAATACACGTACTCCACATTTCAGCCACTTTCACTAATAACTCATAAATGATGATTACAGTGTAGAAGGTAGAACCTTCTGGGTATAAGAAAACAGTTTCTTTAACCACGGGACGGTTAGACTAGCATAACCAATGCAAGAAACTCTCTTGCTGAGTTTATGACGAGTCTAGATTGAATCACAAGAAAATCAACCAGACTTGTGCGAGCACATAACCTTGGCTGGAAGCTTCAGCCTTTTGTGACGCAGTAGCGGGCTGTCCCTTCTGTGGATCTGCGAACAGACTGGATGACGCTATCTCCACATGTTTGGACATCGTCTGGTATGCTTCTCTTTTTGTGTTTTTTATATAATCTGCAAAATAAATAAAATAACCGTCTATAGAAAGTTGCAGTCTCTCACCACTTGCGCTTACTGCAGAAACCTTCTCTTGGACCTGCTGTACGCCCACCTGGCGTTACGGACAGCTTTCCCGGCTAAGTTCTTCAGATTCACAGCCAACAACGCCTACGGAATGGCTTCACCAATGCACACCTGCTGCAAACAAATAGATAACAAAATAACCAACTACAGAAGGTTGGTGGTCCCTCACTGCTTACGTCTGCTACGGTCTCCTTCTCTCCGGCCAACTCTGTACGTCGACTCGCCAACCAACGAACCTTCTCCCCAGGCCCTGGTACACGCAGTCCAATGTTACAGACAAAATTCTGGTCGAGTCCCTCAGATCCGTAACTACCGACGTCACCGATGCGGCTTCACCTACGCTCAACCCACTGTAGTCACCTCCTGCGAGAACACTCGCCAGGAGAATTCGTCCTGCACACTCACACACACGGCAAAGCTCCAATAACGTTGCGAAATGCCAAGACTTACCACTCTTAATTTACAAAATCAGAAATGAATTGTTTATGTGTTTTTCTTTTATACAGCGCTTATGTCCTTCTGTTTTAAGAAACTTATTTTTCTAAAAATGAAATACGACCAGATTCATTCCCATAACTCATAAATGATTTGGGAATCATTTCTGATTGATTTTGCATCAATCGGATTAATCAATCATCAGATGTTCTATTATAGAAGTTTGGCGCCAGATTTAGTCAATTACCATCTATAGTTGACAAGAAAAAATTATTTTACTTCCAACCTGGGAATTCTGATGGTAAACTTGTTTGCATTTATTCGTTAGGGACTTCCGAAATTAATTTTGTTGTAATTTGAAAGTTTAATCCCCCAGATAATGTACCATGGAAGGTTTGGCGTGAGAGTTAACCATCTATTGATGGAAATAATCAATAATTTATTTCTAAAATGAAATAATTTGTTCCAGATAGACTTATCATTGTATCTAGATGAAATTTCGGTGAAAAGTTTATTTGAAAGTGTTTTCTAAATAACGTAATTCTTTACAGAAGGTTAGATAGAAATTGCCAAAAATAACAAAATAATTTCCTTAATTAGGAAAAATATTTTATTTTTGACATTCAAACATTTGTCTCACCATCAGATAAGTATTTAATATCTAATTATGGAAATATTTTCTAATCGTGCAATGATCATTGGAGAATATAAAAATATTTTCGTGACATTTTTCCTTTATTAGGAAGCATATCTTCGTTACAGGAGGTTACAGCTTCTGTAAAGTCATAACAGGGTAAATCTGCTGTAGCTGACACATCATCTAAACCATATCAACATAGTACCTTCAGAGCAATGTAAGCAGGAGTTCCTACTGTTGATTCGGTCTAGAATGCAGCAAAGATGACTGGCGCAGATGTTTGACATGTTTCTGTGGTCAGGTGAAGAAGTCTCTGTAAGAATGCAGGCTACAATAACAGGGGGTCAAGCTTACCTTGGAGTAACCAAAGTCACCGATCTTCTGGCCTGCTTCCATCAAGTAGTATGGTTTCGAGCTTCAGATCTCTGTGACATATTTGCTGTGAAAGACATTCAGGAACCGATTGTTCAACAAGGAAAACATAATGAAAATAGCGGCCTTCGAATTACCATGGAAGAAGTACCGAGCCTGCGCATGACTGAGTTGAAAAATAGTTTTTAGCTCAAAATTCCACAGCCAAGAGATGTTTCCAAATATTAAAGAGCAAAAGGAAGGGCGACCTCGTCTTCGCTTAATCTACCGACAGTGCATATTTGGTCAAAGAGCTCTCCTCCAGCGGCATACTCCATCCCTATCGCCAGATGAGTCGGCATCAGCACCACCTAACTGACAACGATCGAAATTTCTGTGCAACTGTTCTCCAGAGAGGGATGTATAAAGATTTTTACGAGCCTTGAGCAACTACGTCCTTGAAGCGAATGATGTTGGGATGTCGGAGGGATCGGTGGTTAATGATCTCCATAGCCACATTCTCGTCGATCTGCGCACACGAGCATAAGAATAAAATCCAACAGGAGAAGTCGAGCAACAAAACAAGGGGAGCGTTCGCTAGACAACGTGTCAGAAATATTTGGCTCGAACATGAGGTTCGGTAATTCGTGAATATAGTCGCCATATGAAAAACAAGAAAAGAAAAATACTACGAAGAGAAAATTATGAATGCCATCGATGAACTTCAAGAAATAAAAAACTACAAGCACGCTGAGAAAACAAAGCAAGATGGCAATCCCCGAAATGTGTAATTGTTGGAAAATAGTCCCACACCGAATAAATAAAAACCTGGGCAAATACATATATAGGGTTGGGACCCTTCACCTAATTGCCAGCTTTAGGTGAATGGAACCCCGACACAATTTATTGCCACCTAAAAATGATTATGATTTTTTATGCAACGTGTTCTTGAATGGTGTTCCACGTCCCTCACCCTAAGCAACAGGATAAACGAAGCTGGGAAGGCACATAACCAAGTTCTCAAAGCAAAAGCCAGAAACTTCCGCTTGTGGCTTCTGCATTTTTACATGGGATTTTTTATATATAAAGATGATCCAGAAGGGGATCATCCAGGAGTTGACTTTCTTTATTGCAGAATCCCCCCACCCCAACCACTCATCGAACCGTCTTGAGGACCGACCGTAATGGTGTGTTCTTGCATGAACCATGCAGCAGAGTCGGGAGGGGGAGCGAGGATGTGCCAGTCCCAGAGCCACGGGTTTCACCATTTGTGCATGATCATCTGCCGCAACGAGGGATTCTCCGGGGGAACGGCGCAGGGGTTTCGGCGGCCGCCGCCGCTTCTGCGCCAAGCACTGCTAAAGAAGAAAAACCGAGAAAGTAAAGTTTATAAAAATGAAAAGCAATCAACCCGTGATTACGCTACATGGTTGTTGATCATGGGTGGGTTTCAGCTCCTCCAAGTTTTGTATTGTACTAAAATAATAATAATAACAGCAGAAAACCAAAAACCAGGACTTCATTTGGGGTTGTTGGGCTTCTATTTCAACAGCAAAAACCCAATTTCAAACGTTTGGTAATTTAAAAGGCACATCAAATCAGGGGATTTGTTCCTAAAATAATCGGAGTTGTAAATTCAAACATAAAAAATTTTGAAACTAAGTACCCTATTCCAGGACTATCCTTATAACAGGCATCATGGTCATGGGACAGAGAGACGCGCACAGACCTCCTCGCAGTCCCCGCCACCCAGAGGGCTCTCTGGACGACTGCTGCTGCTTTTTCTTTTATGTTTCCTGCCACACTTTGCTTGGCTTTCTCTACATAAGACACCCGCTCCTTCCTACCTTCTCATTCTCCTCTTCCATCGTCGTCTTGCTTTCTACATTCTCCTTCCTCTTAGTCAAGAAATGAATCGGCCCTCTCCCCCCACACTCCGTGTTTCGCCAGTCCCATAACACAAACACAACAAGATGGAAACGAACAGCAGGGCGACATCATAACTTTAACTAGATGCGAAACGCCGGAACCACCATTTCCTGCTCGTATCTTTGTCTATATCCAACACGATCCGTGGCCACGGTCCGGTTGTTCATGTTCGCCAGCCAGAGCCACTGTTGCAAAATAGATGGGCTTTACATTGTGTAGGACCAAGCCCAATATATTCTTAGGCCCAATTAGAATATATTATTAGGCCCAATAAGAACCAATTATGGGCCCAGTCCAAGGCCTTGGGAGAAAGGAAACGACGACAGGAGAAAGAAAAAGGATGAAGGGGGCAAAAGGTTGTTCCTTTCTTGCGTCAGTAGCAGGAAGAGGGCTTCTGCATCTCACTCTTCGCGCTTCCATCGATCGATCCCACACTCAGAAATCCAACCCCACTTTGTTCTGTTGGTTCGGATCTTCCCTTCTCTGATTCATCATCTCAGCCTTAATCGCCGATTCCGATTCCGATTCCGATTTTGTTTTGTTTTGTATTTTGGCTGTTATTGATTTATCGCCCCTTTTAGGGTTCTGGGGACGTTTCTGTTGTCATTTGTCGTTATTGTTATTACCGGGTCCCGTTCGCTTGATTTCGTGATTCTGGATTCTTAGGCTCTGTAATGTCTTGTTTAGGTTGTGGTGAAGGAGAAGGGTGAACGGGAGCGGGGGTGGGTGAGGGGGATTCGGGATGTTGCGGTTTCGTGTTGGTGGGAAGTCCGTCGAGCATGTCGACTTGTTGAGGAGGAAAGATCGGGCTTGGCGCTTGGACCTCTTGCCCTTTGCCTTCCTCTACGGTCTCTGGGCTACAGTCGTGGTCACCAGCATCGACTTTGGGGATGCTCTGATTGTCCTCGGCGGGATTATTGGTCTCCACACGTTGATCTGGCTCTTCACTGCCTGGTCTGTGGATTTCAAATGTTTGACTCAATTTTCTAAGGTATGTATGCTAAACGCTGGGCAAATGTTTTTTTTTTCTTAGTTGCATTACCCGTCTTCCCCCGTTATCCTCTTGCTTGATTAGAGTTAAGTGCTTGAACATCCAGGGGTTGCCATTGGGACCTTTTCCCCACGCTGTAGAATGTGCACCTCGAGAAACATTTAGGTTTTATTTCTATTATTTTCTCCGGTAGGAATTCTACGCTGCTTTGTGGCCCCTCTAAAAGAATTTATGTATGAGTGGGAGTCGATGCCTTGTTTCTCTTTACATTTGGCAGTGAACTCTGTGCTTGGAGGACAGAGAACAGGAGCAATAAAAATGGGAATATTGGGTTGGGCACCCAACAATGGATCATTCAGTGAAGCATTTTGAGAAAAAAAGAAATTGATGACGCCTATGATTAAAAGTCAAAGGATGCATTTTAGAATGGATTAGACTGTATATAGAACCCAACCTCAAAGATTCCTGTTATATGTTCTAAGGCTCGTAGTTGTTATTTGCACTAAACTGGACCTGAAAGTGGGAGGGGGATACGATGAGGAAGCAAAATAAATTGATGCAATTTACTTGGGCTTTTTCAAAGATGATTCTTTTATGGTGCAATGACATTGGATAAATATGGCCAACCTAGTTGTCATTGTTTAGATCCAAACTTCAGCACTATTTCTAATGTTTGTGAAAATGCCCGCAAAATTATTCTTGTTCTCAGGTTGATGACATTCGTAAAGCAAATGCTTGCAAAGTAACACCAGCCAAATATTCAGGTTCTAAAGAAGTTGTGCCACTTCATTTTCGGAAATTGGTAAGCAGAAGTCTTTCCAGACGTTGTGTTGTTTTTGGTAGTTTCAAAGTGTCAAGGTCAAGCTAGTTAGAAAACAAGCTACATTGATAGTTTCTGTCATTTGCTTATATTGCAACTTTTAGACAATATGTTCGTTCAATGAATATATCCTCAATATAATTTGTGCTTGGTTTAAAACTTGCTCAGTCATAATGCACGATCTAGTTTTGTTTTCTGTACCGTCTTTCTTTTCTTTTTCTGACTTGCCATGTTCTTTTTGCAGCCAGCAAGTTCTCCATCCTCTGAAATCGAAGAGATATTTTTCGACTTCAGAAAGCAAAGATTCATATTCTCTGAAGAAAAAGGAACTTTTTGCAAACTGCCGTATCCCACAAAGGATAATTTTGGATACTATGTCAAGAATACTGGCCATGGTAGTGACGCCAAAGTTGTCGCTGCCACTGAGAAATGGGGGCGTAATGTGTGCGTTTCCATCTCCAATTACTATTTTTCTATATTATCTCTGTTTAGTATTTCTTTTCTTTTATGGAATTTGTATGGAAGTAGAAAGCTCATAATCATGATTTTATGTATATGGCCGGTTGCCTTTAGAAGTGGGCTCAAGAGTTAATTGTTAGTTTCCATTGCAATCCTTGAAAACAATCTAAAGAATGGTCTCTTGTTTATTAACTGATGTTAAAAATGAGTAGAGGATGATCACATTCTTCCCTTGTTGTTTGTTACTTTTTAGTTTTTCGTCTAAGTTGATGAAAAGGTTGGAATTTTGCATTGGAATGATGGACAATACCTTGATTGAACTGTTGCATAGGTGTCTTCTTGGTCGAGTCTTGTTAGTGGTCATTTTTGTTGACCACTTTTAATCTGTGGAAGGAACAGAATGAAGTTGGTTTATCTCTCTGTTAGTGAATTGTGATTACATTTTAGCACTGCCCTCTGTGTGGATTTTGGCTGGTGGGAAGCATTCTTTTTTTAATGCTGTCTTCATTTTAAGGGTCTAATGCATATCTCCATCATTTAAATAGCCTTCCTTTTTCCATTGTAGCACTGTTGCTTGAACTTGTATTGCTGATTTGATAACTTTTACGTAATAACTATAATTTCCATTACGTACTAATGTGTACTTGTATTTTAAATATTGAATCTGTTTTGCCAACTTGATGTCATTTTTCTATTGGGCCATGGTTAAGCCAAAAGATTTTCATGGCCAAGCATGTTGTGGAATTTCTTTATGGTACTTAATAAGTGCTCCTTCCATTTACAAATGCAGATTTGATTACCCCCAACCGACATTTCAAAAATTAATGAAGGAAAATTGCATGGAGCCGTTTTTTGTATTTCAGGTTCTTTACTGATTCATTCTCCTGCGTCGTTTTCATTGTATTGCATCACAAAATCATTTGTTCTCATGGGTGATTTTGGTTTAGGTTTTCTGCGTTGGTCTATGGTGCTTGGATGAGTACTGGTACTACAGTTTGTTCACTCTCTTCATGCTGTTTATGTTTGAGTCGACAATGGCAAAGAGTCGATTGAAAACGTTAACGGAGCTTAGACGAGTTAGAGTCGATAGCCAGACTTTGATGGTGCATCGAGGCGGCAAGTACGTCAATTTCAGTTGTAGTCTACTTTTGCGAAAGATACTTAGAGTAGAGTACTCATTAATCGGGTGCTCGGTCACAGATGGGTAAAACTTTCTGGTACTGAGCTTTTACCTGGAGATGTAGTCTCAATTGGCCGCTCTTCCGGCCAAAATGGAGATGACAAATCAGTTCCAGCAGACATGCTTATCTTGGCTGGTAGTGCTATTGTTAATGAGGCAATTCTTACAGGCGAGTCTACTCCACAATGGAAGGTGGTCCCACTTCTCTTTTTGCAGTTTCTTTTGTCAAGTTCATGTTTGATTTCATGCCCTTACTGTTTAGTTTCTTGCATTTTGGGAATATGTAGTCACCCTAAATCTTTAATTAATCAGTTACCACGATTTCTGCTCTTTCACCAAATGGACATTCTAATTGCTAGGACTGATGTTTAGTCTTTTTTCCAAATGTTTTTCCATCTCTAGGTTCTTGTATTTTATCTGTACCCGTGATTAATGTTTTCTACCTGCCGTGTATTGTTGCTACTTTGCTGCATTTGGGCCTTCACTAGATTAGTAGGGTTGTCCAATGATAACAGATTGTCTACAAAATGGAAGATGTTACTAACATGGACATATTTTGGTCGTTTTTTTATTATTTCATGGACTTGACTAAAGAAGAAAGCCTAAAAGGTTGTTCCATCTGAGGAGAGTGATTTGGGTGATCATCTATTCATGAAATATTCTTATTAAATGTTAGAAGTCCATCCATTTTCTACCAAAAAAAAAAAAAAGTTAGAAGTCCATTCTCCATGTGATATCTTTTTATGAAGTCTATCCATTAAATCTTGGCAGGTCTCCATCGCGGGTAGGGGGCTGGAGGAGAAGTTATCCATTAAAAAAGATAAAAGTCATGTCTTGTTTGGTGGGACTAAGATATTGCAGCATACTCCAGATAAGGTATGTTGTACTGGTCATCGGGATTTCCTTAGTTCCATATCCTTTGTCACTTTAATTATAACAGTTTTTTCCCTACAAGACTTGTTCCCTGAGGACACCCGATGGCGGTTGCTTGGCGGTCGTTCTAAGAACAGGGTTTGAAACTAGTCAAGGAAAATTGATGCGGACCATATTGTTTTCCACTGAGAGGGTATGTGGCTTTAGTATGACTACTGGAGTGACCCTAGAGAACCATGACCGTCCATCATCTTACTAATTTGTTCCTCTAAATTTATAGGTAACTGCTAACAGCTGGGAAAGTGGGGCTTTCATTCTATTTTTGGTGGTATTTGCTGTCATAGCAGCTGGCTATGTTCTCAAAAAGGTGATTAATGTCATGCCTTGGTTTGACAAGATTATAAACTTTCAATCCCAAGCAGCTGGGTGATTGCAAATGATTTATGGTTATGGAACAGGGGCTGGAGGATCCCACAAGGAGCAGATACAAACTTATTCTGAGTTGTTCTCTGATTATAACTTCTGTTATTCCACCTGAATTGCCGATGGAGTTGTCAATAGCTGTTAATACTTCTCTGATTGCCCTTGCAAGACGTGGAATATATTGTACTGAACCGTTTCGAATCCCGTTTGCTGGAAAGGTATCTCAGGCAGAAAAATAAGCTTTCAATTCTTCCATTTCCTAGATTTTAGAATAGATTCTGAGGTGGAGCATGTGCATTAAGGACCATATTATTAATCTATCACCATTGGCTGCAAGTTGATGCTTTTTCAGCTGAAAGAAGGTACCTAAATTAAAGACCTTATCTGCTCTGGTCTGGCAGGTTGACATATGTTGCTTTGACAAAACGGGAACACTTACATCTGATGACATGGTACATTTTGCTAATATTTGCTTCTCAAGTTCTTTTTCTGTTAGTTCTCAAGTTCTTTAAGGTAGGAGTATATTAGTATAATACCCTCAAAATTATTGACTTGCTTCAGGAGTTCCGTGGTGTCGGTGGATTGTCTGGTAGCATGGATTTAGAATCGGACATGTCTAAAGTACCAGATCGCACACTTGAGATTCTTGCTTCATGTCATGCTCTTGTGTTTGTTGACAACAAGCTGGTATGCCTTCGGATTAGTGAACTTCATTCTCATTTCCCCAAGTTCCCACTGTCTTGTTCTTTCTTGATTAATCAGTTGTTACAATTACATGTTTGCCTGTTGAAAAGGTGTCACTTGTTAGGTGTTGTGTCATTTTTGGTAATAAGTGGCCGGTTCGTGTACTAATATTTCGGCCAGCCTATTGAATAGCTTGTCACTTGTCATGTGCCAAGGTGACTTTGTGAGCTTTCAACAACAAAGTTGTGATGAATAATTTAAACTCTTGCGTATTTAGATTTCACGGAGACAAATTTCCTAGCAATGACTTAGGCTCATAGATATATTAGATGGATGGATGTTTTCTATACTAGAATCTATTAACTTGTTATAATATTTCTTATCTTGCTGAACACTTTTTATAATTTGTGAAGGTGTTGGTGTTTGTTTTTCTCTGATTATTGGCATTCAATCGTAAACCCATGTACGAACTGACTAGTTTAGTATTACATTTTTTTCCTCCTATAAATGTTATCGCATTTGATTTGGGGAGACAACCTTGAGAGCACATGCTAGTGGAATCCCAAAGCCTCACAAATGGAACTTATCATTACTTTCCCATGGTACAATTGCTTTAGTAGGTTTTAACTACTTGTAGATGATAGGATCGAGCACCTCAGGCCAAGCGATCGCCCGGGCGACGCCTTTTTTATGCCCCCCCGCCCCCCCGAGGGCTGTTTAGGTGACAAAGCCTCGCCTCACCCGAGTGCCTAGGCGAGCGCGGCGAGGCGCCTTAACATCAATGCTGTCTAGATTAAATGGAATAAATCATTCTTGGATCCTGCTGTTTAATGAATGCAAGGATGGTTTTTTCCTTGTCTCAATTGGAAGAACGGAACACAATACTTTATTTGGTCCCACTTTCTTGTCTTCTGTTGTTGCCTTTGGTTGTGGGCTTATTTTGGTTGCTTGTAGGTTGGGGATCCTCTTGAGAAGGCTGCTCTCAAAGGAATAGACTGGAGTTACAAATCTGATGAGAAGGCCATGCCCAAAAAGTAAATTGAATCCTCATGCTTTTGAAGCCTGCTTGATTCTGTGTAGTGGGATCCCCCGAAAAGAGGGTGTCCGGTGAATATTGGTGATCAAGCTCTAACAACCATGTGCTTCTCTTTCTTACTTACCTGGTGTTTCAGAGGAAATGGCGATGCTGTCCAAATTGTGCAGAGACACCACTTTGCGTCACACTTGAAGAGAATGGCTGTTGTTGTCCGTGTTCGTGAAGAATTCTTTTCTTTTGTGAAGGTCGGTCTTTTTCAGCTGCCTGTATTCTTATCTGTCTAAGGGACTCGGCCATCCCTCTTATGCATCTAGTTAGTATTTACAATTTTGTTTTTTGGGTTAAGAACCGATCAAAGCTAGAGAACGGTCACAATTTCCTTTGATGGCCACTGCTATAATTGCTCAAGTCCTTTATATTAGTCGATATTCGGTTTCCTCATTATCATGTGGTTTTTTTTTTTAATAGAGAAGGATATATAGCATTAGATAAGATCATTATCATGTGGTTGCTGTCCATCATTATTGTGCTGTAGCAGTACTTTTTTTTGGTAGAAAGTGATTTCGTTTGATAAAGGTTACTAAATCGTTTCCATTTTAATCATGAAACTCGTTGGCACATGGAATGTCCCCATGTAACAGGTCGATGAAATAATCAAGTGGGTAAAAATAAGCAGCAAAATCTTCCTTGTGCAGAAGTACTTGGTGCCAAAATGAAATGTTCAATCTAGTGCGTACACTGGTGATGGATTTAAAATATTGCTTCTCCTATATTATGAACTTTTAGGTCTTTACCAATTTCAGGGGGCACCTGAGACAATCCAAGGCAGACTTGTTGATTTACCACCATCTTATGTGGAGACATACAAAAAGTACACACGACAAGGTTCCCGTGTACTTGCCCTCGCTTACAAGTCAATTCCAGAAATGACAGTAAGTGTCTCCCATGTTCCTTGACATTGCCTTTTACCTTGAAGCTTTATGTAATATATATGTTTCTTATATTAATCATAAGGTTGTGCTGAGTGTGTTAATTTCGCTCCTTCATTTTGCTTTTATGTTGTTACTTTTTTTTGTTTCAGTGATGCAAAGTGCCCAACTGGCATGTTTTCTTTTTTGGTAGATAACTGGCATGTTTTATGTTATATGATTTGATAAATGGTGGTTATAATTACCCATGTCATACCAATCAGGCGGGCTGTTGGTTTCCTTAGATTTGTAGGAATGGAAAATTTTGCATTAATATTTTTAATAATTTGAGAGTGCAATGGTTCAACGACAAGTTTTTTTTCAAAGAATCGCTTAGCCCTTTCCTCCCTCATGGATTCCTGTTAATCCAAACAGAGCCTGAAGGAAGAATTCTAAATGTGACTTCCCCACTGGAGAAAAGGAAGAGAGGGATTTGGTGAACTTTCGTGGTCCTCTTTAGGATATTACTGAGTATTTTGTCAATAACTATAATATTCATGGTTCTTAGCCCTGCACAACTTTGCCGGCTTTGTATTATTCCCTTTGCCATTATCAGTTTTATGTTAAATTGGTAGTTTTTTGCTCATCCTTCTTCTCATTGGAACACACGTTGTCATCGGGTTTAAGTTGAGTGAGAATCATCCTGAGCTGTTTCTCATCAACTGTATTTTTTATGTATAATATTATTTAGAGTTCAGATAGATTACATGTGACAAGCCGATTAATATATTAAATATGTACCCATTTACTTTTATTATTTACACTTGCAATTAATATTTTATTGGGGTGTTCATTGCCTATAATCTCTTGAAGGTCAGTGAAGCCAGAAGCCTGGATCGGGAGTCTGTAGAAAGTAGCCTTACGTTTGCTGGTTTTGCTGTAAGTGACCAGTCCTTTTCTTTTTGGTAGAAAGGGAGTTCAGTAGAAAATAGAAATAAGTCTTTCAGTTATATACATGACTGAGATTCATCTGCGCATGGAATGTGCCCATCGAAGTCGATCATACTATGCAGTGGAAAAATAAAGTGATAATGTCCTCCTGGTGTATTGAAACCTTCGCTATCTTATCTGTAACTCCCCTGCACATATTCATGTCTTCTTGATTATAGATGAGCGTCTGCATCTTTTTTTCTTCACATTTGACCTCTCTTGATTCATTGTCACTATTTTACTTACTTCTCATGTTATGTAATAGGTGTTTGATTGTCCTATTAGAGCAGATTCAGCGACAATTTTATCAGAGCTCAAGGGATCATCGCATGACTTGGTAAGTATTGATTTGTTGAATCAGATGGACATGTTCCTTTTTTACCGAGCTTCCTATCTTACCGGCTTTGTTTGGATCCAGTAAGCTTTATAAAGTTATTACTCCAAAATCGAAGTTGTTTTTTACTTGAAAAAATGCTTATTTTGAAGCACCACTTCAACTGTCTCTCCTCATTTTCAAGTATGTTATTATTCCCTTGTTTACTTGCATGACCTATTTGTTTCCAGGTAATGATTACTGGTGACCAAGCTTTGACTGCTTGCCATGTTGCTAGCCAAGTTCATATTATCGCAAAACCAGTGCTAATACTGTCACCAGCTAAAAGTGGAACCGATTATCAGTGGATTTCTCCTGATGAAACTGAGACACATAATTACAAGTAGGCATTGGTCCATCCTGGATTAACATGACTTGTTTTAGTTCCACATTTTGCTAGCATTGGAAATAGACGACTAGTTGAGTTTCTCTTAAAGCAATATTTCTCTAATTTTAACTTAAAGCAATAGTTTAGTTCCACATTAAAGTAATATTTCTCTAATTTTAACTTAAATCAACTCTTATCAGTGATAATCAAGTTGAGTCTCTGGCGGAGTCGCATGACCTTTGCGTTGGAGGTGACTGCATTGAAATGTTGCAGAGGACATCTGCTGTTCTGGTTGTTATTCCACACGTAAAGGTTAGTTCGTCTATATTATCGATTCAGGCTTGATTTTTATTTTATTTAAAAGGTTTTAAATATCTTAGTAATGATGTCAGGTATTTGCGAGAGTCGCTCCTCAGCAAAAGGAACTCATTTTGACGACACTGAAATCTGTAGGGCGGATGGCCCTGATGTGCGGTGATGGGACTAATGATGTTGGGGCACTGAAACAGGTACAACATACACTATTTGTTCAGCCTTATTCTTTGTTTCTTGTTTCCTTGTATTGGATGTACTCAACAAATTCTGGGACGTGCTTTGCAAGAATACGATCTCTCTGTTCTGTCCCTAGGTATGCACGATGCTATTGCCTCTTCATGATTGTCTCATCTTATCAGGCTCATGTTGGGGTTGCTCTTTTAAATGCGGTTCCACCCCAACAAATTTCTGGCGATACATCTAAAGATAATGCTACAAAGTCAGCCAAACAAAAGAAATCTAAGCCAACATCAGACTCGTCTGGGAAAGGGATCAGCACAAATGGAGAAAGCTCAAATCGCAGAGCAGTTGGAAAGTCAGAAACAGCAATTCAGTCTGCCGGTAACCGTCATTTAACTGCTGCGGAAGCACAAAGACAGAAACTGAAGAAACTCATGGATGAAATGAACGAGGATGGTGATGGCCGTTCTGCTCCTGTGGTTAAGCTCGGGGATGCTTCCATGGCATCGCCATTCACAGCTAAGCATGCATCTGTTGCCCCTACGACTGATATCATTCGACAGGGCCGGAGTACTTTGGTTACCACTCTCCAGATGTTCAAGATACTTGGTCTGAACTGCCTGGCAACAGCATATGTGCTTAGCGTTATGCACCTGGATGGTGTTAAACTTGGTGACGTGCAGGCCACAATTAGTGGGGTATTTACAGCTGCATTTTTCCTGTTCATCTCCCATGCAAGGCCCCTGCCAACACTGTCAGCCGCCAGGCCACACCCAAACATCTTCTGTTCGTATGTTTTCCTCTCTCTCCTTGGACAGTTTGCAATCCATCTATTCTTCCTGGTTTACTCTGTGAAAGAGGCTGAGAAACATATGCCTGAAGAATGCATTGAGCCAGACTCTGAGTTCCATCCAAACCTTGTGAATACTGTTTCATACATGGTGAGCATGATGCTTCAAGTGGCCACTTTTGCTGTGAACTACATGGGCCATCCGTTTAATCAGAGCATTCCTGAGAACAGGCCCTTCTTGTATGCCCTTTTGGCCGCTGTTGGTTTCTTTACGGTCATAACGTCGGACATGTTCAGGGATTTAAACAACTGGTTGAAGTTGGTCCCTCTGCCTCCTGGAATGAGGGACAAGCTGTTATTATGGGCAGCTCTCATGTTTGTGGCCTGCTATTCTTGGGAGAGATTGTTGAGATGGGCATTCCCCGGTAAGATACCTGCCTGGCAGAAGAAGCAGAGGCAGGCTGCTGCAAATTTAGAGAGGAAGAAGAGGCTATAAATCCGTCAACCGTTGAATTATTTGGGACAGCACCTGACAGATACTGTGGAGCACATCGGCAGGCTCCGCCAACGCTGGCTAGACATTAGGGCGATGAGGTAGAAGTAGTGTGGCCCAGTTTTAGCTGGTTCTACTGCTGGGCTAGTCTTTCTGGACATTTGAAGTTTCTTGAACTGCTGGAGGAAAATTTTGGGGTGGCTTAAAAGTTTTTCTGTGTTTGCTATTGTAGGATTTTGGCCTCCCTATTTAACTGTCTGGTGCCTTGTTTTGTCCAAAAGATAGGAAACTGTATCCTTATTGAGTCTCTCGAGGGAGAATTGATGCTGATGGGCAAGTCAGACACAATGTTTACTCGACCTCAGGAACTGTCTCTTGATTTCATGTCCTCCTTAATGGCATAAAAGGGATGTGGAAGATGGCATTGGAGACACTTTAAAGAACCTTTATCAACAACCTGTTCAACTACGATTAAGGAACTTCAACCAAGTTTTGCTTATCCACTGTCGTTCGCTAAAAAGTTTGCATTTTATGACGATAAGTTTTAGGCAAAATATCAATTTATGGCATCAACTTTGAGCCAACTTTCTGTTTTGTCCTTAACTTAGTTTGTTATATAATTTTGTCACCAACTTTTGTTTTTATTTTAATTTTGGCCAATCATGAATTTCTTCTAACGAAAGCCAAACAAGGCCTTAATAGACAATTTTCATTTATCGACTAAAAAGAAAAAAGATTTTAAAAAATAAGAAATAATATTGAAACCTTTCATTTGTTTTTTTATTATAAAATTTTGATGAACAAATCAAGTGAATTGGAAGCCGAAGTTAACGATAGTTGCTGATGTTGTCAAAAATATGAAAAATCGATGAATGTCGGATGATGTTCTATTAGGGGGCGACTATTACGGATAAAGTGGATTACGAGACGAATGAATGAGATGTCGAAACTCCACTATTATAGGACACATGTTAGACTATATTAAGGCCTTGTTTGGCTTTCGCTAGAAAAAATTCATGATTGGCCAAAATCGAAATAAAAACAAAAGTTGGTGACAAAATTATATAACAAACTAAGTTAATGACAAAACAGAAAGTTGGCTCAAAGTTGAGGCCATAATCGTATATTTTGCCTAAGTTTTAAAATTATTTGTTTACTGGTGAACGAGCTTTTTTACTAATTAGTGTTAATTTTTTTAAATTGTCATTTAGTGCAAGAACTTCGAAAATTTCGCGTTTATATTCATTAACTCCCTCTTAAGACTAACAAGTTCCATTTCTAACAGCGTTTTCCACCTCACTTAGAATAAAAAGAAAATTCACATGGATTGTAGTAGTAGAGTGAACTTGCTGCTAGAAATAGCAAGTTTTTTGCGAATGCAAGCAACATGACAATTCACTTTTAAGCAGTTGCCATGAACTCGCTATTAAATCGCACCCAACTGGCAGGCCATCTTCACTAGTCCCATTCACGGCTTCTTGGCTTAGCCTCACACCTTCGATTTTGATTTCAATACCTCCCTCGAATGCTTCAACTTCTTCATCTGTTTTTCCTTATCTCTCCAACAAAACTGGAGCATTTGCCTTATAATCGACAGTTTTGTTTCCTGTACGAGGATAGAGGGTATTGTTGGTGCAAGTCCCTAATTCTCCTGAACTTCAATTCTCCTTCAACTCGCGGTCCATGCCCACGAGATTCACATGATCATTCCCAGATGTCTCAGTGATTCTAAAACCTTTACGTGTCATTTAGCTCCCCACTGTGGTCACAGAAATACACATTTGATCGCAAAAACATACTGAGAACATTGGTCAGGCTAACGCCGAATTCGTAGTTCGTATATATGGTTGCCACTCGAATTTGTTAATGAAAACTCACGAAAAAGCAAAAAGTTTCCCGCCAAAGGAGGTTACCCTTTACCTGTAACAGGAACAGGAGGTAAAGACTTTCGCCCCTACGACACTTGTCTTGATTATCTCTCATATCCTTCGTTTGGACAACTCCTAACCAATTAATCACCTGAGTTGGACGGGTCATCAGAACAACTATATTCTGTTGGACAACCTGCACCTGGCGAAATCACATCAAACCAATGATGTCGGATAACTCTGGCATATTTCATATGCTAATATTTTTCCATCTATACATAGGTGATAATATAAGTTTTCTATTTGAATAAGGTTAGGTTTGAAAAAAAAATTGTAAAATATGATTTTAATTTTATAAATTACTTAAATATCACTCCTAACGAATTTAGTTTTACAAAGAAAGCTTCTTTCACAGGCTTTAAAAGAAAATTTAGCTTAAATCATTATTTCAAAAAGAGAGTTTAGGAACTTGAATTTTTTTTTGTCCGAAGTCATTTGAAATAACGATTTTCTTAAAAAAAAAATGCTATTTCAAACCCCGACTAGTGCGAACACATAAAATTCCAAAACATAACAATTTAGCCAAGTTACAAAATAAACCTGCTAAATTGAAGAAGACAAGTCCTAGTTACTCCTGAAGCACAAAATCTGATGGAGATTTCTACATTTTCGTCAGTATGCTGTCTACAGTTTCGTGACAGGACTTCCTTCAGCTCCCATTTTTCGCCGGAAGCCATGACCCTGCTGAAGGTGCCGCTGTCACAAGAAAGGACAATCCTGGAGTTGCTGTTGTATCCATATTCATCAGCAGCCTTGTCAAGTAAATTCTTGAAACTTGGACAGTCCAAATAGAACAGCGGAACCATGTATCGCATTTCTTCAATACCCACATACACCACGAAATGGCCCTTCGGTGCCCTACCTATGTCCATCATGGCCATTCCTTCTCGAACAGCTCAACTACGAAAATACACCATACATATATCTATACATATATAGATGTTTCTCAGGGTACAAGTCCCAACAGTGGGAAAGCAGTATTAGCCAACTAAACACTGCACAATTAAATCATTGATGCTGCCACGGAACATTGGAAAGCAAAACCCATGTGATTAGGCTTAAGACCCAGATATTATGCACAAAAGAAACAAATTTCAGGTTTGCCACCTTGTCACCCAGTAACAGGGCATAGAAAGATATGGAAAACTGGATAAGGGATAAGAAGGAACTCACTGTTTCATGTTCCAGAGAAGATATTTATGAACCTAATCAAATAGCTCATCCACACAAAGGCAGAAATAAACAACCAGCAATCAGCAATCATAGTTATCATCTAGTTTGAGCCCATCTCATGGACCTCAATTCATATATCTAATAATCTGAGGCCACACTTTGTCCCCCATTATATGCAAACAAATTCAAAGTCCACTGTAGGAACACGCATATATAATTGAAGATCAGTATTCCAAAGCTCGACATATAAACTTGTGTCGACAATAGCATTTAGGCCTGAAAATTTAACATAACCTGAAAACAGAGAACAATTTGCAATAACACTAATTATCAGGGTTACAATGAAGTCAGCCGCTGAGGCCCCAATAATTACATGTTTCCACTACGGAGTGAGCACAAATCCATGACACTTAACAAATATCTTTAAGCTTCAGAATCAGAGAGGGCTTTTCTAACTTCCTCAAGGCAAGACTGGAGCTCCTTGAATTCATCCATGTCTGTGAAATTTACTGCCTGTGAAAGTCAAGTCAACAGCAAGTTAAATACTCCAGTCTAATTGCAAGGTGAAGTGGATCGGAGGCTATAGCATCCGGCAACCTAGCACCAACAGCCTAATTGCTGAAGCACTAGCGCTCAACGAGGGAACGAAACTAGCAAAAGCCCTAAGTATCTCACATCTGGCCATTCAGATTGATGCAGAAGTCCTAGTGCACTACCTCAAAGGGGGAAAACAATATAACCCAATAATTGCCCCTTTTGTGAATGAATGCAGGTTGCGTTTCTCGGGGTTTAAGGAGTGCTCAGTCACCCACATTTTGAGAAGCCAAAATCAAGTTGCAGAAACACTAGCCAAAAGAGCGTTGCTACAGGAGGAGTCGTCATGCACTTTGAACTACCCTCTCGACTACATTCTGGACTTACTACATGGAGACATTCCATGTTATTGATTTGGATGTGTATAGCATGAACTTAAAAACTTTGATCTTAACTATCTACCCCCTTTACTACCAAAAAAAAAAAAACTCCAGTAAATTGGATGCTTGCATGCAATAAACCATGGAACTTTGTTCCAAAATAATGGAATATATTTCGCGAAAAAGGACAATGACTTTCAAAATTCGCTAAACAATGCCCCTAACTCAGGGTTAGAAACACCGAGTTTGTCTATGAAAAATTTGGGAACTCGGCGTTAGAAACACCGATTTAGGGGCATTATTTGACAAATTTTGAAAGTTGCTGTCCTATTTCATGAAATATTTTTCCGACGAACCTTATTTTTTAACATAGCTCATAAAACATGAAGATGCATCTCACGTGAAGACTAAATGCAGTAAATGGTTCTCACAACAAACAAGAGGGGTGTCATCAGAGACCACACTGGAGCATGGATTGGAGGTTTTAGCAGCAAGCAACCGAGCACTAACAGCCTCAAAGCTGAATCTCTGGCCCTCATAGAAGGTTTATCCCTGGCTAAGACATTGGGAATACAATCTTTGGTAATACAAATGGATGCGGAGCTTCTCCTACACTACCTAACAGGGGAACCACAACCTAGTCCACTAATTGCCTCCACGGTGCAAAAATGCAAGTTGCTATTAAGTAGCTTTGAGGTCAACCATGTCCTCAGAGAGCAAAATCAAGTAGCGGACAAGCTGTCAAAAAGGGCACGACACCAAAAGGAGGACTCTATCACCTTCCACTATCCACCGGACTTTGTGTTAGATCTGATGCATCGAGATTTGCCATGGCAGGACACCTACGGTGTAACGAACGCTTAATCTAATCTATCGAACTCCATTTCTACCAAATAAAAAAACAAACAAACGGATACCATGACAACTAAAACGTCTAATGAGAAACCTAACACACAGTTCTTGCCTGTCGTAGGGTGCTTTTCAAATGCATCTCCGCAGCGAATAATTCTCTTCGGCTTCCAGTCGACACAGAAATTTTCATATAAACCTTACAGAGTTCCAGTGAAGTACCGGCAAACTTCCTGAACCGATCTCTATCTTTCCACAGATCAACTCCCTGAAAGGAAAAAAACTCAGCCATTTGAAATTAATCAGGTAGCGAACTTTCTCTTTTTGGGTATTGACAAGGTAGAAAATGCTTTTAGGTCATGGTGGTTTTCAGATTCTATGTTGTGTCTTGGAAGATGCCTTAAAATGGAACATTTCTAAATCTTGGATGACTTTCATTAAAAGTAATCCGACATACACAAGCATGATGACTGATATAAAAATTTGTAAACAGAAGCATCAACAGTTCAACCATTTACTTTCTCAATAGAAAGGTGAAAAAGATCTCACAGAAGGACGTTATATCTTGCACCTGATAAGATCTAACTTGTTTCAAAAGCGCTTCGGCACACATTACAAGATCTCCCTTCAATTTGTGCCACCGTGCATATAGACCCCAGATGTCCGTTCCACAGCCACTACGAACTATCTGCATTGCAGGAACACGGTATACGATTAGGTATCATCCACTTCTGTTAAGTTGGACTTCCCATGAGAAGAAGTTAGATTCATGTAGTATGTTCACAGTTATCCTCAAGAAAAGCTAGTTCTCTTTGTATCAATTAACTTTTTTAGGGAAAAGGAATGAAAAAGGAAGTGAACCTGCTGTAAAATTTTCCCTAGAAACTCCACCAAGACCTCTGTTTCTCGCGATCTTTTGACACCAAGATCAGGAGGTCGCTCATTGCCGGTAAATTCCGCAGAGTAGTCGACTCTTTGGCTGCTAAATTCTCTGTCAGTGTCTTCTATATGTCTAATAATTCTCTCCACCAAATTGACATCCACTCTCTTACAATCTGTTATTTCTAACACCTTCTGTATGGCCTCCAGTGCCTAAAATGAATAACACTTTCATCTAAGATGTTCAATGAATGTCCAGTAATTACTACAAAGGCACCAGATTAAATATCATGAGTGCCAGTCCCAGGACACTCTCAGCGTACTTCAAAAAATAAAAAAGAAGTCTTCATAATAGTAAGTGGTTTCAAGGGCTACCTAACAATTACAAAATTGTTATAACATCAACACAGATTTCTCTCAGGTACACAAGATTAGATGATCTGGAACATTAGAAACAATAACTTCTCAATCAAATTTCATTGACATGTCAAATTGTATAGGGTGGCCAAAGTATGGAGGCAAATCAAGCAAATCAAAGACTTGTAAATGTAAAATAAAGGACAAAGGAAACAGGATCTCAATCACGAAACATCCCACTGACAAGATCAAAAAGCTAAAAAGTGCACCTACAATCTCAATCAGAGCAATCTCTACACAATAACATCTCAACTAATCGAGCCATATTCCCAAAATATGAGATGGACTATGTGGATCCTTCTGTGTCACTGTGCTCTATTTCTTATTAATATCCTGAATGATGATCTCCATCAAACTGGAAATAACAATCTATGAGAGCACGGCTATGTCCTCACAATCCCCAGAGACATGCTACTAATAATCCTCTAACCTGCGCATCTTGACAGTCAAATAAGCTGTTATCCTTTTAGGAAAAAAGGTTCTCAAAGTCCAAAATGTTTGAAAAGAAGACATGAATCAAAATCCAGAACAATCTAGTCTAATCTGAGCCCTAAAAGGCTCCTCCAAATGCTAACTAATTCAATTTTACTAAAGCGACTTGGCTTATACGAGTGCCAAAATTAATGGAATCAAAAGAAGGGAGAAAATCTTTTATAATGTTCAAAATGTTGACTATGCATGGTACCGAGATAATTCTTTCATCTTATCTTATGGTGGAAGAAAATTTCCCCTAAATCAAAGAAAGCACAAGATGTTGCTTTATGAACACAATACTGGTACCTGACTCAGATTATCTACATCCACTGCAACTTGAGCAAAGTTTTCCCACAACTGCCAGCTGTTCCGTCTGCCAACATAAAATTATCTACTGAAAGTTTGGGAAGAACTGCTTACAACAATAAACAAGTGTGGCAAAGAATATATATTGTGCACCAGGACATCCCAACGGATGCTCCAAATGTGGACACTAACTCTCCGTATGGTGTAAACTAAACGCTAAACCGTTATGATGCATCTATGAATTTCCCTTCCTACCAAAAAAAAGGAATATATACTGTAGCCTCTACCACTTATTATTAGAAACTACTAACAATAATAACGTGACTAATACCCCCACAACTGCATCCATGAGATGACCTTTCCAACAACCTATTCATCAGGAAAAAGAATCTGAAAGAAAGATGATAAGACTCAACTTGAATTTCAAGGCCTCCTTAAAGGCTATGAAGGATTCTTTGCTTCTCTTCTTGATCATATGCCTGTAAATCATTAAATATCAGCTTGAAGGAACAAAACATAAATTATCAGCCATTACAGCAATGGATAAAATGTTGTTTTCATTTTAATCAGAACGCAAGGGTACGAAAAAGAAGAGTTCATCATTTCTCCAAATAAATAAATAAATATTTGACTATGCCTTCATGTAACAGTTAATAGAGCACTGTCACTGTCCAATAATCTCTGCCATGTAAACGTGATGACATATAATGTGGGAATCCCTCAAAATTATTGGGGTTTGGGGGTGGGGAGTTAGGTAATAGGCCATAATACCGAGATAAAATATAAGCTCAATTGCTATTAAATGTCAACACGTGGTCATAAGATTACAAAAAATGATAACACACTGCAATCATAAAAAGGTTAGATTACCTGAAGGTAAAAGAATGGATAAGTTAATATTCAAGAACACGAGAAACTATATATTTCTGGAAAAAGATAAGCCAAACTTATCCAGAAAAGGACCACAAATTTACTTCCGAAATATGTTAAGTAACAAGAGCACTCACAAGCAAGCAATGTTATTCCATGCTTCTCCATTCTCAGGATCCAGCTGCACTGCACGAGTAAAACCATCTAGAGCCTTATCAACATTCCTTGCCTAAATGGAGAAAATAAGATTCAATCTTAGTAAAGATTAGGACAGGAGCAATTGAAAGTCACGGAACGACATGTAAATAAGTTAATGGACACCAGCGAATCTGAAACGATTACATATGAATCAAAAGACACACCTTCAATGCAGCAGCACCAAGAGCAAACCATCCATCTGGATACAAAGAATTTAGCGCCATCGCAGCTTCCCTGATACGTAACCATTTTTATTAGTCACAAACCAGATAACAGTGATGAGAAATTATCTCCAAGGGGAGAAAATGGCATGCGCAGAAGCCAGTATCAGAATACCAGAGCTCCATAGACTTCTCATATTCCCCTCTGCTGTAGGCATTGCGTGCAAGCGACCGCTGTAATTTAGACAAAAAGAACCTATATTATATAGGTTAGCCTATAAATTAACACTTTGTATGTTTCAACCAAAGGGGACGGAATCACACTAAAAACACATTGAGAAAATCTTCCCTCACAAAATTAAAATTTTTCACTCCATTTAACTATGTTTCCACACTTTCTAAACAAATCCTATAAAGGACTGCTCCCTACAAAAACCCATATTACCTTAGCTCGAGCAGACCTATTATGTGAAACGTCTAGAGCTTTTTCATAGCAGGTCTCATCATTGGTAACATCTCCCAGAGAACACCTACACAGAAAAATTATTTGAAAGTATTACTAAATAAAACAAAGTATTAGCAAGTATCTCATCACACGAAACGTGTTCAAAGATAGTAAAGTATTGGTGTCCACTGATCAAGAAGTCCATGGACATGGGATACCATGTAAGTTGAAGGGCCATGTTAATAGAAGCACATTAACACTCCAAATCAAATATTTTCTGAATCTTTTTCAGTTTTGCCAGATGACATGGATTATTAGTACATTTCAAACATCATGTGTTCAGAAGTACAATTCTCTTTATCTTTATGAACTACTTCCCAAAACATGTCCAAAACAAATACTCAAGTTCAACAGAAATCATGTAATTTTTGGATTAAGTGGGTTATTTAGGCATTTCTTTAACACCACTATGGTTCGATATACAGACATCCACTGACATAGTATTAGAATAGCAGGTGACTCAAAGTTGTCTCTTTACTAAAATTGATATTCAGTCACATAAAAGCACATTCAACTTGCCTATGCTAAGAAGAATTATTGCGGAAAAAATCTGCAGGTGACATAAAACTAAATCGAACATGGAGACAGTTAAACTTCAAAGCTCTTTCTCATACACATAACAGCTAGTAGGCTAGAAAAGTGACAAACTAAATTCAAATCAAAGGTGACAATGATCTAACACGGAGCATGGTCCCAATGACACAAAGGGATAAATTTCTTTCATTTTCTTTAGAAAGGAATCTTACAAAAGGATAAATATTTCCATCTTTCTGCTCCATCCTTTTTGTTCCTTTAAGCAAATTTACCTTACACACATCAGAGAAAATAGTACAAGAATTTTTTTATTTCGTTTTATTCTTTTCCATTATGATTCCAGCCCAGAGCTAGTCATCCCCAATAAGTCAACCAAACAATGAGATCAGTATATAACATGAGATCAAAGAGAACTTAAATAAGTGTGCACACACCATAATCTTGGGTCCCCAGGTGTAACCAACAGTCGAGCCTTGATCAGTTCAACAGCAGCCGATTTCTTCTCCAATAAGCTGGACGAGATTGGATATCAGAAAACTGTACACTATCAACAGTCTATAAATAAACAGTCACATGATATATCCTGATGAGGTAAACAACACACCGATAACAATATATAAGATTGTCCCAGAGTTCCAGTTCTTCAAAGATTTTGACGGCCTCACCAAGCAGGCCACATCGTATTAGAAGTTCGCCATACTCCCTGAAATATTACAAAAAAAAAAAGAAACATAATGATATGGAATATCTATGCAAGCTTACATAATAAATATGTCATGGGTATATTTTTATGCTTTTTGATGGTTATGCTTATTCTTGGTGTGCACGTCCGAGCAATTCAAGGAAATGCATATAACCAGATATGCCATTAAAACACAACACTAAACACTCAAATTCTCAATGAACACCAAATGGCAGCTAAGCATACTTCCGGAGTGCAGAAATAGAAGGAATGCATACTCCATAGCTACACATAATCCTTTCAGCAACACCAGGAGAAGGCCCAAAGATGCTTGCAACCTGAAATTATGGTGGATCATGGACCAAATCAATCATCTTATCATGAAAAAAATAAGGTGGCAAGAATCGATAAATGGCAAGTCATGCCCATTCAAAGGCTTGGCAGAGAAAAATTGTATAATGTTTAACTAGCATGTGTTGCTAAAGGATCAAAATGGGTGAGCATTATAAAGGTACATTGGCCTACAGGAGATCCAAAATGTACATTCGGTAAAGTCCGGATAACCTGGAAATTATAACCAGAAGCCTATGTGGATTGATTGATGAAGTTTTAGAAAAAACTTTTTCGATGGCGCAAAAAAATCCATAAACAAGACAGACCAATCATTCAATCAATTAAACAATAATCGTACGACCAAAGATGGCATTGCCCATACCAAATTATCCATCATAAGCAAAGCTCGCTCCTTTGTTCGACTACGGGTCGATTCCCATCGTACACGTAATACATCACAAAGAAAACGTATCTGAAACAGAAAAATGATGATATGTCAATTAAAAGGAGAAACTCCTGACTTACCAAAAATAAAAAGAAAAAAACTCCCACAAGATGCCAACGAACAAGAAGTAGATCTATCTACGCTATCCAGACCTCATTTACTGTAGCATGACAACCCTATCGAATCATATAAGGATTCCTTCATGGCAAAAAATGAGTATGTTCTTAATGCATGCAGCCAATTCAACCTGTTCCAGTCAGCACCGTACTATTTCTTCTTTTCCATGACCAAACCTAGCACTGTTGCGGAAACTCATTCACATTCCATGGGTACAAACATGACTCAAACTATTCCCCTAAACTATAGCTGAAACTGTTTTCATGCTAAAAAAATTCCAAAAGCATCAATCCCACCAAATGTGGTTATCAATATTAAACCTTTTACCAACATGGGGTTGGTCCAAGTAGTAAGGAGCTTGGATTCATTTAAGGAGGTCTCGAGTCGAGACCTACCATACGCAGCCACCCATGTTGGAAGACTCAGCCACCATAGCCAGTTGTCCTACCCGGGTCGAGTCCGGATTAGTCGGAGCGAAACTTCGGAAACCGGACGGGCAACAAAAAAAAAATATTAAACCTATTGGACACTTTATCCCGTGCCATGTCCTCTCATACCCACTGAATTACTCATGAAACTTTGCTTTAATTTTTTTAAAATAAAGCTTCTACCCTGTAAATACATTTGTAAATTTGATGTCCTATAGCCTTCTCTCAAGCTATGCATAATTCACAGTTTCGAACCATGAAAATAAAGAGGTTACTCACAACAAAATGCAGGGACTGCTGGGAGTCGATTGCCTCGATGTATGGAGCCATATCCCATCCTGAAATGACAAATAATGGGGAGAATGAATTCTAACTTGCTAAACTAGTAGAAAGTTGTTTCGAGAAGCAAAACAGAGATCAATGCAGTGACATCCAAGAAATTCTGGTCGTATTACTTTGCATTTCATCCTGTCTAGAGCTTTTCTCAAGTAAAAGACATTTTGCCAGGATTACTGCTTGTTGAATTGTGTTCAAATGAGGGGCATTATTTTCCAAATTATCGTCGTTCTTCAATAATTGTGGAGTCCTCAATATGTCAGGGGCATCGGGAGTAGCAATTGGTTGAGTGTCTAAATTGTTTGTACTAGGCTTAGTATCAGTGTCCTGTCCCTTATGGTTGATCAAGGGCCATGATTTGACATCCCCATTATCTGATGATACCGAACTTGAGAGGAGGACCATTTGTGCTTTTGCTTCTACCTGAATCAAATTGAACAAATCAGGTCCATCAAAATAAACACAAAGAAATTACAATCAGGGGCACAAGGCAGTCATGAGGCACAATTCCATGCGTACTTTCCATGTTATGGTATGCTAAATATAAAAAAAAGAGAAGGATCCAAACAGTGTGGAAGAAGGAAAATAATGTAACAACTGTATGAATGGAAGAAAAATTGACCCAAACTATACCAAGAGGGCAGCAATGACCACACAAACAGCCTTTTACTTATTCACCTGATGAGCAGTACGGTAGCCCAAAATCCCAGTAACTGAAAGGTGAAGTCCTACAAGCTTTTCCGCCAAATCAAAATGCAACCTGTGAAACACAAAAATAAGATATTTCGATAAAAGAACTAGTTGAAAACTCACATAAAACAGTCAACAAATTATTAACCATGAAACACATATTATGGCCAGATTTATATCGAATAATACGAGGTTGCATATTCTTATGTGCTAATTTAGACATAAAGTTTATCTAGATTCATTATATGAGTTGTCTCACATCGGTTAGAATATTGGTTAGGGGTTATGCTCTATGCTATATATAGCTTCTACTTATGCTTTGAATAATATACACACACAATATAATTTTTCCTATAGCCTTCTGCACTTCTCAGAAAATGCCTTTGTATCACTTCATATCTCCCAACGATTGAGATTTTTCAAAATAGCTGCATTTATAACTTTTAAGATAAAAATTACCTTTTGGCCCAAAAAGAACAACTATAAATATAAAGGAAACTCACCGGCAAGAATCAATCCTTCCATAGCTGTGTTCAACTATGCCAGATTCCAGATGAACCATTGCCACAATGGCAGCTTTTTCGTCATTACTTACTTCATTTCCCCAATAACTTGATACACCAGCAATAGACCCAAATTGATTGAGAATTTCCTGCATGACCAATTGCAATTGATCCAACAAAGAAGACGACCGCTCGTCCAATAATCTTTGATGAACAAAGTGGACACGGAGAAGCCACCAAGACAAAGTTCTCATTGCATCTTCTGAATGTATACGCTTTTGAAGAACCAAATCTTTTGCCCTCATAAGCAATATCTTTGCCAAGACTATGTACTTGCAGGTGACACAAAAAACGAGTCAACTAAAACTCCTTAAAAAGCAGATACACAGCTGCAAGAGAAGAAACGCACTCAAGCGAAAAACACAAAGGCCAGCTGACAACAGAGAGGCTCTCCTTCAAGTAATAACAACATCTGAAAATATTTTCTTTCAGAAATAGAATTGAACTAAAGATAACAACCATACAGGAAATGAAGAACACAACTGGTACTTGAAAGCTACAAGAGTGAAGAATAGCATCGATCCTTAAAAGCTTCAACCAGATTGACACTTCAGAGTTGAGATACAAATTCATACAAAAGCTCCCACCAGAAAATTGAAGCACTAAACCCCCGAAAACCTCAATTTCACTCATCACAGCTCCACCTCGCATCTTATTTTTAAGCAACCAACACAATATCAGTTTAATAACCTGGGTGAGATCAACTATAAATTCTGCATCTTCATTATTACTAGATTGGCTCTTTCGTTTCCACATCTAATAATGGCTATTGAAATAAGCATCCAAAACTTTTGGCCATAACACTTTTACAAACACGAAACAATAGTTACCTTCTTTAACTAAGCTACCACAACCTTAGAATGGGAATTTAAAACAATAAGATGGACAGTTAGACTTGACGTTTATTTCATGTGCAAATCCATAAAATGATTCGGATTATAACAACAGAAAAAGAGCAGCCAAATTAAATAAGAAACATGTTTCATGCTTCACCTGAAGGTGAGTAAACTTTCCATGCAACTCAGACCCAGTAGACATTAGCTGATTCTGCGCCCACATATCCCATTCTTTGTACCCTTCTACCTTTGCCCGGAATTCTGAAGGAAGAGGGCAATTTGGTAATTCCTTCAATGGCCTAATTTGAAAAGTAAAATCGCATTAGTCCAGGGGTATACTAAAGAACACACTGAATTTGCAGGCTTCCCCCCTTATAAAAGGTAATGTCCCGGCTACTATAAGAACCACAGTCAGTTTCTACAAACCGGGAACTGTCAATTTGGATAGCACCCAGTGACCTCCCTGACACAAGTTTCACCAATTGCACCAATTTGGTAATCATAACACCTTATAGCGACAAAAATAAAGGTAAGCATCACCTTCACCTTCAAGAAGTACAGAGAACACAATTTTATTGATATTTCATTTCTGACCAATTATTGCAGAAAATCAAACAATAACAAGAAAAAAGATTGCCTATTCTCTTCTTAGAGAAGTCCATTTCTTTCCATCCAAGAGCACTTCTTCTCAGACTAATCCAACTAATAATGTAATCTGGGATTGTGAACAAAGACTACCCAAGGAATCAAGAAAAGGGGGTAAAGAAACCGACCCGATTATATTAGCCTGGGTGAAGCCAAACAAGGCGGCGACCCCGAGGGAAACCACCAAGAAAAGCTTGGAACCAGAGCCACCGTACCCACCGTCATCGCTACCGCAGACGAGGAAGTCCTCGACACGATCGAGAAACTCGGCGTAGAAGACGTCGGCAGAGTCTGCGGAGTCAGAGAGACGGTCAAGGTCGGAGGGGAAGAGGGAGGGAGGGGCAGAGGACAGGGCGAGGTGGTAGTCCCCGGACTCTATGTGAGGGAGGATTGGGTGGCTGGGGAGGCCGGTGACAGAGGAGAAGGGCGGGGGGAGGGTGCAGCGGAGGAGGCGGAGTTCGTTTTGGCGGAGGAGGGAGGGCTCCGACATGGTACCGCGGCGGAGAGGGCGGAGTGGTGGGGTTGCAAGAATTAAGGGTTTTAGGTTTCTGCCGGAGAAAGGGTTTTATGTTTTATATCATAAATAATGTCAAACTATACTCATATTGCACTTTTTTTTATTTTCTATAAATCACGCGAACCCTAAATAGCACTAATGAATTTGGTTTTTTAATCTGGTTGCCCACAAACATCGAGTTTTGTCCTAAATAACGTTAGTCCGAAAATTATTATGTCAAATATCGTCGAAAGTTTGAAAATTGCTTGATTAAGATAGCGAAATCGACTGTACAAAGGTTGACTTCGATCATGAAGGAAGTCGGCCTTTGCAAGGCCAATTTCATAATCCTCAAACCGAAGTCGGCCTTTATAAGCCCGACTTCATATCATACTTCTCACTCACATAAAATCCGACTTCTCAACACTTAAATAAAAAAAAGTGTTTACTTTAAATCGGCCTTACGAAATTTCGACTCTCGTTAAAAAAGAGAGAGTGAAGTTAGGAGCGGCTTTCAAATGTCGTCGTACGTCGTTGTTTGCCTTGGAAATTGGGACGGACAGAGGGAGAGAGATCCTACAAGAAGAAAGAATCAAGAGCAACATAGAAAGTTAGGAAAGAAGGAAGAAGAAAGATTTCGTGCCAGTCTGCTAAACGGACCAAAAAGAGAGACAACAGTCAAACCCCCCGGGAGAGTCCCATTTCATCTCTATCGATGACTCTTTTTTTGAATTAATCAATAAAAGAATAAGAAGAAACTCCCATCCCATCGGTTTCGATCCCCGGTCTTGTCTTCAACTCGCCCCCTTTTCCCAAGGGAATGACGTTTTTCATTGAGGATTCCACGAAACTCTGCCGACCTTTTTAATCCTAGGAAGGAGTCCGTCCTCGTAAGGCCGATTTTTTATTGTCTTATGGAGGTCAACTTTAAAAAGACAATTTTTTTTTAATTTAAGTAACCACCTTTTTATACTTGAGCCTCAATTCATTTCTCAACTCGCTAAATTCAACGTAAAACCTCTTAAAAGTGTTAAATAATCCTAGTGAACTCTAGATCTAGCTTGAAAGTACTATCGGGATATTTCTTTCCAAGATAAGCTACATAAGATTTAATTATTTTGTAATACTCTTTAATGGTGCCATTGACAATTTTCTGTGCAAGTCATTTTGCCTAATATACTTGTAACTTGTTTATCTTAACTGACCACTTCTCCGTTAAATCAACAATAACATCCTCACCCTCATTAAATCAAGCGGTCCGTTCATTCTAATGAACTCGTAAGCGAGTCATTTAACAATTGCCTGCCTATTTTTTAGAGAACGAATACTCTAAATGACATGACTTCACGGCAACTATAAAATCATTGTAACTAGTCAGTATAGACACGCTAAGGGTATCCTTTCTTACAAGATGCTTTCATTCTCATAGTATCAACTCTAACACAACGCAAATTCACTCTACTAATTTAGGAAATCAAATATTAATCCAATCTTGAATTTCAAACCTTTATGATCAGGTTCAGGATTATAAATTGTGTTTCACAGTCCCTTGATTAAAAACGACATTATCATCATTAGGGTAAGTCTCTACAACAAGTTCAACTTCAAAACCGACTTACTCGGAATCTCAATTCTCAAAGTTTAATCAACCTCTTCATTACCATTATCAACATATTTATTCTCTCCTATCCTATCTTTTTCATCATACTCAAGATAGCTTTCGTATAGTTCATCTCCTTCAAATATCAATACATTTAGCCTCCAACAACAAACTAACCATCTCACTCTCTTAAGCTGGTTAATATCTCAATCAGGCCTTTAGCTAGGCTCCTGCCAGATTTCGCGAACCACATCATACTAATCTCGTATCCAAATTGTCTCGCTAAACTCTTGATAGTGAAATACGTTGTCTTATCCACATCAACATTGTCAAATTTAACCATCTTCCCACCGACATAAAAAAACCCTGCTTAAGATTAAGTCTGCCCCCAAATATACAAAATCATATTCTCCCGTTCATTTTTCATTTCTAAAGCCAAATAACAACAACTCAGATCTATGCAACTAACAAAAATAGCCTACGAACCTACATTACTAACAATCGACTAAAATGATAGAAGTGGATACCTTTTTCGAGTCTTAAATGCAAGATTGGGAAACAACGGAAGAAGAGGAGGGGATCGAATTGCTTTGAGAATCAGGTGCTTCCATTATAAACTCTAGAAAGAATATCAATCATCCAAAATATGGATGTACGAAACCACAATACAAAAAATCAGGAACAATGTGATAACACATTACCTTTTATCGAGTCTTCAAGCAAGATTGGGGTACTACTTCAGAGATGTGATTTCAGCTAGCTTGAAGGTCAAGATTGTAGGATTCCTCTTTGAGAAAGCTGACAAGGCAATCGAAAATTCAAGGCTTGGATTACGAGAAATGGTCAGGAAGCTTGTAAAAGAGAGCGATCGGAAGGATTTCAGAAATCTGAATTAGGGTTTATCAGGCCAGGATGTGATTTTGGGAAAAAGTCTATTTGACATGAATAAACCGTGTGAAACACCAAATAATCTCCATGTCGGACTCCCCGTTAGTTGTTAAGGCTAACGAAGGATTTAATGCGAGTAATGTCGCAACATTAAGTTATAGGATAATATTTTTCAAACGATAACATAAATTGGAAAATAGCGTAGAAGTTTTAGGTTGAAAATTTTTCCTCTAAATAAAGAAACAGGAAAATTATTCTATAATATATATTAATTACAACGTCAACTAAAACTGGCATTTTTTCTTCGAATGTATTATATTAAGCTTTGTACCTAAGTACCGTTAGTTCGTTAAATAACTTGACTTTAACGGCACAAAATTTTAAAATTGCGCAAATACCAAACTTGTCACAAACGAGTTCGATTTCGAAACTCGTTCCAATCAGCGAGTTTGGGACGGTATTTGACGAATCTTGAAACCTTATGCTGTAAACGACAAATTATTTTACGAACTAATGATATTTTGAAACAAAGCTCATCTGAGGTGTACAGAGAGAACTTGATGATGCAACATGGGCGGGTGTGTTACAACTTGCTGGGGACAGGGATTGCCAGGTACTTGGTATGGCGAGCCTGCGCAATTATCTTTCCATTCTTCTTCCTCAGTTCGACTGTAACTACCCCGACCGCCTTCCCCACCCGCAATACCTTTCCCTCAATCTCGATTTCCTCCTGCGTCAGAGTGGAAAGATTGGCGGGCTAATTAAACAGAGAACGGACGAACAATCTACTTGATCATGGCAATATCAGCAAAACGACTAAGTTTCTGTCATAAGCCCAAGCTATGGCAAGGAATAACCAAATTACTAGGAAAACTTATAGCAGATTCAAAGCACGTGTGCTTAAAAACCAAAAGTTACTGCAAAGAATGATGCAATATTGCTAAGAAAGTTCATCACAGATTACTACAAGATCCAAGATATGCTGTAAGCCTGGGCTTATTGCAATTTAATCCAAATACCCCAAGAAAGCTTGTAACTGGTTCAACAAAAAATGGATTCAACATGTGCATTAACGGGCAATCAGCTGAGATAGACACAAAGGAAGCCCAGAAAGGGGTTTCCTGATCAAGAGTCATCTTCCAGCTAACCTGGATTGTGAAGAGAACAATTAATCCTACAATGAGTCAAACCAATAAGCTCGGCACAAGCTACCCCATTTCAACAAGCCATTTTGTTAAAGCAGGAGGGGAACGGTTAGAGCATCGTGATTGTCAACACAAAAAGGGGGAACAGAAAGACGAAAAAGAACAGCGGCCACCATCATCATCGCAATTTTTGGGGAAAATCAAAACAAGAAGCACAAGGGGCAGAAAAGTCACCCCAGCAAAGGCCGAGTCCAAGTAGGACACGTTGATCTCGACAGACACACCACTCGTGGGAGCACCGACACTGAATATGGTAGCCGATCCGACCATATCCACCAGAGCGGCAGTGGCTCCACCGTGCAAGAAATTCCCAGCGTTCTGCACAGTTCCATCAGGAATCCATCCCGAGCAACAGTATCAATATCACAGCCATTTCTAACAATCATAGTAATAGCAATACAAGTGAGCTAACCAATCATTCTGAAAAGAAACGAAAAAGTCAACGGCCACAAAACAAACAAGCAAACAACTGCGAATCTCACCCCAATCATCCCTGAAAGAAAAACAACACAACATAGTCGTAATTAGAGGAAAGAAAATCGGAGGGGGGAGGGGCTGACGAGGAGGCGATCGGGGACGGAGAGGGAGCAAAGGACGCGACCAGGCTCGACGGAGAGGACGCGGAGGCCGTTCATAATGAAGCTCTCGAAGAACCTGGGGGTTCTGGTGGAGGCGGAACCGGGGCCGGCGGAGGAGGATCCATTCTCCAGGTACCTCTTCACGGCGTCCTTGTCCATTGGATTGCTGCTTCTTCTGCTTATTCAATATTATATTAATATCGAGAGGGCTGGGTGGATGGATTACGTCCGAGGAGTTTTGTTCGTAATTGGGCTTTGTTCGGAAAAAAAATATTACAGTTCTAAATTCTGAAAATAATACATTAGGGTTTCCAATAAAATGTGCATAAAGATTATCCATAAAATGATCAACCCAGCAATAGTACCTCCAGAATACTTTATGCCCTATGAGAAAAAATTTATGGCTGCAGAGGAAAAGGCGGTCCACGAAATTGTCTCCTCATAGGAGGCCTCATGCTTCTACTTACTACCAATATCAAGCCTTGACCGGTGCCTGGCAGCCCTCCTGGCTATAACGGCGAGTGGTTCTCGTGGGCGAAGCTGGTAGCTTTACAGTATAACACAGACGTTCCTTATTAAAGACAATAACTAAGACAACAATTTTTCTAAGAGTGTAGAATAAACCTCATCATAAGAAAGAAAGCACTTAGAGAAAAAATCTTTAAAGCAAGGAAGATACCATACTATCAAAGGGAGATGATGCAGTACTATGAAGCAAGATTTTGTGTTTTCGGAGTTTTCAGAATGTTTTTAGATTTTTGGTTTTCCAAATGTTTTTGGGTTTATCGAAGGTAGAGAGGTTTTTGGAGAGGTTTGAGAACTAAGATACTACTACCGTAGCTATTGCCCCTGAAGAACTTAGAAACTCATGGAGAGAAAAGCTCAAAGTGTATTACTTAAGACTTGGTTCCAGCTCTGCCTTGTGCTATGGCTGAGTGGGGGTATTTATAGTTACAACGAAGAAATGTAACTAGGCTGTGGTTAAGCCACGTAGCCTTATCATCTTTGTACAAAGAAGTCAAAAAGTCTAAAAAGACTAAAGCTAGAAATGACTAAAAGCTAAAGTTAGCTTGTCATTTTGTGCCGGCCTTATCTTGAGGGAATTTTGGGCCAAAATTGTCAAAAGTGAAGGTCTCGTCTTGTCTCCTTATCTTTTTTTTATTGCAAATGAAGCATCTGGAGGATTTTATCTGGGGACTTCTCTTTCTCTTGATTCTGAGAAATCGTTTCCAACGTCTAGGAGAAGTTCGAGTTTGTTTAGAACTCTGTCCAAATCTATTCTTCTGTTTTCTTCTAAAGAATTTGTGTCTTGAAGATTTTGGACCTGTAATTTCTGAGCAATCACACAAGTCTCTTTTAGTGCATTTAAGTTTGTACCGGGTAGACTTGTTCTGACAGATTTGTTCGAGTCTTTTATCTGGCTTTAGGAATCCTTGGATGATCTGTTTTCTTTGGTATAACTCACTGAGACCTAAATGAATTTCTTGTTGAATCTGCCCAACTGTAAGGTCAGTGATTTTCAAATGTTTGGAAACCAAACTCTTTTCTACCATAGAAGATATGGAAGATGGTATAGATGATAGAAATACTGATTTTAAAGAATTGTCAGCACCAAGATGTACAAATAATTGTAAAAGTCTTTGGTAGTGTCTGTCAAGATCCTTGAGCTTGTAAGAACAACATTTTCTTTTAAAAAATTCTGTACGTTGTTCTTCCAAAATGTTAGTAGAGTTTCCAATAAAATGTGCATAAAGATTACCCATAAAATCTTGGAGTGGAACACTCATCATTTGTATCTGGTTGGGTTCTGGAAACAAACTCCACCAAACTAGGAGTGTTCCTGTGAATCTGGAAGTAAGATCTGGAAGTATATCTGATGTATTGAAAACTGTTAGCTTCTTATGTAAACACCAAGCATAAAAATCTTATATGCGCTGAGGCCATTTAGTATATAGAATATCATCAAAAGTGAACTTGATATTAGTGATTCCTTCACTTGGCCGTGGATTTGGTCTTTATCTTTCTGCAGAGTGATCTGAAAGACTTTCATCAATAGGTTCATTAATAATAGGGTCTGAGTTACCTCTGTCTGCCATTAGAATCTGAGGTTCTGAGTCTGATGAAGCTGATGAATTTTCTTCTAATGAATTTTAACTTTTTTATGATAAGTATAAAAAGAAGTTGTTCAAGAAAACGGTGGAATTTATATCACAAAGCCTCGTTAAGACTGGTTCCTTCTTGGGCAAAGCCAACTTATAAAGTTTGATTTTGGAGCATTATTTTAAAAATTTTTAAACTGTCTATCATATTTCACAATTTTTTTTCCAACTAACGCTATTCATGAACATAACTCGTCGGAAAATTTCCAAAATAAGGCGCCAACTATTGAATTTGGACAAATAATATTCTGAACATCGAGTTCACTTTGCCAAAAAACGAACTCGGTGCTAAAAAAGTGGGATAAACTCAATGTTTATAACAATGAGTTCATATATGAATTGATGAACTCGGCATACTTTCTAGATAAAAGTGGGATTTGAAGTTAGTTGAAAGTGAGAGGAGAAGAAAAAAATGACATGTGCCCGTTTCTTTTAAAGAATAAATGCAATTGACTAATAATGACTAATAATAAGCGGGGGAATGCTTAATCCCTTGCTCATTTCTATTTTTCTTCCTTTTTTCTTCTTTATTTCGAACTAAACATGTTATTTTTTTAAATAATTCCCTGCTTAATCACTATATTTTATCTTCGCTCTCATTCTATTATATCCGAAATTTCATTGCGGAAACCAAGCGAGCTATAAGGCTAGTTTTAAAAAAAAATTTGTGAAATACAGCCATAGTTTCAAACCGCGACTTTAATAAACTTAATAAAAAATGACATGAAAAATGGCCAAGTTTGATGTATGTGGTGGTTTCATAACGTGACGTTCCCACGGGGTCGGTTTTTCTACTTAAATTAAAATCAGCATTTGTTAGCGAGTTTGAATTTTCTAAACACGTCTTTTACAATGGAAGACTTTAATAGTATTTTATAATTTTTTTTATGAAATTAACCGTACAAACTACCTCTGGCAAATACACCCCGTTACTTTTATTACTTTTTTCTTATTGGGAAGTGTCCTGGTCTGATTTGTTAAAAAGATTCCAACAGAATTCCTATGAATTATTAATATTTGATTTAAAAAAATGAGTTAAAAAGATAAGCTAGACTGTTCTACAAACATATGCCGGGGACAAAACCCTATTCAAAATACAAGTGTGAAAGACGCACGCTACACTTTCCCCCCCTAACGCCCACGGATGGTCTGCGAAGCATCCTCAGGGACAACACGACAACGTCACGTCATCCGATTAATGAACCCTCCCGAGCAGCTAAATCTCGTCTGATATCACTGAGCTCCTCCATCTTCTGATTATGGAGCTCTCTACACATTGAGGATCGCTCTGGTGGCTGGCCGGGTAGACAGTGTCGAAGACAATCCTTGCAAATGTGTGACGAACCTCTTGCAAGTTTCCCGCCATCAAGGAATCGTAGTCGATCCTTGACTGTGTAGGTATGCTTCCACCTCCCATCCCCCTTTTAACACAGTCAAATATATTGCAGACCCTCTGTAGCAATGCTTCAGGAATGAAAACCTGCCATAAGAACCGCGGAAAAGAAAAATTACAACGGGGTCAATGCCACAACTACGAATCGACAATCGGGAAATAAAGCACTTCTGTTCAAAACGGACAAGAGCGATACCAGGTCAGAGCGAGGTGCCTGTGGGTATTTCCTCATTACGTGGGCGACGTAGTGCCGGTTTGTCATATTATATAGCACATCTTTAACGGTCGCAGCAAGATCAACAATCTCATTCATCATCTTAAGCTTAGAGAGCGGTGCCTTGGGTTCCAACAGCTCAAGATGACTCGAGTCATGTGGTTGACTAATCCCTCTCGCGATCTTTATGGATTCCGTTACAGAACCGCCACTATGGACGGCTAGGGCAAATGCGGCAACAACCGTGGGCTCCCTTGGTTTGTCAGCCAGCGCATTGTGAAATGCCAGCAAAGCAATCCTGATATTGAAATGAAAACTTCAGTCGCCTCAACCCATCCACCCCCCAACACACGCACATCCAAGTGCATGCGAGAGAAAGAATAGGTAGATTTCTTCGAGGGATGTTACCATAGGCTGCTATGACATGGACGATCGGGTGCTACCACTTTATCAAGGTTTGCAAACAATCCCTACAGAGGAGCCAGAGACAAGTCGCTTTCAAACAGACTACAAAGGTCATAATTTCTTACAGGTTTCTGAGGAAGCAGCATTGGTATGCAGACATACCAAAAGCATGTTTGATCCCTTATCGCGTCTCCTGAACCCTTGCGACACAAAATAGGATGCCTGTGTGTTTCAACTGATTACAAAATCTATAAAAGTAGCAACACAGATGAATCCAAATAAAAATGGCAATATCAAGTCAGTGTGTATACTTGGATTGGCAGAAGAAGTTCGAGAAGTCCAAATCTCCACATCAATCTTAGAGACGCTTCTCCAGATCCGAAAGCCAACATGTAGTTCATTTCCATCAGAATTCTTCCCTATGAAATTGATTCATTGCCATTGGATGAAATGCCGATGGTAAAAATATTGACATTATACACTTGGGAACTTATGCGACATCCAGTGAATAAGATAGTTTAATACCTTGTCTAGTGTCAGTATGGAATGGGATAACTCTCTCAGAGAATAAGCTATTTCTCTCGTAAAATGAAAGCCAAGTCGTGCTGCCACTCGAAATGCGCGTAGAATGCGAGCTGTAGAACACACATTTAAAGGATCTAGTGCACGCAAAGGAAATGACCAATGGGCCTGTAAAGCCAAAATCTTACCACCTACATTTAAAAGTTGCAAAAGCCACTTACCACAGTCCTCAACAAATGAAAGATCTGCAGGTATAACAGTACGAACCTATGAGTAAGCAATGAGAACTAGTCAGTTTACTAACATAACATTTGGCAGTTTTAGAAAGTAAAAAGAAACAAAGAGACATTACTTTAGCTTTTCTTAGGTCTTCCATCCCCCCAATGTAGTCATAGATTATCTTTGCATATGGATCAAACATAAGTCTGGATGAAGGACAGGGGTAATGTCAAGATGTAACCTCACCAAAAACATACTGTCCAACCAAGGGAGAAAGAAGCAACAAACATAAGGTTAGGCGTGATAATAATGGAAACCAATTACAAACCCATTTATAGTAAAGTCCCTCTTAAGGCAATTCCTCCAACGCACATAATCAAGATCATTGCAGCCGGAGGGCTTCTTGAGTGGGCTACTGAACCTCCACAAGGAGTTCCTTCCTGATGTTTTGAAGCTAGAAACCTTTCAATATAGAACCATCTAAATCAAATATACAAAGCAGTGATCATATAAATTAAAAAAAAAAAACTTGGTTAAGCGATCGAATACCTCTACGGTAGTGTCATTAACATGTACATGACATATCGGGAACCGTCTTCCAATGACTTCACTTCTTGGGAATGCATTTCGCACCTAAAAGATAGGAAGACCTTTAGGGTAGAGCATTTCACATGAGGCAG
Organism: Melastoma candidum; assembly: GCA_023653495.1. Taxonomy (NCBI): domain Eukaryota; kingdom Viridiplantae; phylum Streptophyta; class Magnoliopsida; order Myrtales; family Melastomataceae; genus Melastoma; species Melastoma candidum. The sequence continues at coordinate 2,460,237 of CM042887.1, forward strand.
CCAATCAGGACAGGGATCTATAATAACATTGTTTAGATGTGGAATGAAGTTGATGAAAACAGCACACTAAAAGGCATAATGAAATTTCACAGAACAAGAAGAGCACTACGTCTCCTCATCATTATTTGTTCTTTTCCTTTTGTGTACGGTATCATTTTAAGATCCCTAATAATCATTAGCACTATATCACAATGAATACTCTAACAAGACATCGATACAGTGCTTCACAAACCCCATCATAATGTTTAGAGGACTAAAAACATCTACATGTTTACGCCAACGACCTAATGAGAGCAGTCAGAATGAACTCAAGCCCTCAAGAAAGTTAACCAGCCGATAGTGACATCGAACATGTTCAATTGATGGGTGGTCTAAAGTCTTGACACCAAGCATCCATCTTCTGCTTTAAGTGTCTAACAGAGGGTATCTTTTCAACCACAAGTCTACTCCAGTTGGCAAGTTGTTGCTCACTATAATTATAGTTGCAAAGATGATTTCAATGTCAGAAAAAAATAAGTATGGGACAAGAAGTTATCAAACATCCAACCTCTTTGAGTTCAGCTGAAGTTATGATGTCAAAGTCCTTCGGAATTCTCTTAAGTATTAGATCTCGTACACATCCGCCAACAAGATACACGTCATAACCTAAAGAGGAAAGACCAATTCTTTATAAATGATAAAGAGCATGAGGATGTGAATGATGCATTAAGCAGAAAGTGTTTATGATGGAAAAGTAAGTCAAAAACCACAGAAAAACCCTGAAATATTGAAACTAATTTTATGGGGAAGTACCAACTTTAAAATACTACTTATTTCAGGCCATCTCGAGGAAATAAGTTTTGGAGGAAGAACAATTGAACGAGAATTATCATAAAGATTAGGCTCAATCAGAAATGGAAGCAGCATGCAAAACTGAGGATGGGCACATTTTTAATCAATCTATATAATAAAACCAACAGTTCAATGATCTAGAATACAACCCTTCTAACTGAGATTACAAAGTCTGTGTGAACATACAAATTACAATTTTTGGATGAAACTGCTCAGAAGGTTCGTTGAAAAAAAAAGTCGACTAACAATTTAGCTCGGTAAACTCAATGATCCTCCCCTTCAACGTTCCATTATTTTTTGTAAGATAAAGCATAATTGTGAAACAAAAAAAAATCTAGGACTATCTAGAAACTAAACAACACTAAGGGAGATTACAGGACAGGTGATATTGTACCTAAAAGGTAAAAGGGTTAATAACAAAAGCAAGGGCGACGCCATCATAATCTAGGGAAACGTCCAATATCTAGAGTTCATCCCATCACCATTAATCACCACATGAGCAGTTCCCATTTTGGAAATGATGAAAGCGATTCATAGCCCTAATTATGATCTCTCACTGCACAACCTTCAATATCATCTTCACTGCAGCATGGGAATCCACACATATCCTAAGGCTTTTTATGATGCGTATAGGGCTTCCCCTCGATATTCTAATCAGTCCAACGGCCAAAGCTACAATTTCACTATGTGCCATAAAATGCGCCCCTTTCCCTCATCCTTGACATTAATTAAAACAGCACTTGGATAGGAGACATAACCTTCCCTAAGTTTCATATTCAACCATTCCAACATTCCACTAATTTGTTTCGAGTCAGGATGCATAAAATCCCCAACAGTAAAACAGTGAGTTGCTCCCTGATATTCAACCCAACTCAAACCAGGCTCACCTAGTTTCATCATGTTCTTCCAAACAAAAGCAACCTTATCCCATATTCTTGCATTTGCATATGTGTCAGAGAGCAACACATGGGCTGCTGCATCATGTGGTTCTATTTCAAGGATACGTTGAGCTGAGAGTTTCCCTAGCTCCACATATCAACGACCAAGCGTCCATCTTTAATAGCCCAACATTTAGCATATATATCTATCAATGAGTTACCCACTACTGTAACTTTGTCATACATTGTTTTCACTGGAAGAGAGTGAACTGGTTTCCAGGCTCTAGGGCAGCTAAGTCAGCACATGCACGGAGAACACCCTAATATGTCACCTCACTAGCCAGCAGTTGGCATTCCCACATATCAGAGAACAAACTCAGCACCCTCAGTCCCTCTACCATCTGGGTATATCCAACAATTGAAGAGTTGTAAGTTACATCTTCTATTTTTTGCTTCATTGAATATATCAAAAGCAATACTTATCCTTTCACATTGAGCAAAGACATCCATGAGGGCATTCAAAACATATACATCAGAGTCCGGACCAATAATAATCACGAGACAATATAGCTGTTAACCTAACTCTAGAGATTCTAAAGTTGCACATGCTTGCATTGTACTGGCAGAAGTAAATTGATTAGGCACAACTGAATTCCGCCTCATTTCTGAAAATAACCCCACACTCTCTTCAGCCTCAGAAAACCTCCCAATCATAAAGGTCCAGAGGATCACATCCTTATTTGGTATTTCTTCAAAGACCTTTCAGCATCATTCATCAAACCAATCTTGCTGTATAGCTCATGCAAACCAACGCCAATACACAAATCCAGCTCATACCGCAATTTCAAAATAAACAATGCATACTCCACCCAAGTTTTAAATCATCCAAACCTACACTTCCTTTAAGAAAAGAACACTTGCGAAAGTATAATTGTTTGGCTTAAACGGAAGCTTCCTCATTCTAGAAAACATAGCAATTGTGTCCTCAGAAAAACCATTTTCAGCTAAGCACGTCAACATCCCAGTCCATGAAACCAAATCCTTGCAAGAAATCTCATCAAAGACCTTTTTAGCACCAGAAACATTTCCACACAACAAATAAGCATCGATCAAGGCCATTCCAACAAATGCATTTCTCTCAAGACCAAGCTTATGGAGAGATGCATGAACAGTGTCACAGTCATTTGCATTTTTCATAGTCACAAGCAAATTCAGCAAGATTGTGAAGACAAAAGCATTCATCTCATGTCCATCACTATGCACCCTAATAAACAGATCAAAAGCATCACTGAACATCAAATTCTGCTTTAGGCCTTGCATCAAGGTGACAAAGGATATGGTGTTTTCTCTCTGGCATGTCACTGAACAGCTTACATCCATCAGAGAGATATCGGGACTTCACGTAAGCAATGAGGAGAATATTTGTGTTGAACAAATCTAAGCAATTGCCTTTCTTGAAAATTTCACCGTGTATAGACTTTATGGATACATAATCATTATTTTGCACATAATTTTGGAGAATTCTAATATAAGAGTGGCTATCGAAGAATGATGATGGTTGTGGCTCTCCCACAGAGGTAGGGTATTCAGCCAGACTGAGAGCTTGGGCAGAGAGAAAAAGAAAGAGGACTGATTGCAAGGAAACAAATAAAAATATTTCTTCGTGTTGCTTTCCTGAGTTTTTTAGCAGTCAGGCAATGTGGTCTTTCTCATCTGAAGCTGTGAAAACAAAGGATTAAAAATTACCTTCAAAATGAGTTTCATTTGGAGTTCTTTGGAAGCACGCATCTTTCTTTTTACAAATAAAAATGGAAAAATACAAAAATTTCTCCAGGAAGCATAAATTTAAGAAGAAACGGATGGGAAATGCCTGATTCTATCACAATTAATTAAGCAAACTAATCTTAACGGCAGCTTTCACTCCATTTCCTGAAAACCAGCCTACTTTTAATCAGCCAGCCATCACTTATTCTAATCTCATGTGATGGAAACTCTATTTTCAGCCAGCCAAATAAGGATCAAACTTCATTTCCTTCAGTCTGAAATCTGAATAGCATCTTTTCTTTAAAAAAGGTAAATATTTCTTTCCAATTTGCATGTCAGAAAAAGAATTGGAAAATTCAGTCTGAACAACATCATCTAGTCTTCACTCTAAACCTAAAAAAACTCATTTCTTTTGGAGATGCACTTCAACTACACATCCTTTTAATTTTTCGAAGAAAGACCACATTCACGTGCAATTTGGGGTCCAAAATTGCTTCTTATCGTCAAACAAGTAAATGGATAGCAATGTTGTTTTATTTTTGTTTTTGGGGAAGGAAAGTAGCAGCTATCAAAAGGCAACTACTCCACTAGAACACTTTATGTAGAGAGAGGAAAAATATAAGATGAGATACATGATGCAAAAAGGGACAATGAAACATGAAAAGCTGCTCACCCTTTTTCTTCAGGGTGTTCAGAACGATACGGATGGGCCTCGAAATCATAGAAGTAGTAATCCCAAGCTCGGTAGAGCTGAGTTTCTTCCATTTAGGCCCCTTACCATCATACTCTCCTTCTATAAACAATCAAACAGTTAGCAAAGCAGTACAACGGCATTAGAAACAACCATGACCATCCCACTCGCATTAAAAAACAGAAAAACCAGAGCGAACCTGTACCGCTGGTCGAATGCTCAGGAGCTCCGTCACCAAAACTCTCCACAAAGCTCAGGCAACCGACCACAGCAAGATTAGTACCGCTACTGCTACTGCTTACTACCTGCAAGCACATCAAAAGAACACGGAGTCACCCCTCGCCATCACCCCAGGAAATCTCGAGAAGTGTCCCCCTTACCTTAGAGATGCAAAAGACCAGAGAACGACGAACGGAGAGATGCGATATCCTGAACGGCGATCCCAGGGCGGCCAGAGCCATCCTGCAGCATAAACGGTTACCGAACACCAGGCCCTTGCTCCACACTACGCAGTAATACAACTCACTCTCTTAATCAACAAAAATCCAGGCGGTGACTAGGAACATAATTTTGAAGAGTTTCAAGAGGCAGAGAAATCCAGGCGTCGCTACTCGTATTACCGGTGCGACAAAAACGACGATCGATCGCCCCCAAGGTAGTAAAAGAACAAGGCGGGGGAAGAAGATTAAGAGCGAGAATCAGGAACAGCACCCGTCAAGCAGCCTAAAAGAGGATTGAGGGAGGGAAGAATAGGCGGAAGTGTGTCGTTGTAGGGATGCAGATGACGCCGACGCCGACGGGGGAGATCTTTTTCATGGGCCGGACTTGTACGGATCCAGGTCCACCCATCATTTGTATAATGTTCTATCGATTTCTTAGCTTAATGTTTTTTATATTTTTATGATTGGACGAGATAACAAATTTGGAGGAGATATATTTCCAAATAAGGATACTTAAAAATAGTAATTAATTTTCAAATTTCTTTAAATTTAGAAATTATTTGATGAATTTTAAAAGTTGTTATCATGCAACATCGAATTATGGAGCATTATTTGATGGCCATCGCTCTTTCTGGCGCGAATGTTTTTCATTATTTTGGTACGAGGGGACTGAAGGGGAATAGAAGATCGTGAATTCCATTTTAATCTCGAGAAAGTAGAGGCGTTGGATTTATGTTCCAAAAATAATGTTTGTTGGGAAATTTTTTTTACAAAATATAATATTAATTTTTAAAATTTTTCAAATAATATCCTTAATTTAGTATTAAAAATACTGTATTTGATTTACAAAGAGCAACCCATAAAGCAAAGAGGAAAGAAACGGATGCAGATTCCAGGGAAACTAGAAACTGCACTGGCTTCCCATGATATCCGCGTGCTATTAATGTCTACCAGTGAGAACCCAAAAGTTTCATCAACTAGAGCATACCATATTAATGCCTACTAGCTAGGCCGCAAGCTTAGGCAACTGACAGCATTTTCGAGTTAAATGTCCAAGCACGGCAGCATACCGTTTGCAGTTCAATTCACAGGTTGATCCACCTGCTCCTGAGAGCATTTCCCCATGAGTTGGGTAAGTCGTGCATTGAACTCTTTCTCGAGCTCAAGTTCTTCCTCCCAGTGCCTCTTCTTCATCTCCTGCAGCTTCTCCTCGTGCACCCGGACCAGCTTCTCCCTTTCTGCCACGAATTCCTTCATCTCCTCATCCTGTAGCTGGATCAGTTTCGCGATGTCCTCCAACCTATCGCCATTGATGATATAATAAGTCGGATTGGATTTCACTTCGAACGATCAAATTGTAAAGGCAGAAAGGGAAGCGAGAAAGGCAGCTGTATAATCCAAATTTTAACACCTGGTTTTCTTGTCATGAGCAGTTGAAGAATCTGCACCGGATTGTTTCATCTTCTCTCGCTTGTCCTGCTGCGGCCTCTCAAACTCTTCTTCCTTTGCCTTTATTTCCTCATGCATGAGGTCCATTTGATCCTTGAAGAACTGTTCTTGAAAGTCTAACTGCATAGTGACCGAGAGAACACATATGGGTGCTTGCATCTCAATAAAAACAATTAAACATCTGGCAGCTAAGGATATTTAAATCTAACTAGCATGCCGGGATGAGCAAAGCAAGCAGCCATGTATGTTTGCAACAGAAATAGCACAAACACAGAAAAGAGGTGTAAATCAGTGAATAAGAATTTCACTTTCGGATCCTCACAAAGAATCTCCATTGAAAGATACGACATAAAAGGAGAATGATTTGCAGCACCACCATTACGCCAAAATCTATTCGGTCAGTTAAAGATATTCTAGTTGAGAGATCAGTCGGGAAAACTTGGTTGAGATCTTAGAAAGGCCAGAACCAAACAATATCATGGCAATGTGAAATCGTTAAAGGATGTCATCTAATTTTCAAAAGATTCAAGAAACCGAAAGTTATGAGAGCTCACCGCTTCCTTGTTCTGCTCATGTTGCATCTGAGTTCTCTGCCGAACAATTTGGTTTTCCTTCATAGTCTTTCGAAGCTTTTCACTAACGAAACCAAAAGATTCTTCCAGTTTTTTCGCATGCCTCTGTTCCTTCACGACCTTGTCCTTGAGGTAGACTAGCTGCTGGTTGTCTTCGGTCATCCGTCTGATTTCGGTGACAACCATCTCATGGAAGGACCTTATCTCATACTTCAGCTTAGTTTTACCTGAAAACCAGCAAATGTTAAAACAGTCGACCAAACCAAATGCGAAATGTCCATACTGAACCTCACAACCACACATAAAAATGCACATTTGATACATGCATGGACAGACCTGGTGAATGTTTATTGAAAATTTCCAAATCTTCTTCCCCCGGCAAGAAACCATAGAGCTGTCGCTTTCCTCCTGGATGAAATAACACATGGCGATGCTCCCAGGCATACCTGTCAGTCCCCTGCTCAATAAAATGTTTATGGAGGCGCTCTGCCTCAAGATAACCCTTTGGGTTGCTCTCAAAAATAAGAACGCTCATGCCTCGGTGGCCCTGAGGACCATATGAATGGCGAGCCTTTACAGCAGCATAATTGTGGAAGCAGTCCAACAGCTCTTGGTTACCCATTCCAACCCACTGAGGAAAAAGAGAAGTGCAGAACTAGTTCAACATGCACAATTAGTAAACGGAAGTTCAATGAGGGGATATAATGACCACCCACAGAAAAGCCAAGGACGTTTATGAGTAGAAGGCAGGTAACTTCTGGAGATTGAAAAGTTTCATGGTTTCAATGATCAAGTGATGGTACCTTCTCATTGTCGTCCTTTTCTAGCCATGTGTTCATGATCAGTACCATTGGGGGCCAAATGATATCATGGTCTTTCTCCTCCTCTTTCAGGCCATTCCATTTCCCAAAAACTTCCCCAGAAGGGACCACTGAAGTTCCTCTCCTTCTCAATTCCTCTTCCAGAAGTTCAGCAAGCTCACGATGGAGTTTGACCCTTTTGGCTCCAACTGTTTTGGCATGAGTCGTTAGGGGCTGCAAACCTCTATACCAGTCAATTGCACCAGGCCCATCTTGACAAGCAGGACAATGCCACTGCCTAGCTGGTTCATTAATTTCTTCCACGGATAGTGAATCCAGTATCTCAAAGAATTTCCTGAACCAATTATTTTTTTACGTGTTTCATGGCTCTTTTGACTAGCATCAGAATCAAAGCCATCACTCATCACATCATCATCGAATTCGCCAATATCAGAATCATCTTCCTCATCATCTCGGGCAGCATCTCCCACATCATCATTATCATTCTCAGCTTCAGCTCCAGCATCAGCAAAACTACCCCGAGATGAACCAAATTTACCTTGCCAGTTCTATCCATGCTCAAGAGGTGCACCAATTGCAGGTTGTGATATGAAATTGCCTTGATCAGGCATATTGGCCGGTGGACAGAATCCTCTTCCCCGAGCAGCCGGCTTCCTCATATCAGCAGCTCGTGCAGACAAAGTATTGCCTGAAGCCAATCCAGATCTGTTGTAAGTTCTCAGACCCTGCTGCTGAGGGAAATCCGGCTGGCCCCAAGCCCTTGAATTAGGGTTCGGACTAACCCAGGGTCTGGCAGCACTGGAGCCATTTCTGTTTTTGAATTTCTTAGCATAGACTTCCCATTCACCGCCATTGTCATGTGCAGAGTCCAAGTGAACATTAGCCACTCCTTCACTTAAGTTATCAACATTTGGGCTATCACCCCCAGCCCCTGCAGATGAGCTCCCGGCTTGGCTTGAGCTCATTTTTCCAAAAATGCTTTGCAGTTAAGGTATGCCTGCGAGTCAAAAAACAGAACCCAATGAAGAAAGCTCTATGAATACAAAGGAAAAGGAGATTTCACCATAGCTCTGAAGAAAAATACATGAAGGATATACAAGTACAGGAATCATCAGTGAGCCTGAGCCCTGAACACCACTGTTATGGGAAAAAGACATCTCAATGACTGATAGACAAGCGGAGGATAATGTCTTCCTCAATTGAGCATAACAACTAGAAACGATGAAAAATGTAGGTACACCAGTGTGTCCACAGATGCAAGAATGAAGCACAGACCAATGGATTACGACCGACAGATTCGAATTAGCATCCCGAACCTTGTTCTTGTATTTACTTTATAATTTTATGGTTGTATGTCGAGTGGTCATCAAAATGCACTATCAAAGGGGAAGTGTGACATGGACAATGCATTGGCAGCTTCCAGTTACCAAGCATGAAATGATCAGGGTGAAGATATAATAACCAAAAAAATTTTTAATATAAAACAACCAGCAGCGATGCTTATGGAGAACAGCTTATTTGTCGGGAACAGAATGACAAAAGAAATATCATGTGACCGCTCAATAATTTATTACGAAGGTTCATTGCACTTCATACATGACGCTTCATTCTCTGAGACAACACTCTCCCAGAAAAATCAGGTCATGAAACCATCAAATATTTATCTGATGCCTCACCACAAGGCATCTTTGGAAAATTGTGGTGTGACAAGAAAACTCCTCTAAAATTTATTTACTAATTATGTACAAACGAAAACAGCACCTTCCATTTTAGTCGTAAATCGTGACCACCATTTAATCATAAAAAGAGTTAAATCCTACATGCATTCTTACCGATATCCACTTTCATCAAAACTAGTGAGAGCAACTCTCCAGAAGTTACTTATTATAAAAGAACTCTCCAGAAGTTAAGTTGTCTTGCAATTCAAAATGATTTTCAGGTTAATCATAAATTCTCAGAATGATTGACATCATTGCACCATCGGAAAGTATTTTTCTGCATAAATTACAAGGAAAAAAAGGATCTTTCCTACTAACTTCATGTACTTCACAGAGAGCGAAGGATCCTGTACAAAAGTTTCAAATGTCATAGAAGAATCTCGTCCCATTAAATCCATGGATTTAGACAAAAAGGAAAAGTATCCAGACAACTGTTGGCTTTGAAAGCCAATCGACACCCCTCAATGTCCAACTTAACCACTCCAATCCTACATCCTATGGAGAATCTCATCTTTGGAAACAAAGGAGATTAGGGAGCCGTTTATCTGGGATCAGGACATGGAGGCCGAAATTGCCTATGCATACGCCTAATCTCTCCCCCACCTATAGTATCCGGAAACCATGCGCACCAAGGAGCGAAAAAGAAAGGAAAAATGTTGTCTCACAAACGACGTTGCTGGACAAAGCAACAAAACAAAGGCTAACCCTAGCCTGAGATGCTTACCCAGTCGAACCAGAAAGCACTCAGCTACATCAAGCAACACAGAAAAAATTTAAAACACAACATCCATTTCCTTTAGGCTTGCTTGTTTTGATTCTTCGATGGACAGTGCAGAAGCTTTACACACAAGGACACATTCCTCAACCACAGACAACCAAACAAACCAACAAACGCGGGGTGACATGATATCAACATATTTAGCAAACAGTATCGCAAGGGTTTGTCACTAAACTCAGGTTTACCAAAAGATCAGACGGGAAAAAAAAATCGAAAAAGGCCATTCACTTCGATCACGCCAAAAAGACAGTCAAAGAAAAACACTGACGATAACCCCACTCCATCGGAGAAACGCTAGCCCCGGCAGGCATAAAAGTAACGAGCCTAAAACAGCAGAAATGATGAAAGGAAGGAAAAAGCAGGCGCAAAATGCGAAGCAAGTGAACTAACACAGCAAGGCAAGAGAAGGAGCGGGGGAATGAAAATGAAGGACGCGATCGAGAGAAGGAAAGCGCCGCCGCGGAGATCACCGGACGTTGGCGGAGTAGAGAGTGTTTAGGCGGGGGGAGAGAATGGAGAGGAACTGCTGAGACTCCAAAATACAAACTTACGCGGAAAAGGAAAAGCCAACGAATCATCTTTTTAAAAATCTTTTTTTTTAATAAATAAATAAATAAATAAATATATATATATATATAAATTAAACTGTAAAATGATATGAGTATAAATTCAGTTATTTAGAAAACTCAAAATTAAATCATGCCAATTTGAAGAAAAAGAAACAAAAAGATCACAAGGATAGAATAAGGAAAAGTTTAAGACATAAAATCTCACATAACAGACAAAGTATTGGCCGAAAGAACTTCCTTGGAAAGGTAATGGGCTCTGGACACACTGTAGGATTCCAAAGAAATGCTGATCTGATCTGATTGATCAATGACACCTCACCCACCCTCAACCCCCCCCCCCCCCCCCCCCCCCCCAGGTTTTCCCTTCCTGTACATGTAAACACAAACTTCCATCAGAAGGTTGCGTTTTCCACTTGTTTGACGATACTGGACTGATGGACCTCACACTTTTTCTTTAAGGTCTAATGAATGGAAAAAGCTAATTAACCATCAACCTGAAGATGAACCATGCGGTTCCTGTTGGGACATGGTTTCTTTGATGGCGGATGTGTGATTTCCCATTGGTATCTTCCATTGCAACAGCCCCCTTAGTCCCCTTGTGCTTAGCCCTGCACAATCCAGTTACGTCCTTAGGATCAAACTCTCATACTGCTCTATGAACAAGATGATAAAGCACGATTTCTCCAATCTAAACTGTATATACTACCATTGTGGAGAATCTCATGGAAGATACCGTGAGTATTGCACCAAATGAATATGCATCAGAGGGATGCATGGTGTTGAGCATGTTAAATCAGAGGTCTTAAACTACAGAAAAACAATCTGCAGCAAGCATATTAGGCAAGCAAGAGGAACAGCAGCTATCAAACTTTCTCCAACTGAGTTTCTGAATATAAGCTTTGGAGCAAAGACTAGGTCCGTTCTAGCACATTTGTGAAAAGAGATGAGGACGAACAATTGGTGGCATCTGTAATTCCTGAGGATATAAGGTTTGGAACAAAGACTAAGTCCAATTTTCATGAGCTAACGTGCAGTTCCAAGAAACCTTTGAGATATAAGAATGACCTTTCCCATACCAGGAAAAATAATCAGGTTATAAAGTATCATCTGAGAAATTTCCATTGCTAAGCAGGGTAATAGTCGACAAGAATAATCGCATTCTGTGGCAGCTTGTCTGTGGAGCTTGTATTGTAAAGACTCCAGATAGTTGTGAAGACAGTCACTGTTGCCATGGTTCATCACTACTATGACTACCTGGGGATTGTTTTCCCATCACAGAATCTTTAGGAGAGTCTTCCATAAAATCAAGGCAATTGCTTTTTCTTTGATCAATCAAGGAATCTCCCAACACAGACATGCCTGAGAACTGGGGACATGCCAGTTGCTCGATCATCGTACGTAATAACCACTGGGAAAACACCTTATACAATAAAAAACCAAAATAAAAGAATGATAGGATAGGCATTTCCAGTCTGAGTAATTGATATACATCAAACAGACAGGCAAATTAAGATCCGGTTAATAAGAAAGGTGCAAATTTGGAAAATATTATTAAAAACATGTAGAGTACCAGACCATTTCTTGCTTTAGTTTCCAGTTCTCGGACCACGCCATGTTTTCCCACCTCTTTGTTCCCCTCAAAAACGAAAACTCAGAATGTAAAACAATTAACACACTGCATTAAACATGCATTGATCACAGGGAGAAACTCAAGCTATCTAACACAGCAACCATCACTTCCATCCAATTCAGGATCCGACCCAGATAAAGTAAATGATAGTATCATAGAAGAAGTCTGATCCCAGTTCCACTGGTTAGATTTCCATGTCCTGATCTTGCATTGAGAAAGGCCAAGGGTCAATTATCATACGATCCATCTGGCTAAAGCATAACAATGCTGCCACAAAAATTAAAAAATAGTAAATACAACACTAATGCTATGTTAAAGTCTTCAGCACATTTAGAACCAGCAACACGCATCGCATAAACATGAGCAGCGTTTTCCAACTACACAGTGTTACTTGCCAGGTAAGGAACCTTTTCCCAAGAGAAAAGAAAAGGATCAGAAAACCTAGTGATGTCAATTGATAACAGCATCCAACATGCATATTATCTGCCAAAAGAAACTGTACCAAAATACATATCTCAAATTAAAAGGCCTTCCAACAATCAATCTAACGAAAGATCAAAAAGTAGCATGTATACTATACACGCCTGGGTGCTAAGTCCTCGCAGGGGTCAATTTTTTTCAAAACAAGGAAAGAACGATATGCCGATTTTGACCAGTAGGAAATTCAGTAGTCAATGTCGGTTGGATGCATTATACTTCCCCATCAACCATATAAGTCGTTTGTCACTCTTCAGAGATGCGAAGATCTCTCTAGCAGTTGAGTTCTCAAATAGCTCCAACGCATGAAGGTAAATATTCTGATCGACCCCGTGCATCTCATCCAAAAGCTTGATGCATTTGCTAATGGAAAAGCGATCCTCGTTCCTCAAAATGGCGTTTGCCCTCATTCTCGAAGCAGCGGCGATTTCCAGCATGGCATCTACAATCGCATCACCATGAGCCTTACGCCCCCTCTTCTTCTGGCCTGAATTGGAGGCAGTTCCAGCTGGCTGTCCATCGTGACCGTCCATCACTTTCCGGTCATCCCTAGAGCCAGAGGAACCTTCATCATCCATACTACCCACTAGCAACAAAATATTAGCTCCCAGGGAGGGCCTTTCTTCTGAAAATCGATTCCAGTCCCTGCAAGACGAACAGACCACAGCCGTGCCCTTAATCAAACTCCGCCACACGCAACTCAAGTCGGAAAAGCAATTAGAAACCAATGAGGCATCACATCTATCTAACTAGACACACAGAAGACTTGATCGATCAATCCGAATTAGTTGGAATATCCTCCAAACTCCTCCGGAATTTGAAAAACAAAAAAAAAAAAGTCAAAGTAACAACAGCGACATATCATCTCTTTTAACTCGACCACTTATCGGGGGTAAAATCGAAGGAATAACTTAAAAAAAAAAATCTAGGGTCACAACCAACAGTCGGCACTGTCATCAGAAAGAGGGAACATCAAGGCCTCGTCGTCAAAAGGATTCGACAAGATCAAGGAGGACGAAAATCGCATCAAGACGAAACCATCGCAAGGCAAAAAACAGGAAATGATCAAGGCAGAGATCTCACCGAGGAACCACAATCTTATTCTTCTTCCGAGAGGAGGGAATGATGATTTGCTTAGGGTTTTTAATTACCAAAGAGATGAGTTTTGTTGGTTCGAAGGCGGGAAAGCGGACACCATTAGGGCTTTCCACGTTTCCTACCCACTGTTAATGGGATAGAAGGATTGCTTAGATAAAAAAAAAAATGTGAAATATTATTTAAATTTTTAAGACTCTAAAAATATAATTGTTAAAATTTGAAATAACGGCAAAGAAGACTTGCCAGCGTTATTTTGAAAAATAGTATTTCCTCCTTAATGTCGTCTCGCCTCCTTCTCCTTTTATATTTTCAAGCTTCTTACGGTTTTATGGTTGATTTTATAAAAAATTATAAAATACTTTTAAAGTTTTAAAAGTAATCGCTTAAAAATTTATCTTTTAATTTATAAAAAAAATGAATTTTTATAACCTAGGGTAGAATATGGGTGAGTAGGTATGTAATGGCCGGTTCCTTATTATGCTCGTTCTACTTTGAGGGGGGGATCGCTCCTTCCCAAGAATCAACCCGTCGGTTCCGGTTCCATATTTTTATGAGACACTTCTATATTAAGTCCACCACATTACTCCAATTAATCTAAAAAAACCTTAAACATTATTTTAATCAATCTAAAAAAACCTCAAGCATTACTTCAATCAATCTAAAAATACTTCAAGCATTACTCCAAAAATCTAAAAATATTATCAGCAACCATATAACTGTTTGATTATCCAAAAGAGATTTATCAGCAACCATATAACTGTGCGCAAAATTGATAAATATAAATAAGAAATATTTACAATTTTAAAATAAAAATTATTTATATAAATAGAGAATAAAGATATTATAAAAAATATATTATATAAATTATATATTAAAATATATAATGTCGGGTTCCAGATTCTCCGGATTGGTTCCGAGATAAAAATTTAGAAACTAGAACCTACCCGGTCTATTCGAGAACCTATACTGTCACTAACTCTATGATACCAGTTCTGACCGGTTCCCGATTTTACTCGGAACTTATGCTCACCCCTGGGTAAGAAGGAGCAGGGTGGGGGTGGAAGATGAGGGTAACGATGGGAGAAAAAGAGGTAAGAGAGATAGGGTAGAGATATGGAGGGTGAGAATAAACGTGTTATAAAATTTGTCTTTTATCTAGCAGTGGATTTTGAAAACTCGACTTTTTTTAATTAAAAAATAAATGAATATATCTTAAGAATATCAAAATTATAAATCATACTTCGCTAATTTTTTTAAGAAAATCCCAGTGAAAATCTTATATCTTGGTCCTTTCAACCAAAGGTGAATCTTCCCAACCGGTGCGTCTAGATGGCTCAAATTATTGAACTTTCTTCTTAGTTTAATTTTGTTTTCATGAGTAGAAGTTCATAATGAAGTTATCTTTTAACAGCACTTGGACTTTTAATTAGCTGATGATTGAAATAACATTTCTCTCTGTGATGTTGGATGCACCCGGTGGTTATGATGAACTGGTGAAAGAGATGTATCTACACAAGCAAGCTCGCCCATTAGATCGGACAAAGAAACCCGAAGAGATTGCTCAAGAAAAGAGAGAACGACTGGCAAAACTTGATGTGTCCTAGTATTTTTTTTATTGCCGGTTTGTTTAGACATTTTCAAGTCTTAGAAGTTTCTCCTTTACATCTCTCTTTTAGAAATAAGAGTTTTTTTTTTTGTTAAGTGATGCGACTGCTGAGATTTGAATTTGGAACATCTAAGTGAATCCTTGGTTTCCACACGACGAATTCATGAAAGGTGATCGTGTAGTTATCATTTCAACGTTCATCATTAAGCTATTTGGTATAGATCACTACAATGATATATTATTTTAGCACAGAAATGGTATTTAATGTAGGTATTAGGTATCTCTTAATATGAAATTTATTGCTTTAAGTCAGCATTTTGTATTCCATCGGCCTTCAACATTTCCAAAGATAGTGCCGTTTTGCATTACGGCTATAGAATATTTTGGTTACTCTAAAGTCTGTTTTGGCGTTTGCTCAAACTCCAACATATTTTTCATTTTAGTAAGATCGTTAGAAAGGGATGCTTGTTACTGATGATGACAGTGAGATGAGGATGATGTTGATCATGATGCTGAAATTTCTGTTGCCCTGAAATCTCGATCCATTTCTGGGGATAACCGAGGCGATTCTTTTGTCCTCGAGGAACAGACAGAAGGGATAGGCTGCAGCTAACTTATCCGATGAAGGCGATGATTTTTTCTGAGGAATCAAAAGGGGCAGAAGAGGGTTATGAAGCGGCATCATCTGGTGACCATTCCGATGAAGGCAGCATCTATAAATATTCCATCAAGGACTGGGAACAGAGATGAGGAACTATTCGACCAGGATAGTGATGACAATGAAGAGGACGTGGATGAAATTGTGAAGAACTAAATGTTGGAACGATAAGTGTCAGTGAGACGAGGAAACCAGCTTTGACACAAGCAAAGAATCTGCCCTACTTGTTTTATGCTCCCAAAAGTTTGGGTGAATTACATGTTTTACTTGAAAATCAACTCAGAGTTCATTCTTGCAATACTCCAAATTGGTAATTAATTAGACAATCTAAATCAAATCCAAAATTACCTATCAAGTCAAAATTAAAGTAAATCGATATAAAGTAAAAAATGAAGGAAATTAATAAAAAGAGAGAAACGTAAGATGACATTGATTTTGAAAGGAGGCAATCCTTCATCATCAGATACCCTCCTCCTTTTCGCTTTTTTTTTTGACAAGACAAACAACCCTCTTCCCTCGACGACGGTTGTGTCTCCTCCTAACTCCGAGCTCACGCACAGAAAAACCAAAGCCAAAGACTCCCCTCTCCAGTACTGATGAGCCAAAGTCTCTCAATGTCAGCCATCTAATCATAGCAGATACCCTCCGCTCAGAGCCCACTCCTGCCACAACCATGACACATCTTGATCGCAACGAATGAGTGCGCCCCCCACCTCAAATGATCACCTTTTTCAATGACACATCAACGTCCCTCTTCTTCCTGAGACAACGCCTCGTTGAGTTATCGACCCTATTTCACTTACTTGTACAACCCCTCTTTCACCTTAGAGCATAGCTACCCCTTCTATATTTATTGAACTCGTCGCAAGTATCATGAAAACGAGAAACTGAGCTCAGAAGGAGGCAATGTAATCTTGGCCAGAATGCACGAGTTAGTCAGCAGGACATAAAATTTCCCGTCTAATGTCGGATTGACTCAAAATCAGGTTCTGTCAATCTCTTATTCTATTAAGATGATTGTGATAAAATCTGAGCCAATTTAGTCAAAATTTGACTTATTTTTTTGCTAGTCATACCTTGCTTCATGGAATAACAATTTAGGAAAACACAAGTGATTGATTATATTTCTTTTAATAATCTAAATCGCTTTTAATAGAAGAAACGTAGCTTTTCTTAATGAAAAATTATACACTTAAGTTATCATTTTTTCAAACATTTTGATTCTTTTTCTTCGTTACCATATCTCATTGAAAATTTTATTTTTTAATTCTAAACATGTTAAAAAATCTTCAATTTTTAACATGACAATCCTTATATTAGGAATATGTGAAATTTTAATTTACATAATTTGAAATTTTTTACTTTGAGATATACGTGAAAATATTTCAATACACGTTTTGATTCTTTTAGGCTAAGTAAATAGGTCGTCATTTTATTTCTGCCTGCTCATTTGTGACAACATTTTATACACATCTTTGTCATTGAATTAAGCTTCATTGTGCTTTGGTTTTACTATTTTTTGAACTTATGGTTTGAAAGTTTTAAATTTTTCTTTAAAGGGATGCAATCAGACTACGCTTTGAGTCCGACCCAACTTCTTCTAAATATATACTCTTTTGGGCTTCTCCATTTGGGCTCAATATTCATAACATTCATTTTTTATATGTTAAAGACATGTCTCTAAAATTTCGTGATTTTTCCGGATTGTATTATTATTGTTGGACATATTTCTTTGTTATTGTACATATGAATCTTGAACGCTCTTAATTGCTTTCTTTTTTAGGTTTGTAGGTATACGAAGCCCATCCACATATTCCTAATCCACACATCAATAATGAATGGCACCTGATGCTTCAAACCACGGAAGATTTAGATTTACAAAAGCGGCCCCAACTGATAGTGCCTTTACCGATGCATAGCCATTTCGGTGGGCCTAAGTAAGGCACATTCTTTCCCATATTTCTTTTATTCACCAGTAAAGGGCCGTGAACACAAGTTTATATACACAGTCACCGTTCTTTCCCACTATTTTTACTTCTTTGTGATTGCGCTTGTGATAATCTCACGTGAGTCCGAGTCCAACGCTTGAATTAAACTTATGCGTCGGTATAATTTTTACATGTAAACACGCAAAAATATTTTAAACGGAACACAACATCACAACCCAATAAATATTTGGAATTTGAGCAAATAGATACACTAGGAATGCATGGATGGACCATCGTCACAAAATCAACATTTTAGCCAACAAATCATTGACTCACGCTTGAGTTTCCCAATTTATTATACTTGGAAGAACATCCCGCCTCGGGACTAAGAGTTTCCCAATTTATTTTACGGAACATGCTCCGTCATTCGCTTGTCGCCTCCTATAGGGAGACGATCGGCGATGGCCCGAGCATGCCCGATTAGGAATCGAGGGAAGATCGACCTCGGTTTCCTTCGTAGCGTCTTGTTGGACTATTGGAGAAGATGCAATTGAGCCGGTTGGAAGTGCTGGG
The DNA here is from genome assembly GCA_023653495.1 of Melastoma candidum. Lineage (NCBI taxonomy): Eukaryota > Viridiplantae > Streptophyta > Magnoliopsida > Myrtales > Melastomataceae > Melastoma > Melastoma candidum. Next base: position 2,478,718 of record CM042887.1, read on the forward strand.
TCTCAGCCCATGCGACTGGAGTCTGGATGTCTTACCTTCGGAAGCCCGTCCAGCAATGAAGAACAAAGGGAATAATTTCATTAAGGGTAGTCGAGTAATATTACACTATTGGTTGTAACTGATTGAGTAGTGAGGCACGAGTATATACAGTGCCATCGCAAACAGAATTGGTGGGTTCTGTTTTCTGGAAAAATACAACAGACATTGTCTTCCTCCCTTCTCCCTTCTTCTTCTTCTTCTTCCTTCTCCTTTCTTCCTTGCTGCTATCTTTCCTTCCTCATCTCTTGCCCTGATGGGATACTCTAAAACCCATATGGTATCAGAGCCACCGAGAAGGAGCTGACTCCGCAAACTTACAGAGAAGCAGTAGAATCTTCTCCGGTCCTGTTTTTCTGGTTGAAAAAAGAAAGATGGAAGGACAGACTTACAACCCAGCGACTCCACTGTTCCCCTCAGGGCAAACGCCTAATTCAGGACTATTTGGGCAGAGTGCACCTTCACTGTTTCCCCAGAGTCAACTACCGGCAGGGATCTTTGCAGCGCTTGTTAAATTAGATGAAGGGAACTATTTGTTATGGAAAAGTCAAATTCTCACTGCCATTATTGCCTCTGGCTTCGAGGAATTTATTTTCGGCCATACACCCCAACCAGCACGTTTTCTGGATGAGAGTGAAAGTCTGCAGAATCCGGATTACAAACAATGGCAACGCACGGACAAAGCGATTATGAGCCTTCTATTCTCTTCTCTGACCTCAGCGCCGTTGAGTCAGGTTATTTGCTGCAAGACGTCGTGCGAAGTGTGGGAGACATTACGCAGCCGGTATGAGTCCACCTCTCCGTCAAGGATTCTGAATCTTTGGCTGCAGATGCAACAGCTTAAAAAGGACGGCCGAACCATGCAGCAATACCTGAACTGCTTAAAATCCTTGTCTGACCAACTGGGTGCAGTAGGAGAACCGGTGAAGTATCGCGACTACCTGTGGCATATGCTGGAAGGCTTGCCTACGGAGTATGACGCCATAGTCACTGCAATATACAGCAGGACGGATCAACCATAGATGGAAGAGGTACACAATCTACTCCTGAATTTTGACATGCGGCTGGAACGGAGACATGTGTCAGACGGCACTGCCTCAGGTAAATCTCTCATCGCTTTGCTCCTCAGATGTGAGGCCTCTTAACAGCCACCTAACTTCACCTGTTCGACCCACAAATACTACCCGACCTCCCAGCCGACCCCATTGGCAACCTAACCGCCCTTCTGTTTCTCCTAGCTTACTTGGCAAACCTCCTCAGTGGGGCCATCGACCATCCTTCTTCAAACCAAAACCTCGTTGCCAAATTTGTTTTAAATTAGGTCACACGGCTCTGGATTGCTATTATAGAACTGCCTCTCCACACCCTACTCCTCCTCATTCTACCCAACCTCACCCTGCCTCTTATCCATCTGTCCCTCCTACCTCATTCCAACCTCAAACACATTATACCCATACCACACCGCATACAGACCATTCCTATTCTGATTCACTTGTTTCCCAGCTTCACACTCAGTATCCCACTCCTACGGTGAGCCATCCTGCTTCTGGGTCAGAAGCTTGGCTTCTTGATTCCGGTGCAACTCACCATGTGACTTCAACCTCTGCTGGCCTTCATAGCCTGTCCACTTATACAGGTACTGCCTCTGTGCATGTCAGCAATGGTGCATCAGTTAGCATTAAGAACTCAGGAGATAGATCTATACCTACGTCTACTGGTTTCCTTCAATTGCTGAATGTCTTGCATACTCCTCATCTGTCAAAAAATCTTGTGAGTGTGTCCAAGCTGTGTCAGGATAACAATGTGGTCGTCGAGTTTCATTCCAACTCTTTCTTCGTCAAAGATAAGCCTACTGGATGTGTTCTTCTTTAGGGAGAGATGCATCAGGGCCTGTACACACTCCCAACTCTCCTCCAATCGTCCCACCTCAATCAAATACTCTTCCGCAGTGATTCAGCTTCAAATTCATCCTCTTCGCCTATACTGTCTTCACCAACTTCTGTCATGACAGCCTACACCTCCACTGCATCACAATTCCCCTTTGCCTCATCTGCAGTCTGGCACTCAAGGCTAGGCCACCCTAGTTCTGAAATCCTGTCCCGGGTTCTTTATGGCTGTAAAAATGTTTCTTTTACAAACCTGCCGCAACTCTGTCACTCTTGCGCTCTTAGTAAACATCACAGACTCTCCTTTCCTCTGTCGTCTTCTCATGCCTCTAAACCTTTTCAACTTATTCACACAGATCTTTGCAGTCCGTCTCCGGTTGTATCTATCACTGCTGCTCGATATTTTATGCTGCTCATTGATGACTCCACTAGATTTACCTGGATCTATTTCCTTCACGAAAAATCTCATGCTCTGTCTGCTTTTAAACAATTCTGTGCGTTAATCAAAAACCAGTACAACACATCTATCACCACTGTTCGTTCCAATTGGGGAGGGGATTTTCGTTCCCTTCATTCCTATCTTTTACAGACTGGAATTAAAATTATCCTACCCCTACACTCCGCAGCAAAACGGTCGTGTCGAGAGGAAGAATCGACACGTTGTAGAAGTGGGGCTAGCCTTACTTACTCATGCTAGTGTCCCTCTCTCTTTTTGGGCTTATGCTTTTCATGAGGCAGTGTCTCTGATTAATGTCTTGCCGTCCAAAATTCTCCAGTTCTCATCCCCTCTAGAGGCACTAACAGCCAACAAACCTGATTATTCTTTCCTTCGTGTATTTGGCTGTTCTTGTTTTCCTTTATTGCGGCCATACAACTCTCATAAATTAGAACCCCGTTCAGCTCATTGTGTTTTGCTGGGACGAAGTGCTTCCCACAAAGGTTACATATGTTATGATCATCGTTCTGGCAAAACTTACATTTCGAGAGATGTCCTTTTTGATAAAACTTCCTTTCCCTTCCGAGATTTTCCTTCCTCTGTGAGCTGTCGTCCTTCTCAGTCTCCCTATCTTCTAGGTGTCATTCTTCCAGTCCCTTTTCTGTCTTCTCCTTCTTTTTCTACAGTTCAAAAATCTCCCTGTCCATCCTTATATCCTTCACCAGACATACAGATCCCTCCTTTCGTCCCAGGTTCTTCTGCCTTTCCTCAAACTTCTTTGTCTTCGCATGGGTCTCTCTCCTGTGACTCGGTTGTTCCTACTGCAATGAAGAACAAAGGGAATAATTTCATTAGGGGTAATCGAGTAATATTACACTATTGGTTGTAACTGACTGAGTAGTGAGGCACGGGTATATACAGTGCCATCGCAAACAGAATTAGTGGGTTTTGTTTTCTGGAAAAATACAACAGACATTCCCTTCTCCCTTCTTCTTCTTCTTCTTCCTTCTCCTTTCTTCCTTGCTGCTGTCTTTCCTTCCTCATCTCTTGCCCTGATGGGATACTCTAAAACCCACACGTCTGGACGTTCGAGTCCTGGCGTCAACCGGAGGGCACCAAAGGGAGCAGGTCCGAATCCTCGTGCCGCCCGTAACGTAGCGCGCGTGCTAGGCCGGAGGGCGTGCGTACATTTCCGTTGTTGCCACTAGATGTCGGGTTTGAGCTGGTTCGAAGGGGATTCCGCTGGTAGAACTGAACCTACCTTAGGGTTCGTCGAGAAAGGTGGATTCATGTGCAATCAGATGGTTCGCCGGGATTGCAATGGAAGAAATGTTTTCGAGGGGAAAGGCCGATGGAAAATCCTCCAAGAAAAACGAGGGGGCTGTCTGTAGTGAGGTTGATCTCTGCCCCCCTCTCCCTTGCCACCTTTTACAAATAAAGCCCCTCTTTTCGTTAGGATCAGATCGAAGGGTGAGGGCAAATTCCAGGTGGCAGCCATGGGGTGATCGTACTACTCCCATCCTCCGAGAAAGCCATTGGTGGGAATCCTCCAGGTGGTAAATTTTTGGGAGTGTCATACCATCCCTCCGGCGGTTTGGGGATTTTTTCTTATCCTAGTATTTTGTTAACTTATATGGAGTTTTTATTCGACGGCAAAATTTTAAACTTGAATATCAAATCCAATGGTCGAAATCAAATATGATTAAAAGGTGGGCTAATGAGGTTCGGCTTGTGATGGGTATGAGCCTTTTGGTTTTAAGTTCTCGTTGGATTTTAAATTTGGAGTATCACACCTATAACGGTGGTTCAGGTACATAGATCGACGGTTATTGCTCACCTATTTTCATCTAAATATTTATTTGTGATTGTTGTGTGACAATCTCACAGGAGTCCGGGTCGAACGCCTAGATCGGGTTTAATGCTCGTGAAACACTGGCGATCCAGCGCAAATATATTTTGGAGCAAAAGTTAACTTCGACTTAAACTACTTTTACAAATAAGTCGATGACAATTCCGTATATTACTAGGATAAACAACATCAAAATATTTTAAACGTACCACGACGTCACAAGCCAGACTATTTGGAATTTGAGCAAATACAGAGATAAACAGAAGTTGATGAAAACGGAGGAGACCGCAACTAAACCTTTTCATGAAAACTACACCAAAATAGATCAACAGGAAGGCATGGATGAATCATTGGGAGACAACATTTGCGATAGTCACCTCATAACTAACGAAATCAAGATTTGAGCCAACAAATCATTGACTCGCAGTTGCTTGAGGTCCCCAATTTATTTTTCCAGGGAAGAAAACCATGAAATGGGGTACACACCAAGGGAGTGCGAGTGTCAGATCATAAGACCTGATCCGCTTAGCTTCTCCTTGGTGATGCAATCAAGTCGTTCAGCCATCTCGGGGGTTAACAAATTCCTCCAGTCCCCAACCACGCCCTTCCTGAAGAAAGCCTTGTTCTCCACCCCGAAACGTTCTTTTCCATTCATATTGACCTCTAACTTACTCAGGCTCTCGAAGCTGCACATCCTTGTTATCTCGATAATCACCTCATCATCTTCGATAGAAAAACCAATAAACTCAGCCAGCCGCTTTGTGTACTCAACGGGTCTTTCCTTCACGTCCTCAAACTTGAGGAACAAAACTCTCTCTGGCATGTCCATGCTGGCCTTCCAGTACCCCAACAGGTGGTCCCAATAAGGCCCGAAGTCATTTATGCCCCTACAGAACATGTCGAATACCTCATCCAGACTGTTCTCGCCTTTCTCTTTCGGCTTCAACTTGCTAATGAAGTGCCAATACGAGACAAAAGTGTCCTTAACATTGCGACACAGGTAAACGATCTTACACTTAGAGTCCTTGATACTCTCAGGGAGGAGACTGTAAGGGATGTGAGTGGCGAAAATCCTCGGAGAAGGAAATGATGACAAATCTGGACTCTCATTGTCGCGATACAAGCCCAACTCCAAGAAGGGCACCAGATCGTGAGGATTCCTCATGAGCAATGGGCTAGGACTTTTTGTGGAGACTTCTCCCGTGGAATGGATGGCATGGTGGGACAGCATGAATAGGATAGCCTTAAGCCAGGTGGCGCCTGATTTTGGCACGGTTGCTAGGATCACATCGTCGTCGCAGGCACGGAAGTTGTTCCGGCTAGAGAGGACTCCATTCAGGTAGTGATCTTGGAACCAGAAGCCGCGGTAGAGGAAGAGAGGGGAGGTGACCCAGCCCTTCTCGCACGGCAAGGTAGGGAGGAGGTCCTTGCACTCCTGGGTGAGATTGGGTTCTTGAAGGTACTTTGGCAAGGGAAGAGTTGACGACAAAGATCCATCTGAAGCCATGTAAGAAAAGAGTTTGTAGTCTGAATTTTTTTGGTTGAGAAAATAACTAATCGGCTGGCTGAAGCATCCCCTCTTAACGACACTGTTAGGAATCACTCTAGTCAGTCCCCCACGTGAATCACGAGAAATCCGTCGAAACCAGCACAGAGAGATGGGAGGTGGGTCTAAAAAATAAAATAATTTGAAAGGGCCCACGGCTTCTTGTGCATTGGGAAACAAAAGATTTTTTATTTTATTTTTGGGTTATTAATACCGAGATTTATTCACAGAACGAGGAGGAGCACGAGGTATATCCGTCTTTTGTGATTGATCCGACTCCCGTTGATGCCGTTAGGACTCCAGCATTATATGCCTCTACGTCGTCCACTCCCGAGGCACCAAGGAAGAGTAGGAGGGATCGATCACCCGTTCGTGATGCAGCGGATTCTTCTCAGGTAACGCAGGTGGACTCTCAGCGACGGTGGGGATCATTCTTCTACTCTAGGCGCTCCCGAAGGAATTAGGATCATTTAGACTTCTCCTATGTACTTTCTTTTTAGTTGATTGTGTTACTAGCATTACGAATTGATTTTAATTGAGTTGAGTTGAATTGAGTCGAGTTGAATTGAGTTGAACTGAGTTGAGTTGAATTGAGTTGAGTTAAATTGAGTCGAATTTGATTGAATTGAGTTGAGGTATGTGTTACAGGTGTGTGATTGGAATCGCAGTTTATTTTTTTTTTTTTATGTTCGGAGGGAAGTCGGTCTTACAAAGGCCGACTTCCTCTTTTGAGGATGGAAGTCGGCCTTTGTAAGGCCGACATTCTCTGCCATAAAATTTTTTTTTCTAAGTTCCTCAAAGTCGGCCTCAAAGGCCGACTTCCTCTGCCATAAAATTTTTTTTTCTATGTTCCTCAAAGTCGGCCTTACAAAGGCCGACTTTGCTCAGACCGCACTGAAGTCGGCCTTACAAAGGCCGACTTCCTCTGCCATATTTTTTTTTAGTCACTGGAAGTCGACCTTTGTAAGGCCGACTTTGCTCAGACCGCACTGAAGTCGGCCTTTGTAAGGCCGACTTCCTCTGGTATATTTTTTTTTTCTAAGTGAGTGGAAGTCGGCCTTTGTAAGGCCAACTTCGATTCTGGAAAACCAAAGTCGGCCTTACAAAGGCCGACTTTGGTGGGTTAGTTGCCCAATTATTTTCAAAGATGCGTCATTTGGCGAAATATTTCGCCAAATGACGTCATCATGGAACAAAACTCCTGATGAAGACGGGCTACAAGACGACCAAAACAAGTTCACGAAAACAGCACAGGAGCCGTTTCAATGCCATACATACATGGAAGTTCCGTGGGTTCAACTTTTTTTTGTCTCACAGTCATTTCATAAAAATCTATAATTATCTCGTATATTACGAAATAGTGATATGATATTTTGTTTTGTAGTACTAACACAAAATATTCGTTTATCTCGGCAATTTAGATGTATTTAACGAGTTATATACATTAGTACTATGGGTCATATTTTTTTTTTAAAATCTGAGCAAAAAAAATTCGATATTCGTAGAGTAAGTCCCGTTCCATTTTTTTTTTTTGGCTACTACTATTCATGAATCATACGAACGTTACTCTTAAAAACAAAAAAAACCTGCACAACTAAAATTTCAAATATTTCATATAATGTATGAAATATTTCATATTTGATGCAGATCATTTTACAACATTGTTTATGCTATTCTTTACTAAATAATTGTTCTAAAATACGAAATATGTTAACAAAAAATGCGGTGCTACTATTTTGTTTTCATAACCAATTTTATTCGCACTGCTATTTAATTGATCAACTTTAAGTTGTTTTCGTTTTTTTCATGCGTATTTTATGTGATCATTTTTTCGTATAATTGCACAATAAATTCGTATTGAAAGTAAGAATGGACAAAGTTTTGGTATATAGCAAAACTTTTGAATATCTTCATGAAAATGTCGTAGAATTCCTTCGAGGCAGATATGTAGCAATTTTTTTTTTTTTTTTTTTGTAAACTAGAACATTTAATAAGGATAAAACGAATTTTATGTATACCTTTAGGAAATTCAGAGGTTCTTTCTTCTTGTGAATTTTTCTCTCTTATTTTGTTGTTACAATATTTTTGTATTTTTTTGCAAAGATATAAATTGTAGAAATTATATGCATGCTACTACAATTTTTGTGCATAAAGGTACAAATATAAAGTAGCATATTTTTCATATGCATTTTTGTATGTACTGGGGCCAACAAAAATAGTTATATTTCTTTAATCCTATTTGGTTAATCTCAATAAGTATCTAGCATACGAAAGACTCGTCATTTTATACTAAAATTTATTTACATTTTCTTAGTTCTATCCGTTCAAATTTTTTGAATGAAATAGAAACAACAATTTAAGTACAAATTCTTTGTTTTACTTTACAAAAAGTATGTTGAATTATTGTTAAGTATTAAATGAGCATATTTCGTAAAGTAGAACAAATTTTATGTAGATCACAATTTAATTGAATAAAGTTGTCAAACCTAAGTCAAATCAAAAGGTTATCTAAACGTTTTTCTAAAAGATTTTGCCAAAACTTGAAAGATTAGTAGGTTAATGTCAACTTCTACAATTAACTCATAGTGTACGAAATATTTGTTTATCTTTACAAAAAATAAACAAAAATTATGTACTAAATATTTCTATACTTCTTAAATGAGTATATTTCGTAAAGTAGAACAAATTTTATGTAGATCACGATTTAATTGAATAAAGTTGTCAAACCTAAGTCAAATCAAAAGGTTATCTAAAAGTTTTTCTAAAAGATTTTGCCAAAACTTGAAAGAATAGTAGGTTAATGTCAACTTCTACAATTAACTCATAGTGTACGAAATATTTGTTTATCCAAACGGAAAAACAAACAAAAATTATGTACTAAATATTTATGTACTTCTTTGTTGGCAATTCATTCTCAATAGGGTTACCGAATTTGAGGCAAATGCGACAATCCTATTGAGAACGGATTGCCAGCAGATAAGGGTAGAACTATTTTGTATGTAATTTTTGTTTATTTCTTCGTAAAGATGGAGAAATATTTTGTACACTACGAATTAATTGTTGCAAGTTGAAATAAATCATCTAATCCAACGCTCCGATTTTGTTGAGTATACCGATTTAAAGACAATACGGAATCTGGTAGGAAACGGATTGCCACAAGAAAGATGGACACGAACATTAATTTGTTTAGTGCATAATTTTGTTTATCTTTTCGTAAGATAGAGAATTTCTTGTATATTATGAATGTTGTAGGATGTTGTCACATGAACCATCTACTGAAAGCATTCGCAAATATAACGAGATAGGGAAATGACGTGAATATACATACACTCCTGGGTGAGAGTGTCTTCTTGAAGATACTTTGGCAAGGGAAGAGTTGACGACGACGAGGATCCATCTGAAGCCATCTAAGAAAAGAGTTGAAACATTATTTTATTTTTTTTAAAAAGATAACCAATCGAATCGGCTGTCTGAAGCTATCTCCTCTTACCGACACTGTTATAGTCCCCAACGTGAATCACGTGTGCTGTTTTTGGCGGGGTCTGTTGGGTTATCCTCCTGGACGCCAACAGAATTTTTTTTTTTTTAATGGTTAGTTGATTTGACAATATCTTTGAATTTACGAGATTACTAAAAAAAGAAAAGTAACGACAAGGTTTTATTAATTCATACAACGAAAGTCGAAGACCGGAAACAACCTGAAACATCCACCAGGGATGGATGTATGGACCACCGTAAGACCAACGAGACTTTGATTCGCCACCTCCCCTTTCCTAAAGAAGGTGTTGTTCTCCTCCCCAGATTTTAGCTTACCATTCTTATTGACCTCCAGCTGGCTCAGGCTTTCGAAACTGCACATCCTCAGTATCTCTTCTGCCACGTCGTCCTCGTCCTCTTCGAACGGAAAGCCGATAAACTTAGCCACCCCCTTTAAGGTCTCAACCGGTCTCTCCTTCATATCCTCGTACACGAGGAACAACACTTTCTCCGGGTTTTCCAAGCTGGCCTTCCAATACCCCAAGACATGATCCCAGCAGGGCCCACACAGGCTTACTCCCCGACAAAACCTGTCGAATATCTCGTCGAGGGCATCGCGTTTCTTCTTTGGCCTCAGCTTGCTCGCAAAGTGCCATAAGGAGGAGAATGTGTCCTTCATGTTGCGACACATGTAAACGATCTTGCACTTGGAGTCCCTTATGCTGTCAGGGAGCAGGGGATAAGGGATGTGGGTGGAAAAAATCCTCGGCGAAGAGAAGGACGACAGGTCTGGATTTTCATTGTCAATGAATAATTTTAACTCCAGGAACGGCACGAGCTCGTGGGGGTTTGTCGTGAGCAACAGGTTGGGCTGTTCCAGGTTGTCTCCACCCATGTATCGGCGAGACAACGCAAAGAGGATAGCCTTAAGCCACGTGGTGCCTGATTTCGGCGAGGTGGCGAGAAGGACGTCGTCATCGTGGGCAAGGAAGTTTTCCGGCAAGAGAGGACTCCATTCAACCGGGAAGCTGTGAACCAGAAGCCACAGTAGAGGTAGAGACGGGACAAGACCCAGTCCTTGACGACAAGGTTGGGAGGAGGTCCCTGCATTCCTGGGTGATATTGTCTTCTTGAAGGTGTTGGGGTTGTTTGGAAAGTGGTGCTTTGCTGTATCACAGGAAGGGTTTTGCAACTGCTGCGACACAGCGAGGTGTTTCTGGAAATAAGGAACAAGGAATTTTGATACGAAATTTTTGGGTAACTACCGACCCTTTTACTCTTCTTACACCTTCTTCTCTCTCTTCTCTCTTTCTTTTCACTCTTTCTCCTCTTCTTCTCTCATTTTTTAACATTTAGACAATGCTTATCCTTATATAGTGTCCTAGAGAAGGCATTTACTCTACCATAAATTCTAGGTCATTAACTTCACCCCACTAACTCACATTAACTCCACCCCACTAACTCACACTTAATGGTACTAAATGAGATTACAAATTATTGTCATTTAATCATGACATTTAAACCCCTTCTTAATTTGTAATCTTCAGAAACTTCTTGAACAACTCGAGCTTCTCGAAATTCACGGCCTTTGTTAGAACATCAGCGGGCTGGTCCTGTGTGTGAATAAACTCCATAATTATCTCTTTCTTCATCACCATTTCTCTGATAAAGTGGTGGCGTAACTCAATATGCTTTGACCTTGCATGAAACACGGGGTTCTTCGTCATAGCAATGGCTGACTGATTATCACAAAATACTGTTGTTGGATAAGCAACCTTCTGCTGTAACTCCAGCAATAACCTTCTTAACCATACTGCTTCACGAATTGCTTCATTTGCTGCAATGTATTCTGCTTCAGCTGATGATAACGCTACAGTAGCTTGCTTCTTCGAACTCCAGGATATGGGTTTTGTTCCAAGACAGAAAAGATATCCTGACATACTTCTTCGATCATCAACACTTCCTGCCCAGTCACTATCAACATATCCAACAAGGTTGTTGTCTTCTTCTTTTGTGTACTTCAAACCAACATTCTTTGTTCCTTGAAGATAACGTAAGACACGCTTCGCTGCTGCAAAATGAGTCTTGGTGGGATTGTTCATGAATCTTGATAGCATACTTACACTTTGAACGATATCTACCCTTGTGTGGGTTAGGTAGATCAACGAACCAACTAAGCTTCTATAAATCTTCGAGTCAAACTTTTCAGCACCATCATCCTGTTGCAGCTTCTCATTAAATGCCATTGGAGTTGCTACAGCTTTGGCGTTCTCCATGCGAAATTTCTTCAATATGTCAGCAACGTACTTCTCTTGAGAAATAATGATCTCCTTTGCTCTGCTTTACCTGCAAACCTAGAAAATACTTCATTAATCCAAGATCCGTCATCTCGAATTCATCCATCATTGCCTTTTTGAACTTCTCCAGTAACAACTTGCTGGTGCTCGTGTAGATGAGATCATCCACATAGAGACAGGCTACTAGAAAATCAGCATCGCGCTTCTGCACATAGAGAGACGGTTCTACCAAACTTCTTTCAAATCCATTCTTCTGCAAGTAGGAATCTATCCTAAAATTCCATGCTCTCGGTGCTTGTTTCAGTCCATAGAGAGCTTTGTGAAGTCGATACACTTTGTTTTCTTGTCCTTTAATAGTGAACCCTTGCGGTTGTTGAGCATACACTTCCTCTTCTAGTACTCCATTGAGAAAGGCTGACTTCACATCAAGTTGGAACACTTCAAGCTCCATTTGTGCGGCAAGTGCTAGCACACTTCTAATAGTCTCCATTCTAGCTACAGGGGCGAAAGTCTCAGTGACATCAATTCCGGGCTGTTGTGAGTAACCCTTTGCTATGAGACGAGCTTTGTGTTTCTGTACGCTTCCATCTTCATTGAACTTTGTTTTGAACACCCATTTCAAGCCAATTGCTTCTTTTCCTTTGGGAAGGTCTACTAGGGACCAAGTATCATTCTTCTCAATACTAAACATCTCTTCTTTCATTGCATTTCTCCATTTTTCTTCTTTTGCGGCCTCTTCGAAATTCTGCGGCTCAAACGTAGCAAGTGTAAAGTTAGCTTGCTCGTAAACTTCTGTTAATAAACGATACCTTCTTGGTGTCATATCATCAGCATAATCTTCATTCTCTGAATTTACTCTTGAGGAACTAGCTGCTGCTGTATCAGTGAGATTTGAGGAAGGCACTACTGCTGGTACTTCTGGATAAGAAAACATTGGTTGAGTATGAGAAGATTCGTTCTCCCACTTCCATGCTGCATTCTCATCGAAAATAACATCTCTTGAAATCACAAGATTGTTAGTCTTTGGATCAAACAAACGATAACCTTTAGATTCTTCACTATAACCAATAAAGATTAGCTTCTCACTCTTCTCATCAAACTTCTCCTTCTTCTTCGTCAAGAGAGCATATGCTACACATCCAAATACTTTCAAATGATCAACCATGGGTTTCCTCTTATGCCATGCTTCATAAGGTGTCTTGTTTTGAATGGCTTTTGTCGGTGATCGATTGAGGATGTAAGCTGTTGTATTCACAGCCTCGGCCCACAATGAATTCGGAAGACCCTTGCCTTTAAGCATACTCCGTGCCATCTCAACAATAGTCCTGTTCTTCCTCTCAGCAACGCCATTCTGCTAAGGTGAGTACTTCACAGTAAGCTGTCGCTGTATGCCTTGCTGCTTGCAATAATCTAGAAACGGCTTGTAAATGAATTCTCTTCCACGATCTGTCCTCAAGGTCTTTATTTGATATCCACTTTGCTTCTCTGCATTAGCTTTAAAACTCAAGAAAGTAGTGAAAGCCTCTGATTTCTTTTCAAGAAAATATACCCATATCATACGAGTGTAATCATCGATAAATAAGAGAAAGTATCTCCTGTTACCGATCGTTGGAGTTTGGGTTGGACCACAGATGTCAGCATGCACCAACTCAAGAGGGTTTTTAGCTCTCCAAGAGGTATTGGGAAAAGGAAGACGATGTTGCTTTCCATACACACATCCTTCACAGACGCATGTTGCTGTTGGCTGAATTTTTGGAAGACCTATGACCATATTCCTCTCTCTCAACAACGTTAGCCCTTTGTGATTCAAATGTTCATATCGCAGATGCCATAACTGAGCTTCATCGGTAACTTCACTCTTCAATGCTACATTCAAGGACGAATTCATCTTCAGCGGAAACAAGTTATTTGCCGTCATCTTCACTACAGCGATCATCTTCTCATTTTTGTCAATGATCTCACATTGACCATCAGCAAAGGTAACCTTATAACCTCTCTTTATCATTTGTCCCACGCTCAAAAGATTTTGAGCAATGCTTGGAGAATAAAACACATCATTAATCCGCTTTTCTTCACCATTTGCTGCTCTTACAGCAACGATTCCCTTTCCTTCAATCTTTATCTTTTTGCTGTCTCCAAGCTCTAATAGCGAGTTGTAGCTGTTGTCGATCTCCACAAAGTTTTCCTTATTTCCTGTCACATGATTGCTACAGCCACTATCCAAAAACCACACTTCATTCATATCTTGCATTGCATTGAAACAAAAATAAAATGCTTGCTTCGATTCTTCTTCTTTTGAAAAATTTACCGAATTTTGAGAAATATGTTGCTGCGGCTGCTGCTGCTGCTTATCTTTAAAATAACAATCTCGTTCTGCATGATTTGGAAATCGGCATCTCTTGCACCTGAAATAGCAATCCTTTGACTCATGTCCAGCTTTTTTACAAATATAGCAACTACCTTCTGAATTTCCAGATCTACTCTAGGAATGGTCTTCTCTACTGCGGAACTGGCTTGTTGTACGTCCTCTGCCTCTTCCTCGAGAACGGCCTCCACGTCCACGACCAAAAAACTCTCTGCTATTATTCACAGTACGTTCCTTCTGTTCTGACTTCTTTTCTGAAACATTTAACTTCATTTGAAAAGCTTGTTCAATAGGAGTTGAGTACTTACTTACTCTTCTTTCGTGAGCTTCAAGCGAACCCATTAGCTCATACACGGAAATTTCTCCCAGATTCTTCGTTTCCTCAATCACAGCAACAACGTGCTCAAATTTCTGCGGCAGGCTTCTCAACACTTTCTCCACAACCTTCTTGTCGGGAACTTCATCACCGCAACATTTGATTTGATTCGTGATTTCAACAACTCTCGAGAAGAAATCGTTTACCGTTTCGGACTCCTTCATGGCCAAGTTGTCAAAATCCCTCCACAAGCCTTGAAGCTTGATGGAAATCACTTTCTCCGAGCCTTGAAATTCTTTCTTTAATACGCTCCATGCTTCTTTCGCCTTCTTGAGACCATAAAGTCTCGGATAAATCGACTTACTTACGGATTGTTGCAAGATCCGCAATGCCATCGCATTCTTCATCACATTTTCTTTAACCTTCTTTTCTTGTTCTCCAGCACCTTCTTCCTCATTTAACGAGTCTTCATTTTCTTCAAAGCCTTCATCAACAATTTTCCACAGATCTTGCGAGAGAAAGATAGTCTCCATTTGCGAACTCCAATAATCATAGTGCTCTCCATCAAAGATCGGGATTTGGTTTGGTGAATAGGAAAAGAACATGCTGCTGGATGACGTAGCCATGATCTGCTGCGCTCTGATACCAAAATTTGTTGGGGTTATTTGGAAAGCGGTGCTTTGCTGTATCACAGGAAGGGTTTTGCGGAACTGCTGCGACACAGCGAGGTGTTTCTGGAAATAAGGAACAAGGAATTTTGATACGAAATTTTTGGGTAACTACCGACCCTTTTACTCTTCTTACACCTTCTTCTCTCTCTTCTCTCTTTCTTTTCACTCTTTCTCCTCTTCTTCTCTCATTTTTTAACATTTAGACAATGCTTCTCCTTATATAGTGTCCTAGAGAAGGCATTTACTCTACCATAAATTCTAGGTCATTAACTTCACCCCACTAACTCACATTAACTCCACCCCACTAACTCACACTTAATGGTACTAAATGAGATTACAAATTATTGTCATTTAATCATGACATTTAACAGAAGGTACTCGGGCAAGGGAAGAGTGGACAAAGATGATCCATTTGACGCCATATGAGAAAGAGTTGTGAATGTTAGGAGGTTTTTGAGTTGATTACCTGATCGACTTTATCCCCCTTACATACTCTTCCACCAGAATAAAGAATCGCTATACTCTTTCAAAGTATGATTCTAACGTGAAATTCAATCCATATTCGACCAATTTAATTTCAAAATTAGGACTTAACGCTAGTAATTTTTTTAATCCAACAAATTCTTATTCTGAAATTTACATATTTTAAATTTAACATACTTCAGGAATCAAACAAATAATGTCTACGTCGACGTATTTTTGCCTGCGATTGTAAGATACCCCCAAATTCCCAGACCACCCACGGAGGAAGCCACAACCGCAGGTCATTTGAGGATTGTCTAACCCAGGAAGTAATATCCCGATAGGAACCATCATTCCCAGTCCAATATTCTGCTTGACGTCGATTGGACAGGAAGGATATCCGACTTTGGTTTGTCCCAAAGAGACAGCTGGTGTACATGCCCTCCCAAAGAGACAATGAATGGATGACCTTGATCGCCAACGGAATCCTCATGCCATGCGACTGCGGAGAATGCACGTCGACTTGGAAATGCTTGAGTGCAACTTGCGCAACGAAGGGGACCGAGATGCAGCTCAATGGATGATCTGACAATAGTATACATATAGTATATATATATATTTGTGATCGTTTGGCAAGACCGACCCAATTTCCACAACACAAATCACGTGGAATACTAAAAAGGGTAGAGGACAAACTTAAATTAATTTGTCGTTTTCAGAGGGTGTTAAGCAGGATCAAGTCCACAGAGCCCCCGGAAGTTCCCAACGGATCAGGGTTTGGAATTCCCAGGAGAAGATCAGTTCACTTCTAGAATGAACCTCGTGACCGAGGCAATAGCGAAGGAGATCTCCATAGAGCTCTGAACTTTGCTGCAGTAATGAAGGCACCGGTGATCTTTATATGTAGTGACAACGATTGGGCAATTAGCACGTGTACTTCAGAACGGCTCCGAAAGTGATGGGGTGGTCAGCAAAAGCCAAGCTTATGACGTAGGAAGCATCAGAATAGATGGACTCCACTGGACTTGCAGATGAAATCCAGCAACGGCACACATAAACAGACCCCGTGACCAAGTTTAGAAAATAGATTGAAAAAAGGGACTGGTGGAATGAGGCGGCCGAGAATGAGCTCAAAAGCGATGCTCACCGGCAGTGATAACAAAGCAAAAACAACAAGATGGACAGACATCAAACTCATGATGACCTGCTATGCCCATCCCTGCGGCCGAAGAAGACAATTTTGCCTTGGGAACCCCGGATCTACACCTGCTCTTCTTCCTCCCCGTATTTCTCCTCCTCCTGACGGCATCGCCCCCCTGCGATTTCTTCTTGACATCCTCTTATTAAGAGGCGGTTCTCCAGAAGAGGAAAGAGGGGAAGAAGCCGACTATCCCCCCTAATTCGCAATAGACTCAGATAATGATGGCCTCGTTTTCTTGATACGAGTGCCACGGCCGATTCAGACAATGACCAAAAGAGGGGGTCCTCTATAAAAAGATAGAGAGGGCGGAAAGAAACGCACGACCTCTTCCCCGCCTCCTCTCCGAAAGCCCTCCCCCTCAGAAAATCAGGCCCAAACTGCTCCTCCCCTCATCTGACAAAAATACTTGGAGAATAAGTTACAATGATGAAAGGAAAGGGAAGGGAAAAGTGTACTCAAATGGGAGAATAGGGCCCCCTGCAATGAACGGGTGAACGGACCCAATGAGCTAACATTCTGCAAGAACCGAGGCCGCGACCCGTCGTATCGAATCAGCAGCCTTCAGGAGGTCAGACTCCGTGTGACCTGCAGATACGTATAGCTTAATTCCGACCGGGAGACGGCACTTATCGAGGGTTGATCTCTTCGAAGTCACTGCGATGACAGACTCTTCCTTCAAAAGCTGGTGTCCCTCAATTTAAACAACTCACGTAGTAAGTGCGACATTATCAGAGTATTTAGTACTGAGTACAAGTATGAGCCAACGGGCTTGAGTACTCTGCTTACCCGACTGACTATATTCTTGAGGAGCTTCAGATCGTCTTTTGCAGAACCAGATGGCTTCCTTAGTCTCAGAAAAATGATTGGCGAGTCATGACTGCTAGCAACTGAAAGCCCCGGGACACTCGACAATTCTGTGGTTAAACATAGAAGACTGTAAAACGGAAGGAACAACATTGCAGTTCTACTTCGCCAAATCCAAAATAACTAAGAAATGCGAGAAGCAACACAATCAGTCAACCAATCTGCAGCATAAGAGAACAGAATGACTAACAAATCCCTCCATCCAATTTGAAGTCTCAGCCTCTGGCTATGGCCGGGCTGCTGCCACTTCTGGCACATGTCAATATGAAGCAAAGAATGGAGGGCAGGACAACCATGAAAGAGAGAACTGGGAACAACCTTTCCACAGGCGAGAAGTGTTTTCCTTTAGCTTTTTCAAGAGCTCGGGATTTTCATCCAGGATATCAATGGCAGTGATAGCAGCTCTTGCAAGGTATGGTGGAAGGGAAGCAGAGAACACGTAACCCGAGCCGCTCAATCTCTGCATATAGGCCGAGTCATTAGAACAAGGCTTTCTCGTGCATGAATTATCGTCCCAAACCAAAAAAGAAAAAAAAAAGATATAAAAGGGAGTCCAAATCAAATGTCATTCTACATGCATGCATTCTAATGCGAGGCATACTTGATGTTCGATGACGCGAGAACTTCCAGTGCAGAATCCTCCCTCTGTTGCTAATGCGTGACCCATGGCAGCTGTTATAATGTCTATCTTATCAACCTGCAGAAAAATAACACAGTGAGGAATAATATAAACGACACAATAGGGCAATGGGATTTATGACTTCAAAACATACCGGAACTTTACAATACTCCGTAAGACCTCTTCCAGAACGTCCAAGCACTCCAAAGGAATTGCTTTCATCCACAAGGACACGGAAGCGATATTTCTCCTTAAGTTTAACTATCTCATCCAGAGGAGCGATTTGACCAGAATTCTGTATAACACGGCGGGAACAAGAAATTAGCATCCATATGACTGACAATGACCTGGTGCGGGATATACATGATTAAGAAATGCCATCACTTAGAAAATAGGAAATGTGAGCAGTGAATAACAAGTACAGGTAATTACACCTGGTATAGGGCTTCCACCACGATGTACCGGCGTTGTTTCTTGGTTCGCTTGCTGTTCTCAACTACAATTTTTTCCAAAGCAGTTTCCAAAGACTTCATGTCATTGTGCTTGAAGTACACAATTGTACTTCGAGAGAGATACAGACCATTCTGTATTCCCCAGTGGACTCCTTCATCCCTATTAAGAAATATATCTTACTAAACAGATTTACTCGGCAACTTATGCAGTATAAACATCATCCCAGCCAAATCATGGATTATCATCTAGCACTCCACCCAGCGGATATTGTTATTGCACAGGATTATTTTGAAAAATCGGGTCGTATATGTAATAATCAAATGTCTCTTTCCCACTGGCACCTACAATGCCTGTACAGAAGAGCAACGAAGCGCATGAATGCAGGATAACTTGTACTCACGCAACTATTATGTCGCCCTTCTTTGAAAATGCAGGAATGGCACTGAACATTGTAGAAAGCCCATAGGAGTAAAGGATGGAATCAGGAGTTCCCAAAAATTTGGCAATTCGGGCCTCGCAATCAAGGTGAACATCTAGAAAGAACAAGGACATAAGATTTTTCAGACAATATCTTCTATTACACAATAAGATAATAAACAATCGATCAAGTTTGCTCAGCAGAACATCATTCGATTTCATGCCTATGGTCCCATAAAACCCACGAGGACCACAAGAACCGACACCATATTTTTCCACTGCTGAAGTGCATGACTCCTGTCATTTAAGAAAATCAATCACAAAAATAATAGTAGCCCGTAAATACGTCGATACGTTATTTTAAAATTATCTTTCTTACAAGTAACTTCTCATGTCCAATAAATCCTAGATAATTTGCTGAAGCGAAATTCACGACTTCCTTTCCATCAACTATTGCATGTGGCCCCGCGGCACTGCATGAGAAGTGCAACTGAATTTGAAAGCCAACATCACAAATCTTGAATCAAGAATACCAAAAGCAATATTGGAAAGAGAATCGATTTCTCTAGGTGCAGAGACAAGAAAAGGAATGCATCTTCAAAAGTAATCATCACAAACAAAGATGGGAAATGATTTCAGAAATTAATGCTAACCATCTATCACTTCACATTCAAGAAAAGTGAAAAAAAATCATCCTGAATTCACATACATATAAATATGAAAACCACCAATGAAGCAACAAAAGATTGTACCTTTCCAAAACAGGGGGGTCGTATTGCATTTCTTCCGTAATAGGAGGAATAAGCGAATCGGGGACCCATTCATCACAAAGATCATCTATTTCCTACAGAGAGGCATACATAGCAGTGAAGGCTTGTGAGAAAATGTGCAAGGCATCACTAGTAACAATCCTTGAGCACTAAAAGCACAGGCAAACAGGTCAATATTCCGAAAAACGGATACTCCAAAACCGTACTACCATGATTGTGCAGCATAACTATTCTTTCCCAACCGTCATAAAGGATATATCCCTCAGAAATGGGTTTCATATCAGCACAATGCAGGACAGCAATGGGATGATCACACATATACAAGCCATCCCGTCTATATCATCCATGATTTAAGATCTAAACTAAACAACATTACTACGCGAACAACTGGAAATTGGATCGCCCCTATAAACAGATCCTATTTCTCATTCATCTGAGGATTCCAACGCCGCATCCACCAATAGCGACGAGTGAGCACGCACAGTGCATCCGGAATCTCTGGAGAACGACGCACCTTCATCGTCAGGGGCCTCTTGGGGGGCTTATAACTCTTCTGAGAGAGCAGGAACAGGATCACCACCAAGAGCAAACCCTCCACGAACAGATGCCCTGTAACAAAAAAAAAAAAAAAAGAAATCAACGAACGCGCCCAACACAAAAAAAGAAAAACCAAAAGCATTCGAATCGAATCCAATCCAATCCAATACAATTCACGGGGTCTTAATTACCGCCGATTTGGACGCCGAAGACGACAGCCTTGGCGGAAGGAGCATCCAAGGCCTTGGTGAGCCAATCCAAGGCGGCGTTCAGCACGTTGGCCGCAGAATTATCCATCTTCCACCCGGTGGGGGTTGGCAATCCAGAGATTGGGAGGGAAGAAGGTGGTCGTGATCGGCGGATTCACCCTGGTAGATGGAAAAAAAAATTGGAAAGTGCCACCCCGGATCTCAACAAAGTGCTTTCTAAACAGCCTTCGGATATAAAATAATTTGCGGTTCAGGATATAAATAGTTGTTTATAAGAGCGAGAGTTCCGTAGAAAAACTTTTAACTTGCTGATCAGCTCATAACTCAAAAAACAAAATACATAATTCCCGGTTTAGTTCACTTTAGAAGTCTGGACTCTAACAGACATCTACTAAGTTATCTATTTTTCAAAACGCGATTTTACACTTACAAATCCAAGGCATGTCCATTGTCGCCATGTTGTTAACATTAGCAATACATTCCTATATGGGAAATACAAACGTAAGTTATCAATCGCCTATAGTGTTGATGACATGAAGCATATTATCTCTTTTGCTTTTACAGTCGTCAATGAGAAAAGCTTTCAGTTATGGGAATGATTTCTAAAATGTTTGAAACGTTATATGGTGGGCGATGATAGATGGGGCATATGTTTGATATCGAATAGACATTCGAGCATTGAAGCAGCGGTTAATGAGGTTGAAGTTGGTTGGACGCCTCCATTTTCATATTGGAGATTATGTATTCGTCATATTGCTAGCAATTTCAACACTAGTTATAAGAATGTCATTGGTAAAAGAAGGCTTGTTGCTACCGGGAAATGTATGAAGCCAAACTACTTTTGCATTTTTCGTCATATTCAGAAAGTCGATTTCTTCGAGGAGATAGAAACAAATCAATAGGCTTTATGCTACAACAGTTTTTATCGCTACGGAATAATGACGACGAAGATAAGTGAGTGTTATAACTCCGTCATAAGAGGTGTAAGATCTGTTCTTGCTTCTATTTTTGTTAGAAAGACATTCTACAATTGTATTGTATATTCGATTTACAGATTAGATGAGGCGTGCACAACAATAAATAGGGGATAAGTACATTAAAGTTTGCATGGATCGATTTAAGAAAGGAATAATGAAAGTAAGGTATTTCAATCTATACTAATTGATCAAGATTTGGGTCACTTTGTTGTTTAACCGAAGGGAAAGCAAAACTATCAAATTCTTTATTCGCATGCATTTGTTTATTCCTTGTTTGTCCATATTGATGGTGCTGATAACGTAGATAAAATTTATACTTGGGGTAATCAGAAGGCTACTTACTTATCGAATGGACTTTGTTTGATTATAAAAAAGATTGGTCTGATTATTCATTTCCCATAATTACTCCCAACCCTAACAAAGTGCGATCAAAAGGCATGCCAAGATCTTTTCGATTTCATAATGAAATGGATGTAAATGAACGCAAATATAAGTTGACTTGTGGTATTTGTAAGTAAGAAGGTCATAATCTACGACGTTGTTGAAATAAGTGAAAACTACATGATATTCAATTTCTATACTATTTTTATACAATTTGCTAAGTTATCTTGTATTACAATTCTCAGACTACATGATATTTGTTTGTAATAATCACTTTCTTTATGATTCCTTATTGTAGAATAGAGGCAGGACCTCATTGCTCGGATGTCCTGCATGACCAAGAACATCATCGGTCTTCGGTCGTTTGGGGAGAAAGGTTATGCATCCGGAATATGATTTCATTGACTTTATAACTATTTGTTTATCCTCATTTACTAAATGTAAGCTCATCTTACCTTTTGATGAATAATGTACTCTCCTGCCATCGTCACGAGAGTTCAGTGAAGAAAATAGTACGAGACCCTCGTAAAAATGTTAACCCGAGACAAACTGGCGGTGTTGTGAAATTGCCTTTTATTCAACTAGACTAGCACTCATCACGACATTTATGAGAGTTGAAGTCACGAATACTCTCCACATGGTCAGTGAAGGGATGACGATCACACTTCTGGATGATCCATTCCAGCTAGGATTGCCTGTTATCTCAACAGTTGCTTGGTCAGTTTCAAGTAGTTGTGATCTAGAGGTAACAGGATTAAGATGAGCTGGATAGCCTCTCATTTTGATCATCTTCCATATTGGTCTATGGAAGAGTATGTTCATATGGATACATATTGCAATTGATAGGAGCCATGGTTTTTCCAGACAAGTCAAATGCTTTTGTTCATCTCATGTGGTTGCCATTACTTGAGGATTTCGATATTGCAGGTCATTATAGTTAAGGATTCTCATGTCTTGCTTGGTTATATCTAATTTATGTCAAGCCTCCAACAAAGAAGCTTTCCAAGTAGTTGATTGTCTGATCTTGCTACATATATAAGCATAAGATAGATTTTTGCATATATCGATGCTTAGGTGTCGGACTAGGCATTTAGAGGGTATGTCACTGACACATAGATGAGGACTAGTTCGACACGAGGACTATCCCGATGCATGTCTTATATGTTTATTGAAAGACATTGGATAGGTATATTGCAAAACATGCAACTAACTCCATTTATTTGTTGTTTTATGCGTCATATCTACTTTGTGCGACAACTTAATTTAGTTTACTTTGAAGTTATTTGGTATCCCTACGACGTCCTTCATACACTCAACTTGCTATTTCTAACGAGTTCTTCTTTGATACTATAAAACTCGTTGTTTCAAACAGCGAGTTCATGGTGATCGACACAAATCTATTAACTCGTAATTTGAAACGAGTTTATTAGGAATTCATTATTATTAATGGCTAGTTCGGAGCGATATTTGTATGATTTTAAAATTTTATACCACAAACGATAAATTATTTATTTAATAACAAATCTCGATACAACAATCCTCACGACTCTAAAAAACGATGTCATTCCCTCGGAGATGATGAGTATTTTATATTTTGTACGGGCTTTTGCTGTTGCATGTTTCCTTCTGCACACATGCTTAAAGATGATAGTTATGTTGAACTTGCAATCCATTTTTCAAAAAATATACTCCATTTTCTAAACAGTGAAACTTATTTTAATAATTTGACAAAATATACGTTTCAAGCCCTAAGTATGGTCGAACTTTCTTTCCGTCCACATTTTTCTTTGTTATATGAGAATGTCATCAACTTTGTATTATACTTTTTTTCTAGCCATTTCGTGACGCCGTTATCCCGGAGTCTGACGTGGACGTAACGTCGTCCTTCGTGGGTGTAGAGGTGCCAATGCTACGTGGAAGAAAATGGACCACGTCGGACGAAAGAGGCCATGTACCACAACACCTATAGGAGGACGGTTGGGTGCTGATGTGGCAATAAATCATTCCCAAATTGAAAACAATTGAACGAAGGTCGGGGCGACGGCCTTGAAATTGCCTGCAATAAATCAACCCCAATTTGTTTCTTCCCCAAATCGACTTCCCCGAAACCTAACCCTAATTGAAACGCATCAGCGCAGGCGGCCTTGAAATTTTCGGAAATTGAAGATTCATGTGTGGTAAGTGTAGGTTTTCCTCATGTCTCTCCATTTGAAAATGAGTGAAGGTGGATGCTCGACCGGGTCTGTCCACTCAAGCTCTAGTGTGGGTGTACTTGTTTGTAACCACGGCAGGAGGGTCGTCTTGTACACATCATGGACAAAGAGAAATCCAAGCCGTCATTTCTGTAGGTGTGCATGCTGGAAGGTAATGCTTTTTGTTATTTGGAATGCGTGCTAGCTGATTTTACGTGTGGTCATTACATTGTTTGTAATTAATATCAGGAAGATGATTGTGAGTTCTTTGAATGGGTCGACGAGAATTTACCAATTCGACAGAAGGAGTGATGGTTCAGCTTTTGGATTCGAAGAAGCTTATGGAGGAAAAAATTGATTTGCTCCAAAAGAAATGACAAGCTAATGAGGAGCATATTTGTAAGATGGAAGGGAAGAATCAAAAGTTGTAAAAAGCTGATGATTCTAAAAAATCGATAGCTCATAAAATGAAGGTCGAAATAACAGTTTTGCGATTGTTGGTGGTGATGTTTATGGCCTTCAATTTGGGTTATTTTTAGTTCAATTAGGTTGATGTCTTCAGCACTAGGTCATCTACAGTTGTACTTGAATCTATGTATTGTGGATTATGGATTTTGGAAGTCATGTATTGGTATTGATAATGGCCATTGCAGATTACTGAAATTTGATCATGGCCAGCATGGATTGTGGAAGTCATATTTGTACTCAAATTTTCAGATTTGGAGATAAGAATTCCATATCAGATCAAATCATGGCAATTGCATATTTCTGCGAGAAATTACATAACTAGGTTGTTTGCATACCAGAAACAGTAACTGTTAGTCAACAAAACAGCACACCAACTCATGGTTGTGGCTTAAACAAAAACTAACTGTTCATCATCAAAACACTACTGTCTTCTAGTCCCTCAACTGCCTTTCTAATAGTCCTTGTAGTCCCACATAATGGTCCCTTCACTGCCTTCTATTCCTCCCTCCCCTGCTTATCCGAATAGCTTTCCTCGTTCGTGGAGATAGATTCACAAGTTGGCTGCTAGTGGGATCCTGTTGGTCTGACATGTTTGGTGCTGGGATGTTCCTACTCTTGTATGTCCTCCGGTTATGGCCTTGAATTCCACAGATTTTGCATGTCATCCGCATTACTCTATCTGAAACGAGACAAACAACAATATAAATGACATTGTTGAGTAATGGGAAGTCACATATATTTAGGGATGGCTGAGAGTCTGAGAAATACCCGGTTGAGTAATGGCTCCTGCTGAGAATTACCTGGCTGAGAAGTGGCTTCTGCCTGAGAAGATGGGGGTTGCTGAGAACTGTCTTCCCCTTTGCACTTTCTCTTGTTGTGTCCAAAAACTCCACAAATGGAACACTTAATTTATGTACCTTTCTTCAACATCTTCATTGGTCCTGTGGTCTGCGACGATGCCTTTGGATCCTCTTCTTTACTCACTCTCCTGTTGTGTTTTTTTTGCCTCCCAGGAAGCTTCTTATAAGGCGGTGGTCCGTTGGTTCCAAGTCATCCATAGGCCAACACTTGACACCCTCCATGGGCTCCAAAACATGGCCATAAGCCAATTTGAATTGTTGGATCTTGAAACAGTCATCTACATAATCTTCTATATCCCTTTTCATGTAATTTATACAGGCCATGGCATGTGTGCAGGGATAGCAAGCAAATCCCAATAACGGCAGCTACAAGAATGGCTATTGAAATCCACCAAATATCTATCATTTTCATGGTAAATCAGCGACACCTCAAATCTCTGAGATAAAGAAGGTTTCACCACATATCTGCCGGCATTCTCTTTGGCCAACTCCAATTCCTTCCTAACATTAGGACACAATAAATTATGGCAGCGATCCCCAATCCTCTTCTTCTCACATTGGCGCACCATTAGTAATCCTCTAATTCTCTCTAACATGTCTATGGGTGGTAATCTCTTTGCAGAAACTATGTACGAATTAAATGTCTCGCACATATTATTTGTGATTGTGCCACACTTACTTGAAGTGCTGAAATAGGCCTTACAAAAATGCTTTGGTCCCTGCTTTAGAAAGTCCTCAACAGCCTCAACTGATCCCGGTAACCCATCCATTCCTTCTCACATTTCCTTCAATGCAATTGCATACTCTTGCTCGTTTGTGCTTTTGACAATCTTATAGTAACAGCTCTTTAAGAACAATCCTTTATGCTTCACCTTCCGATTCTGGTAAATGTGCCTAGCACAATTCCTATGTTCCACGGCCGGTGCAAGATTCTCAATTGCATGTATAATACTCTGTTATTCAGATACAGAAGTAAAGTCAGATACAGGAAGCTCAAGTCAGATGCAAAAGTAATGTGAGATACTTTTTGTTGGTCTGAAATAAAAGTCCAGCCTCGTCCACTACCCACTTCAAGAACTCTGAAAAGCAATCCCGGAATCCATGCCCGGCTATCAGTGTTTTCCCCTTCCACAATAGCCCACGTAATGGGATACATTCCATCGTTCCCATCTCGGCCAACAACACTTAATAGAATACCACCACACCGATGCTTTAAGAAAGTCCCATCAAACCCTATAAATCGCCTACAACCCTAGATGAAGCAACTCATAAGTGCATCAAAACATATGAAGAGCATCTAGAATGTTGTGTACAATCCAGTTGAAAGGGTAAGGTCACAAACCAACTCAAATGTTGACCTAGGGTATTTCAGTCTAAGAGCATTTAGGTATGGCCGTAGATCTCTAAAATGATCTTCAATAGTGCCACTTAACAGCTTATCAGATAGCCAACATGCCTTGTACACTTTCATAAGTGGAACTTCCAAGTGAGGCTTTTCCATTACTTGTTGTTGAATATCCCTAGCTGTACATCCAGTCCTGTGAATAACCCCTTCCATGATTTGTTTTGCTAACCAACTAGTCGTAGCTTGCCGGTTACGCAAACTACGACTACACTTATGCTCATTGGATAAAAACCTAATAACAAAGGTGTTCTCCTTCTTCATCTAAGAACCCCGTACCCTCCAAGGACACCCCTTCACACAGACGGCTTCATGCCCCTCTTCTGTACTCCTTTTCCATAACACATTATACCCATTTGTAATGGCATAGAATTGGACAGCTTCGTGCATTTGCTTTGAGGTTTCAAAACACATTCCTATCTTTCACTCCATTAATTTATGATCACAGTTGTGGTTGTATTCAGACAACTCATGCAACTTCTTCCGTTTCCGTCTTTCCCCTATGGTCGAAACCCCATCATCATCTACAATTTCATCTTCGGATCTTTCATACTCAGATTCCACATCTACACCTGTATCATCTACATTTGCTTCTTCTTATCCCGTCATTTCCACATCTGGTAGGTCATCTACAGTCTCATGAAACTCATCCCTAACCATCTGTTCTTATACCTCATTCTGTTACATCTCCTCTTCTTCTTCATCCTCTTGCATCTCTTCTTGGTCCTCATCCTGTTGCATCTCGTCTTGCTCATCATTATCTCCAGCAACCTCGTCTAACTCATCAGCACCATTCATTTCCTCTCCTTCATAGTAAACATCAACCCTCCCGCCATCATCACATTCTTCAACCATCTTCATAACCTCAGTGTCGCGGGTGGATCCCGTTTTCGGTTCCATTTAAAATGAATATCCTCCCTTGACGATAAAGGCTTCGGATTTTGAAAATGTGTCGGAGTCGCCACTAACTTATTTTAAGTTCAAGTTAGAAAAACTATAGAGATTCGTTATGGTTCGGGAATTAGGGATTACTAAATCGCATGCATCAAAAGAAAAAGGGAGGCTTTAATCGTGTGTTTTCGATGTCCGATTTATTTGAGCTCGGTTTTAGAAAAAGAAGTTGTTTGATATATAAAAATTGATCTCGAGCTCAATAATGCTTAAAATGTCTACGTGAATCATTTTTATGAAAATATTGAAATTTCGGGCAAAAAATGCAAGCAACATAGATTTATTAATGCCCTTAACAATTTCTAAGCCAAAAGTAAATTCAAGGGAGAACCGGGTGTTGTACCATTTCTCGTTATATATATATATAGAACGCTCCCGTTAGCGTTTATACCTCACGGTGCCGTTTTTAGAATAGGTTTACGGTGAACCTGGCGAGCCGCTGATGCCGTAACGTTGGTGCGTGCGAAGCCGTCTTCAGAGGGTCTTAATCTTCGAGAATCCAAAATAAACCCTCCAATACTTCGTTATCTTGAACGCGTCAAATGGGGTGCGCGCCTTGGTTGTCCGCAAGGCACGCCCCGTAGATGTCGGGGAACGCTTGATAAGGAGTTGAGCATAGAGGCCGGGATTCAAAACGCCATTGCCGATGTCGGGATGAGAGGTAAGAGCTGACGAAGGAGTGGGCAAGTCGAACTCAGACCGGACGCATCGTTGTAGGTCGCCGTTGTTCCAGATATCAAGAGGAGAACAACAGTTCTCTCAAAGGTACGGATACCGTTAAGCCTTTCCTTTGCAGCCAGGACACATCCTGACTCGGGGACATGAATAGGATATGCCCATTTACTTCCAAGTGGCTTCATCTCCTTCTGAAGTCCATCCGAGCTTTGAGCTTCGGTCTCAGCTTTCTTAGCCTGTTCCCTGGCAAAATAGAAGAGCTCGAAATAATCTCCAATCACGATCATGCCGAGGCTTCTGAGAAGCAGTCCCATGGGATTTGTTGCCATCCGAAGAATCTGACGGGGCATTCTCATTAATTCCTGGAGCAGCAAGATTGTGGTCATTCCTATTGTCATTATCCCACCCGTCGCCGTTCTTCTTAGGCAAAGCCCGGACAACAACGTTGTAGAAATGCTTCGTGGGTTCCAACGACAGGCAAGCCCTCTCCTTCCCAAGAGCAATCTCCCGTCGCGACGAACCACCGGTGCCAAAAGGATTGCAACTTCCGCTGTTATTCACTCGGACGCACCACAGATCCATCGACCCCAAAAAAAGCAGAATCAGAAAAGGGTGAGGGAAGCGGATTTCTTCTTGGGTCTCTAACACCCACACATGGCCCTTCTCCTTGTTGTCTTCTGTGGATGATTTCCTGAAGGAGTATTCGGAGAGCTCGATTCCAACAAAGGCTGAGGACGCTAGAATGACAGAGGTCCTCGATGCCATCAACGAACTTGTTGCTTTGATAACAGCGGCTGCAGGTCATACTCCTGGAGGGACGAGGATTAAAATCTGGATTAGAGAGGCTGTTGTTGTGGTCGCTGGACTCGTTTAGGTGTTTTGCCCGTTATCCTTGTAGCAGCACACTGAGAGGTATCCTCTGATGGTTCGGAGTCATCGACCAGGTAGAAGAATCTCCCGTGGTTTCGAACAATCCCCCACGCTCCCACTTATTGCCCGCCGTTGGAGTCGAGATAGTGCGACAGCAGGACGGGACAGGGGCCGCTGCAGCCCCCAGAGAAAGATGGTCATGCCGTGGACACCGTTCGCGGCTGGTTGCTGGTGCTTCGAGTATGCTTCTGCATGTTGCTCTTCAAGGCACTAAACCGGTGACCGTGATTCGACATTCGACGCTCCAGGATGACAAGATTGACGAGTCAAAGGGGCTGAGGGGTCGCCGATATGGTGTCGCATCTCAGAGCAACCCATCTTGAGTCACCATGGGGTGAGAGGGCCGCCGCCGGACTACGGTTTTGTTCCGAGTAAGTCGAGAAGTGATCGTGCCAAGGACGGTTTGTGCCCGGAGGACTTGGGCAACCAAGCTGTGGAGTCGGGAAGCGCTTATGTTGTAGCCGAACCGAGTGCCCATGTCAAGAGGGCTTTCTCTTGTTATGATCAATTTGAATTTTTTTTTCTTCTCTCTTTCCTTTCCCGCTTCTGTTCTGTGTCATCTTCAGTTTCCTTTTGGGTCTTTGGATTGTCGGGTGTTTGGAGTGGTTAGGAACCCTGGCGTCTTTTTTAGTCACAAGGACGAATTCCTTTTTCTTTATGGATGGCGCCTTTTGGATACTGCCTCTTCTTCTCAACTTGTCTGTCCGTGTTAGTGTTTTCACGGTTCTTCCTGGGGAAGCCATGATCGCATCATGGGTTACTGCAGACGAGCCCGGCTCCAGCGAAGTGACCTCCAAACAACAGTGAAAAGAATGGCTATCGTGAAACCTAGTTGTGAAAAAAATAAAAAGAAGCAAAAGTAACTAAGGAAAGAATGTACCGGATTGTCGGGTAGCGCAAGTCGCAGACGGAGTCGTCGAGCGTCTGCTTTCCAGGAGAGACGAGTTGGGGGCTCGTGTCGATGGATGACGGGAGCTCGGCCGGCTGGGATATAACCTGATGTAATTCCTAACGAAGAAAGCATAAAAGAGAAGGCTACCTTTTGTGACGAAAGCGTTCCTTCTCTATATCACCGTCTCTATCTGTGTATCTTCTCTCCGTGTGTCTCTCTGTCTTTCTCCCCCTGTTTTTCCTCCCAGTCTTCCTATTTATTATTTTATCAAATCTTTTTTTATGATTTTTTTTATTTTGTGGATTTTTGTTGATCTTTGATGATTTTCTTATGATTTTTATGGATTTCGGAAGATTTGCTATTTTTTAGTATCTTTCTGAAGATTTTCAATTTTTTAGTGCTTTTTTTTTGTGATTTTTGTAGAAAAAATTGGGTTATGACAGTTGCCCCTCTTTGTGAGAATATTTGATAAAATTTTCGAACAAAGAATTATTAAGAACCCAATTTTTGGAAGGATAGCTAGGGTATCGCGTTTTGTTAATAAACGCTTGACCAGAAATGGCGTCGCTTTTGTTAGAAAATGCATAACCAAAAGCTGGTGAAGAAAGGTGTAGCGTTTGTACGAACGCTCAACCAGGAAAATTAAAAATGGTATCGCGTTGGTAGGAACGCTTAACCAGGAAAATTGAAATTGGTGTCGCGTTTGTACGAACGCTTAACCGAAAAGAATGTGGTGTCGCGTTTGTACGAACGCTTAACCGAAAAGAAGGTGGTGTCGCGTTTGTACGAACGCTTAACCGAAAAGAAGGTGGTGTCGCGTTTGTACGAACGCTTAACCGAATAGAATGTGGTGTCGCGTTTGTACGAACGCTTAACCGAAATGAAGGTGGTGTCGCGTTTGTACGAACGCTTAACCGAAATGAAGGTGGTGTCGCGTTTGTACGAACGCTTAACCGAATTGAAAATTGACATCGCGTTTGTAGATAAACGCTAAGTCGAGTGGCATAGCGTTTGTTCGCGCTTGGCCAGATGGTATAGCGTTTGTTCGCGCTTTACCGAATTGAATGTGACGTAGCGTTTGTTAGTAAACGCTTAGTCGAATGGCGTCGCATTTGTTAGTAAACGCTTAGCCGACTGGAAGTGGTATAACGTTTGTTAGTAAACGTTTAACCAACTGGAAGGTATCGCGCTTGTTAGTAAGCGCTTAACCGATTGGTGTCGCATTTGTTAGTAAATGCTTAACCAAATTGAAATGACGTAGCGTTTGTTAGTAAACGCTTAGTCGAATGGCATTGCGTTTGTTAGTAAACGCTTAGCCGACTGGTAGTGGTATAACGTTTGCTAGTAAACGTTTAACCGACTGGAAGGTATCGCGCTTGTTAGTAAGCGCTTAACCGAAAGGTGTCGCATTTGTTAGTAAATACTTAACCAAATTGAAATGACGTAGCGTTTGTTAGTAAACGCTTAGTCGAATGGCATTGCGTTTGTTAGTAAACGCTTAGCCAACTGGAAGTGGTATAACGTTTGCTAGTAAACGTTTAACCGACTGGAAGGTATCGCGCTTGTTAGTAAGCGCTTAACCGAAAGGTGTCGCATTTGTTAGTAAATGCTTAACCAAATTGAAATGACGTAGCGTTTGTTAGTAAACGCTTAGTCGAATGGCATTGCGTTTGTTAGTAAACGCTTAGCCGACTGAAAGTGGTATAACGTTTGCTAGTAAACGTTTAACCGACTGGAAGGTATCGCGCTTGTTAGTAAGCGCTTAACCGAAAGGTGTCGCATTTGTTAGTAAATGCTTAACCAAATTGAAATGACGTAGCGTTTGTTAGTAAACGCTTAGTCGAATGGCATTGCGTTTGTTAGTAAACGCTTAGCCGACTGGAAGTGGTATAACGTTTGCTAGTAAACGTTTAACCGACTGGAAGGTATCGCGCTTGTTAGTAAGCGCTTAACCGAAAGGTGTCGCATTTGTTAGTAAATGCTTAGCCAAATTGAAATGACGTAGCGTTTGTTAGTAAACGCTTAGTCGAATGGCATCGCGTTTGTTCGCGCTTTGCCAGATGGTATTGCGTTTGTTCGCGCTTTACCGAATGGTATCGCATTTGTTAGTAAATGCTTAACCGAATGGCATCGCGTTTGTTAATAAACGCTTAGCCAAACTGGAAGTGGTATAACGTTTGTTAGTAAACGTTTAACCGACTGGAAGGTATCGCGCTTGTTAGTAAGCGCTTAACCGAAAAGAATGTGACGTAGCGTTTGTTAGTAAACGCTTAGTCGAATGGCGTCGCGTTTGTTAGTAAACGCTTAGCCGACTGGATTAAGAAGTGGATAACTTGACTTGGAAGTTCTGTCACACCACCAAATTGCTTAAAGCAGTGAAGAAGGTCATACCTTAGCATAAAGGCTTGAGCTTTGGAATCATGAAGTGTGCTTGAGATTATTTGCATCTCCCATGTGACTTGCCGAATTTCTGGCTGTGGATGATATGAAGGCAAGATGCTCTATATGCATGCACAAAAATTTCGTTTTTTTTTTTCAAAAATAGGAACACTTTAGCGATAGAGAATAAAGAAAGGTCTTTCTTACATCTCTCAAGGCTCACTCAAATATGTTTATATGCTATCAGAGTGGGAAGTTCGATTCCTTTGAAATGAATGCTCAAGGGCTAGTCGAAAGAGACTTTGATTCTGGTTGTAATGTAGGCTTGGTGTAAGACCATGTTTATAGAAGGCTTAATCTTTAAGAAAGAAAGCAAGTCAAAGAATCTCATCAAATAAGACTCAAAATGCAAGGACGTCACCTTTAAGCATGGTTCTCCCAATGTGGACTTGCTCATCGACACAATACTCAAGGGTATGGTGGCATATGTAAGTGTGAGTTTGTGGAGAAATGTTATAGAAGAAAGAATTTCTTTATCTTTTCTCGTAGAGAATGAGGCTTTTAAATTTGAAGGGGTTTGCCCAGATTGGCAAATCGGGATCAGGGTTTTAAAACTTTTGTCCCTTTTCTCTTGACACTTTGCTTTTGCGATCGTTTTTTTGGCCCTTGTGTCAAAATTTGCTTTTTCTTTGAATGATATTGAAGGGTTCTCTCTTGACACTTTGCTTTTGCGACCGTCTTTTGGCCCTTGTGTCAAAATTTGCTTTTTCTTTGAATGATATTGAAGGGCTTTCTTTTCTTTTCTTTTGTTTGCCCTTGTCTCATTTTCATTTTCATTTTTTTTTTTTTTGAAATATTCAATGGACTCGATTATCTGGAATTGTTCATGTATGTACTGGAATAGTTGAAAGATGCTAGAGTATTGTGTCGACTTGCGAGATCCATTAGGGATATACTTCACACTCAAACTTGAGGAAGTGACGCATCTACATCTGAGTCCTATTCAGAAGTCTAGACAACATGAACTCCTTTTACCTCGATGTGAGGCGACTCTTTGACTTGAAGGGAATTGTGTTTCAAAAAAAACCTCCACTTTGGCTAGGAATGGCTAGCAATGGTAATGTGTTTGAGGATAAGAAAGAATGCTCGATGTCATTCTAGCTAGAGCATTTTCCGTCAAAGGGATTTCCTTCCCACTCCGATGCTATCATGTCTGGATTTCTCACAAGTGTTTGCACTCAACTCTCGAAAAGGGTATGTGTTTGGGGATTGGCTTGCCTTTCTATCTCTAGCACACAAGTATTCCGCTAGGGAAAGTGATTCTAACTTTTGAATAAAATCGTTTAGTGAGAATGCATGACAAATGAACATAACACATGTTTTATGAAATGATAATTTTACCTACGATGTTCTCCTCGACTTGATGCCCTGTAGGGAAAGAGAGGATGTACAATCAAGTTCAATGTGAGAAATTTTAAACTTGGAACGATACTTTTCTTTACTGGTTACCTGACGACGCGTGCCCGTTGCCCCAGTAAAAGAGTCTGCAAAAGAAATGAAACATTGATTAGTTTTTGATTTTATAATATATGAGCTGGAACGATACTTCCTTTACTGGTTACCCGAGGCGATTGGTTCTTGCCCCAGTTAAAGTATCTGCAAAGAAAGATAGCATTGATTAGTTTCTAATTTATTGTGATTTAAATTAGAACGATACTTGCTTTCACCGTTTATTCGACATGGGTTGCGAGCCCCATAGGTTGAGTATTCTAGGTTGATTTTTCTAGTTCGTCGATCCTGAAACAAATCGACCGACTGGGATGGAACATCTCCGTCCATCTTTATTGTGAAAGCGCTCTTACAGATATTTGCTTGACCACATAAGGACTGTCGTAGTTGCGGAAGATTTTTCCTCGGGAATCCTTAACATTCGAAAGAATCTTCTTTAGAATCGTGTCACTAGGCTTGCATGCATCGACGTGACTTTTGTGGAAAGGCATCTGATGTGCAGTGACTTTTGTGGAAAGCTCTTGACATGCATCTGATGTGCAGTGGATTGTTGCTCGATTGATAAAACTGTTTGTGCTTCATAGACCCGTTCGGAAAGAGTTGCCTCAGTTGAAGTGTGTTTTCTTTCGGTAGATGAGAGGATTTCGTGATTGACTTGACATGGATGTGCTGCTCCAGCTTAGTAAGTTGATGAGCTTGAACTTTTAGTAGTTCCAAAGCTTGATGATGTGCTTCGTCTGATTTAAGGATTCGGAGAGTCTGCAAAGAAACATCAAAGAATAGAATGAATGTTTGACAATGAGGTTATCTGAAATAAAATTGGAATGTCACCCCCTTATGATGACTTCGTCATAGTCTAAGCTCCTAATCAATGTTGTAGTGAAACTGAACCTATGTAAAAAAATTTTAAAATATGCATTATTCTTTGATTTTAAAGTGATTGAAAAGAGAAATGGAAGTCCTTGTAGGCAAGGCCGCAAGTGTGTGTAACGGTGATCCATTGGCGAACTATCATTGAATTGCCCCGATTCTAATACTGTAAGAAGAGAAAACAAACGTAATCAATGTTCAATTTTGAATGTTAAGGATTAGAATGATACTTCCCTTGCACTCTTGAAGGCATGTTGATTCCCATGGGATGGAGCTTGCCCCAGCATATGCTTTGAGAATAATGTTAACCCAGCTTGGTTTAACAGGGTCATGCTCTCCTTTTCTGAATTCGATGGTTGGGAGAATATGCTTTGTTGTATTCTTTTGATATTGGTGTTGAACAAACTCCATGATGTCATTTTAGTTGCTTTGTGACGATCTTTCCCAGTTTGTTCTTCGAATGCGGATGGTGATTGTAAACCTAGCATTGGTGTTGTGGATGGTGATAGTATGAAACTGGTTGAATGAGTTTTGCTTCTTGGACTTTAACATTCGGTTTAATTGAATGTTCATCGTATGCCTCGTTGGAAGAGGGGATGTCCGTCTGCCTGCATAAGAAAAATCGAAATCCAGATGGTAGATGACATGCTTGATTGATTTAAATAACTAGCAAGATTGAAAGGAATACACCTTAACCAATAAATTGGAAATGACATGTGTGAGACAAAGTCGAGCTTGAATGATGTTGTTGCACATTTGAACTCTTCAGGGAGAGAGGATATCCAAAGCTTTCGTGGCTGATGAGTAGTCCAACTTTGATAGATACGGGGCACCTCAAACAAAAACAAAAATCATGTATTAGACTGGATAAAGAAAGTTATGTTTGTGGATGCAAGATATGTGTAACGCTCAATGAACACTTATATGCCCTTTTACTTAAAAAAATAAGGCGAAGTTTTTTTTTTTTAATAAAAATTGTCAAAGCCAGGTGATGGTAAAATGACGAAAAGTGAATTCGAAGCCTATTGAAAATCTATGTGTATCGTCGTAAAGATCTGGAAAGAATATTTTTTTTTAGACATGCATCACAGTTATGCATATGCGTAGGCATTTTTCTAAAGTATCATGACTCGAAAGCTTTGAATGTATGTAGAATGATCAAGTTCGATAATATGCAAGCATAAGTGACAAAATGCGAGCATAAAAAAAAAAAAAAAAGACGGTGTAGAAATCACTTCCCTTATATTCACTCGTTGAGCAAAAGGCGTGTTAGCGAAATTGAAAGTAAGAGAAAATGGTGGTCAAGGCATAACAATAAGCATCAATTTAGACCATATGGACAAAAAAAAAAATGTAGATAAGTGTATGAGATCTTCTATCTACCGTCTTGGATGTGGCTTGGACCCGTTCATTAACCGTCAAGCGGAGAAATCCGAGTCTGGGTTCATTTTAAATGAAAGGACTCGGATATTCATCCGGCGGTAAACAGGTGGGTACCCACCTACAGGTAGAGCCAAACGACCATTACCCATCGGCATATGGTATATCCAAATTAAACCTATGGCGCCCGGGATGAAGGCTCATGTAACAGGAAAAATCAAGCATTGAAAAATATCGATCATGTGACATCAAACAATGCATGCACAGAAATAAATAGTTAGAGTCATAATAGTTTGTATGGCCTTCAAACACATGCTTATCTAGACTGGCTTTTGACTCACCTTCGGACAAAAGGATGAGTTGGTATATGCCGCAGGTAAAGAGGTAGACAACCTCTCTCATATGGCAGGTATACCCCTAAACTTAGGTGTCCCTGGGTTTTAGGACGACTCACTATATGCCTAGCAGAGACAATCGGAAAAGAAAAGCGCAAACACACTCCACACAAAGCTAGGCTGCCCCCCAATTTTGAAATAGATTTTTTTCGACCCTAATCCTCTAAAAAATTACCCAAGTGTCCCCAGCGGAGTCGCCAAATCTGTCGCGGGTGGATCCCGTTTTCGGTTCCATTTAAAATGAATATCCTCCATTGACGATAAAGGCTTCGGATTTTGAAAATGTGTCGGAGTCGCCACTAACTTATTTTAAGTTCAAGTTAGAAAAACTATAGAGATTCGTTATAGTTCGGGAATTAGGGATTACTAAATCGCATGCATCAAAAGAAGTTGTTTGATATATAAAAATTGATCTCGAGCTCAATAATGCTTAAAATGTCTACGTGAATCATTTTTATGAAAATATTGAAATTTCGGGCAAACAATGCAAGCAACATAGATTTATTAATGCCCTTAACAATTTCTAAGCCAAAAGTAAATTCAAGGGAGAACCGGGTGTTGTACCATTTCTCGTTATATATATATAGAACGCTCCCGTTAGCGTTTATACCTCACGGTGCCGTTTTTAGAATAGGTTTACGGTGAACCTGGCGAGCCGCTGATGCCGTAACGTTGGTGCGTGCGAAGCCGTCTTCAGAGGGTCTTAATCTTCGAGAATCCAAAATAAACCCTCCAATACTTCGTTATCTTGAACGCGTCAAATGGGGTGCGCGCCTTGGTTGTCCGCAAGGCACGCCCCGTAGATGTCGGGGAACGCTTGATAAGGAGTTGAGCATAGAGGCCGGGATTCAAAACGCCATTGCCGATGTCGGGATGAGAGGTAAGAGCTGACGAAGGAGTGGGCAAGTCGAACTCAGACCGGACGCATCGTTGTAGGTCGCCGTTGTTCCAGATATCAAGAGGAGAACAACAGTTCTCTCAAAGGTACGGATACCGTTAAGCCTTTCCTTTGCAGCCAGGACACATCCTGACTCGGGGACATGAATAGGATATGCCCATTTACTTCCAAGTGGCTTCATCTCCTTCTGAAGTCCATCCGAGCTTTGAGCTTCGGTCTCAGCTTTCTTAGCCTGTTCCCTGGCAAAATAGAAGAGCTCGAAATAATCTCCAATCACGATCATGCCGAGGCTTCTGAGAAGCAGTCCCATGGGATTTGTTGCCATCCGAAGAATCTGACGGGGCATTCTCATTAATTCCTGGAGCAGCAAGATTGTGGTCATTCCTATTGTCATTATCCCACCCGTCGCCGTTCTTCTTAGGCAAAGCCCGGACAACAACGTTGTAGAAATGCTTCGTGGGTTCCAACGACAGGCAAGCCCTCTCCTTCCCAAGAGCAATCTCCCGTCGCGACGAACCACCGGTGCCAAAAGGATTGCAACTTCCGCTGTTATTCACTCGGACGCACCACAGATCCATCGACCCCAAAAAAAGCAGAATCAGAAAAGGGTGAGGGAAGCGGATTTCTTCTTGGGTCTCTAACACCCACACATGGCCCTTCTCCTTGTTGTCTTCTGTGGATGATTTCCTGAAGGAGTATTCGGAGAGCTCGATTCCAACAAAGGCTGAGGACGCTAGAATGACAGAGGTCCTCGATGCCATCAACGAACTTGTTGCTTTGATAACAGCGGCTGCAGGTCATACTCCTGGAGGGACGAGGATTAAAATCTGGATTAGAGAGGCTGTTGTTGTGGTCGCTGGACTCGTTTAGGTGTTTTGCCCGTTATCCTTGTAGCAGCACACTGAGAGGTATCCTCTGATGGTTCGGAGTCATCGACCAGGTAGAAGAATCTCCCGTGGTTTCGAACAATCCCCCACGCTCCCACTTATTGCCCGCCGTTGGAGTCGAGATAGTGCGACAGCAGGACGGGACAGGGGCCGCTGCAGCCCCCAGAGAAAGATGGTCATGCCGTGGACACCGTTCGCGGCTGGTTGCTGGTGCTTCGAGTATGCTTCTGCATGTTGCTCTTCAAGGCACTAAACCGGTGACCGTGATTCGACATTCGACGCTCCAGGATGACAAGATTGACGAGTCAAAGGGGCTGAGGGGTCGCCGATATGGTGTCGCATCTCAGAGCAACCCATCTTGAGTCACCATGGGGTGAGAGGGCCGCCGCCGGACTACGGTTTTGTTCCGAGTAAGTCGAGAAGTGATCGTGCCAAGGACGGTTTGTGCCCGGAGGACTTGGGCAACCAAGCTGTGGAGTCGGGAAGCGCTTATGTTGTAGCCGAACCGAGTGCCCATGTCAAGAGGGCTTTCTCTTGTTATGATCAATTTGAATTTTTTTTTTCTTCTCTCTTTCCTTTCCCGCTTCTGTTCTGTGTCATCTTCAGTTTCCTTTTGGGTCTTTGGATTGTCGGGTGTTTGGAGTGGTTAGGAACCCTGGCGTCTTTTTTAGTCACAAGGACGAATTCCTTTTTCTTTATGGATGGCGCCTTTTGGATACTGCCTCTTCTTCTCAACTTGTCTGTCCGTGTTAGTGTTTTCACGGTTCTTCCTGGGGAAGCCATGATCGCATCATGGGTTACTGCAGACGAGCCCGGCTCCAGCGAAGTGACCTCCAAACAACAGTGAAAAGAATGGCTATCGTGAAACCTAGTTGTGAAAAAAATAAAAAGAAGCAAAAGTAACTAAGGAAAGAATGTACCGGATTGTCGGGTAGCGCAAGTCGCAGACGGAGTCGTCGAGCGTCTGCTTTCCAGGAGAGACGAGTTGGGGGCTCGTGTCGATGGATGACGGGAGCTCGGCCGGCTGGGATATAACCTGATGTAATTCCTAACGAAGAAAGCATAAAAGAGAAGGCTACCTTTTGTGACGAAAGCGTTCCTTCTCTATATCACCGTCTCTATCTGTGTATCTTCTCTCCGTGTGTCTCTCTGTCTTTCTCCCCCTGTTTTTCCTCCCAGTCTTCCTATTTATTATTTTATCAAATCTTTTTTTATGATTTTTTTATTTTGTGGATTTTTGTTGATCTTTGATGATTTTCTTATGATTTTTATGGATTTCGGAAGATTTGCTATTTTTTAGTATCTTTCTGAAGATTTTCAATTTTTTAGTGCTTTTTTTTGTGATTTTTGTAGAAAAAATTGGGTTATGACACTCAGCATCTCCAATAATCTCCCTCACACTAGACAAAGTCTGACTGGGAAACCCATACCATATCCTATGTACCTTAGACAACCCGGAGTCTTTGGCCAAAGCAACTAAAGTACCTAGAAGGTTTGTATCTACAGCTCCAAACTTAATCACACTTTCACCGTTGTATGAACACAGTCCAGCGAACGACATTGTGCCCCCGATATGCAAATTGATGTTAACCCGAGTCATCTATGGGATGAGGGGAAAAAAAACAAATAATCAATGTACAATAACATCAACCAAAGGACTACTCGCCTACACAACCAATGAAAACTAAGCCACGAACAAGGTCCTTCGCCTTACCTTTAACTCATAGATGGCCGTTGGAGATGATTCAAGGGATTAACAGATGGGACGTCGGAAGCCTTCGTCTTCTACCCCGGACTGTTGATGGTCGTCGCTCTATGGTGGACAAACAATTAGGGTTAGATTTACGGTCGCCGGAAGCCTTCATCTTCTTCGTCTGATCTCTACGGTCGTCGGAAGCCTTCGTCTTCTACGCCGAAAGCCTTTGTCACAATCGCTAAACTCTAATGGCTTCTGGCGAAGGTTTGGGGAAGAAAATTAGGTTATATTTGGGGAAATCGATCTGGGCAAATAATTAGGGTTAGATTTTGTTACCCGACCTTAATTTACTTTTTTAAATCGACAATTAAAAAAATAATTTTTTAAGTTTTTCCTGACCTAAATTGCCACATCGGCACCCAGCCGTCCTCTTGTAGGTGTTGTGCTACACGGCCTCTTTCGTTCGACGTGGTCCATTTTCTTCCTCGTAGCATTGCCACCTTACATCCACGTAGGACGTCGTTATATTCACGTCAGACTCCGGGGTAACGGCGTCACGAAATGGCTAGAAAAAATGTATAATACAAAGTTGATGACGTTTTCATATAATAAAGAAAAATGTCGACATAAAATAAAGTTCGACCATTCGTAGTGCTAGAAACGTTTTTGCCTAATAATTTTTGTAAAAGTATGTGCAAAATCCTTCCAAATTATTAGCTTAGTCCCAGAATATTTTTACTAAAAACCTTAAAATGATACTTCTGTCTCTGTGTTAAGTCTCTTTATATTAAGTCGTTCGTCTGCGCTGGTCTGACCATGTTGGTTCCGAGCAGAGTACAAACCCGAGGTCAATACGATCGAGATAGCAGGAACCCGAGAGCAGTGCACGCGAGGATAACGAGCAGGTTGGGAGTCCGCCTCCCCCTGAGGGTTTTAGGACGGGATAACGAGAGCAAACAACGGAGTGCAAAATTAATGGCATGAATCTGTTGTGTTATCTGCAATTTCCTCTCTGGGATGTATCATGTCCTGAACTCAAGGGAATTTCTCAGTGATTCTATACATTCCGTTGCACAAGTCGTAGCCGCTTCGAGGATGGCGCAACTGGCTGTGTCTAGATGTGCAATCCCTACACGTCGTCACGACAAATTAGTGACTGACAGCAATAGTATACCCTGACATGAGAAGCACCTGAGTCTACTTTCGAGACTTGAGGTGAGGGTAGAGTCCCAAAACATGCTCCGGCATGAAGTCGTGCCGTGTGAGGATTCCCACTATCGGAGGCCTCTGCAAACACAAAATGACGAGTCAAAAGACGCGACCCGAGGATACTGAAAGAATGCTTTCGCCTGACAGCATATAAGTTTCTACACAGGATGTACACAGGATCTTACTCCTTGACTCTTTGGTACCACACACATATGTCGAAGCCCGAGTTGCCGAAACAGGATTGCGGCTTTGGCCAATGACATCGTCTCAACTACAGTATAAGGTGACGCATTCGTAATAGGATGCAGGTCGAGATACATATCCATCTCCTCATCGGTGATATCAAGATCCTCCAACTTGATTCCCTTCCCTGACCCCGGTTTGGCGAAATCTAACAGCGCATATCTCCTCATAGTCTCCTCTCTGGCGAGCACTCGTTCCGGCGAGAAGTACTTGCCCTTTAGCAAGACAAGCAAATGAGACCTCAGCACAATCCCACAGAGTTCCGCGGAATCCGTCAAAGGAGGTTCATCAATCACTGGAAACCCATTATGACTGGTGGTTTGCAAGGCATGTATTATGGTCCCAACCTTTTCGATTCCAGAGAACATGATCAGTGGTCCGGTCACAACATCACCGGCGACGAGGTGTCTCATGTACGTCTCTGCATATGCCTCAAGGAAAGGTAATCCTTTTATCTTCACTATCATATCATACACTCCCCTGTTGAAGTTATCTGCCACCGTCTTCGAGATCAAGAGGACTATCATAACCAGAGGAAGAAGCAACAAGTCGTTCGTGAGCTCGAGCAGTATGACACAGAGTGAGACGGTCATTCGCATCGTGCCGCCTAGGAATGCCGCTGCACCTAGGAGGGCGAAGAGACCAGAATCAAGCCGTGACAAAGATTCTAATAGCGTCCCAACAAGACGGCCATAACAAGAACCGGCAAGTATTACGGGAATGAAAAGACCAGACGGGATTGCGATGCCATAAGTGATGATGCCAAGAGAGAACACTGCACAGAAGAAGATGAAGAGGCTGGTGATACGAAACTCATTGGTTGTGCTCGTGCTTAGGAGGTTCCTGATGGCGTCATCATTTGTGTTCAGAAATAGGGAGGCAAGATCATTATAGTATCCTGGCTGGCATTGGAAGCTTTTGTAGTTGCCGGATCCACCAACGGTGGGGCAGCTCTCTGATAGATTGTCTGGGCAGGCGATGCACCCGACAATCCATGGAAGCCCAAAGGAACAGCATGAAGTCAAGAAAGAGAGGGTCATAACGATCAGGACCTTCAAATATGGACCACGCCTGCAGAAGTAGGAGAAGTCAGAAGTTCTCAAATGCAGAGTGAGAAACAGGATGCGCTCGCTGATGATTGAATTCCACAAACCCATTGATGATGCTGTAGAAACGGAGGCACTTGTCAATAAGAAAATTGTAGAGACTTCCGAGGATGCCGCCTATGACTCCGAGGAACAACGCGGCCAATACATCCCAACCGGAGTACTTAACCAATGCGGAACTTACATCATACATGATGAGACCGCCTTGGCCAAATAACCCACATTTTTCGTCTTCACAGTACTCGATACAACCTCGTAACACTATAGCGACGATTGCTGTCGTGAAGAAGGTTCTCCACAGAAGAGAACTTCGCCACCTGCACGACCGCAATTCAAATTTCAACCACATAAGTATTTGACTTGAAAAAGAGACGACGAACTCACTATTTGACAAGCGAAAGGAACAAGTTCGAAACCATGAAGCTGCCTCTTCAAGGGCAAAGAGGACACCACCAACTGGCGCTCGAAATGCAGCGGCAACACCTGCAGCAGCTCCACAAGTGATCAGATCTCGTCTGTCACGATCGTTTTTAAAGTATCTTAGCCACTTCCATGTGAGGTGGTACTTGCGAGAACCCCCCTGTCCGAGAAGAGAGGCAATGCAAGCCCCCGTGTGTACCATCGGCCCTTCTTTACCGACAACAAAGCCGGCAGAAACGCCAAAAACGGATCCAAATATCTAACAAAAGGAAACCGACGAGACACGCAATAAATATCTTGACGAGACATTAGTTCGATTCCATCAATACAACAGTGTTAGCATTACAAGGGTGTTTCTCACCTTGACGAATAATGTGCTAGGAGCCAACATGGGATATGCATCGATGCCGTTGAGGTAGGCTTTCACTTCAGGAATACCAGAACCTGCTGCAGCAGGGGCGATAAAAGCACAAAGTGCGCCAGCAATTACCGCCAGACATACATTGCAGCCAGCATATGCAGCGAATGCCTGGAAATACCTGCATTGGAACCATGTCTATATCAAAATTTGGCCCCCTCTTGAACAGAATGTATTATGCCCACAAAGACGACGCAATGCAGGTCCACTGGGACCCATGAACAGATAGATCATTCGCTGTAACGTAGGCTCACTTCTTATTAGCCATCAGGTTGCTGGTGATCAGAAGCTTAAATCCTGCTATATTCTCCACCGCGATGTTATTGAAGAAGCCAACAAGTCCGGTGCTCACGCCTATGAGTAATGCGAGTGCCCATTTAAGAAGAACGTACTGGAGTATCTGAACCTTGGTCCTTGCTCTCCAGTCCTGCTTGAACAATTCATTCTCGACGATCCTGCCGAAAAAACATTTAGGATGGGAAGCAGGTGCATTTATCGATGGAAAAGTTGCAAGGGTAATACAGCTACATTACGGTATGTGCTTCAAGTCGGCCTATAGTCAGTAGTATCAAGGAGACAAGTAAAGGCAATGGGATTTTTACGCAACGACAACTATGGGAAGAGGGCTCCATACTCATAATCAAGGCTCTCGATGGGGCAAACGTTGGACCCGACAACGGCGATCTGAGATGTCGTGTTGACCCGCTTGACGAGGAGTGGCACCTTTCCTCCTAAGGATTCCCCATCCTCGATGTCGCCCTCATCCATGTTGTCATTGCGAAAGTTGTTCTCCCTATCCATTTACACTACCACCACCACCTCCTCCTCGTCACCTTCCTCGCCGCTGACACATTTCAATGAAGACCGCCACTAGCAAGCAAAACATTTCATTTGAAGACCGACTGCTTACTGGTATCAGATCACACTCCTCAGCCCCAAATGCTGACATAACAAACCAAACGACGCAAAGAGAACTCGAACCCAACTCGCATCAGGCACGTAAGTCTCGATCGTACGCCCACACCCACCCATCCCGACTCTCTTCACACAAAACACACACGAGGCACATACTCTCTTATACGATGCAAGACAGAAGGACAGAACAGATAAAATCGATACTCTCTTATACGATGCAAGACAGAAGGACAGAACAGATA
Organism: Melastoma candidum; assembly: GCA_023653495.1. Classification (NCBI taxonomy): domain Eukaryota; kingdom Viridiplantae; phylum Streptophyta; class Magnoliopsida; order Myrtales; family Melastomataceae; genus Melastoma; species Melastoma candidum. The sequence goes on from CM042887.1 coordinate 2,523,424, forward strand.
AAATCGGGCATCAGATCACTCGCACTGACTTCCCAAAACTCCAAATGAGTTCATACTTCAAAACCAAAGGTTAGAGCTGATAAAGAAAGAGACTGGCCTAAATTCAAGGGCAAGCGTCCGAATCACGTGGGACCCCCATCAACAATCACATTCCTCCTACAAAAGACTCCCCAACTCCGCCATTGTTTATTCCTTCGGGATCTCAGAATGAGACAAGGACATAGAAAGTGGGTCCCACCGGCCACCACTGTCTGCAGAAATCTTGAAACTTTGGACCCAACAACAAAGTCCGCGGGGTTGCCTAGGAGACCTTAACTTACATCACTCCATACAACAATTGAATAGTAGTTGTAGTAAACAGCACGCTTCATGGTAGTGGTCTCTGTCTTTGCTTTCGCCGATGAATAAGCTGACAAGTGAGGTCAAAACTCTCATGCCAATGGCAGAGTCATCACCTTGTTGTGACTGCTTTGCAGCTACCTTCACGGATAAGAAAAGCCTCATGTGGGGGTGGAGTCATCGAGGCCGTAGGAAACAAACGCAATACCCCATGTGGTTTTAGAACATCTCACTCCCGACCTAACCACAGCTTCTTCAGACAGCTCGCATTTCGTTAGGACAGCGTTCCAGGAAAGAGAAGAGCTCCTGCTTAAGCTTCCTTCGGCAGAGGCATCGGTTTCAATGTTCATTCACCGCACTGCTTAGGAATGGACCATCCCAATAAAGCCTTCCCTTTCAAAATGCAGCTGCACTAGTAATTACGACGAATCCAGAGGGTTGTTTGGTTCGATGCAGGACGTGCTACTCATGTCCAGGTTGGCAGGTCCAAGATGACGAGGGACACATGAACCTGGGCTACTGCTTCTGACTACGAAGCTTGACTTTCAGATTACCCTAGTATTGGAACAACAGTGGCCACAACTCCACTTGCCATTCCTGCCATTGCCGAATGACCCAGCCTAATTCATGTCCTGAGCTTGGTAAGAAGAAACAAAATATCTCGAGGACCAGGAAAACATCCAAGTAAGTGAAGATCAGATAAATAAAACAATCGCAAATTAACAAAATGATAGACAAAAGGCTGCTAAAAACCCATCAGATTGGCTGTGACACGATGAATGAATCGGCAAACTCGCATATTAATTGTCATTGGCAGCAACTGTCCCAATATTGAATATCAAGAGCCTGTTATCAGCGCAAATTTCATACAACCATCTCTCATAAACAAGAGCTGCCCCAGCCAAAAATACATCTAATATCATAAATAAACAACCCTACACTATGAATTTTTGGATACATGCATACCACTGCTAGCATCCATTGTAAGACACTGACAAATTGTGGTGCCAGTTCCGGCCCTTCAATTTCTGGGATTCAACTAAACTGCAACCAGGGGTGTTTTCCTCAGCTTGTCAATCTGCTGAGTCAAACTTAAAATATTGCTCTTCCTTCCCTCGTCGATCAGGCACTGCTTCAATCGACGTGGAGTACATGTGCATCCCTGCTGCAGAACATCCTCGCAACAATCTCGTAAGTGCACACAGTATGCTCGATGGACATTTTCTGGAAAACCGAGAAAGCTTCCTTCGTATTCCCAACCTTCACTAAATAATGCAAAATTATATCGTATGTCTGTGCATTGGCCCTATTCCCAGCTCCTGCATCTCTTCAAGGACCTTATATGCATCCTTCATTCTAGTTAACCAAGAATATGCGTTACTTAAGCCTAAAATGTACATATAACTCCACAACCGGGACACCCATGCTGATGTTACACGACCTGAGTTGTGCCACTCGCATAGACCAGCTTGCCGTGCCCAGTGTCATCGGATGTGGGCTGAGTCACTCAGGCCATATGGAGCTTGGAGCTGGGTGATTCACATGGAAGACCGAGAGAAGACTTGACAAAGATTTAGAACATTAGGCCCACACTGTCTTTGGATAAGAATGCGTAAGGATAGAAGAGTAAATGTACATCTGGGAGTTGGTGAGACGGGTGGAGAGAGCGCGGTGTTGCTGTAGGTTGTTACAAAAACTATAAACCCAGTTTTCTGGGTTTTGTGGCAGAAATATACAGAAAGAAGCTTTCTCTCCTGTCCTTCTTCTTCTTCTTCACCTTCTTCTTCTTCCTCTTCTACTTTACTGTCTTCGACCTTTCAAGCCTTCATGGTATCAGAGCGCCTTGACATTTAGAGGGCTGCTCAAGGAAGATAAATGGAAATCGCAAGTCTCGACAGTCCGCAATCTCCTTATTATGTGAATGCAGCGGACTTACAGGTAGGAGCTATAGTAACTCCGGAGTTGTCTGAGGGAAACTTTGTCACTTGGCGTCGATCATTTGAACTGTCGCTTTCTATTAAGAATAAGTTAGGCTTCGTAGACGGCACGATCACAAAGCCTGAGGCGAACAGTAATCTGTTTCAAGCATGGAGGCGCTGTGACGATTTGGTACGTTCATGGCTACTGAAATCGGTGTCCACAGCAATAGCTTCGACGGTGTTCTACCTGGGCACTGCGCAGGAGATTTGGGATGAACTCCATGAGAGGTATGGAGAGCCCGATGATTCCCGGATTTGTCAACTTCAGTTTTTATATCACAGTTTGGTTCAGGGAAACAAAACTGTTTCGGTTTTCTATAATGAGCTGTTGGCTGTGATAAGAGAATTAAGGGAGTTTCGTCCTCACCCGGTTTGTAAGTGTGGGAAGTGTGATTGTGGTTGGGAGAAAGTATATGCAGAGACTCTGCAGAGGGACATGGTGTACAAATTCCTCAATGGACTGAACCATGAGTTTGGAGCTTTGCGAAGTCAAATTCTCCTAAGAAGACCCTTCCCGACATTAGGAGAGGCTTATAACATTATCCAACGGGAGGAAATACAGCAGAAAATGAAGAATGAGGAGCTTTCTCTGTTTGGAAATCCAGTAGCAGCGGCTGTTACACCCTCATCAAGTCAAGAGATGACAGTAGCACAGGAATCGAATAAGATGCTGGCGTATGCAGAAAAGAAGATATATAAGCCTGAAATTGTGTGTGCGCACTGTGGAAAAAGAGGACACCTCAAGAGTCGTTGTTACCATCTTATTGGTTTTCCTCCAAATATGAGATTTGGTAGAGGAAGAGGTATAATGTCTACCAGGGGGCAGGAGAGAGTTGGCAGAAGTTTGACCAACTTAGCAGCACGTGAAGAGCTCACCCCCCAGCTTAATCTGTCGAGGGATCAAGTGCAGAAGCTGCTGGCATTGCTCAATGTGGAAAATCCTAACCAAACTACTGCTACAGGTTCACAGGGACAACACCTACCTATTAAACACATTCCATCTTCAAGTTTTGCAGGTACTTTGTCTTTCTGTACAGCAAAAACTTGGAGAAATCGTGGGTCCTGGATCATAGATACCGGGGCCACAGACCATATAGCTTCTTCACTTGATTATTTTGATACCTATCATCTTTTAACCAATCCTTTGCAGATTCAACTTCCAAATGATTCTAAAGTACTAGCCACACACGTAGGTGTTGTCAAACTCAATGACAAGCTGATTTTAGAAAATACCCTATTTGTTCCTTCCTTTCATTTTAACCTTGTCTCTGTCAGCAAATTAACAACCACCAGTGACACTTGCTTTGTCTTTCTTCGTGACTGGTGTTTCGTTCAGGACTCTCACAGCTGGATGACGACTGGACTTGCTAGACGTGAGGGTGGACTGTTCGTTATCAAGGAGCTGGCTGGGAAGGATGCTAATCTTGCAGCTTCCCAAGTTAGATACACAATACCTCTGAATCTTGACAGCTTTGCTCTACCTCGTTCTAACTCGGCCAAACTTCATACTTTCCGTAGCCAAACACTCTACCATCCGTTCTTTCCTGGCTGTGGCTGCTGTAAAAGGCTGGTTTTTACGCCAATTAGATATACATAATGCTTTCTTAAATGGCGATCTCGTCGAGGAAGTTTATATGCAGTTACCACAAGGGTTGGACATTCAGGGGGAGAATATATCTGCTTCAACATCTGTTCCATTAGTGTGCAGATTGCGAAAGTCATTATATGGTCTGAAGCAAGCTTCACGCCAATGGAACTGTAAGCTTACCTCCTGCTTGCTGAGTTGTGGTTTTGTTCAATCCAAAGCGGATTATTCACTGTTTACCAGAGAGTCTGCAGATGGTTTTATAGGAGTGCTTGTATACGTTGATGATATAGCTGTTGGAGGATCAAGTTTGGAGCTTATAAATGAATTAAGACAATCTCTGCAGAATCACTTTAAGGTAAGAGATCTTGGTGAATTGCGATATTTCCTAGGATTGGAAATAGCCAGATCTAGTGAAGGAATTTTTATATCGCAAAGGAGTTATACTCTGCACTTGTTAGAAGAAATGGGAAAGCTGGGTGTGAAACCGTGCTCTGTTCCAATCTCTCCAAATCACAAGTTAACATGTGAGGAGGAGGATGAACCTATGGCGGATGTCAGCTCTTATAGAAGATTGGTGGGCAGGCTAATCTATTTGGGAATTACTCGCCCTGATCTGACGTATACAGTGCATGTTCTTGCGCAATTTATGGATAAGCCAGCAAAGAAGCATTGGAATGCTGGATGTTCTGTACTGAGATATCTCAAAGGGACTCCAGGGAAAGGAATGTTTTTTGCTAGCAAAACAGAACCCAGACTTCAAGCATACTCTGACAGTGATTGGGCTGGGTGTGCTAGGAGCCGTAAATCAACAACGGGTTTTAGCGTTTTTCTGGGAGATTCATTGATTAGTTGGCGATCGAAAAAGCAAAATACTGTGTCCAGGAGTTCAACTGAAGCAGAGTATAGGGCCATCGCGACCACAACAGCAGAAGTAATCTGGCTTAAAGCTTTGTTGAAGGATCTGGGAGTAACCAGTGGGCTGCCGATCTCTTTGTATTGTGATAACAAGTCAGCTGTTCATATTAGCAAAAATCCGGTGTTTCATGAGCGCACAAAACAACTGGAAATAGATCTACATTTCGTAAGAGAGAGGATAGATGATGGTACTATCAAAGTGCTGCACATGGGGACACAATATCAGCTGGCAGATATCTTTACTAAAGCGCTGCACCCAGGGAGGATGAATTTTATTCTTGCCAAGATGGGAATGCAGGATATCCATACTTCCCATCTTGAGGGGGAGTGTGGGCTGAGTCACTCAGGCCATATGGAGCTTGGAGCTGGGTGATTCACATGGAAGACCGAGAGAAGACTTGACAAAGATTTAGAACATTAGGCCCACACTGTCTTTGGATAAGAATGCGTAAGGATAGAAGAGTAAATGTACATCTGGGAGTTGGTGAGACGGGTGGAGAGAGCGCGGTGTTGCCGTAGGTTGTTACAAAAACTATAAACCCAGTTTTCTGGGTTTTGTGGCAGAAATATACAGAAAGAAGCTTTCTCTCCAGTCCTTCTTCTTCTTCTTCACCTTCTTCTTCTTCCTCTTCTACTTTACTGTCTTCGACCTTTCAAGCCTTCATCGGATGAGGCCGCGTGCAAGGTCGTGTCATACTTTTCCCCATCTCCCCAGAGCACGTAGGCCTCCTCGCCATGCACTGCATCATCCCCAATCAGAAGCTGCTCCTCCGGCATGCGGAGTGCGATTGCCATCCTTATGGCGACACATATGATCGACGTAATCACCACGTTCCAACCGATGATGAACCCACCCCCGACGATCTGCTTCGTTTTACTTTGTCTTTTGGATTTTGTCTTTCATGCAAGATATTAACGTCACCTCAATATAATGATTGATAAAATTAAAACACAATCCGTTTTCTTCGTTCTTTTTTTATTCGAATAAACATATTTTTTTTCCGGAAAACGAAATCAAATTATTACAAAAACAATATATAATTTCTTTTAAAAAAATTATAGTATTCGGTTTGAATTTGTAAAATTACGCGAATATCATTCCTAACACGCGATTGGAGATTAAGTCACTCAATTTATAAAGAAGACGAGATTCTCAATCGCATGAATAACAACAGGGAATTCGGTTTTATGTCGGAGATTCGTAAAAAATTGTGGAGAACGTCGTATTTTACATCCAACCCTATTATTCATACATATGATGAAATTATATTTAAGTTTAGCTTAGATAATTTACTGTGTATTGTAATTCTTTAATTTTGAATATGATTCTTTAAATAAGTTTAGCTCAGTTAGTTGGATCTCCTACTTAGAAACTTAAAAAGTCAAATTTCGACTCTTGACAGAAATGTACTTTAAAAATTCTTCAAATGCCCAAAATCGAAGTTTCGCGGTATCCCAATAACATAACGGCCGTATTTAACCAATTTGTAAACAATGACGGTGAAGCTCCTAGAGTTTATCCGGTCGACGTTTTCCTTCTGGGTTTGGTTTGATTCTCCTAGTTCTGGGTTCCCGTGATCTCCAAACGACGAGAACCTGAGGAGGACCCTCCACTCAGAATCTCATCTTTTGTCTCCTCCTTGAAAGGTTGCAGCAGTCAGTCACCCACGTGGGCATCGAATTCCTTCAGCATGCTTTTTACTGTTGGTGTTCTGGGTGTTGGCTTGCCTTCCATTTTGGATGTCGATCTGCTTCGTTTTACTTTGCCTGTTTTGTTTGTGATTTTGGGTGGTTTAAGGATGATTGCACGTGTTTCTTTTGGGGAAGTGATTGGCTTGGTTAAGCCTGTTCTTGTTGTCTAAAGTTGTCATCTTTTTAGCTCAATGATTCCTCTTGTTTGTCATCGCATTGATTGATGGACTCCAGTTCACTTGCAGTTTGTCTTCTAAGGAGGCATGCGAGTGCAAAGACTCGGGAATAGTTTAAATTAATTTTTTAAATTAATATTCTTTCAGGTCATGGAAAAGCTTTGTTGATACCATGCACTTCCTGCTTCTTGAAATACATTGTATCTTTGGATCTGTTGGTACGTTCTCTTAGTTTTTTTTTATCTGACTCCCATTTATTTTTAATAAGTCATCTGACTCCCAAGTTGATATTTAATTTAATCCTCCTCCGCCTGAACGCCGTCCTTCTTCCGATTGTGAGGTGTTCTAATTGCTTGTGTCTGTCTGTATTTTTGTTCTGTTTGCCGTTGTTTGATTGCTGGTGTTTGACAATCCTGTTGGTTGCTGGTGTATGACAAACCGGTTGCTGCTGGTTTGATTGCTGGTGTATGACAGTCCGGTTGCTGGTCTGATTACTGGTTGACTAAGATTAGGAATGGATTCTTCCGAATCTTTCACATCTTCAAGAAGAGACTTTGGAGGATTGCGGATATGAAGATGAGAGCCATGACAAAGACATTGATTTTGATGATTAGATTGTTGTGTTTTCATGTTTTCATTATGAACTTATGCATTGGTGGCATTTTTGAACTTTGGTTTCATGCCATTGAGATGAAATGTTAAAATGTCATCGATCGAGTAGAAGTTCATAGATGAACTATGATATAATGCATCGCTTCCGTGTGCTTGTTGTTGCTTGTATGTAGATAAAATTCATGAGGGGAGTGGGTTCCATCATTATTTTTTCCAGCAAAATGTCGGTCAGCCACTGGCCACAGTGATGGTGACGGTGTTGGTGTTGGAAATTTTGCTTTCACAGTATAGTGAAAGATTTGTGTGGCGAAAACCACAAGAGTGCTGTTGGAGATTGAAGAGTTTAGGATACAGCTTCCATTGGCCGCATCTGCAGCAGAGACCTCTGTCTGTCTAAATGTTGGTTTAGATTTTGAGAGTTTGATAGAGAGCAGAACTCCACTGCATGTTGTACAGAGGTTATTAGATTTGCATACTTCTCTGCAATGATCAATTTTTCTATGAAGCCTCATCTTTTAATAATTTCCACATATTCCAGGCACTCTTCAGATTCTTGTCTCGTTCATAGTTGTCATTAACAACACCATGCCAGAATTCATTTGTGCACGTACGCTTCTGACAATATGATCCTATAGCAAACCGAGTCAACCTTAAAGAAAGAAAAAAAGAATCTGCAGATATTGCATTGCCTTTTCAGATGGGAAAGCATGTTCAAAAGGCACCCCCTGACTGTTCTGTAGCTTTGCTGGTTTTGTCATCTAATGGAGGCCTTTCATGTTATCTTTCTCCTTTATAACGAGAAATGTCGTTGCCCCAATTCTGTGACTGGCAAAGTGAGCCCCCCATGAAGGCAGCTGCAGGGTTTGCAATGCCACGGTTATCTGGTGATATTTTCCTGGCTAAGCAAGCTTCAGTTCTGGGTTCCACTTGGCAGATGATGACTGGAGTAAACCATCAGCACAACCTATTTAGAGTACAGGCAATTCTTACCCTTTTCGACCCACGAATGGATGATGGGCCACACAAGAGAAATTAAATGTTGAAGCAGCAACTTCATGGCTTCCTTTGACATTGTCCTTTGCTGTTTTATGGAAACAAAGGACTCCTGGCAGAATCCACTGTCATTTCAGCCATCAACAGCAGACACCCAGAATAAGAATAAAGAATATGGGCATGAATTGTTTTTGGGTAAGTGGTGTTAGTGGTGGATATGTGGAAGCTTCTGTGTGTAGTGGTGTAGTGGCCATATTCAGCTGATGCCCCGTCTCCCCCCCCCCCCCCCCCCCCCCGTTGAAAATTCTCCCAAACAGGGGCAGAAAGCATTTATTCAAAGGAGGACTGATCTTATTTTGTCCTTGACATGCAATTTCATCTCATGTTACTGCAGGAGGAATAGGATAAAGAAAGGGCACTCCCCTTTAATTAGTGGGATTCTAATTCTCATCCCACCAACGACATAGATTTATTGATATTTAGTAATATATTAAAAAATATATATTTCTCCAACAACACACGCTTATGATCAAACAAAGCCTTTTCTTTTTATTTAGCTTTGCATTACAACTTTTCTTTTCTTTTCTTTTTCTTCTTTCCACTCTTTCTTTATTTGTGGCCTTGCCTTTTACTGGGGGTGTTTTTGTTTTGTTATTCCAAAATGCTTTTTTGGGCTCCCTTTCTGCAATACTCTCTAACTTTGTACATGGATATCTCTTGTCATGATTAAAGGTGACGCCCCAATTGATTAAAGGTGATGAGTGGCGTTATGCTTCTTCTTCCCTCATACAACCTTCTGTCCTTACATGCTCCCCTTCTCCAGGCATGTCTTAGCTCAGGCAAGTCCCCTGCCTTTACCTGAGTATCTTTCTGGATTTACATGCTTATTCTGTCCAATCTGAAGTTGTTTTTCTTCCACCGGAGGTCTGTCCATGTACTGCGTGTTTCCCGCTTTCTTCCGAGCTTGATTAAGAAGAGAGAGACACGTCTCTTGTTATCTGGAGATCTGCTGAAAAGTTGCGAGGAGATGACGTCCAAAGCATTAGAGGCTCATGGTTTTCTCCGACTCAAGACTTCATGCAAGGGGTGCGTCCATTTCCAGATACGAATCTGCTGGTTTGCTATCCTATTGTTGTTCCGTGCCGGCTGTTCGTTGAAGGGCCCTGAAATGGAAGGTCAGTCGTGATGAATTCTTGATCTCTCGGTGTTCGAACTCGATTGAAGTACTATCTGACTAAAACATGGAGCACCTCGGCAGAGCATGATGCAGTCGTTGATTTTCTAAAAGGCCTCAATGATTCCGATCACCGCATTAACTGGGACTTCCACTTTGTTAGTCCGTGCTTCAGCTGGTCCGGTGTTACTTGCCGTGATGGACATGTGGTATCATTGTAAGTGAAACGTATGGAGTTATCATGCTGTCAGCTGATCTTATGCAAGAAGCAACCATCTATTACGGATAATGAAACGAACTGATTTTTTCTGTTATCCAGGAGCCTGACTTCTATCGGATTCACTGGAAATATTTCTGTCGCTATCACCAAACTGAAGTACTTGGAAATTTTGTAAGTACTACTTATGCAGAAACTGAAACAACTTTCGAAGCGGCCTGCTATTCGATTACATGACGGAATTTTTTGAGGGAAAATTTGACATTTTGCAGGGACTTGCAGAACAACAGGCTATCTGGTGTGTTGCCCGAATTCCTGGGAGACAAGGAGAGTCTAGAAACCTTGAATCTCGCTAACAACGGTTTCGTGGGCAGTATACCGTCTTCATGGGGAAAACTCTCCAATCTGAAGACTCTGTAAGAATAATTCTGCGCTTTCTTGAAAAGTCAGGAGTCTAAGCAAGGACTAACATACTTGCGATGATTCGGGCGCAGGATACTCAGTGGAAATCACTTGAATGGAGCCATCCCCGAATCAATTGTCAATTTAACCGGATTGACCAAGCTGTAAGTCGAAGCAATTTCCATAACTTTCGCTAATAAGAAACCTTCCTCCATGTTTTATGTGATACAATGGACTCGCAGGGATCTTTCGTCTACTGACTTAAGTGGAAAAATCCCCGCACAACTACTCAAAGTTCCTTCATACAAGTAAGTTCTCCATTATCTGTTACGCATAATCATGCCTTTGCAGAATTTTGCATATTAATGACTCTAAATGCTTTCCAGCTTTACTGGGACACGTCTCTTATGTTGCTCTGGCCGGGATCAACCATGCGTATCGCCATCCAGTAATGCAAAAGTTTTTAGCCGTTACTATAATATTGGGGCAACTCCTGAGGAATGTTTTGCAGTCAGAACAAGGAAGTCCGAAGTTCGGGTTATCATAACCTCGTCCATTTGTGGTGGATTCGTGCTTTTATCTGCTGCCGCTTTCTTTGCGTACAGATGTAATCAACTACGCAAACAAGAACTAGATTTCTTTTTCGATGTTGCAGGTGATGCTTCAAAATGAATCCTGCTTTCAGAGAATTAGTCGATGGTTTAGGTGTCTAATATCGGTTTCCTGCTCTTGTAGGTGACGATGAAAGAAAGATTTCGTTCGCCCAAGTGAAAAGGTTTTCTTGGCGCGAGATTCAAATCGCCACAGATAATTTCAATGAGAACAACGTGATTGGGCAGGGAGGATTCGGGAAAGTCTACCGAGGCATCCTCTCTGACGGCACGAAGGTCGCCGTCAAACGTCTCGCTGACTATAACAGTCCAGGAGGAGAAGCTGCTTTCCAAAGGGAAGTCCAGCTCATAAGTGTTGCCGTTCACCGGAATCTCCTCCGTTTGATTGGTTTTGTCTCAACTCCATCGGAGAGGATACTTGTATATCCCTACATGAAGAATCTCAGCGTCGCATATCATTTGAGAGGTGCGGTGCTTTCGTTTTATCCTTTTTTCTTTTCATTCCTTGGTCTTTGTTAAATCACAGATTGCATTCATGAACTGTATCGACAGATCTGAAGCCCGGAGAGGAAGTGTTGGACTGGCCGACGAGGAAACGCATAGCCTTTGGAGCCGCTCGTGGATTGGAGTATCTGCACGAGCACTGCAGCCCGAAAATCATTCACCGGGACCTGAAAGCCGCTAATATCCTGTTAGACGACAGCTTTGAAGCTGTTCTTGGCGACTTTGGTTTGGCAAAGTTGGTTGACACAAAGCGTACCCAAGTCACAACGCAAGTGCGGGGCACGATGGGCCACATTGCACCAGAATATTTGTCCACTGGGAAGTCATCTGAGAAAACCGACGTATTTGGCTACGGCATAACGCTCCTAGAACTCGTCACAGGCCAGCGAGCAATAGACTTCTCCCGGCTAGAAGAGGAAGAGGATGTTCTTCTGCTCGATCACGTAAGAACCAACCATATCTCTCTCCCTCTCCCGTGTACCTTCACATTACAACATGGCCATAACCCTCCACGGTTCGACAGATGAAGAAGCTAATGAGGGAAAACAGGCTCGATGACATGGTGGACAAGGCTCTCCCTTCGTACGACCCACAATCCGTGAAGATGATGGTCCAGGTCGCTCTGTTGTGCACTCATTGCTCGCCCGAGGACCGGCCTACTATGCCGGAGGTAATAGGGATGCTGCAAGGGGTCGGCCTGTCGGAGAGATGGGGTCCATGGGAGCGACAGGAGGACGAGAGGAACAGGCAGTCTTCGTTCCTGCCTCACCATTTCCCCTGGGCAGAGGAAACCACACACCTCGAGGCCATACAGCTGTCGGAAGCAAGGTAACAAGATCCGTCCGTATCTGGAAACTAGGAAACCTCGTACCACCCAACAGGATCGTACTTATACGGACCAGCAATCACGCATCCTAGATTGTTAAGTCATTGGATATCTCGTCTGATGTGTTAGAATATTACAAATACTGATTTGTGTAACAACTACCAGTGCTTGCTCTCAGATGCGTTTTCGTACCGGGTCGCTCCGGCTATCATCCAAATACTTTGAACTTCCTCACCGCAGCTTTTGTACATCGGACTGAGAGAAAGCCGCACGGACGAACACTCGAGCTTCCTGACGTCGTGCTCACCCGCAAGTGATATGTCGAGGCTCATCGGGCCAAACACAAGGCCCATACCTTCCCTCATCTATTGGGTCTTCGATGACCCATTGGGCCCAACACGAGGCCCATATATCCCCCGGTTAGAGTTTTGGGTTCCTCCCGAGGAAGGGGAGGAAGGAGATGGCTCGCACTCGCAGCGTTTCCCGGTCGCCGTCGTACCGGCGAAGGAAATTACCGTCGCCGGCGGGTCACCGTTCCGGTCGGCGGAGCCAAAGGGAGAGGAGCCGTTCTCCCTATTCTAACTCCCACAGTGGCAGGTCCTTCTTCCCCCCCCCTCTTCTCTCTCTCTCTGCGTTGATCTCCGTCGCGCTGTTTCTTGAGGAGTTGTTTCCGATTTATGCCAGGCGAAGGAGTCCTTCGAACTCCCCTCCGCGCTGCAAGAGCCGATCTCGGTCGCCGTCGCATAGGCGTCGTAAGAGTCGGTCTCCCGCGCGCAGGCGGCACAGGAGGCACAAGAGTCCGTCAGCTTCTCTGTCTCCGGTGGCGGCAAAGTCTCCGAGCCCGGTTCGAGCGTCGGCCGAGCGGAGGAATTCGGTTGATAAGCTGAGGAAGGAAATAGAGGAAAAGAAAAGGTTGTTCATTGGTTGGAAGCTTTTTATGGTTTCATCTGCTGTTTCGCAGCTGTGGTTTTAGAATCTGCATTATGCCCTACGTTCTTGCATTTGACTGTTGGTTGACTCCATTTATATCACTATGGATGCATTAGGGAGACAATGAGCGTACGTAATGTGGTTGAGGGTGGCATAATACATTTGCAGTATTGCAGAAGTCGGGTAATTCGATTTGTTTTCTTAATGGATACTAGATGTTGGTTTTAAGTTTATAGGAATGAATTGGTGTTTGTGAGAGAGAATTTAAGATTAGAGGAATGAAGTGATGTTTGTGAGAGAGGATTTAAGTGAATGATATACATGCTACGCCATTATCTTGCAGTTAAATGTTATGACGATTAGCAAGTTGAATTGTTTGGAAGATGTAGTTTTTGTTCTCTCCTTCCAATGGGGAACCAGACTTGTTTTTTTACTTACTATGCACTGTCCTGCAGGCTTCAGCAGGAGGCTGAACTGAAGCGCCTAGAAGAGGAGACCACAAGAAGACTAGAGGAAACGATCCGGAAGAATGTGGAAGAGCGCTTGATCTCTGAGGAAGTCAAATCTGAGATAGAGAGGCGTATAGAGATAGGTAGGAAGATATTGTTTGATGATTTAGAAGCTCAACTAAAACGAGAGAAGGAAGCTGCTTTGCTGGAGGCTATACATAAAGAGGTAAGCATGCATTATGCAGCTACTTGTGTATGGTTCTTTTTATATCGATAATTTGTTTATCGATTTTATGTTTTGACTCTTTAGAAAGCTCGGAAAATTTGATAACAGATGCTATAGGGCATGGACTCCTTTCTTCCAGAGTCGATATAACCTGTGATTATAAGAACATAGGGCGGTGATTTTTGGCGCTCTTCGAAAGCAATGATGCCGTCCAGTGAGTTTTATTTGTTTGTCATTATAAGTCTCTGCCCGTTATCCCATCAGGAACAAGCTCGGAAAGAGCGAGAGGAACTGGATAGAATGCTGGAAGAGAATAAGAAGAGGGTAGAAGAATCACAGAGAAGAGAAGCATTGGAGCTACTGCGGGAGGGGGAAGAGCGGCACCGTGAACTGGAGCTTGTCCAAAGGCAAAAGGATGAAGCTTCTCGAAGAAAGAAGTTGTAGGAGGAAGAAGAAGGTGCAAATCAAATGAACCCACTTCACAAAAGCAAATCAAGACCAAAAATGGCATATGGCTTATGATCGTGATTACGCCTGGGCAATTACCAGCAACTATAGTCTGTTTGGCCGGGATTCAGCTGATATCCTGGTTGTAAGTTATGACATCCCTTTTTCCTGCTTCTGGCGGCATTCCGAGGGGATCTTTGTGCTTGGAATCTAGACTATGTTCCTGGATTGAAGAAGAAAGTGTACAAAGAAAGTGGCTTTCGAGTTTGTTTCGTGCAGTCTCGACTTTTGCATTCACGCAGTATTGGTTTTAGCCCCAGTTTTCTGCTGCGATAGCAATCACATGGTATAGGTACGCCAAATGAATGAAATTCACTCAGAACAAGATCCGGACAGCTCTTCCCGGTAGGCGTTTTCGGGCCTTTTGTGGCTATGATCCCAGTAATATAGTCTTTTTCCGCACCTAACCTGCCAGAATCCTTACCCGTGAACTCGTGGAATCATCTTGACTGCTAACCTCACCAGAGAGGGTGGTGACTTTTCTCAGTTAGGGTTACGAAGTTAAGGGAGCTGCTTGTGAAATTATTACACTTCTCGTGGGTCATCATCACTTTTAGTCCAGTAGTTGTTTTTCCTTTGTCTTATCTTTCCTGCAGATGAACCACTTCAGGAAAACTCCAGTTAAATTAAACCACTCTCATATGCAAATAAGTAAAGATTTTCACCAGGGGGACTTCAGCTTTTTCCTTGTCAAACATTGCCGCCTCTCTTCTCGTGACTTCATGCCTAAGCTTCTGAAATTCCAGAACGCCACGGTCCATGAAATAACTCTGGGATTCGATCGAGCTCGAGTTGGGTCCCGAGCGCGTCATGGTTTCTGAGTAGGTGACTTAAAAAGGGTATATACCATTTTTCTTCTTCTTTTTGCGGGACATAAGCATTCTGATCTTCAAATTTCTTGGTTATCATTTCAAGTTATTGTTAAGTTTAAGGCGTAGGGATCTTGTCCACCAATAGTTAAAAGCTGGTGTGCAGGGGCAGACTAATCCCCCCTTACTCAAAGTTCGGAATATCATTTGATTCGGATTCTGCCAATCTTAAAATCTCCAACTCCGACCAAACTCCCCCTCTCTTATGTGCTTCTAATGTCTTGCCTTCGTGATATGCTTTCTGGGTCCAAATCTCTGAAATATACAGAAGGGATTCGAATACCCATGGAGAGATGCTTCCTAGTCACGGAAAGATAGAGCGAGAGGAAGAAGAAGCAAAAAGGGTAGGACAGGATCTGACCCAACTTCGAGAGGGACATGAACAAGGTTGTTTATTTTTTATTTTTTAATGTTTATTGCCTTGTAAGAAAAGGTAACGTATGAAAACCGGAATTGCAGTCAGTTGTAGTAAAGTTAGGAAGTGGCCTTTCAATGTTTGGTAACATAAAAGCAAAGTGGGATCCTCTCGAAATTCCTATCGATAACAACAACAACAACAACCAAGCACGAATCTGCAATAATCCCTGATTTATAGCTCAGGAAAAGAGAGATCCCTTGGAAACGGGAAAAATAAAACACCTGCTCCCCCCCCTCAACAAAACCCAAAACCCAAAACAGGGTTTGGATACGACGACTGAGATCAAATCCCACCATCTCAACTCTTTTAACTCAACTACAACTCCAGACAGGCTCATCCTTCCTCTTCCTCTTCGGATCATCCACATTCCATTACAACGTGTCTGTGTATAAAATAGAAACCCACCACACCCCAAAAACATTCTCCTGCGAATCCTCCTGCTGACCATTGTTACAACAACACAGAGACAAAAGGACCACCTTTGATCACCTCATCATCATGGCTTCTCCAATCCACTTTGTCCCCTTGCTACTGCTACTACTTACCATGGGATCTGTCCCCTTGCCCTCTTCCTCCAGGCCAATGGAGGAGGACTCGTTCGGTTTCACCGCGATGCTTGAGCATGTCGACTCTGGCAGGAACCTCACCAAGTTCGAGCGCGTGCGTCGTGGGGTGGGTCGCGGGAGGCATAGGCTCCAGAGGCTTCGTTCCATGGTGTTGGCCAGGGACACGCAGGTGGAGGCTCCGGTTCATGCCGGGAACGGGGAGTTCCTCATGCAGTTGTCCATCGGGACGCCGCTGAATTGGTACTCGGCGATTGTTGATACCGGGAGCGATCTGATATGGACTCAGTGCCAGCCCTGCACTCAGTGTTTTAATCAGTCGACCCCGATCTTTGATCCGAAGAAGTCGTCGACGTATTCCGAGTTGTCGTGCAGCAGCAAGCTCTGCGAGGCCCTCCCGGAATCAAACTGTGGGAAAGGTTGCGAGTATTTGTACACTTACGGGGACTACTCCTCCACGCAGGGGGTCCTGGCGTCCGATACGTTTACGTTCAGCCACTCGGGCTCCGACCACGTCGCCATCAAAGGGGTTGGGTTCGGTTGCGGTGAGGACAACGAGGGCGACGGCTTCAAACAGGGTGCAGGCCTGGTCGGGCTCGGCCGTGGCCCGTTGTCGTTGGTGTCACAGACTGGTGTCTCAAAGTTCTCCTACTGCCTGACGTCAATCGACGGCACGAAATCAAGCAAGCTCCAGATTGGGTCCCACGTTTCAACTGGGACTGACAGAACGGTCCTAACCACCCCGCTAATCAAGAATCCAGCCCAGCCATCGTTCTACTACCTCTCACTCCAGGGTATCTCGGTCGGCAACACTCACTTGCCCATCAAGAAATCCACCTTCGAACTGCAGGATGACGGTTCGGGCGGCCTGATCATTGACTCGGGCACGACCATCACGTATCTTGAGCAGAGCGCGTACAGTATGGTGAGGAAGGCGTTCATATCCCACACGAAGCTCCCGGTAGACGACTCTGCCTCAGGAACCACTGGCCTCGACCTCTGCTTCAAGCTACCCAAGGGGCAATCCAAGGTAGAGATCCCGGAGCTCGTCCTGCACTTTGAGGGGGCCGACCTGGACCTACCCGGGGAGAACTACATGATAGCGGACTCAGACCTCGGCATAGCATGCCTCGCCATGGGGAGCTCGTCCGGAATGTCGATCCTCGGGAACATCCAGCAACAGAACATCATGGTCGTACACGACCTCGTCAAGGAAACATTGTCGTTCGTTCCAACACAGTGCGATTGATTACCTGCGGTAACCCACAAAAAATTCCCTTCCTCAATACAAGATTACTATCATTACGACAACCTACGACAGACCATCGAATGGATGAAGTAAAAATTTCAAATGACACCAGTCCAAACGGTCCCAAAGTCACCTTCCTACGGGGTGCACTAACATCTACATGGTCGCGTAACACGTCACATACGACGGCTCGCGACTAGGTGGAGTTTGGTTCTGTTGAGAGGGGAGTTGTTAGTGTTGATGATGCAGTTAATAATACTTTGATTTGGATTGTGGGGATGGTTGGACTCCCCCTTGCCTCCTCATGACATTTAGAACATAAGAAAATTTTGAATAAAGCCAAAAAATTAAGGCCCAGTTTATCATGGGCCCATTCAGGCCCAATAAAATGAGGCCCGTATGTGTAGAGGCCCACTAAAATCCTCAGCCGCTTCCCTCCCACGAGAAATTGGAGTGGAATTTTCCAGATGAAGGGCGTAATTTGATGATTCTTGTGATTTGATATGAGGCTTGAAGATAGAAAAGGGGAAAAAGGAAAGGAAAGAAAGAAAGAAATATTCCACTTCTCCAAACCCAAGTTGCAAGTTTGTTGGTTCTGACTTTGAAAATCGGGGGTGACAAGAGATTCTAAATCTCGGAATATCTTCCGTTCGACAATGGACGACTCCACATTATTCCCTTTTTATTCGATCCCTACTTCTTCATGAACGACAACCGAAAGTACCAAAGGTTTAGTCATCGCCATGCGGCTAGGGCAATGTCTTGTCGAGTTCTCAAATGACGGGAGAGTTTTGCCGTAAACCGGCTGGTCTCGATGGGTCGCGAACTCGAAATATAATTTCAGGGAGAAGGAAGGGTTTGACGGCTCGCTGGGGATGGTCTGGCGAAGGACGCCATAAAAAGATGTCGTGGGCACAGGAAAACATTAGGGGAGGTGGCCGATCGAAAATGAATATGAGGTTTAATAAAACTGTTGATATAATCAGGTTATGATGATGACAAATGTTATGTATTGCTAGTGTGTTATTTAAGTGTACAGAAGAACAAAAACTGGTCTCTATTATCTGAGCAATACGTAAAAGAGTTATGTAGAGAACTTCAACAGAAGAAACGATCTAACCATCAGAAATGGTGTTATGAGGACAAGATCTATTATCAAATCCACTATCTCTATTGTAAAGATGAGCTTCTGTGTCACATATGCTATAACTCTCCTTGCTTGAGCACTTACACCGGGTTATAGAATGACACTTCTGTGAATGACAATTTCCTTGTTGGAGATTGTTATTTAACCGATATGACCTAAAGTTAATTCTTATTGAATTGACTCAGGAAATAAATCTAGATTCGCTTTTTGATTTGACTTATTTGTCAAGATCACTCTTTAAGTTAATTTGGAAAGATATCATGAGATATATTTCCTAAACTTAAGTGAATCTATGATTATAGAATTTGGCCACGACCGAAGGTTGAAACCTTCCTTGGTGAAAATATTTTACAAGGGAATATTTTCATATAAAGGAAACGAATCAATCCCAATGCTAATCCCATATACCGAAAAGTGTTGGTTCTGTTGTTGCAGAAAACAACATTTGTGCAAAATACATTATCCTTTGATAATGTCTTATTTATTTATCTAATGTTTTATGGATAATGTTTACATTATTGGAAGCTATCCTATAGGATTGAATCTTAGAGCAAATGGCAAGATATCAACTACTCGTTATGATTGATTAGGAAGCTTCTTCTGTAAACAAGCTTATAAGCAAGAGTGAAGACATAACTCTAATTCGTCGTTTTACCTGAGAGCTTACCAGAATCCTTCGTCCCTTCACTGTTTCAAAAGCTTAGAGCGTCCATTGTTCTTCCACCGAGTTGATCTCCTCTTTAGAGTGTGTTTCTTCTTTGGCAGCAGATTGTTCGTTCTGTAGTTGTCCTTTTTATTCTGGGTTGTTAGTCACACAAGGTGTGTGTGTAAGGGCAGGTGGTAGTCGTGAAGCCACGAGGGCAGGTAGCCGTCAAGCTACGAGCTCAGTGAGAAGCCGGAGTCAGTCACATCAGTTACGTGCAGGTTGGGTTAGTCACGTTTGTACGTGCAAGTGATTACTCACATTTCTGGTTGAAATGTGCATCTGTAACTTCCTTTGATTATCATATAGTGAATACGCCCCAATTAGGGCAAGCGCTGGAAGAATGGACGTAGGCATGGTTTGCTGAACCACTATAAGTCTTTGTGTTATTAACACGTAAGATAATATACATCAGAATTGGAAATCTGTACAGCAGATCTAGTTTTTGTAGTCTAACAGAGCACTGCTTATATGATTAGATACAATTAAATAAGTGTCAAAAATCTTAAGGCATTAATTCAACCCGCCCTTCTTAGTGCAATCCTATACCAACAAAAACAACACTTTGGGTTATAGGGGGAGATGAAGGAAAAAAGGTGTAAAAAGAAGAGGGAGATGCTCTCCATCCCCACCTAAAAACTTTCCAACTTGGCCCTCGCGAGAAGTGAGTCATATTCCACATAAGTGATACATTCTAATTTGCACATCAAAGATTTGGCCCCCATCCATCTCCCATCAGCCACTCGATCCGAACCCCCTCGTCGTCTTCCTCTAGCCAACCATATCTATTACCACATGCCACTAGTTATGGCTTCTTTAGCTTTTCAAATCGAGATCGAGACCATCCCTTGTCTTTTAAATGCTTTGAGTCTTACCTGTGTTGAAAGAGTTGCATCCAGTATGTAAATCCAAAGTCCCACATCGGATATAGTTAAGAGAGTCCGACCTTGTATATAAGCCTAAGCGGACTACTCCCTCTACAGCCAATTAATTTAGAGTGGAACCCCGCCAGGCTTGTATGTTTTTGTGCAAATCCAAAGTCCCACATCGTGGAGCACAAATATTATCTCGACCTAAACCAGCCGACCTTTATCTGTTTCCATCGCTTTAGATCCCTCGAAGAATATTTCCGACCCCCAGCGACCCAAAGCCGACGCTGGCTTGGCTTTCTTTAACACCACAAAGGTTGGCAAAGACATGTCATCGACAATGGCCCAAGCATATACAGTAGTCGTAAGTTTTCGGTGTCGTGCGCAAGAGGAATGGAATCCACACGGCATAAACGGGATGGCGGAATAATATTAGATTGTGGGAGTTAGGCGTCGGTCTCCCCACTTGGTCCGATTCGAAAGCACGTTCTAGAAACGGGACGGGCCTGGTCCATGGAAGGTAGAGTTATATTGCCAGAAACCGTCAAGGCAACAAGTTACGTCAACGGTCGGCGCCGACCCGTTGGCGATGGACCCAAGGGCCGTGTCCCATAAACCCTAAGGGCACTTTGAAAGACATCATGCGCGATGTTATCAATTAAACAAGATCGACTTCCTCATCTCCGAACGAAGATCAGAAAGCAAATCCAAGGGCAATCACAGGTGGCGCGAAACGAAGCAAAAAGAAAAAAAAAATCACAATTTTGTCAAAGAAAAAGAGGACAACCGTACGCACTCCTTTCCTTAACATCTCCCTAAAAACCCTAAATCTATTACAAACCTCTCTTTTGGCCGGCCGAGATCCCACTTTACGTGGTGATAAATGAAACCAAACTCAGATAAGCGAAAGTCACACTTTTAGTTCCGTCGTCAGAGAAATTAAAAAATAATTTGTTTGATTGATTTTGTAATTAATCATAACAAATTATGTATTAATATTATGTGACTTTCTTCTGGTGGATGCTGATTCTGAATCAAAACTCAAGTGTTTGAATGGGAGAATCATTTCTATCATGAAAGTATAAACAAGGGAGGCATATTAATATGGGAAATGGGAGATGGCACTGTCCAAATGAAATAAAATTGACTGGTCACAAATCTTCCTCACCCACAAAAGGAAAAAACAAAAAAAAAACAAAAGAAAAAGGTAGAAAAAAAGATTTAAAAAGGGACCACACTCACGAATCATTTTGAACACTCTCCCCACTAAAGAAAATGTTTGAATAATAATAATTACAACAGTAAAGCAAAAACACTAGCATGATTCTTTGATGGTGGAAAAATCCCAGTACACAAAAAAAAAATATATGTATGTATAAATAATTTTACCAAAATATGCCCCCACCAAAGGTTTTGGCTTCCATCCAATCCACACCCACTATATATGAACCATTCATTCCTCTTCTCCCCCAACCCAACACACAAGCACACATTCCCCCTTCCTTAGTACGAACAAAAAGGAAAAGCAACTCTGTCTCAATCAATACATGCAAGAGGACGGCAAGAAGATGAAGGTGAAGAAAGGGTGGCTGGCGGTTCAGGTCGGGACGGAGGAGGAGGACGCCAGCGGAGGAGGAGGACCCGGCATCCGGTTCGTCATCCCCATCTCCTACCTCTATCACCCTCTTTTCAAGCGCCTGTTGGACAGGGCCCATGAGACGTATGGATACCACTCCGCGGGGCCTCTGAGGCTCCCTTGCTCCGTCGACGACTTCCAACACCTCCGGTGGCGGATCGAGAAGGAATCCAGCGGTGGCAGTGGACGACACCACCACCACCTCCAACAACAGCAACACCACCACAACGGCCACGGCAGTCTGCACTTCAACGGTTCATTGTCGTTCCGGTCGTGTTGAAAAGAAGTACCGGATCGTTTGTACCATTAGCCTAAGAACAGAGACATGTTTTAGCACTTTGAGACCATGGATTCAGCAGGAGCAAAGCCAAAAACCAAAAACAAATCGCTTCATCAGTATCTCGTACTTCCCTATTGATTCAGGCCGTGGGGTTGCGAGATCGATGTAATTTGATTCGTGGAAGTATTATTATTATTATTATTTCACGAATGCACAAACAGTAGAGGGAGGCCCAATGGGTAGTTTACCAATACTGGGCCGAAAATATCCTCCATTGGTCCCATGTTCCATGTTAATTGGGCTTACGTAGGCCCAAATGCCCTTCTCCCTACTTCACTTTACGTAGAACCATTGACGTTAAAAACATTAAAGTTTAACAAATTGAATTTAGCATTTTTAAGGTCAAATTACTTAAATTTATTGACGAATTTTAAAAGTATTTTTACTAAATATTTTGTCACACTTGTGATCTCAAAATCGTTACACGTAAAGTGAAGTGAAGTGAGTTACATAAACAGCGATTGAATCTAAAACATTGGTTTTATTATTAGAAAACATAAAAAAAATGTACGGAGAAGGCGAAGGAGTTTGTTATTCAATAACGTTAGTTTTTATAAAATAATTTATATAATAAATCGATTAATCTTAAAACTAGTTTTAAAGTCTTTTAAAGTGAAATTTGAGTTGCAAACTAATGTGATTGAGGTGAGGCCTTTGATAAGATGAACTATGAGTTTTGAGACTTAAGTTTATAATTCAAAGTTTTCGAAAACCGAACTATAATATACAAATTAAAAATTAGTAAATATTAATTTAAGAGCTATTTCACAAATGTGGGGAAGGGGAAGAAGAAGACAACAGGGCATAATGTTTTGGAAGGCAAAAAGTGGTTTCACGTGACTTTTCTCTCGATGTCCGGGCTCGGGGGAAGAAGACAAACAAAGGTGGGGACTGTGCTTGTTTTTGCTTCCTCCCACGTTTTTGACTTTCTGCTTTCTCATCATCTTCCAACTCATTAAATCACATTCAGATCTCACCCTCACTCCTCTTGCAACTACGACTTACTACTTCTACCGCTTCCACACTCCCCCCCCCCCCCCCCCTCCCGGCGACGCCCATGCCTCCTCTAACGCCGCCGCTCCGTCCGTCCCTTCTCCTCCTCATCCTCGTCTCCTCCCTTCCCACCTCCCGGGGCTCTCTTCCTCCTCCTCCGTCCAGGCCCTGTCCTCCGTTCTCGTCCTCCTCGCCTCCGCCGTACCCGTTCTCGACGACACCGGGACTCGGCCACCCTTCCTTCCCGCTCGTCACCTGCTCCTCCCCTCACTCCACCTTCTCCATTGACTCCCTCCCATTTTCCCTCCTCCGCTTCCTCCCCAACTCCTCCTCCCTCCTCCTCTCCCCCTCCTCCACCGCCAACTCATCCTCCTCCTGTCCATCCTCCGCCTACGTCCCCTCCCGTCCCATCTCCCTCTCCGGCTCGCCCTTCCGCGTCTCCGACTCCACCTGCTCTCGTCTCGCCTCCCTCCGTCCCTGCCGATCCAGTCTTTCCCTCAACTGCACCCTCTGCCCCTGGCATTGCGGCCTCTTCCGTGACCCCCTCTCCCTACTTCCCTCCTGCCCTCAGTTGTACCGCCGCCACCGTCCCAACGATCGTGGATGCCAGTCCGACGTACTCGACTATCTTGGCAACATGCTCTCCAATTTCGGGATCGAGGTCGAGTGGGAGACCGGCCAGGATCCTTACTTCACCCAGTGCCGGGCGTGTCAATCCAACCACAATGGGAGCGTCTGCGGCTTCGATGATGCCAGCCCGAACAAGTCATTTGTGTGCTTGCCACTGGAGCCGCATCGGGTGTCCTCCACGATTGTACGCCCCGGACCTCCTGATCGGATCGCCACGTTGGGTTTCTTAGTGGCATTTCTGGCATGCTTTCTGTTAATGGTTTCTGCTGCGGCTGTCACGATTTTCCGTCGGTGGTCAGGGAAGGATGAGGAGGATCCCACTGCTGCTTTCCTCCAGCGCCACGGCAACATGAGCCCATTACCGCCTGTCTTCACCTATGAGGAGCTTGAGGCATCGACAAACGGCTTTGACCCGAAGAGAAAGATAGGGGATGGTGGGTTTGGCTCTGTCTACCTGGGCAGACTCTGCGACGGCCGTGCAGTCGCCGTGAAGCACCTCCACTCGCACCGAGCTTGTGCAATCTCAACCAAGTCTTTCTGTAATGAGATCCTGATCCTGTCCTCCATCCGCCATCTAAACCTGGTGAGGCTCCACGGATACTGCTCCGACCCGAGGGGGCTCGTCCTTGTATACGATTATGTTCCCAATGGCACCCTCGCCGACCACCTCCATGGCCCCAGGAGCATTTTCACGAAGCGTCTGCTAACATGGAGGGTGAGGGTGGAGATCGCCCTCGAGATAGGAATGGCCCTGGAGTACCTGCACTTTGCGGTGAAGCCACCGATAGTACACAGGGACATTACATCATGCAACATATTCCTAGAGACGGACATGAGGGTGAGGGTGGGCGATTTCGGGCTATCGAGGGTTCTGGTGACGGCAGCTACAAACTCGGATGAAAAGCACGTGTGGACAGGGCCACAGGGGACGCCTGGATACCTTGACCCAGACTACCACAGATCATTCAGGCTGACGGAAAAAAGCGACGTCTACAGCTATGGTGTGGTACTCATGGAGCTTGTAACGGGGATGAGGGCAGTGGACAGGAGGAGAGGTGAGGGGCGAGAGGTGGCACTGGCGGACGTGGTAGTGAGGAGTATCCACATGGGATTGCTAGAGGAGGTAGTGGACCCCGACATTGCTGTGGAGGCAGGTGTAAATCCAGTGGCCGAGCTAGCATTCAGGTGCGTGGCTGCGGAGAAGGATGACCGCCCAGACATGAGCGAGGTAGTGGCAGAGCTGAGGCGCATCCGGGCCTCCACTTGCCCACATGGAGCAGGGTCCGCCGTTCTTCAAGCCGACATGGCAAATGTTTGAGTCTGATTATTACCAACGTGAAGCACTTTGTAGTTATATGCATCTGATCAGATTCTGTTTGCAACTGAACATTCAACCAAGTTGTATCAAATCTCAACATGTTCTGTTCTCCATGTGATGAACATGGGATCTGTATTCCCTGCCTGTGGCAGAAGCATCGGTCTGCCATAGGATAATGCCCTAAAGTCCAGCTGCAGTTTCCAGGGCCCGAACCTTCTTGTTTGCCGCCTCTGCTTCAGTCACCCTGCCCGCTTGCCGGTAACATCTTTCCTGGAAACAAACACCCAACTAGTCAAAACAGCTCCGTCAAGATGAATTTGTGCTGTATGGAGTATTGCTTGCGCACCAGCAAGTGCCACAGAAAAGGGCTGGCATCAGTCTTCTTCACCCGTTTCTCGATTGCTTCCGTGGCTGTAATTTTAGAAATCCGTAAATATGTGTTGAGCAATAGCCGTGAGGAAATCACCACAGATAAAGGTAAGATCATCTCACCCTTCTTGACTTGTCCAGTGTTCAGCAGCATGGAGTAATATACCTCATTGAACACATCAAGCTGCTCATCGGATGCCCCAATCCTCTACCATTAGAGAACACACAATGCCACAATGGGTTAAGTAAGACTACAAAATTTATTATTTCTACATTATCGTGAAATTAAGAGCATTACCTTGCAGCTGATGGCATCAAAATCAAGGCCGAGCATATCCAGGCCTTGCTTATAGTGGCCATTCCCAAACTCATACATGGCTTCCGCAAGCTAGAACAAACAACCGCACACGTTAACAGGGCCGAATGGTACTAGGTCTAAAAGCCAAAACGTTTATCCCAAGAATTGTCTAAGCTGCATTGTGTGATTCCGAAGACATGGCTCTATAGAGTATCAAATTGGCATGCAATGTATTGACCAGCTTCAAGTGTGACAATTTAACCTCCAAGAAGAAAACTTCTCAGTTTGATCACTCTAAAACATGACCAAGCAATTGTCAAAAGTAACTGAATGTGCAACACTAGCAAAAGAAAACCATTGTCACTGACTAGAAAGAGTGTGGACAAACCAGTATCGCCTGCTGCATGGTCAATTGCTTTTTCTTGTTCATCAGGGAAAATCTATGTCAAAGGTAAATGAGATGAACTTAAACAGTGATTGAAATTTGAGAAAGGTATATAGCCGAAGCATAGGACTTCTCTTAAACCTGGATTTCAAGTTGTCGAGCAGCTCTTCGGCCACTGAAAGTTTCCCAGAGAAAGCCAAGGCCCATATAATCAGAATATCAAGATGCCATTCAATGTACCAGTTTTCCTGGATGGTTCATAAAACAAAAACTGCCCAGCTTTTAGTAGAACTGCATTTCCCATTGATCAGCAATTTGACTACCTAAAAGAAACTACAGAAAGACCAGTTACCTTCTTCTCAACGCAACTGGCTAAGACATTCAGACGATCTCCAAAGGAATTGGTATGATCTCTCAAGGACAACCGTAAAAGCAACCCCAAAGCATTCAAGTAAACCTGTGTGTGCATTATCAATCAAGAGTGACTCTGACCCCTACTCAATGTTATATCCGACTCCTACTCGGCATTATATATCAGCCCAAATTAACCAACCTCTGGATTCACAGCATCAGGCCGTTCTAGCTCTTTCCATATATGAGAATCATATATATCAAGGACTTTACTAATTTGAGCAGACCCTTCCAAGTAACAT
The DNA here is from genome assembly GCA_023653495.1 of Melastoma candidum. NCBI lineage: Eukaryota > Viridiplantae > Streptophyta > Magnoliopsida > Myrtales > Melastomataceae > Melastoma > Melastoma candidum. Next base: position 2,550,004 of record CM042887.1, read on the forward strand.
AGTGCCACATGCCACCAGTTATGTGTTATCCTGAAAGTAATATGAAGGTTCTTATGCCGTAAATTTAGGTAACAAGAATTCCTGAATTTGACAGTCGTACATGAAGGAGGAGCAAGACGACCAAGTAGGTGCACACTTCTCCATGAACTCCACTGCATCTTTCAATTGGCAATTGTACTGATAAACGTGGCACAACTGCACATTAGATCATATATGTCATCAGTAGAAAATGAAGCAAGATCCAAAATTTTCAGGCTAAAACCAAAAGAATGAGTGGGTTGTCATTACATTGTGCTGTGCCCAGCAGTCTCTATTATTTATCTCAAAGGCCTTCTTCGAAGCCTTTTCCGCATCATCCATCCGACCGAGTTCTAGCAAAGGAAAAGCAAGCATGCCATAGATGTAACTTTCTTCGGCGTTTTGTGGCAGTATCTGTCAAGGTCTGAAAGGTTCACTACAGCATAATGTATTTGCTATTGGATTATAACAACCACCACCAGAATTCTCAAGCCATGAGGCCACAAATGAATTAAAAATATCCAAACTATGAAAGCCCCGCCAGATAGAACAAAATTTAGTTTCTGAAGCAAAAGTGTTTTCAGATAAAACTTCTGGACTAACATTATCAGAAAGACGTACTTTTTTCTTCAACCAAACCTTCAAATAGATGACATCAATGTCCAAATAGTGAAAAAAAAGCTATAGCATTCCTGAGAAATTATACCTGTTCCACAAGGTTTAGCGAAAGATCAGGCTGACCCATGTAAAAACATAGTATTTGAGCTCTCTTCAAGGAAACCAAATCCTTGGGATATTCTGCCAAGAGCTGCAAAACAATGGAGCAAATGTTGTTTCTGGCATTGTACATGTATGGTAGAAGAACTTCACCTCTCAACTTGATCCCAACAGTCTACAATTTAATGGACTAGGTCAAAAAATCGACATGGAGAATGCAATAAAACTATCCTTTTTAGCCAAAAACACTACAATCTGCATTGCCGCGATTCTATTCCTTGGAAAATAACAACACAAGATTCTACACTGTTAACAAACAAAGAACATCAGTTGTTAACCAAACGATGATCCCCTACCGACCTTCCTATGCTCCTCGAAGGCAACATCGTTGTCTCTGTTCTCCGATATCAAACTACGAATGGCATTATAAACAGCCTTCTCGTACGGAGTAGATTGATCCTGAAAGCAACAAATTTACTCATAATCCAAACCCCAGGAAGAGGAAAAGGAAAAGAAAAGGAGAATCATCAAATAGCAACAAAAGAAACTTGAGCACAATCAGAGAACTCACCAAATGATCCTCGGCGGCCCGAACACGTGCCGGAACACGAGAAGGATCATAAGAGCACAGGAAATGAGCTGCCAAAACGTTAGCCAAGACACAGGACTCGTCGAGCTTCACCGCATCAAGAATCACCGATCGCTCTCTGCCATAACTCAGCACCTTCATCCCATAACCCCCAAGGTCATCCACCAGAAGCAGCAATATTCCACCCCCATATAGAAATATCGAATCTTTACATAAAAAACGGACATCACGAATCGAACCCAGAAATCAAAAGAGGGGACAATCCCCACCTGGTCGTAGTACTCGTTGATGGCGGAAACACAGTCGTCGGAGGAAGTGCTGATCAAATAACCCCATTTAACCACCCTCCCCGATTCCACCCCCATTTTTTTGGGTCTCCTTCCTGTTCTGGGTTGTGCTCCGAAATCAAACTTCCCGGGAAGGGAGTCCCAAGGGTAAAGAGCAGTGAGCACTTGTCTACTGGGAGGGCATCGAGCAAGAACAAAGGTCACTAACGTGTTTGGATCCTGGGAACCTTTTCTTGGACAACTGGAAGTGGTCTGGGGGGATGATAACGATGCCGATTCTACTCTGCTCGACTCCTCCAACAACCGCCAAAGATGATCGTGTCGAAAAAGTATAGGCTACGTCCTTATCCACCCGTGGCGGAGAGACCACCATCATCGTCCATAACATTATTAATAACTCTCAGTTTCAGAAATCTGATTGATTTTTCATCATGTGCAAGTTAAATCGACTGACTACGAGCATGATTCGGTCCATCGATCGACCCGGCCCGACCACTTTCGGTCATGTTTGTTCATTGGGCCTTCATAAATATTTGGTCGTTTATAGAACAGTCCACGAACTCAAAACCACGTTCTAAGAAAAGAAAATAATAATAATGTGTTTTTCAAATTTCATAATGTGTTTTACTTTTAAAACAGACAGACATATCGCATTTGCGAGAAAAGACAGAAAAAGTTATTATGAAGGTAGTTGAGATTTATACTACTTAAGTCGTGCATCTGATATGTGATTTTACTTGGCGTGAAGGGAAAACTCGTATTCCTAGAAAAGCCCCTCGCTTCAATTTCAAACTTTCCTTTTCAAATTATTTGTTTTTTGACGGATTGTGTTGTTCCTGGACACCTCGTGTTTATCTTCATCATCTTAACGTGGGGAGGGGGGAGACACCAAGACCTCCACGTTCATCATCTTCATCAATGGGGGGAGAGGTTGTGCTGCTGTCGATAATCATGGTGGTATGATTACGTCAAACGTGGCACCCTTTTGTTGGTACTATGATTCGTCTCAGTTAAAGGAGAGAGTTGTCGTCGTCGTTCGAGAGACCCACCCCCAAAATGCTTGTTCTTAATATTTTCTTCTTCTTCTCCTTTTGAAATAATGATAATATCAGGAGATCATCAAAGTGGAATGGACTGGACACTCCCCCGAATTAAATTCGAACGCATTGATGGCGATGGGTGGGGTGAGATTTGAATTCTGGTCGACATGTCCACGTCATCTGAAAATTAAATACACGATAATTTATTTCAGATGTCAGGCGCGGAAAGGCACACCCCCCTCCCTCCTCCTCGGACGAGGATACCTCTCCGTTCCCATTTTATGGCAAAGATAATTACCATTTTTTTTTTAATTATACGATTTATACATTATTTTACTTATAATAAGGGCAAAAAATTGACATTATTCCATGTAATTTATTATTTTATGGTTTTAATTTTTAGAACGATACATTAAATTAACAACACAATAACTCATAAACCTTAAATTACAAACCCAAAATATTAAACTCGAAATGTAAGACCGTAAACTCTGAAAGTTAAATCCTAAATTCTAAACCCTAAAAGTTAAACCTAAACATGTTAAATCAAATATTAAACCTTAAACCATTAAAAGTTAAATTATCTTAAACACCAAATGCTAGATGTTAAACTAAATATTAAGTCATAAATCTTAACCATAAATATTCATAAAAATTGAAAGCCACAATATTAAATAATAATTTACTGAGAGTAATGTTAAAAATAAAAATGACATTCCTTTCCGTTTTTTCGTGCGGAATCCAGAGGTTTGGGGATACAAAAAAAAAAACTGTAAGAAAAATAAAAAATAAAGAATCAGATGGAGGTGTTGGGGAAGCATTAATTTGGTGACCTTGGAATGTCTGTCACCGTCCCTTTTACAATAATAAAAAAAAAAACATGAAAGACAACTTCATGTCTTATTTAAAACTTCTGTATATCTTTTATTAACAATTTCAATGTAAATATCAACCCCAACAAAATGAATACATACATGGGTCGAAAAATGCCATGACAAGTAATGACGCAGGGGGAAATGTGACCGGAGGTATGTACTGAAGGTAATAAACAACTGATGAAAAGAAAGGGAGGAAAAACTTGAGATAAACTCGGACACTTCACGGATACATATACATCATTGAGGATGAGAATGAAACAATGGCGATGAATAACTCGAATGACACATAAATACCACTTGACACACTCAAACTCAGTCGTACTTTAAAAATATACTAAAGAAGTAGATGACTAATAAACAATATTGTCTGAAAAGGTTTCTTAATTCTCAAAATTATATTTCTTCTCTATTACAAAGGCACCATATACGTAATGGTCGTTGATACATCGAAATAAATGAACTAGCCTTAAACGAAAATATTGTCCTATGAATTCTGATTTGTTGATTTCACGATCGGATTCACACGCTCATCGTAAATGTAAAAAAATGATAATATGAAATCGCAATATGTCCACATGTTGACCTAGTAAACACAGGGAATATTGACAAACGAGCATGAGTTTGGAATTTGATTCGAGAAGTCATGGGATGCTTGCAGTGGTCACATAGAGAAAACACGAAAGCAAAAACAATAGAGCGCCTAAAAATAAAGTGGCTACGCAATTCTTGTGGTTGTGATTGTAATTATGCACCTACATAAAAATCTTATTTATACAACGAATCTCAACCACTTTCTAAAATCTTAAAGTGATGTTTTTGTGCTGAGTCGTTTCTTCAGCGTCATATTTCAATCGTTTTCTTAGTTTTATGACATGTGTCCTCAAGCAGTACTCACGTTCTTTACCTGGATGAATTGAAACCCATTATTCTCTTATAGGTAAAAAAGTTGTACCCACATAATTCGCCCGGATGGGTGAAACCTATTACCTTATGGGCAAATGATGAAGTTTGAACGATACTCAACATCTATGACAACGTGTCGTACTCTTAATTAAGCGAATGTTGAAACCTATTACCTTCTGGACTAAGGAAGTACTCCCGACGGTACTTAACATTCAATTAGCGATGGCAACATAGCGTGTGGTAAAATCGAATCGAACAATTTTTCCGTACACGAATATTTGAAGTTTGAATCAGAACCGCTGTTAAGCAGGGCGACTCCCCGTCTGCTTTACTCGAGCTTGGGATGGGTCGAGCATTACCTTATCCGCACCAAGTAATTCATTTTTTGTAATATAAAAATGGGGGTAAAGAAAAGTGCGGACAAAGAGAGGATCCGAGTTTTTGGGGGGGGGGGGGGAGGGGGGTGGTTTTAGGAGGGGAAGAAATAATAATAAGGTAATGATGATGACAAAAGGATCGGCATTAAAATTGGGGGGTTGTCCCCAGCTTTTTTTTCTGTCGCGCGTCCTTTTCCCAATTCTTTTTTGCATTCAATTCTTAAACAAAAGAGTGAAAAAAAGCCAAATATATTTTGTTTATTTACTCATTCTCTTACACAGCTTTTTATCTGTCTCGGTGGTGGTAGGGTTTTTTTTTTTGGGATATTTGACTAAGTAAGTTTTTGACACCCACATCAAACAAATTTCTTCCTTTCTTTCCTTTCCCCTGCCATCATGATTTTTGTTGTTGTTTGCTCCTTTCTTTTTTGGTTATTCGAAATCCCAAATAAAGGGGTGGGAAAAGGAGGTTAAATGAGACGACCGAGTGAAACCCCACCCTCCCTTGGAAATGAAAGAAAGAAAAATATCTTAGATTTGTATTTCGCATTAACCCAATTTATGCCCCTTTATATAAAGAGGGACTTGCCCACGAACCTTGCTTTTGTGCCCCTACCTCTCTCCCTCTCCCTCTCCCTCGTTGTGTTCTCCGGTTCCATTTCTAGCTCCACCATCCCTCCCTTCCTCTCCCTCTCCCTCGCCTTTTTCTTCGCTGTTGGGTCCGAGGTGCTCGTTTTTTTGTGTGTTTGTGGGGAATGTTGGCTGGCTCGAGGCTTTCATACGAGTTAAACATGCACTCGCATGCCCTACGCTCCAACATCTGATACCGGAGTCGACTTCTGATCGAATCGGAAAAAAGAAAAGAAAAAAGTATGTTAAGGCTTCGGACCAGGCTTCATTCCCCTCAAACGGTTCCCACCACGATGCCCGTTCTCCCGTTCATGAGCTTATGCGTCTGCCAGCTCGGTCAGTTTAAGATCTCGAGTTCTTCCTGGAACCGCACATATACTTTTCCCAGTTTTTGCTAATCCCTTTAGTGTTGGGTAATGACGGAGGGTCCCTGCGGAAAAGCAGCCGTGCATAAGTCCTCTTAGAATCGCTAATCCCGTTCGATACCGCTTCCGTTTTCTTTCTCAAACACGGTTGTAGCTTTTAGTGATCATTTGCTGCATGTGGTGGATTTCACGCTTATCAAAGTTGATTATCATCGTTAAACTGCATGCAATGTAACCTATAGACGTAGATATGTTTCTTTTTTAACATCCCAAACTGCAAACAGGGGAACTGAAACCCTTTCCTTCAAAACATATGTAAGAAAGTCACCTGTTGCTGCTTATTACACCAGCCGTAGGGCCGGCAGCAAGCTTCTTACATCTTTCACCCATTTTCATGCTAACTCACGATTTCCCATGATTTCAACATCACTGTTTTACCACATGCCCACCCCCCCGGGGGTATAGATCAGAAAAGAAATTACAGAATTGGTGAGATTTTTCCAACTTTTTACCCCCCACGAGTGTTAAAAACTCATCTTCCTAAAGTCCTGTAGATTTGTTTCTTTTTTAACTTTGATGTGAACGTCCTTGAAGGCAAGTACCCGGCATTACATGAAATGACGTTTTTTTTGTCTTCCTTCCCTTGCCCATGACGAGGAATTACCAAAGTAAACGGAGGAAGAAGATGTAAGAAACCCCCATATCTGTTCGTGGGCGTGACTCGTAAGCTATACATATCCAATCTGTTCCATGTCTTGTATCGTCGTGGGGGTTTCCCGGGCAAGAAATAGAGGGTTGAGATTATGTGATCTGAGTTTATACGTAGCGCAGGAACGGGATTAGATGTCTCCGCTCGAAATATTTCGGGGTTCGAAACCAGAGGCGCCCTCGAATAAAGCCTCCCGCCACCACTAGGACGTTGAGCTTGCAATCGAATTTCAGAACCCTTTAGTGCTTGAATCTATTTATATTCACGAATGGTTTGTCCACCCCCCACAACTTTGCTTGCTTGGTTTGTTTCAAGTGTAGGGAGATGAGAAAGAAGAAATGGGTTGTGGAGGGGAGGGGGTGATCGGTCGTCCTTGAAAAAGCCAACATCGACTCGACAGTCATTTCGAGGCGGTCACAGACAGACAGACAGACATACAGACAGGAGAATGAGAGGCGTGTAAATGCACATGACTGATCTTCCCCTTTTTTTATTGGGAAATTCAATTTTGCAAGAAGTGTGCAGTCTAGAGAAAAAGGTCCAAGGACTCCATCCCATCCTATCCATTCGCTCTGTGATCAAACGGGAAAATGTATTCACTTAAGTTTGTATACGAATTTCATGAGGAGGAAGATGTCGTTTGTTGGATACTTCTCATCCGGGACTAATTCATATAATCGTCCATGTTCTTTACGTGTGTCGAAACGGGATAAACGCTGCGTTGAAAGTTTGAGTTCCACCCGGCGCGTTTTTGTGATAATTCTACCATATCCGCCCCTGTATAATCGAGGAATCGTACTTTAGGGTTGTCAGCAGGTGAGCCTGTAGAAATTAATGGCTTCCCGGCGAGAAGGTTATGGGACAAGTTGAGCTGAACAGAAATCTCGTCCCGAGGCGTAGGCGTGAGAACAATGGAGCGGAAGAAGTGATTCACCCGTGAAAGACTGTTGTTTGAGATCGATGGAATGTGATCTCTGATCGAACACGGTCGTGTTTTTTGAGTTTGGCTATGGTCGGCTGAGGCATCAGGAATTCGGCTGGAGAAAGTTGGGAATATTTATGCGATCATTGGCCCGAAATAAAGAGAACTTTCGGATACATTTGATCAAGTGAAAGGAGGCAATTTATAAGTGTGCCATTAGAGAGCTTTATCTAAGCAACTTGGGAACTTTGATCAGGGGCCTCCTAGCACCCAGTTTCAGCTTCCCCCGCCCTCTGCTCGGCAGAGTTGTTCCGCTGCGGTGCCTTTGTCTCATTGTCTTCCACCAATGCGACTTCTTCGCCCTCTTGTTTCTCAGGATGTTCCCTTTGGGCTTCTTGGATCGCCGAAGGTGGCTCCGCAGACCATGCAATAGCATGCGGAAATGGCCAACCTGGTCATTCCTGTTTCTTGCTAGTCCATTCCCATTTCTCGATCTTTTTACGATCTCTACCTCGTCTTTCCGGCAGAATGCATCCTGCAAGGGCTTCCGGATGGCGTCCTGCCCTGGATCATGGTGATGGTGGTGATGGTGGTGATGGTGGTGGAATATGAGGCCAAGCTTGTTCTTCAATCTTCTAAGCCGCCCTACGGCTTTCTCGTGATTCGCTTGAACGTGCATCTCGAACTCCCTTCTCCGTTCCGGAATCCTCTGAAGATTCACGTGGCCCCGATGGCTCGGAACAGAGTAGGTGTAGGATGAACATTTGTCGGACAATCTGGTGGATGATTCTGAATCTGCTGAATATTCCCGACTAGGTGATGATGATGAGGATGACTCACTAAGCATGCCACTTTCCTGGCTACTGGGAAGATACCGAGAGCTCCATTCCGATCCGGAGTTCTCAGATTCAAGAGGACTCAATCGCTTATTTTTCTCCTGCCTAATTGCCATCATTTCCCTCGATCTCCGACCTTTCCTGGAGCCCTGGTCCTCCAATCCTGACTCGTAAATCCTGGATGTCCTACTGTTCAGGTTCCCACGAGACTGTGTTGAGATTGTTTTGAATGATTTGTACCGACTATATGACAAATTGCTTTCATCTTTGTTCTCGTTCACCTGACTAACTGAATCAGGCAAAATTCGATATCTTGATTTCGGTGTTTTCACTGCCGCAGAGAGAGACTCTTTGCTCTTTAACAATCTCCGCAATCTGCTCCTCGAATGTTTGTATCCGTAGGCATGACTAGACGGTACCCTTACCCCATGAACCACCAAATCTGGGCCAGAACTTCTCATTTTAGCGTCTTGACTTGATGATTGACTAGAAGACTCTGGATTCACCATCACGTCTACTGTGCTTTCTAATCGCGCAGGAATCCTTTCCCGGCAACTTACATCTTTTACTGAGAAATGACCGGAATGAACTGGCCTCTTCCATTCTTCATCACCTGTCCGAGAACTGATTGTACTGTTTACACCACTGATCCCGTTTCGTCGTCTATACCTGTTCTCGATAGGCTTAGCATCCGAAGAAGAAAGTTGGAGGGCCAAAATGCCTGCTTCGATCTCACTGATTCTTTGGGATACTTCTTTCACAACTTCGCTCCTTTTATCTAATGGAATCGCAGCAGCTGTAAAACTAGCACCTGCAGGCCTTTTTCGGCTTGAAATTTGGTCAAACAGGATACCGCTGGGACTCCTTCCTGTCTCCCGATACTTGTCCCGATCAGCATGGTTCCCCAATCCCTGGCTGCCTCTTGTGTGAGCCCTCACAAAATCGACCTTTCGTACGTCCGAGACCTGTCCATACAAGCCCTCTGCTGGCAGACTTGGATCCGTGGCGAAATCAACCTTTTGAGTGTCTGAGACCACTTGTCCATACAAGCGTTCAGCAGGTAGACTTGGATCTGTGTCCAAAATGGCCTGCTTCTGGCGGCTGCACACCCGACAGATCCTTTTACGAGGTCCGAGTTCGCCGGATGATGTTCCAATGCTGAATTGTCCAGAGGCCAATTGCCAAGATGGGGTGTCCCGACGATGTAACCCATCTTTCTCAACTCGAGTGCCGAAATCTCTGATTGAGCTGAAATTCCCAGAAAAATCCGGTGGCACCGCAGACCCGACGATTGCATTTTCGCGTTGAGCAGGAGATGGATCTTGGCCATGCTCTTTCGCCACAATTACCTGCACGATCTGATGATTTAACCACAGAAACATGTCGAAACAGCCTCCATTCCGAGAGTGATGAAGAACCAACCTTTCTTAAAGCCTCGACAATCCCCATCAAGGCGAAAACTAGAAGATCTTTCAACAGCATCTGCGCTTCCTCGTCCAACTGATAGAAGAAACCGAAATAAATACGACACCAGGATGGACTGTGCGAGGGGGTGGGGGGACTTTTTTAATCGACTTACGAGATCAGGATCGGGAGATTTCGACCGGAGCACACTCCTTTGGAGAAGCAAATACAACCTCTGGAGAGCAAACGATCGAGACAGAACTTCTTCGGCAGCAAGATTCATCCTCCTCTGGTTCCTGTCCAACGAATCATCGGAGTACGTTCCCGGGTCGATAGGAAGATCGCTGTGACGTCGAGAGGAAAACCGACAAATTCAAGAAGAAATTTGTGAAAGAGCGGGACGGTCCAAGAGACGGGGCGATTTCTTGTCCGCGAATGGACGCGTCCGATGTAATCTTAGCCGTCCGATCAATTCCTATTTCTATTGATCGTGGCCCTTGGTAATTTTACATGTTTTATTTCCGAAATAATAATAATAATAATAATAATAATAATAATAAATACGGCTGTTCTTCCGAGTTTCCTAGAAGAAAAAAGGGAAGATTCTTTGTTTTTCCATATGTTCTTGTGTCCTGTCAAATTGGATTCAGCCGGCCCCAGTAGTGTGACCTTTTTATTGGTATCATAGCAACATCCATTCATACGAGACTAATGCTCTCGTCGGCGAGAAAGATTGTCGGATCGTGTGCTCTTACAAACTTTGAATTACTAAACTTCTTTCGATCCAGAGGTGCTTCCGAGAAAGTTGCGCTGTCGGAGTACAAGGTCGAGTTTTGCGGCGAATGTGCCGCCAAGTTTCCGGGAACTTCTCTTTTGGCAACATATCCCCGTGTGTTCTAGTGAAGCACCGTGCCTTATTTGAGGTTTTCGCGTACTTGACTGGGACGGCTACCTCTCATCGTACTACAGAAATCATATCTGCTCTAACGCTCTGTTTGGATCCATGGGAAAAGAAAAGAAAGGAAAATATTTTGCCAAAGTGGGACACGTGGACGACTGAGATTTCGTGGAGATTTCTGTCAAACGATCTCAGCCGTCCACGTGTCATAATCCTCCAAAATCTTTTCCTTTCTTTTCTTTTCCAATGGATCCAAACAGAGCATAAGTGATACACTTAAGAAAAGTACGACCTACCCAAAGCCGAGGTGCTTAAACTTATCAATCTTAGACCAAGACTACTTGTTCACTTATATAGGATGCGGCTAAACTTCCATTGATGAAAGCTTCCACTAGTACGGAACAGGGTGACACTAATTCGTACTTTACGATTTGTTTCATATTATAGTACTAAATAATATCGTGGGCTTCGTACTTTTTTACGGGCTTTTTGTACTATAGTACGAAGAGATTCGTATTTTACGAATTGATTTGTACTTGTACGAAACGGTAAAGGTCGTATTGAACTTTTGTCCGGGCCATATCGTAAAGTACGAAAAGACTTCATACTATTGTACAAAGTCCGTACGAAGCCCATCGACTTTACAAAATAATTTAACACTTCAGACGCGGTTAAATTTTCATAAGTGAAATATTTCACGAGTACAAAATAGTACAATACGAAACAGTTCGCTATTGTTTCGTACTCACGGAATCTTCCGGTGAATCTTCCACGAACTGAAAATTAGCCTTGTCCATTTATATATGGTAAGTTGGATCTATTTCTTTTCGTCTTCTCTTCCTGTGATGATATATTTTATTTTTCTGAAAAGCGATGGCACGATACTTGTTTGAAGCTGCATCTCGGTGAAAGTTTGAAAATGGTAAAAGGGTAAAAGGAACGAGTGTATTTAAGTACAAAAATTTAAATAAAAATAATAATAAAGGGGAAGCGGCTAAACTGCCGTGCAAGTAACGTTACTTATTATATATTAAATTTCGTCGATTTTTAGTATATTTTTGTACTAAAAATCGACGAAATTTAGTACATGTTATGAATTGGTTTTGTAACGGGCCGATGAGCTTAGTATATGTTTAGTACAATTGAAGATACTCTTACTAAATATACGTCAAGAAGCCCGCTAAAATGTACAAAATAGCGTTGGTAAATTACTAAACATTCTTTAGTACATTTTACCAAAAGAGCCCCTTAATGGGTCATTTTTTCTAGTAAATCGTTAATAAAAATATATTGATGCTATTACTGTACAGTTTAGTACTTTTTACTAAAATAGTTTGGTAAATTCTTAAATTTCGGATTAATTTAGTAAAACGTTAGTGTATTTAATTATAAAGTTTGATAATGTATTAGATAACTGTTCGACAGTAAAGTATTAACATTTTACCAAACTCTTTACTAAGCCAACCTTTTTACTACTTATGTACTACAAAATTTAGTAATAAAAGTCCGTTCATTTTTACGACGCATGAACAGTTTAGTAACACCTTAATACTCGACCAGGTCGAATAATTACTTAGTATATTACCAAACATTATAGTAAAAATATACTAACTTTTTACTAAATTATTACTAAACTTTTTAGTAATTTAGTAATATACTAAACTATTTTAGTAAAAAAAAATTACTAAATTGTACATTATTAGGCATAATACATTTTTACTAACATTTTACTAAAAAAAAAGTCATTAGTGGGCTTGTTGACACCATTTAATTAAAAACCTGTTTAATTATACTAAATATTTACTAAACTCATCGACCCATTATTAAACCACTTCGAAGAGAATTCGATACATTACTAAATTTCATTGATTTTTACTATAATTTAGTACATGATAAGTATGGTTCTTACACGTCATTTTAGCCGCTCTCAGGGTAAAAGGGTGGTGGGAGTGAGAATCGGAATGAGTAAGAATTCTCCACTGCAAGCCAAAGGAACATAGGAGAACAGCACCAGCAGGTGTGAAATTTGAGGGTGGGTAAGGCTTCGCTTCAGTTCCTAAGAAAAGAATTGATCTTTCCTTCTTCTTCTTCTTCAGCTCCTCCTCCTCCTCCAATCCCAATTCTCCAGTCGGTGAGTGGATTTCTCTCCCTTCGTCGCCCATGTCGATTTGTGCTCTCCTTCCTCGTCGCTTTGTTTTTGTTTTTGGGAACTGGGATTGGGGGGATTTACTTGGATTTGTCGTAAAAATTGAAGCTTTTGGCGCTCGGCTGGGTAAATGGGGGATCTTAATTGAGCTTTTTCTGCCCTCGAATTCTTTTCTGGGTTTTATCCTGAGATGCCGGCTTCCTTGTGGTTGGTTTCACCTTGCGTTGGGAATGAACTGTCTTGGTAGATGGTGATGTTTGTCATTGGTGTTAGTGATGCCGGCAAGCGACCCATCTTTGTGATAACCGGGGACTAGTTGGATTGGTGATTTCTGGTGAAATCGGGATCCGATAGCGTGAAATTCGCCATGAGGTTGTAGTTGCTTTTTTCCTTGTGATCATTGGGGGAGGCAGTCCGTGTTAAATGTGGCTATGCTTGCTGCATTTTTTTTTTTTGTTCTTCCTGTCCTTACATGCGATCACCTCGGTTGCAACTCGGATGTGTACTTGTCGTGCGCTTGTCAGTTGGCTTCATGTGATTATATCCTGCCTGTTACTTAAGCTTGCTTTGTCCCCTCTTGCATTCACTTGGTAGGCTTTTTATCATGTAGAAGTCATTTTATTATTTTGTGGGGAGTGTCAGGCTATCAGTGATATGTCTTCTCAAATTCAATCATTATCTTTTATTTGAATTTGTGGGCTTATTATGTCTTACTTTGATTTTAAAATGATGCGGATGTTTGGACAGATGCGTAGTGCCCCAAGGACCAGTTGTTCCAACATTTTGGAACCGGGATTTCAATTACCAATTTGTCATTCTGTACAAACGTGTGATAATCTCTTCTTTGTCAATGGGAGGAAGCCTATGGATTTTCCGCGTAGATACCTTCCGGCTACAGAACTCGCGATAGCATTTTCACGGTCCACTGGCCGGTTAATGTAAATGTCATGGCCAAGGAGGTTTCATCCAGTAGGGTTTCGGGATGTGTAAATGGTAGATACTCATCATCAGATGATGAATCAAGGACTAACTCATGCTATAGTTCGGAGAAGGATGTAGGCATAGGAATCTGTCGGGTTTGTCAGTGTGTTGAATCTGACCATAGTGGGGACACGGCGTTAAGATTCCTTGGTATTAGTCCGCCTCCTCAGGAAGGACTTGAAAGCCAAGCCGACATGGGTGTGAGCAAAGGTGTGCATGATGTTAAGAAAGAAAAATACCAGGCCAAAAGCTGTGCCAAAGACTCAGGGTTTATCGAGATTATCAGTCCTGATGGTGAACGTTTCATCTGTACTACAGATATAGAAATGGGACAACCGAATCCCCTGATGGAGCTCGGCTGTGCTTGCAAAAATGATCTTGCCCTTGTACATTATGCCTGTGCGTTGAAATGGTTTGTCAACCATGGATCGACTGTCTGTGAAATCTGTGGTGAGCTTGCAAAAACTATACAGGTCAGTGACTTCAAAAAGGTTATTGGTTCTCTGAAAGACTATGCAGTGTTGAGGGAAAGAACTGCTAGTGGAGAGCCCAATCTAGTACAGTTGCCCTCGGACATGACAGTAGACCCTGACGCTCTTGCTGCAATTCGAAGGCAACGCCTCAGTGAGATATCCATGTGGTTCAGTCCACATGCTAATGCCATTACTACCACTTCCAATATTGCTGCATTACAAGCTGCATCCGATCAACTTCCGGTTGTTGTTGTCGAAGAAAATGTTCCTTCTGGAAACCTAGCAACTAAGTGGGCTGTTGAAGGTACAGGCATTCTGCTTGCCACAGGATTACTGACTATCCCTCTGGCATGGCTTATTGCTCCTCGTGTTGGCAAGGTAAGCACCATCTGTAAAACTCTGATTCTCTCATTTGTTTATCCTCTATACTCTGTGAAGCCATCACCCTCTATTTGGGGACAGAGTTTATGTGACATAAATTCAATATTGTCTATGAGTTGTTTAACATTAAAAGTATACATGTCTAATTATATATGAGTAAGATAAGATATTCTCTGATTTTGCAGAAAACGGCTAAAAGTGGGCTTCATATACTCTTGGGTGGAGTCTGTGCTTTGACAGTGGTGGTCTTCTTCCGCTTCGTAAGTATCCCGGCTTTGGTTTTCTCTGCTCAATTCATATTATTGACCCCAGAACTTGGTTGGGCCCAGTTCAAATGAAATGCAATCCTACTAACTTTGCTGCATACCTTTGCAGTTTGTGCTTACCAGAATCAAGTACGGTCCTCTGGACGTTACTGGGCCATCCTGTTCGTTTTCTGGTTTCTCGTGTTCGGCATATGGGCTTCAAGAACGCGCGGTGCTCATATGGCGTGATTTTGTCCCTCAACAATGGAATGCCTTGTTCCGACCACATACAAAGATGATGAGGGTAAATAATTCGGTGTTTTAGTTAGCTCCGTCAGTTTGAATTCCAGCTTGATGTAAACTGAGTATATAGAATTTCATTTCGTCATAGGGCTGAGGGATGTTAGTTTGAGAGAGCTCGCATCATAGTGAAATGGGTATGACTTGCTCTGTAATTTTTATCGTTTTGCGTGCGTTTGATTCATTGCTAGATCATTCCATCCCCAGAGATTGATAGAGCCGGTCACCTCAGTTGAAACCAGCATTGGCAATGTTTCGGCTAGGGCCACGTAAGGCGTTGGGACCATATCGTTACACCTTAGAGTTCTTTCGCGCTTCTTAGTCAATGGTGGGGCCTCGGGTGGTCAAAGTTGTATCAGACTTCTTTGAGTATGGACAACTTCTCAAGGAGGTGAATGCTACAATCATATCCCTGGTGCCGGAGACGAAGAACCTGAATTACCTATCAGATTCTCGTGTTGCAATACAATATATAAGTGCATTAGGGAGTATATAAGTGCATTAGGGAGGTGCCAGACCTTATTGGATTGGAGCAGTCAACGTTCCTCCCAGGGCAGTGGATTCTAGACAATATACTGATGGGCATGAGCTGGTCAGGGGGTATCAAATGAAACGTGGGACGAAGAGGTGTGCATTGAAGGTTGATATACGGAAAGCCTATTGAGTCGACAGAGTGGGACTTCCTGCTAGTTGTTTTGAAGAGCTTTGAGTTTCCAACCTGGTTGATTCAGCGGATTGTGGAGTGCGTTACCACTGCTAGGTTCTCCATATGCTGGAATGGAGAATTGAATGGGTTTTTTTTCTGAGTTTTAGAAGGTTACGTCAGGGAGACCCCTTATCACCATATCTATCTGTGATGATTGTAGAAGTGTTGTACAGTCCCCTTAGGAGAGCATCTTTATCACCACAATTTGAGTTTCATTGGAGATGTCCGAAGTCGCAACTGATGCACCTTTGCTTTCACAGGGCACGATCGCCATTGATCACCACGAGGATGACATCGAGGGATCGCAGCCTGTTGGTTGATGCGATAGCGAATCAGATACAACATTGGACAAGTGATGACTTTCCTACATGGGAGGATTACAGTTGGCTAGTTTGGTCTTCTCTGTGATGCAAACATATTGGACTTCTATCCTTCCTGTCTCGATGGCTTTTTGTGCAAGGTTGGAACAATTGATGTCGTGGTTCTTGTGGTCAGGGGAAGAACTTAACTCGCATAGGGCACGGGTGACATGGGAAGAGGTGTGTCGTTCAAAGGCGGAAGGGGTTTGGGACTAAAACAACCCTTAGAGTGGGATCAGATGGCGATGCTAAAGCATATATTGCTCATCTTATCAGATCTAAATGGGCAATAGGCAGTGTTGTTATGGGGTATTTCACTTTGGGGGTGAGGAGGCCGAGTAGATGTCCATGGGTCTGGAAACATATATTTCCTCTGAGACACAGTACGAAGGTTGGTTGCATGGAGGACAGGTGATGAATCCAGAATATCATTCTGGATTGATAATTGGTCACCTTGGGGACCACTTGATGAGGTTGATGCGATAGCGAATCAGATACAACATTGGACAAGTGATGACTTTCCTACATGGGAGGATTACAGTTGGCTAGTTTGGTCTTCTCTGTGATGCAAACATATTGGACTTCTATCCTTCCTATCTCGATGGCTTTTTGTGCAAGGTTGGAACAATTGATGTCGTGGTTCTTGTGGTCAGGGGAAGAACTTAACTCGCATAGGGCACGGGTGACATGGGAAGAGGTGTGTCGTTCAAAGGCGGAAGGGGTTTGGGACTAAAACATCCCTTAGAGTGGGATCAGATGGCGATGCTAAAGCATATATTGCTCATCTTATCAGATCTAAATGGGCAATGGGCAGTGTTGTTATGGGGTATTTCACTTTGGGGGTGAGGAGGCCGAGTAGATGTCCATGGGTCTGGAAACATATATTTCCTCTGAGACACAGTATGAAGATTGGTTGCATGGAGGACAGGTGATGAATCCAGAATATCATTCTGGATTGATAATTGGTCACCTTGGGGACCACTTGATGAGGTTGATGCGATAGCGAATCAGATACAACATTGGACAAGTGATGACTTTCCTACATGGGAGGATTACAGTTGGCTAGTTTGGTCTTCTCTGTGATGCAAACATATTGGACTTCTATCCTTCCTATCTCGATGACTTTTTGTGCATGGTTGGAACAATTGATGTCCTGGTTCTTGTGGTCAGGGGAAGAACTTAACTCGCATAGGGCACGGGTGACATGGGAAGAGGTGTGTCGTCCAAAGGCGGAAGGGGTTTGGGACTAAAACAACCCTTAGAGTGGGATCAGATGGCGATGCTAAAGCATATATGGCTCATCTTATCAGATCTAAATGGGTAATGGGCAGTGTTGTTATGGGGTATTTCACTTTGGGGGTGAGGAGGCCGAATAGATGTCCATGGGTCTGGAAACATATATTTCCTCTGAGACACAGTACGAAGATTGGTTGCATGGAGGACAGGTGATGAATCCAGAATATCATTCTGGATTGATAATTGGTCACCTTGGGGACCACTTGATGAAACATTCGGGGAGCATGGGAGGACTCGATCTTGTGTGCCGAAGGATGCTACTGTTCGAGATGTATTCACTAGCAATGTTTGGAGCAGCTATTGTGTTTGGAGCAGCTGGGACACTACATGAGCGAATTGAGCGAGATTTCTATGACCGCCTTTCAGAGTTGGGTGCCGCAGTTGGCTCGACCCACGCCCGGAGTATTGGACCAGGCTTGATGGACTTTGACCATAGATGAGAAATTCACGGTTGTATCGGTTTAGAGGCATCTACGAGAGTGACATCCCATAGTACCGTGGGCTTCGCTTGTCTGGTGCTGAGGGGCACCATCAAAATTTTCCTTCTTTTTATGGTTGTTGATGTGAGGAAGACAATCCCAGTCCCCGTGCCGATCCTCTGCTGAATTTCCCTTCGTGAGGGATTGCATCTTCGGCAGACAATCGGCCTGTAGGAGAGAGATCTGAAGAACCCCTTGGAGATGGAGATGAAAGACTGTAGATGCAAGAGGGACACCGACTAGAGGGAGCGCAATGCCGTCCTCAAGTGTAGAGGAACCACGTCGAGACGACGGAAGTGGCGAAGGGTAGGTCAACGGAGGGGACGGCCCGGCCAGATGAGAATCGGTGGTTGTAATTAATTAGTGGTAGTTAGGGGTGACACATTAGCGGTGTAATTTGTCAGACAAGGATGAAAAAAGTAATGGTTGTTTGTGAAAAATTCTCCCTCCTCTCTGTCACTTCATCTTCTGTGTTTTATCATTCTTCATGTCCATGGTTGTTTCCGGGTCGCTTGTAATAGGTGACGACAGGAACTGGTGATATCACCGGGGCGGATGTCGATGCCGAGGGAACGGGCAAGGGAGTAGCTGTCAGTGGATGGAAATGATAATAGAGTCATCTTGACTAAAGATATCATCCTCTTTCGGGAGTTCCCCATTTTTTCATCCATCCGTGTCCGTCCCATCTCCCACACACATGTAGCATGTTTTTCGGCTCTCCGATTTCGTGTCGTGATTCCCGGCCGGTCCCCCCGGTATCAGTACGACCAGTGAGTCAATCACCACACCGAGGCGGGGCCGGCCCCGCCCAAAAGAGGTCGTGCTCTCTCCAAACTGACAGGAGAGTTCGTATGAACCAGGCAGGACACGAGTAAAAATCTATAAGAGTCCAAAAGGGCTGCAGGAGGAAAAAGCAAAAACGACGTCCAATCTGCCTTATCTTCTTCTTCTTCTTCTTCTTCTTCTCCACCCCTCAACTCTACCTCTTCTGCACTTCAAACTGGCAGCCATCGGCCTCTCCGTTAATCTCGCTAGAGAACGTCCCAGGTTTCAGCCTCCTTTGTCTTCTCTGATAACAGTAGGAATTTGCTTGAATTGGGTTTCCAATCCAATCCAAATCCCCAATGAAACGGCACAGTTTATGGTTTCCTTAAAGCTGTAGCGTCCAGTTATGGGTGCTCTTTGAGGGGTTCAATGAGAGTGCAAGTCTCATTGACACCATGCCAGATTTAATGAATGAATGTTTTTTACTTACCCATGAAAAAAACCCTTCCTTGGGCCGACCCGCAAAGCGTGATAAACAACAATCAATGATCATTTTTGGTATCTAATCGTCGTCATCATCAAGCAGAAAATAATTTGTTTACTGTTTTTACTTGTAGATAGGAGACTTCCGTCACCGTTTAGGTCCACGTCAGTACTTACATAACGCATGATTAGTGTAATAACTTCATTGGTTTTGATTACAGTGCCAAATATTGTATTAATCCCATGATAAAACATTCCAAAAATTAAGTGGAAAGCAATGATTTTTTAATTATAATTTTAGAAAGATAAGTTAAGAGGAGTTGGTATTTGAATGAATTTTTGCCGGAGTGATGAGAAGATAATTCTCGGCCGGCGAAACATTACGTAGCGAAGACCAGGTCAGCATTTTGATACCGACGAGTAGATAATGTCTGTATTGTTTGGAAGGCGGTAGCATCATAGTAATAACTGGGCGACTTGACTGCAGTTTCCAGGCGCTTCCTCGTAAAGCTGCAGTTCCGCTCCGTGTTTCGTCATCCATGGCGACCGAGGTGATGGAAGAGAAGGGCCAGGCTTTTGATTCGAGGAAGGCGGAGGCCTTGGTGAGGGATCTGAGGAGTCGTTTTGAAGATGGAAGGACGAGGAGTTACGAGTGGAGGGTCTTTCAGCTGAAGGCGATCGCGAGGATGGTCAAGGAAAGAGAGAAGGACATCCTCGGGGCTCTCATGACCGACCTTTCGAAGCCCGAGCTCGAGGCTTTTGTAACCGAGGTGGGAGAATTCCTTGTGGAGATTTTTGAAGGATTTCTTTTTTTTTTTTCCAGTCATGAACGTCGAACTTTTGCTTGGGATTGGCGTAGATTTCTTTGACGAAGTCGGCGTGCAAGAAGGCCATCTCCGAACTGAAAGCATGGATGAAACCGGAAAAGGTGAATGCTCGTTAGTTTTGATTTTGGTTGATTCAAAGTAACGGCCATCGTAATCGAGAATCCTTCAAAGTTATGGTTGCCGAAAACATGCTTCAGGTCAAGACTAGCATAATAACCTTCCCGTCGTCGGCAGAAATAGTTTCAGAACCCTTCGGCGTCGTGCTAATCATATCCACATGGAATTTCCCGTTCTGTAAGGACTTCGTTCTGCGGACACTTGGACACCTCAATCCGCGGATGTAGCAATAACCAGGTTTAATTGTTTCTGTTAATCAGTGTTGTCTCTGGATCCCTTGATCGGAGCCATCTCTGCCGGTAATGCTGTCGTCTTGAAGCCATCTGAGAGTGCACCAGCCACATCTTCGTTGCTCACCAAATTACTTGAAGAATATGTTGATGGATCTGCGGTGAGGGTTGTCGAGGGAGCTGTTCCCGAGACAACTGCTCTTCTGGAACAAAGATGGGACAAAATTCTATACACAGGTTTGCTTTTGATTTTAAAGAAGACGATTTTACTAGTAGTTCTTCGATTTCTCCAAAACAAGTTTTTGCCTCTGTTTGATCTAGGCAGCGGAAGAGTGGCACGTATAGTTATGGCTGCAGCCGCAAAGCACCTTACGCCTGTTATCCTTGAACTCGGAGGCAAATGCCCCGCAATAGTGGATTCAAATGTCGACTTAGAAGTTCGTATTTGCCGCTTTCCTAATATTACAGTCATCGCTGATATGAACGCCACTTTGCTAATATGAACGAAACTTGTGTAGGTTGCAGCGAAAAGATTGATGGGAGGTAAATGGACCTGCAACAATGGACAGGCCTGCATAGCCGTTGACCACATCATAACACCGAAATCGTTTGCTCCAAAGTTGGTAAGCTGTTACATGGACCGAAACTATGTGCAGAGGGACAGACAAATGGACGTTAGTTTACCAGGAGCGGTTGTATTGTTGACAGATCGAAGCATTACGGGCTGGGGTTGAGGAATTTTTTGGGAAGAATCCAACGGAGTCGCAGGACATGTCTCGGGTGGTGAATCGGTACCACTTCGCTCGCTTGGCCAAACTCATGGACGAGGATGGTGTGTCCGAGAAGATAGTCTTTGGAGGAGAAAGAGATGAAGGAAAACTGTGAGTTCCATGCATACTGCAGTTTCTAAACAATCCGCAAAGGGATGAATCCATGTTTTCCTGTCAAGCCGGAGAGATTTACAGACTCGCTTGTTCTTATGACAGAAGAATTGCTCCGACTGTCTTGCTAGATGTACCAGGAGACTCCCAGATCATGCAAGAGGAGATTTTCGGACCGCTCCTTCCCATTGTCACAGTAAGTACAAATAGACATCAATCCTGGTCGAAATCACCAGGACTACCACTGTTGCTGGGTGGATACAGGTTGACAAAGTATCATGGTCGAAATCTCCAGGACTATCACTATTTCTGCGTGGATACAGGTTGACAAAGTGGAGGATGGAATTGCATTGGTGAACTCAAGACCAAAGCCACTAGCAGCATACCTCTTCACAAAGAATGACCTCCTCAAGCAGCAGTTCGTGCAGCGTGTATCAGCAGGGGGCATGCTCATCAACGACACTGTCCTCCACGTACGTACACTCTTCCCCACTCCTTTTTCCGCACCCAGTTCTTAACTTTGTAGATGGCTCATGTTAACTGTTGGGATTGCAGCTGACAGTGCCGGGGCTGCCCTTCGGAGGGGTAGGGGAGAGTGGGATGGGTTCATACCATGGGAAGTTCTCCTTTGATGCCTTCAGCCACAAGAAGGCAGTGTTGAGCAGAGGGTTTGTTGGGGAGATCAACACGAGGTATCCACCTTACACGCCCAAGAAACAAAGGCTTCTCAAGGCCTTGATTGGCGGTAACATCATCGGAATCATCCTTGCTTTGATTGGTTGGAACACCAAGGAATGAAAACCAGCTATGCAAACCAAAGCATGTGTGTAAAACTATCAAGGGATATTCCACAACTTCAGCAATCTAAACATTATTATACTTCCTAGCTATTTAAGCTTGCCATATACAGAGAAACAATGCGAAATAGTGAGATCCTCTGACAAAGACAAGGTTTCCTAGAGCAGCTCATACAAACGACCTTAAGCAGGGTAATCTTCTGATGACCAAAATCGAGCGGTTGCCACCCTCCCACTGCAGAGGCAGAGATTTCTTTGCATACGAGTTTTGTCCGTCACGGCTTTGAGCAGCCTCATTGGCAATCGATTTTCTGCCTTCCACTAGCAGACTATACATCTTATTGGACATGTGAAGGGCCCCGCAATGATATCGGTCGAGCACGGGTTTTGGGGCCATGTAGACATTCTGCAAACTGGATACCTAAACTCAGAATCGCCTTGATTTCTGTTGCGGAGGATATCCAGTCATTCCCATTCCAGGGTCCTTTCTTCTTGACTGCTTAAATGACAGGATGAAGAGGTAATATAACTCAAGGAAGATAAGTCTAACCAAAAGAATATGCAGATAAAACAAAGGAATGGATAATACAAACCTGCTGCTGTGGCGGTTGGCCAGCGACACCACGCTGCATCGGCAAATTCCCAGGATTCATAGCACCTCCCAACCCAGCTTGAGGTGCAAGGTTGTATGCGGCCATTCCGGGAACCTGCATCCTTTGCATGCCAACCATAGGCATACGAGGCATGGATCTATTGGCTATGTTGTGAGCAGCTGCCATATTTCCAGAAGCCTAAGTGAAAGAAACAAGAATGACTGCTACCTTCTTTGCTTACCAAAAAAAAAAAAAAAAAGAAAGAAACAAGAATGACCTTGTCAAATGAATCTAAGGACAAAAGACGATGTGTATGTTCTCTACATATCAGATTCAATCCTTAGACAATTTTCAGGAAGAGGAAAGCACCCATTCACTCAAGCAATGGACAGAATGACTTTCTACCTGCTGGGATTGAATATTAGTTGTCCCATCAAAATCTGTATTGGTATCGACTGGACGTGTGGGATAATTTACTTTGTCCCCGGTGGTGTTGGGTACAAGAGCACTGTGCAAAATAGAAAAACATTTTTCAGAGGATAAAAATACCACCATTTGTGTGTTTAAATGAGGGAATACAAGCAGAATGTCCAACTCCACCGATATCTATTGATCTAGCCACAAAGGGAGTATTGCAATAAGAGGAAGGATACAGATCCAGAGTTGCCTCTCCCTTAATTGAAATCAATAGGGAGAGCAAGGTTCTTACTTACGACCCGGTAAAGGCTCGATTCGAAAGTACCTGACAGAAGAAGATACATTTGAAGACATTAGATGCCAGAAACTACAAACTTTGGGCCTCATAAATAGGATGCTGGAGAAGGGAGCATAAAATTTGCTAAAACTTTTGATCTGTCATAGAAAGGAAAATCCTATGAGAGGTTTCAATTTGTCAAGGCGAATGAAATATATATATAAATGATTAATAGTATCTAGGCACTAGCATACTCCTGATGGCAAACCAGTATAAGCATCGGCAGCAGATTGATCATTGAAGACAGATAAAAGCAAAGAAGCACGCAGTTGACAAACATCATACTCATGCTCCAAGGCTTGGGCGGCCGTTATTCTTTTTTGAGGATCATATCTGAAGAAAGAGAACAGCACATTAGCACTGCCAGAGAGAAACAAAAGACAAAACCTAGGCATTCCTTCGGTTCTTTGAGGCTTGATGGATCAAGACTCAATTGTTTACTAATGACCACCATTGTTGGGACAAAGGCCTAAAGCTCCAAAAAGAGACCACATACTCGAGCATCTTTGATAGAAGGTCATACGCAGGGGTTTTACTAGGAAGCCGTACAACATTGCCCAGCACATTATCGTCGCTGTAATATAGGAAATAAATAACATCAGGATTCTTTTATGGAGGGAATAAATAAGACCGATGCCACTTCCCATTGATGGGACCCAATACGTACAATTTGTACTTTTGAATCTGCTGCAAATCCGATTGCCAATGGGGTAGGCTTGCAAGAGTGGGCCATTTTTCCTGAGTTGGGTGGCCTAAAGGAATTCAATTGTCAGTCAAATGGTAAACTATCATGTGTCGTGGGACTGACCATCCAACAAAATTACCTAAGACCTTGAAAATCTTGTCAAGCTGGTCAAGCTGCACCCAGATATAGACATGACATCAGCCATGCTGTTCAAAAAGCCATAATATTGTCTACAAGACGGGAAAAACATACTTGGAAAGGATTAGAACTGGCTTTCACTTCAGCACCTTGAAATAATGGCTTTAATGTCAATAGCTCCGCAAAAATGCACCCAACAGCCCACATATCTGGGGTAAGAAATAAGAAAACAATATTTTGTTGCCACCAATTGAACCAACCCAAAATATAATTTTACTGAAGTGAACAAATATTTCGGTTCACACTTGAACAAAGGAAGAGATGACAGAATACATTCATTTACGTGATGAAGATATCAACAGAAAACCATTTAATGTACCTTGATTTTTAAGAAGCTAGACATATATTAGCTATTCAAATATTAAGAGACAATACTACAAAAATTACATTAGCAAAAGTAGTTTGAAGGCTTGGAACAGCAGAATGATGATAGAAAAGCAAGCGACTGATCGTACCAACGGCACTAGTGTAGTGCTTTGCTCCAAGGAGCAATTCTGGTGCACGGTACCAAATAGTTACGACCACCTGTAAGTAACACCCAGGGTTCTTTAGAGGATAACAACATCATTAATCACATCGGAAACTCTAGGTCCCTCGAAGGAGAATATGAACATTAGTGACTCAAGAATCAGTTAAGTAGGAAAAAATCAAAAGATAATACAAATTGCAGGGCAAGGACTTCCATGAGGATCATCTACATGTCCTTATTTCCAAATAAATCACAAAAAGACCAACTAAGGAAATATAGACCGGTAATGAAGAAATGCTTTAGAATAATTTTCGTTTCGACCTCTAACAAAATGCATTTTATGATGATTGATTCACCCTCATAAGAAATCTGTCTGTCAGGTAAGTATTTCTTTACATAATATCAATGTTTTGCTTGTGCCCATCCAATACCCAAGTTTTCTACTTCTTCTTTTTTCAATTCGATACCAGTTTTCGCTTGTCAAGAAAGTTTGGCTCTGCAAAAAATTTCTAGGAATCTTGTTCACTCTAAACAGTAAGGATTCCCTTACTTGAGAGCGGAAAATGGCTCATGTATGTAGGAGAAATGCAAATATGTAAATCTTACCCCATTATCAAATAGAGTCTTCAATGGAGCCTGATAAATCCGTGCAAGTCCAAAATCAGCGATTTTCACAACACCTTGCTCCTCCCCTTCGCCCATAACCTGGAGGAGAAGAAATACATCATTAGGTTAATGGTATGTGTGCTAACCGAAAAAAAAATGGAGTGGCCAGCAATCACCATCCCATCTGAAGAAAAGGCAGGAGCTCTAATACATGTACCAGAATATTTGACGGCTTCAAGTCTCGATGTATGATCCAATTGCTAGAGGAAGTATCAGAAGGATGACAATCAGAATCACATGACAAAATGAGTACATCAGCATTTTGAACAGCATGTTTCAGGCCCACCTATGCAGGTAGTTTAACCCATTAAGTAGCTGCCAGAGCAATGACTTAACGGTATACTGGTTAATCGATTGGTTAACCTTGTCCCTGTGATGTCTGATGATTTCCTGAATCCAACAAGGACATGTTTATTGCATCAGAACAAGAGCTAAATTTAAATCATCACTATTGTAGCTATTAATTACAGGGGTAGTGCAGCGAAATTCAAACATCCGCAGGCATCAATCACTTACATAGAGGTCATGCTCAGCATAATCAAAACCGAGATACAAGGACATATCCACATGATTAATGTGCACGTTCACGAGCTTCACGACATTCTCATGAGAGATCTCTCGCAGCAACTGCCCGTTCCAAAACAACAAGACATAAATTAGGACGGCGAATACAGCAACAGCTAAACAGTGTAACACTTCTCAATAAAACGCAGAACCCTGTCATTGTAAAGGTTGATCTCCCTTTGACAAACAAAGGAAAAGAACAGAACTTCTGCTTCAAAGTCCACAACTAATGCCGAAACTTGGACGCCATCCAACGCCAGGCGACATGGAGAAGGGGAAAAGGGAACGCGGATACCATGATCTCCCTGATGGCAGTAGGGGAGACGCCATCCCCGTCCTTGGACTGTTTGAATTTCTTGATAGCGATGAATTTTCCACGATTGCTTGCTGGGGACTTGATCTTGGCTAGGAAAACGAGCCCGTATGTCCCTTCCCCGATCTTGCCTATGAGGTCGTAGTGCTGTAGCCACTCGGGCTTCTGGGAACTTTTGCTTCCTCCTCCTCCGCCCCTGCTACCGTCTCCCATCTCCCGCCACCACCTCCTCTTGCTTTCCTCAGCTTTCCCGCTTCTTTATCGCCGACGCCGAGTTTGCCCGAATTCGCCAATCGCTCCTCTCTCTCTCTCTCTCTCTGCAAGCGGGGTGTGGAATTGGGGTTAAGTCCGGAAGTTTGACACCAAACTGGAAATACGGTTAAAATTTCCAAAATTATTACAATACAATCCAAGAGGCACTTTTAATTGTAAAAGGAGTGAATTTTTAAAATTCACTTTAAAGTCCAATATGTTAGGATGACTCTTCAAAACAACCTTAATTTGGTGGGATTATATCCACGTGAACACGAGTTCTCAATTATCTTTTTATATTTGATAAAAAGATAATTGATGCGATCTTCTAAAGACGGGGCGGATGTCGAGAAAACTCGCCCCTTAAAAACTAGAACATGCCCCTTGAAGACTGGGTAAGGGAGTCCATAAGGGACGTTTTTTAAAACCCATCCTCCTTAGGTTACAGATTTACAAAACGCAACCCTTGCACATTTCGTAACGTCGAACTATTTTAAAGAGGTGGTGTCTAACTGGGGTGAGTGTTGAACACCTGCCCTCTAGAAAACAAAAGGGGCGGTTTTATGAACTTACCTTCCTAGTAGTCCAATTGGAGGCACCTGTACAAAACGCGCCCCCTCTAGAAAATGAAGAGAAGGCGGGTTTTTATAATCTGTCCTTCTAAAAATCTTAACAGGCGAGTTTGCTAGTGTTCGAAGAATATAATCAACGACCAACATGGGGCTGATCCAAGTGGTAAGGAGCTTGGATTCGCTTAAGGAGGTCTCGGGTTCGAAACCTACCGTACGCAGCCACCCCTGTTGGAAGACTCACCCACCATAGCCAGGTGTCCTACCCGGGTCGAGTCCGGATTAGTCGGAGCGAAGCTCCAGACACCGGGCGGGCAACCAAAAAAAAAAAAAAGAATACAATCAACGAAATCAAATTCCAGAAATTCATGTCTAAAAACATTAATCTTCACAATGTAAGCACCAAAACATCCCAAAATAAACAAGGTCTAAACCATCAATCACCCCTATGCCTAGTTGATCTTCTAACAAAATGCATAACGAGTCGATCCTCTTCGATGCCGGGCTGCTCCAACGAATTCCCTAAAAACAGCTGTGTGATTTGAGAAAGTTCTTCTTGATAGGAATGGGCATACATAAAATATAGTTCACCTTTAATTTGGTGTTACGGAAATTGAGCTCAAGTGAACATCAAAGTAGGAATGGCATTACCTAAAATCTCCCGTCTCTTTAACTGGAGCTGTTGGATTCGAACCGGAAGGAACATCAAAGTAGGGTGTACAATTTTCGACATTCAGTTGTGTTACTCGAAAGATGAGCTTACCTTCTCGTTCTTCATTTTCATGCCCCTCCTTGTCAAATGTCGGATACTCATATGCCTGATTTG
The DNA here is from genome assembly GCA_023653495.1 of Melastoma candidum. Lineage (NCBI taxonomy): Eukaryota > Viridiplantae > Streptophyta > Magnoliopsida > Myrtales > Melastomataceae > Melastoma > Melastoma candidum. The sequence goes on from CM042887.1 coordinate 2,577,932, forward strand.
GCAGCTCTTCTCTTCATCCCCCGCCTCATCTTCATTCACCTACTCGCGTTTTGTAAGTGCGTCTCTTATAGGTCCTTGCCTAAATTTCAAGATGACCCACCTCTTTTGTTTTTTAAGGGGCATGTTTTCAACACTCGTCCCCCACAACCTGTCTTCAGAAGATCGCATCAATTATTTTTTATCAAGTGTGAAAAAGTGCCTCTTTGGCTGTACTATGGTAATTTTAAAAACTAGAACCGTATTTCATAAATTGTACAGACAAATCGTATTTTCGTACAAAACTCGTTCATCTGCATAATACTTGAAACTAATTAATTTAGTCGATCTCATTGGAATCATAATCTCATACGCGTATAAAAGAACGAGTTTTGCACCCAAAATGAAGGAAAATTTTGAGTAGTGGGTGAATGTGAAAATATTAAGTGAAATATTCGGTTGAAGTTAATCGGTTTATTTTTCCTTCTTCTCTGGTGCTTGTTATTGTTCACTTCATCGAAGTATTTGATTTCCGAACTCAACATATTTGGGTTGTTTCCTGTGCAAAATGAATTTCTTTTGTGACTAGTCGGAATAATTTGTTCACCCTAAATACTGACATAGAACTACTTCAAGTGAAATTCATGTTGTGCAATGTCAATTTTAAACCAACAACTTACGAGAGGTTGTCTTATTTTAATAATCGTGTTACCAGATGCTTCTTGTATACCACCAGTCTGAATGGTTTGTCTTCAAGCCGATGCAGTATGAGCTACTTTCTAAAGGTTTGTCTGTTATGCTTCCAAGTGTCTTCACTTCTCACTATGAGAAACAGTAGCTTTGAAGTATATTTCCATGGAGTATTAATCTATTTCACAAATGAAGATGAGAAATAATCAAGAGACGTGACCATCAATTCAATCCTCGTATGGCAAGAGCATTGCACATATGAGCTGACTAAACTTACGAAGAGACATGATCATTTAATTCTTTTGATCAAAGTCAAATTCGTTCGTCTATAAATACTCATCCTCTCAACGTGTTTTAATCACATTCAAATGGAGATGAGAAGTATTCAAGAGACGTTCTTCATTTTCACAATCTCATAGTCTTACATTGTCGTGTATTGCCTCATTAATTTTTACGTAAGTGGGATCCCACGTTTTAGTTGTGGTTGCTTTGTTAGATCAAAATCGAATTCTATTACTTTTCTCATTGAAGGAAGTGTATGTATCTCGCGAGTACATATTCGGGTGGGTACGTATCTCGTGCGATACACACTTCCTTGGATGGGAAGCAACATAACCCGATTTTAATCTAATAAAGCAGTCGCAACAGAAATGTAGGCTAATTGCTTTTGCAGAAATTAAAATGTATTGAGATGATGAGTATTTATAGAGGAGCAAATTAGACTTTGATCAAATGAATTAAATGATCATGTCTCTTCGTCAGTTTAGTCGGCTTATATGTGCAATGCTCTTGCCCAATGATGGTTGAATTAATAACTTGGCGCGTTGCGTTTCTTGATTATTTTTCATCTTCATTTGGAAGTGAAATAGATTAATATTCACATCTTCGACTTTTTTCTTGTGAACTTGCATCGACGTGTTTTTTCTTGCATATCCCTTATGGTTGTCTTGCCTGAGTACGATTGTAAAATCTGATAGAGTACGAGAAATTGGCGTATAGCCATAAAACCTAATAATGATAAATCAAGTAAAGCTGGTCAACACGGCGCCCTCCAAGAGTCAATATGAAATGGAGTATTAATTTAATTTTAATACTTTTGTTACGGAGTAACAAGTCACATAAATTCACTTGTTTTTCGTCATTTGGTGTTTGTAATTATTGTTAAAGGGTGTAAAACCCACGTCGGAAACCTAAAAGCTTATAAGTTATTATATAAGTCTAAACGGACTACTCCCTCTATAGTTAATTGGTTTTAAAGTGAAATTTCATTGGGCTTATATGCTAGGCTTGCGCAATGAATTATGTGAAATTATTCTTTAAATGCAGAGGTAGAGGAAAGGAAATAGCTCCTCGTTTCACTGATCTTTTGGCAAATAAGGGCGTGCAATTTTTCCAAAATCGAGTGAAGCTCCTACAAGCTATACGGATCATTTAGAGAATTTCTCTGTTGCATCTGGTCCTGGAGGGACGGCACAACTTGAGAGTGGCCGCATCGTCGAATATGACTGGTCTATCCATTATTAAGATGTGTTGTTATATCTTCTGTCAGCTTGAGTTTATTGAAGTATTGGCTTCAATGTCCTGAATATTGTGACATCTGAAGTTCGTTCCTTTTTGTGCCGGATGGTCTTGCCCTCCTATGCCTACTAATGTTGATTTTACATTTTCCGTGATTCTTGGTTTGGCCAGACAGGTTGGTTCTTGCACTGGGGGCTGAAGTCAAACTCGTGTCATACCGGGGCAGCTGAATATGCATTCCCATTTTCTACTCTTGAGGATTCTTAGACATGCCATTCCATGCCCTGTTTCCTTGTACAGAAGGTCGACGATAAGTTGAAAGCGTTGGAAAGAAAAGGTTTTGGGAAAGAGAACTTAATCCGTGTGGCCGTCGTTGGTTGAGGCTACTCGGGTGTTGAATTAGCTGCGACCATTGCTGAGAGACTACAAGATCGAGGTCTTGTACAAGCAATCAACGTGGAAACTGTAATTTTGCCCATCGGCACCTCCTGGAAACAGAGAAGCTGCCATTAAAGTAAGGTGATTGTCGTTGGTCTGTGCAATATTACTAGCATTTAGTGAGTGATCTTGTAGCTCTCTTCGGAGTACTCTATCCAAAGTGCCAGTGAGTGATCTTGTAGCTCTAACGATCGATGAGATATACTCTGTTGAGGATTGATCCTCTAAACCTTGCTATGATTCTGCATATGCTTTCACAAATACAACGGGGAGCCGCATTACTGCACCATCTGACTCAATCATGGGTATACACATAGTTACTGTATCTCTTGAAAGGATCACCTTAAGCAGTATAGCACGTAATGTTGACTTTTTGTACACGAACTTTGTTTATGCACCCTTCTTCGGATCGATTATTTGCATGGGAAAAGGTATATGATGGCAGTTCGATTGCTGCATCTGAATAGCTTCTTGGGGCTGCTGTAGAGTTTATTCGGAGGACTAGTTTGGCCTTGATTTGATTCCTCTGGCTGCAAACAGTTTTAAATCTTCTTCATTCAGACGGTCACATCAGTTTTGAAGCGAAGATTTCTCTGGGGTGCAACTGAAACGGTTCCCCAGTGGTTACTTGTGTATGGAATCCTTCGTCAGTCGGTTCAGGGCCCTCTTCTAGTTCAGCTGTGAAATCATCCACAAACACTAGAGAAGTTAGTTTCTCGCGAAGTGATGCTATTGTCTTTTGGCATTCTGCAAACCTGCCAGCAGCAAGTGCTAATTCTTGTTCCTGCCAGAAAAAAAAAGGATGGAAAAACATTATTAAGCTCCCAAAATGGACTTCGGATGCAGGCAGCAGCAGAATATCCATTCGGATGTGTCTCGTTATCAATCTGATTATAGGCAATAAGTGAACTAACCTGGTTTATCTTATGCTCCATTCTGGAGCCCCCATGAAGCTGAAGCTCGGCCTTGCTTTTGATATCAGCTTCTTTTTTCATCATCCTAATCTCCTCTTCCAAACCCCTGCATTTATCCATAGTTTCTGCCGATAAGGCAATCTCTCTCGTCACCTCTTCCTCCAATAACTTGATTTTGTTGAGCAACCGTTTGATTTCGTCTTCAGCACTCTGCAGTTGTGATTCAGTAATTTTTAATTTCGTGTCGCTATACTTTTTCCTTTCTGTATCTGCTTGTTTGGATTCCTCTGCCTCGGAGAACAGATTATTGAGCTCTAGTACTCTGCCTTCGGTTTGACTTAGCTGATCCTTTAATGTCTCCATCTGTGATTCCACCAGTTCGGCCTTTGCTAAAGCAGCCTCCGCAGTCTCTTCCGCCGCTTGTCTTAATTCTTCCGCCACCGATAACATGCTTTCAAGCTCGACTGATCTCGCCTCCTTTTGTGTTAGCCGAGTCTGACATGTCTCTATGCGTGACTCTGCAATTTCTGCCCTTACATATCCAGCTTTCTTGTCTGCCTCGGCCATTTCTTTGTATTGCTCTGCCATGGATAAAAGAGATTTATACTCTGTCAATTTCACTTCAGCTTCCTCTAATTGACGACGGGATGCCTCGAGCTGCTTTTGACATTGAATCAGAGCCATCTCCAGTTCCACTTTCTCTTCATCCTTCTTTTCTAGCTCTTCCTCCAATTCTGCTGTTCTGTTGATCATGACCTCAAGCTCAGATGGCAGTGGGACATTAGGAGCTCGAGTTCGGTCCAAAAAATTATCTTGTTTGCTGGTGCAGTCCCCCACTTCTGAATCAGGCAAGGCAACAAGTCGTTCCATTTCCAGAAAGTCATCCATCATATCCACTTCTCCTGAAGAACCAACAATTTTTTGCTCATCCAGAGGTTCAAGTTTGGAGATTAAAGATTCTCGAGAGTTGAAATTTCCCGGATCTGATTCGATCATTTTCGACCCACTCACCCTGTTGGCGTCATTTTCAACAGCAAGTAGGCATTCCCCGACATCCGACCGACTATCTGTGAAAGACTCGACATAAGCAGACGACGCTGACAAACAGCTGAAGTCATTCACAAGAGGATTTTTCCGAGAAATGGCTCTGAGTCTGCGGCACTCAGATTCTATCCTTACCATCTTCTTCATGCTTTCCAAGTACTGTTTACTGGCTGATTCGGCTGCTTGAGTGCTTAAGTCTCTTTCGAGAACCCTGATTTCTAGCTCCTCGGCCACTGCAAGGATGCGGCACTTAAGAGATTGGTTCTCTTTCTCAACGGCTTCAAGCTTCGCGTGATATTCAGGATTAGTCGTGCTTAGAGGTTCAGTTTTCGGGGCATGCAACTGGCTGTGCAGTTTGTCGACCTGGGATTCCAGATCGGCCTTTACCAGTTCCCATTCTTGATCTCTCTTGGTGATAGCTTCAAGAATCTTCTGGTCTTGTTCATCTCGGGCCAGTCGAAGCTGTCTTACACATTCCTTTAGAGCACTGTCAAGTTGTCCAATTCGATCGTCAAGTTTCGAGTTCCTGTCAACAGCAGCATCTAGTTGCTTCTTGAGAATAGAGACTTCGGTTTCAGCCTTTTCCCACCCTGAAAATGCATCAGATCCAGAAATCGAAATTGTTACAGAAACGACTGTTATCCTTTTAAACTTCTTCATTTGACTTAAAGCACAATTACAATGAAAATTTTCCAAAATGATACCAGATACCGCTTCCTCTGCAACTTTGGCATGTTGCTTTACTAATGCTTCCTTAGCGCTGATGTTTAGGAGAGCTGCAGATAGTTTCTCTGACAAAGTTCTCGTGCTATCATTAAGGTCGCCATCGACCGTAGAAGCTTTGGATGTAACCTCTGTAGAAAGACCTCCGTGCATCGAATGTGCCTACAGAAAAACAAGAGAATATTAAAAGACGACACAGTTTATCAAGGAAACAAGTAACTGAGGAAACTAAGCACAGATTATCAAGGATGGCAGATTTTTCAGAATTATGTTCTCCCAGCTCTATCTACAGTCTACCACCGTTGCTTTCAATCCAAAACCAGATCCAGGGGCATCGGGTATGCGCCTAAGAAACTTGATTGTCCTGAAACCATGTCATTCAAGATAGTCTCTCTCTCTCTCTCTCGATAAATCTAGCTACTTAAAACTCTGGCAACACAGAAAACAGTCATTACCTAAGATGTAATAAAATCTCGAGACCTAATTGCAATCATTAGCTTACAGATAGATATGTGCATCCTGATGAAGCAGAAGCCAACTATCATAATCCAGAATGGAAGAATTCTTCCCTAAAGGAAGTAAATTGGAATCAGAATATCATTTTAGCCGACAGTGGGATCCAGCAACCAACCTGATCATCAGAGAACCTCTCCGAGTGAGAGGACAAAGATCCTGAACTCTCGGTTTCTGCGGGACTCTTCTCAGAAGACTTCCTCCGCCACAGCCAACTGCGGCGATCCATCCGGACTTCTCAACAACTTCTACCTCTTCATTTCCAAATAAGCTTCATCCCACATCACGTGCTATGTAAAGAATACCCGTTCCATTGCTATCAGAAGACCACACCCCTCTTTGTAGAAATATGAAACAAGTTATGCACTGCCACGACGATGTAAATTAAGATCCGGAGTAGGAAAACCCAACAACCTCGACTGTTTCAAGCCAAATGCGAGGATGTTTCTTCGGGAATTCTCGCCTTTGCTTCGAATGCACTCACCTTAACCGATGCAACATCCTACCAGCTAAAAATTGCTCTTATTCGAGATCTCTCGAAAGACAAACCCCTGCGAAAACAAAACCGAAAATGGCGGTGCTTCTCAATCATGGAACAGAAATCGCTGCCCCCCTCAAAAAAAAAAAAAATTCTCCGATGACAGATCACTTTTTTTATTCCCTCCGATTGCCATCAACATAACCACAATGCCTGGCAAAACGAAATTGCTTCAACCACAATCATCGAACCAGTAATCCACTCGGCACCTAACAAATAAAGCTCGGCCGCCGCCGGGCGACCCCCAACCTCCCCCGACTAGGGAGACTATTACAACAGGACAGGAGATGGCAGAGACAGGCTGTGAAAAGCACAGGACCACTCGATCAAAGAGAAGAAAACAACGTGACGAAAGGGAATTCCAATTCCATATTTGTCACCCAAATATCTTGTTTATCTTCCACCCCACCACACCAAAAGTCTCCGAAATGGGGGAAGACCCACAAATAAGCAAGGAAAAGCACCCAACAAAGGCATCGACCCACTTTACAAAACACGGGTAAAACCGGTAAAAAAGATTCGACCATTGAAAGGAAATGAAAAAGGGAAACCCAAATACCTGAAAGACTCCTCGGGATGCAGGGGGGACAGAAAGGGAAGAAGAAAGGGGGAACTGGGGGTTGGGATCCCGGAGATGACGGGGACAATGACAACAACCAACATGAGAATCACCCAGCTTGTTCAGAGCAATGTCAGAACCCAATGATCCCATCCCATCCCCATCTCCTTCTAATATCATAAAACAATTTAGATGTCAAGTAAAGTTATTAGTGTGAAAGAAATGACTCTATTTGTTGGTCTCTGTTTTCCTTTCCTTGCTTGTTTTCAATCTCTCTCTCTCTCTCTCTCGGCAATCATGCCCCCCGGGGAGAGGGGGGGAAGTATTTTCAAAGAGAGAAATGCGTTATTCCCGCCTCTTGCCGGGAGAGAGAGACAGAAGACTAATTGAGAGGAGGATGGGGAGAATACAGATGTCATGTTACTTTTTGACTTTGGGAGAGGGAGGGAAGGGACATGGTTGATTGATTATTTGTCGATGAATGATGGATAATGGAAACCCCCCACAGGAATAACCAAGTAGTAAGTGTAAGAAGTAGGAGTAAGTAGTAGGCCTACATTCATCCCATGCCCATCTCATCACATCTAGTTTTATCATTATCCTCTTCTTCGGCCCAGACCAGACATGGACCGACTCAATGTTCTTCTCTTTACTCATTTGAGAGACTCACGCCACCCACGTGACATGCATTGAATTTTGGGCTTTTCAAAAGATCCTCATTTTCATGATTTGATTGGTGATGGTGGAGATTGTTATATCATTTTACAATAATTAGATGAATCACCAAGTCAAAAATCCCAAATTACTAGGGGATGGATAAACGAGAGAGAATCTCTCTTTGGTTGTTTGTTTGTTGATGGATGATGGGGTTTGGGGTGAAATTCGTTGTAGACCACACACACACACCAACATAAAAATTGATATATACACATTCGGAACCACGCAACGAAAACCTGGATATAACTCGAAAGGGGCAGGAGGCTGCTCCTGCTGGACCACCTTTCCTATTTACTACTACTTACTACCTCTTTTTTTTTTTTTTTTTATGTGGATGGGAAATTTGGATATTTGTTTGTTTTTCGTTTAGGACACAGAGTCGATGGGACAGACAACAAACAGAGACAGATAAAGACAGAAAAAAAATATATATATGGAGATGAAACGAAAACCTTAAAAAAAAAAAAAAAAAAAAAAACGAGAGGACAAAAAATAGAATCTTCCTCCTTCCCCCTCGTCTTCCCTCCCCTCTCTTACACATTTCAATTAGCGTCGAAAGCCAGCCTCTCCCTCCCTCCCTCCCTCCCCACCTTGCCCGCGGAAAACGAGGTTGTCCCGATACCCTAAAACCCTAATCGGAATCCCGGAGAAGCCCTCCCCCCCAAATGAGCAGCCAAGTGGCGCCGCCTCCTACGGGTCCCAGGAGGACGTCCTTCCATACCAAGAGGGACAAGGACAGGGCCCCCAGGAAGTCCGAGAATGGAGCCGCCAACGGGATTCTCCCCCCAAAACCCTCCTCCCCCACTGCCCAGAGGTTTGTCGGTTCTGTTCTTCTTTTCTCTTGTCTCTGGTTTTTGTTGCTTCCTTTGGGTTTGGGATGATGACAAGGTTGCTGCTTCCGGGTTGGTTGGTTTGTGTGATTGTTTTGGAATGAATAGGCGGTGAAGGGTAGAAAAGGGTTCGTTCCTTTTGCTTTTCTTTTTCCCTCTCCTCTTCGACCGGGAAGAGAAGATTCGTCCCTTGGTTTGTTTTCTGGAGGTTTTTCTGTTTTTCTTGCGTTTATCCAGCCATGCTTGCTGTGCTTTTAACCCAATGAGGATTGCTGCAACTTTGTTTCCCGCCCGAAGCAAAGGATTTTGTTTTTTTTTTTTTTTTGAATGAGATGGATTGTCCACGTTGCAGGACACTGATTTGGGGATTGGCATTGATTATTGTGTTAGAGGGTAAATTGATAGGACACTGACTTTTTATGCACGTTTGCATGGAAGCTGAGTGAAAACTTTTCGTTCTGCTATTCTGCAGTTCAGCTGGCAGAGAAAGGACTGTAAAGAAGCTGCGGCTGTCAAAAGCCCTCACAATTCCCGAGGGGACAACCGTGTCCGATGCGTGCCGGCGTATGGCTGCTCGTAGGGTAGACGCCGTCCTGTTGACCGATGCCAATGCCCTGCTATCTGGGATTGTGACAGACAAGGTTGCCGCACTAATTATACTGCGAACATGGTTGAATTGGACCTTGCTCTCTAGATAATATTGGATAAATTTTGTGGCGTTTTTTTCTACAGGACATTACAAGCAGAGTGATAGCTGAGGAGTTGCGACCTGATCAGACCATAGTGTCTAAAGTAATGACAAGAAATCCCATATATGTTACATCTGATACTTTAGCGATCGATGCTCTTCAGAAGATGGTCCAGGGTATTTTACTGGCCAAACATTAAGTATTTTTCAAATATTCTTCTGCTTAGGACATGCAAATGTGTACTATTATGATTTTGCACTTGGTTTGATAAGGACTTGTATGACAGTAGAATGTCTTTAATATTGCTTTGCTGCCTTTTTTAATTTTTTTTTATGTTGATGAATGATGTGAATGCTGGGTAATATATACATCATTTGACATGGTCTTGCATGCGACATATGTGATCTGGCGATGCATATCCCAATTTTCAAATTTTATGGTTTATAAGCTCTAGAAAGGAAATGAAAAAAAAAATCAATGATCTTTTTGTTTATTCTTTTCTCTTTATTAGAAAATGAAGTTTTTATTTTTAACTTCATTTCTAGTCGAAGTTCATGATTGCTTTGCTTTGCTTTCTGTTCTGAAGGTAAATTCAGACATCTTCCTGTGGTGGAAAACGGGGAAGTTATTGCTTTGCTAGATATCACAAAATGCCTTTATGATGCGATATCTAGAATGGAAAAAGCTGCAGAGCAGGGAAGTGCGATTGCTGCTGCAGTCGAAGGGGTTGAGCGTCAATTTGGAAGCAATTTCTCTGGTTTGCCCCTCTCTCACTGCATACAAATGTGATTCTTATTATTTCTGAATGAGCTTCTGATTTGGTTCATCCATTAACAAGGGGAACTAATGATGTCGATGATTTATCAAAAACTGTCAAGTATGGACTCTATCATTCTTCTGAATATTATTTTCCTTCCCTTTCAGCCCCGCATGCATTTATAGAAACTCTGAGGGAGCGAATGTTCAAGCCTTCATTATCGACCATCATCAGTGAAAACACAAAGTACTGAAACTGAGAAGCGATGCCTCTTATTTTTATGAAAAACTTAACTACGTTGATTGGGTGGACTCTTATCTTCTTATTTTTTCCATTTTTTAAAACATATAGGGTCGCGATAGCATCACCATCCGATCCTGTCTATGTTGCTGCCAAGAAGATGCGGGAATTTCGGGTCAATTCGGTAATCATCATGACCGGGAGCAAAATCCAAGGAATTCTTACGTACTATTCTCTTTATTCCTTGTCCTTTCTTTCCTTTTTGATTTTGAACTGCCGGGGCGCATTTAATCTCCTGTGCGATACTTACTGACATGCACCTCTAACGTGTTGCTACCACTGCAGATCAAAGGATATCCTCATGCGAGTAGTGGCACAAAACCTCTCCCCGGAATTGACCCTGGTTGAAAAGGTCCGCTGTGAATTTCTTCTGTCTTCATAGCTGTGAAAAGTTTTTCCTTGTTTTCACCAAAACAATCATTTCTTTTAGAGATGTTTGATTACTTACACATGTATTGATATATCCAGGTTATGACATCCAATCCTGAATGTGCCACACTGGACACGACAATCCTTGATGCATTGCATATTATGCACGATGGGAAGTTTCTGCACCTTCCTGTTGTCGATAGAGGTAGGCATTGTACACTTGTTCTTGTGGATACTCTAATGCAATTTATTTGTTCTTGTGGATACTCTAATGCAATTTATTGTTCATGGAATGACATCTCTTTTTGCAGATGGATGTGCTGTGGCTTGTATAGATGTTCTACAAATAACTCATGCTGCCATCTCGATAGTAATCTGCTTTTCCTCTATTCTGCGAAAGATTCACATTCTCAAATTGCTTTGCGATGCAACAAGTGGAATTTCTTATATCTGTAATCACTTCACAACAAATAGAATTTCTGATTCCAGTAATCACTTCACTGTCGTTTGTTCCATCCTATGTACAAACTATCAGCTAAAGTTTTTTGTTCATGTATATAGTATATACCGTGTCCTTGTGCTTTGCGTTTGACAGGGTAAGTAGAAAGGAGACAATTCATTTTCACTTAATTTTTGAATTAGCAACATCAAATCTTTTGGTGTTTTGATTTCCATCCAGAGGAATATGTGACTTGTGTTCATAGCTGAAGGAAGAGTTTCTGATCCTGGGCTTCTTTGTGGTTGCCTCAAGCTTGAATTTTGTCTCCTGCCGAATTTGAATCTAATTACCTCCTGACCTTGCATGAATTTGGCAATAAAGTTTATGAGCAATGCATATTAGAGGTATGCATTTGAGATTGAAATACTCTAGGCTGTCCTAATATTGTTTATTCTTGCCTTGGTGAGGCTTGGTTAAGCAATTTATGATTGCTGGTGATATTGTATAAAATCAACATCATGATAGAGCATAAGATATTTCTAACATCTTGTTGTGTGAAGACTTCAAGGAGTTACTGCATCAAGATGTTCTGGTTTTTATTTAATTTGAACCTCGTTTATTATTTTTAAAGGTTGAGAACAGCTCGGGCGCTGTTAATGATGTGGCCACTACAATGATGCAAAGGTTTTGGGACTCTGCTATGTCATTTGATCCTGCAGATGACTCTGACACACACAGGTCTCACTGAAATATTTATATTATGATCTCATTCAATGTTGGGGTGTGCATGCATGGTACATGAGGTTCCATTTTCTCTTTGTTTGGGTAATTCGGCTGTTGATACATAAAAACAGATGATCTAGTCTTGTCCTGTTGTCACATTCTTTTAAGTATGTATTGTATTACAGTGAAATGTCTGCAATGATGACTTCAGAAGGACCAGCGGATAGCGGAAAGTCTTTGTATCCTCTTATTGGTTCGGGAAATTCATTTTCCTTCAAATTCGAGGATCGTAAAGGCCGTGTTCACAGGTTGAATTCCGGTAAGTGTTGACCCTCTGACTTCCTCGTGATTCATAATCTGCACTTTCATCTGTATAAAGCATGAAGGCTCATGGCTGGTTCTTGCATAGGATTAGAGGTTGGATAGTTGGTCTCATCGTCTCAACTTTAATAATATCCATGGTGACAACGTTGTCCTTTTATCTGAAAAGAAGGATGAATATTCTTTTTGACTACCATGAAACACAAGCCCAAGTAGATCGCTATCCTATGAATTGTGACCTCCCACTCAACCTCGGAACGGATTTCTGGCTTTTGATACAGCATAGAGTGTGTAATGGTGCTATGCCGATTTTCACTAATTTTTTGCTTTTTTCAGGTTCGGAGAACTTGAGCGAGTTGTTATCAGCTGTCATGCAGAGAATTGGAGCCAGCGGTGATTCACCAAATCCTCATCTATTGGTGAGTTGAAAAAGCTAAGCTCGTTTTGCCAATGTAATCTTCTATACTCTTGTAGAACCGATGCTTCAATTTGATCCTCACTAGCATCTTATACTATCTTAGTATGAGGATGATGAGGGCGACAAAGTATTGTTGTCCACGGATGGAGACCTCGTGGGTGCTGTTAGCCATGCAAGATCGTCTGGGCGGAAGGTGCGTATTCTTCGACCTAGTAGGTGTAGTGTGAGGTTCTGTAAATTAATTGCAGTTTTGTACTAATTTTGCGTGAGTTAATTTGAACGAGTCGCATTCTACAGGACATATTGACAGCCTTAGTTTATCATTCTTAGGTTTTACGGCTGCATGCCGATTTCTCAGACTCGGGACCTCTGTCAGCTTCACAGTCATCCTCGGGTAGGACAGCCATGGTAGAGAAACAAGGAGGCATTTCTTTGGGTGCTGGAATTTTTGCCGGGGCAGTCGCGCTTACGAGCATTGGGGTGTTAGTCTACTTAAAGCGCACAAAACTGTAAACATATTCTCCTCATCATGCTCGACTTGACGCGGTTCGCCTCGAGCTACTGGACACAGTTGGAGTCGGTATAGCACGTGTGAAACAAATACACGGAAGGATACGACAACGGTATGCATATGAGTTATTTCCAAAGGAAGTGGCCAGAGCAGGCGGCAACAAGCCAAACACATCGCATTCTTCTTCTTGCGCGATGATGTAATTAGAGAAGTGCTTTTTAGCTTATTTCACTCGATTGAGAATAAGCCCCTTCGACAGAATTGTCCGATCCAGACTTCTAGACTCGCAGTTTCCGTCTTTGCCTGTTACCGGCCATGGTTGGAGTCTGGATAACCCATCTCGTGTGAATGCATGGCAGGATACAGCAATAGTTATGTTATAAGCTATCCCGACGGCAGGTGCCAGAGAAGGGGAGAGAGTGCGCAATTGTGAGCATAGTGCCCTGGAACTTCTTCCACTAGTAGTTAACCGACTGAACATCAAGGTGAGTCTACCAATCCAATGCCACAAATGCTCTTCCTCGACAGTCCAAGAGTTGTCTGGTCTGAACATCATGCCTGGCCGTTTCCAATATCTGGATGGAGTTCGTTCTTGTCCGGCCTAAATTCTTCCCATGACAATGAGCATGCAGTCGCTTTCGAGTGATGAAAACAATCTTGTTTCTGCATACAGAGTCAAGCCAACACTCTGCATAGTCATCGAATCAATCTTAGTAGGACTTGCAACAGCATTGCCTATGACCCGACACAACTGACATCATTTACTTCGGTTGATCAAAGTGTAATCTCCCCCCTCCCCCTTATAAATGCTCATTGTCTTCACGTATCTTAACTCAAATGAAGATGAGAGACGCACTTCTTTTTAACAGCCGCTTCAGTCATAGTACTGTCGTTTTGCCCCTTCAATTTCTGCGGAAGCAGAAGCCAACATTTTGGCAGCGGTCAATCATACTCAGTTGTTCGGACAACTTCCGTTGGATCAAAACCAGGTTCTGTTTCTTCACGTCAAAGGAAGTGTGTATCCCATGGGGTAGGGCCTGTTAAGATATAAAATGTAAACCAAGCATCACCTAACAGCTTAAGCTTTTAGGTCAAACGGTAAGGTTTCGTCCTGGAAGTGCTAGCCTAGCCTTGAATAAAGGGCCCAGAGCCGAAGAGGCCAAAGAGTGCCCACCTAGCCTTGAACCAAAGGCCCAGAGCCAAAGATGCCTGCCCCGAGACGTGCCTGGTAAGGTTTCTACATGGCCGAAACTTCTCCTTTGTTCTTTGATTTAGTTCACTGAGTTCAGCGTATTCACTTTTATAATATTTGACCGCAGGCATTATTGGGTGACAATTCTGGTTGGATCCCTGGAGGACAATAGAGAAGTTTTGGCCCTACCCCACGGGATACACACTTCCTTCGATGGGAAGCAACAGAACCCGGTTATGATCCAACGAAGGTTGTCTGAACAACTGAGGATTATCAGCCGCGGCCGAAATGTTGGCTTCTGCTTCCGCAGAAATTGACGAGGCTGCACGGCTGTGAAAAGGAAGAATGCCTCTCATTCCATGAGTTTTCAATCAAGTACTTGGTGAGGTGAGCCACTCCCTTAGCCAGGATTTAAATCGTAATACTTTTGTACTGTTTGCAGGTAGAACAGGGGCTCAATGGAGAGTTCATTAAAGTGTCCAATGGCGCAGCGGGATTTCACGGCTGGAAGAGCCGACCCCGTCCCAGACATTTTAAAAATCGCCATGAATCAGTTGGATCTCCTGATGTTTCATTTGGGTGATAAAGTATATTAGATTGTACCTAAGTCATATCTCTTCATATCGGTCAGTTTTCTTTCATCCAGACACGCATATAGATCTATCGTCTGGACTAACAAGGTTAATTTCTTGTGCAATGCCAGAACCAGGGAAAACATTTGCCCTGGAATACACGACCGACAACGGGGGAGTCTTAAAGTCATTGGAGGTGAACATTAACATCATGTAACAAAAGATCTAAAACACTTGATGCGTTAGCCCAAATTTTCTCATGTTCTGGTCTAAAATGCATCGCAGACATCTCAATGCAGGGGCAAGCTATTCATTTTTGAATTTCGACAATGAGCGCCCCAAAATCGGCTGGACTGAGGCGAGCTGCAACAGCTTGGAACCACAACCAACAGTACGTGTCTAGAGACATCTATGTATCGCCGAGGAATGGAATCAAAAGAAATGGAATCCTTGTAATGAAGTAAGGGACAGGACTGGATCCTAACAAAAGTAAAGAACCTTCTTTTGCCTTAACCCTCCTCCAATCAATATCTGAAGATATACCAATCTCAACTTCCTCTTGATTTCACCAAACCCAACAAGAAAGAATAAATTAAATCCAAATGATTTGTGTTCCCATTGTTTCAAACCAACAATCACACGCAATTCCAAGCTTATAAATTGACGTGTTTTCTCATAGGACGAACTAAAAGACAATCATCAGAAAAGGAAAGACCTGTGGAAGAATCAAAGGCAGATTTGTTCGGACACGACCACCATTATAAAATTCGGACAAGGGGGGAGGAAACTTCGCACCTACGAGTTCACCATGATCAAGGAACGGATGATTGTGTGTTCCTTGGTTGCGGTTGTGATTCTGGGATTTGGGTTTGGAAGTTCATCGGCTTCCTCGAGGGATGGTTTTGGAAGAGGCAGGGCTAAGTCGCCCTGGTGGGCAGACTCGTCGCCGTCGTCATCTTATTCAGTTCTGGGGAATTTTGCCGGCTCGTCGTTCGTGTTTCCACTCCACGGCAATGTTTACCCAACTGGGTATGTGAAGAATCTCCGCTATAGTCTTGATTTCTTGTGATTCTGGGACACAGTGTGAAGCTGCTCCCCTGTTTCCTTTGATGGATGAATCTGTTTTTTGTGATTGGATCTGGGTTTCAGGACATACAATGTGACAATCAAAGTTGGTCAGCCTCCGAAGCCATATTTCCTCGATCCGGACACTGGCAGCGACCTCACTTGGCTCCAGTGCGATGCGCCCTGCACACATTGCACGCAGGTTGGTCCTTGTTCTGGGTTCAGGACAGAGGCGTCAAGAAATGGAATGGGATTTCTTATTCAATTTTGTGTGATCTTCAGACACCTCATCCGCTATACCGTCCAACAAAGGACTTGGTCATTTGCCGCGATCCGATCTGTGCATCGTTGCATTCACACGACGAGTACAATTGCGACGACGTTCCAGAGCAGTGTGACTACGAGGTTGAGTATGCGGATGGAGGCTCGTCCCTCGGAGTGCTCGTGAAGGATGCCTTTTCACTCAAATCCTCCAGCGGTGTCCCAGTCAGTCCTCGATTGATCCTTGGGTCAGTGAAAGTCGGATATCACCTAGACCTTCTATCAGCTGATCGTTGAACTTCTCAACTTGAGATGAGTTGCATGCAGGTGTGGATATGACCAGCTCCCGGGCGCTTCAAATCCTTTCCTGGATGGAGTCCTTGGGCTCGGTAAAGGGAAGTCCGGAATCCTGTCGCAGCTTCACAGTCAAGGTTTGGTCCGAAACGTGATGGGCCATTGCCTGAGCGGAAGAGGCGGAGGCTATCTATTCTTCGGCAACGACCCTTTCGATTATTCCCGTGCCGTATGGGTTACCATGGCGCGCGATACGTACATGCTTTAAACCTTTGAGATACGTCGCTTTTAGTTACCGCCATTTCCTCCGGTGAATAATCCGAATCCTGTCTGGTATTCCTAGGAGGAACTATTCTCCCGGGACAGCAGAGCTCCTTTTCGGAGGGAAATCAACAGGAATGAAGGATCTACTAATAGTTTTCGACACGGGGAGCTCTTACACATACCTCTGCTCTCAGACCTACAACACCTTGACTTCAATGGTGAGTTTCAAAGTCGCATTTGCAGGGGAAACTGAGTATAGTTTCTTCGATCATGGTAGGCGCCATGTATTTTTCGCTGCAGGTTAAGAAAGATCTTTCTGGCAAGCCCTTCAAGGAGGCGCTGGATGACCACACGCTGTCACTTTGTTGGAGTGGCCGTAAACCTTTCAAGAGCGTACGCGAAGTAAAGAAGTACTTCAAGCCCTTAGCCCTCAGCTTCGCAGACGGAGGGAAGTCCAAGAATCAATTCGATATCCCTCCCGAGTCGTATCTGATCATTTCGGTGAGCGGTTCCTTTCCCATCAACTTCCCACTTCTCCAAAAGCACATAAAGCTTTCGTTCTGACGGCTTGCTCGTCACAGTCCAAAGGAAACGTTTGCCTGGGGATCCTGAATGGGACTGAAGCGGGACTTCAGAACATGAACGTAATCGGAGGTACCTCAACCACCGTGATTTTCAGTTTTTCACAAGACTGAGTTGTTTTCCACCTCCGCTGTGACGCTGTCGGTGTTCTTCTCGCAGACATATCGATGCTCGACAAGACAATAATCTACGACAACGAGAGGCAGCTGATCGGCTGGGCTCCCGCAAACTGCGACCGGCCCCCCAAGTCATCGTCGGTTCACATCTTCCGGTGATATCATGCAGTTTCCTGCCATAACCCAAATCATTCCGTCACTAGTAAAAATCAAACAATCACCTGCACCTCCATGGTTTATATAGAGGATAGCAAAAACTTACAGCAGAGGCTCGAAAACCCGGAAATCAGCGAGGCATGGACCCCTGTGGCTGATGCCGCAACCTAACCGATGCTCAGCTTCGGCTATCCTTTGCACCTTCAGATGGGAAAATGTACGTATGAACTAACACAAAGGAAAATAGATCGTGTATTAAATAAGTACCCCTAGAGGAAGAAATATATATATGTAAATCGTTATGGTAAGAGAAGAAGATAAAGACGGAGGTGATGTGATCACAAAATTTACTTAAAAAATGAATAAACACAAATAAATAAGCGGTAGCCAAGCGATTTACTTGTTAAGGTAATTGGCGGGCTCACATGATTTTTTAATTTTTTTTTTTATTTTATGCTTAATGGGACGTGAATTCTCGACCTCTGACTCTATCATACCGTAGATTTTTCCTTTCCCGTTTCATAATTTTTTATTTTTAAAATTGGTAATTGTATAATAACATATTCGGAAAGATTGCCTTTCTATTCAAAGTTTTGAAATTTGTAAATTGAATAAAGAGAAAATCAAGGGCGAATATTTAGGAAAAAATATTTTAGGAAAATGAATAAGAAATATCGTTAAATATATATAATAAGGAAATACGACAAAAAATCGCCCAACCAAAAGGGAGAGAAACTCTCTTACCAAACAAAAGCTCTCTCTTACCAAACAACACAACGGAGAACGCATATCATCTACCAAATAAACAAAGACATGAAGAAGAAGGAGCAGTTGCGGCCATGGTTATTGCTTCCGGCAGTCGTCTCTTCGATCGTCGTTGCGTTGCTGTCCGCAGCGAGCATCGGTGGAGGAGAAGTCACGTACGATGGGAGGTCGCTCGTCGTCGACGGGCAGAGGAAGATGCTCTTCTCCGGTTCCATTCATTATCCGCGGAGCACCCCGGAGGTAACGTTCCCCCATCTCTTCTCCGTTGTTATCTGCTCGTCGCAAATGGCGGTGATTAGAGCCCGGTGATTTTGGGGTGTTCAATGGTAAAAAAGGGTGGAACGACGGGAGTGAGAGAATTTTTTTCTCAGAGATATCTCTGGTTCTGCTCCTGGTTCCCGGGTTAAGTGAATCACGGTCACTTGAAAATCCCAATTCTTCTCCTTCTTCACGTTGTCAACTTTTCCGACAACCTTTTCCCCATTGCATTCAAGAAAAGTTTCCCTCCTGGTCTCGATGCATGAAATCATTAATGCCAAGAATATCATTTAAGAGAATCACACTTCATTTTTTCTCATGCTTTGCATGTCAGTCCCCCGTCATTGATTACCTTTTCGACTATTTTTAGAGATCTGTTTCGATGACTCCGCTTAACAACGCTTGAAGCGTTGATCTTTGACGTTTCAGATACATTTAATGTTGTAATAACTTCACTATGCCATAGTAAGCCCCAAACCTTGTTCCTACCGCCAGCCTGCCAAGCCTGCCTTCGGTCTCTATTAGGCGAAAAATGGCAATGATAACAATGAAAGATACCAAATTCTTTCTCAATAAAAATAGGTAAAAACACGCAAGTGTTGTTAAAAAATGGGGTTGTACGAGGAGGGAGTGAGGTGGTGGTGATGTGATTAATTAATTTGACAAAATGTGGCAGATGTGGGGAGATCTGATAGGCAAGGCAAAACAAGGTGGGATCGATGTGATTCAGACATACGTCTTCTGGAACTTGCATGAGCCCCAGCCAGGTCAGGTCTGATCCGGAAGTGGGAAATTGGGTTTTGTCTGGTTTTGGCTTACTGGGTTGTTGTTGTTGTGATGAAATCTTTCTCATCTTTTGAATGAACTTAAAGTACGACTTTAGTGGGAGGAATGACCTAGTGAGGTTCATCAAGGAGATCCAAGCCCAAGGACTGTATGCTTGCCTTAGGATTGGCCCCTTCATTGAGAGCGAATGGAATTATGGGTAATTAAGAATCTAATCATCATCATCGTCATTGTCACTGTCCAATCAAAAGTAATAATCTATAACCTCCAATCTGCAATGTTTAGGGGATTCCCATTTTGGTTGCATGATGTCCCTGGGATTGTATACAGGACTAACAATGAGCCCTTCAAGGTAATAGTAATTATCCAAATCCTTCCTACCCTTAGTCCGATTCCATTTGAATGATTTCGGAGCTCGTAATCTGGTTTCTCTGGTGGGCTGCAGTTTTATATGCAGAACTTCACCACGAAGATAGTGAACTTGATGAAGTCCGAGTCCCTTTTCGCCTCCCAGGGCGGGCCCATCATCCTCTCGCAGGTGAGGTCCGCATCCCTGCGCCCTTTCTTGACGGGCCACGTTCGCTCATTTGCTAATGCTTGCGAGTGTTTCTTTGTTTGTCGACGTTTCGGTGCAGATTGAGAATGAATACCAGAATGTCGAGAAGGCTTTCGGATCGGATGGGCTGTTGTACGTCGATTGGGCAGCTAAGATGGCTGTCGGTCTCGAGACTGGTGTGCCGTGGGTGATGTGCAAGCAACAGGATGCGCCAGACCCTGTGGTTGAGCAAAAATGTTTTATACAGCTTTTTGTGATATTTGATCCCAGAGGGAGTTAGACTTGAACTTGTAGTCGGCCAATGCGCTTGATTTTTTGTCGATTCGCAGATCAATAGCTGTAATGGGATGAGATGCGGTGAAACGTTTGCAGGGCCTAACTCACCGAACAAGCCGTCGATCTGGACAGAAGACTGGACCTCCTTGTAAGCTTCTTCTGTGGAAAAGTAATTTTGTTGCATGCATACTCGTGATTCTGAACCTATTTTTTTCGGTTTCCTATACGCAGTTATCAGGTGTTCGGCGGAGAACCGTACATAAGGCCGGAACAAGACATCGCCTTCCATGCTGCTCTCTTCATTGCGAGACTCAATGGAAGTTACATAAACTACTACATGGTACCGAAGTGCAGCACAATGATATTCTGACATTTTTATGGTAGACGTTTGTTATATTTATGCGACGATGATTTCTTGTGGCACCCATTTTACATAGTATCATGGAGGGACAAACTTCGGCAGGACTAGTTCCGCTTACATGATCACCGGGTACTACGATCAAGCTCCGCTTGATGAGTATGGTGAGTTCACGGTAAAATTTGCATACGATTCCTTCCTTGATTTCTTGCTGAAAATCAAATGCTCTGGGAAATCAGGTCTCCTGCGGCAGCCGAAATGGGGCCATCTCAAAGATCTTCATGCAGCGATCAAGAGATGCTCTGGTCCTCTCCTTTATGGAAACAAATCTGTCATTTCCATCGGCCAACTTCAAGAGGCATAGTCCCTTTCTGACAGTCTTCATACTGTTGGTATACGAGAAACTTACACGCTCACTCAATGCAGGCCTACGTCTTTGAGGAAGAGACAGGCGGATGCGTCGCGTTCCTCTTGAACAACGACAAGAGAAACGCCGCCTCTGTGCAATTCCGTAACGAGTCCTTCAATCTGCTCCCAAAGTCGATAACTATCCTCGAAGACTGCAAGAGTGAAATATTCAACACTGCTGCGGTCGCGAGTGTGAACAGTACCAGGATATTTATGACCAACCAAGTGTTCGACACAGCTCAATGGGAAGAATTCGCAGAACCGACCCCAAACTACTGCGAGTCTTTACTCAGGTCGGATGTGCTGCTTGAACAAACAAATACGACAAAAGATATATCCGATTATCTCTGGTATACATTCAGGTAAAAAAGCAGGTTCCCCTAGAAAACTGTTGAATCATGTTTTGATAACTTGAAACGGGCATTACTCATGTGCTTCAAATTTTTAGTTTCAAGCCAGACTCGGCCTGTACCGGACCGACCCTGCAAGTGCAGTCCACGGCTCATGTCGCTCACGCCTTCGTTAATGGTACATCAATAAGTAAGTGCGTAGTGGCTGCTACCAAGGTATGGGAAGAGAGCCGGGAAAAGCTTTTTGCATTCTACTGATTTCATGCTCTCTGATTTTTAGGTACTGCACATGGAAACCATGATGCCAAGAGCTTCAAGATGGACGTTCCGTTTGAGTTTAGCGAAGAGATGACTAATATCTCCATCCTGAGTGTCATGGTTGGACTACCAGTGAGTTCGGCCATTTTTTTCACTACTTGTCTTTGCAGTTGTTCTGAAAGCTCCCAGATTTCATGGATTCGATGAAATTTTTCCTGAAAGGACTCCGGAGCGTTTCTTGAGAGCAGATATAGCGGTTTGACCCAAGTGGGAATTCAGTGCAGCCCCGACGAGCCATCATATAATCTCACCAACTATTCATGGGGCTACCAGGTAAGCGGATAGATCCATGATAATGAACAGAATGACTCTGGGGCATGCTAAACTATGACGATTAACCTGAAAAGTTTTCGTCATTTGAGGTGGGCCTGCTAGGT
This sequence comes from Melastoma candidum, assembly GCA_023653495.1. Classification (NCBI taxonomy): domain Eukaryota; kingdom Viridiplantae; phylum Streptophyta; class Magnoliopsida; order Myrtales; family Melastomataceae; genus Melastoma; species Melastoma candidum. Next base: position 2,599,873 of record CM042887.1, read on the forward strand.
GAGAAGTTGCAGATATACCTGGAAGAAAACCTCAATGAGGTTGTATGGAGCGAAGCCACTTCGCCTAATCAATCGCTCATTTGGTACAAGGTAAATTAGCTGCATTTCTGCTAGAAACTTTTTGCAGTTCGACGGGAAGTTTTTGCAACATGATGTATTTTCCAGACCAGTTTCGATGCACCGAAAGGGGATGAACCGCTTGTGCTGAACCTCAGCTCGATGGCAAAAGGTGAAGCGTGGATCAACGGGCAAAGCATTGGACGGTACTGGGTTTCATTCCTCATGACGGAAGGGCAACCATCACAATCATTGTACGCAAGTATTCTCGACCCTTCATGCTGAGAATGGACTTCAATCGGAACTGATTCGGGACTTCTTGTAACCAGGTATCACGTGCCGCGGTCTTTCCTGAACGATGGATCTGAACCAAACTTATTAGTCCTACTCGAGGAAATCGGTGGAGACCCATCTCAGATCTCCCTGGAGATCGTTTCAACTTCCACGTCGACGTACATTTCCCCATCCTCTGTGAAGTGACGCCAAGAACAGACAAAGATGGAGCCGAGTTATAGATTTCTGCACGATTTTAGAGATATAAGCCAAGAGCAAACGGCAACGCAAATTCTTGAATAAAATGCCTGATCGTCATTCCTTTCAATCAACTAACTCCATTGCGACCTCAAATATGGCCATATCATACTCTAATACCTGATGCCAGAAGCAGAATCAAATAACATATCGAAAACAAGAGTTGACAGGCGTTCTAATATGGATAGTATATCGACATAGAAGTGCAGTCTCTTCATATGGAAAAAGCTCAAATCTCTCCAATGTCACATTTCAGCACAGATGAGGGTACATATTATCCAATAAATGAGGTGGATATATCACAAACTGAGGGAAAAAAAGGAATCGCCAAAAAAGAAAACTTTCATTCTGGGTCGAGAATGGATGGAAGGACGGAGAAGACATCACGCATCTTTCACATCACCCCTCAAGCAGTAGATCATACTTGACTCACCCTGCAGGCCAAACCTCCACAGTGTTGAGTGATCAGTATGATCAGCCGCTTGGCCATGTATTAGCCTGATCCTATCCTCCAGTCAATTCCTTACAGAGAATAGAAGCACAAGATTGTCTTGATAGAGATAAGGAGCCAACTCTGAAAATGCTGCATTTGTTGGACCAAGCGGGACCATAAGACCATAGACAGGTATTCAAAATAGTTCTTCTGAATTGAATTTGTTCCAGGCTTCCTGTTGCATGGTCATCGAAGAACACCTTTCATACTTTGGAAGAGTGAAAGATGGAACTATAGACCCAAATGTCGATGCCAAATATCAGGACAGACAAAAAGTAGAGACGTCTTGCGCCCTTCATACCTTAAGGAGATCAAAGACCTTTTCCGCAATATACTTCTGTTGAAGTGTAGCACCCTTTTGCTGCACCTTATCAGGATGGATGCATAAGGTAGCTTTCCTATATACCTTTTTCACAGAAGCACCAGTGATCAAATCGGTCAGCGAAACTGGCTGCCAACCACATTCAGGCCACAGCACCTAATGAAGTCCAAGTGGTGTTGTCAGGAATAGTAACTTTGAGAACATATGCAGATATTTGAGGCAAGATAAAAAGTCAGCTTTAAAGAACTCACATATTGTAAAGTTGATAGAAGAGCTCGTAAATTTCCCTCCTTGCCAGCAGCCCAACGCTTGATCTCAATATCCAAAGTCTCAGCAATCCGCTGAAAGCAATACATATAATATGAAGCAACAACTTCATTCAGTTTGAAACCTTTTCTACATTTCTACAGGATTACACAATCATCGTCCCAATAGCCAGTAAACTTCTTGTGCTATTATTCATCTAGAAACAAGTATCTAGAGCATCTGAAACCCCCAAAATTCACTTGATACATCCTAAACCTTATGAAAAGCGGCCAGAAACTTTTCACTCAGAGACCCTATCTACACAATTCACGACTCATGTAAATGCCTAGAAACATGATCAATCCGATCATGAGCTGCCTCCAGAAGATCATGCCTTATTGGGACACGATCCTTTTTAAGCCACAGCTACACTAGTATTGATTGTCACAGACTGCTCCCAATTACAATTCCACATTCATAAGCTCCAGAATTTTGCAGTATAAATTAAACAAAAGAACCACCATAATGGAAATAGTGTTGTTTGCTGAGATGCAGGGTTTACATTTACCTTTCGAGTATAAAAAGCAATTAACATACTGAGAATACCTACCATTCAATTGAAACCCAAAGCAGAACAGTGAGGCAAAACAATAGTTTCTTACATGTCTCTCAGCCTGTTCTCTCTGAGCCAGAAGATCCCTCTGGTTCTTCTCAGCCAGTGCTTTTGCCTGAGTTGGTTAAATGGTCAAATTACCAATTTAGGGATTAGGTACTCGTAGATGGAACAACTGACCGTTTCACACAACTAAACACATACTGCTCGTTCTTGAGTCCTTTGATGCCGTTCCAACCGTGCTCGTCGTCTCTCTTCAGTTTCTCCTTCAACTTCCTGGAACTCCCCAGACGACGGCACCCCTACTCACAAGGAAAGGTGTGCAAATTCAAAAAGAGAAAAGCAACTATAATAGATTAAAGAAAGTGTTCTAACAGTAAGAATAACTTAAAAAAATGTGGAATGCGGCAGTTCAGCTATAGATGTACCACCAAAAATTGATGAAAGATCATCGACGATATTTGCACTCGAAGCAGCCTTCCTTATATTAGACTGGGAAGTAGATGTCCTAGTCGCATCAGGTGCCTTTCTGTTCTGAGGTTGAGTGTCAAACATCGTCTCCTGTATTCCAAGAATGGTAGTAAACATCATAAGTCAATACCAAATAATCAACCGACCATGATAGAGGTGGAAAATAATGCTCCCATACGCTTGCAGAGGAAGTAGCCCTGGGCCTTGGTGCACTACTCCCTCGAGAACCCATTCCGAAAAATGATTCAAAATCATCATCATTCGTCTGCTGATTAGCATGTGCAGCAGCCCTTTTTCGAGCTTCTGCCGCAGCCCTTTCACGGGCATCTGCAGCTGCCCTCTCTCGAGCCTCAGCGGCAGCTTTCTCCACCGCAGCTCTTTCTGCTCTCATCCGTGCTTCCCTTGCTTCCCTTTCCCTAGCTTCTGCGGCCACCTTCTCAGCCCTTTCCTTGGCGTCTACAGCAGCCCTTTCACGAGCTTCAGCTTGAGCTCTTTGAACTGCAGCCCTTTCTGCACGTTCTCGAGCTTCAGCATTGGCTTTCTCCACGGCAGCTCTCTCAGATTTCATTCGCACCTCAGCAGCCGCTCTTTCACGAGCGTCAGCAGCAGCCCTTTCACGTGCCTCCCTTGTTGCCCTTTCCACAGCTTTTCTGGTCCTCTCCCTTTCAATCTCCTTGGCTCTCTCCCTCTCTTTCTCTAGCCTCCTCTGCTCTCTCTCTCTCTCTTCCCGTTCCCGCTCCCTCTCTAACTTGTTGCGTTCCTCCTCTTCCTTTTCCCTCTGAAGCCGATCCTGATCTAGCCTCACCTGCCTCTCCCTGTAACCTCTGTCATAATCATCGTCCAGGTCATCGGCCATTTCAGGCTGCACAGTGTCTCTATTTCTTGTGGTTCTGTTACTTTCTCTCTCCCTTACCTCCTTTGCCTGTTTGAACTTAGCTTGTGCTCTTTCCATGGCGTCTTTCATGGCAGCAGCGGATGCAGCAGCATCTGCATTTATACCATTTTCTCCATTATAGAATCTTTCGTGGTCATCGGTATTGCCTCTATTCTTGCCCGTTGCAAAATCCTCGAATTCATCCAAGCTGCCATAGGCAGGAGGAGGAGACTTGACTTCAGCAAAGGAATATGGACCAGGAGAAAATTCGTGGGGATTCTTCCTTGCATTCATAGATCCAAAGGAATTACCAGCTGTCTTCCTCGATGGTCGTGGAGGTGGAGGTCTAGAAGGAGGAGGTGCAGCTGTTGGCTGCGTACGAAGTGGAATTTCAGATACAGTCAGCCAAATCTCGTCAAATGATGCTGTCTTTCCTTCAGGTGGCATGCCCATGGGACTGCCAGCATCATTAGAATTAACCTCATAGATAGGCTTAGGGTGATCTGGGGACTTGAAAGAATTTCCTGAGGCCGATGGAATATCGAAAAAGGGGCGGTTGGAGCCATTATCCTCATAATCAAGGACGTGTCCATCAATATGAGCATCACTGTTTCTACTAACTTGCTCTTTGCTGCTATGAGTTTGACCCATGCCTCGATCAGTTCCTTGGGGTCTCCAATTCTTCCCGCTGTTACTAGTCTCAGATGAAAATTTTCCTAAACCATCAAAAGGATCAGAGTCATCGTATGCTCCACCAGTGGAGACGAACGGACTCTCAGGTCTTACGCTTTCAGATTTACGAAAACTGCCAAGTTCTTCCAAAGGGTCAGTAGGAATTCCAGAAGATGTGGTTACATGAGGAGAGGTTGTAGCTCCTAACGACACAAAAGGATCATCCATCATTTTGCTTGAACTATTCACTGGCTCTGAAGACCAAGCAGAACTGGAAGTATGCCTGCTCAAACCCAATAGCAAGACAAAGCATCAATTCCAATGAACGTGACACAGGAGTGTACTCATACAAAACAACCAAGAAAATTTAAGTTCGGATAAACATACTGACTAAAATGTTAAAAAGGAATCCCAGGTTAAGGGGACAATAAAATATGGCCTGATCTGCTAAATGGGTTCAAAGACCTATATTTGAACTCAAAATCAAAGTAAAAACAAACAGACATGTAACCCCCGAGGTCCTTCATTACCAAGAAATTTATTATTACTCTTTCAAATCCACCCGACATTCAATCCTAAGACAAAATGGCACCAGCCCGGTAGTCCTCTACCGATGCCACTTGGCTATACAGACCACTGCACTAGCATATCATATCACTCAGCAGCCAACAGGCTATTGCCAAAATAAGTCGTTCGCCAAAGCAAAAGCAAAATACTAGCTTTCGCACTCGCACCAAAACTAAAATCAGCAGTATGCTTCTTCAAATTGAGTCCGCCAATATCACTGCAATCACAAATCTAGGGTCGTAAATCAATCCTTTTTGCTGATTACCCAATACATTCACTCCGCCATTCATACACCAATCAGGAAAATTAAAACTCCTGACAACTATCGCCACAGTGGAGTCACTGAGCAAACAACTCAAAACATAAATCACACAAAGTCCAAACCTCTCTTTGGGGGCAGAACTAAACCGACCACTTCCGCCCCCGCTTCCCACACTGAAACCCTGCAACAGATCGTCGAACGCGGCTCCTCCTCCGCCACCGCGGCCACTCCGATCCCCAACCACCTCCTTCCTTGCACCCCGAAACCCACCCAACAGCTCCTCAAACCCATCCCCATCCTTACCTTTCTTCACAGAAGCAGCGGGAGCGAACACATCGTCGTCATAACTAACCCTACCACCCCCGCCCCCTCCTCCCGCGGAGGAGGACTTGATCCCGGGGATCCCCTCAAAGATATCCTCGTCATAGACAGGAGGCCTGTCGTAAACGGGGGGCTTGTCGAAGGCGGCAGACGAGGAAGAAGGCGGTGGCTTCTCGTAAATAGAATCGAGATCGAAGGCGGAGGAGGAGGACGGGGCGGGGCGGGGCCTGGCCGCGGAAGTCGGGCGGAAGAGGTCGTCGAAGGCGGGATCGCGGGAAGCGGCCGACGTGGAGGAGGAGATCGGAGGGGACTTGCGATAGGGCTTGAATCCATATTCGGAGGTCAAGAGGCCATCGAAGTCGTTCATAATGTTTTTTTTTTCTTGGGCTCCCTTCTTTTAACGAGTGATTGGGGGAAATGGGTATCGGTAAAGGAACGATCTTTTGGAGGTGGGATGAATTGGCCGATCTGAATATGGTTGCGCGACTGAAATCGGATTTTGGTAAGAAGAAGAGGATCTGGTGGGTTGATGACGACGACGGGGGAGTTTGCTCTCTTCCCTCTCTCTTTCTTCTATTTCCCTCTCTCTTTTTTTTGTGCTTGTTCTTCCTCCTCCTTTATTTATTTATTTTGCCTTTTTGTGTTTGAAGAAATTGTTTCTTGACTTTGTATTTGTTATTTTCATTGGGTTTTATTTGAATTTTGAATTGATCAAAAAGAATGAAAATGGGATATGGGATTTGAATATTCATGATTGGGCCACTTACTCTATATCATCCCCCCCTTCCAGGTTTTGTTCTGTCGTTAGATGAATGCATAATTTTTATATATGGTGTTACAGATTGAAGCTCGGAAATTAAAATCAATGGCAGAAGATTGACTCCAATGTGATTATTTTTCTTTCACCAATGAAAAGCATAACAGGAAACCATCGCCCATGTCATGGTTCAATCTGATCCGGCACTTTAGTTATCCCCAGTGTTGGCTCCTGCAGCCCCACCTGTGTAACCGCCCTCCTCTGTGGCCGGTCGTTTGGACGCCTTGGCTTTCCCTGCCGCATGATCCTGAGCTTCCCCGGAGGAGCTGCCTATGGCAGACCCCTCGGTTTTCTTCTCACTTGCCTCTGCAGCAGCACTTACACGTGCCTCCCTCGCGGCCTGTTCTGCGGCCCACCTCACTCGCGCATCTGCTGCCGCTCTTCTGCGTGCCTCCTTCGTGGCACTTTCCACCGCGAGCCTGAAACTTTCCCTGTCCTGCTCCAGCCTCTGACGTAATCCTCGCCTATCATCTCCTCCCCCGTTCACTCCTTCACGCGACTTGATCTTTTCCATGGCAGCAGAGAAGAAGAGACTTGACAGCCAGATTCAAGGCTGGGCTCTCGGTGATATAAGGAAGAACATTAAAGGTCAACTCTTTCATCCCCAGTTTTTGTTCAATCAACTTTCTCTAGCTGTTAAGGTTGACTTCATATTTCTGATTGAATTCCGCGTGAAAGCCCATCATCCACGCCATTGCTAGAGAAACATTCATCTTCTTCGAAAAAAGTTCACATCCAATCTTGGGAGTGATGACCTCTGATCGAGTACACTCCGCTCAAGGCTAAGCAGAACAACAGGGAGGGATACAGAAAGAAACAGATTATCCAAACCACAAGTCACATTTCCATACAAAGTAGAATGGCGCTGCGTGCACGCACTGATACAAAGAGTAGTTCAGCAGTGCTAATGCTGTTGTACTGACAGTTAACCAAATACAAGGAATATCTATGCTTCCTCACACGCATATATGTTGTTCCTACATATACAGACATCACTACGGCCCCGATACACTAACACGACAGTACCATACCATCCCAGCATATTCACAATGATAAATATTCTATCAATAACAGGTGCCTGGAATCATGATTCCTCCTCATTGAAGGGATACGACGTGCCAAAACGTGCACCCAACGGCCAATCATTTCCCAAATACTGCATTTAGGTTAGCCTGCACCAAAAGTTTAGGGACGTGGTTCAACGGGATATCATATCCTCATCCGTTTGACGTCGTTTTCAGGGACGTTTGCTTCAGGAACCCGGCTATAGGCTGGAACAGCCACGTCCATCTGGACCTGTACATTTCCAAACCGCAAAATTATCAGAAAGAATGATGCCGCACAAAAAACCGTAGTCTCAATTTGCAGACATCTTCGAAATTCTCGCCAACACACAAGGTGGTAGGCATCGACTGTGATACCCCTGTTATTGTTTAGTCAGATTTATGAAAAACTGGTGGTGCCGAAAGATTCATTTGGATTAAAAGGTGCTTGTTGGGTGTTTTGAACAATAGACCAGAGGGAAGAATAACTTACGGTTTCTCCGGGAACGACAGCATATCTTTCCGATGGTGACACCCAAATTTTCCCTGACAAGGAAAACATCCCACACATAATCTTTCGGCATAAAATATCAGAAGCAGCCTAAAAGAGGAAGGGAGATCAGCACGGAATACCTGACGCATCAAGTTCCGAGGACAGTATTTGTTGTCCACTCAAACCATCAATGCTCAATGTCTCAATGATCTTTGGTATATTTCTATAAAGAACATTCGATTTCAAATTTTTTAGCAGCAGCAGACAGGAACAAACTAGATAAATGGGGAAATACTATTTGTTGGTATCATCTAGGATGCAACGATTAGTGGTGTAACTTTTACCTGTCAATAGATTCACCGTGCCCTAGCTGTCCGTTTGTTCCCCTTCCCCAAGAGAATACGTCGTGTTGTTCGGTAATAGCTAAGGTATGTCTCCATCCACATGAAACCTGGATAATGTTCTGCATCCAAGCAAATGTACAAGGGCCGCCTGTTAATAGCAAGGCAAGGAAGAAAAGCAGCAGAGCGGAAAAATGAATTCCCATGTAGGTGGACTACTGAACTATTTTTTTTTCCGAAAAGTAAAAAAAGTCAGAAGTCTAGTTATATCCAAGTCAAATTGCCGAGGATTTGCCTGATCATTGGGGAACTTGACTTGTACAGGAGCGCAGTGATCAATGTTGTCCCCAACACCAACCTGTCCAAACTGGAAAAAAAAATGAAAGATGAAGATATCATAATAAAACCAATTAAAAGTTATAAGAGAACTGCCCGAAAGAAGTAGAAGACAAACCAGGTGGTCGACAAAATTGTATAGTTCAAATATAGTGGCTCACAGAAACATAAACTGTCTTCCTAATAAGGGAAGTCCAACTGAAAGGCATTTGAAGCACAAAAAGTTCCCATTTGAGTGAATCCTAAGCGGGACAGAGCAGATAAATTAATCCGTTTATCTCACAAACCTTATTCCAACCCCATCCATACAATTTCCCATCGGCCGTGAGTGCCATTGTGTGCCTCCATCCACCGGACACCTGAAGCAATGAAAAACTCTTGACCGGGAATACATGAAGATAATAGAGATTCACCAAGAGGGAAGGCAAACTCATGTCACCTGAGAAATGATACTTCCTTGCAAAGCCTCCAACTTGTGAGGAATAAGGTGATCCTCAAAATCCCCATGTCCAAGTTGACCATATTTACTCCATCCAAACGTGTACAATGTGCCAGAGGCAGAAACTGAGATAGTATGCCGCCAACCGCAAGCAACCATCACCATCTTTTCTCCCTGCAACTTTAAAAAGGTTAGCCAAGAGGAACAGCTCCATGGAACATAACAAAGTAGTAAAAGGTTACATGCTGACATACAAACTGATAGACCATATCTGACTTTGTAGCTCCATTGCTTTCAAGATTTTGCAATGAGACATTGTTTTTATGGTAACATAAAACAGCAACCAAATGGTGTCTGCTGCTACAAGATGCCTTAAATAGTTTATTAGAACAGGATTATCATAAACACCCTCGAAGTAGAAAGGAAGTAACAACAGTTGTCTACCGTAAGGTATGATCCCAACTTGAACAAAATGACCATGTTCCAAATCTAGATATAGAAAAAGCATACATGCACTGAAGAAACTCTCTCTGGAACCAGTCGATCATTTCTATCTCCAAGTCCCAAGTTTCCATAACATCCCCAACCCCATCCATAAAGTTCTCCATTCTCTGTCACTGCAGCAGTATGCTCTGCCCCAGCAGCGACCATTTTCACAGGGACCCCCTAAAACATCGATCAGATAACATGTGAGCTGGTTTACAAGGAGATTTCCTGCATAAATTTCAAGGACAATGTATTGCACCAGGGAATCATATCCAAGGAACAGATTATCCCTTGCGCCTCTGAATATTTTTCAGTATGTCATAGAAGGAAGACATCCACAAAGCCCATGAAATAGGATCAAAATTATATTATTTCTAATACTACCCAATCCTTATCAAGAGTCCATTGGATTCATGTTAGAAGGTTGGAAGCCAAATTAAAGATGACATCACAGCATGGATACTAATGAAAGTGTAATGGGGTTTACTATAGCACAAGCTCCTGAGAAAAAAATTTCAGTACCTGAAAAGCATGTATTTTCTGTGGTAGAAGGGAATCCTCAGTGCTTCCAAGGCCAAGTTGACCATTTTGATTCCTTCCCCAACTTCGATTACATAAAGAAAAATCACAAAAAGAATTGGAATAACCAGTGTAAAGAATTGGAATCCCAATGATGAGATTAAACCATGCAGAATGCATAATAATCACTCCAGAAATCTGGTAGACTGCAAAACTCAGATTAATTCACGAATTGTTTAGTGGGGCATCAAATAATGAAGACCGGTGGAACAACCTCTGAACTTCTCCATCCATGGTCACTGCTAAACAGTGGCTGTCTCCACAAGCGATTTGCTTTATTCTTACACCATGAAGTGCCTTTACAGGTTGTGGAGTGAAAAAATCACTAGAGTTACCATGACCCAACCTCCCAAAGTCACCCCTGCGTGACCAAAGATGGATCAACTTCTCATCAAGTATAGGAAGCAATTCCAACGAGTATAAATCACATCACCATAGCAATAGCCAGTAAGTGTCCCGTGTTACCCCACATATACCCAGTACTTACATTGCCAAACTCACTTTGGACATGAGATTTTGTTAAGCCAAAAAAGCCCGATAAAAAAGTGGCCTCTAGTAAATTTCAGGCCTTTCTTGAATGCTCAGATTATTCTACGAAGCAAAATACTGCCACTTGAGAACCAATTTGCCTTTTTTGCTATTGCAGTTTTCGGCTAGCCTTAGAAACACAGTAATAGTGAACAGTTGTAGAAAATTCGCAATATGGAAAAATCTCCTGGTGGTCAAGACATTCAACATCCAAAGACTTATCCATCTTGCCCATCTGGCAGAGCTATTTCGAAGACAAGACGGCTTATCCGGCCTAAACTTCTAACATAATCAGACTTCAGTATCGATAAATGTTTCAATGGAAAACCATAGTTTGCTGCCAATTAAGAGGAAAGGATAAGTATGGACCATCCCCAGCTGTACACTTCGGCATGCAATTTGGACAGAGCAATAGTGTGATCGGCTCCACAGATCACAGAAACTACTTCATGGCCATCCAGCGTGCTCAATTGTGTGGGCAACAAGCGATCTTCTGCATCCCCATGGCCCAACTGCCCATCCTCACCTCGACCCCAAGAGCAAACAACATTTCCAGCTGGACAACACCAATAGAACCATCAAGGGATAAGAAAGCTAAAGTCAAGCATTTTATGTCATTGATCATGTTGCGGCTATACATTACAAACCAACAAAAAGAAGAGGTAACAACAAAAGGGACCTTTTTACTTTCTGACCCAAGAATGGGGAGATCTCCTAAAGCTCACAAAGATCACACCTTTTGACATAAAAAGCACCCACCTCCATTCCATATCGCAAATCCCAAATCCCCAACTAACAAGCACACCCAGTAATCTTTTATGTACACAATAAAAAAAGGAAAGAAGCCAAAAAAAAAAAAAAACTCACAGAGAAGAGCTACGGAATGACTAGCCCCGGCAGAGATGAGGACGACCCTCCGGACAGGAGGGCCCATGACGTCACCGCCACAGCAGCTGCTGGCCTCCCCTTCCATCTCCCCTTTTCCCTTTGCCCTTACTAAAACTTACAAAGCAAGAAGAGCAACCACTTGGGAGGGGAAGAGTAAAGATGCGAACTTGGAGGAAGAGAGGGGGGAAAGCGTGGAGAGCGCCGTTCTGGGCAGAGCTGCATTTATGCAGCGGAGGAGGAGACGGGGATTGGAGGGGGGTAGGGGGGAGGAGAGTTGAAAGAATGGAGAATGGTGGGGGCCTCCTCCCCTGTCCTCCCTGTCCTTCTCTTCGCTTCTAGCGACACTTCCTTTGTTCACTGATACCGTATCGCATGGCGGTCTTGAAAAACTCTCCCTTTCGGACCACAAGCAGACAAAACAGCCTCGTCTGTACATGTAATAATGCCACCATGCTTTATATACTTCACTCCTGGTGTGATGATGATAACATTTTAGATTGGCAAAACATCCCCCGACTTCGGATCCAGATCCTCTCCATTACGTCCAGCAATCGCGAATTTTCTTATTTTATATAATTTTAATTACGACTATATGTTCAGAAGGATTTTTCTTCTGCCATTTCAAAACAGGTTTATAACAGGGTAGTACCTTTGATGGTTATTGATGCAGTTAAATGAGGGGGAAACTGCTTTATGTAAGGAACCAATGGATACAGGAGGGGACGGAGCTGGAAAAAGAGATGAGGCAGAAAAGGAAGGGGCTGGACCCGGACTCGAACCTGGACCCGGACCCAGGATTACCTTGGCGGATGGGCTCACGTGTGCAGAAGGGCCGCCGCAGTAGGTGGCCACATGGGCGTGGGCTGAGTCGTGACAGGCAGGTGCAGGAGGAAGGACTTGAATGGGAGAGAAGCAAGAATAAAGGGGTGACATGAAGATTGAGGGAAAGTTAACAACGGAAAACAGACAACGCTGGAGTTTTAAGGCGTGCAGCAGAGCAGGGGAGAAACAACGGAAGAAAGAGAATGTTGAGGGAAGTGGTGGTAGTTAGGGGAGTGGAGATATTTTGGTGACTAATTCATCCGGTCTGTGGAGGTGTAGAAAGGGTGGTAGACGGTGAATTTGGGTTGTTTTGGGGGGTGTCAAACGGAGACTGGAGGTTCAGCCGTGTTTTTCTTAGTGTGATCGCCGTTTTCTCTGTTTTCTGGCATCAAGTTGGTATCAGAGCGGACGCGGCTTGGCCTCACCAGGTGGTATGCCCGTTGCTGACGGCACGAGAGCAAAGGTACGCCAAATGGAGACTGAATCTGTGAAGGAAGTTTTGCAAGAATTGGTCCGGAAGTTGGAAGGAATGGATGCTAGAATTGCAGCTATGGAGAATCGAGAACGAAGTAAGGTATATGATTCGTCAGAAGTGGGAGGTAACGAATCGGGGTTTAGGCGAGAGGGACGTCCCACATGGACTAGTGATAGAGTCACGAGACAGACGAAGATCGACTTCCCAGCGTTTGATGGTACTGATGTCCAGGAGTGGAAATTTCGCAGTGAACGCTTCTTTGAACTGGACGATACCCCGGCTGAACTCAAGGTTAGCGTAGCTTCTGTGCATCTTTCGGGACCTGCCATTGAATGGCACTATGCTTTTCTGAGGGGAAGGGAGTTGGGTGGCCCTGTGAGTTGGGAAGAGTATTCGTCCGCGATGCTGACCCGCTTCGGACCCAATGAGTTAACCAGACCGATAGTAGCACTGAAGGAGCTCCAGGACAGGGGTAATTTCTCAGAATACGTGGAGGAGTTTATTTCACTCGTAACGAAGATTGATTTGTCTATTGAGGATCAGGTGGCGTTGTTCATCGGGGGACTTAAGAAGGAAACTCGGAAGCTTATCACTGTGTTAAAGCCCAGATCGTTACAGCAGGCTATAGCTATCAGTAAGACCCTGTCTAATGACGAGGAGACGGCTGTGCACAAGGGTAGAGATAATGCCTACAGGGGGGGAAGGTCAGAATTATGGCCTAGACAGAAGGAGGTGACAGTGACACCTACAAATAGAAACATAAGTCAATGGCCTAATGGAGGAAGATCATTGGAAGGTGGTAGAGTATTACATAACCCCGGTATTAAGCAATTGCCATACCAACCACCCCATAAGAGGTTAACGACTGCGGAGATGGAGGAGAAAAGACTCAGGGGACTGTGCTTCTGGTGCGATGAAAAGTACTCTTTTAATCACAAGTGTAACAACCGACGGTTGTACTCAATTATGCTGGAGGCTGAGGAGGAGAGTAGGGACACCGAGGAGGAAGTGAAGGAGAATGAAGGGACTGTGACAGTGGAGACCCCTATGGTATCTCTTCACGCGTTACATGGAGTGACTATGTCGCACAAGAATCACACTATGAAGGTGGTAGGACATTATAAGAAGCGAAGGCTGACCATTTTGATCGATTCGGGTAGTACCCATAATTTTTTGGATGTGGGAGTGGCGAAGCAGGTGGGCTGTTCCATACAGTCAATTCCGCAGAAGGGAATCATGGTGGCTAACGGAGAAAAGATGACTTGTGTGTCTATAGTTAAAGCTTTTCGTTGGCAGATGCAGGGCCATGAGTACGAAGCGGATGTTCTGTTAATGCCGCTCAAGGGATGTGAGATGATATTAGGTATGGAATGGCTGAATTCGTTAGGTACGATACTGTGGGACTTTACGACCCTTACCATGCAGTACAAGCAGAGTGGGAAAAGTATTACCTTGACTGCGGGAGAAGGAGAGTTTGCGAAGATAATTGCAGGAGCATTCTCAGTGAACAGTCAGGAGATGGGATTGTTGGTTTTGCCGGTAGAACGTCAAACAGAAGCTCCAATTCAGGAACAGGGCCTTCCAGAAGCGATTTCTAGGATTTTGTTTGAGTTTCACCGGGTGTTTGAGGAACCAACCACCTTACCTCCTCATAGGAGGCAAGATCACGCTATACCATTGGAAGCAGGGGTACGAGGAGTAAACGTGCGACCTTACAGATATTCTGGCTCTCAGAAAGATATAATTGAAAAATTAGTGGGTGAGATGCTGCAGGCTGGGATTATCCGACCTAGCTCCAGTCCGTTTTCATCACCAGTAGTACTAGTTAAAAAAAAGGATGGATCGTGGCGGCTATGTATCGACTATAGAGAGCTTAACAAGAAAACCATCAAGGATAAGTTTCCAATTCCCCTCGTAGAAGAATTGCTGGACGAGCTGTATGGTGCTACGTGGTTTTCAAAGCTGGATCTTAGATCGGGGTACCATCAGATTCGTGTTAAGGAGGAAGATATACCCAAAACAGCATTTAAGACACACGAAGGCCATTACGAGTTCATGGTAATGCCATTCGGCCTCACCAATGCGCCTTCCACATTTCAGAATCTGATGAATGAAGTCTTTAAGCCGTTCTTACGGAAATTTGTGTTAGTATTTTTTGATGATATACTGATCTACAGCTCTACCTTGGAAGCCCACATAGATCAGCTAACGCAGGTTCTGCAAGTTCTGCGACAGCAAGGTCTGTTCGCAAAGAGAAGTAAATGCTCGTTTGTAGCACGTCGAGTAGAGTATCTTGGGCATTTCATAGATGGAAGGGGAGTTTCCACAGATCCTAAGAAGATAGAGGCTGTACAGAAATGGCCTACTCCAACTAATATCAAGCAACTTCGAAGCTTCTTGGGCCTTACGGGATATTACAGACGATTCGTCCGGAATTATGGTATTATTAGCAAACCCTTGACCCAGTTACTTAAGAAGGATGGTTTTATGTGGAATCCTCAGGCGCAATCTGCATTCTCTCAGTTGAAAGATGCCATGACGACGGCACCCACGCTGGCCTTACCGGATTTTTCTCGGGAATTTGTGGTGGAGACAGATGCTAGTACTTCCGGTATTGGGGCTGTCTTGATGCAAGGTGGCCACCCGCTTGCTTTTATAAGTAAGGCTTTAGCACCGCGGCATTTGGGGTTGTCCGTCTACGAAAAAGAGCTGTTATCTCTGGTTTATGCGGTGGAGAAGTGGCGACACTACCTGCTTGGCCGACGCTTTATCGTCAAAACGGATCACCAGAGCTTGAAGTATTTGTTGGAGCAAAGGTTGCATAACGAGATGCAGTTCCGGTGGTTAACCAAGCTGGTTGGTTATGACTACGACATACAATACAAAAAGGGAGCGGATAATGTTGTTGCGGATGCCTTGTCGCGCTTAAATAACCCTGAGATGATGGCTGTAAGGTTGGAATTGCAACAGGGTACTCTGCTTGATGAGATTAAACGTAGCTGGCAAGGTGATACAGCTTTACAGAGCATTATCCAGAAGTTGCAGCAAGGTCCAGTTCCGAATTTTGAATTTAAACATGGCTTATTGAAGAAACGGGGAAAACTTGTCGTGGGATCTGACCCAGACCTTAAACGAGCTGTCATTCAGATGTTCCATTCGTCAGCTGCAGGAGGCCATTCTGGTATTTATGCTACTGTTAAACGGATTTCCAGTTTTTGTTACTGGAAGGGGTTAGAAGGAGATGTCAAGGACTTTATAAGCAAGTGCGCCACTTGCCAACAGTGCAAATATGATGCAGCTGCCTCGCCAGGCTTCTTACAGCCCCTACAAATTCCAGTTTCGATATGGTCTGATGTTAGTATGGATTTCATTACGGGGCTACCGAATTCCATGGGAAGAGAAGTTATTATGGTAGTGGTGGATCGCTTAACCAAGTTTGCTCACTTCATCGGTCTCAAACACCCCTTCACCGCGATGACAGTTGCGGCTGCATTCCTGGATAATATTTTCAAATTGCACGGTTTACCCAACACCATCGTAAGTGATCGAGACTCGATATTCTTAAGTGATTTCTGGCAACAACTTTTCCGGCTGCAGGGGGTAGAGCTGTGTATGTCTACGGCGTATCACCCACAAACTGATGGCCAGACGGAGGTAGTGAATAGATGTCTGGAAACTTATCTCCGATGTATGTGTGCCGACTGCCCGGCCAAGTGGTTTAAGTGGTTGGCGTTGGCCGAGTGGTGGTATAATACCACACATCATTCCGCCATTCAGATGACACCATTCCAAGCTCTTTATGGTTACAAACCTCCGGTTCACTTACCATATCTGCAGGGAACTTCTGCCAATGCTAAGGTGGACAGGGAACTATCGGATAAGGAAGCCATGATTCAGCTTTTACGTTTTCACATACACAGAGCTCAAAATAGAATGGTACAACTTGCTAATAAAAGAAGGACGGACAGGAGTTTTCAAGTTGGGGACTGGGTTTATGTCAAATTGCAACCCCATCGCCAGCACTCTGTGGTCAACAGGTACACACACAAACTCGCTCCGCTGTATTATGGCCCATACAAGGTGTTGGATAAAGTGGGTGAAGTGGCTTACAAACTGGAACTACCAGCTAATTCTCTAGTGCATCCCACCTTCCATGTGTCGCGCCTGAAGAAATCTCTTAGTTCCACAGACATATATTCCTCATTACCACCAGGATTGACTGCTCCAGCGCCTGTACCAGAAACCATTCTGCAGAGAAGGATGGTTCGCAGGGGAAACAGAGCTGCTACTAAGGTTCTCGTGAAATGGCAGCACCAACCGGAAGCGGCGGCTACTTGGGAATTTCTATATGATTTATTGCAGAAATATCCAGATATCACCCTTGGGGACAAGGGTGATTTTGAGAGGAGGGCATTGATGCAGTTAAATGAGGGGGAAACTGCTTTATGTAAGGAACCAATGGATACAGGAGGGGACGGAGCTGGAAAAAGAGATGAGGCAGAAAAGGAAGGGGCTGGACCCGGACTCGAACCTGGACCCGGACCCAGGATTACCTTGGCGGATGGGCTCACGTGTGCAGAAGGGCCGCCGCAGTAGGCGGCCACATGGGCGTGGGCTGAGTCGTGACAGGCAGGTGCAGGAGGAAGGACTTGAATGGGAGAGAAGCAAGAATAAAGGGGTGACATGAAGATTGAGGGAAAGTTAACAACGGAAAACAGACAACGCTGGAGTTTTAAGGCGTGCAGCAGAGCAGGGGAGAAACAACGGAAGAAAGAGAATGTTGAGGGAAGTGGTGGTAGTTAGGGGAGTGGAGATATTTTGGTGACTAATTCCTCCGGTCTGTGGAGGTGTAGAAAGGGTGGTAGACGGTGAATTTGGGTTGTTTTGGGGGGTGTCAAACGGAGACTGGAGGTTCAGCCGTGTTTTTCTTAGTGTGATCGCCGTTTTCTCTGTTTTCTGGCATCAGTTGTTTCTTGGGCATACGCCTTGTGGCGTTCTCCATTAGGAATTGCCATTTGCCATAGTTTTCCTGTCTAGGAGAAACTGTAATTTTTGGGACAGTGTCTGGCTCATCATCTTGATGTGGTTGATCATAACAGGAACAGACAGGAGACTCTCAGAAAAGATGGACAGTCAGCATACAAAGACCCAGGAGATGTTGAACACTCTCCAAAAACGGTTAGACAACTATGAGAAAGGTATTTTCCCATCTTATTTCAGATCTGACCCAGAAGCTGAAATTGCAAAGCTTAAGAGACAAATCAAGATCATTGAGAGTAAGCAAGTAAACTTGACACAGAAGCCTGAAATGGCTAGTTTTCTAAATTTTGGAAGACCTCAATCTACTAACTTAAGTCTTGGTTTAAGCTCCAAACCCAACTCTTATGCTACTGACATCTTTGATTTTGGAAGAAATCCACAACCTCCTATGCAGATGACAGATAATCTTCATCCTATCTTTGGTCAAGTTGGAAAGAAAGACCCCGCAGAATTACGCAACATTATCAGAGACCAACGGAAGAAGGATCAGAAAAAAGATGATATCCGTGAAGGGAAAAAGAAAGCAGGAAGCTCTAGGCCTGCTGAGAGACAAAGTTCTTCTAGTCCAGAAACGGACTCAGAACAATTTCCCCATACTCAGCAACTCATGATAAGAGAGAGGAGTCGATCACAGAACAAATTCCAGCCACGGAACTGGAAATCTTCAGACTATCCCATTGGAAAATGGGTAGAT
The DNA here is from genome assembly GCA_023653495.1 of Melastoma candidum. Taxonomy (NCBI): domain Eukaryota; kingdom Viridiplantae; phylum Streptophyta; class Magnoliopsida; order Myrtales; family Melastomataceae; genus Melastoma; species Melastoma candidum. The sequence goes on from CM042887.1 coordinate 2,618,283, forward strand.
TCAACCATTCCCACTCCCTCAACTACTCCTGAGAATTCTACGAGTGAATATGATAATCATGATCCTTTTCAGCATTATTATGAGAACTCACCACCTTTCATGCCTCCACAAATCTTAATGACAACAGGTCATACAAGCTCATCCCAGACTTCATTCGAAGACAACTCTAAGGACAGCTCAATCTCCTACACTGAGGATTCATCTACAGAATCAGTAAACTCAGATATTAGCTTGCCTAACATGTTTATGGCTGACAGGAATGAACCAGAACAGAGTCCTTATGATGAGCAGGCAGATGAGACTAATGAAAGGATGCCACCTAGACATAGTGAAGGGATTAACAACATCAAGTTCACTTTTGATGACATTCCCTACTTCAAGTGGCCACAGCGATTACAGGATTTTTATGCATGGTGTTTGCATAAAAGGTTAACTGTTTTTGACAATGCTGAAATCCTTGCAGATATGACTTCACGATTTACAGGAACTTTATTAAACTGGTGGAGCCTGTTCACAGAACAAACTCAAATACAGATGATGAGTTTGCCCCTACAAGAGTTCTTACATCACCTTCATGCTCATTTCATTGGCAATCCCAACAACATCTTGGAAGAAAAGCGAACAGAATTCTTCCAGAGAAAGTGCTGCTCTTACAAGGTCAGAGATTTAGATAAGCACTACCAAAGACTACTAGAACTATTCGTTCACTTGGGAGGTGATAATTCTTTGAAGCCAGTATTTTTGTCATCAATACCACCCTCTATGTCTGCAATGGTAGAAAAGAGCCTGACTAGTAAAAATTTGAGAATCACTGACTTGACAGTTGGCCAGATCCAACAAGAGATTCATTCAGGTGTCAGTGAGCTATGTCAGCGAAAAGAGATTATTCAAGGCTTCTTGAAACAAGATAAGCGCCTTGATCAAGTTTGCAGGAGCAAGACAAACAGGTACAAAATTAAATGTACCCCTAAGGATTTGTGTCATTGTGCTCCAGGGACCAAGCCTAGAAAAACAAAGTTTGGGAGAAAGAGCAGACATAGGTTTGAGAGACACTCAGACAAACCATGAAGAGCTCCTAGAAAATGGAAGAGATTTCTCAGGTTTAAAGGTAAGAGAAATCCTCAGAGGAAATCGACCAAGTGTTACATCTGTAACAGGTCAGGACACTTTGCAAAGAACTGTCCAAAAGGACAGAAGAAACTGGTCGCCCAGAGATCCTCTTTAAAGGATAATGATTTAGAATCAGTTTTCTCCTTGGATGATGAACTTTGTCCACAAACTGTTTGCTATCTAGAAGGATACTTTACAGATTCTAGCTCAGAACAAGACAGCCAGTCCTCATCATCTGATGAACACCACAGAAGGATCTGCACCATCAGTGCTTATCCTAGTCCAGAGGAGATAAGACGAGACTTTCCTATTCTACCCTCAAGACAGGTTCCTTCGGGAGAATCCAACATAGGAGAAATCCAGATCACCATTTATGATCAGGAAAGTCCTGCAGACGAAGAGAGTTCTCGACCTCTTCAAGATAAAGAGATTCCACTCATTGCAGCTTCACATATGGCACCACATATAAAGGTGCAAGTATATTTTTCCAAATACCATAGACCAGTGACTGCAATTGCTTTCATTGACACAGGTGCAGCAGAGAGTATGATTAACCCAGCCATCGTACCTCAAGAGTTTCTTGTTCCTTACAAGAAATCGTTCATCTCTGCATCTGGTGATATATTCCATACCCACTACAAAACTAAAGCCTTGCGGATAATGCTTTTCCATAATTGCACTTTTAAGGCATCATTATTTGCAACTGATCTTCCTGGTAGAGATATAGTTTTGGAATGGAATCTAATTCAGCAACTGCCAGAGCTAAACATCTTGACTACAGGCCTCAAGCATCATGGAAACTTCAAGCCCTATACGACCTTGACACGAATGTTTTCCATTGAGCCTGCAGAAAAGGCGAGACAACTCTTTAGCTCTTCCTTTGCAGATAACCATACTGAATTTCTACAGAAATGCCCACATCCTCTATGGAAAAACCAAGAGTTTTTTGTGAGTCTGCCATTCAAGCAGAATGAAGACATCAATCCTACAAAGGCAAGCCACTCAGGTATGAAACCTGATGATGCTAGACTAGCTAGAGAAGAATGTTTCTCTTTGATGCAGCAAAGATTAATTGAGCAGTCTAACTCACAATGGGCATGTGAAGCGTTCTATGTAAACAAACGCTCAGAACAAATTAGAGGCAAGAAAAGGTTAGTGATCAACTATCAGCCTCTCAATCAGTTCTTACAGGATGATAAGTTTCCTTTGCCAAATAGAACTGCACTATTTGCCTCATTAGCCAAGGCAAAAATATTTTCTAAGTTTGACCTTAAAAGTGGCTTTTGGCAACTCGGCATACATCCTGATGAAAGATGGAAAACGGGATTTTGCATCCCCGATGGACATTACCAATGGACGGTATTACCTTTCGGACTTAAGACTGCCCCATCTTTATTCCAGAAAGCCATGACTAAGATATTTTGGACTATTCAGGACTCTGCCTTGATATACATAGATGACATATTGTTATTCAGTCCTGATAGACATTCACATGAACTTTTGCTGAAACAATTTGCAGACCTCCTGCAAAAGTGTGGCATAATGCTTTCTGAAAGAAAGGTAAAACTATTTGAGAACACCATTGAATTCTTGGGAATGAGACTTTCAGATGGACAGTATTATCCAGGACCTCATATAGCCCAAGAACTGTTAAAATTCCCAGACTCTAACTTGACCATTAAGCAGGTCCGACAATTTTTGGGAATTGTTAACTATTTGAGAGACTTTGTGCTCAATATTAACAGGTACACTAGCCCACTGGAAGCCCAGTTAAGAAAGGGATATCAACCCTGGGGAGAAGCTCAGACGGAAGCAGTCAGGTATTTAAAAGCCTATTTACAAATGCTTCCTCCTTTGCAGATTCCTTCAGACGGAGTAAGGATACTCCAAACAGATGCTAGTGATCAATTTTGGGCAGCAATCTTAATTGAGGAAAGAGAGGGAAAACGGCACATCTGTGCGTATAAGTCTGGTAAGTTCAACCAAGCCGAGCAACATTATCACTCAACCATTAAGGAAATTTTGGCGGTGAAATATGGAATAAAGAAGTTTGAATTCCATTTGGTTGGGTATCATTTTATTGTGGAAAGCGATATGTCTTCTTTCTCATCAATGCTAAAGTTCAGACAGAAGAAGATACCGAATGCCCAGTTGCTCAGGTTATCAGAGTGGTTTTCCCAGTAAGGCATATCAAAGGTAAAAGTAATATTGTTGCAGACTTTTTGTCTAGACCTTTTGATATTGCTCACCCTGCACTGCAAGATATTCCGACACTACAGGCCATGATTTCCACTTATGTGCCTAAGCAGCGAGATATGATCAGAATCCTCCCACCAGAAATTCTCAACTATGATGATCAGGAACATGTTGAGACAGTGCTTGCTTAGTCTGTACAAATGACACAGAAGTACTTGGAGAGGATCTTTTGCAAATATGGCCAGATGATGTTTTCACCAGAAGGATTACATCCTTGCTATCCATTCTTGAAGGCCATACCAATTGAACCTATGGGAATATTTCCAGAAGAGTTATTGTGGTTCTTTTGGTACTCACTACACAAATACACTATGGCAATCGAGTTTCCCACTGAAGAACTTCTCAAGTATTTTGACCAGCTTGGGAACCTCCATACATACACGCCTTATACAAGGCCTCATGCTCACTTGGCAGAACTATTGTCTTGGTTCGCCCCATTAAGCCAATGGCGAACATGGATCCAACTCCATCAAGACAAGTACTTCAAGTTCGGAGAACTAACCCCTTATTCAATTTATGTGTTTCACAGGCATTGGCATTTTGACTCCAGTTTACAGGCGATGGTGGCTATCAATAATTCAGAAGAATTTTCCAGTCTTCCTTTTTCCCTTACACATGACCATTACATGACTTTTTCAGATAGGGAAATGGCAATTACAGACAAAGAGTTTCTGAAGAAGAAGCTCTGTACAGAAAATGGCGTCCACTATCTAGACCCTGACGAAGTGCTTCAAGCCCAAATTCAACACACAGACCCCAACCATGTACACAGGCTTTTGTGCGCACTTCACCAGCACAATCAAGATGGATTACATTGGGAAGAAATAGCCCAAGACTTTCTCACCAAGGTGGACTTAAGCCCAGAATCATCAAGCCCACACACAGGCCCAGAATCGTCACGTGCGGGAACATCCTCCACTCACAAAAGGACAGACAGCTATCTGCAGGACCCGCGAGGAAAAAGACCAAGAAAGTAGCCGCCCATGTGAGCAGACAGAGATGTGCCAACCACTTTTGACAAAAGCGTCACAAAGATCTTTAGAGATAAGGTCGGCAAGCCAAGCCAAAAGACTTTTTGACAAAGGTCCAGAAATTCCTTGAAGATAAGGTCGGCACAACAAACAAGCTAACTTTAGCTTTAGCTTTAGTCATTTTCAAACTTTTTGACTTTTGTGTACACAAATAGTTACGGCTTCGTGGCTTAACCACAGCCAAGGGACATTCCCTCATTTGTAACTATAAATACCCTCACTCAGCCACAAAGAAAGGCAGAGCAAAATAGAGGGCGAATTGTAGAGCGAAAGAAAGAGCAATACACAATCTTTAGAGTTTTCTCATCCATGGCTTTCTAAGCTTTTCTAAGGTGTTATCCAGGGTAGTGGCTTCTTAGTTCTAGATCTCTCATGAAACCCCTTACCTTCGAAAAACCCAAAAACATTCGAAAAACCCAGAAAACCCAGAAAAACCATCTTTGTTTGTTTTGTTATCTCACCCTGTGTTTAGGTGATATTCTTGCATTTTAGTATGTTTGATTTTCATTTTGTTTATCCTTAGTCACCTCTTAGGTGATACTCTTGCATCTTTGCATGTCTTTCCTATACCTCTTGTAATAAGTCTCCGACAGTCTTCTTTGCTTATTTATGCCTCGTTTCTTTAGGTGATTCTTCGCAGACTTAGTTAGGAACTTCCCTTTCCAGAAGACGGTCTTGTCATAACCTGGTTATCCACCTTTGTTTTCTTGTCAAAGCTAACCTGCACCTACAGCAGTCTTCAAAGAAGGAGTTAAGTCCGAGTGAACCGTAAAGCTACCTACAGCTGACCACTTTGCAACCAAAGCCAGGAGGGCTGATAGGCACCAGGTCCGGGCAACCAGGTAGTAGGTGAAAGCATGAGACTTCCTCCGAGACGACGTTGTCTGTGCAGGCCACCTTTCCCAAGAAGCTGGAGGCTCTATAACCATTTTATCACCAGACTTGTCAACCATGAAAGAGAGCAACCTTCCTGGAGCTGCCCAAAGCACCTGAAGCGAATTCGTTTCTACGAACAATGGCTGAATAGGCTCATACAGGAGAAGACTGCTAAGTGTGTTGTCAAGAGGGTCCATGCACATCTGAACTATGATGGTTCAGACGACCCTGATAGAAACTGGTACCTCTATCCCTTTGATGAACCTCGTATGCGCTGCATTCGTAAGCTTAAAGCTCTAGTGCAGTATCGTAGGTTCCTTAATTGGTACCTTAGGTTTTATCTGTATTGGAACTCTGCATAAAGTTGCAGATTGTCTATTGTCTTTCCGCTGTATTTCCCAACTCTTTGTTTATAAGATTTCTTTTAAGTTTATCTTGAATATGTCCTCAAGTTTCCTTTTAAAGTATTCCTGGTCTTTATCTTACCCTGTGCATTCTTCGGATTGTACTGTTCTGGTGGTAGAAGACTCTATCTTGTATGACTCCTTGTTTATTATCCTATGTACTCCATTGTCCAGAGTCATTAGTGGTAGTCGTACTAAACAGTACAATCCGAAGAATGCAGTACTGTTTTGTACTGTTTGTACAATAAAATGATACCCAACCAAATGGAATTCAAACTTCTTTATTCCATATTTCACCGCCAAAATTTCCTTAATGGTTGAGTGATAATGTTGCTCGGCTTGGTTGAACTTACCAGACTTATACGCACAGATGTGCCGTTTTCCCTCTCTTTCCTCAATTAAGATTGCTGCCCAAAATTGATCACTAGCATCTGTTTGGAGTATCCTTACTCCGTCTGAAGGAATCTGCAAAGGAGGAAGCATTTGTAAATAGGCTTTTAAATACCTGACTGCTTCCGTCTGAGCTTCTCCCCAGGGTTGATATCCCTTTCTTAACTGGGCTTCCAGTGGGCTAGTGTACCTGCTAATATTGAGCACAAAGTCTCTCAAATAGTTAACAATTCCCAAAAATTGTTGGACCTGCTTAATGGTCAAGTTAGAGTCTGGGAATTTTAACAGTTCTTGGGCTATATGAGGTCCTGGATAATACTGTCCATCTGAAAGTCTCATTCCCAAGAATTCAATGGTGTTCTTAAATAGTTTTACCTTTCTTTCAGAAAGCATTATGCCATACTTTTGCACGAGGTCTGCAAATTGTTTCAGCAAAAGTTCATGTGAATGTCTATCAGGACTGAATAACAATATGTCATCTATGTATATCAAGGCAGAGTCCTGAATAGTCCAAAATATCTTAGTCATGGCTTTCTGGAATAAAGATGGGGCAGTCTTAAGTCCGAAAGGTAATACCGTCCATTGGTAATGTCCATCGGGGATGCAAAATCCCGTTTTCCATCTTTCATCAGGATGTATGCCGAGTTGCCAAAAGCCACTTTTAAGGTCAAACTTAGAAAATATTTTTGCCTTGGCTAATGAGGCAAATAGTGCAGTTCTATTTGGCAAAGGAAACTTATCATCCTGTAAGAACTGATTGAGAGGCTGATAGTTGATCACTAACCTTTTCTTGCCTCTAATTTGTTCTGAGCGTTTGTTTACATAGAACGCTTCACATGCCCTTTGTGAGTAGGACTGCTCAATTAATCTTTGCTGCATCAAAGAGAAACATTCTTCTCTAGCTAGTCTAGCATCATCAGGTTTCATACCTGAGTGGCTTGCCTTTGTAGGATTGATGTCTTCATTCTGCTTGAATGGCAGACTCACAAAAAACTCTTGGTTTTTCCATAGAGGATGTGGGCATTTCTGTAGAAATTCAGTATGGTTATCTGCAAAGGAAGAGCTAAAGAGTTGTCTCGCCTTTTCTGCAGGCTCAATGGAAAACATTCGTGTCAAGGTCGTATAGGGCTTGAAGTTTCCATGATGCTTGAGGCCTGTAGTCAAGATGTTTAGCTCTGGCAGTTGCTGAATTAGATTCCATCCCAAAACTATATCTCTACCAGGAAGATCAGTTGCAAATAATGATGCCTTAAAAGTGCAATTATGGAAAAGCATTATCCGCAAGGCTTTAGTTTTGTAGTGGGTATGGAATATGTCACCAGATGCAGAGATGAACGATTTCTTGTAAGGAACAAGAAACTCTTGAGGTACGATGGCTGGGTTAATCATACTATCTGCTGCACCTGTGTCAATGAAAGCAATTGCAGTCACTGGTCTATGGTATTTGGAAAAATATACTTGCACCTTTATATGTGGTGCCATATGTGAAGCTGCAATGAGTGGAATCTCTTTATCTTGAAGAGGTCGAGAACTCTCTTCGTCTTCAGGACTTTCCTGATCATAAATGGTGATCTGGATTTCTCCTATGTTGGATTCTCCCGAAGGAACCTGTCTTGAGGGTAGAATAGGAAAGTCTCGTCTTATCTCCTCTGGACTAGGATAAGCACTGATGGTGCAGATCCTTCTGTGGTGTTCATCAGATGATGAGGACTGGCTGTCTTGTTCTGAGCTAGAATCTGTAAAGTATCCTTCAAGACAGCAAACAGTTTGTGGACAAGGTTCATCATCCAAGGAGAAAACTGATTCTAAATCATTATCCTTTAAAGAGGATCGAGAGTATCCTTCTATCTGGGCGACCAGTTTCTTCTGTCCTTTTGGACAGTTCTTTGCAAAGTGTCCTGACCTGTTACAGATGTAACACTTGGTCGATTTCCTCTGAGGATTTCTCTTACCTTTAAACCTGAGAAATCTCTTCCATTTTCTGGGAGCTCTTCGTGGTTTGTCTGAGTGTCTCTCAAACCTATGTCTGCTCTTTCTCCCAAACTTTGTTTTTCTAGCCTTGGTCCCTGGAGCACAATGACACAAATCCTTAGGGGTACATTTAATTTTGTACCTGTTTGTCTTGTTCCTGCAAACTTGATCAAGGCGCTTATCTTGTTTCAAGAAGCCTTGAATAATCTCTTTTCGCTGACATAGCTCACTGACACCTGAATGAATCTCTTGTTGGATCTGGCCAACTGTCAAGTCAGTGATTCTCAAATTTTTACTAGTCAGGCTCTTTTCTACCATTGCAGACATAGAGGGTGGTATTGATGACAAAAATACTGGCTTCAAAGAATTATCACCTCCCAAGTGAACGAATAGTTCTAGTAGTCTTTGGTAGTGCTTATCTACATATCTGACCTTGTAAGAGCAGCACTTTCTCTGGAAGAATTCTGTTCGCTTTTCTTCCAAGATGTTGTTGGGATTGCCAATGAAATGAGCATGAAGGTGATGTAAGAACTCTTGTAGGGGCAAACTCATCATCTGTATTTGAGTTTGTTCTATGAACAGGCTCCACCAGTTTAATAGAGTTCCTATAAATCGTGAAGTCATATCTGCAAGGATTTCAGCATTGTCAAAAACAGTTAACCTTTTATGCAAACACCATGCATAAAAATCTTGTAATCGCTGTGTCCACTTGAAGTAGGGAATGTCATCAAAAGTGAACTTGATGTTGTTAATCCCTTCACTATGTCTAGGTGGCATCCTTTCATTAGTCTCATCTGCCTGCTCATCATAAGGACTCTGTTCTGGTTCATTCCTGTCAGCTATAAACATGTTAGGCAAGCTAATCTCTGAGTTTACTGATTCTGTAGATGAATCCTCAGTGTAGGAGATTGAGCTGTCCTTAGAGTTGTCTTCGAATGAAGTCTGGGATGAGCTTGTATGACTTGTTGTCATTAAGATTTGTGGAGGCATGAAAGGTGGTGAGTTCTCATAATAATGCTGAAAAGGATCATGATTATCATATTCACTCGTAGAATTCTCAGGAGTAGTTGAGGGAGTGGGAATGGTTGAATCTACCCATTTTCCAATGGGATAGTCTGAAGATTTCCAGTTCCGTGGCTGGAGTTTGTTCTGTGATCGACTCCTCTCTCTTATCATGAGTTGCTGAGTATGGGGAAATTGTTCTAAGTTTGTTTCTGGACTAGAAGATCTTTGTCTCTCAGCAGGCCTAGAGCTTCCTGCTTTCTTTTTCCCTTCACGGATATCATCTTTTTTCTGATCCTTCTTCCGTTGGTCTCTGATAATGTTGCGTAATTCTGCGGGGTCTTTCTTTCCAACTTGACCAAAGATAGGATGAAGATTATTTGTCATCTGCATAGGAGGTTGTGGATTTCTTCCAAAATCAAAGATGTCAGTAGCATAAGAGTTGGGTTTGGAGCTTAAACCAAGACTTAAGTTAGTAGACTGAGGTCTTCCAAAATTTAGAAAACTAGCCATTTCAGGCTTCTGTGTCAAGTCTACTTGCTTACTCTCAATGATCTTAATTTGTTTCTTAAGCTTTGCAATTTCAGCTTCTGGGTCAGATCTGAAATAAGATGGGAAAATACCTTTCTCATAGTTGTCTAACCGTTTCTGGAGAGTGTTCAACATCTCCTGGGTCTTTGTATGCTGACTGTCCATCTTTTCTGAGAGTCTCCTCTCTGTTCCTGTTATGATCTCTTGTACATTGTCAATCTTACGACAAATAGTATTCAGACCTGCATTCTGAGCTAAGGCATTCTGGCTTTGCCAGTTGAGGACAGTCTCTGCAATGCTGTTACACATGGGATTACCATGGCTATCAAGATCTGTAGGAACATGAATCTTTGAACAATACTTAATGCCATCAATAGTTTGCTCATTAAGTGAAGGAAAATTTAATTCACCCGGTCTGCCCATCATCATGATTGCGGGTGAACTTTCTATAGGAGCTTTTGTCCTGAAAGCCTCCTGAGCACAACTAGTTGTGGATTCTGGGACTACCTGTTCAGAAGGATTTTTCTTCTGCCATTTCAAAACAGGTTTATAACAGGGTAGTACCTTTGATGGTTGTTTCTTGGGCATACGCCTTGTGGCGTTCTCCATTAGGAATTGCCATTTGCCATAGTTTTCCTATCTAGGAGAAACTGTAATTTTTGGGGCAGTGTCTGGCTCATCATCTTGATGTGGTTGATCATCCTGATCATCATCACTTTCAGTTTCACTGTCAGAATCAGGAAGGTTTCTGTTACCTGATCTATTCTTCCTCTTAGAAGAATAATCTTCCTCCTCTTCTTCACAGTCACAATGCTGCGAACATTTGCCAATATCCCAATAGCAATGCTTGTTCTCTGGGTCCTTGAAGAAGTAAACTGCATTTCCCTGTCCATCAAAGGAATGTATGATCTTGTTAAGGGAATCAGGTTTCTTACTTCTGGGGACTGGTTGGACCATGAACATGGTTGGGAAGATGGATGGTGTAGGAGCATCTTTCTCATGAGAGCGGTCAAACTTGAAAGTCACATATCCGTCCTTTTCTCTGATGAACTTTGACTCAGAGGACTGGATTGGTTTGACATGCTGTTGCGTCTGCTCATAATTTGTAATCCATCTTTCTGGCAATAACCTGAGTAGCTCACTCCTTGTAATCTGTCTAGGGACGTGTAAGCAAGTAGGAGCTTGTGAATGATGATAATCAGCACTAATAATCAAAGCATCATTAGCATCATCAGGCATTTTCAAATCTAGTGCATGATTCTGCACTCTGTATGACATCTGATAATGAAGTGTAGCTTCGATGGATCTTGGATCTTGCTGAGGACCAGGAATCTGAATCTGAACCTGCAAGGCGGTAAGAATCTTGGGATCCTGTAGAAACATGCAGAAATTTGGATAAAGAGTCACAAAGACAGTTCCTGCATTAAGAGTTGTCTCTATAGTTCCAATACACGCGTGCTGATACTCTGTGTATCTGGAATCCAATAAGGCCATCCGTGCTGTCACTGGTAATCCTTTCCTGCCATGATAAGTTAGTGCAAGTCTGATAGCACCAAAATGAAGATGTGTATATCCCTTTTGGGACCATTGTCTTGGAAAATCCGTTGGCAGTTGGAGTGACACAAACTGTTCTTTATGTGTAGCCCAAATTGGATGATGATTAAACTTACTGGCTTGGATATACTCAAGAATTTTGGAGCTGGGTTGGCTGATAAGAGTTCTTATCTTTCGAATAGGACTGGAGCTCGGTTTACTAAAAGCTGTGTATGGATTGAGAAGTGGAATGGTGGTTTCTGAAATTCGGCAGTCTTCTGAGTAAGAAATCTCATACAATCCATCTAAGCTATCAGAGGTGGATCTACGAAAGGAGGGACTAGTATCTAGTGTGATGGGAGCGTTCATCACGGTAGGGCTAATCTCAGTAGAGTCATCCATGGTGTCTTAGGGCAAGGTGCTTCTCCAGGTAGGGTTTCTAGTCTATCACTCTCCCCCTTGAAAAGAAAGAAGAAAATAAGTTTAGCACACTGTGAGGTAAACGAGACACGGGCTCTGATACCAAAATTTTTAAATAACACATTTAATTAATAAAATAATATTAATCATAAATCATAAATTACAAATCCAAAACATTAAACTGGAAATGTTAAATTCTAAACCTTAAAAATTAATCATTAAATTCTAAATCATAAATTCTAAAAGTTAAAACCTAAATCATAAATCAAATCATAAACCTTAAACTCTCCCTAAACATTAAATCTTAAACATATATGTTAAATATTAAACATTACGTCGTAAATCTTAAATCATAAAAATCAAAAGGCTTTCTATTAAACCATAAATTATATTTATTTGTTAATATATTAAAGGAAATAATTTATCAACTTCTTAATATATTAACCGCAATAAAATAATTTTATAATCCTAATCATAAATGGAAACTTCGCATTTTTCATGACATGAAGAGGATCCTAATTCGAAAGGATGGAAAAGTTCTTGTTTACTGACTTTGTAAACATCAAAATTTTCGACATTTGAAAATTCCTAACAATAGGGCAAAGTCGCCTTTAAGAGATCTAAAATTAAGTTTGCATTTCCTCCTGAAGGCGATACGGGTTATTATTTTTGCACAGAAACCTTCTCTGACTGACGCGGCTAACGTGCCACGTGACGTCCCCTTTTGTACTAATTTCGACACTTTTTTAATATACTGTATAAGAGAAATTAATACGATTTATAATTTCTATAATTGTATTAATTTTAATTAGTATAACGTACAAACGTTGTATTAGTACACAAAGTTGTAATTACTATAATTGTACTAATGAAAAATTATTACAATATACAAAGCGTTTGTACATTGTACTAATTAAAATTAGTATAATTGTAATAATTTGTACTAATCATTACAAAAATTTTATTGTTAAAATTAGTACAATGTACAAACCGTGTACTAGTACAACGCTTGTATCTTGTACTAAATTTTCATTAGTACAATTATAGTAATTACAAAATATACTAATTTCGTTTGTACAATGTACTAAAAAGGGTCGAAATTAGTACAAATGTGGGAAGTCCTCCAAATTGCACTAATTAGAACCGTAAAAGTTTTGTACCGATTAGTACAATTGTAAAATTATAAACTGTACTAATTTAGTTTGTACAATGTACTAAAAAAGGGACGAAATTTGTACAAATAGGGGGACGTCCCCCCAAATTGTACTAATTAGAATAATAAAAGTTTCGTACCGAGTAGTACGATTGTAATTACTATAATTATACTAATAAAAAATTAGTACAATGTACTGTAATTACTACAATTATCCTACACGATTTGTACATTGTACTAATTTTTCATCAGTACAATTGTAGTAGTTATAATAGTATTAATCGGTACAAAATCAAATTAGTACAATATATAAACGTGTAAAGAGTCGAAATTAGTAAAGAAACAGTAGTCGTCCCACGACGCGCTTCCGTGACTTTTGTCTCCGAGTTACGTGGGAAAGGGGTTTGAAGGTCGGATGGATGGATGGATGGACGGCTCTGCTGCCGGGTAAAAACCACAGATAGGGATTTGGTGTGTGTGTGATGGGGGAAGGGGAGGTGGGAAGTTAGGTGAATAGAATGAAAAGGATTGAAATTCGGGTGAGCGTCAAAACCAGGTTACATGATGTATTTAATTCGATGTACGATACCCTGTTACCAACCTAGCGTGTCGCAATGGTTCACGGACTTTGACTTAATTTTGAAAAAAAAAATAATTTAGAAATTATTATCTTAATTTTAAAAATTATTTCCATAAACAATGACTTTAATTTTAGTTATATAACGTTAACGAAGTCCGACTCTGAATAAATACGCTGTGATAAAAACAAAACTCAACGTATTTCTAAAATTAAAATAATATTTCATAATTTATTCGAAACTGATCTTATTTAGTTACAAACCTAATTAAAATAGGGGTGAACTCACGTTTAAATGAACATATGGCTGTAACCATTGACCTTTGTTCCTTCCAATAATATATTATTTATAATTAAGAAAATATCACCTTAAATTATGTGACCAGAAATCACCTAGTTTGATTTGCTAAGAACTTGTTATTATTGACAATGAGCTTTTAAATCCATCAAAATAAACCTCGTTATCAGGAGGATAAAAACAAAATAAATAATTTTAGGCCGTCAACGACGGGTGTATATTCATCGCCGTACGAATAAGACGACGAGTTAAACTTGTAACTGATATAGAATCTAATCTCTAAGGAGAAGCTCAACTCATCGTACGTAGATACGATGAATACTAAATGATAAGGAGAAAATATATAATCAAATGAAATTGTAGGATTTTGAATCTTTTCACTTTTACAAGGACGCTTTTTATGTAGAAATCATCGAGACATAAAAAATATAAATGTAATACATGAATGAATCGTAAATGAAATTTATGTATAATGAAGTTAAAAAAGATGCATGCAAAAGCCAAATACATGAACTACTTAGTTAATTAATGGATTAGGAAGCCAACGGGACAACGAAAGCGGAAGATTCAGGTTTACTTGTATTCTGCCGACCAACACTCTTATTTGCAAACTCGGCCACATAACACCATTACCCTCGACCCATTTAATTCCACTATTTATGTCTTGACTCGGGGTTGCACTTCGCAGAGGAATATAATTCACATCTCCCGGCTCGGCCTTCCAATCATCCGTATCAACTATGGCATCCATTGCGGATATACGCGTTTTAGGTATGGGAAGAGAAGGTATAACTCCAGCATCGACCCTCAAAGGAATGTGTTGTATATCCACCACCTTGGCCGCACTTTCAACTCCCATGGGTTTGAGCCGCTTTTCCTGGGTGCGACGTTCTTTTCTTGCTAACTTGGGGCATAAAGTTTCTCAGCACCATTGTCGCCTGTTTCCATTCATCGACTAGGGGATTGATTTGCATATTTTAGGTGGTTTATTAAAGCAAGGCCCTACTGGGCATATCTGTACGTGCCTTCCTTCTTCATGCGGGTAGTAACCCTCCATCTGCATGGTTAATCGACTATCTACCAGCATATATATAACATGATTTAGCTCAATTGTACTTCCCGCTACTGTCTTCGTCGTGCTAATGGTAAAGAGGTCGGCAGACGACCTAGCTTATGAAAATAATGGTATGAACAAACGTTACACAACTGAGAGATTAAGATCTTATTTCGAATGATTGGTTAACAACAACCGTAAAGGCATAAATAATTTGGTGAGCCTGGGAAGCCTGAAGTTAAAACGATCTACAATAGAAACTACTAACCCTCTTCTTATGCCCTAGCCATTTGTTATGAGTCTGGGAGCCTGAAGTCCTCAATATGAGGGATACCTCAACATTGAGAAGGGAGGGGGCAAGGCTTTACAGTTTGTTGCTCGCTTTCTCACTTTCGATATGCGAAGGGACATGACTTATGACCTGGTGCGAAGGAAAAGGATTGGCTTTCACCTGTGATCAGATCAGTAGGCAACCATAGTTGACTTTTCTAGTGGTGTTGTTGATTGGATGGCAAACTCTACACTCAACTATGTTGGACGATTTTGTTTTTGAAGTAGCTTCCAAGGGAGAAAAGTAAGAGCTTGCTTACTATGAATTTGTCTCATAGTCTTAAAAGCGGGGATAAGAAGGAAAGCTACCTGTGAATAGAATCAATCCACTTTCAATAGCCTTATGAAGAGTGAATAGACACAATATGAGGATCGAGTGTGATTAAAGTAAGGACAAACTACCTACCAATGAGCTACTTCAAAATTCAATAGAATGTTCTCCCTGTCTTTGGCACCAGCCCTTGGGACTGTAGCGTCTGAGTAACATGGAAAAACCTTGTCTTTTTCTCGGGCTACAATGAGCTTTAGACCATCACAATGGTTTTCGCTTACTGACGAGGGAGAGCCTAAATGTTGTGAATAAGTTATGCTTGATGAACATAAAGAGCATAAAACTTTGTCATCATTTCATTATAGTGATGATTTCACATAAGGAGATTCTTCTAGAGTTTTATTAGCATCCATTATTAACCGGCCGATGTTCTAGCTAAGGCGAGGTCTTTCAAGAAGTTGGAGACTTTCAAAGATCTTTTAAAACTCAAAACTAAGAGGGGACATTCAAAGTAATTTGTGATTCTAAGCAGGTGCAGCATTGAAGTCAAGTTAGTGGGGGTGGAAATACAGAAGTAATAAATAAGTTCATAATATATATGTCATTTAATAAGGTAATGATCTCTATAGTTAATTTTAGAGACTCTTGAGTTTCTTACTCATCCTTATAAATAGAGGATGATTTAACATTTAAAAAGAATTAAGTAAGAATATAGTTTTTTTCAACTAAAACACTCAAATATCTATCTTAGTAAATGCGACAACTCTACAGAAGTTTCACGCTATTTTATAAAAGATCGTCGACAATACAGAACGGATTCTTTTTACACATTCTCCTTTCCTATTCAATACTTTCACACGTAATCCCCAACCATTTTCATTATTAGGTGAACTGAGTCCATTCATTTATGTCCTGTAAGTTTCTCGTGGAGCCTCTAGATATAGGAGAGTACTACCGCTCGGGGATGTGCCTCGAGAAGGGGCACTATGTTGAGAATCTTAGGGAGAGTACGAGATCTTGGGTCGTCGGTGGAACAAGAAGGGCGTGGATGAAGCTGAGATCAGGGCCAACATTGCCAGCAGGACGAGTTACGCCAGCTTGACCCATGACTCTTTTTTATAGGCGAGAATTGAGGAAGCAAGGGATTGTCTGGACCATCTAAAAGGTGAGACAGGCGATCCAAGGAAGTAGAGGTTTTGTTATAGGGAGAGACTGAACGATTTCGAGTGCTACACAAGCAAGATGGTTCGTTTGAAGGAATTCTACGAAGACATCTTGGAGGGGAACTCAAGCTTCATGGCTTGTAGGAATGAGAGGATGTCACTAAAATCACAGTGGAAGCAGCTGCAGTATTTACTTCCTGCAGCTGCCAATTTATCTCGTTAGGATCGTCAAAAGCGTGATAAAATCAGAACTACTGGTGGCCCGCCGCATGTGTCGTGATCATGGTTGACAGGATCGGTAAGGTCGGACCGGAGGTTATAACTAGGTAGCATTGTAATCGGTGAGATGGAAACCTTTTTTATTTTATAGGATTGGAATTCTGACAGCCTAGTCGTGACATTGTATTATTTCTAAACATGCATATTTGTTTACATTGCATCAATGTAGATCGAGCACTCTTTGGAAAAGAATCCTGTATATAACTGATGAAACTGCATATGCAATACATCGTACGTCGCATCTCATACATTCCCATTGGGCGTATCGATGTTCCTGACTGGGCCTTTGAACCATCTCCTTGCATCGACCACCCACCATAGCATGATCATGCCTAATCCGATGCCTAACGCGACTGGTGCGTAGTTGAAGGTGTCCCAACCGATCGGGTAATAAGTGGGAAGGAGGAAGACGCTGCAGGTGTAACATATCCACAGGAATGCGACAAGGCAAATCGGCCGACTTGCTCTGCCAAGGTAGAATGGCCCGGGCCTGAAGTTGCTCTCCACCATAACCATCCTTGCGAATATTGGCACCGCATACCCGCCAACCCAGCCTATCGTGCATATGGACGTTATTGCAGTGAATACAACGTTTATCTTGAGGATTGGCAAGCCGAGGAGAATGCAGAGGGCTGCGCACAGCCATACTGCATTAGATGGGACCTTGTGCTTGGGGTGAACCTTCCGCCATATCGAAGAGAATGGAATTCCCTTGTCCCTTGACAATGCGTATACCTGAGAGATTAGGGAGGTGGTCGTTTATCTTTCTCGCATCAAATGAACCCGTTGCTCGAATAAAATCAATGATCGTGCTCATCATACCACTCTGGCGGCACTCGTCGTGATTGATAGCCCGCCGAAGAAGAAAGAGCCCCAGATGATGAAGAGCAAGATGATCGCGCCAGCAGAGTTGTGGTATCTCCCGTGAAACGCGTCGTACAGTATCTGAGCTGGGACGAATGTTCCTGCCGTCTCATTACTCGGATCGTACAAGTAACTAAAATCCTGAAGGTTAACATAAAATGAGGTCAATCTCGAATCGGACACTGATTGACAAATTTTAGAAGAACGATTACCTGAATGCTGAAAGTGAGAGCCAAGATGTAAGCCCAGCCGAAAACCGAGATGATCCCTATGCTCGAGAGGATTGCGATAGGACCGTTCCTGTCTGCGCCTTTGGTTTCTTCAGTCAGGTGTGCAGCCGCGTCGTATCCATACAGCGAGTACTGACTCACGAGGAATGACAGGATGACCGCATACGGCTTGCTCGATATCCCAGTCGACCCAGCTGCTGTCTCAAAGTGCGAGAACACGAACGAAGCGGATTGCCTCGTGAGGGACACCAGGGGAAGCATTATGACTATGACCAGGCCCCCAATGACCTGCCACCATATTGAGATGATGTCGATGAAGGCTATGACCTCAAGCGCAAACGTGTTGAGGAATGCCCAGATGAGCGTTAGGCCCATGTACATACAGAGGAACAGCCACTTTGGGGCAAGGTACCCGCCGCCGGTGTTTGTTCCGGTGGACAGCAGGATGATGCTCTGAAGCGTCTGAGACCCTGCATAAGCCTTAAAGTCGTTCCCCTGGATTCAGTACGTAGGCTGATGATAGGACAGAAATATTTGATGAAGGACATCGGCATACCTGAGTTCCGATGCCGGCGATGAGGCCGATGGCTTCCAGCCAAGCACAACACCAAGAAGCGAAAGGACCCCATCTTGGCCCAGCTAAATGAGCCGCCCAGAAGTAAAGGGACCCTGTCGTCTGTCAAGTACATATAAACTTCCCTATTAATCGACGGTCACAGGACGTTCTCAAGGGCTATCCGGCAGACACAAACAATGATAAATTTGCATGACACAGAGCACGAACTGGGAGACGAACCGGAAAGGAGGAGCAGATCTCTGCCATGGCAATCCCAACAAACCAGGTGAAGAACGAGACCACAACCCAGCCCCACACCAGGCTTGCTGGCCCCGCATACAGCAGGCTCGAGCCATACAAGGGCGTGATCCCCGTGAACAGCGTCATGGTCGAGAACGAAATCGCCAGCGTCTTAAACAGAGTCTGTGTAGAAAAACACCGGGAAAACCAATCCCGAATAAACAAAAACAGAGAGACTCAAAACACTCTGCAACAACAACAACAAAAACCACGGTGAAGAATCGACCAAGGCCGCAGAAAACTCCACTTGCCATCTCTCTACGGAGCTCCTGCTTGTAGCCGAGCTCGTTGAGGCGCTTCTCACCCGAATCCATGACTTCCCCCTCCAACTCCGCCACGGCCGCAATATCATAACCCATCTGGGGATCGAGACACCGGCACCGATAACTCAGAACAACGCGAAACTCCTCGAGAAAGAGGAGGTGATGAAATTGGAGGAGAAATCGTTATGTGTGCCCCCCGCCCCCCTTTTAAAATATCGGATTGCTTGGATTTTTCTTTCTATTAATGTTTGATAAGTCAAAGCCGGATCTTAAGACAATTTTCGGAAAAAAAGAAAAACTGAGTCAACCCTTTCTCATTGATTCAGCGATTTCCCACCACGTTTTCACACATCCACGGCTGTATCAAATCTGATCCTGAAGGGTTGACATGAATCTGATCCTGCCGAGACAATTCAAAGATTTCCCACACCCTGCCAGCATGCATTCTCAGGATCCCATTTGTCATGAACAATTTGCCCGTAACAGTGACAAGACCCGGTTCTACGGAGCAGGGTGTTGCTATGTTGCAGGAGCTGCATCGAAGGAGTGGAGGACCTGTTCCAACATCGTCCGTGTCCGACTGTCGAGGGGGCTCTCGGGTTTGTCCGAGTGTGTGATGTTGAGGAGATAAAGCTTCCTCGAGTTAACGAACGCGGCCGAGAACACCCTCTTCATCCCTCCCCTGCTGCTGTCCACTCTGTACTCGAACTCGTAGACCTGCATCCCTCCCTTCCCTGTCCTCTCTCCGAATCCGATGACCTCTGCGTCCTTCGTGCTTTCCTGCGTGACAAAAATCTCAAGACCATCATAGTGAACTCACTCCCACCGTGGGTCTTTCGAGATTTCAGCCCGTAGACAATGTCCCTCATCCACAGCGACGTTCAATCGGCATTTTCAGAATGCCACGACAGTGGAAAGCAGACTAGATTTCGATCAGGATCGGGTAAATCTCGCAAATCACAGATCAGTGGTTTGACAATCACGACGAAACTCCCTCAAACCTCTGATCTTTACATACTAGTTGGCGTCTAGACCTGGGAATAGATACAAAAACCTGCACAAGGAAGAAAACAGAGGGATTTTACCTTGCGCTTTTCTGCCTGTATCAGCTTCTCCGCGACAGACTCGGCGCTCCCGAACTCTCCGAGGCTCCTGAGACGGACTGGGTTCACCACGACTCCCGCATTGTTACTACTCCCTTTGTTCGGCTCCTCGAACAGCACCGTCGCTCCGGCCTTATCAACCTGAACACCAGCAAAACTCAACAGAATAAAAACCTCAATCCTGCACATTCAATTCCGACAAACTGTTTCGAGGAATGCCGCAATTCCCATCAATCAAATCATACAAAAACTCATACCTTGACCCAGGAGGATGGCTTGAGGAGAGTAAACCCCTCTGCGGAGTCGGTGTACCGCTCGAGCAGCGGAGACTTGTCTTCGGCCGAGGCATGGAACAACGACGAAGAGGCAGATGAGAGGCCGGTCAACGAGGACGAGAAGACGGAGAGAAGAATCTCCCTCCGACAAGGAGCCCTGAGATGACATCCAAAATGTAAGGCATTGGAAATCGTTACGGGGCTTCTGGTGATGTGAGTTAGGTGGGGATTGAAGGCGAGCGACGCCATCTCTCTAACAGAATCCCCCCGCCAGCTCAGTTGCGTTCTCCTTGTCCTAAAAAGAATTTATCTCCTTATTTTCTGGTATAATTTCCTTTAACCTAATTTCCCGACCGCGTCGACCGAATCCTCCCGAATCCGCACGCGGCCTCGTCCTCGTCCTCGTCGCCGTCGCCGTCGTCCCCGATCGGCCGCTGTTTCCGGTCCCCGTATCCCACTGATCGGAACGTTCTTAGGGTTCTGTGCCAGAGGGTAAATGGGGAATATATTCGTGAAGAAGCCCAAGATAACGGACGTCGACAAGGCGATCCTTTCCCTCAAGACCCAGCGCCGGAAGCTCGCCGATTACCAGCGTCAGGTAATCGGTGCTTTTCTAATGGTTTCTAATCGGTGCGGTAGACTAGAACCCAGGGTGAGTGAGATGATGGGAAGGTGCTTCGGAAATCGACCATTGTCATTTTGGCGAGAATCACGGATTTAAGTTATTTGCCTTGAGGAAAAGAGGGAGAGAAAGAGAGGGTTTGAGTTGTAGATGATATGGACCAGGAGGATTGAGATTCCACTGTCTCCTTTATCTGGCGATGCTTGTAGCTTAGCTGCAAAGGGGAAATTCTTGTTAAGATTGACAGGAAAATGTTAAGATGTTATTTCCCTGTGGCGGGGGTTATGTTTAGAACCTTAGGTTTCTGTACCCTTGAGCGATTACCGATTGTAGTGCTATTTTTGTTCTTAGCTCGATAAAGTCATCGAAGCTGAGAAGCAAGCTGCTCGCGACCTAATTAAAGAAAAGAGAAAAGATAGAGCATTGTTGGCGCTGAAGAAGAAGAAGACACAAGAAGAGTTGCTGAAGCAAGTCGATACCTGGCTTCTCAATGTAGAACAGCAGGTAAACCTGTCTTGCTTTGCAATGGATTGTGAACTGGTTATTGTGAATCCCAGCTAGCAGATACGTCTTTCGTGAGCAAGAGTAATCGGCGGCATTTTTTTTTCTGTCTTAATGTGACTTGCACTTGGGCTTGTTCAGTTGGCGGATATTGAACTAGCGAGCAAGCAGAAAGCTGTCTTTGAAAGCTTAAAGGCCGGTAACAATGCAATTAAAGCAATACAGAGTGAGATAAACATGGATGATGTCCAAAAGCTAATGGACGACACTGCTGAAGCTCAAGCTTATCAAGAGGTGGGGCGACATTTGGTTCTTCAAAGTTCTCCCACGGAACCTGGATTATTAGGTTGCTCCCTGACATAGGTTTCTACTTTTTTATTAAAGGAAATAAATGCTATCCTTGGAGAAAAATTGTCCCCAGAAGATGAGGAGGAGGTCCTAGCCGAATTCGAGAGCTTGGAAACACAGGTAAAGCTCATGCTGGCTAATATTTGCTCCTGGTTGTCGTTTTCCATTATGCTTGTTGTTTGTCCAGGGCTGGTGTGTGGGGTCGATTTTGTTTGCATCCCTAGTCTTTTTGCTCATATCGATTCACCGTGTAGGATGATGATATGTTGGCTTTCGCCTTTGAGTGAAATGTGCAGAATTCCATCTAAATTGAACATTTCTTGCTGATGGATACAATCTTCTTTCATTGATTACTAGTTGGCTGACCAAGATATGCCGGAGGTTCCGACCACTGCTCCAAATCAAGATGTCGAAGAGAACTTGGACCTTCCTGACGTGCCTGTGAAAGCACCTACCCGTGCTGGCATCACGGAGGATAACACAGAAATCAGCTCAAAGAAAAGAGGTATCTCTCCTCTCCCTTTTCCCGTCTGCCCTTCTTTTTTCTTTCAATACCTTGACTGAAAGGATTCGACGGAATACAGTTTTGGAGGAGCCTCTGGCTGCTTAATTTGTGCTTGCCACCGCCATGGCCATAACTACAAGCTCTCGTACAGGCAAGCTCACTATTGTTCACAGTTATAGGCTATTTTTTCCCAAAAAATGCTGTGCTTGCCGTTGGTTTATGTTGATATGTACATCCCTTTTGGACATCTTATAAACTGAATTGATATTGCCATTTATTTGTAGATCCATGAGAAATAAACATGTAATGTAAAGTTGAATGGTCCAGCGGTTTGGTACTCTCTTCCTTGTACTTCTCTACTTGGCACATCTATTGAGCAGATGCCTGGGTGCTTCCATATGCTGTTATGGTTATTAGTTAGGACAGAATGTTTCGGATTGCCGTAATTCATTCAACATTTCAAGATCCAGTCATTTTGGACTGAATGAACATTTTTGAACCTCGAGATTACACATCTCACAAATCACATCAACAATATCGTAAGCAAACGGGTGGAATTCACCTATCTGGACGGCTGGTTCCTATACCGTTTGCAGATCCATTATTGCCATCCTTGGAACTCGAATCTCAATCTGCGTTGCATGAAGGTGCTCTATCCTTTTCGGAGAATGATGCACCGAGAACATCCAACTAGGTCGACTCCGGCCATTATTTGGATGGAATGTCGGATCGGCTCTATTTGAATCAGTTCGCCATAGGAAGTTCCTAGGCATGCCTTTGCCTGCCAAGAGGTAGAAAACTGCCTATCAGTGCAACACAGTGGGTGACAGCTAAGTCTTCGGAGCCACATTTGCTGATAATCGTGAGGTTGTCATTGTAAGAAATTCACACAAATACAGAAACAATAAATAAAGAAAATGTACTCGTATTCGCCATGTCGTAAATTTGAAGAGAGAAACCTAAGCGGCGTAGATCTTCTTCTCATTTTTCTTTTCGCTGCTCTCGATGGAGGAGACCAAAGAAACCGACGATATCACTAGGAAACCTAAGTCTGAAGGACAGGGTAGGGACCTAACCATAAATAACCATAATTTGTATGGTCCTATCTATCAACAGATCATAGGATATAAAATAGTCTACACTCAGCCGTAAACCATATCAAATAAACGAAATGCGCATATCCCAATAACTTTAGCGATCACGATACTTTAGTAGTGATATTTCATTTACTGTCTTGTGTCACAATCAGAAATTTCTAATAGTCATAAGTCGGCAAAGGCAGACTTGTTTTTGGGTAGTTGAAATGATTATTATTGGATTTCTTTTTTAAGAAAATTGATTCAAAAAAGATAGTCATGCGTCTCAATTTTGTGACTTTCATTTTCATTCTAGTTTATCAACGGGCTTGTTTAATTAGATGAGGGTTATTTCCCCTTTCCCATTTTCCCAACATTTTTTTATACAACTAAGTTAGTATGATAATTCTGAACTTTTTTTTTTCGTTAGTTGGTGTTGTATGAGTTCATGAAAGGAAACAGACAACTTTGAGCAAATTTGAGCTGCCTCGAAAAAAAATACGGAGTATAGACTTCAACAATGGAATCTTTAGGGTCACTAGCGAGCAGGTCCCTTTGGATCAGTACATGATCTTAATAGGGCTGTGACCTCAGGGAGCGTCGAAACTCATAGAACCTGTTATGACTGGGATAAGGTTGCCAACAAGGCTGTTCCGCACGAAGGAGTCGATGAAGGCAACCAGAAGCGGTGTCCCTTGTCCGGTTTTCGTATCGAAAGAAACAAATGATGTCCAATCCATAGAAAGCCAAAGGATCGTCACTAACAGTCAGCTTAAAGTTGTGCAGCTGAGGAAAGTATAAATGCGCCCACGCTGCAATAATCCCTAAAGGGCCTGCTGCTGGTCTTGCAAGGAACAATCCTGGATTCTCAGAATCGACAAGTTTCTCAAGACTGAGAATGGCAGAGACTTTAGTGCCTGAAATGAGCTCGATAAACTAGGCAGGGAATAAATGGTGCCATCGCTACTGGCTCTGTCGCTTGGACTAAGAAGTTCGCTAATGGAACCATAAACTTCATCAATTGCTTGCCGCGGTTGCAGTACATATACTTCGATAGCCATTCCACCATGAACTGATATTCCTCCTTGTCGTCCCATTCTTTTGGGTCCTTCTCCAAATGTTCCTTGATGACCAATTTGAGTCGATGTTTCTTTTTGAAACAAAAAAACCCCAGAGGCTTCGATTAACCTAGGAGCCACACCAACCGGATAACATTCTGTTATAAATGACACGTCAGGGGTCATTATTGACATAGGCCCTACTGGGAGGTAGAAGCAATTAGTGATGACGTTCCATAAAGATAGCAGTGCAGCGACGGATCGATGGTTGCACCTCATCGGTTCGATCGAGATTTTAACGAGATGATATATTTCAATCTTCTCCCATTTAGAGCGTCGCTACTCAGTCCAATGGTGTATCCATTCTGGAAATCTCTCGGTACCAATAGTAGGGAAACCATGTAAACCTGTGTCGTCAGAGTCAGTATTTCTGCACCAGTTAGCTGGATCGAGGAAAGTCTCTCGACAGACTGGGATAGCAACAGGGTTGATAAGGAGGTAATCGATGGGCACAGGTTTCTCCTGGTTAGGGTTAAATGCGCTGCCTTTGAAGGAGGGACCGAGTGATCTACACTTGTCGCCTTTCTTCGTCATCAGAGAAGTCCTAAGCCCGCCTCGTCAGTTCTTCCCTCGCCTAACCCCTAAACTCTTTGAAGTAGATGCCCGCTCCGGAAAGCGGCGAGCAGTTGTAGAACATCGGAGGCGCCATGATTGAATAACGATGACAATATTTTAAGAGAGAAAGGGAGAAGAAATCAGTCAACAACGATTTATGAGAGAGAAAGTAAAGTAACTGTTGCGATCCGATCCAACAAATCAGTAACCGATATGAAATTTCAAGCAAAATGCCGAAACCAAGCCAACGGCCGAAAACCAAGCCAAAGAAAAACTCCCATCTTCCAAATCAAATCCCCTTACATATAATCTCATAGGATCCACTCAATCCCCTCCATTATTTCCATTATTAAATATAATCTAAAATTCTCTGATAATCCCTTCATAATTATACCAAATCTTGCCTTTCCTGATTTCTCCTGACGTAGACTTGAAGAGGACCCTTAAGCCGCGCGATCCCCTCCGGCTCGACATCCCGTTCTGTAACAACTTCCTCCTCCTCAACAACAGCCTTGTCCACAAGGCGGAACTCTGGGAACTGTTGCAATTAATCATCAATATCTATTCAACGACGCATCATCCTGAAACTGTCATTGCCAACGAATTAGTACTTGTCGTCGATCACCCCTCGTTGTCCTTAGTGTACGTCGCGTGAGGCTCTCTGCCTGTCCGACAAGAGCAGGTAATGGCTCCTCAAGACTATCTGGCAGGTTAGGTTCGACGGGATGATTCCCACGGACACGCTTCGACTGCGAAACATGAAACACCGGATGAATCCGAGAAGACTCAGGAAGTTGCAAACGATAGGCCACTGATCCCACTCGTTCGATAACCTCGAATGGCCCATAAAACCTGGCTGCCAGCTTGTGGAAGTGGCTAGTGGCCACTGACAACTGTCGATGTGGCCGAACTTTGAGAAAAACCTTGTCTCCCGGCACAAATTCCAACGGTCGCCTGTGCTTATTCGCCTGCTGTGTCATTTTCTGTTGTGCTCGTTGCAAATTTAGTTTGAGGTGGCGTAATACTTCATCACGGCTACCCAACACTTCCGCCACGGCGGCGACTTGGCACTCGCCCGGTAGGTAGCGATACGGAGTAGGTGGTGGACATCCGTAAACAATCTCAAATAGAGTCATTCTTGCACTTGTTTGGTAGGAAGTGTTGTACCAGAATTCCGCCCATGGAAGCCACGCAACCCATTTTCTAGGTTGCTCACATATAAAACACCGTAGGTAGGCTTCAATAATCCTGTTTAAGTCCTCCGTTTGCCCATCTGTCTCCGGGTGATAGGCAGTGCTAAATCTCAATTTTGTCCCTTGCAAGCGAAATAATTCCCGCCAGAACGAACTCACAAATATCGGGTCTCGGTCACTCACAATGGAACTTGGAATGCCGTGTAACCTGAAGATCTCGTCCACAAAAGTCTGCGCCACTGATCTCGCAGATAGGGGGCTCCGTAAAGCTATGAGGTGACAATATTTAGATAATCGGTCCACCACGACCATTATAAAAGAGAAACCCCATGACTTGGGTAGGCACGTAATGAAATCCATAGAAATGTCTTCCCATACCTTGTCTGGGACCGGTAGATGTTGTAATAAACCAGCCGGTGACATAGCCTCATACTTAGCTTTCTGGTATTCCAAGCACTCGACTACAAAACTACAGACCCGTTTCGCCATCCCATGCCAGTAGACACTCGCAGCATTCCGCTTTTAAGTCCGCCAAGCACCTGCATGTCCTCCCATCGGGGTGTTATGAAATTCAAAAAGTAAACAGGGTACCCACTCCGAATGTTCGGATAACACCATTCTACGCTTAAAAAATACGACCCCATTCTCCAAAGTAAATCCCGGATGTGATGACGGGTCTACTCTCAGATCTAATTTTATTCCTTGGATAAATTCATCCGTCTCTTGCTCGCTGATGATGTCTAATGCGGCGGGCCACACCGAACTACTCAATGCCGCCAACTGTCCTTCATCATCCCGTCGAGACAAAGCATCCGCCGCCGAATTAACTTTGCCTGGCTTGTAAATAATCTCGAAATCCGACGAGCTTGGCTACCCATACATGCTGAAATGGTGTCCCTATACGCTGAGATAATAAATACTTCAAACTATGGTGATCGGTTCGAACCGTAAATCTGCGGCCTATCAAATATGGACGCCAATGTTGTACCTCCAAGACTAGTGCCATTAATTCTCGCTCATACGCAGATTTTGCCATTGTCACTGGGCTGAAAGTTTTGCTAAAATATGCTACCGGTCGCTCCTCCTACATCGGGACTGCTCCTACACCTGTTCCTGACGCATCACACTCCACCACAAATGATTTCAAAAAATTTGGCATGACCAGAATGGGCGCCATCTGTTCGAACCAAATCGCACACGCAAGTATACGGGTCGCGCAAGTAATATAATGATGAGAAAAGTATCGTTCCCACGAGGACTAGTTAGAACCTACTTCCGATTACCAGCAAGTCTCGGATTCTAGCCGTAAACAGTTAATTGATTTGATGAGTTGATGCAAGTAATTAAAATTGCAGAAAATAAAAGTAAAGCAGTAGTCAATGGGGGAAAAGCCTAGGACTATGAATCCCCTATCGTTTCGTCAGTTATCCACACTCTCTCTTCCTCAATTCATTCGGTTTATGCGTTTACTAACCACAATTCCCTAACAATCGCTACACCTCTCTCGAGGTTGTAACTGTGAATTACTAATTACCCGTAAACCTATATTTCTATAGCGAATCACGAATAATCAAAATTCCTTGAGATCCAATTGTTCTCTCGGTTACCTACGAGTGTATATCTCTATACTCCTCTTAGTTAAGCCGATCTCTCGGCCTTAACTCAGGTTACGTTTCCTCTTTTCTAATCCTAAGTCTCTCTCGAGTTCACTTAGCGATAAAGAATCAAACAAACCGGCGATCAACCCGATAAGTAGGCAATGCACACAAGGAAACGTAAGAAAACGCAGAAATTTCATGAATTAAATCTGAAAAGAGCGTAGACAACCGACTACGCGAATCGGTTCATCACAATCCTAGAAAGCAAATTAGTTCGACATTGGAAACATCATGAAAACGCAGAAACTAAGGGAAGACATGAAGAACTCCCTCAAGATCTTCAATTCTCCGTTTCCGGCCGTCAAGGGGTGTCTCTGATAACCCTAAACCGAGTCCTCACAAAGGTTTTTATACTAGGACTTCTAAGGAAATAATAAAGGAAATAAAATAAAATATCTCAAGTTGATCTTCGTCCGTTTGGTGCGGCCGCACCTCTGCCACTGTGATGTCCGTCTTCCACCTCGACCGGTGCGGCCGCATCTCTACTTGGTGCGGCCGCACCTCACGTTCTGCCTCGTAGCTCCTCTTCTAATCCTCCTGGTGCGGCCGCATCTCTAGTTAGTGCGGCCGCACCTTGCATTCTGCTCATCTCGTCTTCCCTTTGCTCTTCATGTGCGGCCGCATCTCTGCTTGGTGCGGCCGCACCCTCACGTCTGTCCATTCCTCCTCCATTTATACGGCTTCCTCCTCATGGATTTCGCTCCGTATCACTCGTTTCCCTACAAAATAACATATACGTGCACACTCCAAAACAAAAATGAGAAACGCACAAACGAGACTAAACAACGGAAACTAACATCGAATTTGTTCTAAAATGTGATTTGTAACTCTAATTTCTTAGAGTTATCACACCCCCAAACCTAGATTTTGCTAGTCCCGAGCAAAACAAATAGAAAATGCACCTAAAACAATCTAATGCAACGGTAGCCTAAGTGTGTCGGAGTTTCTAATCACGCTAAACATTCTCAGTTATCGGTTGCTCAACTAGTATATTTGAACTCCTGCCCTTACCCGACTTGTGCCTCGGTAATCCTGCATTCCAATCCTCCACCGCATTCCTTTACAAACATTTTCGACTCCAACCAGAGGCTAAAACGAGTCTATCACCAAAATAGCACACTTCAGGCAACGAATCGCAAAACCAACCCAAACCTATGATTCTTCACGCTAGGCAACACACTTTCCTTTCTTTTCCCTTTTTTGTTCGTTTGCACGACTCTAAGTGCTCGTCATTAACAGTGGGTACCTATTTAGCAAGTTTTCGATCAATGACTCCCGAACCAGTTGGTTCAAGGCATTGGGTGATAAAGCACCCCTCGGATCTAATCACTCAAGCCCCCACCATCACGACTTACACCACAAGTACATATTCAGGCAATTCATCAATTTCTCACACTTTTCTTTCTTTGTTTTCTTTTCTTTCTATTTTTTTTTGTTTTTTACGCCCGAACATTGGTACTCAGAGCCTTGGCAAGACATTTTTAAAAATTCTCTTTTCCTTTGTTTGGTTGCCTAACACTTATGTCTCAAAAGGCCGAGGTAGTTCTACTTATGTCGCCCTCCGTGTGCTCAAAAGGTTCGAGATTCGCCGAAGCCAAAAATTTTCATTTATCTCCTAGTTTCGGATCGGACAACTATCGCCTAATCACAAGTCAAAGTAAAGGCTCTCGTCCTCCTACACTAGAAGCCTAGCCGATTATTCACATCCTTGAATACGATCCTATCAACTCCAACTCCTTAGGCTAACATAAACCACACAATCAACTCAACTCAACCTAACAATGCATATACCATCCATACCAACACAATGCAGACACAAAGCAAAACAGAAACGGCACCCCCAAACCTAAAGGGAGCAACGTCCCGGTGCGAAACAAAACAACATAACAATGCAAACAATAGGGAGAGTGATACGAGCCTCAAAACTCGGCGGAGCCGGAGGTATCTCCCCCATTGGGAGAGTCCTGATCACCGGGCTCGCTCAAGTCGTCAATATCCATGTTCATGTGCGCTGCGACGCGCCGATTGAAATCCATTTGATATCGGTTGAACGCTCGTTGAAATCTCATGAAACGCCGCATTTCTTGTTGGAAGCCATCCTCGGTTGTGGCTCGTGGAGGAGGCGCTGCAGCAGAGCTAGAAGGGTGAGCGGGATCGGGAGCAAGAGCCATACCTTCGTCATCAGACAACGCCAATCCATGTGACCTCTCGTAAGCTTGCTCCATGCTGACCAGGGTGGAGTAATTGAGTTCGCGAGGGATATGTTTCACCTCTTCTCGGGCATCCCAAAGCACCCCTGCACGTTTACACAACGCGGGGATCTGCTGGGAAGAGACGGTGAGTGGCAATGCGGTTGTCGAAATCCGGCGTTTTGGCGTGGTGGAGGGGCGATGGCTTGTCGGGGCTCTAGGGCGGTTTTTTTTTTGGTGACGGCCGACCCTTCTCCTGCAAAAAGAAGAAAGAAGACTAGGGTAAGAATGATAGAAGGCCGATGTGGTGGTGTTTTTATATATATATTTTTTTTAAGTGGTGCGGCCGCATCTCCCCTAAGTCTGTGGCTACTGGTCATGGGGGCTTCTTCAGTTGGTGCGGCCGCATCTCCCCTAAGTGCGGAAGCACTGTGGCTACTGGTCATGGGGGCTTCTTCAGTTGGTGCGGCCGCATCTAATCTATGTGCGGCCGCACTGTGCGGTCTGTGGATGGGGCGCCCCTTCTCTTGTGCGGCCGCACCTCGCACACTGGTTGCAAGACCGCTGCTTCTCGTTTCACTGGCGAGCTCCCCATGATGAAGTTCGTCCTGCTTATTGCCCACCTAAGAAAACGAGAAATTCGGGAGTACTAAATCAAAAATGAAAATAAAAATAAAAATAAAAACAATGCACAAGTTTAAATAAAAAGATTGTTGGGTTGCCTCCCAACAAGCGCCTGATTTAACGTCATCGGCTTGACATGTTGATCCACTAGGCGTCTTCCATAGCCAGTGTCCCCGGATCCCGGTGGACAACGCCTCCCATATAAGCCTTGACACGACTCGCATTCACCTTGAATCTGTTAGAGTCATCAGTACCTACTAACTCAAGAACACCGAACGGTAATACCTGGGTAATTTGGAAGGGCCCGGACCAACGCGACTTGAGTTTCCCTGGAAACAACCGCAGTCTGGAGTTAAATAAAAGAACAAATTGGCCTGGAGAAAACTTACGATCCTTCAAGCGCCGATCATGCCATATTTTGGTCTTTTCCTTGTAAATGCGGGCATTTTCGTACGCGTCTTTCCGGAATTCCTCCATCTCATTTAGCTGCATTAATCGTTGCTCCCCCGCTGCGCTAGGATCCATGTTCAGCTTCTGAACCGCGCAGTAAGCTTTATGTTCCAACTCCACCGGCAAGTGACAAGCTTTGCCATATACCAGCTTGTACGGCGATGTCCCAATCGGGGTCTTGAAGGCCGTCCTGTATGCCCATAGAGCATCGTCAAGCTTGGTTGACCAGTCTTTTCGATTAACGCTTACCGTCTTTTCCAGGATCCTTTTGATTTCGCGGTTGGAAACTTCGACTTGGCCGCATGTTTGAGGATGATAGGGTAAAGCCACCTTGTTCATGTGCGGGTTCAGTCGCCGTTGATGCTCGACGGACGCCTTCTTCTCACTGTCCAAGACAATCTTGTGCATGCAAATTGCTGGACTAATCCCTTTGATGTCCGCAATAGTCCACCCGATGGCTGTCTGGTGCTCCCGAAGCACTCGTAGCAACATCTCTTCCTGTTCGTTAGTCAACGAAGATGAAATAATAACAGGAAGGGTGTTGTTCTTACCTAAGTAAGAGTACCGTAGGTGATCTGGTAAGGGCTTCAACTCCAACTTCGGGGGCTCTTCGATGGAAGGCTTGATGGTGGTTCCAGGTCGGTCAAGAGGTTCCACCCTTTGAAATTGTCGCACAAAGGCCACCTCTTCCTCAGACGTCTCATCAAGGAGTGCATCTTCCGTCGGTAACTCATAGGCTTCTAGAATAGTCTCGACGGTAACCTCCTCAAGTATGTCCACGTACCTGCATTCATCAACTTCATTAGGCATCTTCATGGCCTTATCTATGTTGAATGTTACCTCTTGGTCGTGGACTCTCATGGTGAGCTCTCCTTTCTGGACATCGATTAATGTCCTCCCCGTTGCTAAGAACGGTCTTCCCAGGATGATGGGAACCTCCCGATCCGCCTCGTAATCTAGGATGACAAAGTCCGCGGGGAAAATGAACCTGTCCACTTTCACCAAAACATCTTCCACAATACCCTTCGGGTAAGTATAAGACCGGTCAGCTAATTGTAAGGTCAGCGATGTTGGTCTTACCTCTCCGATGTTCAGTTTCTTGAACACCGAAAATGGCATCAAATTGATGCTCGCCCCTAAATCACATAAAGCATAACCAAAAAAATCAGTCCCAATGTGACAAGGGATGGTGAACTTACCAGGATCCTTAAGCTTTGGCGGTAGTCTCCTTTGAACAATTGCACTGCATTCCTCGGTCAACAAGATCGTTTCGTGACCACCAAGCTTCCGCTTCTTTGACAGGATATCCTTCATGAACTTCACGTAGCTTGGCATTTGCTCGAGCGCTTCCGCGAAAGGGATATTGATCTGCAGCTTTTTAAACACTTCCAGAAACTTTTTGAATTGCTGCTCGTCAGTGTGCTTCTTTAAACGCTTAGCCTGACGTTTCTCCCTAGCTTGCTCTTTTTCGGCCTCTTGCCGCTCAAACTCCTCTTCCAGGTCCTTCCCGTTTCGGAGGGTAATAGCACTACAGTTTTCCCGATTCTTGGGGTTAAGCTCTGTGTTGCTCGGAAACGTCCCCTGCGGTCTTATCACCAATGATCCTGCTATCTGCCCCATCTGCATCTCGAGCTGCTTGATCGAGGTCGCGTGATCCTTCAGTATGAGCTCCTGCTGCTTCCTCGTCTCCTCTTGCTGTTTCCGAACCTCCTCATTGCTAGCCAGAACCTGTCTCAACAAATCTTCAACACTAGACTTAGGTTCACTTACGGGTTGTCGCATCGGTGGTGCAAATCCCGGTGGCTGGTTTGGTCGCGAAGGCCCGACATCCTGATGCTCCTGATTATTTCTCCATGAGAAATTGGGGTGGTTGCGCCATCCTGGGTTGTACGTGTTGGAGTACGGGTTATTCCTGTTGTTGCCTCCCACGTAGTTCGCCTCTTCAGCCTCTTGCAATTCCATCACCTGCAAATTAGAACGAGGTGGAGGGTTAGCATTTTGAGTCGACGTACGCAACGCCGCCATCTCTTTGGTCAGTGTCTCTAGCTGAGCGCTGAGGGCGGTGATAGCGTCTATCTGGTGATGTCCTCCTCCTCTTGCTGGTGCTCTCCTTTGGCCATTTGTCGCCATCGCCTCGAACAAATCCAGAGCATCATCCGGTGTCTTGTTCATTATGGTACCTCCTGTGGCTGAATCAATGGTAGATTGGAGTTGCTCCGCTAGCCCGTCGTAGAAGCTCTGAACCAACATCCACTTGGGGATGTCGTGGTGGGGGCATAGCCTCTGCAGCTCCTTGAATCGATCCCACGCTTCGTACATGGATTCGCCGGCGAGTTGGCGGAACGAGGTGATATCGTTCCGTATCTTCACAGTTCGGCTCGGCGGGTAGTACTTGGACAGGAAGTGCTTGCGGAGGTCGTCCCATGAACTGACTGACTCTCCTGGCAGCGAATACAGCCACGCTCTGGCTTTATCTCGAAGCGAGAACGGGAACAACCGCAACTTGATTGCTTCTGCTGATACTCCGTGGTACCTGAAAGTGCCACACAAATCCTCAAAACGCGTTAGGTGCCAGTGCGGATCTTCGTTAATTAAACCACCAAAATTTGAATTTTCAATCATATGAATAATAGATGGTTTAATTTCAAAAGTATCCGCCTGAATTTCAGGACGGAGGAAACCAGCATGATTATGCGGCGTCGGCTGTGCGTAATCCCGCATTGTTCTCGGCGGTTGCTGCGCCGCAATGTTGACGATGTTGTCGTTGTTCGCGTTCGCCATTGTGTCTCTCTGACCCCTTCTCAAAATCCGAAACGTTCGCTCGATTTCAGGGTCAAAGAGTAGCTCTTTGTCACCTTTGCGATGTCGC
The DNA here is from genome assembly GCA_023653495.1 of Melastoma candidum. Classification (NCBI taxonomy): domain Eukaryota; kingdom Viridiplantae; phylum Streptophyta; class Magnoliopsida; order Myrtales; family Melastomataceae; genus Melastoma; species Melastoma candidum. Next base: position 2,652,231 of record CM042887.1, read on the forward strand.
ATACACCTGCAAAAAGTGAAAAAGAGAATCAGCGACTACAATTGAAAATTGCTGACGAAAATTAGCAAATAAATTCTAAAACTAGTCCCCGGCAACGGCGCCAAAAACTTGTTCGAACCAAATCGCACACGCAAGTATACGGGTCGCGCAAGTAATATAATGATGAGAAAAGTATCGTTCCCACGAGGACTAGTTAGAACCTACTTCCGATTACCAGCAAGTCTCAGATTCTAGCCGTAAACAGTTAATTGATTTGATGAGTTGATGCAAGTAATTAAAATTGCAGAAAATAAAAGTAAAGCAGTAGTCAATGGGGGAAAAGCCTAGGACTATGAATCCCCTATCGTTTCGTCAGTTATCCACACTCTCTCTTCCTCAATTCATTCGGTTTATGCGTTTACTAACCACAATTCCCTAACAATCGCTACACCTCTCTCGAGGTTGTAACTGTGAATTACTAATTACCCGTAAACCTATATTTCTATAGCGGATCACGAATAATCAAAATTCCTTGAGATCCAATTGTTCTCTCGGTTACCTACGAGTGTATATCTCTATACTCCTCTTAGTTAAGCCGATCTCTCGGCCTTAACTCAGGTTACGTTTCCTCTTTTCTAATCCTAAGTCTCTCTCGAGTTCACTTAGCGATAAAGAATCAAACAAACCGGCGATCAACCCGATAAGTAGGCAATGCACACAAGGAAACGTAAGAAAACGCAGAAATTTCATGAATTAAATCTGAAAAGAGCGTAGACAACCGACTACGCGAATCGGTTCATCACAATCCTAGAAAGCAAATTAGTTCGACATTGGAAACATCATGAAAACGCAGAAACTAAGGGAAGACATGAAGAACTCCCTCAAGATCTTCAATTCTCCGTTTCCGGCCGTCAAGGGGTGTCTCTGATAACCCTAAACCGAGTCCTCACAAAGGTTTTTATACTAGGACTTCTAAGGAAATAATAAAGGAAATCAAATAAAATATCTCAAGTTGATCTTCGTCCGGTGCGGCCGCACAGGCCTTTGGTGCGGCCGCACCTCTGCCACTGTGATGTCCGTCTTCCACCTCGACCGGTGCGGCCGCATCTCTACTTGGTGCGGCCGCACCTCACGTTCTGCCTCGTAGCTCCTCTTCTAATCCTCCTGGTGCGGCCGCATCTCTAGTTAGTGCGGCCGCACCTTGCATTCTGCTCATCTCGTCTTCCCTTTGCTCTTCATGTGCGGCCGCATCTCTGCTTGGTGCGGCCGCACCCTCACGTCTGTCCATTCCTCCTCCATTTATACGGCTTCCTCCTCATGGATTTCGCTCCGTATCACTCGTTTCCCTACAAAATAACATATACGTGCACACTCCAAAACAAAACATGAGAAACGCACAAACGAGACTAAACAACGGAAACTAACATCGAATTTGTTCTAAAATGTGATTTGTAACTCTAATTTCTTAGAGTTATCACCATCGTCAGAGCTCCCTTCAATGCTTGAAACGCAGAATTTGCCTCATTCGTCCAATGGAAAGGGGATGGGGCATCTTTCTGTAGCAATTCCGTCAAGGGACGAGCGATGGAGCCATAATTATGGACAAACCGTCGATAAGATCCTGCCAGTCTCAGGAACCCACGAACTCCTTTTGTTGAATGCGGAACCGGCCACTCCCTCACGGCTTTGACCTTTGTTGGGTCCATGGCGACTCCCCTCTCCGAGATAATGTGTCCCAAGTATTCTACTTCAGGAACTCCAAAAGCACACTTCCTTTGGTTTGCCCTAAACTGATGGCGATCCAGAATGTTTAGTACGGTCCTCAAGTGCTCCAAATGATCGCTCAAGGATCCGCTGTATATCAAAATGTCGTCGAAGAAAACCAGCACAAACCTTCGCAAGTAAGGTCGAAACAGATCATTCATCGTCGATTGGAAGGTCGACGGGGCATTCGTGAGGCCAAATGGCATCAACAGAAACTCGCCCGCTATGTGTGCGAAATGCTGTCTTCGAAATATCCTCGTCCGCCATACGAATCTGATGGTACCCGGCTCGCAAGTCGATCTTAGAAAAGATAGTTGCTCCTGCCAGTTCATCCAACATATCCTGAATCACTGGAATCGGGTATTTATCCGGAATCGTGACCTTATTTAATTCCCGATAGTCAACACAAAAGCGCCAGCTCCCATCCTTCTTCTTAACCAGTATTACCGGGCTCGAAAATGGACTGGTGCTAGGCTGGATTATCCCTGCCAATAGCATGTTGGCAACTAAGCGCTCAATCTCATCTTTTTGCGCATGTCCGTATCTGTAGGGCCTAACAGATATTGGTCCCGTGCCCGGCTGCAGCTCGATTCGGTGTTCCATTGCTCGTCGAGGAGCCAAACCTTTTGGTTCTCCAAATACCGTCGAATACTTTTCCAGGAGCGATTGTACAGCCGTGGGTAACTCATTCCCCTCCTGTTTGGTTCCCTCACGTTTTGTTATTACCACCCATAACTCCCCACTTGAGCTCTTCAATAATGACCGCAGGCCCATCGGGGATCTACAAAGTGTCGGGTCGCCGCACAACACAACTTGCTCCCCTTCCTGCTCAAATCTCATGCTCAGGAAATCCCAATTCATCTTAACCTCTCCTAAGGTTGCTAGCCAAGCCACCCCCAATATGACATCAACACCCCCCTAGATGGAAGAAATAGCCATCAATCTCCGTCTTGCAAACCTGTAGGTCGAGGAGCAAGTTCCGACACCGACCGGATGATTGCAATCTTTGTCCATCTCCCAATTGAACTGAAAATGTCCCTGTGGGTTCCACGACCAAACCTATTTGAGAACCCAGGGATGGAGATAAAAAGTTATGGCTGGCCCCACTATCAATAAGCACCGTCAAAGGATTCCCCCTGATGCTCCCACGAACACACATAGTCTTGGGCTTAGTTAATCCCGCCATGGAAAAAATTGGGAGGGTCACGCCTTCAGTTGAGTCCTCCTCGTACTCTTCTATTGCCACATCCTCAGTTAACTCCGCACACTCTACCAACTCAAATCCCGGTAACCCATCATCGCCTTCACGATCACTCTCAACTGTTTGTCTGCACATTCATGTCGGGGGTGGTATGGTTCTCGGCATCGAAAACACAATTTCTTCGCGCGTAAGTCGGCATACTCCTGCTGTGACAACTAACGAAAAGGACCTCTAGTCAGTGGAGGGCCATGCCGGGGTGTCGGTGCCATCGTGGGGTGAGTAGGTCGAGATTCAGTAACTTGCGCTGAACGGGTGAAGAATGTCACGACAGCAGTGCTCCCGCTAGCATGGTTCACAGCCCCCCATGGAGGTCGCGTTGCATATCGCTGTGGTCGACCGGCTGCCCCCGACTGGTCATACTGGAGCTGGAGGTCTAAGCTGCACGCCAGATGCATTGCAGCCTCTAGGTTAGTTGGATTCCATGCTCTAATGCACACACGAATCGCCTCATCCAGCCTGCTGAGAAAATATCCCAAGTAGTGCACTTCCGTCAACCTCGGGATGCGGGAAGTGAGCCGCATAAATTCCCGGATGTAGTCCCCTACTGTCCCCTCTTGCTTGATCGATGCTAGTTGTTCGTACGGGCTACCTTGGTACCGCCCATCAAATTGACCGATCAACGCTTGCGAGAACTCATACCAGGTGATGTGGGTATGTTGTGCCCGGTACCAACGAAACCAATCCAACGCCACATCCTCCATAGCCACCATGGCTAATTGAATTTTCTGTGCCTCTCCTACCCCGTGTGTTTCGAAGTATTGATCCGCCCTTGCTAACCAGCCCAAAGGATTATGACCATCAAAAATAGGAAGAGACTTCATCGATGAATAAAGGTGGTCGGGTGCATCCTTGGCTGGGGACAACGCCGCTGGAGGTTGTCGAACGACAGCCCCCGCCGCATATATTGGCGGAGGAACCACACCTGTCGTCGTGATAATTAGGTCGTCAGTCGAAGGTGGTGGCGGCGGCGACGGCGGCGGCGGTGCCTGTTGCGCAGTAAGAATGCGTAGGATTTCCTGTAACTGACGATCAGTGTCTGCTCTTGAATCAACAACCTGATCAGCCAAGGTTTCCAAGCGTTGACCAACGACCGCCAATCTTCCTTCTATTTCCCCCACTTTCGTCTCTAACTCCAATATCCTGGTCGTATTGGTCGCCGTTCGTGTCTCCATCTTCAATTTCCCGGCAATGGAACCAAATTGTTGCGATCCGATCCAACAAATCAGTAACCGATGTGAAATTCCAAGCAAAATGCTGAAACCAAACCAAAGGCCGAAAACCAAGCCAAAGTAAAACTCCCCTCCTCCAAATCAAATCCCCTTACATATAATCTCCTAGGATCCACTCAATCCCCTCCATTATTTTCATTATTAAATATAATCTAAAATTCTCCAATAATCCCTTCATAATTATATTAAATCTTGCCTTTCCTGATTTCTCCTGACGTAGACTTGAAGAGGACCCTTAAGCTGCGCGATCCCCTCCGGCTCCAGCTCTGGCTCGACATCCCGTTCTGTAACAGTAACAAAAGAGAAGGATACAATGAATTTTATAGCAAATGAAGGGGAAGATGAAACGACACATTGAAGGACGGGGGCAAAATATTTACATGGTAAACCTTCATTCTGGGCGTCGAGAGTTAGAACATCGATGATGGACTTGTGTCGAAGAAGTCATTTTCGCCCCAGCAATAGATGGAACTTTGAAGATAGAAACTGGTTCGATAATGATGATCTAGGCACTTGAGATTGAGGCTATGGTTGAAGCCTGTCAAAAGAAGGTGCTCTGGCTGCGTCAAAGAAATTGCTCTAGTATGGACACCGAAGATATAGTGGTCGATAGTTAGTTTCTAGCAGAATAAACAAGTGTTTAATATGTTGAGGATGACGGTTACTTAGGTTTACGTCTATAAATAAGTCATCCTCAGTCAATTGTACACACGGACAATCATTCATTGACCCCGAAGGGTTGCTTAATTGTCGTCTCATTTATAAGTGTTCGTGTGAAGCATTTTCATGGCCGTAAGTGTTCTATCTTTGCAATAGTGAATCTCTTTTTTTGATTTTCGTTTGTTTATTATCATTGGCGCCCATATTCTTTAACACTTTAGTCCCCGTTATATCGCGACATGTTTTGATATCAAACACCACCAATCTCTGTAATGAGATCCAAATCAAGTTTCGTCGGCTGGAAATTCCTCCGAACTATGTATGATGTGATGCATTTAGGTAACTTGTATAAGCAATTCCTTTTCTATAGCTAATCCCTTGCTTGTTGACTGTGACAAAGTTCCCTACTGTTTGACTCTGGCATTTGCTAAGTCGAATTATCGGATAGAAAACTACTATTGGTGGAGCCATTTCTTGTATTAAAAAGAAAAGATTTAGTTGAAAGGATGCTTGTTGTTTTCAAATCCTGATGTTTTGTCAACATACAGGTTGCTAAGCAATCCAACAGCTCGATTTTCTCCATCAGCTGAATGTTATTCTCATGACGATTTTCGCAGGTTGCATAGGAGGATGTGATGATGTATCCTCAGACAGTTGACAGAAATATGTGCAGCTGCATCTTGAGTGGCAGGTCTGTGTCCGTTATACCGGAAACTATTTATACATGTCTTGATCGTTAAATATGCGGGTGAGAGGTTCACACATTGTCACCAACTGGGTGTACTTTCTTGAACATTCAATGGTCATCCTAAGGAACTGCTATAACTTAAGAATGTTCCCTGGATCAATACAAGTATTTCGGTGCATCACGTTTGTGTTCAATATGGTGGTGTAGAATTTTTTATCAAAGGTTAAAATCCTATGCTTTTTATGCCACACTAAACTGCTAAAAACTGACTATTTGTATGTCTAAAGGCGAGAGCACAAACTCCTACGCCCCATTCTACTTCTGTCCCAAGGAGAAGCAATGCCCAGGCAGCACCCTGTGTATATTGACGACGGACCAGTCATTCTTCTAGTCACTGTCCTTCACGAATTGCAAGCCCAAAAAAGTCACCTCCAAGTGCGAACCCATCTGTTTCCTATTCTGGCCAGTCTGTGGAAGCAGTGTAAGGGGCCGCGGTAGAGGTAGCCAGGGAGTTTTTTAGTCTCAGCAACTGGTGATCCTGTTACTGGCTGGTGCTTCATCTGTGGCGATCCATCTCATTTGGCTAGTGTCTGTCCCAAACGGAACCCCCAGAGACATTAATAGAACATAAACATGCTCGTGGCATTTTTTCTTGCAGTCTTCTCCAGGCCATTTACCCAGACCTGTACGGACCTGATTCTGTTAAGTGATTTGGTGATCCAACCTCTTCAACAGAGCAAGGTTGGCTCCTGCATATTGCATTCTGGGTTACAAACAGACGTTGCATTATCTGCACCTAAATTGGCAGTTTCACCAGGTGTGTATCAATCGATCTGCTGGTGTAGCGCGAAGCTTTCATCTCGAAATTATGAGCAACTGCTTTGATCCTGGCTCATCGTCTATAGGGCTTGATATGGTAACCCGGGAACTCGTTTGCGAATGCTATGCTCTCCTCGTCGAGCCTCTTCTTCAGTCTTCTCCACGTCCTCAACTTATCTGACTGGATCAATCCTCGGTAAAGCATCTCGAAGGTTTCCTTTTGAGGAAGGATGCCTGTCTCGATCATCTCCACAAAAAACCTACAGGCCTGCTTCCACCTCTCCTTTGAGCACAGGTCATGTATAAGCAATGTGTAGGAATCCAAGTCCGGCCCCATCCCACTCACCTTCATGTCCTCCCACACCTCCTCCGCGAGTCTCATCCTATCTAACTTCACGAACATTGACAGCAGTAAATTATAAGTCTGCATGCTCGGCTTGCACATTACATTGCTCTGGACCTCCCCGGCCATCCCTTTCATCCTCCTATACAAACTAATCGCTGCATCCGCATCCTTCCTACCACGATACTCCTTGAAGAAGCAATTGTAAGTGGCTGCACTTGGGCTCACCCCTTTGCTCACCATCTCCTCGATTAGTTCCTCCCCTTCTCTCAGCCTACCGCACGATACGAGGCACTTGATCACCGATGTGTACGTGGCCAAGCTCGGACAAATTCCTGTCTCCTTCATCTCCTTCAACTTATCCATCACCAGTGCTGGCTTATGGGCTCGGCTGTAAACGTGCAGCACGGTCGAGTAGCTTGTGACGTCAGGCTCGATCCCCCTCTCACGCATTTCTTCGAACACCTTGTCTGCAGCCCTCAGGACCTTCTCAAAGCGATAATCGGGACTCAACCAAGCCCTCCTGCAGATCCCGTTCAACAAGATGTTGTAGGTGACGACGTTGGGCTCGATCCCATTCTCCACCATCTCGGTCAGCAATCGCTCCGCCATGTCCACTCTGCCGATCTTACACCATCCATAGACCAACACGCTATAAACCCTAACCCAAGCGTCGTGACCGAACAAGGATCCTGCACTCTTCATCTTTTCCTTGAAAACCTGTGCCGCAATCCTCACGTGGCCGTACTTACACAGTGTATCGATCAAGTAGATGTTGTCCTCGGCATCCGAAACAAAACAATCACAGAAACAAGGGATGTCGTCGAAAGCGCGGAGGGCCTGGCGGGTCAGTCCTGCGGAGACCAGCCTCCGGATAAAAAGACGGAAAGCGGGTTTCGGCAATTCGATGGAATCCTGGCTCATCCCCACGATGAGCTTCCACACTGCGTCGAACTGGCGGGCAAGCGAGAGCGAGTGGATGAGGATGGAGTAGGAGGTAGGGGTTATAGGCGCGTCGAGGGACCGCCGGGAGAACTCGAATAGCGACAGGGAGACCTTCGAGTAGGGCACCAAGCGGAGGAGTGTCTGGTGGAGGAGAGGTGGCGAGAGAGAGATGCCGTGGAGCTGAAGGGTGGATTCGAGGGAGTGGAACGGGTTGTGGTGATGGAGGAGGATCTCGGCGACCTTGTCCGCATCAGGGCTCGGCTCAAGAGACGGCAGGTACGCGGAGATCTTGGCGGTCGCCGCAGAGACGTGGACGGAAAGATGATGGCGGAGGCCGGCCACTGCCGGCGGTTCGAAAGCCATTGCCGGCGGCTGCAGGAGAAATGGGCTGTTTAGAAGATGAAATGACGGTTCTTAATATTTTGGATTGATTTCGTTAGTCGCATTTTATTCGTTGTGATCCAGCGTTATTATTATACGGTTATTTAAAAAATAATAATAATGTGATTTTTTTAAATTTACATAAAATGAAGCTATGCAATGTGTAAACAAGACACAAAAGCATGGATAAAGATAAGATACTTGGAATTTGCAGTAGGGGTGGACTCTTAAATAGAGGGGTCCCAGGAGAAACCCTAAGAAACTCTGGCGTGGACAATATGCGGCGTGTGGTGAATCTTTTAGCTGGTCCAACAAGCTTGAATCATTAATCCTTCATAAGCTAGACAGACAGCACAAGTCAGTGATGACTGGCTCCGTTGTTTCGTTCATGCAGAAGCAAATTTTCTACCACTCCTGACCTCTAATCAGTCTGTTCGCGCACGAAACGGATCACGTTGGAAATATTTGGCAATGGACTCACAGTAGTTATATTGTGATCGCCAGTAAGAAGATGCATAATTTTATTGAAATCAAATGCAAGTCTTACAATCTTAATGAATAAAGGAAACAGGGCTTACAGCCATTAAAAATGGAAAAAAGCGCAAGTATTGACGACGACGTGGAAATCTGTGACGGTGGAGAACTTGTGACGAAGGCCTTGGAAGCTCGCTCCGTCGGTGGTGGTCGCTGGCGGGAGGCTGTGACGAAGGCCCTACGAGCTCACTCCGTCGGTGGTGTCGCTGGCGGGGGTTGACGGCAAAGGCCCTACGAGCTTACTCTGCTGGTGGAGGGAGGTTGACCTACAAACCGGGTCGAGGTATCTAATTCCTAAGGTTGACGATCAAACTTCAGAGTTTTGGCTGTGTATGGTCGTGTCCTGTCTTGAAAAATCCCTCTGCTATTTATAGAGGACTTGTACGCGATTAACGCGTAACAGATAGATCGTTTTGCAGATCGTGTTATAGATCGTGATCCCTAATGTCGTGGGAGTGTCTCAACAACCCCCTTGATATATGGGATCACGTTCCTGGATATTTAAGATCAGTTACGATCTTTAACAAACGTGATTGGAAATAAATTTATTTCAACCTCGTCGACTTGACTGATCTGTACGGACTACGATCGACTTGGTCGACTTATCCAGGATTCCGTCGACTTGACCCTACTAGTAGACCTAGCTACTGTTGCGTCATCTTGATTGGCTTTGATCACCATATTCCTTCGTTGTGAGTCGACCTAGTCGACCCCGTTCATAAGTCGACCTAGTCGACTTCGTCATAAATCGACCTAGTCGACTTCGTCATGAGTCGGCCTAGACGACTACATCTTGGGCCGACTCGGAGTGTGACTTGAGGGATTACTGGGTTTCTGTTCTAAACCCAGGCCCAAAATTAATTGCCATGTCGACATAAGCCCCCCTTTTATGCTAGGTTGGCTATGCCGACTCAGCAGAAATCATACCCTATATAAAGGAGAGTCATCGTCCTTTTCCCGCACTTTTCTTCATTGCTCCACACTTTTCCATCTTCTCCAAGAAACCAGAAACCCTCGCTTCCCAGAAAACTCTTCGTCTCCCTCCTCAAAACTCTTTCGATCCTTAAAAAGATGTCGACTTTTAAGGCTTTCGAGCTCTATAATCTGCGTGCGGGGCCAACCGGACCCGTTCCGGTCGCAGAGGATCAGGGATCGGGCGTCACTCTCGGACCTATCCTGCCGGAGCATTTTTTCCCGGGGACGGTGCCGCTCAACTATCTCGTCACTGAGAAGCCCATCCCGATTTGCCACCCCGACTTCGTCGATCCCCTCAACTGGGAAGGTCAGGGATCCTTCCTGTGCTTTCCTTCTGCATCTAAATCTGAGATGGTGGAATGGCTCGAGATGTGGGAGGAGCACTTCACAGAGAGGTTTAGGAATCAGAAGATCTTGAGGTTCTTTAGAATGTCCGTGGCAGACAAGAACTGTGATCCTAGGGTTTGTTCGGCCATGCTGCCTTTCTGGAACTCTGCTGTCAACTGCTTCTATTTCCCGGAGGGTCCCATGTCTGTTACATTGGCAGATGTGAAGATTTTGACCAGGTGCAAAGTCAATGGCCTCCCTGTTCAACAATACTCTCAGGCAGGTGATATTAATCCCAAGGGCGCCCTTCAGTACATGGAGGTGGTGAATAGGCATCTGAAGAAGGCCTCAGCAGGCAAGGAGCCAGATGAGAGATTGTCGACTGAAGGTTTTGGCGCCCAGGAGGAGGTCGAGTTCCTTAGCACCTGGTAAAGTAAATTTGTTTATTGCTTCCCTGGAAAGAAGGTCAGCCACACTTCTTATGCAGTGGCCAACTTTCTGAGGGAGACCAATGAAGAAATCTCTTGGGGCCCCTTCATTTTGGGTCTTCTTTACCATGATCTGGACAGAGCGACGACTCAAATCAAGCCATTTCCAAAACATCCAGCAGGAGGGTTGCTCTGGTTAGTTCACCTCTGGTCAGCTATGTGGATGCCAGGATTGACTGGGTTCAAGGGCCCTTCTTCGCCCCTCGAATCTGCCTATTATGGGGAGACCATCTTGGATCAGTGCTGCCAGCGGAAGGATCAATGGCTTATGACATCGATCACTGGCCACATGAAGCACATCGTCGACTTCGGCAGGGTAGATCGACGCAACTGGGCACCCTTTCCAGGCGGCAAGACATTTGCTCAGGAAATTAATCTTCAAGCTGCTCATGGCTTCTGGAATGGGGTATTGACCCGCAAGGATCTACCAGTTATCTTTGACGGCTACCTGACCTTTGAAGTCTATAACCCTCAGCTGTGTGCAAGGCAGTTTGGGTTCATTCAGGGTGTAGCAGTTCCATTTGCCGACCCTACCGGTGGTTTGTGCGGGGACAGGATGAAGAGAATTGGGTGCAAGCCGATTGCCCCGAAGACCCTCGACTTGCTCAACAGCAAGGCGCAGCTCTCCCAGATGGAATTCCCATCTGATACTTCTGCCTGTTTTGCCACACAGTTCTTCACTGTGCTGTGGTCGACTACCTATGAAGAGCTGCGGGCTTTGATGCATTTCTTGGAGGTCTCCAAGGAGCCTGATTTTTACATAAACGACGCGCATATCAAAGCAAAAGGTAAAGACTTAGCTTTACTTTAAGAGTATTGGGTTCTTAGTGTTAATCGTGAGCTTTCTCCTTTTCAGGATCAATAATGCCTCAGGGCTCTGGAAAACCCAAGCCTAAAGCTCCCCTTGCCCCTGCTTCTTCTAGACTCAAGTCGACCAGCAAGGGGAAGGCTAAAGTCGCGAAACCCAGGGAAATAGCCGCAGGCGATCCTTCTAAGGCTCGATCTAAAAGCGCTCCAAAGCGCAAGGCGGCCGAGGAAGAAGATCTTGAGGAGATGCCCCTATCCCAGAGGAAGAGACTGATGAAGGTACCATCTCCAGTGGCGGCTCCTCTTCCCAAGTCGCCGACTACCGTAGTGGCGACTTCTTCTTCCAGGTCGCCAGCAGCGGTGGCCCCACTCAGATCACCAGTAGTGAGTTCATCATCTGCTGCGGTGCCTGCGACCTTAGCGACGGTCGATATCGCTCGAGAAGCGACTACAGAGGTATGACTCTACTGATTCCAATTCATCTTGAGCTTCTGTATCTAACCCGCACTATATTGCCTAGGGCGAAGCGTCAACCGGAGGTGGTGACCAGCCTACTCCCGTTGTGCTCGAGACAGGTTCACTGGCTTCGATCGCCGAGGTGAGCTCGACGCCCTGCTAAGATATATTACTCTAGTTCATATATGAACTTTGGTTTTATTACACTCTATTCTAGGAAGAGCAGGCTCCTGAAGTCTTGCTACAAGAAGAAGGAACCGCTATGGTTTTAGTCGATCCTTCAACTCGGTCGACGCGAGGGGGGGCACCACCTCAGTCGATGCGAGAGGAGGAAGAACAAGGCGTTCCTGCTTCTTCAGTCCCCACTCCTGCACCACCAATGGTATGTGTTCTTCTTTCACACAAAGCATGGCGTTGTTATCGCGATTCTAACCGCGACACTTCACAGGCTCGTCCGAAGAGAGTGAAGATGACTGCTGGTCGCAAGAAGGCTCCTACTCCTTCCACTTCTTCGGGCGAAAGTTCTGAGGACTTACTACCTTCGGAGGTAAGTATTTGATTGCATGAAAATGTCGACTTTTCGGGATATTGTGTCTTAGCAACATTTCATTTCTTATTCTGCAGGATCCTGCTGCAGCGACCTCGACTAGCGACCCATGGGTGAAGCTTCACCAGGATATCGAAGAATTTTGCCAACTTCTGCTCATTGACCCCTTAAGCGTCGACGAATTTAGGAAGATGCAGAAGCTGTTGAAGGGGATCGAGACATCCCCTCGGGTCACGGACGAAATACTGGGGGCCTGCAAGAGCTTCAGGTCGACGTACTGGACCCGCTGGAGGGATTACTACGCCGACCTGCTCACCTTCGATTTGACTGACTCGAAGATTCAGTCGATCAATGAAGCTCGAGGGCAGGCCTCTAAAGCTGCACAGGACGCCCGCCAACGTTTGGTCGATGTGCAAGAGAAGCTGACCGAGGCAGAGAGACAGATAGAGTTCTACACGAACCTCAAGAATGACCTGACTCGGCAGCTTGCGTCGATCAATACTCAAGAAATCGAGGAGCTGGAGGCCAACGCTGAGAAGGATAGAGAAAAGGTCGTCGACCTTTATGCCCAGCGAAACAAGGTGAACGCGAAGCGACGAGCTCGTAAATCCCTTGTCCTCGATTTCAGAGAAGTTGGCGGGTTATGGAGACTAGATTTGTAACCAAAGAACAATGCAATTCCATTGTTTTTACTTTACTGAACAAATCAAGTATCTTGTGTCTCGAATGAATTTCTGCCCACTACGCTAAATTCATTCTTCCAAACAGCGTTACTGAAGCCTAGCGCGATTTTCTTATGAATTAAGCGCTTCCCAAATTAATGGAGTCCTTTGTCTTAGGATTTTATGATGAGCTTCCCAGATAGTCGAGCGATAGGATTTAAGATATTTACCATTAACCTTCAATGGATGTCTATCCCCTTCTCCGGTCATAAGTCGATACGTATTAGATGAGTATGTCTCGCACACTTCATATGGACCCTTCCAATTAGGAGACCACTTACACAGGACTTGGTCCTTCGATTTAAGAGGTAGGACCATCTTCCATACTAAGTCGCCCACTTTGAAGCGCTTATGGACAACCTTTTTATTATAGTGCCTAGCAATTCTTTGCTTATGTACCTCGAGTCGGTCTATTACGTCGAGTCGCTTCTTCTCCAATTCTTCTAAAGCGAGGTACATTGCCTCGTCTTGCAAGTCAGGATGAGCTACCTTGAGCGACTTGTATCGAATCTCAATAGGTAGGACAGCATCTTGCCCATATACCAGCGAAAAAGGGGCTTCTCCTGTGCTGTCTCTCTTGGTGACTCTTAGAGCCCACAAGGTGTCCTGTAATAGTTTGTGCCATTCTCTTGGATTTGCACCAACCATTTTCTGAATGTTATTCTTTATGAGCTTATTAGTAGCTTCAGCTTGTCCATTCGACTGGGGGTAATAAGGTGTCGAATTAGTGATTGAAAAGCTAAACTCAGCAGCGAATTCACGCACCTTCTCATTATTGAAAACGGTGCCATTGTCTACTACGATATTCTGGGGAATCCCAAATCTATAAATGATGGAAGATCTGAGAAAATCGATCACCTCTTTGTGGTCAATTTTCTTGTATACTTGAGCCTCGACCCACTTGGTAAAGTAGTCAGTAGCGACTAGAATGTAGGCATCGCCTTTACTCGAGTGTGGGTGAATCTCCCCGATTATATCTAAAGCCCAAGACCTAAATGGCCAAGGCTTGATGACTGAGACTAAGTCGGACGCTGGGGCCCTTGTCACCGGACCATGTTTTTGACACTCTTGGCACCCCCTAGCCATTTCTATGCAGTTCTTTAGCATTGATGGCCAGTAAAAACCATGTCTTTGGATAGTCCAAGACATTTTGGTGCCAGATTGGTGAGACCCGCATAAACCCTGGTGAGTCTCCAACATAATTGGGGTCGCTTCGTCTAAGTCGACGCACCTTAGTAGGACTCCTTCTTTGGTCTTTCTGTAAAGTACCCCATCTATAAGGGTGTACGACAAAGCCTGAGTCTTGATTCTTTGGCTCGCCTTTTGTGTTGGGTCGGAGAGGAAGTCGGCGATTGGCCTCCTCCAATCTTTATCGCTTGTCATTATGTTCAGAGTGAACGCGTCGCCTTGGGGAGCTAGGTGGGAAGCTATTTCTGGAAGACAATCGCTTCCTCTTTTGGCCTTATATCTTGAAGCCTTTTGGGCTAAGTCGTTAGCGATTGTGTTTTCCTCCCGGCCTACAAAGAGGAAAGTAATTGCTTCAAACCGCCTGACTAGCCTTCGAGCGACTTGATGATAGGGTGCGAGTTTCTCTTGACATAGAGAGTCGCCGTTCATCTGGTTAATAACCAGTTGAGAGTCTCCCATTACTCTGGCTTTCCTGGCTCCCATGGCTAATAATTCCTTCAAGAGCGTGATCAACGCTTCATATTCAGTCGCATTGTTTGTATGAGTCGCCGACAAACGATATGCTAGGCGAACGTCCTTTCCTAGTGGCGAAAGTATGTGGAGGACTATGCCTACGCCGGATTTCGCCGAAGATCCATCAAACCAAGCTTGCCAGACATCCTCAAGGGATTCCTCTTGATCGATTAATGTAGATGGATCGTGGTTTACTAAGAAGTCGGCTAAGGCCTGCCCTTTCACCGACTGTTGAGGTTTGAAACGCAGATCGTATGCGGATAGGACCAAGCTCCATTTACTAATTCTTCCGGTCAATAGGGGACTTTCGAAAAAGTATTTTATGACTGGAGACTTGGCGATAACATGAACCTCTTGGGATCCGATATAATGTCTCGGCTTCTTAACAGCATAAAAGACTGACAGGCATAACTTCTCCTTAGTTGTATAGCGTTTTTCTGTAGCAGTTGTCTTGACAAATAGTAGACTGCTCTCTCAGTTTTGTCCTCCGCCTCTTGGGCTAACATGGCACCGATGACTGATTCAGTCGCTGCCACGTAAAGCAGATAGGACTTTCCTATCCGAGGAGGGGCAAGCACAGGCGGCTTCATTAAGTACTCCTTTAAGCCTTCAAATGTTTTTTGGTGTTCGTCGCTCCACACAAAATTTCCCTTCGCCTTTAGTAAAGTCGAGAAAACTTCTGTCCGTCCAGCGACGTTACCAATAAATCGCCTTAGATAATCGACCCTTCCTAAGAAATCCTGTAACTGCTTCTTATTACTCGGAGGGTTCAATCTTTGAATGGCATTCACTTTGTTCTGGTCGACTTCTATGCCACGTTGATGGACTAGGAATCCTAGGAAATGTCCTGCTCTGACTCCGAAGGCACATTTGAGAGGGTTTAGTTTGAGTTGATGCTTTCTCATTCGAATGAAAGCATTTCTAAGGTCATTAACATGTGACTTCTCATCTTGCGACTTGACCACTATATCGTCTATGTATACTTCGACTGTTTTGTTAATCGAGGCATCAAATACAGCGTTCATGGCTCGTTGGTAGGTTGCCCCAGCGTTTTTGAGTCCGAATGGCATGACTACCCATTCGAAAATGCCTAAGGGACACCTGAACGCAGTTTTATGGATATCCTCCTCAGCTAGGAAGATTTGGTTATATCCCGAGAAACCATCCATGAAGGACATAATTTGGTGCCCTGCAGTCTTGTCGACTAAGTCGTCTGCGATAGGCATGGGGTACTCATCCTTTGGAGTGGCACGATTCAAGTCTCTGAAGTCGATGCAAACTCTAATCTTACCATTCTTCTTAATGACAGGAACTATACTGGATATCCATTCGGTGTACCTCGATGTCCTTATATATCCAGCTTTAAAGAGCTTCTTGACTTCCTCGAATACTGCTTGAGTAACTTCATGAGTCATTCTCCTCGGCGCCTGTTGGACTGGTTTAAATCCCGTCTTGATTGGTAACTTGTGTTCCACAAGTCGGCGATCTAGGCCAGGCATCTCAGTGTAATCCCAAGCGAAACAGTCTTTAAACTCTTCTAGAGTAGCTTTGATAGAATTGAAAAGTTCTTTATTCATTGAGGAACTGATGAAAACAATTCGAGGGCTTGATGCCTCGTCTAAATTGTCGCCTACGAGTGAGTCACACGGCATCATCAGTGACTCACGACTCTGGACACCACCTAAATCGGTGTCAACGTTATTACATGACTTAGCTTCGAAATTGATGTTGCCTATTTGGCATCCTACTTTCCTAGACATCCTAACATGCTTCTGAAGTCGCTTTAGGATATCAGCGACTGCATGACCTTTCTCCTCACTGTCCATACATCCCTTCGTGTAGGAGTCTATCGGGCTCCAACTCCGTCGCAGTGCTCTCTTGGCTCTTAGGCGCTTCTCCCTTGTTGCCGCTTGGGCTGTTGTTCGTCTCGCCTCCATCCTTGGTCGTGACTACCTCCTGCAGGACCTCGTCTATGTCTTTGTCTGTGAAGTCGGGCCCCCATCCTGTTGGCACAATCGGTCCTTCGTCAGGCTTGGGGTGAGAGGTGTCATAGCTTACGATGAAGTCGAACTTCCCAGAAGGTTCACCTAAGGGTCCGACTGTGGGGTTTCCCAGCTTGTAGCGCTGGTCCAGAGTAAGGTCCTTGATTGTCTTACACGTCTCTGCATGCAAAATACCCTTGTCACAACAGAAGTATTCATCAGCCTTAACGATTTCTATTTCGGAGTCGAGCCATAAGATTAACTCCCTATGCAAAGTAGATGGAATCGCGGCGGCCTTATGAAGCCAATCACGTCCTAAAAGCGCATTGAATGAAGGGGCTATATCGATTACAAAGAAAGCGGTTTCCTGCTCGTGTCTCCCGACGCCTAGGCGCACGGAGCATATGCCCAGGCACTCGGATTTTCTCCCATTAAAGCCACTTACAGCTACGTCGGTTCGCACCAACTCGCTAGGCTTGTATCCAAGTAATCTAAATTTGGCAAGGGGAAGAACATTGACAGTGGCGCCATTGTCTATTAAGACTCGGCCCACTAAGACACCATCAAAGGTGGCTGAGATGTACAGCGAATGCATATGCTGTTTCATGCGATCTGATGGTTTCCTCAACCAGTGCAAAGGGAAGCCAGAAGGAAATGTAGTGACTTTAGAGTCGAGAGTTTTACCTTCCGGTGCCTCCGACTTGTTGTTGCAGGCGAATTCCGCAGGGAGGGTAAGAGCGTTACAGCTCACGAGGGGCCCTTGTTCTGCGTTGAAGTCGCAGGGCTTATCTCCTCGTAGAGGAGTGTAGTCGAAGCTCGAGCCTGGGTCTTCCGAGTAGTCAGTAGACTCGACCCGCTCGGGTTCTGCGACTTGTTTCCCTGTGGCGTGGTTCCCGCCAACGGGTGGCATCACAGGGGTCATTCTTGGCTTCTTCTGGGCGTGACTTAGACGCCTTTCTTTTCTCTTTTGAGCCCTTACGGGAAGCGTAACCTTCCTTTCCGCCTTCTGCCATTGAGACGAAGGGTTAAGCGCTTTGACAAACCTTGGTTTCTTAAAACCAAAAGGACGTCGACTTACCTCCACAAACCTTCCGTCGGCTGGGTCATATCCTACCTGCACAGGGTTATCTGCTGGCCTATTCGAAGAGGGCTTGTTAGGGTTCGAGTTACCTAAACCCTCAGGACGGACTGCCTTCACCAGCATCTCCCCTTTCGCGGATAAGTCGACGAGCCGCAAGAAGTAGCTAACGCAGCATGCTGTGCAGAGCTGGGTGATGAGTATGCGGTTGTGAGCGATCAGCTTGCACTTTTGGCACAGCAGCTTTTCGTCCAGGAATTGGGCGATGGGTGGCCCCCTCCGCAGTTCCTGAGGATCAACTGTCTGCGACGCGCAGTGGGGCCTGCGATTCATGGCCTGCTGAGGTTGGTCCGCTCCCTTATGTTCCTCTACCGGCCTGATCTCCTTGACAGGGGTAGTTCTAGTGTACCCCTGTTTGATGACCCTTTGGCCAGACGAGTCTATGAACTCCAGTCGCCGTGCCGGGCGTTCTGTTCCCCGGGCGACTGCCTCTCCATTCCCCTTGTGACCCTGGGGGCCTCCTCTTCCTCCTCGCAAGGCTAATCGGCGATCTGCGCTAGGAGGGCTTTTGAGGGCGTGAGAAGATCCTTAGGGAGCGTTCAGCGACATTGCTGCTTCCTCGAACGGGGTCAAGTCGTACCACTCCTCTGTCTTGTTGTCCAGGTACTTCTTGAACGTGTGGCACCGATCCGTAGTGTGAGTGTCGTTCAAGTGCCAGTGGCATAGCCACTTCTCCCTTCCTTTGGGCAGAATGAAGACCCCACGCTCAGCCAGTCGCTTCATGAAGGCATTAGCCACCAAAGTCTCGCCGGTTGCTTGTACGTCCTGCGAGGGTACAGCAGAGTCGTTAATGACTTCTAAGAGATTAACCTCAGCGTCAAATATGTCAAACGTATGAATAGCGACTTCATCCCCGAATGGATTATTATCCACCACGGTGACTTCGTCGACCTCGGGAAAACGGAGCTCTTTAGACTCTATTAAATCCTGGATGATATTTCTAAAGGACAAACAGTCCTTGGTAGCATGGGTGAAAAACCCATGCCACTTGCAGTAATTCCTATTCTTTTCCCTCTCTGTCTGGGGAACTCGATGGCCGGGCTTAAGTCTAATCCTTTTCCTTTGATAAAGCCAGTCGAATATAGCGTCGACTTTATCCGTGTCGAAAGAATATTTTCTTTCCTCGGCATTCTTTTGGGATGCCTTAGCTTTGGAATTCTTCTTAATCAGGGGATCGCATACAGTCGACTCCCCCTTGACAAATTCCGCCACGTCGACTTCATAAGTGTCGACTTGGTAGGCTCGAGTCAGCTGGGCTTCCTCTGTAAGGAGCTGATAATACTCAGTAGCCCTCCTTGCTAAGTCATACAGGTCAGCAAAGCGCTCGCCCTGCAGCTTTTTCCGGAACAAGATAGTCAACCCATTTAATGCGAGAAGTAATTGATCTTTCTCCGGTATGGGGGGTCTACACCGTAGTAGGGCCTTCCTAAGTTTCATTAGAAACTGCCCTGGGTGTTCTCCGTTAGCCTGCTTAAGGCGCATTACCTCAAACATCGACATGGGGGTGTCCAGTCGAGCAAAGGTCTTAACGAACATAGACTGCATCTGAGTCCACGAGGCTACTGACCCTGGCGGCAAACTCGCATACCACGTAAAGGCATCTCTCGTTAACGAGTTAGGGAAGAGCTTCAGTTTCCAAAAGTCGTTCCCAGCCGCCTCACCAAGTTGGTGAGTGAAGCGAGCGACATGCTCGAGTGGGGTCATTTCATCCTCACCCGAAAAACGAGTAAAGTCGGGCGCCTTATAACCCCTAGGTAGAGGGAAATCCCTGTCGACATATGCAGGATAGGGAGACCTGTACAAACAGGCATCGTCTCGCCGAGCTATTCCGGGGACGACTTGCTCTATAACCTGAGTTATGGCCTCCCTCAAGTCTGGGGGTACACCGCCTACTGGGGCCTGCGCTGGAGGGCGAGTCGACCTTATCGGGCTGTACGGAGACCGTTCCCTCACTGCCTGATTCGCTGGATTCCTCATGTAGAAAGAAGGCTCCTCCCGAAAGTTTCCACCTCGGGATCCAAGCTCATAGGGGTCTCCAGTCGCGTCGATTACAGGTTCTTTTCCAGGGCGATGAGACGGAATAAAATCCTCCCCTCGATCTGTTTCCTCTTGAAAATCCTCTGCCTCATTCAATACGCATTCGTTGGTCGATTACGTGAAGAAGAGGGTCGACTAGGGGGAACCAGATTCCCGGGTTCGAAAAGAGCATTTGTCCTTATCTCAGATTGCTCAAAAGTCACGTTACGTGGCCCTTGAGTAGTCCGTCGAGCGTCTGCCATGAACGTAGACTCCCTAAAGGGGGTTTCTCTGATATGAGGTCTTACTATTTCCTCGTTTCTCGGGCCAGAAAGACGCCCCATTAGGGTTTGGACATCCATTAGAATACCCTTCATATCAGTCAACTCCTGACGCACATCCCCCAGTTCCTTGTGGAACTCCAGTCTTGAAATAAATTCGGACGGGGTATGTGAATCAAAGGTGGACTGGTTTGTAGCGGCCTGGCCTCCTAGGGCCGGCGCTGGCAAGTCCATTCCCGGAGGAAGTTCTGACTGGTTTGTAGCTGCCTGGCCTCCTAGGGCCGGCGCTTGCAAGCTCATTCCCGGAGGAAGTTCTGACTGGTTTTCCCCATCTAGGGGATTGTGAGTTTCATGGGCAGTAGTACTTCGAGTATTTCTCGGCATGTTCTCCCACTGTGGTCGCCAAAAACGTGTTCGCGCACGAAACGGATCACGTTGGAAATATTTGGCAATGGACTCACAGTAGTTATATTGTGGTCGCCAGTAAGAAGATGCACAATTTTATTGAAATCAAATGCAAGTCTTACAATCTTAATGAATAAAGGAAACAGGGCTTACAGCCATTAAAAATGGAAAAAAGCGCAAGTATTGACGACGATGTGGAAATCTGTGACGGTGGAGAACTTGTGACGAAGGCCTTGGAAGCTCGCTCCGTCGGTGGTGGTCGCTGGCGGGAGGCTGTGACGAAGGCCCTACGAGCTCACTCCGTCGGTGGTGTCGCTGGCGGGGGTTGACGGCAAAGGCCCTACGAGCTCACTCTGCTGGTGGAGGGAGGTTGACTTACAAACCGGGTCGAGGTATCTAATTCCTAAGGTTGACGATCAAACTTCAGAGGTTTGGCTGTGTATGGTCGTGTCCTGTCTTGAAAAATCCCTCTGCTATTTATAGAGGACTTGTACGCGATTAACGCGTAACAGATAGATCGTTTTGCAGATCGTGTTATAGATCGTGATCCCTAATGTCGTGGGAGTGTCTCAACAACCCCCTTGATATATGGGATCACGTTCCTGGATATTTAAGATCAGTTACGATCTTTAACAAACGTGATTGAAAATAAATTTATTTCAACCTCGTCGACTTGACTGATCTGTACGGACTACGATCGACTTGGTCGACTTATCCAGGATTCCGTCGACTTGACCCTACTAATAGACCTAGCTACTGTTGCGTCATCTTGATTGGCTTTGATCACCATATTCCTTCGTTGTGAGTCGACCTAGTCGACCCCGTTCATAAGTCAACCTAGTCGACTTCGTCATAAATCGACCTAGTCGACTTCGTCGTGAGTCGGCCTAGACTACTACATCTTGGGCCGACTCGGAGTGTGACTTGAGGGATTACTGGGTTTCTGTTCTAAACCCAGGCCCAAAATTAATTGTCATGTCAACACAGTCATCGTGCATGGTTAGGCTGCTTGAACCGGCTCAACAAAGAATCCCGTTTAGATTATTTGATTTCTGGAGAATGCATCCAGAGTATCTTGGTATAATAATACTTCAGGAAGGGTGGAGCAGGACCTACGTGGGCATGCCGGTGTGTAGGAAACTGAAGTAACTCAAGCTGGAATTGTAACAGCTAAACAAAACAAAGTTGTATGGCCTGTCTGAGCGAGTCGCGATAGCAAGGACGAACCTGGAGGATAATGCAAAGGACATTACTCAGTCGTGATCCCGAGGTTATGATTGCATAGAGGAAAAGAAGGTGGTAACAGAGATTACAACCTATTAGTGAGGATGAGGAGAAAATGATCATGCAAAAATTGAGGAATTGGGTGTTAGATTTCAGGGCGCAGCGGAAACAAATATTATAAATTATTTGTGCCCAAAACAACATGATCTATCATGGTACGTATAATAAGATTTAAATAATAATGTAATCTTACCAGAAATTGTACCTTAAAATCTCCGAAGAAACAAAGCGTAATCGCGAACAATCGACCGAGAGCCCCAAGTGTGACTCCTCTAGCGGTATCCACGCGCACACGATCACGAACCTCTCTACGATCCCTTAGGTGCTAGCCTCTTGGATCGACAAAGAATTTTCGGAAGCGAAACCTCAAAAACTGACTCTCTTAGCCCTTTTGATTGTTTGATGATTTTTCTCCAGAGAGCGTCTCCAATCTCATCTCTCAAATATTGGTGTCTCTCTTAGCTTGTCACAAAAGAAAAATCTTAACGCATCAAAACTTAAATTTTCATCCGTTAAGATACTAATTAATCCTGCCAAGATCGTAACGAATGTAATCATTAAAAAATACTTTTAAATTGATTTCTTTATTCCATAAATATTAAACTAATTAATGCAAAATAGTTTCAACCACGTAAACTACATGCATTAATAATTTAAAAAATTATTATTAAGTAAAACATCTTGGATATAATATATAAATAAATACTTAATATTTAATTCATATCCTTTACTTTAATATAATACGACCCGAATAAATCCATATTCGATCTTGGTCTATTTATTTGTTTCCGATATTTCAGAATAAATTAACAATCCAATTAATTCTAATTCTGAAATAAAATGATTAATTTTAGTATCCACTAAAATAATCAATAATACAATGTTCGTGTCGACGTGCGAAGCGTGCGACCCTCTAGGTCCTATACACGAAGGCAGTGTATATCTATACACAAAACTAAGGTAACCGTCTAGCAACAGTTTTTAGTCACCCAACGTGTTAGGATAATGATCATAAATCATAAACCACTATGAACCGATTACCATGTAATTCAATCTCTTCATCTAACCGACATCCCAATTAATTCGGCGCAAATACATCATCATCGAATTAATTGTTTTACTTAATTACCAAGATATAATAGACTCTCTTGAATGTAAAACATTCCTCCCATGGCCATGGATTTTAGAGTCACTAATATCTCTATCAAGTGGCCTAGATGTCAACTCTCTAATCCAAGAGAGCGATGAATCCTATATTGACTCAACACTATTCTCTCTACGCTTTGTCACACACCCAACAATCGTATTACTCACAATCCGGTTAAAGACTGCTTTTAACGACGTCAAAGTGCGCAAACTCCACCCATAGAATAAATGAAGGTCTCAAGTCAAAAGATCAGTTACACTCGTCCATAAAGAGGATTGACCAATGATGTTCAATATGTAGTATCCTCTTAATCGGGTCGTGTCTAGTATCCCTAATATTAGGATACCCCTAAGTATAACTTGGATACACTATCCCTTGGTCTATCTTGACCTCAGCTATACTTAGCGATAATCTAGATGTCCATGTCCCCTCTAAACCTATCCGATCACGGACTATTTCAAATTAATATACTCAATAATCTGTGGGACTTTATCATTAATAATTTTACGTGCAGAAAAGTAAAATAATCAATGACAAATACTCGCCTTTATTAATTATTTGTCCACAAATACATTAAAGTGTCTTGGCACATAGTGCACACACTAACAATCTCCCACTTGCATTATTGCCAAGCACTATGGACTCGAAGTCCTAGGCTCCTCACATGGGTCTCACGTTTCTGCAGAGGTAAGGCCTTTGTGAGTGGATCCGCAATATTCTCGCTCTTATCAACTCTGCTAACCAACACGTCACCCCTCTGAACAATCTCTCGGAGGATGTGATATTTCCGCAGTACGTGCTTGGATCGTTGGTGAGACCTCGGCTCCTTGGCCTACGCTATGGCTGCATTGTTGTCATAGTATAATGTCACTGGGTCAGTAATGCTCGGAACCACTTCAAGCTATGCTATGAAGTTCTTGATCCACACAGCTTCCTTTGCCGCTTCGGAAGCTGCAATGTACTCGGACTCAGCTGTAGAATCTGCAACTGTCTCCTGCTTGGAACTCCTCCAACATACAACTGCACCATTCAAGCAAAACACATAACCCTGCTGCGATTTCAGATCATCCCGATCTGTCTGAAACCTAGCGTCAGTATATCCTCTGACAACTAACTCCTCATCTCCTCCATAAATTAAGAACATGTCCTTTGTTCTTCTAAGATACTTGAGGATAGTCTTTACTGCAGTCCAATGACCCTCTCCAGGATCTGACTGATATCTACTTGTCATGCTCAAAGCATACGAGACATCGGGTCGAGTGCAAATCATGGCATACATAATGGACCCTATAGCTGATGCATAAGGTATCTTGCCCATCCTTCCTCTCTCCTCCTGTGTCTGCGGACACATAGACCTGGAAAGATGTACACCATGCGACATTGGCAAGAATCCTCTCTTGGAATCTTGCATGCTGAATCTATTCAGCACCTTGTCAATATACATACTTTGACTCAAACCCAGCAACCTATTTTGTCTATCTCGGTATAATCTAATACCTAAGACATAAGTCGCTTTCCCAAGATCTTTCATAGAGAAACACTCTCCCAGCCAAGTCTTGGTAGACTCTGGGCTAGGAATATCATTGCCTATCAGAAGTATATCATCAACATACAGCACTAGGAACGAAATCTTGCTCCCACTAACCTTCTTGTAAACGCAAGGTTCTTCTGGATTCTTGACATAGCCAAATTCTTTGACTGCTTCGTCAAATCGCAGATTCCAACTCCGAGATGCTTGCTTTAGCCCATAAATGGACCTCTTGAGCTTACATACTTTATCTGCATTCTTGGATTCAATGAAACCGGGAGGTTGTACTATAAATACTTCCTCCTATAACTTTCCATTCAGGAAAGCGGTTTTTACATCCATCTGCCAGATCTCGTAATCCTTGTAAGCTGCTATCGCAAGCAGAATTCTAATGGACTTAAGCATTGCAACCGGTGAAAATGTTTCATCATAGTCAATTCCTTGACGTTGAGTGAAACCCTTGGCCACAAGTCTTGCTTTATAAGTACTTATATTCCCTTCCATGTCAATCTTCTTCTTGAAGATCCACTTGCACCCAATGGGTTTTACCCCAACTGGCGCATCAACCAACTCCCAAACTTGGTTGGTATACATGGAGTCCATCTTTGATTTCATGGCTTCTAGCCATTTCTCGGAATCATTTGAAGCGATTGCTTCCTCATAAGTCGACGGTTCATCATCCTCGACGAGAAGTACTTCCCCATGTTGGGTCACAAGCCAACCATATCTATCAGGCTCTCGGTGTACTCTTGTCGACTTACGTTGATCTTGCGTTCCTTGAACATTTTCAGAAGTTGGAATCGCTTGTACTAGTGGTACCGATTCCCTATCTAAATGTTCAATTTCCAACCTGTTTGTAGAGTCCGAAATTTCTTCAAGACTTACTTTACTCCCACTACTCTGTTTAGAAATAAATTCTCTTTCCAAAAAAGTAGCATATCGAGCAACAATAACTTTGTGCTCGCTTGGGAGATAAAAGTAGTATCCCTTTGTTTCCTTGGGATAACCTACAAACATACACTTAGTAGACGTTGCCGCAAGCTTATCAGAATTCTCATTCTTTACATAAGCATCACAGCCCCATATCTTAGGATAAGACAAGTTTGGTTTCTTTCCAAACCATACTTCATAAGGAGTCTTATCTACTGACTTGGTTGGAACTCGGTTAAGCATGTATGCTGCTGTTTCTAAGGCATAACCCCAAAATGACAACGGAAGACTTGCATGACTCATCTTTGATCTAACCATGTCCATGAGTGTGCGGTTTCTCCTTTCTGAAACACCATTCCACTCCGGTGTTCTAGGAGGTGTGAGTTGTGAAACGATCCCACACTCTTTAAGGTAATCAATGAACTCTTGGCTAAGATACTCGCCGCCTCAATCACTCCGAAGGGCCTTTATCTTCTGGCCTCGTTGATTCTCTACCTCGTTCTTAAATTCTTTAAACTTTTCCAGAGTTTCAGACTTGTGCCTCATTAAGTAGACATATCCATATCTACTTAAATCGTCGGTGAAAGTCACGAAGTATGAATACGTTCCCCTGGCCTGAACCGGTAATGGTCCACACACATCATTATGTATGAGTTCTAGTAGTTCCTTGGCCCTTTCACCTGTCTTGGTAAAAGGCTTCTTGGTCATTTTTCCTTGTAAACACGCTTCACATGTATCTATGGGCTCTAACTCAAAAGAGTCCAAATACCCGTTACTCAGTAACCTTGCGATTCGTTTCTCATTTACATGACCAAGTCTACAATGCCAGAGATATGTTAAGTTTGAGTCACGCGTTTTCTGTTTCTTCCCTTCAACACAATAAATCGGCTCATCCAAATTCAGAACGTACAAACCATTATTCAATGACCCATTTCCATAGAACATCCCATCCAAATAAAAGGAACACAACTTGTCCTTGAATTTAAATTCAAATCCCTTGGCGTCTAAACACGACACCGAAATGATGTTCTTGGAAAAACTAGGAACGAAATAACAGTTCTCCAAATTTAGATCAAATCCACTGGGCAACTTTATTATATACGTCCCTACAGCTAATACAGCAACTCTAGCTCCATTCGCCACTCGTAGGTCCATCTCGCCCTTGGACAGCCGTCTGCAGTCACTTAGACCCTGCAAGTTCGCACAAATGTGAGAACTACTTCCGGAGTTTATGACCCATGATGAAGAAACAGAAAGATTGCATTCAATCACAAAGATACCTGAAGCATCCGCTCCACTGGCATTCTTCTTCATGAGTTGGAAGCAATTCTTCTTCCAATGGCCTTTCTTGCCACAATGAAAGCATATAGCTTCCTTCTCATCAGATTTGGGCACCTGCTGCCCTTTCTTAAGCTTCTTTTGAGCTGGTGGTCCAGCACTCTTAACTGCTTTAGCCTTGGGATTGAATTTCCCGGTGCCAGGGCTTGTATGTCTTTCTGACCATCATTGCTCGTGGTGAAGGCTTCACCTTCATGTCCTTCTCAGCAGTCTTCAGCATTGCCATCAGATCAGTCAAACTCTTCTCCATACTGTTCATGTTGAAGTTCAACACAAACTGAGAAAATGATGGTGGGAGTGAGGACAAAATCAGGTCAACTGCTAAGTCCTGGTCCATCTTGGAACCTAAGCTCTCGAGCCTCTCAATGTACCCTATCATCTTGAGTAGATGTGGCCCAACTGGGTTACCCTCCATCAGCATAGTTCGAAACAGTGCCCGAGAGGTCTCATACCTCTCAACTCTGGCACTTTCTTGGAAGAGCTCACGTAAGTGCTGATCAATCTCCCTAGCACTCATGTTTTCATGATGCCTCTGTAACTCGGGAGACATAGAAGACAACATGATGCACTGAACATCCAGCGCATCCTCTGAGTATTGACTGTAGTAAGACTGATCATCCTCAGAAGCATCAGGTGCAGGTTTTTTAAGTGGTTCATCCTCCAGCACATAAATCTTTCTCTCGTGCCTTAGGACAATTTTCAGTTTTCTATACCAATCCAGGTAGTTGGAACCGATGAGGATATTCTCTTTCTCGAGAATGCTTCGCAGCGAAAGGGTATTTGTGTTTGCCATCTACAATAATAATTTAAAGCAGAGTTTTAGTATTTGTGGAATATTAATTAATAAAGGACTTTAATATAGCTCCCACTATTTTATTCGAAAACAACAGCCCCCTCTGTTGAAATCGGGAATTTGTTGGTTAATAATTCCTAGTGGGACCGAAATCTCGAAACATGAAGTATGCACACAGCTGAGCTGTACCTACACACCACACGAAACAAGTAGGCCTTAACTCGCCAATCACAATAATCTGTGTGACTTTCGGTATTTTCACGTTGAGTCTAATACTTCTTAAACTCAACACTTTCCCCTCAAAAAGCTTACCTTAGCTAAGCTAAACAAGTCAACTAAATTGAGTTAAGTCGACCCATTAATCATTTAGAATAAATTACAAATGTTATACCAGAAGCCCACAGCTAAGCTGTACCGACTCATGGGAAAAATCTGACTATTATAATAAATATTAATGGAGGGCCTATATAAAATAATTGACTTAATATTTAGGGGATTTTATTTGTTGTTGTCTCACCATTAAAATACTTCGTAGGACATATTTGTCCATTTCAACCGACCATTATAATAATAAAATTATTATTATAATTTTATTTTCAGACTTTTAAATTAATTATTTATCTTATAATTAATTATCGGTCGGCCTCAACGTTACTTATAAATCCCATTATATGGGATAATATTTAATTTGCCAAAAATTTCACTCGGCAATTAATTCTAAATATGTTACTATATATATAGAATGAGATAAATCTTAAAAGGTACGTAATCCCTTTGCCCAAGTCCATATAAATAGGATTTTAGAATTATTATATTTTAAAACAATTTCGGTTGTCACTTGATTTATTAAAAAACAAAATCAATTGAATAAATCACCAAAAATTGTTTTTGTTCTTCTAAATTGGCTCTCTGTGGAATATAATTTTATTATATATATAAAAATAACAATTGGATGGTTCATCCGTTAGTCCTGGATCTCCACAGACTCCTTCCGTCTCCGTAATTTTGAAAAACCATTATATATATATAAATTAAATAATTATAACTAGGTTTCCAAATTATATTCTCCAGAATCTTAATTCCACGGTTGCTGCTATTTTTCCCTTTTTTTTATAGGAAAAATATTTTATTTGACCAAATCTTTCTATCGGTCAATTAACCTACGATTGGCTAAACATATCAAATGGATATATATATTTTGAGGAGATTCTGCCATATTCACGTAGGATTTTAAAAAATATAAATTATTTCAAATATATTTCCAAATCTCAACTTTGAGATTTTGATATAATCGTACAGCCTTCCATTTTGTGGCCGTGTAATTAGATAATTATTAATATTCTAGAACAATTTTGATATTTAACTTTTGTTCAAGAGAAATAATTATCTAAATATTTACTTTTAAAGAAAAACACTTCTTTAACATTTATAATAACAATGATAATATATCAATAATATAAAACATCCTTTTTTTTTAATTATATCATCGAAAATTATACGTTCTAACCATGAGTAGGCTCTGATGCCACTTGTTAGATTTCAGGGCTCTGCGGAAACAAATATTATAAATTATTTGTGCCCAAAACAACAGGATCTATCATGGTACGTATAATAAGATTTAAATAATAATGTAATCTTACCAGAAATTTTTCCTTAAAATCTCCGAAGAAACAAAGCGTAATCGCGAACAATCGACCGAGAGCCCCAAGTGTGACTCCTCTAGCGGTATCCACGCGCACACGATCACGAACCTCTCTACGATCCCTTAGGTGCTAGCCTCTTGGATCGACAAAGAATTTTCGGAAGCGAAACCTCAAAAACTGACTCTCTTAGCCCTTTTGATTGTTTGATGATTTTTCTCCAGAGAGCGTCTCCAATCTCATCTCTCAAATATGGGTGTCTCTCTTAGCTAGTCACAAAAGAAAAATCTTAACGCATCAAAACTTAAATTTTCATCCGTTAAGATACTAATTAATCCTTAATGCCAAGATCGTAACGAATGTAATCATTAAAAAATACTTTTAAATTGGTTTCTTTATTCCATAAATATTAAACTAATTAATGCAAAATAGTTTCAACCACGTAAACTACATGCATTAATAATTTAAAAAATTATTATTAAGTAAAACATCTTGGATATAATATATAAATAAATACTTAATATTTATTTCATATCCTTTACTTTAATATAATACGACCCGAATAAATCCATATTCGATCTTGGTCTATTTATTTGCTTCGGATATTTCAGAATAAATTAACAATCCAATTAATTCTTTTTCTGAAATAAAATGATTAATTTTAGTATCCACTAAAATAATCAATAATACAATGTTCGTGTCGACGTGCGATGCGTGCGACCCTCTAGGTCCTATACACGAAGGCAGTGTATATCCATACACAAAACTAAGGTAACCGTCTAGCAACAGTTTTTAGTCACCCAACGTGTTAGGATAATGATCATAAATCATAAACCACTATGAACCGATTACCGTGTAATTCAATCTCTTCATCTAACCGACATCCCAATTAATTCGGCGCAAAATACATCATCACCGAATTAATTGTTTTACTTAATTACCAAGATATAATAGACTCTCTTGAATGTAAAACATTCCTCCCATGGCCATGGATTTTAGAGTCACTAATATCTCTATCAAGTGGCCTAGATGTCAACTATCTAATCCAAGAGAGCGATGAATCCTATATTGACTCAACACTATTCTCTCTACGCTTTGTCACACACCCAACAATCGTATTACTCACAATCCGGTTAAAGACTGCTTTTAACGACGTCAAAGTGCGCAAACTCCACGCATTGAATAAATGAAGGTCTCAAGTCAAAAGATCAGTTACACTCGTCCATAAAGAGGATTGACCAATGATGTTCAATATGTAGTATCCTCTTAATCGGGTCGTGTCCAGTATCCCTAATATTAGGATACCCCTAAGTATAACTTGGATACACTATCCCTTGGTCTATCTTGACCTCAGCTATACTTAGAGATAATCTAGATGTCTATGTCCCCTCTAAACACCTATCCGATCACGGACTATTTCAGATTAATATACTCAATAATCTGTGGGACTTTATCATTAATAATTTAACGTGCAGAAAAGTAAAATAATCAATGACAAATACTCGCCTTTATTAATTATTTGTCCACAAATACATTAAAGTGTCTTGGCACATACGTGCACACACTAACATTGGGGAACCGGAATACTTCATTCTTCATTCTTGGTTAGCGATGCCGAACAGCGACAGAATCGAAACCCAGTAACATCTCTTCACTGGGAAGGTGACATCACAACATTAGACAAATGGCGCATTGGCAATGACGCAATTGGCTACTTCAAAGAACTGTATGTGGAACTACCGTCATCCAACCTGGATGCCAAGATAGTAGAAGCTACCATCGCAAAGAAGATCACTAATGAATAAGCGGCGACCCTGGCTTCCCTAGTCACAGTTGAGGAAGTTAAGTTAGTGATATTCGGACTAGGAAAAACAAAGTGCCCGGGTCGGATGGATAAATGGCGGAAATTTCAAAAACACGTTACCAATGCTATGTTAGACTTCTTTTGAAGAGGGAAACTTCGGTAGCAAATGAACTCCACGGTTATTACTCTTGTGCCTAATCGAGAATGCTCGAACTTGAATGGGGATTTCCGGCCGATTTCCTGCTGCAACACCGTGTACAAGTGCATCTACAAAATAATTGTGGCTCGACTTTGGTATGTCCTTCCAAAGATTACTAGAATAGAATAATCGACGTTTATCAGGGAAGAAGGATGAATAACATCCTATTAGCCCTTTAGACAAACATCTCTAACACCTTTGACTCGGTGAGCTGGGACTTCATCTACATGGTACTTCGACGCTTTAGAAGCTCGAAACGCATGTTGGGTTGGATTATGAAGTGCATTACCACGACGTTGTTCTCTAAAAGTATAAATGGGGAGCTACATGGCAACTTGGCTGCGGCAAGGCGACCCCATCTCGACGTATCTATTTGTTATACTAAAAATATCATTGGAGGTGTGGCCGCACTAAAACCACCCATCTTAGCTTTGCGGATGCTGTATTACTTTTCCCAAAAGGTCTTCAAACTCTCCGTCTGCTACTCGACGAACGCTCTCAGTCTTTTCTTGGTGTGGTTTGGACTGCAACTAAATGTGGCTAAAAGTGATATTGTAATTTGCCGAGTTGCGCCAGAAATTGAGAGAATTCACAGGAAGAAACGAGTTTCGGAAAAGGAGTACTCCCCATGAGATACCTATGTTAGAAATTTCTGATTTTTGGGCTTCCATTAATTGTTTATTTTTAATTTTCTTTTATTTATTTTATTTTACTCTATTAAACTATATTTTATAAAACAGATTGTGACATAAAGACAATGCATGAAATCCCACTAAATCGCTTAAGTCATTGGGATATGCGCATCTCGTTTGTCTAATGTGGCTTACGGTTGGGTGTAGACTATTTTATATCCTATAGTCCATTGATGGATAGGACACAGGCTACGGTATATTACGGATAGGTCCCTTCCCCTGTCCTTCAAACAATTATTTAACTAAGGGGCAAAACTGACATTTCATAAAGGAAATTCTTTAGGTTTTCCTTATATCTGGGTTAATCGCCCTGACAGAAAATACATCGTCAGTTTCTTTTATTTTGGCCTCCTCCATCGAGAGCAGCCGTACGAGAAGGAAAAGGGGAAGAAGATCTACGCCACCCAGGTTACAATCATCAGCTTTACGGTATGACGAACATGGCTAATACGGATACGTTTTCTTTTCCCTTAATCGTTCTCGGTGACCGTAAACCCGCGTAACCGATTTAGTCTTCCGCTGTTTTTCTTGGTTTGTTATTTATGTGATTGTGTGAATTTCTCACAACCTAGACATCCCCCTGACATCTAAGCAGACTATCCATAGCTGATTGCTGAATTCTATCACAAGTCAAATATTGAACTGGAGCAGCCAGAAGTTGTCCTATGTTGCGCGCCCAGCTCACTAGTACAATCCTGCTATTTATTAAGACATGTCAGGCCACAACCGTCGGATTGTCGGTTTGTGCAAGAATTGATAAGATTGTGGCATATTACCAATAGTCGAGTTCAGAGATGGACAGTAGGAAGGCAAAAGGAAAATGGAAGGTTGTTTTCGTCCCCAAACAAGAAGGAAGCCTGGGGCTAAAACGACCATTAGACAGGAATAGAGTCGCTTCACTTAAGCACGTATGGTCCCCGGTTACGGACCTTGAGGACTCCATTATGGGTTGAGAGGACGAGGAAGTGCCCTAGGTATGGCAACAGATACTCCAGGCAGATCACGAAGGAATTGGTCTCCAGAAAAGTGGGAGATAATAGCAAAAATTTGTTTTGGTCTGACAAATGGGCAAAATGTGGAAGAACTTGCAGATAACTTCTATGAACAACTAAGGATTTCGGTCATGCCATCCCCTCGAATGCTACAGTATGCGATGCATTCAACGGGGCTCGTGGGCAAACTATATCATGGACTGGTTGCAGTTGGGACAGCCTTCAGTGAGAACCCGGGTGGAGAGTAAACCATTGTCTGGGCTTGAGGGACAAGAAGTACCACACCATGGTGGTGGTGGTGGTATGAAGGAAGGCCGACAAAGGTTATCTTCTCCAACAGCCACTTCTTCATTGCAGGGGCCTTATCCTTGAGGCAAAATTAATTCCAGCCAAAGTAGCCAAGAAGAAAGAAACACAACATTTCTCTATTCAAGAAAGAAAGAAAGAAAAATCATCATCATCATCATCATCCCCACCACATCGAATTCATAGGAAAGAAAAGAAACGGAAGGAATACCATGAGATTTAATTTTGTAGGACACAATTAGTAATAACAATAAATCAAGAAGCCATTGATTTCGCCAACGGCATTTCGCTCTCGTGTGACGCCGTCGACATGCCACGTCCCCTGCCGCCATCTCCCCCAGCGTCTTCATCGTCGTCCCGAGATAAATCTGCCATGTTGTTGTTGCCGTTCCTATTGGACGCCGACCTACTCATCCCTCCGGCCGCCCCAGCTCCAAACTTACGGCTCGAGGCGGCGGTGCTTGCGTCGATGTCCCCGCAGACGATCCTCATCCCGGTCACGTGAGCAATGCATCTGTACACACACGTGAGGATCCAAAAGCACCATGGGATACATACCAGCGTCATCCCGACGTACATGAACGTGTTGGTCTCCGTCGACGTGGGGAGGGTGAGGTATGCGACTAGGAACCCGCCCCCAACCGCCACGGAAACCAAGAGGAAGCCCGAGATAAGCCATATGAACCTCCTCCCAGCGTCGGGATCCGCTACTGGCATCTGAATTTTTTCCCCTACGTGGCGAGCGTAAACGAAAGGATCACGGAGGCACCGGGATTCCCTCTATGTCGTCATCGTCCATGTCGTGGTGGATCCGGACGTCGTGTTCCCCTGCGTCCCCCCCAAGGAGGCAAAAACGTACAGGAAGGAGTCGTTTAAGCAATGCGGGAATTCTAAGAATGAATCGGGTAATGAACAAGTAATTTTTGTTGTTTTGATTTGTTCTCCTCTCTTTTTGGTTTTTTCCTCCTTCTTTCGGAAGAGATTGCGGCAAAGAAATGGTTAGACACGAAGGATTTTGATTGCCCCCCCTTAAGATTTGAGATAAAGGAAAGAACGTGGGAAATGAGGCCGATGGTACAACTACAACAACCCGACGAAAAAAATACAGGGGACCAAACCCACCCGCCAATAAACAAAGAGCTTTTGTTCCTTAACTTTTCTGTAAAATAGAACGAACGCTCGAATTCGTATTGTTTTACTAATTTTTTTTTAAATTAGAATTAATAAAATATTAAACTTAATATTAAAAATAACTCACGAAATATGAATTCGATCCCCTCATTACTTAAAATATTTTGCGAACAGCGGCCTAAGTAAGTAACAAACCTCCAGTAAACAAAGGGATATATGCTTTCATTTATTTCTAATAAAAATTTTACAAAATATCGATATTTGATTTAATAAATTTATCGACTTTACCGTTTAATGTTTTAAAATTCGCCATTAAGTGTTTCGATTATCCAACGTGGTTTTTATGAATTAATAAGTGTTTTTTGTTTTTTGTGGTAATGACAATGAAATAAATGAGTCAGGTTCCGACAAAACAACATCCTCCATCTTCCTCCACCGCATCAAACCCGCCTCCTCCTCATCCTTCCCTTCCGAAGATCAAATCTCTCTTCCCCGTCTCCCTCCCTGTCCCCGACGTCGTCTTCGTCTACCACACCTACGTCGTCTACCACAGTCTGCTCCGCTGTCGTCCAGCACATCGACGCCCCTCTCCCCATTGTCTGGTCCTTCGTCCAACGCTTTGACGACCCCACCACCTACAAGCACTTCGTTCGGTCCTGCCACGTCATCTCCTCCTCTCCTGTCGGTCCCAACTCCATAGTATCCCTCCGCTGCATTAAGGTCGTCTCCAGACTCATCGCCGCTAACAGCACAGAGCACCGGTGGTGTCTTACATCGTCGACGTCCCCCTCGGTAACACCAAGGAAGAGCCCTTCGTCTTCGTGGACACCATCGTCAGATGCAACCTCCACTCCCTCGTTCAAATCTCCATTCTTAAGGCCAAGTTTCAATTTTTAACGTTTTAAAAACGAAATAAAGTCAAAAAAATAATAAAATATTTTAAAAGATACGTTGAATAATCAAAACGCTTAAAAGTCAAATTAAAAATTAAAATTAAAATAATATTAAATTAAAAATTTTTAAAACGTTTGACGAAAAAGTAAAGTTTACGTATTGATCGGGTAAGCTAAAAAATAATTAAAAGCTACATACAGCCAGCCAGCACAACCGAGAGACACCGGCAATCGACGCAAGAAATGGCAGAGCTGTTCGACAAGCAGGCGGAGATCTACCTCGATGCGCGCCCGACGTACCCGGCCGACTGGTACTCCAAGCTGGCTTCTCTCACTACCCGTCACGCATTGGCCTGGGACGTTGGCACGGGCAACGGCCAGGCCGCCGTCGGGGTATTCCTCTCTCCCCCCCCCCCCCCCCGCCCGGGCACCCACACACCCCTACTCACACACTTCTTACTTCGGATGTGAACCGGTTGATCCGTCATCGTCCAAGATTGATCCCCCCAAACTTTGATTTTTATCTGGGTCGGTTAATCGGTCAACGGTTTTGATAGATTGGAGGTGTATTGACTTTTTAGGTGGCCGAGCACTACGACCGGGTGATCGCGACCGACGTCAGCGAGGCGCAGCTGCGATGCGCGATGCGGCATCCCAAGGTGACCTACCGCCGCGTCCTCCAGTCGATACCGGACGACGATCTCGTCTCCCTGATTGGGGGCGAGGGGTCCGTAGACCTGATCACGGTCGCCCAGGCGGTCCACTGGTTCAACCTCCCGAGGTTCTACTCTGTCGCGTCCCGCCTGCTTCGGAAGCCCGGGGGAGTCATAGCCCTCTGGTGCTACAACGACATCGAGGTGACCCCGGAGTTCGACGCCATGCTAAAGGGTTTCCACGACACCACGCTCCCGTACTGGGACCCGAACGTCCGTCACGTGTTCAGCGGATACAAGGACCTCCCGTTCCCTTTCCGGAGCGTGGGGATGGGACGGGAGGGGGAGCCGGTGCCGATGGACATACCGAAGGTGCTGTCGTTCGAGGGTTTGGTCGGGATGCTGAGGTCGTGGTCGGCCGTGGTGACGGCCAGGGACCGGGGCGTGGATCTGCTGTCGGAGGAGGTGGTGAAGGGCCTCGAGGAAGCCTGGGGTGGGCCTGATGTTGTCAGGCCCATTATTTACAAGGCCTTGATGTTGGCCGGGGCTCCTTAGGCCTTTGGGCCGTAGGCCCAATTTCCACCTGGACCAATGTTACCCTCCACTAAATTATATCCCATTGGAATTAAAAACCATATTTCCATTTTCAAAGCAGCTAGTCTTTTTATATTTTGGTTACAATTAAAAATACCGCAAAAAGGTAGAAAAAAAAAACATGTCGACGATATAAAAGATTATTGTTTCCTTTTTCATTTTGTCATTTTCCCATTTTGGGATTGTTGCTCATTAAAAATACAGTCACGTCTCATGCCACGTTTAATATAAATCATATTCCAAATCATAAGGAAGAGGTGGGATTTTTCTTTTTAACGTGGTTGAGTGCGAATGGAGAGCCCCAAATCATCACCGTCGCCTTCTTCCGCTTCGACTCCGTTCCCATGCCCTCTGAATCCTTCCCCGGGCTTGCCGGGGGAGTTTGTGTGGTCCCGCGAGGGCCCGGGACCACTCGACTTAGTGCCAGCACTTGATGTGCCAGTGATCGATCTCGGGGGATTCCTCCGGGGTGAACTGGAGGAAACGTCGAGGGCGATCGAGCTAGTTAGGGCTGCATGCATGGCCCACGGGTTCTTCCAGGTGATTGGCCATGGGGTTGACCTTTCGCTGATCGATGCGGCATATGACGCGACGGATAGGGTCTTTGGGATGCCGATGAGTCGTAAGGTGGGGCTTAGGAGGAAGGAAGGTACCTTCTGGGGTTACTCCTACGCACATTCGGATAGGTACTCGTCGAACCTCCCGTGGAAGGAGACTTTCACGTTCGGTTTTGAGCATAATCAGGCGAAGAGTACCCGTGGCGTCGTCGATTACTTTGCGGACATGGTCGGGAGGGATTTCGTACACGTCGGGTAAGGGATGGGAGTCACCCCTTAGTACATGTACCCTGATTGTTTATGTACACTACCGACCCTAGACTCCTCTTGCAGATGGGCGTACCAAAAGTACTGCGAGGCGGCAAAGGAGACGGGGCTGGCAATCATGGAGCTGATCGCCATGAGCCTCGGGGTGGACAGAGGGCACTACTCGAGAATATTCAAGGAAGGGAGCTCAATCATGAGGTGCAACTACTACCCACCGTGCGAGAAGGAGGAGGAGACCATGGGGACGGGCCCCCACTGCGACCCGACCTCCCTCACAGTACTTCACCAGGACGGGGTGGGCGGTCTTCAGGTCCTCCTCGACGGGATGTGGCGGGCCGTCACGCCCCGTCACGACGCGTTCGTCATCAACATCGGAGACACCATGATGGTAAAGGCACCCGCCGGGAGATGTCATTATTACATACATCTTCATCCCTTAGGGTAACAGATATCACGTCTCGCAGGCGATGACAAATGGGGTGTACAAGAGTTGTCTCCACAGGGCAGTGGTGAACAAGGAGAAAGAGAGGAGATCGCTGGCCTTGTTCATGTGCCCACCAGAGGACCATCTCGTGGCACCCCCGCCGGACCTCCTCCTGACGACGACGACTAAGGATGATGATGATGATGATGGGAAAGTTAGGAAGTACCCAGATTTCAAATGGGGTCAGATGTTGAGGTTCACTCAATCCCAGTACAGGGCAGATGTAGCCACCCTCGAATCCTTCATCAACACCGTATCCAATCAGACCCCACCAAAATCCAGGTGATCCCGGCAGTGTCCGTCTGTTCCTCCTCCACCCAGTAATGAAAGAATGAATGATGTCGTTGTTCCAAAATTATAGATACCAATCTATACCATGTTAATAATATTATTATTATTATATCTTAAACTGGACTGGTTTTTCTTTCAGACGCAGCGCTCTTCCCGTTTTTGGGTAGGATTGAGATTTAAGAGAAAAACTGTCGTCTGTTTTCGTGTTTTTTTTTGGGTGGAAACGACAGGAAGTGGTCGCGATCAAAATCAAAAGTCACGAAACAAAGCCACACCTCTAAGATTTGGAGATGTTGTCCTGACAAAGGAGAGGGGACTGGGGGTGGGTCCAAAAGATGTGAGAGACTCAACCTTTAGGCGTGCACTTCAGCACTCCGCTCAAGTTTTTTCTATGGAACTATTTCTCAATATATTTCTCCGTAAAAAAAAATTATAAAAAACTTTTAAAATTTTAAAAATAATATTCTAAACTCGAAATTTATAAGATTAATTTTATTATCATAACTTTGTTTCCAGAAAAATAACCTTAAAGGTCGAAATTACCCCCAATTATACTTAGGTGGACATGATGATATGTATAATTGGAGGGCCCACCTATTAATTTATTTCCCATTCCTACAGGAAAAAAAAAAGAAGAAAAATAATTGCAGAGGAGGAGTACTATGAAACTTTGATTCCCATGAGGAAACAGACAACATCCTATCTAGGGAAAAAGGTATCCAATTAGAAGCCCCCCCTTCTTCTTTCTGACAACCTTATAAAGTTTTTTTTTTTATTGAGAGGACTTGGACTATGGTTAAGTGATTATAAAACGGCCAAACTTAATCATTCCCTTTTTTAATTATCCATATTATGGATAATTGAGCCATAATATGGGCCTTGGGCCTAAAAGAAAGCTGAGCTCCTGTAAGGCCCACAATGAGTACATCGAAAGCCTATTCTTTTACCCAGTCGGATGTGCATTAGCAGTACTAGCGAGTTCGAGAAGATGTCGTAGCGGCACGACCGGACAAGACCGGATATGTATGCATTGACCGATCACGCGGATGCTTTATTTGGAAGATACGTAACATTTGTTCGGAAGCTCCTAGTAATGTGATAATGTATGTGCCACCTTTTGTAGAATCAGAAGGCACACGTCTTCTGCCGAATCATCTTGCCTTTTGATCACTTAGGCCTTCGAGTTGTTTGTCCCTCCAAATGGCCAACACCCAGATAGGAAACCACCGTGTTTAATCCTACAACACAAGGTGAAGGATTCGATGTTTAGGCTGCAGGATTTCCCATGAAAAGCTCGGGATCGATTCAGAGGAACTGCCAGAATCCGCGACTAACTATGGATGTCTGAGCCAGGAGATGGGATTCAAACTTGTTTGTACCTGCTTGTGCAACTCTTGCTCCTGCTGGTGCCCTCTGGACTCCAATCTTCCCTGGGGAAAGGCCATCTTCCTACCTTTTCCTTCCTGTCAGACCAATCCAACGATGCCCTCGGTGAAAACAGCGGCGGGGATGAGTTGAATCTGTGTCCCGACACAGGTTTCTTGCTCGATGTCAGAAAGGCCAGAAGGAACATCCTGATAAGGAAAGACCCTGCCTCCATGCTGCGAGTTCTCGTCACCTGACCAGGCCTTGTGCTAGCATCCTTCATCCTCCCCTTTTTCTTATTCTTCCTTTGCTTATCATCGACTTCCACCTACGTCTCAGAGGGACAACTTGCTGGTCCTTCTGCTTCCTGATGCTGGTCCACGACGATGTCCTTCAAGGACAACTCGTAACACGACTCGGACACGTCGCGGATCATCTCCATCAGATCCTTCCTGCCCTCCTCGATCCTTCGTGGTCTTGACATCAGGGGAAGGCTGCTGTAGCCTCGATCAGACGAATGGAGAGGGAGCGTATCGTCCAGCCTTGTATCCTCGCTTCTAATCTCATGGCGGTAGAGCATACTTCCAGGAACACAAATTAAATTCTCCTTCTACCATGTCTCTTTCTAGCAATCCATGAATCAAATCAAAAAGATATATGGCTAAGTACCATATGTAGGGACCAAAGGTTTTTGTTTACTGTCTACTCTGTGTTTCACAGAACAGGAAAAATGCGTATTGTGTGTGGTAGTATGGTGTTGAGTTGGTAGCTTATTTCTAGGGAGATGTTTAAAGGCACTAGATCCAAGAAAGTCAAGTTGTGCCGTCTATGAGGGGACTGGGGTTTGGTTTTCTTTCAAAGTCTCTTGTTTTTCTTTCTCTAACATCCTAGTCCACCTCCAAGTAATGTGTCATTTAGCCAAACCATGTTTTGTAATAACTATTTTTATTTTCCCAAATCTTCTATCCCGCCAACAACTGACTATTCGAACTTCCTCCAACAGTTCTGAACCCAAAGCCGACCGTGGAGGTTGGTTCACGACATATTCCCATAAATGTATGTGATTCCTAGTATCAGGGGGAGAAACTTTGATCATCACATGGGACGTGAAGGAAAACTAAGCTATGCCATGACAAAAGGTATGCAAATGTGAATAGTCAGAGGAGGAACTTCCTTGACATCTCAACCATCATTCTAGAAAGTAAGCAAATAAAGGGAAGCAGAGCACAAAGAGGAGGAATATTCAGACAAGTATAGACATCCACTTTTGCCTCAGTTGTCCCAGTAATATGTCTAGAAAGGAATAAAACATAAAAAGTTGCTACAATGACATTAACAGACAGACAAACGGCATTCAGACTAATACTTAATTTGTCCCTCCGGGTGGTACTTGGAAATTGATCATATATGACAAGGTCTTCCGAACCTTAGACACGCAAACAAGACATTATGAAGTCATTTTCAAGATTTTCTTCGTCTTCTAGAAGTGGGACAAATGGCTGATCTTGCTTTCTTGTTTTCGTAAGGAGGGGATATTAGTGCGTTGCCAACTATTCTAGGAATTCAAGGAGTCTTTTCCTCCGGCT
Source organism: Melastoma candidum (assembly GCA_023653495.1). Taxonomy (NCBI): domain Eukaryota; kingdom Viridiplantae; phylum Streptophyta; class Magnoliopsida; order Myrtales; family Melastomataceae; genus Melastoma; species Melastoma candidum. The sequence continues at coordinate 2,693,153 of CM042887.1, forward strand.
TTTTAGCCGGTCAGGCAGAAATCTTGGCCCCTTCTCATAGTTCAAAGTTTCGACTGACCTGCTCAATGGGCGGGTTCAGATAGTTTCGGGCCGGGTTTATTCGGGCCAAGCATTTTTATCCATTGTCCAAACTCGTCCAGGCCCTAACGTCGGGTCGGGTTTAAAATTTTTTACCTAAAACCAAGCCCAGTCCAAAAGCCCGATACAATATAATATAAAATAAAACATAATAAAAACAGAAGTTAAGTTCATGTAAATACTCTTTAAATACATAACTAAAAGTCAAAATTCAAATTAAAAATAAACAAAAGTAAAAACCCTAATTATTATTTTGACTGGGTCGGACGGGTCGGGTAAGATTATTATTTTATTTGCCCAAACCCGGCCCAAAATTTAATCAGGCATAGAAATTATGGTCAAATCTAGTCCATCCGATAAATTATGCTGTCCGAATCCACTCAAATAGCGGGCGGGTTGGGATGTCCATGCATTGGATGCCGGCTGTAATAGTTTTGGAACCGACATCAAAACAACAAGAGGTTGAAGTGAAACTCCTAAACATCTTAGAAGGCCTGGAACACAAATGAGTTTTTCATCCCACTGGAATAAAAACTTCACTAAATAGTTCTGTCTAGAGAATGAATGGTGTGATCATGTATTTTTCCTTTAATTCATGTAAGAAAGGAACACGACCATCGAATAGCTATTAGGGTGAGGCTTAAACACTATGACATAATTTTTGAAATAGTAAAAATTACATAGAACACATATTCTACGGATAAAGATAAAATCAAACAACCAAATGCTATTTCAAATGAGTAGGAAGCACATAAGACCCCTTTCAGTGAATCTCTACACTATTCTTCGTAGAATAGCTATTTGGTGAACCAAAGATGTCAAAGGTCTGGAAATGTTACCTCAGCTGATTGTTTGACCTGTTTGGACCAGCACGATGAAATGCCAGTTGCATCATGTTTCTATACCAACTTGGCACCATCCTGCTGTAGATTCCAAATGAAGAAATACAAATGCATCAATAAATATCAGTTAGAAATTTCGAGAGCCAAACAATAGAAGGAACAGCACAAACATAATTACCTGCTGCGAGAAGGTTGAAGATCTAATGCTAGCCACAGCAATCCCAGACCGGATGTTACTACGATAACTAGTTCAGGCAGGAAATAGTGGCGACACTATCTGCCTCTGTCGGTTGCTACAATTGCAGTATTTGCACGGAAGATACATGTCCAGCTTACTTCATATGTATAGTGAGGCTTTTGACCAATTCATATATATCGTCCATCTGATGATGCGATCTATCCTTGGCTGCAAAATTGTGTGTCTCATTCTTCACCTCAATGGAACTGTTACCAACATCCTTTGCCAAAGCTCTCTCTTCTAGCTGAATCCTCACTTCTTCAGAATCATGCCATTTGTTAGCTGCTGCATAGGTGTTTGACATCATTACATATCTGCCAACATTCCACGGTTCTAACTCAAGCAGAGCATCTGCTGCTCTTCTGGCAATCTTGACGTTGCCATGGACTCTCGAACTGGCTAGAAGAGATCCCCACACCGCAACATGATGTGATTTGTCAGGGCATCGCTGGATCAAATCAGTAGCCTCTTGAAGCCTATTTCTCCTCCCAAGTGCGTCGATCAGGATAGCAAAATGATCCGGAGTTAGAACGACATTGTGATGATTTACCATCAAATCCACAATGTCAAGTGCTTCGTTGCCAAGGCCAGTGTGGCTGCAAGCAGACAAAACACCGAGGAACGTCACGTGATTAGGTTGAATATTTTCCTCTATCATTTCCTTGAGAAGGAAGAGGGCTTTGTGCCCGAAACCATTTTGCGAATACCCGGTTATCATGGAATTCCAAGATACGATATCCTTATGTGGCATTTCCTTGAATATCACCTCTGCTGAATTCATATCGCCACACTTGCAGTACATATCAACCAAAGCATTGCTGACATACACATTAAGCATATCCGTGTTGCTTATTGTCCTAGTTATGTAGCCGTGGATTTGCTTGCCTCTTTCAATAACCGCCATATCTGCACAAGCACCGAGCACACTGACAAAAGTCAGAGGACTGGGTATTACCGATTCTTCATTCATCTGCCTGAACAGATCCAATGCTTCATCTCCCTTGCCACTTTGTGCATAGCCTGCAATCATTGCTGTCCAAGAAACTGTATTCCTGTGCGGCATCAAATCAAATACTTCATAAGCATCATCTAACCTATTTGCCCTAGTATACGCGACGATGACTGAGGTCCACGAGACGACATCCCTATCCTCATCGGACATCTGGATGAAAATCTTATAAGATGCACCAGAGTCGCAGCATTTACCATAGGCATCAATCAAAACATTGCAGGTTATCCCATTCCAATCCAACCCAACTGCGACACCGACACCGTGAACTTGTCGTACTAACTTCAACGCACCTAAGCGAGCACAGCTACCCACAACATCCACGAAAGTATACTCATCCATAACCACCAAGTCACAATCCTTCTGAAAATCCTGGAAAAGTTTCAAGGATTCTCTGTACAGCCCACAATGGGACAAACCAGAGATCAACGAATTGCAACAAACAATGTCTCTTTCAGGCATTCGGGAGAATAACTCCAGAGCCTTGGAAAATTCGCCTGTTTGAGAGTAAGCAGAAACCATGGCATTCCAAGAGCGAACATTTTTCATGGGAATTTCATCAAACATCTTGCGGGCCTCGCCAACGGAGTCACATTTACAATACGCATGGAGGAGGCGGTTGATTGCAAAAGTGTCACAGGAAAGCCCGGTCTTTACGAGGACTCCGTGAACAGACATTGCCGACTTGATGCTTCGTGTAGCGATGCATGCCAATATGATGGAACAGTAGTTCGAGATCGTGGGGATGATGTCTCGGATGAACATCATTGCTTCATGATCATCACCCGGGAGAATCCTCGGAATCGATGGAAACAGTGATAGAACTGCCGGATCAACTTGGCTACGGCTAATAATTCTTCAGACATCAGACGGAAGCTTCTGCGGATTCACCCCTGTATCTGCATGAGAGTGCACTGAAGTTCCCGACCGACAACCTATTGTTAGTGTGCGTAGAAACCCATCACACCTTTGAGCTTGTAAAGTTGTTGACGAGTGATTTCTCGATGTACAAGAATTTCATGACTTGCAAAGTCGACAGGGACAAGAATTACGACAGAGGATTGAACTTGGCCAACGAGTTCTCAAGGATTAAATGTGCGCATCTTGAACACGGGATGTGATGATGATGCTCCTCGGCGGTTCTGTGTTTGGACACTTGAGAAAGATTGTCATGGAGCAGCCTTCTCTTCTTCCGAACTTCTGCTTCAGGACTTCCTCCGAACATTGGATTACCAGCGAGAAAGATCAACCGACACGACGTGGGCTAGCTGAAAAAAATGCTGGGAGGAACACCGCAGGGCTACTTCGAGATCCAAGGGCTGAATGCACGCAAGTAACCGGGCAAACGATCAGCGGTGTGCCTGGTATTTGCAGGAAGACCTGTCAAAGTTAACCAAAAATAAGGACGTGGAAGAGATGCCTGAGTGCGAGAGCTGGGAAGTGTTCCTGAGTTCACAAACAGGCTATATATATTCCCAGTTAAGTTCATGGGGAATTCTCTGATCGACATGTACGCAAGAGGCAGGCATATCGAGTGTTTTTGCAAGCAAAGTGGCTATTCTCCCTTGCACAAGCAGGTATAAAATATTTTTTAAAATTAGTCATAATGTTTAAAAAAAAAAAAGTCAACGGAAATTAGCCATAACTGAAATTAAAACAAACCAGTAAAATTTATCAAACTTTTTTAATAATGATCCGATGGGCTTAGTAATACGTGAGAGGAATGAACAAGTACATTTACGATAAGATACAATACGATTTACTAAATTTTTTAGTAATTTACCATACGATGTAAGTTTACCAAGGATTTTTAGCAAATTACTATTTTTTAAACATTTTAGTACATTTACAATACAGCACAATACGATTTACTAAACAGTAAAATGTACTAAAAATTCTTAGTAACAACCCAATAGACTTAGTAATTTATGACACAAATGAACACTAAAATTTTTAGTAAATCGTATTGTACCGTATCGTAAATTATTAATATTTTAGTACGTCGGTACAATAAAATATTAAAAAATATAGTAAATCGTATTGTACCGTATCGTAAATTACTAATATTTTTAGTAAATCGTATTGTACAAAATTATACAAATGTACAAGTCCATCACTTATTCATTCCTCTCACCAATTACTAAGCTCGTTAGGCCGTTACTAACAATTTTTTTAATAAAATTTACTGTTTAGTAAATCGTATTGTACCATATTGTACATGTATTAAAAAATTTAGTAAATCATATTGTATCGTATAGTAAATTACTAATAAATTTAGTAAATCATATCGTACAGTACTGTACAAGTGTACTAAGCCTATCATTGTTCATCCCCTCACAAGAGTACTAAGCATATCGGGTTATTACTAAAAAATATTTAGTAAATTTCATTGTTTTGTAATTTACAAAACTTACAGTGTACAATAGAGTAAAAAAAATCAAAATAGTACAAAGTATTTGTTTTTATTACTAATTTAGGATTTTTTTTTTGGTACATTATGACTAATTTAAAAAATTTTTTGTACCTGCCGACAAGTCCGGTGCACGGGAGAATAGCGGCTTCCGTTTTGCAAACATGGTGGATAGGGACAAAGTCTCATGGAATGCAATGATTGTCGGGTATGCCCAGAATGGCTACGCAAAGGAGGTGCTTGTATTATTCTAGAAAATGCTAGCAGAAGGCGAGACGCCAGACCATGTGACGATGATCGGAGTTCATAGCCGAGAGTCTCTTAGAGATCAACCCTTCAAATTCTGCACCTTATGTTCTGCTCTCAAACATGTATGTGGCGCAGAAAAGATCAGCAGGTGTCCTTAGAATGTGCAATCTTAGGGACGCTTTTGAAACAGATGGAGCGAGCTGGGTATTTTCCCATTATGGAACCTCTTTGAACCTCGTGAATCTGAATTGTTACCGGTTTATGGAATCGAATTGCCCATGGAAACAGCTGTGTGATTGTTCACCAGCAGCTCCTGTTTTTCCCATTTCTTTTTTTTTCTTTTCTGATAATTGATGACTCTTGTTCAGGCTGCTGAAAGCAACATTATTCATCCTTGAAACTCTGATGCATGAAAGGCAAGGGGCAGATTAAGCAACAGAACCTGATATCATCTAACAATGTCAAATGTTTACACAAGAGGAAAACCCGAAACAAAAATATTAACAAGGGACCACGACAAGGTTAGTCGACTCTTATCGACTGTCTAAGCACATAACACTGCATAGCTCATTCCTTGAACCAAAAAACTGGGCTGGAAAATGAACAAAATGTGTTGTCCTAAAAAAATCTTGACTTCAGTAGAACCAAACGCTGTATAACAACTTCCTCCTGTTCTGCTTTTCAAAGCCGGAGATGATGTCATGGATTGAATCTTCCCAGACTCAACGGCTTCATCAATCTGTCAAGAGAAAAGAACCAATACTCACGATTGACACATTGGCATGCATAGCATAACATTCAAGCAGATATGAGGGCCATCGACTGATTGACCTCGCGACAAAGGTCGAGATCGAGCTGTGCTCCGGTTGCTACTTCTTCGTGGTTATCCTTTACCTCCAAATTGATCATAAGTACCGGTTTCATGTGACTTTGCTCACGAGTATGGAGATCTGCAGGAGCATAGTGTCACGATATATGGTCAAGAGATACTGAGGGCCGATAGCTTTGGGGAAGGTGACACATCAAAGAGAAGGGAAACTGACAAAGCTAATAAGAGCAAATGAAGCTAAACATGATACCGCAAATTGTATCAGTAACCTAACCTATCACTCCTGGTAGTGTGTTCTGTTGATAGTTTTCAAAAAGAGAGAAGCACCAAAAAATTATCGAGAAATCTCAAGTCGGATAGGCAAGCTTCAGGCATATTATATTCACACAAAGACTCCTGACAGAGGCGGCACATAAGAAGAATGCAGATAAAGTTTGGAAATGGACCTTCCAGTACCATGTCGAAGACCTTCTCTTCAAATGTCATGACCATGTCAAAGACGCCATCGGAATCATTATCTTGCCATCTTTGGGGAGCTGCTTTCACGGAATAGTTTCTCTTCAGCATAGGCAAAATCCCATTGCGCTTGTATCTAAGGATGCGCTAAGTCCTGCTTTCCTTGAAAAAGAAAAATGATAAAGCGGGAAGCTACCAATTCAGATAAAGAAAATACCATACAACAAAGCCAAGTCAATCACAATGGCCATATCAGTCAGATCACGATGTCTCCAAAAGCTCGGTATTTTTAAGTGAAAGCCACAGTATCCCAGCTTATACGTTTTACCTCTTCTCAGAAGGAGAACACAGAACACAGAAGGGTATTGTTTGTGTGCAAACAAACACATTGGGCCGAAAATTAAGAACTCTTGGTAAGTGTTAACGCAAAAATCTCACGAGGAAATATCAGCGTACAAATTATCGTATTGAAAATATAGCGGGTTCAATCTCTAGTCACGGACAAAGCACACGAGTCCTCTGATTCTATACTCGTAAGATATCCGAAATATAGATGGGTTGAAGCTCTGGCAAATATCTGCTGGAGCTTTAGAGAAATATATTGATGAAGATGCTGGAGCTGCAGGGCTTGATCTTCAGAAATGGCGAAGATATCCAAGGCTGTAGAAGCTGGATCTGGAGAATCTTCTGAGGATGGACGAAGAACACCAGGGCTGTTGTAGAAGCTTGATCTGGAGAGTCTTCTGAGGATGGGCGAAGAACACCAGGGCTGTTGTAGAAGCTTGATCTTGATCTTGAATGCTTGAACTTGATCTTCAGGCTTGATCTCGATCTTCAGACTTGATCTCGATCTTCAGCCTTGATCTCGATCTTCAGACTTGATCTTGAACCTTGATCTTGTAGCCTTCGGAGATAAACCCGCAAGAGGGGCCTTCGGAGATATACCCGCTAGAGGGGCCTTCGGAGATAAACCCGCAAGAGGGGCCTTCGGAGATATACCCGCTAGAGGGGCCTTCGGAGATATACCCGCTAGAGGGGCCTTCGGAGATAAACCCGCAAGAGGGGCCTTCGGAGATATACCCCTAGAAGGGCCTTCGCCGCCGCACCACCCGCAGAGGGGCCTTCGCCGCACCACCCACTGATGGGTCTTCAAAAATAACTAGAATCTCTTTATAACCCAATGGGGCTTAAGAGAATAAGAGAGAAGAGAGAATTTTTTTTTGTCCTCATGAGGGAGGTGAGACTCCCTTTATATAGGAGTTGAAGGACCCTTGGGTGCCCTCTCTTTCCGATGTGGGACAAAGAGTCATGGGCTTAAAGGCCATATTGGGCCGACATTTGGATTGGGCCGAAGTTTGAATGGGCCGATATATGGGCTAAGCCCAGGTCATTTTATAATTGGGTTAGGCTTAATTAGGCTAGCGTATGGGTTGAGCCATAATTTTAAAACCCAATAATAAATGGGTTGGGCTTGAACTTTTTTATAATCTCAGGCCCATGTATTATATTTACCCAAAGATATAATTGCCTATAACATAAAGGCAATCAACCATATTCAGCCTATATAATATATGGTTTGGGCCGATAAAATTTCAATGTCTACAAATGCCCCCACTTTAATTCGTATCTCGTATGCGTATATATATTGCAGAGAGATTAGGATTAAAGTATGTGAATATTGGAGTGGGATCCGTAAGACACATGGTGTGTATTTCACAAATTAGATCTGTGGTTTATTTCAAGAAGACAATGGTATCTGTGTCTTGCGAAGGAAGAGAACTCACAAGAAGAAGATACGCTGAAGTTACCATGTCTTCCATCCAAATTGGGCTATTGTGCTCTGCACATCAAGCTTGATATCCAACACTGATCGAAGGAGATTCCATATGATTCTTATCGCCTCAAGGCCTGGTCTTTAGTGTCTCCATCCACGATGTCCTATGCCGAGCCAAAACCTTCGCTTACATTTGGCGAATCTTGTTGGGAAGGGTATTTTCGATCTCTTTGATGAATGTGAGCATTTGGAGCAGCCTCTTATCTATGCCTTGGTGGAAGAATATATGCAAGGATCGACAAAATATTCAGATCTATTGTCCACCGCTGAAGGGACAACAACATAAGAACAACTAGCCGCCGTTAAAGCCAAGATCGAAGAACTTTGACAAAAATTGTCTGATTGCATTGGGGCTAAAGCGACCTTAGAGGATTCGCTAGAGTAGACTGTTGCTATCATTAAGGAGGCAGATGAGGACATATCAAATTTGAAGGGGCCATGTCTGCTTTGAAGAATGCCTGGATAGTCCGTGATGAAGATCGTTTGTCCTTCAATGAACTTCGAGAGCAGCTGAAGATGACTCGTGAAGAGTTTGTCCAATTTACCTGGGAAGCTTGATTTCACTCTTCTAGCTTGTTTAGGCTCTAGAATAGGACTTTCCTTCTTTGTAGGACTATCATTTTTTCAAATAAAAGTCCTTTCTTTTTGAAGTCGTTCATCTCTTATACTCATAGAACCACGACTTTAATATATATTTTTAAGCCGTTCACAGTTTATACTCGTGCGGGCCAGGAGTATTACTTTTTATTTAGCCGTTCACAGTTTATACTCGTGCGGGCCAGGAGTATTACATTTTGTTTAGCCGTTCACAGTTTATACTCGTGCGGGCCAGGAGTATTACATTTTTTGTTTTATTGAGCCGTTCACAGTTTATACTCGTGCGGGCCAGGAGTATTACATGATGATTTTTTTTATGTCGTGCAGTTTAGGCTCGTGCGACATGGAGCATTGCTGTTCAGGCGTAGTATCGCTTCAGGAACTTTCCATTGATTGGTCCGACACGCACTCCATCTTGATCAATTATCTTGTAGGCGCCCCCGGTGTAAGCTTCTTGGACGACGTATGGGCCATCCCACTTTGATGTGAATTTGCTTCCGGTTTTATGCGTGACGATTAGGGGTCTTCGTACTGCCAAAACAAGGTCACCTACTTGAAAGGAACGAGGTCGTACTCTCTTGTTAAAAGACTTCGACATCCTTGCCTGATAGCATTCAATCCGTTGCTGGGCTTCAAGACGTTTCTCATCCAAAGCTTCCAGTTCCTGTAAGCGTAACCGCGCATTATCCTCTTGACAAAGTCCCTCTTGTATAGCTATTCGCAGCGATGGTATTTGTCGTTCAAGTGGAAGGACCGCTTCAACACCATAGACCAACGAGTATGGCGTCATTTGAGTCGCGGTTCTGTACGTCGTACGATACGCCCATAGAGCTTCTCCGACTCGTTCATGCCAATCTCTTCTAGCTTTATCGACCACCTTCTTTAGAAGATTGCATAGCGTTTTATTGAACGCCTCCGCCAACCCGTTTGCGGCCGCATAATACATGGAAGAGTTATATTGTTTGAAACCAAATTGCAAACAGAATTTATCCATGGCCTTATTAGAGAAATTTCGGCCATTATCTGTAATGATATAGCGAGGTACGCCATAACGAAAAATAATATTATTCTTGATGAAGGTGATCACCGTCTCTTTCTTCACTTCTCGAAAGGATGCGGCTTCAGCCCATTTGGAGAAATAGTCTGTTGCCGCCAGAATATATGAGTGACCCCCAGATGATTTAGGTGTAATGGGTCCTACGACATCTAGCCCCCAGGCCTCAAATGGCCAAGATGCTATAGTTGGATGAAGTGGCTCGGGCGATTGATGGATGAAGTTAGCGTGAAACTGACATGCTTGACATTTCTTTGCATATTCCATACAATCCTTTACCATCGTCGGCCAATAATAACCCATCCTCTTCAATTGGAAGTGAAGTTTAGGACCAGATTGATGAGCTCCACAAACTCCAGAATGCGCCTCCTCTAGTGCTTTGGTGGCTTCTTCCACTCCAAGGCATCGTAGGAATACTCCTTCAAAGGATCGCCGATAAAGAGTATTTTTAAAATATATGAATCGAGGTGCTCTTCTCCTTACATCCACTTTTTGTCGTGGGTCGTTAGGCAGCTTTCCGTGCTCGAGAAAGTCGATGAGTGGTTGTCTCCAATCTTGGTCATCTATGTTACAAACGGATATGAGATTTATTTCGTTTGTTTCCTCCTTGTCAGGGACCGGTGGAGCCGCCCATGCTTGACATAATCTAATGCTGACCTCCCTATCTACCGAAGTGAGTGCAGAAGCAAGACTTGCCAAGGCATCCGCTTGTGCATTTTCATTTCTCGGTATATGACTTATTGTAATGTCTGGGAACCACCCTGCGAGTTTAACCGCATTGTCATGATAAGGCAGAAGCTCTGGCTTACGAACCTCGTATGTGGATAAAAGTTGATTAATCACAAGCTTGGAGTCTCCATATACCCTCAAACTATGTACTTTATTATCCATGGCCATTTCCAACCCGAGTATAAGAGCTTGATACTCAGCCATATTGTTTGAGCATAACTGAGTGAGGGTATATGCATAAGGGATGATATCTCCATCGGACGTGACGAAAACAACTCCAGCTCCCGCGCCTCTTTGTGTTGCTGATCCGTCAAAGAACATTTTCCAGGGAGGGGGAACATCAACCAACATTACTTCCTCGTCAGGCAGTTCTTCCGATATTTTCCAACTATCTGGTATAGGATGGTCTGCCAAGAAGTCAGCTAAAGCTTGTCCCTTTATAGCCTTTTGAGGTACATACAGGATCTCGAACTCTTGGAGCATAAGTGCCCATTTTGCGAGACGACCAAATAAAACTGGCCTTGATATTATATACTTGAGAGGATTTGCCCGTGATATGAGACGAACAGAGTGTGCCTGCAAATAATGTCGCAGCTTTTGTATAGCAAACATTAAAGCCAGACAGGTCTTCTCAATTGGAGAGTAATTCAATTCCGCTCCGGTTAAAGTCCTGCTTAAATAGTATAAAGCATTCTCCTTTCCGTCATCATTCTCTTGGGCTAATAAGACCCCCAATGAGGCTTCTTGTGCTGCTATATACAATATGAGTGGTTTACCTTGGATTGGTGCGCTTAAAACTGGCGGCTTTGATAAATACGCCTTTATACTATTAAAGGCATTCTTACATGTTTCATTGTAATACCCCAAATTATTATTACCCGTTTGACTTTGTCTGGTGAATTTAATTTGCAAAGTTAAAATTTGACCGTAGGGTGGAAATAAATAAAACACAAGAAGCGATCTTGACATTCTTTTAATTGCTAGCGGAGCCGTGAACCATTTACAGATTTTCCTGCTAACATTGGTTTCTAGCTCCTTTACAACAGGAAATTAGCGAACAAACTTGAACATTACACAGATCAGACAATACATCGGCATACAACAGAACGGCTGCACTTTGAACTTCATGAAGCCCACCGAGCGCATCAGCAAGTCAGTCGCCGCTGCAACGGCAGGCCAGCGCTCCCGCAACGACACGCCAGCAACCTGCAGCTAGCCAGCAATAACTGCAGAAAATACAATAACAAAGACAACAACATCAGTTCCAGTAGCTCAGCAGCAGATGCATGTACAACAACATATACAGCAACATACACTAACAAAAGAAGCAGCGGCCGCATCGGTACCCCAACTCGACAGTTTTTGGGCTAGCCAATGCCACACAAACATCAGAATCAGCAGCCGTTAGACTCAACGATCACGGCACGTTCAGATTCAACTTACCTGGCCATCATCCATCTCAGCCCGCCGCTCGTACAAACAGGAGCACAGGTTCAAAATTTACAGAGGACACTACCGTTAGCCTTCATGAACTCTAGCGAAGTCGGCCGAGAGCCCAAGGCGCTCCCAACCTCAAAACAGCCGCCATTCCTGGTCCTCAACAAAATCAACAAATTTCTATTCGCCAGCCTGCACAATCCATGCTGCTGCATAATGTAATGGGACCCCATTATCAACAGACAGTAAAATGGTCCCTACTGCATCTACGACTCCCAACTACAAGACTTGTTAGCTCATTAGCTACCAACCCACTGCAAGACATCCATTCCAGCCCAAACCAAAGAAAGAGGCCAGGCAAAACAATAATCAAACTCAAGAAAACCAAATAAGAAGGCATGGGCAAACCCAAGCCCTCAAAATTCAACCCACAAACACAGCCCGATCCAAGGTGAAAGGCTGACCCAGTCCAAAACAAATAAACCACAGCCCAGCCCAGATTAAAATAAGAATCAAAACTCACCTTTGTTCCCGACAAGATCCTGCCAAATCAGGATCACAACACACCTGGCAGTGAAGCTTCTCCCCTGGAATCATCCGCCATTGTCGGTCCCCTGCCAAAGACGATTCAGCAACGTCCCAAAGTGATTCTGTCCCCCTAACGGTTTTAACTTTCCTAATCACAACCAAACCAGAAGCTAACCGAATGGGAGAATCCAGACAGGATTAGAAGAATCGAATAAAAGAAGGGACTAACCAGAAGAGCTTCTGGTCGGGAATGAACAGCAAATAAAAGGCCAACGTCTGGAATCAAAAGGGGGGGGTTTGCTCAAACAGTGCACAATCTCACCAATTCCCTGGAGAGAAAGAAGGAGGAGATGGTCGAAGTCTTCGACCTTGCTCCCTGTTCTTTCTACGAGGCATCCCCTCACCAACGCTCCCTCGAAAATTGCCTTCTAAAAGCACAGTGTCTGCCCCGATCCTTTCTTTCAAATCCGGCAGCCTTCACCTCCGAAAACTTGCTTTCTCCATTTGCTTTGTTTGTTGAATCTTTTTGGTTCACCTTAGAAACTTCACCACCGTCCCTGTCCTTTCGATCCTAACCAAGGTAAGAGAGGAAGTCAGCCCTCAGGAACCCCCTTGACGACCAATCCAAGCGGAGCACGCAACGGCGACAACAAGGAGGACATCATACCTCTGGCGGCAGCGGACTTCGACTTCACATGGACAAGCCTCAGCTAGTCCCAGCCAATCACGCTTAGACCACGCCAGAGATGAGAGTTCTTCTTCTTCCACCGTGCCGTCACCAAAATCGGCACCAGCCAACACCCTTCCCGGCAGCCAACTGAACCAGCTCCTCCCTCGAATCGACTCGGCGACCAGCGACGAACCAGCGACCTCCTCTTCGTCGTCATCCTCAGCCGGCTCAGCGATCAACGGCGATCATACCTCTCCCGGACGCTCCTGCCCCAAGGTGGCTCCCTGTCTCGGTTTCCCAATACCCACCGTGGCGCGCTCAGCCTCCCTCTTCTTCCAACGCCTTCGAACGGCGGCAACCCGTCTCTCCGGCGCTACCTCGTCCCCGGAGGCAGCCCCACGGCGACCCAGGTTCTTCCCGGCGACCTTCTAGACCAGCGACGTCGGCGAACCTCCTTCCCGACGGACCTCCTTCCCGGCGACCTTCAGTAACCAGCTTCACGAAGTCAACGGCAGCCACCAGTGGTCCCCTGCCCCGAACCCAGCGCTGAAGATCGTCCTCATTCCCTGACGTTCCCAGCGGCAACCCACGTCAGCCGCTGGGAACCCCAAGACCCAGCAGCGGCGGATCCCGTCTCCTCGGCGCTCCCAAGCTTCACGGCGGCAGCCCACTCCCCTCCGGATGCTCTAGGATCTGGTTGCGGCTGACCCATCTTCCGCCGTCCTCAGATCGGGCAACGGCAACTCCATTCCCTGGTCGCGAGCTCAGATGCTCGGAATCCCTTGAGCCCTGCTTATCTTCTATGCAGATCCGGACGGATTCCGACCGTGGCAGCTCTCTGGAGTCTTCATCTTCCACGGCGACGCTTCCGCGGCCTCCTCGGACTCCCTGCTCACGCGATCGTCCCCGACTCCACGGCTGGGTCGCGTAGGAGAAGCTATACTTGGGCGAGCATAAAGAGAAGGGAAGGTAAGTCCTCCGTTCGTTCCCCCTTTTTTTTATTTTTATTTTATTTTATTTTATTTTATTTTATTTTAATAGTTACACGACTAACTGAGGTGATTACTTAAAATTAAACGTGAGTAAGTGCCCTTTTTTTTATAATTCTTGGTCATCGTACGTGTTTTAGGTGTTCTCATTAAATTAACATGATTTCCTTATAATTTAAGAGTTTTATCTATTTATTCCTTTTCATCGACATGATTTCGTTACGTTTAAGTTCATATGGATGTTTATATACGAATTAACATTTTATCTTGATGTGCACTACTAATCTCTTTCTTCCCTTCGTTTTGCATGTAAAACACGACGAAACTTGGACATCTCGAAGGATCACAATCCGACCCCACTGATTCATACGGTAAGACATGTCTTACTAATTCGATTCGAATTTCATTCAAATTTGATCGATATTAATGGCATGGCATGGCATGGCATTGTTTCTTCCTCTACTTTGCATGTAAACATCGAGGAATTCACTACCAAGGAATATCATCCTCCGACGGCGCGGACGATCGACATCAACGGGCTCACAACGCCCCGTAAGTATCTCTCTTATTTCATTAAGTCCTAATTATTCACTTCGATTTAAATTAGGATTTTCTGACCACATTCATATTTTCTTTGCATGTACAATGAGCATGCAACTTCGAAGGATCAATTCCAAAATTTCGAAGACAAACTCGAAGGCGCGTGTATCAAACCGCGCGGATCCACCCCGGCCTAAAAAACCGCGGGCTTGAAGGCAAAGCGGCCCCAACCTTCAAACAAAGGTACAAAGGGGAGGTGCGGGCCTCCCCGAATTTCATTTTAAAAGCCCACTTGTAACGGGTTGCGGGCCCAAGTGCATAGGCCCGCAATCACCGCCCCTTCCCCGCCCTTTTGATCTAAATAATTGCTTGTGTTTGCGCGATTGTTTAGGCTTTAGGATTGAACGTCGCATGAGAGGTTTTAATTCAACCAACTTAAATTCGGGTCCAAAGCCCGTTAAAACGTTGATAAAAGTCCGGCCCACTCCCGGATCGGGTCCAACACCCGTCAATCAAAAGTAACCTTTTTTGGACAAATCGCCACCCTTTTCGCATGTGGTAAAATACTAAGGTTAGTAAATAGGAATCCCCGGATCCAGAACTCTGATTTTTCCGACTTAAAATCATATTTTTCAAAACTAAGTCGGTGGCGACTCCGAATAAAATGTTTCCAAAGCTAAAACTAAACCCAACACCCTTTTTCGGAGCCATTTGGGGTGAGGTGACGGCAACTCGAGCCGCTCCTCGGGCCCTCCCCGAAATTCACGAGCGAGGCCTTAACGCAGCCTTTCGCTCGCCACCTTCAGGTGGTTGGCGAAACGCCCCGCAAACCCGTTCGCGAATCAAGGGAAGGCCCGACCCTGAGCCTCCCTTCCGCAGCGTCCGGCGTTCGAGCCGTAACGCCGACCGGACTGGGCTTCGGGGGAGCGGGCCCGGATCCTCGGGTTACCCGAACCGCCATCGCGCGCTGCTAGGCCGGAAGGGCGCGTGCGTACATCCCGGATGGCGACTCCGCTGGGGAAACTCCGCATGTGGATTCCTACCGAAAGCCTTTTTACCACATGCGGAGAGGAGTTACTTGTTTTCGCATGTAATTGATTGGCTCGGTGCCTTTTGTATGATCTCCTCCCTGTGTATGTTTACCGCTTCCCTAGGCATACTTAGGTAAGTCCCTATACCCGGGACTAGGATTTTTAGGGGGTCACCGTAAGGCACGGCCTCGCTGCTTCCTGCGGCTTGTAGGCTATGGACCGGGACCCGCCTCCCTTAGTCCGAGGGAGGTCTAGAAACCTCCATCCGAGTCTAGAATTGCGTGCCCACTACAGGTGCTAGACGCTGCACGTGCATTTGCGTGTTACTAAGTGACTGCTACTTGTGCAGGGACAGGTGTCAGGTACGCTTTGTCTGCTATAACTGTAAAGCTAACAATGCTCATTTTGCAGTTAGGTCAAGCTTATTACAACAGGCTCCAAGAAACATCTTTTCTCTTATTACCCTACTTACTATTACCGCTTATTGCATATCATACATTTGGGCAACCACATGAGTGTCTGTCTAATCACAGTTTTCAAATTAACAAATCATTTACAATAATTGTTTCATGACATTATTGCATTTCATTTGTAAATGCATACACATATACGAGTGCGATTAAGCAACAATATAAACTTATCATGCATCGATTACACTATTGCATGATACAAACCAAAGAACTATCCACTGACATGTCGCTATCGTGGAACGTCATCCCCCACTAATCAACCACCGCTCCAAGGAAGCAGAAGCAACTCTATTACATCATCAGCTACCACAACTTCGGCACCAACAAGAACGTCCTTCTTAGCTTTTTCGTCGAAGCTATATTCTTCCGCTCATCCCAAGCCCCGATCCTCAACATCGGGCGACTCAGACAAGGGCAATCCCTTTTATAACTCAAGCCTTGAGTGTAAGGCAACCTGACCAGGATCGACAAGAGGCAATCCTCCAATTTACGTGTCAAGCCCTGATCCTCAACATTAAGCAATCAGACAAGGGGCAAATCCTCTTACATGCATCCCGTCGTCGACTTTCTTCACCATGCCAGCAATACATTTTAGCACAAGGGGCAAACATCAACCTTCTCAATGACATCACGATATCAGGACACCTGCAATCAATCAACCTTCAAATACGATCACTCGACGTTTACAGAGATTCAGCCTCATTGTTTCTTTGATAACAAGAACTGGACGAACGCCAGATCCAAAGCATCCCCATGACAAAAACATGAACAACATGGACCAGATTCTTCAAGAGACGGCAAATACATAGCGTGACCGGCATCAGAAGCTCCCATTTTCGTTACCCGCCTTTCAACAATTCATTACATGTCTGGCGGGGCCACCGATACTCAAACCACTAAGATGAATCGTTTGGGGCAACGCTTGCATAACAGCTTCCCCCTACACCAAAGAACATGCGATCTACCTAACAATGACGCATACTCAGACCCGGGCAACTCCCATCAAGCTCATCCACGGTACCTAAGCAATCAATCCAGCAGAAATTCAACTACTGATTCTCTGGAGCTCATCCCAAGGAGAAGGCCCACCACATGAGAGGCTAGTTACCCACCCAGCCCCACCTCAATGGGCAATCAACAATGCACATCCAAGGATAATCGACTTGGCATGCCCTTTCAAGAAAACAACCACATTAACGGAGAAAGACTGCCACAAGCACTCAACGTAGACAATCTTCAATGTTACTACACATGAAAGGGAGTATTCATTCCATGATCAATACTTTCCTATTTATGAAAATAAGTTACATGAGCTCACTTATATTAGCCCTTGTCACATGTTGACGAAGGCGTGGGTGGCAGGGTGGTAAAGTTTCGAGCCAAAGCCTTGAAACAATTTTGAACCAAAGCTTAAAAATATCATTCGTTATTAACAAAACGATGATCTACATGAAAGGGAGTATTCGTTCCTCAACTAATACTTTCTCTGCAGAACAGGTTGCATGAGCTTACTTGTTTTGCCCTTCGGCTTGTCTCATAGGTACGTGAGCATCCTAGGCAGACGACGAAGGCGAGGGTGGTAGGGTGGAAACGTTTCGAGCCAAAGTTTCGAAACAGCCTTCGTTGGTAAAACAATGATGACGACAACACGAGAACAGTCCTATGACAAATCTCCGAGCGATCCTAGGGCAAATCCCCTACCGATCCTGGGGCAAATCTCCGAGTGATCATGGACATATCTCCAAGCAACTCTGGGGCATATCTCCAAGCTATCCTGGGATGAGACTGAGCAATCTTGGATAACTCTCAGTTGACAAAATGACAAATAACATGAAAGGGAGTATATGTTCCTTAACAAATGCTTTCTTTACAAAACAAGTTACACGAACTTACTTGTTTTGCCCTTCGGCTTGTCTCATAGGCGCATAAACAACCTAGGCAGACGAGAAGATACAACAACATCCTATCATGCCAATCAAGACAACTTTCGAATCAAAGCTTCGAAACAACACTCATGATCAACAAGACAACAAGACAACAAATTACATGAAAATACATGAGCGTCTTAAGCAGACAACAAAGACAAACGATGAAGTTTCAAACCAACGCTTCAGAACAATCTTCGTCAGCAAACTTCTTTATATCCCCAGGGAGTCAACTGGGGCAAAGAACACTGACAATACACATGAAAAGGGAGAATCATACAAATATTACTCTCTTCACCTAGCTAAGCGAAATTACATGAGCTCATTTCGTTCCCGTCCTTTGTCTCGTGGGCAGGTACAGGAGCTCCTCACACGAATGGTACAAAACTCCTATGGCAAAGGCGAGGGTGGTAGGGTGGCAAAGCTTCACGCCAAAGTCTTGCAGCAATTTCGTCAAACCTTCGATTCCATTCGACGAAGACGCAATGACGAAATTATACAAAAGGGAAGTACCAAAACACTACTTCACCTTGCTTACAAATGAAGTTACATGAGCAAACTTCATTCTTACTCTAACAGGAACAAGTCGCACGAACTCACTTGTTTCTCGCTATCTGTTTGATAGGTACATGAACTTCCTTACACAACAGACGTCAAGCACGAGTAACTATTTCGTCAATCCTTTGATTCCTACGGACAAAGATGCAATGACGAAACACATGGAAAAGGGAAGTACCAAAACTCTACTTCACCTTTCTTATAAATGAAGTTACACGAGCAAACTTCATTCTTACTCTAACAAAAACAAGTCGCATGAATTCACTTGTTTCTCGCCATCTGTTTGATAGGTACATGAACTTCCTTACACAACAGAGTCAAGCAAGAGTAGCAATTTCGTCAAACCTTCGACTCCATCGGACGAAGACGCAATGACGAAATCATACAAAAGGGAAGTACCAAAACTCTACTTCACCTTTCTTATAAATGAAGTTACATGAGCGAACTTCAACAAGAACAAGTCGCATGAGTTCACTTGTTTCTCGTCACCTTACGTCCTTTGTCTCGCGGGCAGGTACAGGAGCTCCTCACACGAATGGTACAAAACTGCTATGGCAAAGGCGAGGGCGGTAGGGCGGCAAAGCTTCAAGCCAAAGTCTTGTAGTAATTTCGTCAAACCTTCGACTCCATCGGACGAAGACGCAATGACGAAATCAAACAAAAGGGAAGTATCAAAACTCTACTTCACCTTTCTTACAAATGAAGTTACAGCAGCAAACTTCATTCTTACTCTAACAGAAACAAGTCGCACGAACTCACTTGTTTCTCGCTATCTGTTTGATAGGTACATGAACTTCCTTATACAACAGACGTCAAGCAAGAGTAACTATTTCGTCAATCCTTTGATTCCTACGGACAAAGACGCAATGACGAAAACACAAAAAGGGAAGTATCCAAAACGCTACTTCGCCTTTCATGCAAATGAAGTTACATGAACAAACTTCATTCCTACTTTAAAAGAAACAAGTTACATGAGCCCACTTGTTGTCTGTCCTTTGTTTGATGTAGGTACATGAACATCCCACATTACAGACAAAGGCGTGGGCGGTTGGGTGGAAAAATTTCGAACCAAAGCTTCGAAATTGCCTTTGTCGTCACCAAAGATAACCATACCAAAAGGGAGTATCATATACACTGCTCTCTAACAAAATTTCTCATGATTCCCCAGATGGAGTCGTTTCCCCACGTCCCCAGCTGGAGTCCTGCCTTCATTCAAGCTGGAGTTGATTACATGCATCGCATTCCTCAACTATCATTGAGACGGACATATCCATCTCATCTCCCCAGCAAAAGTTTTACTTCATTAACTCCCCAAGCGAGAGTCGAAGTACATGAGCTAACTTCGTCTCTGTCCGTTGTCAACTGTGTAGGTACATGGACATCCACACAGCACGGTACAAACTCCTGGGCAACGGCGAGGGTGGTCGGGTGGAAGCCGTTTGACTCTAATCTCAAAGAACATGACTGGGGCATGAAAGTGCAAGCACTTTCCCCACGAAAGTGCACAAGAGCACTACATAGGTTTGAGTATCTAAACTTATTCATTTCTTAAACATTCGTGTGCCCATTCGCATATAATTCGAAATTATTTTTTATAATAAGAATGTTTCTGAGCGAGAGTGGAGAAGGCAAACCTATTCCCAAACACTTGCCCAGAGTAATGAGCGCAAACACCGTGAGGATTCATACACGAGCATTCAGGCGGATAACGAATCCTTTGACAAAAGATGCTCTAAACCGGGATGAGATCGAGCATTTCTTCTCTATCCCAAACACGAAACATCGACCATTGCTAACCCCTTCCGAGCCAAAGTCGAAGTTTCTATATACATTACTCCCACTGAGTCTAAGGACCACCTCACATTGAGGTTAAAGGAGATCTTGCAGCTAGAAACCGGAAGCAACGGGCCGTAGAGGCAACACTTCCTTAAGATTCAAGCGAAGATGTACCATCGACAGTTAAGCTTACCAGTTGAGTCGTTATTAAAGACCGAGCTTCTCAAAAAGCTTCTCAAGAATATAAGTTCGAAAGGAGACTGTCAGAAAATAAAGCGGGGCAAATCCCTTTGATCCAGCAAAGAAAAGAAAGAATTAGCGCAAAGACCAAAGTCTTCAAAAGCAAAGCGCAAGATCAAGATCAAAAGAGCAAAAAATAAAGCACCAGGGCCGACATTGACGGTCGCAAGAGCAAAGGTGCTATCCTTCAAACAAGTCTAAGACAAAACACTCCCCAAAGTGGATTGATCACACCTACCAGTAAACCAAGTATTCATCCCCAACGAAACATGTCAACTGGTGAGCCATCTCGAAGGTGAAGAATTTGCTTGAATGGTAGAACCTCTACGATCCGAGTAGCTTCAGATGAGGTCCTTGGACTTTTTCTTTCAAACAACTGATTTAAACTTTCACTTCAAAGGCCTTACGCCAAAACCGCATTACAACCCAAGCAAAGACTCCTTCGACCGGTACATGAGCATCCACGTCAAAGGAATTCTGAAATCCAACTGAAATGGCTTTTAGAAATGAGAGTGAAACACGAGAGGAATCAACAAACCTTCTCTGCTCTCGCTTGGAAACATGATTTTAAAGAGAAAACAAAACGAAGCATAACATGCATGTACATTTAGCTATTGTTGTTTTCGTTGTGACTAATGATTTTCTTGAAGAAGCTTTTAAGGTGCGTGTCGACCGAAGACGCTCTCGAAATGCAATTTGAGGTATTCCTAATATCCTTGCGAGAAAATCCTTTCAGATTCCCTCCCAAGGAGGGGCAAACTGTAATACCTCAAATTAATCTCCCTTAAAATGGCCATAGCCCAAATCCATATAATTTTAGGATCCATTTTACACAAATAAGTAAATAAGGGAGAGAGCATACTAAAGATACAATAGCAACAAGCTGCAGCCACATTCGGCACCCCAACATGATGCTTCGAAGCTATCTGCCACTGATTCCCCGCCATTTCTTGCTTTTGCAACGTTGTTCACCAACATCACGGCTTCTGATGCGGCTGCGGCTGTTGTCGCCCAAGATGCACAGCAGAAAAAGAATGCCCAAATTCCTCACGACGGCAAAATCAGTGGCAATTATGCTTCGAATGAATGAAGAAGATGGGAAGCTTCCTGGAGATAGGACAAATTCCTTCTAAGCACCTATCTCTCGTCAAATCCCAAGTGTCTTTGGACACTGAAAGAATCAAATACACGATTGACATGCCCTGACAGCCAACAAAGCCTCGAATCACACAAACGCAAGCCTTCACAACCACAGAGCCCAAGGTAGCTCGACCAAGGCTAAGCCCACAGTCCAAACCCAGATTATAGTAAGAATTAGGACAAAGAATTAAAGGCTGGCCTGGAATCTCCCGACAAAAATCCCGTAAGGACGATTGCACGCACACCTGGAATTCTCCTCTCACTGTCCAAGTCCCCTGCCTCGGTCGATCACCTGTAGAAGAAGATGATTCGGTGAAGCCCAGAAGATTTTTGTCCCCTAACAACCTTAATTCTCCTAACCAAAAGAAACTAACCCAATTCCAATTGAGTTTGAATGCAACCAAAGTCGACTAACCAGGCAAGCTTCTGGTCGAAAACAGAGGAGAATATAAAAGAAGAAGAGACATGCAACTTCGAGGGGGGGGGGGGGGACGGATCCTGCTACTTGGCCTTTTCTCCTCCTTCGCTACCCTTTTTTTTTCTGATCCGGAGAAAGGAGGCTTTCCATTTCTTTCTCACTTTGGTGGCCGTCTTCACTACCACAATCTTCCAACGATTCCTAACCAAGGTAAGAGGAAACCAGCATTGCGGAAACCCCTCGAGGACCAACTCACATGAAGCGGTCAACGACAGCAACAAGGAGAGCATCGTACCTCTCTGGTTGCGGCAGGCTTCAGCTTCCCTGGACACAGCGGCAGCGGCATTGATCTTTGACGACGGCGCCAGCTTAATCAACGGTGGCCAAAGTTATCTCAGACGTCTCCTCCAGCAGCGGCGTCTTCTTCGGATTCAACCGCAACGGAACCGGCACCAGCAAGCGGATGCGAAAATCCCGCCCAGAAACGTGAGCAACCTCACTTATTCTCTTGTATGTTTGCCCTCCCATACGACGGCATTTAACCTTCCTTTTCTGCATGCTCTGCCTTCGTTGTATATGTTGCGAGAAAACGATATCAAGGAAGCAAAGTGGTGGAGGAGGTCGAAGCTTGTATCTTCCTGGATTGGTCAGCCCCGGCTTCGCATATCATTCCATGAGATGCCAAACAAGCTCCCATTGCGGACGTCCAGCAAAGAACTCCTCCAGACGTGCACACGAGTCTCCCATCGCGAGCGTGCGTGCTCGGGAGGTGTGGGGGTGGGCTGTTTCCCATCGCGAGCGCCTCCCCCCCCATAAACATCTCCGAAATCCATCTCAAGAAAGCTGCATCCTCGGTGAGTCTCCTTTGCCATCTGCTTTCTCCGCCTTTCACCGCTCCTTAGACAAATCTAACCTCATTCATTGTTCTTGTTTGCATGAACACACGTTGCGGCATCTTCGAGACGTTGTAACCGGAGCTAGCGAGCTCAAAACTATGCGAAATCAGGTCCACTCCCTTCCTATTTCCTCTGTGACTTCGTCAATAGCTTCTGGGACTTGTTTGTGCTGTAAACTGCTCGAACTATCTGCGATTGTTGGGATATACGCATGCTGAAATGGGAATTTTGTTCGCTGCCGCATGTTCCTGACGCTTTCCAGCATAACTTCTTGTCCTGTGCATGGATTGATCTGTTTTTTGACTCCTTGGCTTCCTCTCTCGATGGAGAACAACTTCTCTGTTGAAAAGTTTTCCAAACAGACTCGTTTTACCAATGCTTTTCCACTTCGCTTGCTGGAGAACGCAGCTGCCCTATTCTGCGCATCCGCGGAGTGTGTAGCTGCACTCCATCAGGCTTAGTTTCGACTGTACAACTCGGATTTGCTTAAAGCTACTTGGATTCATTTCCTTTCTGGCTATTCTACAACTTTCGTGCTTTAAGGTTCTCCATTTGACACTTGCTTGATCGAGTTTTGTTTGTTCGAAAAAAGCAGCCTGTTTCTGTGTATGAGTGGAATAGCTGCCTCTGTTTTTTGGGACATAACTCGAACATCAAAGCTCCGTTTCACCTGAAATTGGTTGGAACGGATTTCCCTTTAAGTTTTCTATAACTTTTGCGTTATACGCATTTCTGTTAAACAAACACATCCTGGTCAAATCGCTGTTGGAGTGCAGATAGAACAGATGTGCTGTCGCATTTCAGGGAAGATTCATACTGTTATACGAAAAACTTCGTATCTCTTTCATCACGTGCCCAAATTTTACAAAATTAGCACCTTTGAAACCATACCTGAGCCCTCTACAAATCTTATTCTTTGAGTTTTTGCTTTCGGGATCATCTGGTTAGTCTAACATTCAGAAAAGGCAAAGACTTCTAATGTCTCTTGCCCCTTTTGCGGCAGCATGAGTATCTTGCGCACCAGATAGTGTAATTTACTCATTTGAGTTCTGAATGGATTAAAATTGAACCGAGAGTTAGATCTTTTAATTTACTACAATTTCTGTGTTTTACACTTTTTATTTTGAACAAGTTTAGCCTACAGTCAAACATGGTCAATCTTGATCTGCGATGCTGGCCGATTGAAACACATTCTATTCGAATGTCTAGATTCTCCGCTACGCTGGCAGCAGACTATACATCCATTTTCCCTAAAATTTTGCATCCTAAATCATGATTGAGTTATCTAGCATGTGACAAAATTTCATAATTTTTTGACGAACGAGTAAAGAGTTATGAAATTTTCTTTTCTCATCATTCTGCTGGTCAAGGATTGCCTACGCAAGAGACCGAATCACCTTCTTTGCCTTGTAGAATGAGATGCCACCGTTGGATTCGTTTGAAATTTTATATTCTGATTCCTCATCAAGATACAGATCTGTAGGTTTTTATTTCACTTAGATCGGACGATCCTGAGTGAAGTTATGCTCTTATTTTCAAACCTGCGTATGTTGCATTCTCATCTATGCTACAGCTGACTTTGCGTGTGCATAATTCACAATTCCACCGTTGGATTTTGCTGATATTTAACAAACATGCTTGTTATTAACCTGTTTACTTAATGTGCGGTTGGATCTTAAATATTTTGACTTAGTTGAAACTTGTGCTCGTCTCTTTGATTTCGAATTGTTGTTTTGGACTTTGAAAATAAAAGTTAACTAACCACATTCACATTTTCTTCGCATGTACACTGAGCATGCAACTTCGGAAGACCCAAATTCAAACT
Organism: Melastoma candidum; assembly: GCA_023653495.1. Classification (NCBI taxonomy): domain Eukaryota; kingdom Viridiplantae; phylum Streptophyta; class Magnoliopsida; order Myrtales; family Melastomataceae; genus Melastoma; species Melastoma candidum. The sequence continues at coordinate 2,717,921 of CM042887.1, forward strand.
TTCGAAGACAAACTCGAAGGCGCGTGTATCAAACCGCGCGGATCCACCCCGGCCTAAAAAACCGCGGGCTTGAAGACAAAGCGGCCCCGACCTTCAAACAAAGGTACAAAGGGGAGGTGCGGGCCTCCCCGAATTTCATTTTAAAAGCCCACTTGTAACGGATTGCGGGCCCAAGTGCATAGGCCCGCAATCACCGCCCCTTTCCCGCCCTTTTGATCTAAATTATTGCTTGTGGTTGCGTGCGTGACTTAGGCTTTAGGTTTATATGTCGCATGCCTGGTTTTAATTCAACCAACCTAAATTCGGGTCCAAAGCCCGTTAAAACGTTGACAAGAGTCCGGCCCACTCCCGGATCGGGTCCAACACCCGTCAATCAAAAGTAACTTTTTTGGACAAATCGCCACCCTTTTCGCATGTGGTAAAATACTAAGGTTAGTAAATAGGAATCCTCGAACCCAGAACTCTGATTTTTCCGACTTAAAAATCACATTTTTTTAAAACTAAGTCGGTGGCGACTCCGAACAACAGTTTTCCAAAGCTAAAACTAAACCCCACTACCCCTTTTTTCGGAGCCATTTGGGGTGAGATGACGGCTACTCGAGCCGCTCCTCGGGCCCTCCCCGAAATTCGCGAGCGAGGCCTTAACGCAGCCTTTCGCTCGCCGCCTCCAGGGAACTGGAGACGGTTGGCGAAACGCCCCGCAGACCCGTTCGCGAATCAAGGAAAGGCCCGACCCGGGGCCCCTTTCCGCAGCGTCCGGCGTTCGAGCCGGAACGCCGACCGGACTGGGCCTCGGGGGAGCGGGCCCGGATCCTCGGGCTAGCCGGAACCGCCGCCGCGCGCCGCTAGGCCGGAAGGGCGCGCGCACATCCCGGATGTTTCATCCCATTCAAAAGGGGTATCTTTTTTCAGTAGCCGATGAAACGGATGACATCGTCCAGCCAAATTCGATATAAATCTTCGGATATATGCGAGTTTCCCCTGAAGGCTTTTTAGCTCATGTATATTCCTCGGCTCTGGCATCTTTATAATCGCGTCTATCTTCGACTGGTCGACCTCTATGCCTCGGTGTCGAACGATGAAGCCCAGAAATTTGCCCGAGCTGACCCCGAATGCACACTTCATGGGATTCATCTTCAGTTGATATTTTCGTAGTCTGTCAAATACTTTTCTCAAGTCATTAATATGATCATGCCTTCGTTTGGACTTGACAACCAAATCATCCACGTAACACTCTACGTTTTTATGTAGCATATCATCGAAGATGCGTTGCATTGCTCTTTGATAGGTTGCTCCTGCATTCTTCAACCCAAAAGGCATCACCTTATAACAGTAGATTCCCTTCGGTGTACGAAAAGCTGTCATTTCTTCATCTTTTGGATCCATTCGAATTTGGTTATATCCTGACGATCCATCCATAAAACTGAGGGCTTCATAGCCAGTGGTAGCATCTACCATTATCTCAGTGATCGGAAGAGGAAAATCATCCTTCGGACATGAATTGTTGAGGTCGCGGAAGTCAACACAAACGCGAAGTTGACCGTTCTTTTTCTTGACAGGTACAATATTTGCGATCCATGTTGGGTACTTCACTTCCCGAATGAATCCAGCTTCGATAAGTTTATTGACTTCAGCTTCTATCAGGGGAATCAATTCCGAACGAAAACGCCGTTGAGCTTGCTTTATGGGACGAACCCCATGCTTCACAGCTAACTTGTGAACTGCAATTTTTGGGTCAAGACCGGGCATTTCTTTGTAGCTCCATGCGAAGACGTCTTTGTATTCCTTCAACAACTGAATATATAATTCCTCTTCTCCAGGGCTTAAACTTGCACTGAGGAAAGTGGGACGATGATTCCCTTCTTCTCCAAGGTCAACTTCCTTCAATTCATCGACAGTGGACTTCTTCCCATCCTCTAATACTTCAGGGGCATCTTCTGCATCATCTTCTTTGTGAGATGCGTCTTCATCGGCCGCTGACGTTGTAACATGATAAGAAGCGACATCATCTTCAACATTATCTTGAGATAACTCTTCATTGCCATTTGTAGTTATCCATGTCTTCGTGGTCATTTTTAACACTTCTCCAGTGGTCACCTCCACAACAGTTCGACGCTTCATACGGGAAGGAATTTTACTACGGAGATCATTTGTGTCTTCAATCATGATTGGGACGTCTTTTCTCTTGTCCACCCTCTTCCATACCATTCGACTTCTTGGAGTGTCACCTAACCTTAGTCGTGCAGGTCTCCTAGCATCCGTCCTTTCTTCTGGGGCACCAAGTCTATCAAATACCGACCTTCGCTCAGACGGGGCTCCAAGTCGATCAAATACCGAAGTTCTCGTCGGTTCGGCTGTAGTTTTATCATCAGCTTCAATGTATTGAGTTGAAGCCTTCTTCACCTCTTTGACGGGCTTAGGAGTATCATACCCAAGACCGAGTTTCGACTTTTGAGTATCACCTCCTGGATTGGCCTCTTTTAAAGCAGCCCCAAGCGCCTTTAAGTCTTCTGTGTAGCCAGCTGCAGAGATTAGCCTGAACGCATTTGGATCAAATCCGTTGGTTCGCCTGTCAGGCAACGAATCTGGATAAATAATTGCCCCCTGTTTAGGTCTAACAAAACCTTTTAAAGGCGTACTTGTTTGAGCTATTGTCATCATTTTCGTCACTGGCCAGTTGAGTTCCTTTGGCACCACCATTTCTTCAGCTTGGCTATTCACAAAAGGTGGCTCCCCAGCTTTTCGGAAGGCTCTTGGGATATAGCGCAGGATTGGAACATTCTGTTTAGGCTTATCATCCGTCCTTTCGTTTTCAACTTTCGGATTAACTGGAGGTACCTCTTGTTGAATAGGTGAAACCTCTACGTTCAATTTCTTCGTGATATCCCTCACAACCGGTGCATGCTTCGAGACTTTTTCTTCAGCATCGATACCCTTATTAAAGTAAAATTTGGCATCGGCGAAGTATGACTCCGCTTCCGTAAAGGGTTTCGCATCTGCCCATACTGTGTGGATTACCCCATCCTTCACAAATTTAAAGCATTGATGGAGCGTGGATGCAACAACTCCGTATTCATGCAGCCATGGTCGACCCAAGAGCATATTATAGGTGGTGTTGGAATCAATGACGTAAAACGTCGCTCCAGCTTCCATATCTCCTATAGTGAGGGTGAGACAGATCTTCCCAACGGCTCGTTCTCCCCCCTGGTTGAATCCTTGGATTATCAGCCGGCTACTTGATAAATCGTCAACCCCTAGCCCAATCTCCTTCAGGGATTTTAGTGACAAGATATTGACTGCTGAACCTGGGTCGACCAATATGCGATTGACCTTCGTACCATAAGCATATCCCGATACAAATAGCGGCCGATTGTGAGATCTGTGTTCTATAAGGAGATCTTCATCAGAAAATGTAATGGTTGCGCCATCTTCTCGTGATTTCACAACATTCATCACTGTGGGATCTTCCGGTGTGTCAACCTTTGCGGCCGCCACTTCTTTGTCTGCATCAATGTGGTGACAGCTCCAAGGCAAATCTGCAAGTTTTCGAAAATACTTCGGAAAGAAATCCCATAACATAGTCGGTGTTGGCTTCTTCACGGACAGGATATCTAACGAACTCTCTTCTTTCACTATCTTCCTGGAATCCTTTTTTATTGGTGACCTCCTCGCAATCTTTGCTCGCATAGGAGGCGTTTTCTTCACAGGCTTAGAAGACTTCTTCCGCTTCCTTTTGTGAGTCACCAAAGTCCAGCCTTCTTCGGTTGATACTTCTTCGGAGCTAACCACACAACTTGACACTTTGGTCATATATTGCTGCATTATCTCCAGACTTGGTAGACCAATTATCTCAGCAGGATCGATAGTCCCAAATATGATGTTTGGAGTATCATTGTTTGCGACACTGATCATATTTGAAGGTGCAATATAGGCTCCTAAATCGATCTTGTTGTCGCGCACAAGTTCCATGACCTTTTCCTTGAAGACGAAACATCTCTCAATTGGATGGCCTAAAACGCGATGGTACTTGCAGAAGTTGGGATTGTCAGCTAGATTCGCTTGGTTCGGTCGCTTTGAAGGCGGAAGCTCGATCATTTTAGAAGACAACAAATAGTCAAATATTTCTGCAACATCTTCATCGGGAAAAGGATATTTCTTATTTTGCCTTTCCTCAAGAGTTGGGCGTTGCCTCTCCATCTTGGGTGCTTCTACAAGTGATTGTCCATTTGCTGAGACTTTTCCTTTTGCAATTGGCACTTTGACAGGAACAGCATCTATAGTCATTACCTGCTTCTTCGTATCCTTGAAAGCAGGCTTGCCCCCAGTTCTGTTTCCTGGTCTTCCTGTCCCTCGTGGTGGCTCAGGTATTGGGATGTTACTTACGTTGGTCCCAACAAAGCTCAACTCCATGTCATGAGCCTTTGTTGCCAACTCCTCGAACGATCGTGGTTTGAGCCCTTGCAGAATGTATCGAATCCTCCAGAGCATGCCTTGAATGCACATGTCGATAGACGTTTCCTCTGATAGACAATCCCTACAATTCAAGCTCAGATTCCTCCATCGTTGGATATAGTCGACAACGGGTTCTTCCTCCCATTGGCGAGTATTAGTTAGCTCAATCATGCTAACCACACGCCGTGTGCTGTAGAAACGATTCAGAAACTCTCTTTCCAATTGTTCCCAACTATCAATAGTGCCTGGCTTGAGGTCAATGTACCAGTCAAAAGCGTTTCCCTTCAGAGAGCGAACAAACTGCTTAACCATCCAATCTCCATCCGTGCCTGCATTGTTACAAGTTTCAACGAAATGGGCCACATGTTGACGTGGATTACCCTTCCCGTCGAACTGTTGGAAGTATGGAGGCTGATATCCCACAGGCGTCTTGAGGCCTTCAATTCTTCGACTGTAAGGCTTATAATATGCCGAAGATGGTGATGATTTTCCCTCGAGCTCACTCTTCACCGTTTCTTTTATTAATTCCAGCATTGCTTTTGCTGGAATAGGATCTTCAGCAACGGGCATCTATTTTGCCGAATCATCAACATTCATGACCGCTTTTCCTTTATCAACTTGGGTGTGAGAACTCTCCTCCATAGATGTTTTCTCAGAGTCTTTACTCTCCAGCCTTTTGATAATGTAGTCCATTTGTTGCTCTCTTTCTTTCATGAAGAGCATCATAGCATCCATAGTTTTTGTAAGAGCGGCGACCTGATCTTCAAGTGAAGGAGTATCTGCCATCATCACTGGCATGACTTCAAAGCCTTTAGTTGAATCCTCTTCTGGGGAAGAATCCGACGGAGAGTCGCTTGACGAGATATTTTCAAAATTTATCTGCGGCATAGGAGACACTAGAACCTTATTGAAGGGGCTGTTACCGGCAATTGGTTGAAATGACTTAGGGGAAATTGCTCTAAGAACTCCCTCTATTTCCTCAGTCTGTTTGCAAGTTTTGGCCACAGATTGGGCATACGTCCACTTTGGAGAGCTTCCCTGGTTAAGAACATCCTTGTAAGATGGGGAAGCTTTGGGAGAGATGGACCTGAGCATTTCTTCTATCTCCTCAGCCTGTTTGCGTGTTTTGGCCCTTGATTCAGCAAAGCTCCATTTTGGAGTGCAGTCTGATGGAGAATCCTCAAGAGGATTGACACTTGATGAGTTATTGCAGAAACTACCCAGATGAGTTGGTGATATAGAACCCTTGTTGAGAATGCTTCTTTCAGTAACCTCCTTGCATGATGGAGGTGACTTTGGAGAGATGGATCTTAGAATCTCTTCCGTCTCCTTATATATGTCAGAAATCGGTCTGGTTTTGGTGAAGTTCCTGGAACCAGGCGATGAAAAGCTTTCAGACGACTGAGAGGGAAAACCAACTAGCTGATTATTCACAGCATCGATGGAGTTCTTCAGCATGATCATCTTTGAAGCCATCTGGATACTTAGACGTAAAGAGATGAGAGGTAGAGTTGGTCCCACTGGGCGTGCCAGAAATTTGTTAACGCAAAAATCTCACGAGGAAATATCAGCGTACAAATTATCGTATTGAAAATATAGCGGGTTCAATCTCTAGTCACGGACAAAGCACGCGAGTCCTCTGATTCTATACTCGTAAGATATCCGAAATATAGATGGGCTGAAGCTCTGGCAAATATCTGCTGGAGCTTTAGGGAGATATATTGATGAAGATGCTGGAGCTGCAGGGCTTGATCTTCAGAAATGGCGAAGATATCCAAGGCTGTAGAAGCTGGATCTGGAGAATCTTCTGAGGATGGACGAAGAACACCAGGGCTGTTGTAGAAGCTTGATCTGGAGAGTCTTCTGAGGATGGGCGAAGAACACCAGGGCTATTGTAGAAGCTTGATCTGGAGAGTCTTCTGAGGATGGGCGAAGAACACCAGGGCTGTTGTAGAAGCTTGATCTTGATCTTGAATGCTTGAACTTGATCTTCAGGCTTGATCTCGATCTTCAGACTTGATCTCGATCTTCAGCCTTGATCTCGATCTTCAGACTTGATCTTGAACCTTGATCTTGTAGCCTTCGGAGATAAACCCGCAAGAGGGGCCTTCGGAGATATACCCGCTAGAGGGGCCCTCGGAGATAGACCCGCAAGAGGGGCCCTCGGAGATAGACCCGCTAGAGGGGCCTTCGGAGATAGACCCGCTAGAGGGGCCTTCGGAGATAAACCCGCAAGAGGGGCCTTCGGAGATATACCCCTAGAAGGGCCTTCGCCGCCGCACCACCCGCAGAGGGGCCTTCGCCGCACCACCCACTGATGGGTCTTCAAAAATAACTAGAATCTCTTTATAACCCAATGGGGCTTAAGAGAATAAGAGAGAAGAGAGAATTTTTTTGTGTCCTCATGAGGGAGGTGAGACTCCCTTTATATAGGAGTTGAAGGACCCTTGGGTGCCCTCTCTTTCCGATGTGGGACAAAGAGTCATGGGCTTAAAAGCCATATTGGGCCGACATTTGGATTGGGCCGAAGTTTGAATGGGCCGATATATGGGCTAAGCCCAGGTCATTTTATAATTGGGTTAGGCTTAATTAGGCTAGCATATGGGCTGAGCCATAATTTTAAAACCCAATAATAAATGGGTTGGGCTTGAACTTTTTTATAATCTCAGGCCCATGTATTATATTTACCCAAAGATATAATTGCCTATAACATAAAGGCAATCAACCATATTCAGCCTATATAATATATGGTTTGGGCCGATAAAATTTCAATGTCTACAGTAAGTATATAATATCTACGATAACCAATAAGAAAAACCTTACCCGGAAAGCGTACCTCGAAATTCCGGTAAACCAAAACCTTGTCGGGAACGAGCAAAAGCCCCCACGTGTCTCCCTTAGCGGTATCCACGCGCACACGATCACGAACCTCTCGACGATCCCTTAGCTGCTAGTCTCTTGGATCGACGGAAATATTTTATTTCGGAAGCCAAACCCAATCTTTTGGTTTGGTATTTTCTAAGGATCTGATCACCATCCTCACGCTCTCTCACCCAATCTCCATGTAATCTGACGACTCCCTTCTAATCCCAATAATTTTCTTGCCATAAAAAAAATCTTTCCGTTTCACCAATTCCAAATGATAGTAACAGTAATATTAATGGCAAAAATAAATTAAATCTGATTTATTCTCATTAACATGACAGTTAATAAATATTTAAATTTAACCGAAAATGCACGTGGATTAAAATAGTAAATTATGTTAATATAAAATTTATTCTAACCATTAAAACAAAACAGTACATATATGCATTAAAATAATTTAATCTAATATTATTAAATATTTATTTCATATCCTTTATTTAATATAATATGACCCGAAAAAAGCCTTATTCTATTGGACTATTTATTTACTTCCGATTAATTCTAATTATGAAATAAAATGATTAATTTTAGTATCCACTAAAATAATCAATAATACAATGTTCGTGTCGACGTGCTATTCGTGCGACCCTCTAGGTCCTATACACGAAGGCAGTGTATATCCATACACAAATTAAGGTAACCGTCTAGCAATAGTTTCTAGTCACCCAACGTATTAGGATAATGATAATAAATCATATACCACTATGAACCGATTACTATGTAATTCAATCTCTTCGTCTAACCGACATCCCAATTAATCCGGCGCAAAATACATCATCACCAAATTAATTGTTTTACTTGATTACCAAGATATAATAGATTTACTTGAATGTAAAACATTCCTCCCATGGCCATGGATTTTAGATTCACTAATATCTCTATCAAGTGGCCTAGATGTCAATTCTCTAATCCAAAAGAGCGATGAATCTATTGACTCAACACTATTCTCTTTACCCTTTGTCACACACACCCAATAGTCGTATTACTCACAATCCACGACGTCAAAGTGCAAAAACTCAACGCATAGAATAAATGAATGTCTCAAGTCAAAAGATCAGTTACACTCATCCATAAAGAGGATTGACCAATGATGTTCTTAAACGGGTCGTGTCCAATATTCCTAATCTCAGGGCAACCCTAAGTATAACTTAGATACACTATCCATCGGTTTATCCTGACCTCAATTATACTTAGCAATGATCTAGACATTTATGTCCCCTATAAACATCCATCCAAGCACGGACTATTTCAAATTAATATACTCATTAATCTGCGGACTTTATCATTAATAATTTTACGTGCAGAAAAGTAAAATAATAAATGACAAATACTCGTCTTTATTAATTATTTATCCACAAATACAATAAAGTGTCTTGGCACATAAGTGTACACACTAACACAACGAACATCTACGCATTTCCGACCGATAAACTAACTACACCACTTCTTTCTTCAACAAACACAGATTAAACGAGCCTTCCACAGCCATTCCCAAATACACACAGACGGTCACAAATAGATTCGCATTTGGATGAGAAAGCCACGTTCTCGCCGCCCAATGCCAAGATTTGGGACATTAAACTCATAACAGTAAGTCTCGCCACAATTGGCAACCAAACAAATCCACCGGATAGATTATCAAATAAAAACAAAAAATCAATTCCCAGCAAAAAAAGATACAGCTAGGGGTCCTTGCGGAGGAGATCGCCGAACATGCGCCTGTAGGGAGTGCCAAAGTCGTAGACGTTGGGCCCTCTGAGTGAGGGGCCAGGGAGCTATTGCCGGTGCAGTAGGAAGCGACGTCGAAGCCTTCCCTCCTAAGTAGGGAGTGAGCTTCCATGCTCCTGTTCTGGTTCAAGTAACACACCATCGCATATCTCATCCTCATTCCTCGTTTCGATTCCCAGTTTCCTTATTTCTCTCTACGTATCCTCCCATGTCCTTATTTCTCTCTAAATATCTTCCTCCATTTCAAAACTGTTGGCATCAACTCAATGTGAAATGCTATCAAGGAAAATAAAGGAAACAAGAATAGGTATTTATAAGAAATTTGATTGTTTTGTTTTATTTATCAAACTTTACAAAATAGAGTTTCCTAAGTCAAAGTCTAAATTTCTCAAAAAGTGAAATATACTATCATCAAAATGAAAATTCTCGATTTTAATTCTTCTTTAACCAATTTCTCCTAATAGTGAAAATTCAACGGTTTACGAATAAAGAACTCTCGATTTTCAAAAGTGAATTATCAATTACATAAAGAATTCTAAATTAATAATGAAAACGGTTGTCTCTAAGACGAAAGCAACTCATATAAAATTATTTAAAATGGTCAATAACACTCAAATTTAACTTTAGAGAAATAAAGTTTGAATTAATAATGCTTTATATTCATTTTGAGAGAAGTTTATTATGAATTATAATATCCGTAAAAAAGGACGTTGAGTTGATATTACAAAACGTGTTATGAGTATTTTTTCGAAAAGTTGTAGTCTGACTCACTAATTATATGACATTTGATTAGGATAAAAAAGAATTAATAATGTTGCAATAAATTTTTAAAAAAATTTTATATTAAAAATCCAGAAGAGTTTTCACAAAATATAATTTCATATATTGATTGTTATGAGAGAAATTAATTATATGGCATTAACCAATCGAAATAATGGTTGAATTACTTTGGTGACAAATATGAGCGAATTCTTAAAAAAGATTGTTTTTTCGTTTACATGTAAAAATGTTTATTTGCATCATAATAAAAAAAATATTTAAAGAATTAAAAAATCAAAACTTTAAAAAAATAAAATAAAAATATTAAAGGTTTAAAATTATAAAATTGTTACCTTCATAAACAAACATTCTGCTACTTCTATCTACTGTAAGTTAATTTACATAAAGCGGTCGGAATTTTGTAATAGAAAATTTTATATTGTAAAATCACACTCGGATATTATTGTATATTGAAAAAGAAGTCTTTTTTAGAATTCCAATATTAAAAAAATAATAAAATTTGAAACAGAGGCATTTTAAAACTTTCCTAAGCTTAGCCCTATGCATCTCAGACATCCCGAATCATTTACACTCGTCCAAGAATGTTAGTTACTAATGTTGGTACAACTATTTTATAAGGTTGGTTTTAAAATTCTTTAAATAATGTCCTTAAATCGATATTTAAAAAAACAAGTACAGATTTTTTCCAAGAAAAAACTTTGAAACACCAACTTTTAAGGAGGTTGATATCGATGTTTAAATAACTGATTTAGGAGGACTCAAATCATAATGTTAACAATTCTCCTCTCCCAAACAAACTAGCAAAAAGGAAAAGGGGACTCAAAACAACTGATGTACGGACAGGTTGGTTTTGTTGTTACCTCCTAAACAAATATAACAAGCCCCCGCCCACCAACAGATGGTTGCTGCGCTAAACCGCTTTAAAATGATCGGATAACAAAATAATGACTACTTTTGCCTCCTGGATGATCTTTTTCTGTTTCAGTTCCCATGTTTCTTGTTCCTCGTCCCTGTGATAAAATGATGAGATTGGCCCCTGCCATTCCCTCAGGTGCTGCTACTGTTTGTGTGGTGAATTCGCCCTTCCCTTACCTTTACCTCTACATCTCTCGGGGGTGTTCCTCTCCTCCTCCGCAGCCATGGCGACCAAAAACACGACCACCAGCCTGGAAGATTCCATCGTCTGCTATGCCCCGACCATGATCACCACCAATGGGATTTGGCAGGGCGATAACCCCCTCGATTATTCCCTTCCTCTGTTCATCCTTCAGCTCACTCTGGTCGTCATCATTACTCGGGTCCTGGTTTTTGTCCTCAAACCCTTTCGCCAGCCCCGTGTCATGTCCGAGATTCTGGTAATTCTGTTCCCTTTCTCTTTCTGGGAAGTTCGGCAGAGGGATGACGAGTGATTCCTATGCAAGCTTTGGGACCTGGAATTTAATCTTTTCTTTTGTGTTGGGATGTAGGGGGGGTTGATTCTTGGGCCGTCGGTGCTAGGCAGATACCAGATGGTCTCCAACTACATCTTTCCCCTGAGGAGCGTAATGGTGCTCGAGACGATGGCCAATGTCGGCCTCCTGTATTTCCTCTTCCTTGTCGGGGTTGAGATGGACATATCTGTGATCAGACGAACCGGGAAGAAATCCTTGGCCATTGCTGTCTCCGGGATGATCTTGCCATTCCTCGTTGGTCTAGTGTTCGCATTTTTAACCCACCACAAGGACAACGCCATGTCTCAGGGCACTTACATACTGTTCCTAGGGGTTGCCCTCTCGGTGACTGCATTTCCTGTCCTGGCTCGGATACTCGCGGAGCTGAAGCTCCTGAATACAGAGATCGGACGTCTAGCGATGTCGTCCGCGCTCATCAATGACATATGCACCTGGATCATGCTGGCCCTTGCTATTGCCCTGGCAGAGAACGACAACAAATCCCTCGCATCCCTCTGGGTTGTGCTCTCAAGCATTTTGTTCGTCCTGGTCTGCTTCTTCATTGTTCGGCCAGTGATCTTGTGGATGATCAGACGAACACCGGAAGGGGAACCATTTAGTGAGTTCTACATGTGCCTGATCCTCACCGGGGTCATGATCTGTGGCTTCATCACCGAGGCAATCGGAACACATTTCGTATTTGGGGCCTTCGTGTTCGGGCTCATTATACCGAATGGACCACTGGGGGTTACTCTAATCGAGAAGCTAGAGGACTTCGTCTCAGGGCTCTTGCTCCCTCTTTACTTCGCTATCAGTGGGCTCCGGACGAACTTTTCAGCAATCTCAGGGGGTTCGAGCTGGGCTATCCTGTTCCTCCTCATCATTCTCAGTGCGTTGGGAAAGGTCATGGGGACAGTCGTCATCTCTCAGTTCTATCAGATGACGACACGCGAAGGAATTACTCTCGGCTTGCTTATGAACACCAAGGGCCTTGTCGAGATGATCATCCTTAATGTCGGGAGAGATCAAAAGGTATGATGACAGCCAGGTATCGCCAAGAATTCCTAAAGTTAAAGCCAAGGAACTTTTGAAGCATACAAACTTGTGTTTGCAGGTTTTGGATGACTCTACATTCGCAGCCATGATCGCAGTAGCTCTTGTCGTTACTGGCATAGTCACCCCGATTGTGACGGTGATTTATAAACCTGCTCGAAGATTCATACCGTACAAGCGCAGGACGGTTCAGAGGGCGAAGCCAGAGACAGAATTCCGGATTCTCATGTGCGTGCATACCCCTCGGAGCGTCCCTACAATGATTAACCTCCTCGAAGCTTCTAATCCAACAAAGAAATCCCCAATCGGCGTTTACGTGCTCCACCTCGTTGAGCTCACCGGACGCGCCTCGGCCATGCTCATCGTGCACAACACTCGGAAGTCTGGGCGGCCGGCTATCAACCGTACCCAGGCTCAGTCTGACCACATCATCAATGCGTTCGATAACTACAGACAGCACGTCGGGTGCATCACTGTCCAGCCACTCACGGCGGTATCTCCTTACTCGACAATGCATGAGGACATCTGTAATATAGCGGAGGACAAACGGGCGGCTCTCGTAATCATACCATTCCACAAGCAACAGACGGTTGATGGAGGCATGGAGGACACCAATCCCGCTTACAGAATGGTCAACCAGAACGTGCTGGCGAACTCTCCTTGCTCAGTTGGAATTCTTGTTGACCGAGGCCTGAACGGACTGACAAGGCTGTCAGCAAGCCAGGCGTCGCATCGTGTAGGGGTACTTTTTTTTGGAGGGCATGATGACCGGGAAGCATTGGCATATGGCTGGAGAATGGCGGACCACCCTGGGATTAACCTCACCGTCCTTAGGCTTGTCGCCAGTGCAGATACCTTGGAGTCTGCTGATGGAACTAGCGACTCAAGACTGACCGTCGATACTGACCGCAACAAGCAGCTTGACGAGGAGTACCTTAACGAGTTCCGGATGAGGAACACAAACAATGAATCGGTATCTTACATGGAGGTGGTGGTTAGCAATGGCGAGGAGACAGTTGCAGCAATAAGATCGCTTGACAGCTCGCACGACCTTTTCATAGTCGGAAGAGGACAAGGCATGATATCTCCGTTGACAGCAGGACTCACTGATTGGAGCGAGTGCCCGGAACTCGGGGCAATCGGAGATCTCTTGGCATCATCCGACTTCATGGCAACTGTGTCGGTGCTAGTGATCCAACAATATGTTGGGGGACTAATTGTTGGGGGACTACATGGAGACGGAGTAGGAATGACAGAGAGTCCCCGAATCTCCATCGATCAATATAGCCAGCATATGAGCAGATGGCCGCCACAGTCCAGAAATTATGGCCCCTAGAAATCAGCCATGTTCAATCACCTGGGTAGAAAGATCGGCACAAACAGCCAGAGCTGCAAGAACAATCAAAAGCCGGATACAATAACAAGACTTGATTCCATTCACCGTCGACCGAACCCTCGCTCCTGGTCAAGCACATGTAGACGAGTCTGTTTATTTGTCCGTCCTGACTACTGGGAAGGGAATGTTTGGACCTCGATCATGCCCAGTCTCTTAGTTTTTTTTTTTTTCATGAAATCGCTTGTTTTCTATATCATTCCATTAGTCTTTTCTCAAAATCATGATTTCTACAATTCACAGATGAACACAAATTGTCTAAATATCATGCCACGGAAATCCGCATCAGGTGAGGGTAATGAACTGCTGCAAGGAACTAACCAGGCTCGGCGGCCAGTGCTTTGTGTCTTTAACATAGGAGACATCTGTGTAATGGGGATCCAGCAGGGTTGCGATTGTGAACTGGTTCTCAGCCAGCAGGGGAGCATGCTTATCCGCATACAAGGCAGCTGCTAAGGCTGCGTGGACTTCTGCACAGCATATGCACATGAAATAACGGCGAAGATAGATGAATTAGGCTAATATCACAATGAAGTCTAGTCATTTTCAGATTATTCTTCTCAGAGAGCTCAAACGATCTAACATGACTACCTGGATAACCTTTCAAAGATACGGAGACGTCTTCCATCTCCGTGATGGCTTCATCTCGGTCACCAACCTCATACAGTGCCAGGGCCCTCCCGACCCTCGCGTATTCCGACAACGCAAAGTCCTTGTAACCTTCAATAACCTGAAATAAACCAATGAGACGTGAAAAACACCGCAAAGTCGTTCAAAGCTTGAACCAGTATCACCCTATTCCTCGATGTGCTCCTTCATCGTGTTATAAACAAAATCATACCAGAGTGAAGTACATGAGAGCTTTATCGAAATCGCCCTTGGCCTGGAACTCCCTCCCCAGCTCCAACAACCTGATCGCTTCTTCTATCCTCCTCGATGCCTCCGAGGAAGAAGCAGTCACAAGACCATCGGCTGCCAGGGCGCTACATGATGAGGCGTCGACCAGAAAGAGCTCCCCAGCAGGGAAGGCAAGGAGGGACAGGAGGAAGTTTCGCCTGTTGATTCCAGGAATGGGGAAATTCAGGGTCTTGAGATTGGCAATTGGGGACTTGTCCATTCGGCATGAGCATGACTGTGGAATGACCGGTGGAGCTCTGGAGGAAGCCGCCATTGATCGCATAGCCGTCCCCTGTTTCTCTGGCAGGGAAAGGGAACGCTCTGCTTTGCCTCTCGTTTTGCAGGATAACATTTTTCTGTTAATTATAGTTTAAGCCCTTCGTTTCTGTCTCCGGTTTCATGTTGATCCTCTGCATGTCGAATCCAGCCAGCATTACCGCCCGCAGAAATACACTCTGATAACATTAAAGGATTCATACCGAAATTTGGGTTACATCGTCTCTAAAGGCACCATCTCAGGCAAATAAGAAGCCATAATTGTGTCCAGAGCTAGCCGACTACATTCAGGCAGCAGGAAGAATCCACCCACAGTCAGGAAGTAACTGAAGCTACGGCAAAGATGATTCAGGAATTTATCTGGTCGATGTAGGCAGCTTGCTTGGCCTTGATGAACTCAGTGATCTTCACTGGATCTCCGTAGCAAAGGACCTTTCCGTCTTCCATGTAAATAGCGCCATCGGCATATTCAAGCTCCTCCAAGCGATGAGTTACCCATAGTGCTGTAACTTCATTGGATTCATCCAAACAATTCTTCACTGCCTTAATCACACCCATCTATCATGATGGGTCACCCAAAACGCTCGGATTAGTGTCTCCAAATAAAGACCTTACGAGGACGGAACGTTCATAAACTCGAGTCAAACATGCTACTGCTAATAATACCTGGTCAGTTTCATCCAAGAATGTGGTGAGCTCGTCCAACAACAACACTTTACATGCTTCAGCTAAAGCACCGGCAATTGCAACCCGCTGCTTTTGACCTCCACTAAGCGTTTGGATTGGTCTCTGCGAGAGTGAGAGCAAAGCCCCGCTAAAAGAAATAACTACGATAGATATATTCAAGTAGAATGATGAAGATGGGCGACGTACTTGCATATAATCAGACATGCCAACAGAAGACAGTGCTTTTGAAACCTTCAACCTTACTTGATCCGGGCTGCAGCGGGATTTCCCGAGGCCGAACGCAACATCAGCCTCCACGGTGGGCATTACTACCTGTCATGTACCATGTTTTGTGATGTAAAGGAATCATACTTGACAATCTGGCTCAGCCGGTATGTTTTAACTGGACTGATATATTGGATTTCCTTTATAATTTTACAAGGTTTGAGAAGATTCCGACTCCGAATTAGAAATTATCTGCAGAAAATTGTGTTAGGACAAGGCTCCGTGCATCAATCAGCAACAAATGTAATGAAGATTGTACGTGTATCGAGCAGATGCAATTTGAGAGAACAAAACTATGCAAATGCAGAAGAATTCAAATGTTGAGGATTAGAGAGGGAACCTGATGATCAGGATTTTGAAAAACAAAACTCCTGGGCCTCCTGACATATACCTCGCCTTTGGTGGGAGTCAGAAGACCAGCAAGAATCTGAACATTTCAATAAAGCCATCAAGAAATGAAACCACACCCCCAGCCGAAAATGACTACCACCCGTTCTACCACTTTCAGGGTACATTGCTGGCCTCATATGTCCCGAAGCGGAATGCATCATGATATATGCAATGTCTTGCATAAGCAAACAGAACATCTTTTTGTATCAAAGTGAACAAACTGTGCAGAAAACAAGCTCAGACGAAGAGGCCACGGACCATACACGAGAACCTAGCACAGACTTTACCTTCAAGAGGGTGGACTTGCCGCAGCCGTTTGGCCCCAAAAGCATCCAGAGCTCCCCAGTAGGTACACTAATGGAGCATTCTTTGAGTATTTGGACCACAGGCCCCAGCCTCGAGGAGACCGCAAAGTTCACATTGCGAGCTGCGATTGAAATGCCTGGGTCCGGAGAAGCAATACTCCTGCACACACCAACAAAATTCTCCATCATCTAACAGAAACTATGATCATAAATCACCGCATCCGGCGAAGTCGTGCACAGAAAGAGACTCAGAACGATATTCGACTCCGCTACCCAAATCGTAACTCTACGAATGCACAAGGACCGCCTGCGCACATGAACCGTTCGACACCTTGCCCCACCGATGTAAACAAGTAATACCCTTGGTTCGACTAACTTTACCTGGAAGGAGAAATGGAACGAACAAGGGGAAGGCCAAGAGGTGATGAGACATTCATGGCGACAACCCAACACTTAATATTAGAATCGAAAAGCAAGATCGCTCTTGTAGAACGAAAAGGAGAAGGGGTACGATGTTGTAAGAAACAATTGTGTTGGAACTACAACAACAACAACAATCTCGAAGTTATACAAATAAAAGACCAAACTGGAACCTTACAATCAATCAATGTGTACAAAGAAGAACGAAGAATCAATGACCTCGAGAGAACAATAAAAAATTCTTGTCTTGTATGCGTATGTGTATATTCATATGCCGTCGAGGATTGAACATTGTGGAAATGGCGAAAACCGTGCTTTTCCGGGTCAGGTTTCGACCCCGCCAGGCTTGTTTCTTCTGAAGAAAGCCCTCTTATAGCGTCTGCTAGCATTGAGTTCCACCAGCGACGGCAGAGGACGTGGCACCGGCACTCTCCGCGACCTGAACAGCCCTATCAAGCCATCGCCGAGCCTTCTCTCTGTCTCGGAAGGTGAATAATATTGGCATTCACAAGTCCCTGACCCTGTCGAGTCTAAACGAGTCCCTGTTACTTCTATGATCTGGTCTTCCACTTCATTCCTTATCACATTGTCACCGTACTCATTTGTAACCATGCCGTCTTTCGCGGAAACTACATCCTCCACTTTTTTCTTTGGAGCATGCAAGCATTCGCTTCTCTCTGCCACTGTCTGATCTAAACTTTGTGCCTGTTTTACTTCATCATCATGTTCATCTTTTTTTCCCCTCATCCCATCATCGTATTTGATCATCGCCTCAACGTTCTGCTGATTCAAATTGCCGGGTTCCACTTTGTTGGAAGTGACATCATTCACTTCTTTCTGAACAGGCTCCTGAAAATGCACCTTTATCTCTCTTTCCAGATGAAGCTCTCTAGAAACCATTTGCTCCTTCTCTTTATGAAAATATATGGAGTTCTCAAGACCAACTCTAGCTCTGCCGAACAGTGTCAGGGATACTCTTTTACTTGGAGGCGACAAGCTCACCAACTCTGACCTGGTGGCTGTTGGGTTCTCTATTTCTTCAACTTCTGGATAGGAAGTACTTTGAGTGGAAAACACAGGGTCGAAATCAACATCTTCCACAGCAACATCAGTATTAATCGGAGTTTGCGACTCAATGTCGAGGAGATTCCAAAGAGGATCGTCTGCAGCAATCTTACTGACAAAACAATTCCTCTTTACATAATCCAGGTCCATAGCCCAACAATTAGGCGTAGTCGACACCACCCACTTCGGCACGAGAAGCTGTAAGGCCCATTCGAGTTCATCCCGAGATGAGTGGATGGAATAACACACATGCCAAATCCCGGATTGGCCCTTGACAGCAGCATCAAATCTCTGCCTTAGCTTGACATCGGATTTTGAATACACCTCCTCACATGCATACCACTGCGTCGAAGGACGGATAATGAGGGGTTCAGGCCAAGAGTTTTCCTGGGCTTCTAAAATCATGGCTTGTGCCCTATCTTGCAGCCTCGGGAATGCACTGAACAAATGGAAACGAGAAGAAGCGTCATCGGAAATAATATCAGGAAATGTGAGGGTCAATGCAAGATGACATTGACGATGGGCAGCTTTATCAACGTAGATTTTGGATCCGAATGTCCGGGATATCTCAGCAAGTATATCTTCCTGACCGAGTAGGTCACATGTCAAGTATACAACCGGAGCATTTGGGTGGTTCCATATACAATTAATAACCTGCACAAAGAGTGCTTATTAGCAATTTTAACAAACACCATTTTGTTAAAACGGAAAAAAATTGTTCTTGAAGCTTGATAATTTTAGGTGGCAACATGTGAACTACCTGCCTTATTGCCGAATGCTTGCTCGGAATGCTTTGGTAGTATTTTCCGAAAGTACAGTCTAAGTAAACAAAGTCCAGTCGGCACTTGGGGTCGCAGCCTCTGCGGGCAAAATATTTCTCAGGCAGATTCTGCAGACATTCCGGTGTCAGCCTAGAATCTCCTGTGTGCAAAATGTTACCGAACTCTCCTTCAAACAGGAACATCACAGCTCCTGAAGTTTGATGCATAATCTGTCAATAGCATTCTCTACAAATCCAACATAACGATGCACATAACCCAGACAGAATCTTCAAATTTACAATTTTGAGTATGCCACCAAAATCACATAGATCATCCTAATTCCATAGTTTGGATTTTAAAAAGACAGGTAATGATATGATCCTTAAAGTTCATCATTTGAAAATGTTAACACTGGTCCAATTAAAAAGGGAGTAGCATACATACACTTCCAGGCATCCCAAACTAACCTGGACAGTGATTGGCGTCCAAAGCAGTAACTGTAAAACTCCCATCCAAATCATCAAGGACCAAGGACTGCCCAACTTCGATCCCCACAAACAATTTCTCATCAAGCTGCAGGGACAAAACAAAGGAAATTAAACAAATCACCACATTTATCAGACTGATAGACCTAATTTGCAGAGATTCAAGCCATTACAAACAATAGCAGATTAACTACAGTCACTAGCAACAGATGCAGAGTTCCATTTACTCAACCAATGTGACACTCCCCAATCCAAAGGATCTTCGCTATGTATCCATGGCCCAACAACAATTATCAAAAACGCAACATACCGGAATCCGAAAATCAAGAAAAAGGGGTAAACTTTCAAGCGCATCTCCCGACCACCAATTGCACAGATCGATCGGACGAGCACAAATCCAATCAACCCATTAATCCACCAAGAGTATTGCCACGACCCACCAATCAAAACCAATAAAGCACACACAATCCGCATCCAGAGTCAAGAGACCTGAGGGAACTGGTGCAGGAGAAGAGTCCTGGTGAGCG
This sequence comes from Melastoma candidum, assembly GCA_023653495.1. Taxonomy (NCBI): domain Eukaryota; kingdom Viridiplantae; phylum Streptophyta; class Magnoliopsida; order Myrtales; family Melastomataceae; genus Melastoma; species Melastoma candidum. Next base: position 2,737,759 of record CM042887.1, read on the forward strand.
GAGTGCAGTAGAGGGGGAAGGAAGAATACTTGAGGATTCCGACGGAGTGGTCCCGGTGCGCGTGGGTCAAGAAACGGTGTCGCTTCCTCAGGGAGGACGCCGTCCATGTATCCACCGAGAACGGCAGCCTCCTCGGCATCTCCACCGGCATTTCGGCGGCTGCGCCACCCTGAACTGAATCGCCTCCTCTCCCCCGCTCGGCTTCGATCTTCCAATTCGCGCCAAAGAATCGAACGAGGGAAAACGGTTATTTAAAGGAGAAGGGAAAAGCGTGCTGAGGAAGCCGAAAGAAAAGAATACGATCTTCCTCCCTTTGTTCACAGGGCCTGGGTCCGTTGATGCCTCCGGGCCTGGAAAGGAGACGATGTTGAGTCCGGCAAAGGGCAGGCTCGTCCGACGACAGTCAGGGACAGAAGAAACAGGGAAACCGAAATTTGAAACGGCACATCGCAAATCACTATCCTTTAGTCTTTTACAGCAATCAACAGATTTTTCATTTTTACAAAAAAGGGTGTATCATCTTTTGTCCCGAGAACCGTCACCTCGGAACAAACGCCTCCGAGAGATGTATCGCTTGAAGTCCCGATATATGTGGCTAGTATCGTCCTCCCCCTCCACGAAAGAGCCGGGATTTTCCGACGTGTTTGATATTTACATCCTCAAATGAGAGCTCTCTTGGGAGACCCACTGGATGATGGGTTAGAGAAATTCAGTAAGTCGTTCCAGGGTTCCAGAGCAAACTTCGTGGTGGGTCTCGTCTGATATACTGTGTAGTCGTTTGCCATGTAAGGGATTTGTCCGAAGGGTGCGAAAGCCGGGTGAGGAGGAGATGGGTAGCAACTCCTGTGTGTCGTTACTCCAAACTGCCGCATTGGACTCGAACATGGAGACACTGGCAACGATGTTATCGCTCGCAGCTCATCCCTGAGGATAGTAGGAAGGAAAACCAGGAGCTTTTTCTAAGAGAACGGGAAATTCATGTAGTGGCTCAACAGGTTATTAGGACTACTGCAGTAATTATCATGTCTCAGGGCGTCGAAGAAGAGAAATCTACCTGGGGCTTCTGAAAGATCTTGAGGGAGACGATATCGCCACGGGCCTTCTCATGTAATCTAAGTCGGGGGTCAAGCTTCCCCGGTTGGAATTTAAATCCAAAGCTGGCTGTTACCCAAAACAAGGAGAAAGGTACAATGACTAACTAATGGAAGTGCGTCAAACATCTTACAACATGTTTCATGCTGAAATCCATTCCACAACTTAAGAATGCATCAACGATATCACAATTCGGGAAAACTTCCAAGGGAAAGATTGCAACAAGCTCTTTTACTAATACTACTATTTTTATAGAAACAATTTCAGGCATCAGAAACCCATATCTTTGTATGGATCACAAATTTACACCAAACACAGATAAAGAAATAAAAAAATGAGAATTGAAAACAACGATGACCATGAGATATGATAACTTACCGGTGTACGACTGCCGTCAATAATCGAAGGCGAAGAAGGCGAAGCATCCCGTGTTATGATAATATTTGGTGCCTTGGATGTCGACTGATCCCTAACAAAGGGATGGTCCAACAGTTGCGAGGCTGTGGGGCGTGCGGAGGGCTCCCGTTGCAAGCATAGCCTAATAAAACTTTTAGCTTCATTAGAGAGATGATCAGGTATTTCAGGCATATCTTTGCTGTTTCCTATCTTGAATATGGCTGCGACCTGTTAAAAATAAATGACGAGCCAGTTCAGCCATTGACAAGAAAATAGTTGAATTGGTTGATACTCCCATGGAGTCCAGACAGTACCACTTCATATTGACTCCATGGTGGTTTTGCTGTTGCCATTTCAAGTATTGTGCAACCAAGGCTCCAAACATCAACAGCTAGGCTGTAGCCATTGCTATTCATCACAACCTACGGGTAAAAGTTTGATTATTCAACAAAGATGATGACACATTTCCTAAGTCTGGTGATGCTCAAAGAAAACATAAATATCCACAGATGTAGAAATTTGATTTCACAAAGAGAGAGAGGACGAGGACGAGGACGAGATTATTTGCATACCTCTGGTGCCATCCAGTAAGGACTACCTTTGAAAGAAAGCATCGATGCTGAAGAAGTCGTCTAATTATAGGAAGAGAGAGGGGTAGTCAGAAAAAAACAACTTGTACTGAAAAATTAACCCAATTTTGTAAACACGGCGAGGATTTTTTTTTATATAAGTATAAATAAATAAATAATTAAACTTCCCCACCACACTATACTGCCACAAGGAAGCTTCTCCAAGGGCGGTTAAAGGGAGAAAAAGAACTCAGGGGCATACATGTTTTGCCATGCCAAAGTCAGCCAACTTGATTTCACCACTTGGACCAACTAGAATATTTGCCCCCTTTATATCCCTGCCAAGAAAATCATTAAAAGTCCATCAAATGAAGTGCCGCACTTGACTATGAAACCTAGACAGGATACAGTTAAACGCATTTTTCCCGAAAAGAAAAATGAAAAATGAACTGCCTGGATGATTAAAGATAAAGAGAATGACAGTCACATATACCTGTGGACCACATTTCTTCCATGCAAATAGGCAAGACCAGAAGTAATCTGCCTTGCATAGTTCCTGATAACAGGTTCAGAAAAGGCACCGTACTCGTGGAGTAACTTATGAATCGACCCACCCGACACATATTCTAGATATACTGAGAGTGTCTCCTCCGACTGCAAAAAATAACAGGTGCATAAGTTACAGAGAAAAAAAAAACAGTTTCACGTTGTTTAAATCTGTAAGCAAGTGAGAGTAGAATTTAAGCCTCTTACCAATTCACTACCATAGTATCGCACTATATTGGGATGACAAAGCCGGCTAAGCAAGTTTATCTCCTGGAGAAGTGACAGAATAAATCTTATCCTTTAGATGACCATAACAGCATCAACATGTAAGAACACATAATTTTAGACATATATGTTACTCGCCTGGTGTAACTGCTTCAAACACTCAATAACTGACCGATCATCAGAAGCAACCCTCACTTCCTTTATTGCACACATCCGCCCACCTTCACTGTTAGATTAGAAAGAGAACTCTCCAAAGTTCAGAATAAGGCTAGGATATATTCTCCTGGATGCAGGAGTTTTAGTGTAACAACAATTATGATCGCCTTAACCATGAAACTCGAAAGACCACATTTATTGCACGGAAGACGAGTTCTGATAAACAGTACCCAGAATCAAATAGTCCTTTCGTTTCCCTGAAATTACCAAATTTATATTGCGTAACAAACAGTAATAACCTGTTGAATCCAAGGTAAACATGTCCAAAAGTGCCCCTCCCCAAAAATCTTCCCTTCTTCCATTTTGATAAGGAAGTAGTTGGGCTATCGACCATCCCGGATAACCTATTCGACAATGCAGAAGGGCTCGATGGAGAACCCGGTGGCAATGGCAACGGATGACACTGGTTCTTGCCCTCATCCTGCTTTCTGGTGGGGGAATCCATATTTAATGAAGCCAAACGTGGATGAAGAGGCGAAGTAGGGCTCGTGGGCCCTCTGGAGCTCGGACCAGGACTCCTAGACCGCATGTCATATTTTGCATCAATAGGCCCTCTGACATAAACATACAAAGGTCAAAACACTTCTGGAATAGTCAGAAAGCACTTCCAAGTAAGACACGCATGTTAGAAAGACAGACATCCAGGACTGGACAACAGATGGTCCAATAACCGATACTAATCAGCATTTCCTCCGCCAAATAGTCATGGTGAGGAGTTGTACTTGTCCCAAACAGGGATCAATCAGCTCCTAATCAGACACTTACAATCAACACTTTCTTTGCTAAGTAATAATTCAATCCCATCCAATCCATTCCGGGCCAAGACTCATTAAATGAAAAGGCGATCGACCAAAAAAAGGTCAAAGTTCGATCCTTTTGCAATCTGAAACCTTCAACAAGCAATCAAACTCCACCAAGCACGGAATCCCTAGATAACAACACAAACAGCGTGGGGAAACAAAGTAATCGGAGTACACCTCAAGGGATCAAACCTTTGAGTCCCAATTGGCGCATGAACAACGTTGGAAACAATCTGGTGATCATCCGAAGACGCAGACGAGCTCATGCTGGAGGACACAGACCCGTTCTCCGTCACAGCTGCAGCGACCATAGAAACCCCAGTCGGCAGAGGCAAGGGGATCCCTTTCCTCTCCCCACCACCCAATCCTCCTCCGCCACTCCCGCCCCCATCGGAATCAAACCCAGAAAATCCCCCAGTCCCAGTACTGCTACCAACATCCCTGCTGATCAGCGGCGAGTTCCTCGGGAAGACCTCGTCGAAGCTTCGGAGCTTCCTGTTACCCTCGCTCTTAACCCTGGCAGATTTAGCAAAACCCAGGAGAGGGGCCGCGTCGGGGGCGGCGGCAGTCCCCTGCTGCTGATCCTGGTCACGTCCGCCACCGTTGCTGTGGGCCTTGACGGCCTTCTTCGGCCACCAAACCGGCATCGTGGTACCAACAACCCCACAACTCCAAAAGAAAAACCCAGGTGCCTCCCTAGCTGGGTCTGGCTTCACCTTTCTGGGAAATCAAAAAGTCCCGATCTTGAAGCGGGAATTCGGACAGCGGACGAGGTTTCCCCCTCGTGCGTGTGGGGAAGAAAGAAGGGGGCGTTACCTCGTTGGTGGCTTTCTTTTATGTAACCGGAGTTGCCGAGAAGAAGAGAAGTCCGAACAGAACAGAACAGAACAGATTGATTGGAACTTCCGAATAAAAAAAAAAATTAATTGAAAATTAGTATCGAGTTTATATTTTTTAAAAATAAGAGTGTAAGACAGACGCAGAATCGAGAGATGATGATAACGACGATGGCCATTTTTCTTTCTTGGGTGTTTGCTTTTCCATCTAATTTAATAAAGAGGAGTGGATGTGGATGGATGGATGGATGGACAAGTAAAACAACTATAGAGGCTAATAGCAATGAGTAAACCCTAAACCACCACCATTGATGAATGAGGAGTAGATGATACACAACTCATTTAGCAATGAGTTGTACGGCCTTGTTTTTCTTTTTATGAAAGTGATTTTTGATGGGCAGACTTTTGTTGAACGATGATGAAAGGTTTTTTTTTTTCACTCTAATAGTAAAAAAAATGTAGGACGGGATTCGTTGGAACCAAAAAAATTGTGTATGTTATTTGGGAGAGGAGAGTTTTTGGGAAGCGGCTAACGGTACGTGCACGTAACGGTTACGTAGTTTACTACTTACTACTAACATTTTTTAGTAAATTTTACTAAGAGTTGACCGTTACTACTAAAGTCAACTCAAATGTAGTAAAAAAAGTAGTAAAATTTACGAAAAATTGGTCTTCTTTTAGTAAAGTCAACGTAAAAGTAGTAAAAAACGTTGTAAAATTTACTACTTTTCTACTGTTCATACAAGTGTTTTTTTACTACTTTTACGCTGACTTTACTAAAACCTCTTTTTTAGTAAAGTCAGCGTAAAAGTAGTAAAAAAACACTTGTATGAACAGTAGAAAAGTAGTAAATTTTACAACTTTTTTTACTACTTTTACGTTGACTTTACTAAGAAAGAGGTTTTAGTAAAGTCAGCGTAAAAGTAGTAAAAAAACACTTGTATGAACAGTAGAAAAGTAGTAAATTTAACAACTTTTTTTACTACTTTTACGTTGACTTTACTAAGGAAAGGTAAAGTTTAGTAAAGTCAATGAAAATTTAGTAAAAAAAGTAGTAAATTTTACTACTTTTTGTACTACTTATGCGTTGACTTTACTAAATTTCTCGTTTTTAGTAACGTCAATGAAAGTTTAGTAAATAAAGTTGTAAATTTTACTACTTTTTACTGTACGATTTATGTCGATAATTAGTAATTGTTTACTACTTTTGCTGTGAGTTTTAGTAAAAATGTCTAAAAAGTAGTAAAATTATTAGTAAATTGTTACGTTTTTTCGTAAACGTTTACTAATTTAGACATGTTTTACTAATAAATTTACTAATACCAACAGTGTTTCCGAACCTAACTCCGAACCTAATTTATATGACTTTGGATGTGAAATTACCGTTTTACCCTAAATCGAAATGTTTCACATCCAAATGTTTCGTAACAGGGTAAAACGGTAATTTCACATCCAAAGTCATATAAATAGGTTCGGAGTTAGGTTCGGAAACACTGTTGGTATTAGTAAATTTATTAGTAAAACATGTCTAAATTAGTAAACGTTTACGAAAAAACGTAACAATTTACTAATAATTTTACTACTTTTTAGACATTTTTACTAAAACTCACAGCAAAAGTAGTAAACAATTACTAATTATCGACATAAATCGTACAGTAAAAAGTAGTAAAATTTACAACTTTATTTACTAAACTTTCATTGACGTTACTAAAAACGAGAAATTTAGTAAAGTCAACGCATAAGTAGTACAAAAAGTAGTAAAATTTACTACTTTTTTTACTAAATTTTCATTGACTTTACTAAACTTTACCTTTCCTTAGTAAAGTCAACGTAAAAGTAGTAAAAAAAGTTGTTAAATTTACTACTTTTCTACTGTTCATACAAGTGTTTTTTTACTACTTTTACGCTGACTTTACTAAAACCTCTTTCTTAGTAAAGTCAACGTAAAAGTAGTAAAAAAAGTTGTAAAATTTACTACTTTTCTACTGTTCATACAAGTGTTTTTTTACTACTTTTACGTTGACTTTACTAAAACCTCTTTTTTAGTAAAGTCAGCGTAAAAGTAGTAAAAAAACACTTGTATGAACAGTAGAAAAGTAGTAAATTTTACAACGTTTTTTACTACTTTTACGTTGACTTTACTAAAAGAAGACCAAATTTTCGTAAATTTTACTACTTTTTTTACTACATTTGAGTTAACTTTAGTAGTAACGGTCAACTTTTAGTAAAATTTACTAAAAAATGTTAGTAGTAAGTAGTAAACTACGTAACCGTTACGTGCACGTACCGTTAGCCGCTTTCGAGTTTTTGTGATGTTAGTGTAAAAAGTGGAGTTAGATATGATGATGGAAAGTAGGAGGAGGAGCAGGGAAAAAGGAGATTACGTCTTTTTTTTTTTTTTTACCTTTTTTTGGAGGGGAACGGAGGAGGAATGTGAGTCACGTGGGATTAATAATAACAAAAAGGATTGAGAAATATCTCTTTTGTTTATGGATGGATGGATGGATGGAAATTATTACATCCATCTCTTGGGATCATCAAACATAAACATATGTCCGATTCCATGTTAAAATCTGTCAAACGCCAAGGAGCATCAGAACCAGCCGCGATTCTTACCGTCTGCTGTTTTTTTCTCACGTGGGGGGGCTCTTACAACTGTGATGCTTCTGTATTTTCTTCATTCAAATCATTGGGAGGATCTGTCGAGATTAATTAGTTGTTGCTAATTTATAGTGAGTCGATGTTTCCAATGCGATAATCTCCTTAGGGAGGGAGGGAGGGAGGGAGGGGGGGATGCTTAGGGATTGCCGGGATAATCAAAGGTGGCAGCTCCTGAAAACGTTGTCGTTTTTGCCGGACATCATTTCGTTTGTTGGGGAGGAGGGTTGGCGAGAATGTTCCCTTTTTATTTCTTTGTGACTGCAACGGCATTTTTTCAGGACAAACAAGAAATCGGACAATCACGGTGTAACGACGAGACCAGGCACTTCTTTTTTTGCTGATTAAGGCCGTTAACTTGGTTACCCTCCCTCTCCTCTTAGATTCCGTTGGAGTTTCTTATTGAATCCGTAACCATCGTAACGTCCCTCCCTCTATATTTTATAGAAAACTTATATGGAAATAAATTCAATTATAACTAAGTGAGATTTACAAATAAGTATAAAATGTAAATTGTAAAGTAACTTTTTATATTATTGTCGAATAATTTGTCTTAGATAAAACTCTTGGATATTTAATACTTTTTTTTTCCTTAACAAAACCAAACAAACGCATTCGGTTTTTAAAAGCGATAAATAAATTCCTTAAATGATATTCCACTCCTCTCAATAAATGAATTCTAAAGCCGATATCAATGGTTAAATCGGGCTGTGTTTCATCCCATGTGATATTCCTTGAATTAGGAGATGTTAGGAATATGATCGCGAGGAAATACGGTTAATTTAAAAAAAGATGTGAATAAGCTGTTTTTTTATTTTATTTTATTTTTTTGTTCTTGACAAGATTCAATGCTAGACGGATATCTTGGCCCATTTTAACATATATTATGAATTTTTGCATACGTGAAATTTAAATAATGAATGTTCTGATATCATGGTGAAAAGAAGTCCACACTAGGGAGAGTGCTCAATTCTGCAGAAAACAAAGTTGCTCAGTATTGAATGTAAAAAGGTAGTCCACGATTTGACAGCTCTTTTTATTGTAATCCTTTTCTGGTGCGTGTTTTATACATCACTGGGATCTCGACGGAGAAACTAGATTCGGAAGTACAGTAGCTTTGAATCGACTTCTTCCCTGAGATTCCTTTGGGGAGGAAATTTGGGGAGGAGACCTGCAATGTGCCTGGCCTGTTCAAAATATGATGCATACTCATTTATCAGTGCATCGGTTGGAGTTTGACTTCCGCGATTGGGCTTTATCTTGTCGTCGGAAACCCGAGTGCCGTCGGTATTCTTTGTGCTGATAAGCCCTGTCAGAGGTAAGGCCTGTTTGCTTCCTAGATCTGTGAGCACCTTCTTCTTGAAAGTCCAGCTGCCCTTCATGACGTTGAAGTGATATAACGGAAGGAACCTCTGGGCATAATTGGCCACAAACTCTACTGCACTGATGATGAAGTGAAATTCCTCTTCTTTCATGTAGTAAGGGAAGCTGATTCTGGTCCATCCCGGTTTCACCCCATGATAGCCCTGTAATGTTCGATAAGGTAAGTTACGTTTCTCGGAGAGAACTCGTGAGGAAATATTATTTACAGACGGTTGGCATTAAGTGTTACCTTCTGAATTGCAGATCTTATAGCGAGCGAATGTGCCTCGTCGACGTTGAGCAAGGTATGCCCATAGGGTCCGGCACAAGCACAGCCAGCTCTTGCTTGTATACCAAAAAGGTCATTGAGGAGACTGGCGACAAATGCGCCGTGGAGAGGTTTGCCTCTGGTGTTTCCTGTTTCTCCCCACATGTAGAGACCTGCCGTTCCGTCACTGCCTGGCATTGAATTGGTCGACGAGTATATCAGGAAAGATAGTATCGCTTGTCTACTGGATAATATGTTCCCAAGGATCTCGATGTTCGGATGTTTTAGCAATCTCTTCGTAGCTTCCTTGATATACCGGTGCTCCTTTTTCTCTATCACCCTATGCCCGACATACTCTTTCACCCAGAATGCAAGCGCTGCTCTCGTTATCTGGATTATCTGTGGTGTCCCTCCATTTTCCCTTTCTTCAATTTCTTCTGCGTACAGAGTGTCCTGCACGAAAAAGAGGCAATCAGCCATCGAGTATAGACTCCAGAGAAAAATATAACTAGGAAACAATACAGACGACACTGTCTTCTAGGGATGCTCTCATTCCGTTCTTACCTTCTCATTAAAGCCATTTACATAATTTACAGTTCCCCCGCCGCAAGTTGATGGCGGAGAGGAACCGAGAAGGTAGAGGGCCTTGCTCATGAGTAGGATTCCAGGAGATCCAGGTCCACCTAGAAACTTATGCGGACTCAGAAATATCACGTCATAGCCGTCAATTTCTCCTGATCTCATGTCAATTTCTGCATAAGGTCCGCTGGATTCACAGAGAAGAGGCTTCTAGTTAGCTCCGATTTATTTTGGATCCAGAGAAAGAAGTAGGCAGATGTCATGACATGGCTTTAGCAAAGCTTAGTTCAACCATTAATGGATCAGGGCTGACCTTGCTGCGAAGTCGAAGCAGGCGAAGCCTTCAAATTCATGAAGTAGCTTGGCGATTGCCCTTGTGTCGGTGTATATTCCGGTAACGTTGCTGCAAGCTGAAAAGGAGCCTAGGATTGGTCTGTTGGTGTTTCGGAAATACCCCAGCTTTTGTCTCAGTTCATCCATATCTATCAGCCCATTGCTGTTCAGGCCGATCTCTATTACTTCTGCCAAGCTCTGCCTCCAAGACAGAAGGTTCGAATGGTGTTCGTAAGGCCCCACGAAAACCACCCACCTTTCTTCTCCCGGGATGACGTTAATAAGCTTTTCCCTCAGAACTGATGGCACCGCGATGCCCATGACCTCCTGCAGCCTTTTGATTGCTCCCGTGCAGCCCGATCCGCAGAACAAGAGCGCATCGTTAGGTCCTCCGCCGAGACATCTCTTTACATATCCGGTTGCTTCACGAACCATGTTGGTGGTCCAGTGACCGACATGGCTGTCACAAGTATGCGTGTTTCCTGCACGGTTTCACATATTAATGATGTGGAATCCATTAGTTTACTACTTTGTCAATCCTTTCTGGCTTACCGTAGAAAGGGAGGACGTTATCCATGATGAAGTTCTCGACGTAGCGTAGGCATCTCCCGGAGGCGGTGTGATCTGCGTAAGTGAGTCTCCTGGGACCGAACGGGGAATCAAACAGCGCGTCGCCACCGATGATCTGAGAGCGAAGCCAGGCGAGTCTACTATCAGCAGATGTTCCCACAGGAACGCCCATGTCGAACTTGTGGAAAGGCTGGGATGGAGTGCGTCGTCTCCCGGGAGAATTAGACCGGGGGTCGCTCATCATGTCGTTGTCGGCAAGGTTTGGTGCATCCCTGTGGTGCGTGTGGAAGTTAAGGTTGAGGAGGTGGTGGGGAGAAGGAGGAGAGGAAGTGGATGATTCTGTAAGCATGGGCTTATCATACTCCATGGTGTTGGTCGGATTCTGTGTGTAGTTTTGGAGCTGTGGGTTTTTAATATATGGATATGAAATGGGTCAGAGGAGAGGAGGAGGAGGATGAGATGGGGATTCAAAGTACTTTACTAGTTTTCGGTGGGGGGGTGGGGGGGGGGGGGGGGGATTGGAAACAACGTAGAAAAACTGGCTGACTAGAAAAGCTGGGGGTGGTCGAGGTCGACTAGCAAAGACAATAAAATGGAAATTCATAAAATCCATATATAGAATTGAATAGTCACTCCATCCCATCCCCCGCCCCTAAATAATATTTCTCCCAAGCGTACGTGTTTTTGGAAATGACGACTAACTCGTTGTTTGAACGGTCAGACCTAAAAAAAGGAATTCCTTCATGACCATTCATTCATCTGTCAAAGAAGACATCGCTCCATCTCGTCAAGCAGCCATCTGTCAAACCCCCGCAACGGATCACACGGTTTTATAACAGTTGGATGGATCTACCACTCATCTTATGACACAATGCTGCAAGACGACGGTGTCAAAGGACATGTTGAAATCGGACTCGAGCCCTCAGGAGTATGCCACTAGTCGCTCGTGATCGTCCGAATTTGAGCCCCCATCGCCGGCCCTTGCTGCCTCCTCGTCAACCCTCCCCTGTTCGTCCGCCTTGCTCTCCAGCTTCTTATCCCCTCCTTCCTTGGGTGTCCTGTACATCCTCCGCCTGAATTCCTTGCGAGCTTCCTTCTTGTCCAGTTTCAGCTGCTTGAACCCCTCCTCGAACTTGGCTTCGTCCTCGGGGGAGAAGAACACCACCTCCATTTTCCCGAGCTCGTCGTACATCTTCTCAATCTTTGTCTTCCAGTAGAGGCCCAACTCAGTGTCCATCTTCTCATAAGGCGTCTTCAGGAGGTACTCGTCGATACCCCCAGCTTTGTCTATGCAACGGAGCGCGTGGGTCGTTACTTTGACGCGAATGTGCCGGTCCATTATGTAACTGAACAGCCGCTTCTCCTGCACATTCGGTTTCCAGCTCCTCCTCGACCTGCTCCCACCATCACAAAATCCAGACCATAAACAAGCATTTCTTCGGAGAAGGACATCGAGATGATGAAAACATCTCCCGATTCCCAGAAGCAGCACCAGGCAAACTTCACCAAATAGGATTCTCCGACATGTAAATTCAAAACAGAAGTATTGCTGCAACATGACTTTCAATATATCCATGCAAAGGATCGAGACATACTTCATCCCAGGACAATGTGACTGAACGTTAATTGAACCCGTAACTGGCAGATAAACCAGCACAAAATAACTTCACATACTATGAAATCCAAACCCGGAGCAGGGACTCAGTCAGTCTGTTGAGCTTACCCTTCAGATAACAAAACCTCAGGCAATTAGACGCATTGACGGGATTGTTTCTGGAGCCTCGGGACACAAACAATTTCAGAACGTCAACAAATTATGCTTCCGCTAGCTCGCGATCCTACTCGCGGATCGACAACCAGTGTCAAATCGAATCCACTCAATAAGTACCACCTCATTTACTAACACGAATCACAAGTCACGGGCAAACGGCCAAAATCAGCAGAAAGCGAGTCCCCTTCGAGTCACAAGCATCGTCAAATCGTGATCGACCAATCAAATTCAATCCACGACCTGATCGATCTGGCAGAAGAAAAGCTCATACAAGCTCAAGCCACTTACTTATTCCCACCGTCCTCGCTGACGCGGTTACCAAACCGGATGTGTCGTCCGGCAAACAGCCCACGGTGGGCTCGCCCCATAACGATCTTCGACTTGGGTATGGATCTTTCGAGACTTTCCTTCACGCCGGGGGCCAGGTTCTGCTCTCCTCCTACCGCCTTTAGCACCTTCTTCATCATTTCCCTACCTCGAAACGCCATCCTCTCACCGCCACCGTCAAACGCCGCCTAGGGTTAGTCCTCACCAGGTGGGGAGGGTTGCTATGGGTTGGGTTGGCGAAATTAAGAATTAGTCCCTAATATTTCTCCTTCCTTTTTAATAGATTGGACGAGATTAAACTTACATAAATTTCGCATTATGAATTTATACTAAGCTGGTCTTCAATCCGTTTTATTAGATAAATTCTTATTATATAAAAAAATGTGTTTTTTTTTATGTTATTTTTATAGGAATTGTTGAAATTTTCTCGATCGTATATTAAGAAAAATTAAAAATTAAAATCTCTAAAAATATAAGTCATATAAATCTCCAATGAATTGCTAAATCAATTTATAATTTTCAATCAAAAAATGTTGATTCATTATTACTTGTGATTGGAATACCGTGAAAATATGGTTAATAACATAAAAAATATATATAGACATAAAACCTAATTTTAGAAAATTTTATTAAATACTCTAATATAATTAATAGAGAAAACTATTTTAGACTTTCCGCTCTCCTCCTACCCTCTTTAGCACCTTCATCATCATTTCCCTACCTAGAAACGCCATCCTTAGAGCGCCACCGGGCCGCCTAGGGTTACTCCTCACTTCTCCTGCGATGCGATCCGGCCCGCAAAGACCAGGGTTGCTATGGTTTGGTTGCCTTTCGGTGGCAAAATTAGGAATCAGTCCACAATATTTCCCCTTAAATTGGTAAATAATTATGAGATTAAACTTGCATAAATTTCGCATTATATTAAGAATTCTTATTAGAGAAATTTTAAAAATATATTATTGGTAATTTATCTTTAGATTGTTATTTAATTATAAAATAAAAATGTAAAATATAAAAAAATGTGTTGTTTTTATGTTATTTTTATAGGCATGGTTGAAATTTTCCAGAGGCAACTCATATTGACATAACAATCGTATATTAAAAAAAATTAAAAATTCAATTTATTTCAAATAAAATTCTAAGTTTAAAATTTATAATTTTCAATAAAAAAATGGTGGAAATATGATTAATAACATAAAAAATAATTTTAGAAAAGTTTAGTGTAGCTGATGAAGTATGTCCCATCCAATGACAAGGTCTTTCCCAGTGAAGCTACATTGCTGTCGTAGTGCCAATTCCTGTGGAGGAGGTTGACATAAAAAGCTTGGCATGCCCATGATGAACTGGAATGTTCAATCAATCCTTAATTCAATTGCCATACATTATGGAAGTTATGAAGTCGACGAACAAGCCGGAGGCTAGGACTTGGATGTGGTTAAGCCACGTATCCTTAAACTCAAAAGTGGTTTTTGGCAGATAGGTGTTCATCCCGAAGACAGATGGAAAACAGCCTTCTGCATACCCAATGGACATTTCCACTTGCCGTTATAGCCAGAAGTTACTGTTAATCTCTTCTGGAGGCACCATGCATAGAAGTCTCTGAATCGTTGTGGCCATTTGTCTATGTCGATAACCCTAAACTCTAGTATATATAATTCGCTCCGGGGGCCAAGTTCTAATCTCCTACCCTGCTATGGTTTGGTTGTCTTTCTGTGGCGAAATTACGAATTAGTCCCTAATATTTACTAATTACTAATTTTAGGAAGATCACAAAACGAAAAAAAGCGTATGATCAAACTCAGGTAATCGGCCACTGGCAACCAAAAATATCGAGACGACATGTATCTCACAGAAAAAGGAAGCGCTGGGGCCGCTCTACCGTTTCAATGAATCAAATGAAAGAATGGAACAGAACAACGAATCACTTCTTGCGGTAAAGCTGTGAGGAATCAATCACCATCGCCTCTGTATGAAAATCTCTGTACGTGTGGAGGAAAATCTGAAAAGGAAGCATTTGAACCAGGTAGGAGGACTGCAACGCGGTGATCTGTCTCAAGCATCCTGCTGCTTTGTAGGAAGATATGATACAGTAGTAGCAGGGAATAGGAGGATTTCCAGCAAATGGCGCAAGGCGTTGCTTTCTGCATTAAGTTGGAGAAGAAAAATTACTTCCACAGAGTTTGTGCGGTTGGACTAGGAAAAAATGAGCAGCCTGTGCTTACTTGGGAGTGTAGAAAGGAAGGCGTCTCTCCTTCCCATCAGGTTGGAAATCCATCACGGATCAGAAGAGAAAGCAAGATTTCATTCCACATATCAGGAACACCTGGGAGGCACCAGTGGCTACAATCGGGAATAGATGGATTTTCGGTCCATGTTCCCACATGGGCATCGTTGCGGTAAGCTGACAAGGGAGTTATCCCTAGGATTGTTACAGGGACTGTCATCGTTTTCGCCACTTCTGTTGCAATGACTGAGAATTCATGCCTGTCCCGTCCCCCAGGATCTTGTGAGGGATTCCTAGTCAAATTGCAGCCTCTTCCAGTTCGATTGTCGTCACTGGCAAGACAGAACAACGAAAATAACTTATAAACGGGAGGAAAAGAGAAATAATTTACAACTCAATCCACGAAACAGCTGCAAATGGTTAAAGAGGTACCCCCAATGAGAAGGTTCAAAAGTTCGAAAGAATACGCGCGTTCTCGTCCCGTCGACGGCACTATTGACCCACGATGCCCAGGTCTCAAGTGCTCTCCTGTAGGCAGCAGGTATTGACATCCCAAGCTTGACGGAGCTACCTACCTGAAAATAACATCCCCTGTCCAACATAAAATTTAGCAAATAATATACCCTTAGTACCGGTCATGCTAATGGAGAGGATTCATGGAACAACTAAAATGGGATGACACCAATCGAGCCACTGACTCTAACATGCATGAAAAGAGAGTAATGAGGAAATGATCTGGGCGAAACAGGTTAAGAGCCAGGCAAAAGATCTTGTCGACTTGCTCGACATATTCAACAGATGTTGCACATACGGAACAACCTATGACTGATCAATGCTGATTAAGGGTAACTCATCAGCGAGTTGAGGAGATTGGAACTCGAACATAGCAAGTATGGCCTAAAGTGATTCACCAATCCAATTGACTCGACAAACTCTACACAGCCATAAATGCAACATGTTAAATGCAGGAGGAAGGTCAACTCACGTTTCGAAGAGCTTCCCCGGCACCCACCAATGCCCTGTATTGAAAACAAGAACGTCCGAGCCGATCCACCGGTGGCTTATTTCATCTAGTTTATCCAGCTTAACAGTAGACCTGACCCTCTTGGGAACATTCCTCGGCGTCCAGCCATGTTCCACCAAGAAAACAGATCGAAAGAATTCAATGGTGAAATTAAATGTGCTAAACCGAACCCCTAAGAATCTGATCCTCTTCGTGATGATACTGCCATTGACTTCGTACACGCTCTTCTTGTCCTCCACGCCAGTCATTAGCAAACATATGAGCGACTCCCATTGGGTTCGACTCATCGAATCCCCGACAAACACTACCCTCTTGTTCCGCAACCACTCGAGAACCAAACGCACGTCGAACCTCATGATGTCACAATTCCACGGCTTCCACCTCCATGTAAGATAGTCTTGATCGGTCCGACCATTTCCTAGGCAATTAAATCCCCGTTCGGCAAAAGGACACTCGGAGGCATTATACTGTGGGACGCTACCATCTAAAACACGAACCCAACTGCCGCTAAAAACATCACAAGGCCCCGTGGATTCACTGACGTTAGAGGCATTATCCCCGTAAAAGGTACTCTTCAAGCTCGGGATGACAACGAAGTAACTCCCAGAAACCACCAACAGAAACGTGAGAGAGAACCCAACCGCAACAACAACCTTGAAGTCGCGCCAAACCTGGTGGGCCGCCGGTCTGCTAGCTCTCGGGCTCCCGAGACTCAGCGCCCGGCGGTTAAACGACGTGGTCCGGCTGACGGGATGCATCGTGGCCGGGAAGAGCCATGCAAACGGCACTCAACCCCGGCAATCTAAACAAAACAATCTCTCAAAAGGAGTTCCTAAAATTAATCCCTCCCCGGCCATCCCCCACCAGAAACCAATCCCAAACCCCCAAATTCACCACCAAACCTCAATACCACCCGCTAAGCAATACCCAACAAGGAATCATCCGGGCAACAACCGGGGCCACCTAAAAATCGAACCTTTCGAGATCTCGGGAGGAAATGGTCCCCCCCCGGATGGGCATATATAAAGAAGAAAACCAAACTCGTGAGGGGTGGTGGGGTCGGAAGCGAAGAGAGAAAGGGAGTCGATGGCGATTACGGATCGGAACTGGGGAAAGGGAAGGGGAGAGATTCGGGGACGGTGGCAAGGCAAGAAATCTTCTTCTACCTGGGGAGAGATTTTTGCTAAAACGTAAAACAACAAACGCCGAATCCACTTCCACCTCTTACTTTCTTCCTCCCTTCCAATAGTGTTTGTAATTTTTTCAAGGAGATGTCGGGGGCACTTGTCGCTGTGACGTCATTCATTGCCAATACAATCCGACGGCCATTATTCATCGGTTGGAAACACGCCTCCACCAATAAACCATGTTACCAGTAGAATTTAACACTCCCATGGCCGGTGCTTTTCATTTTTATTTTCTCTCTGGTTTAAGTTAATAGCTTTATTAAGCAATCACAGGATTGACATTAAGATTAAACAAGTATTATTTTTTGGTTTTTCCTGGTTTAGAGTATTGTGAAATAAAGTGGGCGGGGGGGAGCTGGATCTGAAGCGTTCTAGTTAAAAAGAAAAATGTGATATTCACCCAAGTTACCTCTGAGGGTAAGAATTAAAAATGATAATTAATTAAAACTAATGAAGCTATAATTTTTGCTCTTTTGGGACATTAGTTGGACTGGACTTATTAAAACTATTTAGTTTCCATCTGATGGGCACTTGGCACTTGCTAAAATTTTAGCCCACCCTCTCAATTTAGAAGTCCACGGACTGTCATTTTGAGTACAAGACGATTATAAAAAAAAATATTTCGCGAAACGTGTTATTCTTAAATCGGCAATTTCTCATTTTTCAAAATTTCGAGGGTGCATTATTTATCGAATTTTAAAAGTTAATTGCTATTTTACTAAATATTACTTTTATTTTGAAACATTTTAAGTCGAAGTTCAAATCTTGGAGATCCAATCCTTGAATGCCTGTGCGATGAGGATGTTTTGTTTTCCTGTGACTCAAACTCGATATATTTACCTATATAGATTCTTTAAAAGGGATTCTCCTTTTTTCAGATCGATTATGTTTACCCAGAGGATGAGGATTTCAGATTCTACAATAATCAGTTAATATGTTTCCTAAATCACGATACACCAGAAGAAAACAGACAACTCCCGAGATATTTAATCTGTGTTAGCGACGGGAGAGTATCGTCCTTGATGATAAGGAGGAAGAAAGAAAGACAGTGGAGTTAGAGATAAGGAAATATTGTAAGAAAAAACTGTGCCCTTGTTTAGGGTTTTAATAACACAAGCACACACAAACCCTTCGGCATGCAATTTACACACCAATTTTTATGTTAGTCACGAATAAGAATTATGGAGCGGACGAAGTACGAAAAAGAAGTAGTGAAATACAAAAGGAAGAGTGGGGAGGGTGCATTCAATAGAAAGACTGCAAAATCGGAAGTCGAAAACCATCCAGAAGCAACCCCTTTTTTTCTCCCTTCTTCTTCACCCCCTCCTCCTCACACGAAAAAGGAGAAGTATTTCCTTGTTCAGTGAAAACCCTCAATACTTGTTCCCAGTTCAATCAGACAACCTCTGATCTTAACACCCCATCATGCAAAAACTTCTTCCCAAAAACCCATTATTAATCACTCATTCTTTTTACCTTTTTCCCAAAAGTCAGTGACAAGAAACACTCCACCATCAAAAGAAAACAAACCCTTAAATACACGATCCCACTGCCGGCCTACAACTTGTATCGAAATGTGGAGGGGGGTATCGGTGTTATCAGATCAGAGAGCATCCTTACTCCTCTCCTTAACTGAGGAACGGTCCGGTTCGGATCGGTTCGCGAACTACGACCCGTAATTTTTACTTTGGCGTGTCTAGGAACATCCGAAACTTGAATAAGAGATGATCAGAGGAAAAGGAGCAAGTGACAGTTTTTTTTTTTTTTTTTTGGTTAACACAAGTGATAGTTTTACTTCTACTTGATATGAAAGAGGGTCTTAAGAAAATCATAGGCCTAATCACCACGTCCGCAGACACACATGTTCTTTTTGGGCTCATACTATAATAAGATTAGGTAATAACTAATTATATGATCATAAGGATCTTTGATTGTCGGTTACCTCGTCACTGAAGCACATGTTGGAGTCACCCCCTTGGCTCCCGCCTCCCCACACGAGGAACCTTGGTCCAGGTTGAGCAGCTGGAAGTACCAGCTCCGTCGAGGATGATGAGTTTGAGGACATTATCGGCTGTTTTGACTGCGGGATCTGCCAGGGTTCTCCAGCCAGGATGGGGATGCTAGAGCTAGGCTGGGGATGGTTGTCGTCTTGGGGATTCGAGGAGGAGGAGGAGGACTGGAGAGACCGGACCTGCCTCTTGAGGAACCTGACGTAACGTATAGCCTCGTCGAGCATGGACGCCGTGTCCATCTTCGTTCCCCCGGGGACGAGCCTCTGGAGGATCCGGATCTTCTCGCTAATCCTCTCCCTCCGGTGCCGTGCCGCCACGCTCTGCGGATCATCGCTTATCCTCACGTTCCTCCGCTTCGGCTTGCGGATCGTCGACGGGTCGATATCCACCGGCTGCATGGCCGCGATCCTATACATCATCTCCTTCATGGCCCCCAACTCCTCCTCCGGCTCGTCGTCTTCTCCCGTGTCCTCAACCATATCTAGGACAGCGGAGGGGACATACCTCGCGTCATTCATCAACTGGGCAGGGGGCGAAACAACATGAGACGAGGAGGGGGCGTTCCCATGGGGGTGATGGGAGCTGGGCTGGAAAGGGAAAGATGACCAAAGTGGGGTGCCACTGAGGGGAACCATCCCATGACCATCGTCGGGGCCGTTACTCGCGATAAGCGGATCGTCCATGGATAGAGGAAGATCCCAAGGGTTGGTTGAGTTCGCCATATCTCTTTGGCTCGGTTGAATTCTTCCTTCTGCGAAAGGAGGAGAAAAGAAGAACTGAACAATCAAAGAAGAAACCCTATTGTTCTTCCTTTAGTTGATTTTGAAGAGGGCTCTTTCTTTTTCCTACACACATTTTCTTGTTAATAAATGAAAAGGGAAAAGATGAACGACGAAAGAGAGGAAGTAGCAAAAGAATGGAAAGAGGGAGAAGAAATAATTTATATATCCGTTTTAGGAAAAACGTTCTTCAAGTGAGGATGAATTGTGAGGGTAACTCCAATAAAGTTTGATTGAGGGAAATTGCCATAATTTCAGTAGTTGGGCCCCACACGTAAATAAATAACAATGTAATTTTATTATTTTTTATTGCTTTATTTTACCTCGAAGACTTTTCTTTAAGAAAGTGAAATTTTACAAGGTAAAAAAAATAATAATAATTTCGGTCACCAGGTTTGAGTTGCATAGCTCGGTTTAGATACAAAGAAAGCTTTTATCCAAGATTTTAATTACATGTATTAATAAAATTTATATACAAAGCTTTTCTATTTATAGAAAAATATAAAGTTATATTTATTAATTTTAAGACATTTTGCGTCACTGTTATACAACAATAGTATTTTACAAAAATGAGCCAAAGAAGCTCACCTAACACCAAATTAAGGAAAGATGCCAACCCGATTTAACTAGTTTAGCATTGAAAATGAAATATACAATATCACACCAATTGATATGGGTTGCTTCTAATATCCCTTCGGACAAGCTGAGTTGACAATTTTTGCTAATGACTCAGTGCAACTCTTCCGGAGAATTTCAACCCTAAGCGAAGGAGGTCCATAACAGGAGGATTTCTCACGCCTCTCTTTTGTGGGTTACTTCTAAATTGTCGAGTGATCGATTACCTTACGTGCCCATGACAGTATTTCTCCGCATGGAGATATCAACGGGACTTCGCTTTTAGTAATCCGCTGTGATTATGACATGATCTTGATCACAATCTAAAGCAAACCTCCAAGGACGAGGATACAGTTGTGATTTGATACCTCAGGACAAGAGATGAGCTACTCCGGGGAAAGAGATAATGGCGCGGAAGAGGACACGCCCTATCAAATATCGCCATTTCGTTTCGAAGACGGATACAGCGCACGCGAGAGGATGACATCACATACACATCCTATGATTTGAAGCTTCAGCAATACCATGAATGTCTCCACGCCCTGCTCGAGGGGAGTCGTTGTCGGTCGAGGTCAGTCCGTTTTTTCCCGTTTTCGGCAACCCCACCCGACGTCACGGATGCGTGTTTCTCATGGTCTTGCCCTATCGACGAAAACCTTTCAAGAGTTAAAAGGGGGGGTGGCACGACAATTATTAGGGTTCTTTTAGCATCTGGCTCGCACCGTACCTGAGTCTTAAACCCTAAACTAACCAGCAACACTGTGGGAGTCTCTCACGATTCTCACCGATCAATTTCTAACAAAACCGCAACGAGAATTTGTCGGACACTGTCCAAAGTAATTCCCAAGTGCAGGCATTCTTGTCTGTATATGTTGTTGTTGGGTATGGGCTACATCTTCTTTATAAGCTATAAGATTATATCATCAAATAGTACCCCCCAAAAAGAAAATATAAAAGAAAGCTCGACCCCCCCTCCCCCCCCCCCCCCAATTATTACAACCATATATTATACGCATATGTTGGAATTACAATGACTTTTTCTTGCCCTCCCCAACTTTTCTTACACAGTTGCTTCTACATTAATTGGTGTCTGCAGGGGCAGCGATGGCGCATGCTTCCATTTGCAATCATGTCCTTCCTCTCTACAACAAAAAACACATTCCCACCCCCACCTCTCTTCGTCCCTCGGGGCATCGATTGTTTCTGGCGTCACATACGACGACCACCATGGCAGGCGAAACACACGCAAGAAAGTAAAATTTGCATGCATCATGAAAACTTGCGCGGTTAGGCTTTTTCGTGTCCTCACCTTTCGGGTAAAGAGAAACGAGAAACACTTATTCGTGCGTGCGTGTATTGAATATATGTATGCATCCATGAAGTCACCCCCAGTCCTCCTAAACCGAATCAGTTGAGCTTCTGTAGTCAGCCGTCTCGACGAACAGGGGAATGTATCCGGCAACCGGCTATATATGTTTTTCTTTTTAAATAGGTTATCTCGGGGGGCCGTCCATATTTATGACGAGCAGCGAGCCGAATAAATGCTAATAAGTCCCTGTTCTAGGGTTCGTGCCGATAAGGGAGTCCATTCTTTCCTCGAACTACCCTTTCCCAGTCTGCGGAAAGGATATCAGTCCGCGAATGGCTTTAAGAATTCCGTGTCGATACTAATCGACCACATCCTCGTCTCGTCGTTTCATCCATACCTACCGTCTATCGCTCTGAACGAGGAACCGGGGTCATGGGGCGAAAATGGGAACTAGGGTTTCATTACAAGGAAGTGGTAGGGGAGGAAAGACATTCCCGAAATAGGAGGAGGTGGTCCTCCACGGGCGAGCTTTCTTTCTTTCCCAGTGGTTTTGGATTACTTCGATTAACTTCGCGATATCCTGTCTGGTCACCGAATGAGAGAAGGAAAAGAGAAGGAAAACGGAGATAAGATTTGGCAAGAAGGATGGTCAGCTTCCGATCAGAGAAAAAGAAAGGGTGGTGAAATTCAACCCCTCTCGCCTCAGAGTCGTCAGGTTCGTAGTTTGCGACTTCTTCTGTTCTTCTTCAAACCCATGTATTCGATTCTTTAGGTCCCACAAAATCTAGTAATAACTCGTCAAAACCTTACTTTTGAAATTACTTTATTTGTTATATTTATAACATTATGGTTTCGGAATGGAATTCGGATCACGAACACATGACTCGCTAAAAACATGTGAATGTTATCTTCTAAATGGGTCTTACCGTGTCTTAATGTATCTCTGATCGGACGACGCGATGTCTCCGATGGGGGCGTCGGATATGGAGGGTACAAGAACTCCATTTCGCCGACCAAACAAACTCTTGAACGACGTTCGAGTAATAACCAAAATAGTCATTTTAAAGCGTCTAATGTAGAGTTAGTTCAAAACAAAAGGAGAACCACACACCAGGCATATACACATATATACACATACGAACAACATTAAGCAACTCTGTTGTTCGTGTTACATTACCAGAGAATGTGACGGAATCGACTCCTAATTATACAAAATTCTAAGTCTAAATGTAGAAGGTAATTTTGATGAATCAGTCTTTTGCCCACAAAGAAACTAAAAGATTATATAAGATTACAAAACGTTATTGTTCTTTAGGTAATCATATTATATCAATAGGATTATGATTTGATGATTATTCTCATGAATACTACAATATATAAGTTTCTGGCTGAAACTGATCAGCAACCTTGGCTGAAATAGAGGAGAAGAGGGCGAAGGATTTATGTTTTTGGTGTGATGAAAAATTTTCGTTTAACCATAAATGTGCAAACGGGAAATTGTATGCTATGGTGCTAGATCCAGAAGAAGATGAGAAGGGAAAAAAAGGAAGTGATGAGACAGGAGAAGAACTAGAGGATGAAGAGTATCTTCCTCCGTAGGAATGTCATGCTCCTGCTCAGAAATTATGACCTGATTGCATTTTGGCACAATTAGCATCCCCATCTCCCCACTAGTAAAGAATAAACTCTTGTGGTCACTCTAGCAAACTCTCCCTTTCATGCTTCTTTAGATAATATATTTCATTCCGTGGAAAATATAATTTCTATTATAATTATTTGGAAACGAGAATTTTGATCAAATTAATATCTTGATTAATTCATTTTCATTAATTACAAAAATATTTCTTACATATTTGACTTCTATTGCTCATCATCGAACCTTTTCAAGTTCATGTTATTCGATTTTCCTTTGTTCCCTATAACATAGGGTTGAATTGGGATATCTTTTTTCTAGTCGAACGTAGGGGGAGGGTGCAAAAAGGGTGGATTCGGAAGATGGGAAGGGGGGAGAAGTGTCTGACTTGTTGGACCCAAATATGGTGTTCTCTTTACACACTCGCCTTGTAATCATAAACCTCCCCCTCTCCCTTTCTCCCTACAGCTGGTGGTGACATTGACATTGGTTAGGACAACCCCAACCCAAAAATAGGAGATTGTAATAGGGAAAGGAGGGACAGTTCCAAAAGCGCAGTTCTCGACAGAGATCCAAATATAGGTAGGATCCCCATTATTCAGTTGACATTCGAATCAATTATCAAACCCCTGTCCCATGGATTTAGTGGTAAGATTGAAAGCATTAATCATGGATTTTTGAGAACCAAGAAATGTAGTGTGATGAGGAGTTTAAACTCGGCGTTGTTTGTTGGGCGGGACCGAAATCATTATGTCGCTGAAGTTACGGAAGGTGATGATGCACTTGCGCCGGGACATCGACGCGCATCGGACGATGGTCGTGTTAGGTCGAAAGCGGATTGGGATTGGGATGCAAAGTGTTCGAGAACTCTCTACTCGAATTTTGATTCCCTTGGCGTGGAGGACAGCAGAGGAGGTGGATGAACGTGTGACTTTTTGTCTACAAAAGAAGTCTTGGGGGGGTGGTTCAGGCAGAGGAGTGGATAGATTTGAAGTTAGTAATAATCAATGACAGTCATTGTGATTGTGGGGGTGTTTCTATTCTAACTACTTCTCCAACCACCGTAATTTTTTTCCTTTAATTTGTAACTAGTTTTTTCAGAGTAGGAAGGTTGATAAATTGACGCCAAGCCATCCATGTGTGGGTGGGTGGGGCAGTCCAGTTGTTTTTTTATTATTGACGTTAGAAAACACGGAATTTCGTCGTGATATTGAAAATGCAAAGACCTCTCTCTGCAAATTCATCCAAAAATGCACTCCTAGAACACAACTTTATGGTTCGACATTATTAGATAAGTCAAGTTTCGTCGTCCAAAAACAATAACGACGTTCGGGGTTGGTCTTCAAACATGATCGTGAGTCACATATTTCAAAGCGTTCCCACCCGCTCAGGACACGTTTGACGTGAGTGGGTCCCAGTCTAGCCTGTGATGAGTTGTTCGTCATAACTATTCTCATGAGTTATGTAATAATAAAAATAATGTTGTGGTTCGCATGAAGCCGTTATTGGGTCCTCGACACTTTCTTTAAGCAAATGCTTGAAATGGAGTTTTCATTGATGATGCAGTGTGTTGCTAAGTTGAGTTACATAGCTTTCGGTACGATATGTTCCGGACGAAGAATTTAAAACTTACTTATAACGTTCGGTTTTTTATTATTATAACTAAGAAACTACTCTATGAATCAAATAACCATTAAAGAATTTATCGTGCCGGGTACCGGTTTTTCCACATAAAACATTAATAAGTATCACACAATTGAGTCAAAGATTGAAAACGGATGGTCCACGTGAAGAAATAGAAGGGACCCTATAAGAATAATACGTTATGTGCTACATTGGAAGAACACGATTGGACACAGAGTTGCTCCCCGAGAAGCTTTAATTTTCTTCTTTATATCAACAACATGGATTATATAAGCCAAAGTGAATTAATATTCTACACACATTCATTATTAAGACTACATCGTCAGTAATGCAAATTTGGGGACTAACTTAACTAATTTTCTCCTTCTTATACTTCTCATTGCCTTCAAACATCGAATATCGGTAATTTCTTAAGTACTATCGGTAAAATTTACATAAACATGTCCTATAAATAAATGAAATATGAGCGCTACGATAGACAAGCTTCACAATTAGAAAATAAATACATCATAATTCAAGTTAAAATAATTGAGATAACTTATTTATTATCCTTCGGTATTTTTCATGATCTCCTTTATATTAATAGAAGTTAAAGTAGATATTGGCCAATCTTGTACATATATCAATAGCTCAACAATTTAAAAGTTAGTAAACTTTTGAAATTCACAGTTGTAATTATCAAACAGACACGTATGGTATATATGTAGCTTAATCAGAGCAATCAAAGATTGCACTTTTTCCACAATCTCAGTGAACAACGAAAAACCGCAGAACTCCCGTTTTAATACATCAGCTATAATTGCTAATACACCATCAACGGTCAGCGCTTGATCTATCTTTTCTTTTATGTTTGTATGAGCCACCAAAGATTTCTAGTATTTTTGCCCTGTTCCCATGAGGGCTGTCACACATAATTTGTAAATTGATCCAACGGTTAAAATCAGCAGATGCAGTCATTCGAATGAGTGATAGCCATCCTTTTGGATACGTGCTTTTCACAATCTATGTCTAAAAACGCACTCGGGGTGATAATAGGCTCTAAGACATTATCCACCGAAATAAATTCCAGCTTCGTTATATGGGGATAGTCTGGCCTGTATATTTCCCTTTTCATCGTCACCAGTTCGCTGAACGTTCTGTTATCCAAATGAACTGGAGTTTTTCTGCCAGACCTAAGTCTTTCTTTAGGTCTTTTGCCAACTCCCCACTCTGGGAGTTCAGATTTGCATCTCGTTTTCGCGGGCCTAGAATGTAAGGAGCAACTGACTCCTTGTACATATCATCGACGCTTTTACCCTACCCTGTTTGGAATTTCTTCCTCTCAGTTTCAATTTTTCGAATGGTTCCCGAAGTACTTTCCAGTCCAGAAGTCGCCTCAGTTTCAGGCCTTTTTAAACTTCTCTCATGCTCTAAAGAGTCTAACATCTTGTTAACAATAGCGCCTACTTCCCAAGCAAGGTGGTTTCGATTTTCAAGATTTTCTAAATTCCCTTATTGAATAATTAACTGGGTTATCAAATCATTCATACTTCTATCTATTTCATAGGGAGCTATTCAAGACTATGGAACGAACTCCAATCTTCTAAAAGTTTTAGAAGAATTTATTGAAGATTTTCCTCTCCTGATATACATTTTAAGGATTTAATTGTAAAGTTTTCAATATCTTAGAATTGTGCTGAAAAATCTGAAAAAGAAAAAATGAGGTGGAATTTACAAACTTCTTACACTAATCCCCAAAATTTTTCATCGGTATTCCGACTGTTTCCTCCTACTATTAGGATTATTATTGTAGGTAGGAAGAAGTTGGGCAACACCCGTTAATATGAATTCCCAAAAAATACTTATTATGGAGACACTGTATCTAATTTAAACATTATAAAATAAAATAAAAATAAGCCAAATCATCTTCCTATTCCTTTCTCTTTTGTTCTTACCAACTCCGCCCCGTGACGGAGGATTCGCCTTTCCCCCCCCACACAAAAGAACACCCACACCTCCTTCCCTTTATTTGGGATTAATCCCAAATAAATCCAAAATCAAGATCGCCATCACCCTTCAGACCTTCCAAGAAAAACCCACAATGCCGCCCAGGCCTACGTCACGGTCGACGTCACCGTCTTCCCCACCTCCACCTTCACTCCATAAATTCCAGCCCCTCAACTCCCCGCCCCATCCAACCACCACCTCCTCCTTCTCCTGCCTCTCCATGGCCGCCATCTCCATCGTCTCCGCCCTCTCCCTCCTCCTCCTCCTCCTCCTCCACTTCTCCGCCGCCCGCACCTCCCTCCCCTCCCCACATTCCTCCTACCCACTCGACCCCGCCCTCCAACGCCAGGCCTGCTCCTCCACCCGCTTCCCCGACCTCTGCTCCTCCTCCTCCCTCTCCTCTCCCTCCCCCTCCCCATCCCCCTCCGACATTGTCTCTGCCGCCATTGCCCTCTCCTCCGATAACCTGCACAAAGGCCAGGCCATGGTGAGGTCCATTCTCGATTCTTCCTCCGGAAACCCTAACAGGACGCTGGCCGCCAAGACCTGCCTCGAGGTGCTCGACAATTCTGATTACCGGACCGGGATGGCCGTCGAGGCCCTGCCCCACGGCGCCCTCAAGGACGCCCGTGCTTGGCTTAGCGCCGCCCTCGTTTATCAGTACGCTTGCTGGTCCGGGCTCAAGTACGTCAATGATACCGCCCAGGTTTCCCCTGCATTTTTCTTTCGTTTTCTTTTCTTGCTCTGTTTTCGCGATCGGTTAGTTGATCGTCTTCAACCGGGCGTTGTCCTGATTGTCGCTTTCGGTGATTCCTCGATTTTTCAACAGGTGAATGACACGATGACGTTCTTGAACACTTTGACGATGATTACGAGCAATGCCCTGAGCATGATGATGAGCTACGATGTGTACGGGGATGACTTGTCGAAGTGGAAGACGCCCATGACGGAGCGAGATGGGTTCTGGGAATCCAGCGGCGATACTGGTTCTTCTGGGTTGACATTCCCGGGTGGCATCCCAACCGACATGACGCCTGATGTCACTGTTTGCAAGGATGGGAGTAATGGTTGCTACAAGACAATCCAGGAGGCTGTGGATGCCGCCCCGAACAACCTCGCACGGGGAAAGAAGTTTGTGGTAAAGATTAACGAAGGGGTCTATGAGGAAACCGTGCGGGTGCCCCGGGAAAAGAAGAATGTTGTCTTCTTTGGCGATGGGATGGGCAAAACTGTTATCACAGGATCGATGAACGTTGGCCAGGTCGGGGTCACAACCTACACTTCCGCCACTGTGGGTGAGTTGAACTCATCGGATTTTCATCTGATTGAGGATCGAATTGCTAAGATTCTAGAAATGTGGATGCAAGAGCTGAAATCTGTTCTTGTTCAGGTGTTCTTGGCGATGGTTTCATGGCTAGCAGTCTGACGATAGAGAACACGGCTGGTCGGGACGCTCACCAAGCGGTTGCCTTCCGTTCAGACAGCGACCTCTCCATGCTCGAGAACTGTGAGCTCCTAGGTAATCAGGACACCCTCTATGCTGACACCCTCCGGCAATACTACAAGTCGTGCCACATCGAGGGCAACGTTGACTTCATTTTCGGCATGTCAGCCTCAGTCTTCGAGGACTGCACTATCCTTGTCCGGCCAAGGCAGTTAAACCCCGAGAAGGGAGAGAACAACGCAGTCACAGCACACGGGAGGACAGACCCTGCAATGACGACGGGGTTTGTCTTCCGCAATTGCTTGATCAACGGCACCGACGCGTATATGGCTTTGTACAAAGCCAATCGCCAAGTGCATGTGAACTATTTAGGCAGGCCATGGAAGGAGTACTCTCGGACTGTGCTCATCAGTTGCGTCCTCGAGTCCCTGATCACCCCCCCGGGATGGATGCCGTGGAGCGGCGACTTCGCGCTGGGGACCCTATACTACGGGGAGTTCAATAATTCGGGCCCTGGGTCCGAAACCTCAGGCAGAGTGGAATGGAGTAGCCAGATTCCGGCAGACCACGTGAACGTGTACTCGGTCGAGAACTTCATCCAGGGGGGCGAATGGATCACGACTTCGTCATGATTTACTAGACTTAGTTAGCTTAATGTTGAAAGAAGCTCGCCTGATCAATTTTTTTGATTAGGGTGGAGTACATGAACGATTAGGAGGGGAAGGATCCACGTTTGAATATAGTCCTTCACTGTGTAGAGGAATTGCATAAAGTAGCATTCATCGAAAGCGTATCTAAACTCATTAAGCTGTATGGTGAAGGTGTGAATTAGTGTTTATTTTATTGTCTAAAGAAAATTACTGGCTAATCACCTCGGCAGTGATGATACCTAATGAACAAAAATCGGAACGAAAAATGGAAGGTACAAATCTCGGCGACTCAGGAAAGGAGCGCGGTGGTAATTGCAGGAGGAGTCGGGTTGAAGAGCTCCTCGACATCGGTCCAGTTCGATTCGCCCCAGTGGCTCAGCATGCCCTCCCAGTGACAAACGTTGTCGATGCATTTATTCAGCCTGTCGTCCTTGATCGGGATTCGCCAGTGTCCGTCGGAGTAGTTTGACAGCTTGGCCTGCCTCCGGTCCCACTCGAGCTGTGCCTTCTGCTTTGACTTCAGCATACAGAATTGCTGCAGGAGCTCTGGCATCGCGTCGTGCACTTTCCACCATCTTCTGTGGGCTACGTCGCTTGCAAACTCCCGGTTGTATTCGGCATTCCAGTTGCAGTCGTAGTCGCGGAAGCAAAGCCATGGTTTCACTCCTAAGTAATGAAGCACATATAGAGACGGTGGGTCGTCCCCATAGAGCTTGGTCTTCTTTGCCTTGACCTCTTCCGGGTCGCCAACCCAGAAATGCTTCAAGAAGTTCATGTGTCTCGGGATTCGGTGCCACCACGTGAAGATCTCGTTCAGGTAACCCTGGTCTCCACCATTGTAGGACACTATCTCGTTGATGTGCTCCATTAGAAGGTCGAAAGTACAAGTCGACGGCTCGACGACCATGACGCCGGAGTTGAACAATGTGGCGTTGTTTCCGGTTGCCGTTATCTCTGGCATGCTGAAGAGGAAATCTAAGTTCCGCAGCACCAGCAGGTCGGCATCGATGAATATGATCTTGTCGTAGTTTGTAAGCTGCCAGAGCCGGAACTTGCTGTAGTTCCACTCGTTGTACGCATCTTTCTCCGCTTTCGGGTTCCGTATCCTATCGATTGTATGAATTTTCCATCCTGCTGCTTCCAATCCACTCCTGTGATATGAGGTGATGGTCTTGTCGACCAATATCACAAGGTCACGCCTCGAACCACTCATCCTTATGCTCTGTGCCGCAGTTATGGCTCCACACACGTACACATGGGCAGAGTGAAGTATCGTCACATATGCTTCTCGTCTCGGATTCCCCTTGTAATTCCTCGCAATTCCATTAGCTCTCAAAGGCAGAGCCAGTTCGCAAGATCCAACTGGCAGCTGGAGCTTTTCTCGCAGGATGTCGAGATTCGGCCGGTATAGCCAACTGTGTCCTTTCCTCACTACCAACTCCTTACAGGGGAACAAATTTGGCATGGGAAAACGCCTCGTAATGAAGAGCACATGTATCGGGGTCTTCCCTTTGGCTTCGGCCGCAAATGTGGCGGCCGCTAGCTGCAGATGCAGCCGGGCAACGTCCCTCGACCAATTCCACTCATTTCGACAAGGAAGCTTGACCACGATGAGATCGAGCTGTACCCCAGGGTCCTTTGGTTTCGGCAGCTCCGGACATTTTGGGATTTCACTTTCTTCTTCCTCGTCGATCCACTCTGGATACAACACATCCCAAGTGACATTCTTATCGGCTCTGTCCAAATGCAGATGTTCGACGCGATCGACGCTCGGCATCAGAGCCTTCCACTGACCAACTTCCGAACCATTGAAGTTCAAAAGCCCGATGTTGCGAAACATATTCCTCCCGGTAATATCCCTGACATCATCCCAAACAATGTCAAGATCAGACACATATCGTCGGTCCTCCTCCTCGCTGCCCCATATCCACCTCTGAACCAAACTTGGCCTGCAATCAAAATACAACCATCCTCAATAAACGACGGAATCAAAGGCCACCCGAGTCCCCGATCATGGAAAGGGCCTCAAACCTCACCTGGCATCGGGTGAAGGGCTACGCTGGCTAATATAAACATCGGGGTGGTACGCGACGGTGGCCAACATTCCGCAGACGGTGATGGCAAGGAGGATCTTCAACATACACGCCCTGAATTTGCTGTTCTTGTAGTGGATCGGGAATCGGAGGGCCTTGTCGACGAGGCCCTTTGGCTTGCTCCGGTTCCATCTCCTCTTGCAGGCGTCTTCACTGCTTTCAGAACACAATAACTCGGAAGTCGGTTCACACAACAGTGAATGAATGAACAAAAAAACATGAGAAGGACATGGAAACTCACTTTGGTATGATTGGCACAGACATTTTGGAGTCAGCAGCAGAGACATAGTCCGAATTACCCATTCGTAAACAAAAAACCTCTGATCGCTTGCAACAATGAGAATCATGCAGAGTGACAGATATTATATCTTCAGGAATTCCGAGCGACTGCTGTTGTTTTTGTAATAATCTTAAACATCTCGGGGGAGAAGAAACAGATGAAGGGTCACTTTTTTTAAATTGAGGCCGACAGTGAGAGACAATTTTGTGCTACTCCTATCAATTTTTAAATGGGTGTTATGTCATTTGCTTGCCCTACTAAAAGGCAAGAAATACAGGATTGTTAGGGGAGGAGACAATGAAATGTTTTCTGTATATAGTAAGTAAAAGTACATCATCTACAACACTGTTCAAATGGGTATTGTAATTGGGAAATCTGTATATATTTTTTTTATCCTACATTTTGGATTGTTGGTTAAGGTATGATGCCCCATCTCACTTGCCGAAATGGGAAATGTTCATGTTTTTCTTGAGGGAACTTAGCTTTTGAGTTTGGTTTGATCCAATTCGAGAAAAGACTGATAAACAAATCTTGAACAATTGAATTAATGGTGATACTTTTCACCCAAGCAAAGTTTGATTTTTATGAATGAAAAGCCATTTTCCCACAACCCTTTTCTTTTTTCTTTAAAAGGGTTTTTTTTTTCTTTTTTACAATTTCAGAATGTTAAGAAAGAAGAAGTTGGTTTTTATAAAATCTTTTTTTTTTTAATTTTGTTAAAGTACAATAAGGTAAATGGAATTCCTATTTATGGGTACTTCTTCCTAAGGCGACGTCTCACCAAGACATGAAGTTAATAAACAACCTTCACAGTGTCAAAACACAAGGATTAAGATGCAAATTGAGTCTAACCAGTCTTGATAACCACCCCCTAACCCTTGTTTTACGGGTGGCCTCTCGCATTCCTAATGGTCCCTAATAAGAGCGGGGCGGACCCATTTCGAGATCAGTTTTCGGTGAAGCTCCTCCGTCAAATCGCTGATGGGCCATCGGGACCGCGTGACGTTCGACCTCCCTCCCGGAGGAGCACGTGTCCGGAAAGAGGATAGGGAACTCAGAGGCAAGGAACAACGCAGCGCATGCTTATGTCATACCAAGGATTTCTCTTATTAAAAAAAGGGATGAGCCCCCCAACGAGAACGAGGGCAAAGTTCTGGGGAAAGATACAGGAGTGATACGTGTATTCATCATCGAGGCCAAAGGGAAAGGAACGTGTAGCGTGTTAATGTGTTTGTTGTAGTATAAGCCAAGCAATGAACACTTGTGGGGGGGAGGGATTTTGAAACTTTAGAAAATTATATTTGACCGACAACCTCTTCTTTTTAACACGGGTTGGTCGATTTTTCTGACAGACAATCAATAAAAAAGGGGGGAGGAAGGGAGGCTTCGGTTAAAACTTAAAGGGTACACCCAGGACACATGAGACTGAGTTGGTCAATTCTTTTGGCTTTGGGGAAGTAGGCTCTAAGGCATGAATCTCATTCATCCCCATGTAGAACAAAGGATTTGAATTTTTTTCGAGAAGCTGTTATATTCGAAATACAGTCCCCCATGTTGAATGATCCACGCACAAATGTCTGGATGATTCCCACCTGTTCACCAGCTAACTTCCCTGTTAACCCAGAAAGAGAAGTAAAAAAAAGACAAGAAGAAAAGGTTAGCATTGAGTTCTTGACTTCTTACAAAGTCATAATTGCTTTCCAGTTCAGAACCACAGAAAGGCGCCAGATCAACAACTTTCTAGTTAGGAAGAGGGAGAGAAGCATGGGCCGCTTGTTCATGTTCCCTTTTTTTTTTTGCTTCGCGTGCAGCCTCAATCAGATCCTGTCTGTGTCCCCACGGCCACACCATAGTTTGGTCTTCATCTGGGTCTTGCCTTTTTTGGGTGGATGAGCTTGGCATGCAAACACCACTCAGCTATAGCTTCCTTTGAGTTGACTCTAACCTTCTCCTCCTGTAAACGATGCAGGTAGCGAGAAACACGTAAAGACTCCTGAATCCACCTCCAAAAATGCCTGAAGCGATTGCGAGAAACATAAGATATTCTCAACTCAGGCCATCCTTCAGAGAGTCGGTTGACAGAGGAAAACAGTAAAATTGTATTCTGTTTGCTGTAACTGTTTTACATGAAACCTTTATATAGGGAGCTGTTATAACTAACTAACAACTACTCCTTATCTTGACACTCCCCCTCAAGATGAGTATACAAGTTCTTCATACTCATCTTGTCTTTTAACCAATAGAATCTAGGACTATGTAAAGCTTTA
The DNA here is from genome assembly GCA_023653495.1 of Melastoma candidum. Lineage (NCBI taxonomy): Eukaryota > Viridiplantae > Streptophyta > Magnoliopsida > Myrtales > Melastomataceae > Melastoma > Melastoma candidum. Next base: position 2,771,454 of record CM042887.1, read on the forward strand.
GTATAAAAATCAGCTAACTGCAACCTAGAACTAACATGCTGCAGCTTTATAGCTCCCCTTTGCAGCTTCTCACGAACGAAATGGCAATCCATTTCTATGTGTTTAGCCCTTTCGTGAAAAACCGGATTCTTCGTGAGATGAATTGCAGCTTGATTGTCACATTTCACTTCAATTGGCTACTGTACATGCAAACCATATTCTGTAAGCAGTGAAACTAACAGACCACTTCACACGTAGCTCCCCTTATCGCTCTATATTCCGCTTCTGCAGAGCTCCTCGCTACCGTAGCTTATTTCTTAACTTTCCAGCTCACCAAAGAACTTCCCAAAAATATGCAAAAACCAGTGACAGACTACCTTGTATCTAGACAATTCCCCCAATCACTATCAACATATACGGAGATCTCATTCACTGAATCTGCAGCAAAGAAAATTCCTTCTCCTGGGGAATTCTTCAAGTACTTTAAAACTTGCAAGGCTGCTTGCATATGAACCTCAGTATGAGCAGACATAAACTGAGTTAGGACTTGTACAGAATAAGCAATATCAGGCCGAGTCAATGTCAAATACATCAGGTTGCCTACTATTTGTCTATAAACAGTCGGATCTGACAATTTGTTTCCATCTTCTTTTGACAATCTATGATTAGAGTCAATAGGTACCTTGGCTGGTTTTGCTCCCAACAATCCATGCTCCTGTATAACCTCTAAAGCATACTTTCTCTGTGACAAAACTATGCCTTTAGAAGAACGAGCAATCTCTAAACCAAGGAAAAATTTCAACACACCCAAATCTTCCAGTTTAAAAACAGAGCCCAAGTACCTTTTGAATTGTTCTATCTCACCCATATCTGGACCTGCAATGGCTATATCATCCGCATAAACAAGTAGAGCCATGAACTTGTCCCCTTGTCCTTTCACAAACAAAGAGTAATTTGATTTGGACGGCTTGAAACCATACTCCAACAAGGCAGCAGCAAATTTAGAATTCCATTGTCTAGAGGCTTGTTTAAGTCCATACAACGATTTTTGCAGTTAACAAACTATTCTTCTCTCCTCCTTAAACTGCATACTACTAACATCAAGGCCCTGAGGCACAACCATGTAAACATCTTCCTCCAAATCTCCATTTAAGAAAGCATTATTGACATCTAATTGACATAAATGCCATGAATTCATAGCAGCTAAAGCAAGAAAGATCCGAACCGTGGTATGCTTTGCAACTGGACTAAAGGTATCAGTGTAGTCAATATCTTCTTTTTGAGTGCATCCTTTAGCAACAAGGCGAGCCTTGTACTTATCAACAGTCCCATCTACATTATACTTGGTTTTGAATATCCATTTACAACCAATAGGTAGCTTATCCCTCGGCAACTCAGTCAAACACCAAGTATTATTCTCAGCCAGTGCATCTAATTCAACCTTTATAGCCTTACACCAATGATCAGATTGAACAGCCTCAGAAAAAGATGTTGGATCAGACCGTAACATAAGATTTATGGCAAAAACTCGAAAAGAATGAGACAACTGAGAATAGGATAAAACATTATGAAGAGAATGAGCAGTGAAAGAAATTTCTGAGCCAGCTGAGAGAGAAACAAAATTACCAGAGGATGTTGGACCATTTAAGGAAAGAGCAAGGGCATGATGATAATCCTGTAGGTAAGCAGGTAGCCTCTTCTGTCTACTGCTTCTTCGTAACAGATCTGCTGAAGTGTCTGGACAATCTACCACTGTATCCTCTATGACAGTTTTAGAAATTGATGGAAAAGAAGAAGACTGAGAAATTTCTTCAGAAACTGGCCCTGTATCAGTATGTATGGCCAAAGACTTGGTTTTGAAAGGAAAACAATGCTCATAAAAAACAACATCTCTAGATATAAAAACTCGTTTGCTAGAAACATCATACAACTTATATCCTTTTGTGCCCACTTGATAACCAATCAAACCACATTGATGTGCTCTAGGACTGAATTTAGAACGACCATTGTGCAAAGTAGAAGCAAAACACAAACAACCAAAGACTTTCAAATGATGATAATCTGGCTGGACATTAAACAACATTTCAAAAGGAGTTTTGTTTTGCAAAATAGGTGTAGGAAGTCGATTCATGATATGAACAGTTGTCTGCACAGCTGCTGTCCAGAAAAAAACATCCAACCCAGATTGAAAAAGTAAAGCACGAGCTATGTTCAAAATATGTTGATGCTTACGTTCCACAATGCCATTCTGTTGTGGGGTTTCTACACAATTAGTGTGATGCAAAATGCCTTTCAGTTTGTAAAATTCTAGCATCAAAAACTCTTTGCCATTATCATACCTTAAAACTTTAACTTTTGCATCATGTTGAGTTTCAACCATAACACAAAACTGCTGTAAAACTGATGAAACTTCTGACTTTGCTCTCATCAAATATACCCATGTCATTCTACCGTAGTCATCAACAATCAGTAAGAAAATATTTGTGTCCATTTAAAGAGGAAGAAGAACAAGGACCCCATATATCACAATGTACAAGATCAAACACCTTTTCTGAGCTAGGACAATGAGTTGGAAAAGGTAAACGCTTTTGTTTTGCATAATGACATATGGAACATGCTTCTTTATTAGACAAAGGAGTCAAATGATTACAAGACTGAATGTACTTCAATTTTACAAAAGAGGGATGACCTAGTCTATAGTGCACAAATCGAAATCAGAAAGGCTAGACTTATGATCAGAAAAGAAAGTAGCAGACTGCTTATCTAAAGCAGCTTTGACAGAAGAGGTTTCCTGATTCCCTTCTAGTATATAGAGCGTTGTTCTCTCTTTAGCAAGCCCAATCATCCTCCATGACAATAGGTCCTGAATGAAACAAAAAATTTTTAGAAAAAGGACACAAAACTGTTTGGAAGACATTATTTGACTAACAGAAATCAAGTTAATGTGAAATGAAGGAATATAAAAGACGTTTGTAAGTACCAATCCATCAGAAACATGTATGTCTCCTGTACAAAGAACTTGCTCTTTAAGTCCATTTGGGAGAAAAACATACATGTTTTCAGCAGGGGCTACTTTATTGAACAAAGATTTGTTATTTGATATATGATTCGTAGCTCCTATATCAATGATCCACTGCTTAGAAGGAAAAGAGTTTTGTGCAATACCTGCTGCAGAAAAAAGATTTTGGAGACTCAGAATTATGAATAGAAGATGAACTTGCAGCAGGTTTAAGCTGTTCTCCTTGACCATTGAGTAAAGCCACTAACTTCTGAATCTGCACCTTAACTTCATTGAGTTCAAGGTTTTCAACATGAGCACCAGGATTTGATGTCACTTCTGTAACTACTGCAGCTGCTCTCTGCCCAGTAGCATAAGGCCTGTTCCTTCTAATTCCAGAACTGTTAGGGAAACCAATCAACTGAAAACATTTATCCTTCATGTGACCTCTTTTTCCACAATGTTCACATATCCATTCAGTTCTCCTAATTGACTTCTTTCTGGAATCAAATTGCACTGCAGCTGGAGTAACAAAAGCCATAGATTCTGGCTTAAACAAAGTCTGTTCCTGCTTTACATGTCTGCCTTGTCTGTAGGATTCTTCTTGAATAACTAGATTGTACACCTCATCTAGACTCGGAAATGGTTTCATACCCAGAATTCTACTCTTTAAAGTGTCATACTCATCACTTAAACCATGTAGGAACCTGAAAATACAGTCCTCTGTCACGTTTTCCACAAACACTCGAAAACAGGACTCATTGCACTTTCCACATTTGCAGCAGGGCAAAGGTCTAACATTCTTCAATTCTTCCCAAATTGCACACATCTCTGTGTAATATGCATCCACACTTCTTTCCCCTTGCACCACAGTCATCAGCATCAACTGTAGTCTGCTAATCTTATACTTATTCGGCTCTGAATACCTTCTTTTCAATAGTTGCCATATATCTTTCGCCGAATTCATGAAAAATATATTGCTAGCAATAGACTCTGTCACAGATCTCAGAATCCAAGCCACCACAAGCGTATTACATCTTTTCCAAGCAGGTAATAATTCATTTCCTTCCTCCGGTTCAGATATACTGCCATCTATAAAGCCTTTCTTATTCCTAAAGACAAGCGCCATCTCGAATGCTCTACTCCAGGTAAAATAATTCGTTCCATTACAGAGAGGTTGAATTGTTACCGTGCTCAGATTGTCTGACTACAGGATGTGAAATGGTGACGTAGGATCCTCTAGAGCCACTTGCATCTGCACCCCCTGACCTCTGCTCACCGCACCGTGATGAGAAATTGCCATGACAGCCTGCTCTTCTTCCAGCGACTGCTTTCTCTGATTGCCGGCGACCACTGCAGCAAAGGATTGCCGCTCTTATACCATCTCAACTCAGGCCATCCTACAGAGAGTCGGTTGACAGAGGAAAACAGTAAAATTGTATTCTGTTTGCTCTAACTGTTTTACATGAAACCTATAGGGAGCTGTTATAACTAACAACTACTCCTTATCTTGACAGATATAGAATGAAGTCCACATCTCTTCCTGAACTTTGATTTTTTTAAGTGAATGAAAAGTCATCTCTAGACGCAAAACTAGTTGTACTGCATCTTCTGCAGTGACATCTTGTGCTAGAAAGTGAAAATGTGCATCGATTATCTCGGTGATTGACTGCAGGAAACTCCACCATGTTTCGCTGGATAACTCTCACCCAGAACTTCCCCCAGGCTTTGCACAAACAATGATCGACAGCCATTCAGGACAAAGCCTCGTGGTGCTTCATCTCCACTGGAATTTTTCTCCTCTTTGGGTGATGCAAATTGTATGCTGAGCTTGGATTTAGTCCATGTATCAAGAGGGCTTCTCAGTGGAGGTTGAGGGGTTGGAGATTTTGACTGCCTGAGTTCGTTTTCTCTGTCGATAAATCTGCAGAAAATATGCGATCTAAATGAATCAGGATAGAAGGACGACTAACTGGCACATGAGAATATTAGTCAATACCATCAACATTTACGAGAAGGAAGTGGCGCCTTTGCCGAAATGAGGAGTACAGCAGGAGGCAGAAGATTTAAGTACCAATGGCTGGCTACATTCATTCAACCATATCTTCTGTAAGGACTACTAAATGATCGCAGACTCGCACTCCTAGTGAAAAGCAGATTCTCCGAAAGATGGCTCACTCTTATGCGCGTTCGTTAAAGTCTCGCGAAAAGGCATTGTTGTCTGATCAGAACACTAGAAAAACACTAAAATGCCTGATTGTCACTTGTAAGATTAAAAACAAAATGGGCTCCCTGTAGTTCTTGCAGCGATATGCCGACTCATTGAACAGCTTGTGGAGGAACATCATCTCCGGGAACAAAAGCAGCAGCACGTCTAGCAGAAGATATAGAGCAAGTACCCGGGAACAATAAAGTCGGGAGCACATAACCAGAATAAGTCTACAGTAACAGCTTCACCAAGATTATGATACCTAATTCAGCACGAGAGGCATCCAAGGGAGTCGAAGATAGATTGATCCTTCCCCCTTCCGAGTTCATCATATTAATGGGCCTGTGGCCCAACTACAACAAATCTGGGCTGAATAAGTTGATTATGGGCCGAATCTAGTGGAGGGATTATATCATGTGTTGCGTGGTATTATTAGAAGAAATCCCGTCCACGTACCTTTTTTACGTCGTAAAAAGAAATTTTTGAAATAAGGTAAATAATTTTAAAATTCTAAAAATAATGTTTCAAAGTTTGTTGGACTTCACTTTTTTTAAAAAAAAAAAAATCAGACATTTTTTTTTAAGTCCGATTTTATAAGTTCGACTTCGGAATATAATTTCAAGAATTTTGAAACTATTTCCTGTATTTCGTAATTTTTTCTCGCCGAACACTTACAAAACGTATCTCCTTCTTTTTCCTACCCCGCCAACCTTAGCGACGGCGGTGGTTGTCCCTGTCCGATTAACATGAGAATCTTTCCGGACAGACAACTGTCGTAATAAGGTTAGGTATCACTCAAACCCATGGTTTTGGTGCCAACCGATTCCGTAAGAAAATAAAGTGGATGGTGCCGCGGCCGCCGCCGCCCCTCGAGTTTCCAAATCAATGAGTTGGGCGGTATTCGTAGATCTTTTTTTACCCATTCATCAAAACTCACACGGTACCCATACGTTTATTACTGTGTGTCATTACATCGATTACTAAAAGCTTTTTCTTTTATATCAACGTAACTAAGCATCTCACAAAAGTTTGTCATTGGAGAAGTAAGGAACGAGGACCACAAACGAGCTTATTTATGAATAATCGGCAACGACCTCCGACTACACGTTTGATGTTGTCGGGGAACTACGCCATTTGGACATCACGTATGCGGCCGTCCTCCATGGAGGGACATGGAGCCCCCTGTCTACGAGCGACTGTTTGGCTGCCGAGCAGACGAGGGAGACTATGCCTTCGAGCTTCCTCTCATCCCCGATGAACACCGATGGCAGGATCTCCACGAGTTGCCTGTAGGCATCCGTGGGCCTCGCGAGCTGAAACTGCGATTTGAAGTCCACGTCAATGATGAGCCTCGTCAGAGTCGACGAAGAAGACTGCTTGTCGTTCCTCACCATGACATTCACGTACTCATGATCCCCTGTCCCGAAACCAGAAGTCGAATTCCACAATTAACAAGAAAAAAAGAAGAAGTTCAAGTGAATGTGACATTGCGGTCACGGAGCTCATACCTCCGGGGCAGCCGAGGGAAGAAACCCACCTACTGTGACAGAGAGAAGCCCTGTATCCATCCATCTTCAGCTTCTTTGCGATCCGCCTCCTCACGCTTCTACTCTCAGCAGCATGACCATTGTCCATCTTCCTCATATGCCGCAGCACACACTCGAGCAACTCTGCCTCCAACTCTGTCTCACTCTCAACCATATCCTGAAAAAGTAAAGTTCCCATGAATGCATGCTCCTCATGAAAGAAGAACAAATGGAGACGGTTTCGTTTTTCTCGGCATACACTCAGAGCAACGTAATTGGGAGGACACGTGTTGTTGGATGGCGATGACGATTCAATGAACTGTTGCACCATCTGGACCAACTGATCTTCTTCATCTTCCGTAGCTCCGTACCCACCATCCATAATTTTAATAGAAAATCTTCCTCCTCAGTTTCTGTGTTCTTGATTTGAGGCGGTGAACATGCTTTCTTATAAATAGGAGGCCTCCGTTATTTAACATGGAAGGGTGATAATGATTTGGGGGCTGATGATGTCATGGTGAAAAAGTGAAAGGGTTTGATGCAATGAACTTAATGTTCTTGATGAAATGAAAGGAACGTGGGATATAACTAAGCCACCCGAAGTCAAATCAATCCTTGCAACAAGTTTTAGACCTCTGCGTAGAGCGAATCTGCCGAGATGAGTAGCGGCAATCGCAGCGTGCAGAGTTTGGCCTGGGACTCAGCATTATGATGTGGTCATAAGCACTCAGAGGTAACTCCTGAGCGCATGAGGATCCAACGTGACCCGGAACGACCATATTTGCCGTTGGCAACCATGTGCAAACACATCAGGACAATGGAGGAAGTAATAAAAGACGCAGAAGAGAAACTAAGGGATAGATTCCGTTGCCTTTTGCATCACATTCATCTGTCAGATGATTTCGGTACTACTCAATGTCAAAAAACATGACTGTAAAAGCTGAATCACGCAAGCATCGAGGGATGCACCACATCCCGTTCCTCTATCGGAACTTCTTGGCATGGTAACTCTACAAAGAACAGATCCACACCTCCCATTTCAGCAGCTCTCGGCTACATACAAACTCCAAATAAAGTGTGACTAAGCCCTGAATGCGGGTTGTTCCAAGAATCATCCCTCTTCCTTTAACTGGATCCATGTCTATCGTACCAGGGCATTCGTCAAGGCATTGGAAACAGCTTGAATAGTTACCTCCTCCACGATCACGACCTTGTCCCTCGATTTAGAGCCCGACGCTATCGATACCTGCCTCCTTTTAACACCTAAAACCTGCCTCCCCAAAAGAAAACAATCAAACCCTCTGACAGTATCTTTGCAAAAATCAAAATTTTCTGCCTGTGCAACGGAGATCAATCGAGTCGAGTAGTTTCCAGCTAACCACAAGTTTTCGCAATCCATCCCAATACAATTCTTCATTCAGATACTCTATCCCGCACAAACATCACCACCCATAGAATCCTAAATGCCATTACCGAGCTGATGAATTCGAGCAGCGCCGCGTTGGCCTCTCCGTCCTTTGCCGGCGCGTCGATTGCCACCCCCACCGCCTCCTCGCCCACCTCTTTCGATCCGCAAACAGAAGAAGACGTGAGAAGAGAAATTGAAGAGGCCAATCAAAATGGGAACTGTAGGCGCATGAACCCTAACCGGTGATGGAGGCGGCCTTGGAACCGGGCTTGGCGTGGACGGTGATGGCAACGGAGGATGGAGATATGATCCGTAGACACGACGGGAATCCGGTAGCGTTGGGAACTTCGGCGGCGGTGTTGTTCTTCGAGGACTTTGAGGTTTTGTCTTTCTTCGAAGGGGGAGGCATCTTTTCTTGTCTTTGTCGGACGATTTTTGCGCTTGGCCTTTGTCTGAATTCTGTAGTTAATTCGAAGTACGAGGTCAATTGTCGAGTTGGACGACGGATGGCGCCGATATGAATGAAACACTCTGGCCCATGTGGGGTCGATAGCGGAAGGTGGCCGAGAACGGTGTCCAGTGATGGTTGCGGTTCGAGAGCCCTGCTACCATTCCCCGATCGGTCATCTGCCATAGACATGACCGATCCTTCTGCAGTGGGTCATATTCAGCTCGGTAGGTAAGTGCGACCTTTAAGGCCGGTAATCACGTTGGAAAAATTTGGCTCGTGGTTTGAAATTTAGTTCGAAAATACGATTTTCATCTAAATTTTTATTAAAAACTCGGAAAAATTATCGTCTCAATCAAAAGAACTAGCGATCGAGATCGATGGAAAGTGACTGTAGAAAAATTTCATTCAAAGGAGTTTTTACCCTTCATCTTTGACATACGCGTGCGGAAACAAGTTTCAATCGAAGGAGACGTTACCTTCATCCTCGTTAGAAAAACATGTGGATAGAAAATAACGAAGTTTGACAAAGACAATTTTATGTAAGATGAACAATCTTTGCAAAGTCGTGCATGGAAAGCAAGAGATAGTAAAAACCAATTATAGTGTCATAATTTGAAAAGATCTATTTATACCATGAATCCTAATTACTTTCTAGAATATTGGAGAGGTCATCGTGTCTTCTGCCATATCGAAAATATGTTCTACGTCCTTTGTCCGGAAGGTCTTTGGGCGATCGCTAAAATTGAACGACCTGAAGGCGAGATGGCCTCGTTTGGGATGAACTTGTATTGAGTCTGCTACATTGGATCTATGGCTTCCCATAGGAAACACGACTAGCTGAGATTCGCCTGGCCTGTGATATCATTCATCAATTCCAGCCACTGTGGTCAGTGATAGAGGGTCTAGGACTACGATTTGAAGCCAGCCAGAAGCCTGCTACTATCGAGAGGACACATTGCCATCGAGATCAGTCTTTCTAGACAACACGTTTCACTCTATACGAGCATTCTTCGAGCCAGATACGCTAGCTGAGGCATTACAACAAAAAACAAGACTACAAAATGATACCAGAATTCGAGGATCACCGAAAGTGTACACCAAATCATTAACAAATGTCCATGTACAAAAGAAGTGGGTCCCGAACCAACATGGCTCGCAGGTTCACTGCAGAAATGCCCGAACCGGGCATGGGTCAACCACATCAATCTATGGACACACACATATAAACAAAGAAGCGCCACCATAATCACAAGCAGCAAAATTATGTTAGCTACTCTCAGGTATCTGACCATACTATACAAAGTAAAACTCAAACTGTGGATATGAGTGAAGTTTGGTAGCGAGATCAAATAATAAACTTGAACGGTCCTGTACAGATCTGGAGGAGCCGAAATGGGCAAGCCGTGTGAAAGTTAATGGCCGAATTTGAGGGTAGAATCCTCGGCAGGGGCAGAACTCACCTGGTTGCAGGGCCCCTCACACTGAGAGAGCAGCATGTTCTTCATCTCTTTATAGGCCTGGAGCTCCTCAAAAGCATCGCTAGCGGTCCTGGAAACGTGAATGGTCGACGCCATGACACATGGAGCAAATTCTTTAACGGGCATCTCTGTGCAGCTCTGATTGGGCTCAGGAAAGCTGCTAGCACAGGTGTTGACCCCGGAGGTTTGTGAAGTAGGGACAGAAATCGAGGAATCCTGACGAAGAGGAGGAGCTTTATTCAGCAAATCCACAAGAGCACCAACAGCTGCACCAGTAGATTTACGAACTGGCAGATAGGCACCCGGATCAAGTTGTTCATAAACAAGCCCTTTCTGGTCAAATGATTCCAATCTGCAACTTACATAAGGGCGCATCAGGACCTTCATTGTTTCTTCGCAAATTGACATAACATTCTGAGCAAACTCTCCAGGAAATTCAAACCAAGAACACAGAGAGGATCTATCAATCCAATCTACACAGAACGACCTGAATGAAGTGGTTCCAAACATATAAGCAAAGAATATACACAATCATGATATCATAATTACAAATCCTAGCTGGCCAGTATCATAGGAACTGATAGGAAGAAAAGAAACCAAGCAATATATTACGAGCTTCATAAGAAAGAACTTCACCTGCTTCCTGGTTCAGCCATATCATCATCTTCAACATCAAAGGGACAAGTGTATTCAGTTTCATCAAAGTCATCATGAAATGCTAGCTCAGCCGAGGTCATCCCAGAGAGTCTCTTAAGATGTTTTTTTCCATGCAATACCTGATCAAACAACAAAAAAGCCCTTTCACTATGAAAAGCTACAAGAGACCATAACACTGCATATGGTATTCTCATAACTTACCGTCTCATAAGTTTCACCAGTTTGACTTGGACCCAGTGTTTTGTAGGACCTCAGAACTTCATATCTTGCTTCTCTAAGAGGTGGCGACGGGGACAAAATTTGGTTCTTGAATATAGCAGGGTTATTATGAAACCTCAGACCCGGTATGTTTACCGGAGCACTTTCAGAACGCAATAGAACCTTAGACAATTGACTCTCGGGTATGAAAATTGGGGGTGAGGCAGAAGGAGAGGGCGAATAAATAGGGGATGGATAGCACTCATCAAGGCTGGCAACATCCTTGGGACCATGTAACGTATCAGGCGGATGGGGTGGTAATCCTGGAGGAGGCAAGCGTGACATCGTGGGATTTGAGGCTGAAGTATAAGGTTCGGAATGAGCTGGTGAAGGTGAGCAGGTGGCGAAAGGGGGTGATGCCCGGCACTGATCATAGCTCCAGCTATGTCGCCTTGAGAAAGGAACAGATGACGGTGAACCATGTGTCACAGGAAGCAATGGGAAGCGCTTCAGCGGGTCTGCCAGTGGGCTCCCAACATAATCCTGTATGAGTTGGGGTGGTGACAATGGGGTAGATGGCTCAGAACTGATATCAGACACCGAGGATCGGTACTGGACTGACAGACAAAGCCGACCACAAGAAGTATCCACTGGAGTGAAACCAAATCTCTGCATTTCTGCCTCCTCCTTGCGAGTAAAAGGCTCCACAAAAGAAGAAACCCTGTGACCAAGAGAGAAGGAACGGATGTGGCCAGACAGATAAAGGTCGCGAAAGATTTTGTATGCTGGCAAAAGCCTCACTGTGGCATAAAGAGATCTCAAGAGCAACATCGACTTCTTATAGAAAGAGGACAAGACATTGCAGCCGGACCTTTTGCCACCCCTCTGGCAATCTTTGCTTTTTTTAACTTCATACTGCACCACCCATCTCTCAACTATCTTTTCTTTCTTTCCTCCTCTCCCAACATCATCATTGCCAAAGTCCCAACAGTTTGGATACACATCCTTGGATAAAGCATTCTTGATGAGCTCTGGTTTAGGAGAAAGTTTAACCGAATCCCAGTCTAAGGATCTCTTGATCAAAATGACATCCACTATCATCGGCTCGTGATTGCTCTGCCTCCAAAGATCAAGATTCTCAAGGGCTTCAGGGAATTCGCGGAGAGCTAAGTTGAACCATTTGTCTCTCGGCCTCACACTTGAGGAGGAGGAAGTTGAAGAGGATGGTGAAGAAAAGGCCTGCTCGCCGCTAAAATTTCGCGAGGACCTATAAGGAGATCTAGACTCGAGAATTATATGGAGACTCTTGGCGAAGAATTCTGTTATTATCTGCTCCATTCTTGCTGAATCCGAGTGAGATGATGCCATGCCTTATTCAAGCACACTACAGAATTCACCACAGAGGAATTGATACTAAATATTCAGCCCGGCCAGAAGCATGTCACCTGCAGCAAAACACCAAGAAAAGACAAAAACATTTCTCCACTTTTAGGCAGAAACTCTCCGAGAAGGACCAAAAGTTCTTTAGGAAAAGAAATGCAAATATTAAGCAAAGAAGGACATGAAGCTACTACAACTGTTGCAAGAACTCGGAGAGGGACTCGATCAAGCTGGAAAGCCTTGACCGAAGTGTATTAAACTACGGGTTTTTGCAGCTAGAACTCTGGAGTTCATCAGTTCATTCCATTCCAAAATCCCAACCGACAATAAGTTACAGAAAAGCTCCTGAATTTCACACCCCCTCAAGTTTCCATAAAGAAGAACTACTGAAACTCCACTGCCCATCCAAAGGGCACTATCACACGCCACGAAATCAAAAGAAGAAAACACAAACGCCCACAGAAGACCAGCCAGCATTAAGGAATATCACAGAACTCGGCCAAAACTCCATGCCAGACGCACACGATGACATCTCTTATCCAAAAAAATCCAAGACCCATCAGCAATGACTCAAGATTCAACCATCAAACACCTGTAACTATCAGAAGCGCACGAAACAACAAAGCAAAAAAACCCCCAAAAAATTCCAAGCAAAAATCCATTCTTCCCCACACCCCAAAACAGAATTCACCGAAATTCCAGATCTTTACTAACCCGACAGACATAAAACCGGAAGGGATAAACAACCCAGAGCCGAAACCAGAAGAAGAGCAGCAGCGGGGAACAAAAAAAAAAGGGAAGACAGAAAAAATAGAGCAGAGCATACGAGGAAGGACTGGACGAATACTTAGGCAGTGATGGTGGTGGGAATTAAAAACATGGGCATTGAAGCAACGAGGATTAGCCGATGCTAACAGTTCGTGCGTGGTGGGTTGCTTGCTTATGTGTTGAAAAGAGACAGAACCCAGGAAAAGACACACGTCGTCTTATCTCTCGACTAGTAAAAGAGAAAACAGCAGCAACAGCAACAATGAATGCAGGAAAAAAAAAAGGAAAAGAGAGATGGGTTTTCTTTTAGAGTTGTAGGTTCAGCCGCTGACTCGTACCCACCCCTTTTTGACGACGACGACAGACACGGTTGCCCGATGGGTACGACACACTCGACCGTGACCACCCCCCGGGAACAAGGCAATTCCCAAGGGAGGTTTGCTTTGCTCCAACTTGAACCGGGTTCGTGTTCTTGGACCGGTTTTCGGCCCATCTTATTTCAGATGATAATTACCCCACCTGTTGTCCTACCTATTTACATTATCCTAATTATTTGAAGACAAAAAGAAAAGAAAACGTAGAAAATTTTGAAATTGCGAGAGAGAAAAGTTTGGGCCTTGTTTGGTAACCGAAAAAATGGTTCATTTTCTGTTTTGAAAAATAGACAATGAAAACGGAAAACTCAAAAATTGCTTTTTTTATCTGAAAATTTAGAAAACTGTTTTTTGTTTCTTATTTTTATAGAAAACGAAAGCAGAAAATGGACCTTGTTTCCTCCTATTAGACGGACATCGAGTTTCGATGTTTTCCTTCCCTTTCTTTCCTTTTCCTTTCCGTCCAAACACAGCCTAACATCCTTTCAAATGGACTGATTTTTTTTTATATTTATAAGCATTTAAAATTGAACGCCCAAAAAATGCGGAAAAATTTAATATTTTCCGGAGATTGGATCATGAACATGAGTATTCCACCTGCAATCGAGACTTTCAGAGATACAAGCTCTACGGACATATGCATGCTTACTACTTGTTGGCGCCGAAAAGTTATTCCCCACGACACGTGTCGAATTTTATAGTAAATGTGGCCGTCGTAAAGTGAAAGCAAATGAATATCAGAATTTAATACAACGGTACTGAATTTACAACGTTTGGTGTTGTACACCGCAAAGTGAATGAATACAAATATAACAAATAGGCAAGACACCGGAATTTAATGCGACGGAATCAACCTTACTGTGCGACATTTACAGACATTACTCAAACTGTAAACAACAGAAAAGGCCTGGTGACGCTTCACGACGGTCGAAGGCGGACGTAAGGCGGTCGAGGCAAACTCCTTTCGTAGAATTCACCCTTGTGGAGCGGCGAGGACGTCAACAGCGCAGGACAGGATCAACAGCACCGAGGGTGGAGCGGACGCCGGATAGGATCAACGGCGTCGCAGGCGGAGTCGACGTGGTGGCAGGTCAACGGCACAGGACGGGATCAACAGTACCGAGGATGGACTGCAATGCCGGACAGGATCAACGGCATCGTGGCTTGGCAGAGAGCGTCAACAACACCGGACAAAATCGACAGTGCTGAGGTTGAAGAATAAAGGACCGAAAGTAAAAGATAAAAAACCTGAGTCTGCGTTTGAGTTGTTGTGTGTGTCTTTGTGTTTGTCCAACCGGAGTTTTTATAGAACGTCAGGTGATAGATTCACGTTCTCCTTGGCGGTTTTTGATCTTGATGCACGTTATCCATTTTATCATATTGTTTGGGCAGTTGTACGTTACTTAATTTGGGGAGAATCTCACTAAATATATTTTAATATATTTAGCCACGAATAATGATTTACTGAAAATAATATTATATTTATATTAAATCAAAGATTGTCTCGAATCCTCAATATACCAGATCTTCTTGAAGGTTTTTATAGAAAATCTATATATTATGTCGTAATATATGGATTTTCTCGAGAGAATCCTCAATCAAAGATTCTTTCTCGAGACCCTGTTCTCGAGAGCCTCTCCAATCAGATATTCTTTCTCGAGACACTAGCAGAAAGTCTTTCTCGAGAGTAAAACGCTCTTCTCGAGAAAGGCTGGAATTTCCATGTGTCAACATTAAGCCCCCAGTTTGTATCGTGATGTCAATCAATGTTTACATGGTTCGACATCATGAATCTCGAGGAAGAAAGCTTCGCGCAATAATCTGATTATGACCCTCCTTGTCTTGTGGTGGGCCATTTGTTCCTTCCGACAATTTTTAAAATGACGGTGCAGTTCTATTCGACCACTTGAAAACATCCGAAGCATTTTCTCGACCCAATTGATTGTGAGGGTAGAAGGGAATTTCTTTATTTCCCTTCCATATAAAATGTAATGAACACCGTGTTCGCGCACGGAACGGATCACGTTGGAAATATTTGACAATGGACTCACAGTAGTTGTATTGTGGTCGCCAGTAAGAAGATGCACTAACTTTATACAGAAATAATGCAAGTCTTACAATCTTTAGAGAATTAAAAGAAAAGGGCTTACAGCCATTAAAAGGGAAAAAGGGACACGATGGTGACGATGTACGATCTTGTAGCGGCGGAGAACACGTGACGAAGGCCTTGGAAGCTCGCTCCGTCTGTGGTGGTTGCTGGCGGAAGGTCGTGACGAAGGCCTTGGAAGCTCGCTCCGTCGGTAGTGGTCGCTGGCGGAGAGTTGTGACGAAGGCCCTACGAGCTCACTCCGTCGGTGGTGTCGCTGGCGGGGGTTGACGACAAAGGCCCTACGAGCTCACTCTGTCGGTGGAAAAGGAGTTGACCTATGAACCGGGTCGAGGTATCTAATTTCCTAAGGTTGACGAATAAACTTCAGTGTTTTTGGCTGTGTATGGTCGTCCCCTGTCTTGAAAAATCCCTCTGCTATTTATAGAGGATTTGTACGCGATTAACGCGTAACAGATAGATCTTTTTTACAGATCGTGTTATAGATCGTGATCCCTAATGTCGTGGGAGTGTCTCAACAACCCCCTTGATACATGGGATCACGTCCCTGGATATTTAAGATCAGTTACGATCTTTAACAAACGTGATTGAAAATAAATAAATTTATTTCAACCTCGTCGACTTGACTGATCTGTACGGACTGCAATCGACTTGGTCGACTTTATCCAGGATTCCGTCGACTTGACCCTACTAGTAGACCTAGCTACTGTTGAGTCATCTTGATTGGTTTTGATCATCATATTCCTTCATCGTGAGTCGACCTAGTCGACCCCGTTTATAAGTCGACCCAATCGACTTCGTCATAAATCGACCTAGTCGATTTCGTCGTGAGTCGGCCTAGACGACTACATCTTGGGCCGACTCGGAGTGTGACTTGGGGGATTACTGGGTTTCTGTTCTAATCCCAGGCCCAAAATTAATTGCCATGTCAACATAAGCCCCCCTTTTATGCTGGGTTGGCTATGCCGACTCAGCAAAAATCATACCCTATATAAAGGAGAGTCATCGTCCTTTTCCCGCACTTTTCTTCCTTGCTCAACACTTCTCCATCTTCTCCAAGAAACCAGAAACCCTCGCTTCCCAGAAAACTCTTCGTCTCCCTCCTCAAAACTTTTCCGATCCTTAAAAAGATGTCGACTTTTAAGGCTTTCGAGGTCCATAATCAGCGTGCGGGGTCAACCGGACCCGTTCCGGTCACGGAGGATCAGGGATCGGGAATCACTCTCGGACCCATCCTGCCGGAGCATCTTTTCCCGGGGACGGTGCCGCTCAACTATCTCGTCACTGAGAAGCCCATCCCGATTTGCCATCCCAACTTCGTCGATCCCCTCAACTGGGAAGGTCAGGGATCCTTCCTGTGTTTTCCTTCTGCATCTAAATCTGAGATGGTGGAATGGCTCGAGATGTGGGAGGAGCACTTCATAGAGAGGTTTAGGAATCAGAAGATTCTGCGGTTCTTTAGAATGTCCGTAGCAGACAAGAACTGTGATCCTAGAGTTTGCTCGGCTATGCTGCCTTTCTGGAATTCGGCTGTGAATTGCTTCTATTTCCCGGAGGGTCCCATGTCTGTGACATTGGCAGATGTGAAGATTTTGACCAGGTGCAAAGTCAATAGTCTCCCTGTTCGTCAATACTCTCAGGCAGGTGATATTAATCCCAAGGGCGCCCTTCAGTACATGGAGGTGGTGAACAGGCACCTAAAAATGGCCTCAGCAGGCAAAGAGCCGGATGAGAAGTTGTCGACCGAAGGTTTTGGCGCCCGGGAAGAGGTCGAGTTTCTCAGCACCTGGTTAAGCAAGTTTGTTTATTGCTTCCCTGGGAAGAAGGTTAGTCACACTTCTTATGCAGTGACCAACTTTCTGAGGGAGACCAATGAAGAAATCTCTTGGGGCCCCTTCATTTTGGGTCTTCTTTACCATGATCTGGACAGAGCGACGACTCAGATCAAGCCATTTCCAAAACATCCAGCAGGAGGGTTGCTCTGGTTAGTTCACCTCTGGTCGGCTATGTGGATGCCAGGATTGACTGGGTTCAAGGGCCCTTCGTCGCCCCTCGAGTCTGCCTATTATGGGGAGACCATCTTGGAGCAGTGCTGCCAGCGGAAGGATCAATGGCTTATGACATCGATCACTGGCCACATGAAGCACATCGTCGACTTCGGCAGGGCAGATCGACGCAACTGGGCACCCTTTCCAGGCGGCAAGACATTTGCTCAAGAAATTAAGCTTCAAACTGCTCGTGGCTTCTGGAATGGGGTATTAACCCGCAGGGACCTACCAGTTATCTTCGACGGCTACCTGACCTTTGAAGCCTATAATCCTCAGCTGTGTGCAAGGCAGATTGGGTTCATCCAGGGTGTAGCAGTTACACTTGCCGACCCTACCGGTGGCTTGTGCGGGGACAGGATGAAGAGAATTGTGTGCAAGCCGATCGCCCCGAAGACCCTCGACTTGCTCAACAGCAAAGCGCAGCTCTCCCAGATGGAGTTCCCATCTGATACTTCTGCCTGTTTCGCCACTCAGTTCTTCACTGTGCTGTGGTCGACTACCTATGAAGAGCTGCGGGCTTTGATGCATTTCTTGGAGGTCTCCAAGGAGCCTGATTTTTATCTAAGCGACGCGCATATCAAAGCAAAAGGTAAAGACTTAGCTTGATTTTAAAAGTATTGGGTTCTTAGTATTAATCGCGAGCTTTCTCCTTTCAGGATCAATGATGCCTCAGGGCTCTGGAAAATCCAAGCCTAAGGCTCCCCTTGCCCCCGCTCCTTCTAGACTCAAGTCGACTGGCAAGGGGAAAGCTAAGGTGGCGAGCCCCAGGGAGACGGCTGCAGGTGATCCCTCTAAGGCTCGACCTAAAAACGCTCCAAAGCGCAAGGCGGTCGAGCCAGGAGATCTTGAAGAGATGCCTCTATCCCAGAGGAGGAGACTGGTGAAGGTATCATCTTCAGTGGTGGCTCCTCTTCCCAAGTCGCCGACTACCGTAGCGGCGACTTCTCCTTCGAGGTCGCCAGCAGCGGTGGCCCCATTCAGATCACCCGTAGTGAGTTCATCATCTGCTGCGGTGCCTGCGACCTTAGCGACGGTCGATATCGCTCGAGGAGCGACTACAGAGGTATGATTCTACTGATTCTAATTCATCTTGAGCTTCTGTATCTAACCCGCACTATATTGCCTAGGGCGAAGCGTCAACCGGAGGTGGTGACCAACCTACTCCGGTTGTGTTCGAGACGGGTGCAACGGCTTCGATTGCCGAGGTGAGCTCAACTCCCTGCTAAGGTATATTACTCTAGCTCATATATGAACCTTGGTTTTATTACACTCTACTCTAGGAAGAGCAGGCTCCTGAAGTCTTGCTACAAGAAGGAACCGCTATGGTTTTAGTCGATCCTCCAACTCGGTCGACGCGAGAGGGAGCACCGCCTCAGTCGATGCAAGAGGAGGAAGAACAAGGCGTTCCTTCTTCTTCAGTCCCAACTCCTGCACCACCAACGGTATGTGTTCTTCTCTCACACGGAGCATGGCGTTGTTATCGCGATTCTAACCGCGACACTTCACAGGCTCGTCCGAAGAGAGTGAAGACGACTGCCGGTCGCAAGAAGGCTCCTACCCCCTCCACTTCTTCGGGCGAAAGTTCTGAGGATTTACTACCTTCAGAGGTAAGTATTCGATTGCATGGAGGTGTCGACCTTTCGGGATGTTGTGTCTTAGCAACATTTCATTTCTTATTCTGCAGGGTCCTGCTGCAGCGACCTCGACTAGCGACCCATGGGTGAAGCTTCACCAGGACATTGAAGAATTCTGCCAACTTCTGCTCATTGACCCCTTAAGCGTCGACGAGTTTAGGAGGATGCAGAAGCTGCTGAAGGAGATCGAAACATCCCCTCGGGTTACGGACGAAATACTGGGGGCCTGCAAGAGCTTCAGGTCGACGTATTGGACCCGCTGGAGGGATTACTACGCCGACCTGCTCACCTACGACTTGACCGACTCGAAGATTCAGTCGATCAACGAAGCTCGAGGGCAGGCCTCTAAAGCTGCACAGGACGCCCGCCAACGTTTGGTCGATGTGCAAGAGAAGCTGACCGAGGCAGAGAGACAGATAGAGTTCTATACGAACCTGAAGAATGACCTGACTCGGCAGCTTGCGTCGATCAATACTCAAGAAATCGAGGAGCTGGAGGCCAACGCTGAGAAGGACAGAGAAAAGGTCGTCGACCTTTATGCCCAGCGAAACAAGGTGAACGCGAAGCGACGAGCTCGTAAATCCCTTGTCCTCGATTTCAGAGAAGTTGGCGGGTTATGGAGACTAGACTTGTAACTAAAGAACAACGCAATTCGATTATTTTTGTTTTACTGAATAAATCGAGTATCTTATGTCTCGAATGAATTTCTGCCCACTACGCTAAATTCATTCTTCCAAACAACGTCACTGAAGCCTAGCGCGATTTTCTTAGGAATTAAGCGCTTCCCAAATTAATGGAGCCCTTTGTCTTAGGATTTTATGATGAGCTTCCCAAATAGTCGCGCGGTAGGATTTAAGATATTTACCATTGACCTTCAATGGATGCCCATCCCCTTCTCTGGTCTTAAGTCGATACGTATTAGATGAGTATGTCTCGCACACTTCATATGGACCCTCCCAATTAGGAGACCACTTACCCAGGACTTGGTCTTTTGATTTAAGGGGTAGGATCATCTTCCATACTAAGTCGCCCACTTTGAAGCGCTTATGGACAACCTTTTTATTGTAGTGCCTAGCAATTCTTTGCTTATGTACTTCGAGTCGGTCTATTACATCGAGTCGCTTCTTCTCTAATTCTTCTAAAGCGAGGTACATTGCCTCGTCTTGCAAGTCAGGATGAGCTACCCTGAGTGACTTGTACCGAATTTCAATAGGTAGGACAGCATCCTGCCCATATACCAGCGAAAAAGGGGCTTCTCCTGTGCTGTCTCTCTTGGTGACTCTCAGAGCCCACAAGGTGTCTTGTAATAGTTTGTGCCATTCTCTTGGATTTGCACCAACCATTTTCTGAATGTTATTCTTTATGAGCTTATTAGTAGCTTCAGCTTGTCCATTCGACTGGGGGTAATAAGGTGTTGAATTAGTGATTGAAAAGCTGAACTCAGCAGCGAATTCACGCACCTTCTCATTATTGAAAACGGTGCCATTGTCTACTACAATATTCTGGGGAATCCCAAATCTATAAATGATGGAAGATCTGAGAAAATCGATCACCTCTTTGTGGTCAATTTTCTTATATACTTGAGCCTCGACCCATTTGGTAAAGTAGTCAGTAGCAACTAGAATGTAGGCATCGCCTTTATTCGAGTGTGGGTGAATCTCTCCAATTATATCCAGGGCCCAAGTCCTAAATGGCCAAGGCTTGATGACTGAGACTAAGTCGGACGCTAGGGCCCTTGTCACCGGACCATGTTCTTGACACTCTTGGCACCCCCTAGCCATTTCTATGCAATTCTTTAGCATTGATGGCCAGTAAAAACCATGTCTTTGGATAGTCCAAGACATTTTGGTGCCAGATTGGTGAGACCCGCACAGACCCTGGTGAGTTTCCAACATAATTGGGGTCGCTTCGTCTAAGTCGACGCACCTTAGTAGGACTCCTTCTTTGGTCTTTCTGTAAAGTACCCCATCCATAAGGGTGTACGACAAAGCCTGAGCCTTGATTCTTTGGCTTGTCTTTTGTGTTGGGTCGGAGAGGAAGTCGGTGATTGGCTTCCTCCAATCTTTATCGCTTGTCATTATGTTCAGAGTGAACGCGTCGCTTTGGGGAGCTAGGTGGGAAGCTATTTCTGGGATACAATCGCTTCCTCTTTTGGCCTTGTATCCTGAAGCCTTTTGGGCTAAGTCGTTAGCGATTGTGTTTTCCTCCCGTCCTACAAAGAGGAAAGTAATTGCTTCGAACCGCTTGACTAGCCTTCGAGCGACTTGATGATAGGGTGCGAGTTTCTATTGACATAGAGAGTCGCCATTCATCTGGTTAATAACCAGTTGAGAGTCTCCCATTACTCTGGCTGTCCTGGCTCCCAAGGCTAATAATTCCTTCAAGAGCGTGATCAACGCTTCATATTCAGTCGCATTGTTTGTATGAGTCGCCGACAAACGATATGCTAGGCGAACGTCCTTTCCTAGTGGCGAAAGTATGTGGAGGCCTATGCCTACGCCGGATTTCGCCGAAGATCCATCAAACCAAGCTTGCCAGACATCCTCAAGGGATTCCTCTTGATCGATTAATGTAGATGGATCGTGGTTTACTAAGAAGTCGGCTAAGGACTGCCCTTTCACCGATTGTTGAGGTTTGAAACGCAGATCGTATGCGGATAGGACCAAGCTCCATTTACTAATTCTTCCGGTCAATAGGGGACTTTCGAAAAAATATTTTATGACTGGAGACTTGGCAATAACATGAACCTCTTGGGATCCGATATAATGTCTCAGCTTCTTAACAGCATAAAAGACTGACAGGCATAACTTCTCCTTAATTGTATAGCGCTTTTCTGTAGCAGTCAGTTGTCTTGACAAATAGTAGACTGCTCTCTCGATTTTGTCCTCCGCCTCTTGGGCTAACATGGCACCGATGACTGATTCAGTCGCTGCCACGTAAAGCAGATAGGGCTTTCCTATCCGAGGAGGGGCAAGCACAGGCGGTTTCATTAAGTACTCCTTTAAGCCTTCAAATGCTTTTTGGTGTTCGTCGCTCCACACAAAATTCCCCTTCGCCTTTAGTAAAGTCGAGAAAACTTCTGTCCGTCCAGCGACGTTACCAATAAATCGCCTTAGATAATTGACCCTTCCTAAGAAAGCCTGCAACTGCTTCTTATTACCCGGAGGGTTCAATCTTTGAATGGTGTTCACTTTGTTCTGGTCGACTTCTATGCCACGTTGATGAACTAGGAACCCTAGGAAATGTCCTGCTCTGACTCCGAAGGCACATTTGAGAGGGTTTAGTTTGAGCTGATGCTTTCTCATTTGAATGAAAGCATTTCTAAGGTCACTAACATGTGACTTCTCATCTTGTGACTTGACCACTATATCGTCTATATATACTTCGACTGTTTTGCTAATCAAGGCATCAAATATAGCGTTCATGGCCCGTTGGTAGGTTGCCCCAGCGTTCTTGAGTCCGAATGGCATGACTACCCATTCGAAAATGCCTAAGGGACATCTGAACGCAGTTTTATGGATATCCTCCTCAGCTAGGAAGATTTGGTTATATCCTGAGAAACCATCCATGAAGGACATAATTTGGTGCCCTGCAGTCTTGTCGACCAAATCGTCTGCGATGGGCATGGGGTACTCATCCTTTGGAGTGGCACGATTCAAGTCTCTGAAGTCGATGCAAACCCTAATCTTACCATTTTTCTTAATGACAGGAACTATACTGGATATCCATTCGGTGTACCTCGATGTCCTTATATATCCAGCTTTAAAGAGCTTCTTGACTTCCTCGAATACTGCTTGAGTGACTTCATGAGTCATTCTCCTCGGCGCCTGTTGGACTGGTTTAAATCCTGTTTTGATTGGTAACTTGTGTTCCACAAGTCGGCGATCTAGGCCAGGCATCTCAGTGTAATCCCAAGCGAAACAATCTTTAAACTCTTCTAGAGTAGCTTTGATAGAATTGAAAAGTTCTTTATTCATTGAGGAACTGATGAAAACAATTCGAGGGCTCGATGCCTCGCCTAAATTGACGCCTACGAGTGAGTCACATGGCATCATCAGTGACTCACGACTCTGGACACCACCTAAATCGGTGTCAACGTTATTACATGACCTAGCTTCGAAATTGATGTTGCCTATTTGGCATCCTACTTTCCTAGACATCCTAACATGCTTCTGAAGACGCTTTAGGATATCAGCGACTGCATGGCCTTTCTCCTCACTGTCCATACATCCCTTCGTGTAGGAGTCTATCGGGCTCCAACTCCGTCGCAGTGCTCTCTTGGCTCTTAGGCGCTTCTCCCTTGTTGTCGCTTGGGCTGTTGTTCGTCTCGCCTCCATCTTTGGTCGTGACTACCTCCTGCAGGACCTCGTCTATATCTTTGTCTGTGAAGTCGGGCCCCCATCCTGTTGGCACAATTGGTCCTTCGTCAGGCTTGGGGTGAGAGGTGCCATAGCTCACGATGAAGTCGAACTTCCCAGAAGGTTCACCTAAGGGTCCGACTGTGGGGTCTCCCAGCTTGTAGCGCTGGTCCAGAGTAAGGTCCTTGACTGTCTTACACGTCTCTGCATGCAAAATACCCTTGTCACAACAGGAGTATTCATCAGCCTTAACGATTTCTATTTCGGAGTCAAGCCATAGGATTAACTCCCTATGCAAAGTAGACGGAATCGCGGCGGCCTTATGAAGCCAATCGCGTCCTAAAAGTGCATTAAATGAAGGGGCTATATCGATTACAAAGAAAGCAGTTTCCTGCTCGTGTCTCCCAACGCCTAGGCGCACGGAGCATATACCCAGGCACTCGGATCTTCTCCCATTAAAGCCACTTACAGCTACGTCGGTTCGCACCAACTCGCTAGGCTTGTATCCAAGTAGTCTAAACTTGGCAAGGGGCAGAACATTGACAGTGGCGCCATTGTCTATTAAGACTCGGCCCACTAAGACACCATCAAAGGTGGCTGAAATGTACAGCGAATGCATATGCTGTTTCATGCGATCTGATGGTTTCCTCAACCAGTGCAGAGGGAAACCAGAAGGAAATGTAGCGACTTTAGAGTCGAGAGTTTTACCTTCCGGTACCTCCGACTTGTCGTTGCAGGCGAACTCCGCAGGGAGGGTAAGAGCGTTACAGCCCACGAGGGGCCCTTGCTCTGCGTTGAAGTCGCAGGGCTTATCTCCTCGTAGAGGAGTGTAGTCGAAGCTCGAGCCTGGGTCCTCCGAGTAGTCAGTAGACTCGACCCGTTCGGATTCTGCGACTTGTTTCCCTGTGGCGTGATTCCCGCCAAAGGGTGACATCGCAGGGGTCATTCTTGGCTTCTTCTGTGCGTGACTTAGACGCATTTCTTTCCTCTTTTGAGCCCTTACGGGAAGCGTAACCTTCCTTTCCGCCTTCTGCCATTGAGACGAAGGGTTAAGCGCCTTGACAAACCTTGGTTTCTTAGAACCAAAAGGAAGTCGACTTACCTCTACAAACCTTCCGTCGGCTGGATCATATCCTACCTGTACAGGGTCATTTGCTGGCCTATTCGAAGAGAGCTTGTTAGGGTTCGAGTTACCTGAACCCTCAGGACGGACTGCCTTCACCAGCATCTCTCCTTTCGCGGATAAGTCACGAGCCGCAAGAAGTAGCTAACGCAGCATGCTGTGCAGAGCTGGGTGATGAGTATGCGGTTGTGAGCGATCAACTTGCACTTTTGGCACAGCAGCTTTTCGTCCAGGAATTGGGCGATGGGTGGCCCCCTCCGCAGTTCCTGAGGGTCAACTGCCTGCGACGCGTAGCGGGGCCTACGATTCATGACCTGTTGAGGTTGGTCCGTTCCCTTATGCTCTTCTACCGGCTTGATCTCCTTAACAGGGGTAGTTCTAGCGTACCCCTGTTTGATGACCCTTTGGCCAGACGAGTCTACGAACTCCAGTCGCCGTGCCGGGCGTTCTGTTCTCCGGGCGACTGCCTCTCCATTCCCCTTGTGACCCTGGGGGCCTCCTCTGCCTCCTCGCAAGGCTAATCGACGATCTGCGCTAGGAGGGCTTTTGAGGGCGTGAGAAGATCCTTGGGGAGTGTTCAGCGACATTGCTGCTTCCTCGAACGGGGTCAAGTCGTACCACTCCTCTGCCTTGTTGTCCAGCAGGTACTTCTTGAACGTGTGGCACCGATCCGTAGTGTGAGTGTCGTTCAAGTGCCAGTGGCATAGCCACTTCTCCCTTCCTTTGGGCAGAATGAAGACCCCACGTTCAGCCAGTCGCTTCATGAGGGCATTAGCCACCAAAGTCTCGCCGGTTGCTTGTACGTCCTACGAGGGTTTAGCAGAGTCGTTAATAACTTCTAAGAGATTAACCTCAGCGTCAAATATGTCAAACGTATGTATAGCGACTTCATCCCCGAATGGATTATTATCCACCACAGCGACCTCGTCGATCTCAGGAAAACGGAGCTCTTTGGACTCTATTAAATCCTGAATGATATTTCTAAAGGACAAACAGTCCCTGGTAGCATGGGTGAAAGACCCATGCCACTTACAGTAATTCCTATTCTTCTCCCTCTCTGTCTGAGGGACACGATGGCCGGGCTTAAGTCTAATCCTTTTCCTTTGATGAAGCCAGTCGAATATAGCATCGACTTTATCCGTGTCGAAAGAATACTTTCTTTCTTCGGCATTCTTTTGGGATGCCTTAGCTTTGGAATTCTTCTTAGTCAGGGGATCGCATATAGTCGATTCCCCCTTGACAAATTCTGCCACGTCGACTTCATAAGTGTCGACTTGGTAGGCTCGAGTCAGGTGGGCTTCCTCTGTAAGGAGCTGATGATACTCAGTAGCCCTCCTCGCTAAGTCATACAGGTCAGCGAAGCGCTCGCCCTGCAGTTTTTTCCGGAACGGGATAGTCAACGCATTTAATGCGAGAAGTAATTGGTCCTTCTCCGGCATGGGGGGTCTACACCGTAGTAGTGCCTTCCTAAGTCTCATTAGAAACTGCCCTGGGTGCTCTCCGTTAGCCTGCTTAAGGCGCATTACCTCAAACATCGACATGGGGGTGTCCAGTCGAGCAAATGTCTTAACGAACATAGACTGCATCTGAGTCCACGAGGCTACTGACCCTAGCGGCAAACTCGCATACCACGTGAAGGCATCCCCTGTTAACGAGTTAGGGAAGAGCTTTAGTTTCCAAAAGTCGTTCCCAGCCGCCTCACCAAGTTGGTGAGTGAAGCGAGCGACATGCTCGAGCGGGGTCATTTCATCTTCACCCGAAAAACGAGTAAAGTCGGGCACCTTATAACCTCTAGGTAGAGGGAAATCCCTGTCGACATATGCGGGATATGGAGACCTGTACAAACAGGCGTCGTCTCGCCGAGCTATTCCGGGGACGACTTGCTCTATGACCTGAGTTATGGCCTCCCTCAAGTCTGGAGGTACACCGTCTACTGGGACCTGCGCTGGAGGTCGAGTCGACCTTATCGGGCTGTACGGAGATCTATCCCCCATTGCCTGATTCGCTGGATTCCTCATGTAAAAAGAAGGCTCCTCCCGAAAGTTTCCACCTCGGGATCCAAGCTCATAGGGGTCTCCAGTCGCGTCGATTACGGGTTCTTTTCCAGGGCGATGAGACGGAATAAAATCCTCCCCTCGATCTGTTTCCTCTTGAAAATCTTCTGCCTCATTCCAATACGTATTCGTCAGTCGATTACGTGAAGAAGAGGGTCGACTAGGGGGAACCAAATTTCCAGGTTCGAACAGAGCATTTGTCCTTATGTCGGATTGCTCAAAAGTCACGTTACGTGGCCCTTGAGTAGCCCGACGAGCGTCTGCCATGAACGTAGACTCCCTAAAGGGGGTTTCTCTCATATGAGGTCTTACTCTTTCCTCGTCTCTCGGGCCAGAAAGACGCCCTATTAGAGGTTGGACATCCATTAGGATGCCCTTCATATCGGTCAAATCCTGACGCACATTCCCCAATTCCTTGTGGAACTCTAGTCTCGAAATAAATTCGGACGGGGCATGCGAATCAAAAGCAGACTGGTTTGTAACTGCCTGGCCGCCTAGGACTGGCACTTGAGCATGTGAATCAAAAGTGGACTGGTTCGTAGCTGCCTGGCCTCCTAGGGCTGGCGCTTCCAAGTTCATTCCCGGAGGAAGTTCCTGGTTTTCCCCATCTAAGGGATTCTGAGTGGAACTTCGAGTATTTCTCGGCATGTTCTCCCACTGTGGTCGCCAAAAACGTGTTCGCGCACGGAACGGATCACGTCGGAAATATTTGGCAATGGACTCACAGTAGTTGTATTGTGGTCGCCAGTAAGAAGATGCACTAACTTTATACAGAAATAATGCAAGTCTTACAATCTTTAGAGAATTAAAAGAAAAGGGCTTACAGCCATTAAAAGGGAAAAAGGGACACGATGGTGACGATGTAGGATCTTGTAGCGGCGGAGAACACGTGACGAAGGCTTTGGAAGCTCGCTCCGTCTGTGGTGGTTGCTGGCGGAAGGTCGTGACGAAGGCCTTGGAAGCTCGCCCCGTCGGTAGTGGTCGCTGGCGGAGAGTTGTGACGAAGGCCCTACGAGCTCACTCCGTCGGTGGTGTCGCTGGCGGGGGTTGACGACAAAGGCCCTACGAGCTCACTCTGTCGGTGGAAAAGGAGTTGACCTATGAACCGGGTCGAGGTATCTAATTTCCTAAGGTTGACGAACAAACTTCAGTGTTTTTGGCTGTGTATGGTCGTCCCCTGTCTTGAAAAATCCCTCTGCTATTTATAGAGGATTTGTACGCGATTAACGCGTAACGGATAGATCTTTTTTACAGATCGTGTTATAGATCGTGATCCCTAATGTCGTGGGAGTGTCTCAACAACCCCCTTGATACATGGGATCTCGTCCCTGGATATTTAAGATCAGTTACGATCTTTAACAAACGTGATTGAAAATAAATAAATTTATTTCAACCTCATCGACTTGACTGATCTGTACGGACTGCAATCGACTTGGTCGACTTTATCCAGGATTCCGTCGACTTGACCCTACTAGTAGACCTAGCTACTGTTGAGTCATCTTGATTGGTTTTGATCATCATATTCCTTCATCGTGAGTCGACCTAGTCGACCCCGTTTATAAGTCGACCCAATCGACTTCGTCATAAATCGACCTAGTCGATTTCGTCGTGAGTCGGCCTAGACGACTACATCTTGGGCCGACTCGGAGTGTGACTTGGGGGATTACTGGGTTTCTGTTCTAATCCCAGGCCCAAAATTAATTGCCATGTCAACACACCGGGAGGAAAAATTATCTCATAAGCTTCGAGGATTTGGGATTATTAAGGCCAGGATAACGAGATTGCTTCTCGAGAGGATTTTTCTGCCTTGCCTCTACAAGCAAGTAATGACTTAAGAATGTATCACACGGTGTAAGCGAGTATTTTCCTCTATGTCTTTTGAGGCTGTTTATCTATGCTCTTTAACCATTGTCTTTTCATATAAGATCTAGCTGAGGACCCTTCCGGGAATGATTTTGGTGAAGAGCCCATGGATTGTAGTGGGGCGACCTCTGAAGACCCACCGAATGCAGCAGATCAACTTTGCATGGATTTCGAATTCCTATTGAATTTTCTCCGTACCGACGCCCCCTACACAGAAGAAAGTTTTCATCGGTACAGGCCAGCTCTGGATGGCGTCATTCACTCTCCTCTGGTAACGGCAGATCAGTTCTTTGCATGCAGGCTCATCCAACAACAATATTGGTCATCCTATGACCCATATGAGGAGTTTCAATCTCTTGACCAGTCTGCTTGAGCTTTTGAAGATCGATGTGAGCAAACGAAAACTCAAGGCGGGCATGAAATCGGGCTTTTGGACAAAAAGATTATGCGTAACAATAAGCGTCTCGCAGTTGTTCGAGAGGCAATGGCAAAGCTTTTCAAGCTGCAAGCAAAGCTTTTGAGAGCAAGCGGGCTATGTGGACAGCTGCCACGGAACCAAGTCCTTCAACTCGGGAAAAAATCATGGGTCAAGCCATCTCTCAAGAGAAGGAATTTCACGAGAAACAACGCCTTGAATTAATTGACCGTCTGGCCAAGTGTCGTCCTAAATTATCATGATTTTCTTTGACAACACTGAATGCTTTCACTACTTTCCTTGAAACGTCTTCAGCTTTTCCGAGACGTTTTGTAATAGCATGCGATCTCTGTTTTCCTTCTGTACAGCTTTAATACTGCATTTAAGGCTGCGAAGATTCCCGAAAGATAAGATTCTCCAAAATCAAATCTTTACGATTTACTATTGTTACTTCACGAGGTTCAAGAACAGTTGCTCCGGCTTTACCCTTGTTTCCTGTTATAAATAACCTCGTTCCCCTTTCATGAAGGTTCACCAAACCACACTAAACATGTCTTGCCACGATGCTGTTCTTCTTCAAAATCTTCTCGAGATTTCAAAAGGCTAAGTTCACAACCTCGAACCCTTTGAAAGCCTAGGTCCATAATCACATGCGGTCATGTTGCTCACTTGCAGCGCATGGCTCGTGTAGGCTACTGGTACCTTCGACGGGGTTTCCATCTTTCATGCCTCGCACCCTTTTCTGAGTGTGAGGCAATGAAAATCGAGCATGCTCTCCCAACCCGCTTCCCCGACGTGTCCCAACGTGTCTCCTCTTTCCAGACTTTGAAGAGGGAATTGAGACAGACATTGTGCTTTTGGGGAGTTAGTTAGGTCGGTGGATGACTTCTGTGCTTCTTTCTCTTCCAACCCTGGGGGCCAGTAGAACTCGGTCCTATGGTTGGATCTCTCTGTAGAGGAAAAACTGCTCGAAAGATATACTTTGTCTTCTCATGAACTATACCACGTGTCCTTCTCTTTGATCGTAGCTTAGTTGTGTGCTTGAAAGTGTTCTTGGATCGTGGCTCAACGAGACTCTCGAGCGTGGTTGGTGTTAACTCTCGAGCTCAGCAACTGCTTCTCAAGTAGTCTCCTCTCAAGCGCTCAAGAGCTGACTCTCGAACGGGACGCTTCCTAGTGCTCGGGCGTCTTCTCGAGTCGTTATTTTGGCCCACTTAATACAAGGCTCGAAATTCATATGTGTCAACAATGATCTTTCCCGTCATTAGTGGAATTTGGTTCCACTGGTTTCGAATATGCCCAAAACCCTAACAACATAAACTAACAATCAATTTTATATATAAAAAAATACACAAATAAATAACAAATCTCATTCCTTATTTTAAGAAATTTTGAATCCATTTTTTTTTTAAATTCAGACGAGTCTCTTGGCAATAAGATTGCATACTCGATTTTTGAATACATTACCCGGACGTGCATTAAATCCATATTTTTGAATCCTCTCCTCTCCCCTCGGGGGTGAATTTGGAATTAATATTTTTGGTTATATGGGGGGGGGGGGGGGGGGCGTTTGGGCCGTTTCAAAATTTGAACTGACCTCCCTCCCTTCTTTTTTATATTTAACTTATGTTATAATTACACTTACGCAAAAACGATTTCATGAATTAAAATAATGCTAAAAGTAGTTAATAAAAAAATAATTAAAGACAAGAATTAGTTGGATAAACTTTTTATTATTACATCCAACTCAGATGATGGAGGAGGAGGAGAGGAGTCTCTTTTTTTCTAGACAGACAGGCAACTAACTGGCTCTCCCCCACTGGAAAGCACCCATACGCCCTTCCCCACTCGATCCCTTCCCCTTTTACTCATCTCCCACCATCCCCCCCCCCCCCTATAAAAGACATCCCCCCCCCCCCCCAACATTCCTCGTCACGCGACGCAATCACACACTCCTCCACCCTCCCGCTGTCACTCCGTCGTCGTCGCGAGGTATTGGATCTCCGATCTTAGATTTATTTTCTCCTGGATCCGCTTCCCGCTACGAGTGGTTGCTCGAATCGTTCTTTCTCTTGTCGAAATCGGGGTGTGATCGACTCTTTGGTCTTCGGATCTGTGTTGCGCGCTCGATTGACGGGAGATCCGGATGCTAGACGTGGCGTTCGAGTGGAATTCGCGGTTCGATTGGGTTCCTGTGTCGGTTTTTGTTGGTTTGAGGCGAGATCTGGGTTTTTGGTCCTCTTGCCTTTTTTCGGTTCCTCTGGTTTTGGAGTATGGCGCGCCTTCGCTGCATGCTGATGTGATTTTAGGAGTTCCTTGGTCGAATCTTTAGGATAATGCTTTGGAGATTGGTTATAGGTTGGCCGTCTGCTAGAACTTTATGCTTGTGCTTCCGATCTTTGTATTTGGCTGTTAGAAAATTTAGGGGCAGACCGTATTTGGAGGTATAGAGCTGTTCCGGATTCCTGCTGCTATTTATAAATGGTCTTGTTGATTACACTGCAGGAAATCATCTGGGGCATACTTGTTGCAGGTTTGTTGAAAGATGGCCGATGCCGAAGATATCCAGCCCCTTGTTTGTGACAATGGAACTGGAATGGTGAAGGTAATGCTCATATTCAGTTCATATCCAGATGCAATTAAATGTAAAGACATTACTTACGTAGTCCTTAGCATTATCCTGACACTTTCCGGTCATCTGCAGGCTGGATTTGCTGGAGATGATGCTCCGAGGGCTGTCTTCCCCAGTATTGTTGGTCGTCCTAGGCATACTGGCGTTATGGTTGGTATGGGACAGAAGGATGCCTACGTTGGTGACGAGGCTCAGTCCAAAAGAGGTATCCTTACCTTGAAATACCCGATTGAACACGGTATTGTGAGCAACTGGGATGACATGGAGAAGATCTGGCATCACACCTTCTACAATGAGCTTCGTGTTGCCCCAGAGGAGCACCCGGTTCTCCTTACTGAGGCACCACTCAACCCCAAGGCCAACAGAGAAAAGATGACCCAAATTATGTTTGAGACTTTCAATGTGCCCGCCATGTATGTTGCTATCCAGGCTGTCCTCTCACTTTATGCCAGTGGTCGTACAACAGGTGACAAATATCGTCCATTTGTCAGAATTTTCATTGTTTGAAGCTCCTGTGTTGGGTTTGTGATAGCGATTATACTGGCTGGCAGGTATTGTGCTTGACTCTGGTGATGGTGTCAGTCACACTGTGCCCATCTACGAGGGATATGCACTTCCCCATGCCATCTTGCGTCTTGATCTCGCCGGCCGTGATCTCACGGATGCTCTCATGAAGATCCTCACTGAAAGGGGTTACATGTTCACCACCACTGCCGAACGGGAAATTGTCCGTGACATGAAAGAGAAGCTTGCTTATGTGGCCCTTGACTATGAGCAGGAGCTGGAGACTGCGAAGAGCAGCTCTTCGGTAGAGAAGAACTACGAGTTGCCTGATGGTCAGGTGATCACGATTGGTGCTGAGAGATTCCGCTGTCCTGAGGTCCTCTTCCAGCCATCATTGATCGGAATGGAAGCTGCTGGAATTCATGAGACTACCTACAATTCCATCATGAAGTGTGACGTGGATATTAGGAAAGATCTCTATGGAAACATTGTTCTCAGTGGAGGTTCAACCATGTTCCCTGGCATTGCTGACAGGATGAGCAAGGAGATCACTGCTCTTGCTCCGAGCAGCATGAAGATCAAGGTTGTCGCCCCGCCTGAGAGAAAATACAGTGTCTGGATTGGAGGATCGATTCTCGCATCTCTCAGCACCTTCCAGCAGGTGAATGCTAAGTTCCCCAGATATGGATCTGGTACTTTTATGATGATTTGTGTCTTCCTTTGACCGACTTCACTTCTTGTTTTCAGATGTGGATTTCCAAGGGCGAATATGACGAGTCTGGCCCGTCGATTGTTCACAGGAAGTGCTTCTAAGTTGAACAAGTTTTATGGTTGGTGAGTCAATATTTCTCGCTGTAGTGGGGCTTTTTCCTGGTTTGTTTTTGTGTCGTGTCCTGTGAAACTCAGAGTTCGATTATGATGGATAAAGATGATATTGATTTCCAGTCAACAGAAAGTGGGTTGGCATGCTTAGGTTGGCATAACAATCTGCTTCCTGTAGTTGTTCCACTTTCCTCCATATTTCAAGAGCCGATGCTTAGTGATGGCACCTAGTGTAATGTTGTGGGAGGGTGAGGATACAATGGAATTCAGCCGTCGTCTTCAGTAGTAGGGAAGGATGTTTGTAGCAGAAGAGTTGGGCTCGTGTTGATGTTTCAATATCCCTATTGTTCCTTTTTCGTTCTCTTTGGATAAAAGGTTTTCATTCGGGGTTTTCTTCAAAGCAAAAAAACTTTGTCCATATTTGTATGAGGAATATTTATAGTGTATTAGTGCCAGCTTGCTTTTCTTGAAAATACAGCTTGCTGTGGATTCCGATTTCTTCCTAAAGTTGTCATTTTGACGACGTCAAATTGGCGCGTGTTCTTCCTTTGAGGGCCACTCGGTCAACAGCTCTTGTTTTGGGCTGTGATTAAAGACTGGGTATCGTTATAACTGTGTAGCCGGCTGATTAGTCATTTCTGTAGTAGTTGTGTTGTGGTGTTCACTCAACTAGTTCCAAAAACTAGAAGGAGGAAGCTTTTGGGGGGAAGGAGTATGTGTCGGTTGGATTCTCTATACTCCATGTAATAAAGGTTAGATAGACCATGTGATCCTGTTGTCAAGTGTTAGGCTGTGGTTTTGCCAAATATTTTATGAGGCAAGCCAATGTGAAGACAGGTATGTAAAGGAGCAAAAAGATAGGATGCTTTGTTATTTCAGGACATTGGTTCAACCCAGTATTAGCTGTAAGAAAAGGTGGGTTTGGGGGGGGGGGGGGGGGAGGGGTTGTTCTCTTTTTCTTTTCTGCCTCAGTTGGAACCCTCTGGGTTAATGATGAGGAAGGGTAGGACCATTGATATCTTTTCATCTGGCACTCCATTTGCTTAATGATAATGCTAAGTTACAAATAAAGTTAACAAAAAGGGAAACCCTCCTTTTTTTGGCACTTCTCCGTATTTCTTTGCCAAAAAAGGCTTCTTTGTAATTGAGGAAGTGATTATTACTACCTTACGTTATAGTCCTAGGCTTTGGTGAATGTGGATCGGCCTCACTCGTCAACTGGGGAGTTTGGTGCGGGGTGCCCCCTTTTAAATCCTAAGCGGCTTTTGAGGGCCCTTGAAAGGGGCCCATTTAAATCCTAGGCGGCTTTGAGGGCCCTTGAAAGGGGTTGCCATAAAAATGGGACAAATTCAAGTCTTACATCAGAAAGGTAAAAGAGTCCGGCCTTGTTCGATCAATTTATTTCTGGCAGCACGAAGTCCCTCTACGAGATAGGTAGAACGACCCAAACAATTTTAGAGAGTCACGGGGTTCGCCTTCGTGAACTGCACGGGGAGGATAATGGCTGGGGAGGGCGCGGAGGCCATTCTCCCTTGAGCATGACAAACATCATGGCGCGGGAGGGATGGAATGACGTAATAAATTTACGAAATATTAGTTTTAAAATTGAGAGATTATCGCCTAGAGACGCTACTTAAAGCAATGACTTTGCTTACGGAAGTAAGTCCCTACTTAGAGTAGCGACTTTAGGGTTGCAAGACAAGATCCCTGCTTCAAGGAGCGACTTTATAATGGCGAAATCAGATGGCCAAAAAGTCGTTACTTCAAGTAGCGATTTCACCTTCCTATAATATGACCAAAAAGTGGTTATGTCAAGTAGCGGTTTCACCTTGCTATGGTGGCGACTTGCAACACTTGGTGAAGAAAAATAAAAATTTGTCGATGGGGTTACTTATGTTCAAAATTGCGACTTCCTTCTACCTCAGGAAGAAAGTTAATAATTCAAATAGCGACTTTGAATAGAAGGAAACCCACCAGTTTGAAATATATTTTTTTCAAATCGTTGAAAGTCGCTATCTCAAGTAGCGACTTTTTTTTATCACATGAAAAAAGTCGTCAATTCAAGTGGCGACTTTCAATAAAAGTCGCTACTTCGAATAGCGACTTCATGATTCCTTTTACAAGCAAAATCGTTACTTTAAATAGAAACTCTCTGACATCACTTTATGAATTTTGAATCTCGCAATTATATTTCATTATTTAAAAAACAAAACTAATCTCACGGAGGTGTAATGTTCATAGCGGGAGTAGACCAATCACTGTAATTAAAAAAAAAAGTGAAATCCACTCTACAAAACCAAATTTTCGGAAAATGTTAAAAAATTTCTGACGTTCCACCTCCTTTCCTTTCCTTGAACATTTCATTAATCGAGGGGCATTCCCTTTCATTAATCCCATCTTCAGAGTTTTACCAACACCGACAACAACAACAATAAATTTACACTCGATATAAAAAGACAATCCTTACAGAACGCCCCACGATGCAGAACATGTGATTGGCATTGAATGTTTTTTAATTCCCTTTTACAGTGGTTGGGTGGGTGGATGAACTTGGTCCTTGATATATAAAAAAATTCATCATTACTCGCGTCTGAGGGTGGGCTTAGAATTCAATGATTTTCTGACATAATCTTTATTGGGCCGGTGGGGGATGGTAAATTTAATGACCACCCTCCCCCTTTTCTTTTTTTTTTTACTGTAATCAATTCCTCAATGAGGGAGGGAAAACACCATTTACTTCCCTCCCTATAAACAGTTTCTTTAAATAACAGCAAGCAAGCAAAAAAAGATTTAGCAAAAGGAAATATATTATTATGACCTAAGGCGAATATTTTAGATTTGGAAAATTTATAAACAAACAGAGACTTAAATAATCCATCTTTCCTATCCGCCTTCCCAGTCCGTCCCACCCATCATTTATAAACTCAATATTCAGAGCATAATATTACGGTCGTAAAGCCTAATGATTACTTTATACGGATATTTTTCGTTGTACAGGCCATTCATTTCTGTTCTGTCAAAACAAAAAAAAATACTCGTGAGGATATGGACCGGGAAGAGGGTGTGTTTACCACGTAAAATATTTTATAAATTAAGTCAATTTATTCTAATATTTTAAAAATATGTTCGTGTAATTTAAAGTTAGAACGCTGTTTTAAAATTATTCACCGTTAAATTCGATTCATAGCAGCATCCGACTTAGCGTTGACGTGTGTCCCTAGCCTCCGACTCTAAGCCTAACATCGACCCCAATCCACCCTCGACTCATCCCACTCGAGTCTCGACATCAACTCAACTCGAGTTTCGATCATCGATTTATTGTATTTCTCCTTGACTTGTCATTTTGCATCGCATAATTAACAATTGATTCATTATATATTGACTTAACATATAAAAGGATGATGAGTTGTTTTCGATGCTGCATGCCCGCCCAATGGAAGACAGAACTCACACCCATTCTCAAATTAGCTATAATTAGGGACACTGAGAACCAAGAAATTTCCATTTATGAATCTAGAATAGAAGTTTCAACGACAAGAAACTAATGAGGCGGGGTGGGTTGGGATTTGGATGGGTTTGTGTCTGGGACCAGGGGTACACATCAACGCTAAGTCGGACCTTATTATGGGTCGGGTCTAATAGTAAATAATTTCGAAATAGCGTCTTAATATTAGGTAACACGAAGATTTTTTCGAAATGTTACGATAAATAAAAAAAAATGAAAAAAATTTAGAATATATTTAATAATTTCGTCTAGAATAAACGTGACATTGACTACTTTAGTTTTTAAGTCGTTCGACGAAAATATAATTGAGATAATATTTTAACCATAAAATGTAAGGTGCTGTTTTTTTAGATGTCACGCTAAATCGAAAAAGTATTTAAAGGTTGGAATATATTTAATTAGTCGGCCAGAAATCAGTCACCCCATTCGTACGATAAATTGAATCCCCATCCACCCCCACCCCCGAACATATTCACCAAGGAGAGTGAAAGAGAAGGAGACACCCATCCATCAAATGGCGACCAATTACGAGGACCAGCACCCCAACAAGGCCTTCGGCTGGGCTGCTCACGATTCCTCCGGTCTCCTTTCCCCCTTCCCTTTCTCCCGCAGGTGCTGTTCCCTCCTCCCCCCCTCTCAAAGTTGGCGTCTTTTTACCGATTCCCTTGATCCGAGGGGCTTCTTTTGTATGTATCTGTGCGCGATGATCTGTTGTTCTTACTGTGTGTGTGTGTGTGTGTGGGATGCGTTGCTTGTTGAGGTGTTCTTAAGTTGTCTGCTCGCTTCTTCGTTCTTAGTCTCTTATCACCTGAGGATGCGACTGACCCCGGGGCCATTTGCAGGGAGAACGGTGTCGATGATGTTGCTGTTAAGATCCTCTTCTGTGGGGTCTGCCACTCCGACCTGCATGCTCTGAAGAACGAGTGGGGGGTCACGAGATATCCTCTCATTCCCGGGTATGGTTAAAATCATTATGCCGAGTTAGGCCTGACGGTTCTGTTCTCTTCTCTTCCTTTGTTTTTGTTCCTCTCAGTATATCGCCCGGAGTTTGGGTATACTTCTTTTGCGTGTTTCGTGTTCAGGCATGAGGTTGTTGGTTTGGTGACGAAAGTCGGGGCTAATGTCGAGAAATTCAAGGCCGGCGACCGGGTCGGAGTCGGTGTCATTGTTGGCTCCTGCATGAAATGCGAGGCTTGTAATCAAGACCTGGAGAACTACTGCGACAAGCTGATATTCACCTATAATTCTGTTGACTGGGATGGGACGAATGCGTTTGGTGGCTACTCTGACAGTATCGTTGTGCACCAGCGGTATGTGCTGAGGTTCCCGGATAACTTGCCCGCTGATAAAGGGGCACCGCTGCTCTGTGCTGGGATAACGGTTTATAGCCCCATGAAGTACTACGGCATGACCGAACCTGGGAAGCATCTGGGCGTGGCTGGCCTTGGCGGGCTCGGTCATGTTGCCGTGAAGATTGGTAAGGCGTTCGGGCTGAAGGTCACCGTGATTAGTTCTTCCCCAGGGAAGGAAGCTGATGCAATTGATTGCCTCGGTGCTGATGCTTTCCTCCCCACCAGCGATCCCGCCAAAGTTCAGGTAAAGTACATAAAGAAGAACCGGTGAGACTGAATTTACTCAAAACTTTTCTGATCATAAGAGTTTGATGGTTCTTCTTGCTAGGCGGCAATGGGCTCTATTGACTATATCATCGACACAATCTCTGCCGTTCATTCTCTGCCGTTGCTGCTGAGCCTGTTGAAGCTGAATGGGAAACTCGTTGCCGTGGGACTGCCGAACAAGCCGCTGGATCTTCCCATATTCCCTTTGGTCCTCAGTGAGTCTAACCGCCTTAATGTGTTACTCTTTGTAATCATCCTTCGGAACGATTGATGACTTGTCCTGTTTTTTCCTTTGTCGCCAGAGAGGAGGCTCATCGGAGGGAGCGATTTCGGTGGAATCAAGGAGACAGAGGAGATGCTCGAGTTCTGTGCGAAGCACGGTATCGCTGCTGACGTGGAGGTCATCAAGATGGACGAAATCAACACGGCCCTGGAACGCCTCGCCAAGTCAGACGTGAAGTACAGGTTCGTGATCGATGTGGCGAACTCTGTCTCCCCGAAATAGGCGAGCCACCCGTCTCTCCGACCGCCGGAACCTCTCTTTGACCATGAGTGATGTGCTTAGGTCTTATGAATTAATAATATGCTCGAACTCTTTGTGCTCTAATGAAAAGGTAATTTGATCGCTAATTTGGGTAATTAAGGAAAGGTTTCCTCTAATTAATCAAGTTTGAAGCGTCACCACACCATCGTGGAAGATTTCAAAGAGAAAATCACGGAGAAGGAATTGGGCAAACAAGCAAAACCATTCCCATCCATCTTCTAATCCATTCATCCTAAGATCTTCTTGAATCAAAATTTGCTGCATCTTCCCAACTTCTCGAAATGGGTTCTCGAATCTGGGTGATCTTGTTCGCGTTATTGTGGTTGGCGGACATTGGGGAACAGGGGCTTCTGCTGCACAATGCCATCTCTTCTTCCTGCAAGATGGCGGGGGAATGTGTCGGGGCGAAGATGAAGATGGCGATGGATTCAGACATAAGACGGGGGCTGCTCGGGGCAGGGGCGGGGAAGAACACGAGGCACATAAGCTACGACGCACTGAAGAAGGACGAGGTGCCGTGCAACAGGAAAGGTCAGTCGTATTACAATTGCACCAAGATGAAGAATGCTAATCCTTACAAGCGTGGTTGCAGCGTCATCACTCACTGTAAGCGTTACACCGGTTGAACAATCCCAGTTGGGATCATCCATTGTTTACTTCTTCTTCTTTCTTCCTCCTGTTTGCTGGAAAATGGGATTTTCCATTTTTTTGTTATAATTTCCATTTCGAACATAGAGAAACAAAAGCCACAGGAAATAAATTACAAACTTGATCACGAGATATGACCAACATATGATTAGGGTGGTGTTAATAGTAT
This sequence comes from Melastoma candidum, assembly GCA_023653495.1. Lineage (NCBI taxonomy): Eukaryota > Viridiplantae > Streptophyta > Magnoliopsida > Myrtales > Melastomataceae > Melastoma > Melastoma candidum. The sequence continues at coordinate 2,810,925 of CM042887.1, forward strand.
GTAGTTGGAAGCAAACGCAATGGCATCTTCCCATGAATGACGAGATTGCCTTCTTCCTCCGTCGAGAAATCCTCCGTCCTCCGTCCCTTCCGGGATATTCCTGTCGAATCCGCGCAAAAGGTTCGCGAGCGTGAACTCTGCCGATGTCACCCCCATCATAATCCCCAGGCAAATCCTCTTCCCTCCCCCGAAACGGCAGCAGCTTGTAGTTCTGCCCCTTGAAGTCCCTCTCCACCCCCTCGAACCTGTCCTAGTCGAACACCTCCAGCTTCTTCCAGCTCCTGGGATACCTCCCTATCCCCCACACGTTCATGAACACCCTCGTCCTCGCAGGGATGTCGTATCCCCAGTTCTTGCATGGTTAGAGGGTCTCATGTGGGACAGGGAGGATGTTCGGCAGGTACAACCTTAAAGATTTCCTGCACTACCATCCTCAGATAAGGGAGCTTCATGACTTCGTCAGATTCTACCCTTGGTTTCTTGTCGACGCCGGCCCTGACCTCATCTTGTATCTTCTTCAGGACTCTCGGGTTCGTCATCAGCTCGGACGTTGCCCATAGTATGGTGATTGAAGCGAATTCGATTGCTCCCAGAGACATGTCCTAGCAACAAAAAGTAACAAAAAAATGTTATCAAATTCATGCAGAATCATCCTAACTCAAGCTGTGTCGGATGGGGGGACGAGAAGCAGACAGTAGACAACCGTTGCAACCAACTGGAGAAAAAGAAAAGGAGGAAGGGGTGAGCGTGACGATGACGCAGAAAGGTGAACGTGCTTTCTGGCAATGAGCTCCGGTCTGTGGCCGCCGTTGACTGTGAAATATGATAGGCGGTGTTTGAGGATTGTTAAGAACTCTGGTAGTTGTTTCTTTGCAGCTGGGTTTTTGAGGTGTCTTGCCAACGTTGCTTGAGGGTGTTGCAGGTGGCGTTCCAATCCTGCATTGGTTACCCTCCCTCGAACCTCTCAGGGTTGAACTTGAATGGACCCTATCAAATCTCTTGTTCCTTGTGTGTAGCCCATCCGTTGACCGGAAGCATGGTGCCGTGCGGTAAGTCGTACCCTCCGATGGTGCATTCATCTGCTGCCTTTTGTGGGCCCAGAAGTGGGGCCACCGAGCTCAACCACAGGGTTTCAGAGATGGTGCTCTGCAGGTAAGGCAGCTTCGGCACGTCCTGTTCATGTATCGGCCGGTCCTGGCCAATGTGGGCATCGGGCTCTGCTCTCGCCTTCTCCAAAGCATCGAGGTGGTTGAGGAGATTGGACAACGCTCGCTCTAGTGTTAGGGATGACATGCTGGTTTCAGCCAAAAGGATAATCTGCATATTTAGACACGTCGAGAATATAAGACTTCCATGGACTAAGCCTCAAGTCGCTAACCATGAAAATCGAAATCACATTTTTGCTTGATGTTAAAAGAATCGTAACCAAAGCGTTCGATTCTTGTTACCCTGACGAGACCCTTGATGGTTTGATCAGTACACTCCTTTGGCTGAGAGCTCTGCTAGTCAAACAGGTGGTCGATCATGGTGTTCTTGAACTTCAGAGCGCCTGGGAAAGGCAAGTTTGATCCATAGCGATTTCTTTAGTCCCAACCAAAATCGCTACTTGAAGTAGCGAGTTAATGTCTATATACACAACTTCTCATGAAATTTCTACTTCAAGCAGCGATATCCTAAGCTACGAAGAAAATCGCTACTTGAAATACCGAGTTCCCATGTAATAAATGATTCCCTTTCAAAATTTAATGTAAGTATGAAATTTGGCTTTTTTTTATAGGAACTTGCTACTTGAAGTAGTGATTTCCTTATTGTATATTTAAATTAAAAAGGTAAATATAAATATATGTTTTATTTTTTTAGAAGGAAACTCGCTATTTGAAATAAATTTAAAATATAATCCTTAAATTATCATTTCAAGTAGCGATTTCCTTAGTGGCTTATGACCTCGCTACTTGAAGTAAAGATTTCATGATAAAATATGCAAGTGGACATTAACTCGCTACTTTAAGTAGCGTGTTTAATTGTAACTAAGGAAATCACTACTTTAAGTAGCGAGTTCTTTCATGGGGCAAACTCGCTACTTCAAGTAACCTGTAGCGAGGATGCACTAGCACCGGACACATATCTTGAAATTGATCTTCACTTGAATGAGCAAAAGTAACTTGTAGCCTGTAATACCAAAAAGACGTACATCTTCCATTATATAATTATTATTTTTAATTAAATTTCCTAAATATTACCCCATACGAGACCATGTTTGAATGACACGATCACCATGTGCCTTACATGGCAAAATATACTTATTTCGCTTTAACAGTGGTTATACCGTACTTTTGCTCCATAAGTGTAACACACGGCATGTGAGAGGACTGATTTATTTATCATGTCATCATCACTTACGCGAGCATCCACGCAAAGCTCTGTCGCACACCTCGAGATATATAACATGCAAAATGTGATGATTTTAAAAAATAGCTGAAATTATACGGATTGGCCCCGTACACGAATTCTTTAAATGTGATAGATAATTATTTTGGCGATTTTAATGAAGCAATAATTTTTAGAACCAATTACTTTCTATTTGGTAAGGAATTAAAATACTTTACATGTATTGAAACATAATATTATTCAAGATTTCCGAGTCATTCTTTTCAGGTGTGAGCAATCTTCGGGGTGAGTATGTTTCGGACGTTGAACTTGGACTTATCCTATAAGTGTCGATTCTTTCTTTTTATCCGTGTGTGCATAAAGGGATATGTTACGAAAAATGTTAAATATAAATAAGAGATATTTATAATTTAAAATAAAAATTATTTATACAAGTAGAGAATACAAATTATATAAATATATTAATAAAAACATATTATATAAATTATATATTAAAATATATTAGATAAGGTTTCAGATCTTCTTGATTGGTTCCAAGCGAGAATTGAAACCGTCCTCGGTGATCCCAACGAAGACAAGATAGATTACTTCTACTCACACAGGCCCTTCGAATGAGCCCGCACCCAACCTTTTTAAAAAATATATATATATAGATGTACTTAAAATGGAATATATGTCATCTCTGGTCAGGTAAGTAAAAACCTTGTTGCCAAAAAATCAGTCGACCATGAAGGGCATGATGCATGTTACAAGCTAACGTTAAAAAGCAGTTAGACGAGAGCAACCCCTGCTTCTCGCGCCTCTCTCATGTGCGTAATTGAGGCTGACGCGTGTGGTCTCGGTCTCTCTTCCCATTGAGGATGCGATGGACCCCCCATCCCCCCGGAGAACATGGACCTGTTCCCCATTATTGTCACTTTAGTTCCACAACGAGGAAACGTAAATGACGCGCCTCTCTTATGGGCGTAATTGAGGCTGATGCGTGTGGTCTCGGACTCTCTTCCCATCGAGGATGCGATGGACCCCCCATCCCCCCGGGGAATATGGACCTGTTCCCCATCATTGTCACTTTAGTTCCATAACGAGGAAACGTAAATGACGCGCCTCTCTCATGGGCGTAACTGAGGCTGACGCGTGTTCCATAACGAGGAAATGTAAATGACGCGCCTCTCTCATGGGCAAAATTGAAGCTGATGCGTGTGGTCTCGGACTCTCTTCCCATCGAGGATGCGATGGACCCCCCATCCCCCCGGGGAATATGGACCTGTTCCCCATCATTGTCACTTTAGTTCCATAACGAGGAAACGTAAATGACGCGCCTCTCTCATGGGCGTAACTGAGGCCGACGCGTGTTCCATAACGAGGAAACGTAAATGACGCGCCTCTCCCATGGGCGTAACTGAGGCTGACGCGTGTTCCATAACGAGGAAACGTAAATGACGCGCCTCTCTCATGGGCGTAATTGAGGCTGATGCGTGTGGTCTCGGACTCTCTTCCCATCGAGGATGCAATGGACCCCCCATCCCCCCGGGGAATATGGACCTGTTCCCCATCATTGTCACTTTAGTTCCATAACGAGGAAACGTAAATGACGCGCCTCTCTCATGGGCGTAACTGAGGCTGACGCGTGTTTCATAACGAGGAAACGTAAATGACGCGCCTCTCTCATGGGCGTAATTGAGGCTGATGCGTGTGGTCTCGGACTCTCTTCCCATCGAGGATGCGATGGACCCCTATCCCCCCGGGGAATATGGACCTTTTCCCCATCATTGTCACTTTAGTTCCATAACGAGGAAACGTAAATGACGCACCTCTCTCATGGGCGTAACTGAGGCTGACGCGTGTTAAGGAAACGTAAATGACGCGCCTCTCTCATGGGCGTAACTGAGGCTGACGCGTGTTCCATAACGAGGAAACGTAAATGACGCGCCTCTCTCATGGGCGTAACTGAGGCTGACGCGTGTGGTCTCGGTCTCTCTTCTCATCGAGGATGCGATGGACCCTCCATCCCCCCTGAGAACATGGACCTGTTCCCCATCATTGTCACTTTAGTTCCGTAACGAGGAAACGTAAATGACAGGCCTCTCCCATGGCCGTAACTGAGGCTAACGCGTGTGGTCTCGGTCTCTCTTCTCATCGAGGATGCGATGGACCCCCCATCCCCCCTGGGAACATGGACCCGTTCCCCATCATTGTCACTTTAGTTCCGTAACGAGGAAACGTAAATGACAGGTCTCTCTCATGGCCGTAACTAAGACTAACGCGTGTGGTCTTGGTCTCTCTTCTCATCGAGGATGCGATGGACCCCCCATCCCCCCTGAGAACATGGACCTGTTCCCCATCATTGTCACTTTAGTTCCGTAACGAGGAAACGTAAATGACAGGCCTCTCTCATGGCCGTAATTGAGGCTAACGCGTGTGGTCTCGGTCTCTCTTCTCATCGAGGATGCGATGGACCCCCCATCCCCCCTGGGAACATGGACCTGTTCCCCATCATTGTCACTTTAGTTCCGTAACGAGGAAACGTAAATGACAGGTCTCGCTCATGGCTGTAACTGAGGCTAACGCGTGTGGTCTCGGTCTCTCTTCTCATCGAGGATGCGATGGACCCCCCATCCCCCCTGGGAACATGGACCTGTTCCCCATCATTGTCACTTTAGTTCCGTAACGAGGAAACGCAAATGACAGGCCTCTCTCATGGCCTAACTAAGGCTGATGCGTGTAGTATCGGTCTTTCTTCCCATCGAGGATGCGATGGACCCCCCATCCCTCCTGGGAACATGGACATGTTCCCCATTATTGTCACTTTAGTTCCGTAACGAGGAAACGTAAATGACGCGCCTCTCCCATGGGCGTAATTGAGGCTTATGAGAAATTCACACAATCACATAAACAACGAACAAAGAAAACAGCGGAAGACTGAATCGGTTACGCGAATTTACGGTTATCGAGAAAGATTTAGGGAAAATAAAACGTACCCGTATTCGCCACGTTCACCATACCGTAAATCTGAAGATTGAAACCTGGGCGGCGTAGATCTTCTTCCTCTTTTACTTTCTGTACGGCTGCTCTCGATGGAGGAGGCCAAAGAAATTGACGATTTGACTAACAGGGTGATTAACCGAGATACATATATACGATTTCCTCATAAAAAGTCAATTTTGCCCTTTAATTAATAAAAGTACGAAGTACAGGGGGAATGGACCTAGCTGTAATATACCGTAGCCTATGTCTTATCCATTAATGGACCATAGGTTATAAAATAGCCTACCCCCAACCGTAAGCCACATTAAACAAACGAGATGCCTATATCCCAATAACTTTAAAGATCACGATACTTTAGTAGGATTTTATGCACTGTCTTATGTCATAACTTATTTTATAAAATATATTTTAATAAAGTAAAATAAAATCAAAAAAGTAAAAAGTCCGGATCAGAAATTTCTTAACTGACCCATGTGGTCTCGATCTCTCTCTCACCCTACAGTAAATGAGTGGGGAATCGAGTTCAGTTACGAGCAAGTTGCTTATCATGTCGATCCAATGTCTATAACTTTTCGCATAGCTGATATCAGCAGAGTCACATTTTTTGTGCATGGAGCATGCAATAAATAGGAAGTCTCCCTCCCTCTTTACATAGAACATAGAAGGGTGAACACCACACGTACAAAATAGTTTTTCTTTTGGTCTCTTGTATACAAATTCAAACAAACAAAACGACTTCCGAAGAAGTTATTATTGATTTGATCAGAATCAAAATCACGACATTCAGAACAACATACGATCATATTGGAGGGTGGGTGGTATTAGTTGTCGTGTGTAGTAGGAACCAAGAGCAGTGGCATCTTCCTCTGAGTGGTGAGACCCCCTTCTTCCTCCATCGACAAATCCTCCATCCTCGTCCCCTCCGGGAGCTTCCAGTCGAACCCGCACAAAAGGTTGGCGAGCGTGAACTCCACAGTCGTCACCCCCATCGTTATCCCCGGGCAAATCCTCCTCCCTCCCCCGAACGGCAGCAGCTCATAGCTCTGCCCCTTGAAGTCCCTCTCCCCATCCTCGAACCTGTCCGGGTAGAACTCCTCCGGCCTCTCCCAGCTCCGGGGGTCCCTCCCTATCCCCCACACGTTCACAAACACCCTTGTCCTCGCGGGGACGTTGTATCCCCCGATCTTGCATGGTCGGAGGGTCTCCCGGGGAACTAGGAGGGTGGCCGGCGGGTGCAGCCTAAGGGTTTCCTTTAACACCGTCCTCAGATAAGGGAGTTTCGCTATGTCATCTGATTCAACCCTTGGTTTCTCGCCGACGGTGGACCTGATCTCATCCTGCAGCTTCTTAAGGACTCTCGAATTCCTCATCAGCTCTGACATCGCCCATAGCAGGGTGATCGAGCTTGTATCGATCGCTCCGATGAATGTGTCCTAGCGAAAAACATAAACTAGCGTAAACGCGCAACTCGAGTCGATAATTTATTCACGAGATCAAAATTAATTACCATGAGGATGGCCTTGATGTGGTCATTGGTGATTTTGATCCTGTTCTTCGGATCCTTTTGCAAGTCGAGCAAGACATCCACAAAGTCCTCGACCTCTTGCTCGTTTGTCCTCGAAAGCTTCTGATGCTCGTCGATCACATACTGGTAATACCCATCCAGGTCCATGAAGATCTTCTCAAGCCTCGCGTTCTGTCCCGTCTGTTCGCCTCGCGTTCTGTCCCGTCTGTTCGCCTATAGAACGGATCACGTCGGAAATATTTGGCAAAGGACTCACAGGAATTGGATTGTGGTCGCCAGTAAGAAGATGCACAATTTTATTCAAAATAGAATGCAAGTCTTACAATCTTGACGAATTAAAAACAGGGGCTTACAGCCATAAAAAATGAAAAAGGGGGCAGGTGATGACAACGATGTGGAATCCTGTGACGGCGGAGAACTTGTGACGAAGGCCTTGGAAGCTCGCTCCGTCGGTGGTGGTCGCTGGCGGGAGGCTGTGACGAAGGCCCTACGAGCTCACTCCGTCGGTGGTGTCGCTGGCGGGAGGTTGACGGCAAAGGCCCTACGAGCTCACTCTGTCGGTGGAAGGGGAGTTGACCTATAAACCGGGTCAAGGTATCTAATTTCCTAAGGTTGATGAACAAACTTCAGAGCTTTGGCTGTGCATGGTCGTGCTTTGTCTTGAAAAATTCCTCTGCTATTTATAGAGGACTTGTACGTGCTTAACACGTAACAGATAGATCGTGTTGCAGATCGTGTTATAGATCGTGATCCCTAATATCGTGGGAGTGTCTCAACAACCTCCTTGATATATGGGATCACGTTCCTGGATATTTAGGATCAGTTACGATCCTTAACAAACGTGATTGAAAATGAATAAATTTGTTTCAACCTTGTCGACTTCACTGATCTGTACGGACTACGATCGACTTGGTCGACTTATCTAGAATTCCGTCGACTTGACCCTACTAGTAGACTTAGCTACTGTTGAGTCATCTTGGTTGACTTTGATTACCATATTCCTTCGTTGTGAGTCGACCTAGTCGACTCCGTTCATAAGTCGACCTAGTCGACTTCGTCATGGGTCGACCTAATCGACTTCGTCGTGAGTCGGCCTAGACGACTGTATCTTGGGCCGACTCGGAGTGTGACTTGAGGGATTACTGGGTTTCTGTTCTAAGCCCAGGCCCAAAATTATTTGCCATGTCAACATAAGGCCCCCTTTTATGCTGGGTTGGCTATGCCGACTCAGCAGAAATCATACCTTATATAAAGGAGAGTCATCGCCCTTTTCCCGCACTTTTCTTCCTTGCTCAACATTTCTCCATCCTCTCTAGAAAACAGAAACCCTCGCTTTCCAGAAAACCCTTCGTCTCCCTTACCAAAACTCCTTTGATCCTCAAAAAGATGACAACTTTTAAGTCTTTTGAGTTCCATAATCTGCGCGCGGGGCCACCCGGACCCATTCCGGTAGCAGAGGATCAGGGGTCGGGCGTCACTCTTGGACCTATCTTGCCAGAGCATCTTTTCTCGGAGATGGTGCCACTCAACTATCTCATCACTGAGAAGCCCATCCCGATTTGTCATCCCGACTTCATCGATCCCCTCAACTGGGAAGGTCAGGGATCTTTCCTGTGTTTTTCATCTGCATCTAAGTCTGAGATGGTAGACTGGCTTGAGATGTGGGAGGAGCACTTTACAGAGAGATTTAGGAATCAGAGGATTTTGAGATTCTTTAGGATGTCAGTGGCAAATAAGAACTGTGATCCCAGGGTTTGCTCGGCCATGCTGCCTTTCTGGAATTCTGCCGTGAACTGTTTCTATTTCCCAGAAGGCCCTATGTCAGTTACATTGGCAGATGTGAAGATTTTGACCAGGTGCAAAATCAATGGCCGCCCTGTTCGACAGTACTCTCAGGCAGATGATATTAATCCCAAGGGCGCCCTCCAGTACATGGAGGTGGTGAATAGGCATCTGAAGATGGCCTCAGCAGGCAAGAGGTCAGATGAGAGATTATCGACTGAAGGTTTTGGTGCCCAGGAAGATGTCGAGTTCCTCAGCACCTGGTTGAGCAAATTTATTTATTGCTTCCCTGGGAAGAAAGTTAGCCACACTTCTTATGCGGTGGCCAATTTTCTGAGGGAGACCAATGAAGAAATCTCCTGGGGTCCCTTCGTTTTGGGTCTTCTTTATCACGATCTGGACAGAGCAACGTCTCAAATCAAGCCATTTCCAAAACATCCAGCAGGAGGGTTGCTCTGGCTAGTTCATCTTTGGTCGGCCATGTGGATGCCGGGATTGACTGGGTTCAAGGTCCCTTCTTCGCCCCTTGAAGCCTCCTATTATGGGGAGACCATCCTAGATCAGTGCTGCCAGCGTAAGGATCAATGGCTTATGACATCGATCACTGGCCACCTAAAGCACATAGTCGACTTCGGCAGGGTAGATCGACGCGACTGGGCACCCTTTCCAGGCGGCAAGACACTTGCTCAGGAAATCAATCCTCAAACTGCTCGTGGCTTCTGGAATGGAGTATTGACCCGCAGAGATCTGCCGGTTATTTTCGACGGCTACCTGACTTTCGAAGTCTATAACCCTCAACTGTATGCAAGGTAGTTTGGGTTTATCCAAAGTGTAGCAGTTCCACTCGCTGACCCTGCCGGCGGCTTATACGGGGACAGGATGAAAGGGATTGTGTGCAAGTCGATCGATGATAACTCTATGAAAGTAGAGTTATTTAGGGCAACTTCCTACTTAGATTTTGTTAGATTTGTGAAATATTGTGTTTATTGCGTAATATTCCTAGTTATTTCACATTATTCCCGAGAAATAGATTACTGCCGAGTTTTCTGGTTTATTTCAGGATAAATATAAAGAAAAGAGGACCTCGGCGTAATTATGAAGACTTCGTGCAAAGGGAAGATCTCTGGATGCTCTTGCAAGACCAAAAGCTACGATGGCGAGAAATTAGAAGATTTTCTTTCCTGATTTTTCAGAGATTCTCTAGGTTTATTTAGGGATTATAAAAACATTTTATTTTTACCTAGAGAGGAGGAGGAGGCGACTACAGAGAGCCGTCGAAAAAGACTTTGGGAGTTTTTCTTTTAGTTTTCCTTTATGTCGTTTTCATTATCTACGATGGATTTGATGTTTTCGTTTATTTCAGTTATGAACTAAATTTCTTTGCCTAGGGTTAAGATGGATCTTGACGATTAGTCAAGAGTCTATCTCTTTTGACACACTCGAATGATTTTGGGTTGATTATTCCTGTTCGTTCTTAATGCTTTCTTATTGCCTGATCACCAATAGGATTGAATAGTGAATTTAGGTGAACTCGGAAGGGGAATCCTAGATTAAGCACGGGAATAGGAATAACTTAGGGTTAACTTAGTCGGAAGACGGGTTTATTAACGAGCGGGATAGGAATATACCCAATCGTCCTAGGTAATCGAATTGGAATTGATTCGTAAGGGGCACTCGATAGTTAATTTACCTAGGAATAGAGTGATTACTATTTACAGAGTTGTACGTTCTTATGACCTCGGGAGGGGCGTAGGGAGATAACCGAATTCCAGATTATCAACCAGATCATTTTAAGCGTGTTGATTGTTGCGATTAATTGTCCGGTGAAATCGTCGCCCTAGGTGCTTTTCTCATCTGAATCTTAATTCGATTTACTTACTCGTTTTCTTTAGTTTTACATTTAGTTTGATTAATTCTCAACTCGCTCCGTTGGATAATAGAGATTGACAGTATTTTAATAATTGGGAGAAGTTTAGATCAGTCCTTGTGGGAACGATATCTTACTTACATTTTATTACTTGTACGATCGCGTGCACTTGCGTGGTGAATACGTTTTCGACGTGACAAGTTTTTGGCGCCGCTGCCGGGGACTGTTTTCTAGATTTTCAGCCAATATTATTTTTAATCATATCTTTATTAATTCAGCTTTAATCTTGATTTTCGATTTACTTGCAGGAAAAAATTTCAACGTTGTATGCGCAGTAGGGAATTGGTTCCTTTTGATCCCGAAATAGAAAGAACCTTTCGGTTACGACTAAGAGAGCAAAAGGAAGCCATACGCCAGCAAACAATGGATAACAACAATCAAGAAGTTAAGCCGAGAATCATGCGTGATTATGCCCAGCCCCATGTGCATGAACGCTCTAGCATAGTGAAGCCGACCATCCAAGCCAACACATTTGAAATCAAACCAGCGGTTATCACCATGCTACAAAATTCGAGTTTCGGAGGATCTCCATCGGAGGATCCACATGGGCACATCACCAACTTTCTGGAAATTTGCGACACTTTTCGATATAATGGAGTGTCGAGCGAGGCCATTCAGATGAGACTCTTCCCATTCTCGTTGAGGGACAAAGCACGAACATGGCTCTACTCTTTGCCAGAAGGGTCCATCACAAACTGGGAAGAGATGTCTGGAAAATTCTTATCAAAGTATTTCCCACCTAGCAAGACCATCAAGATGCGGAATGACATCACTTCATTTCGACAACATGGAACAGAGTCACTTTATGAGGCGTGGGAGAGATTTAAGGAATTTTTACGAGTGTGCCCACATCACGAGATACCTCAATGGATGCTGGTACAAATTTTTTATGATGGATTAACTGATGCACTTCGTTCAACGATTGATGCAGCTGCAGGGGGAACAATATTAAACAAGCAGCCAGAGGAAGCAATGGAGCTATTCGAGCAGATGGCTAATAACGGTCATGGAGTATCGCGTGCCCGAGGAGTAGCTGGAGTACATTCAGTTGATGAAGTTGCAGCCCTCAATGCTAAAGTGGATGCGTTAACTCGGGAGCTAAATGCATTAAAGGGTCCTAGTCATCCCATTCATTATCCGTGTGAGAGGTGTGGAGAAAATCATGCTCCTGGTCAATGTTTTACTGGTGCCGAGTCAGCCAACTACTTGGGAGCCAACTCGAGGAACAACCCCTTTTCGAACACTTACAATCCGGGATGGAGGAACCACCCGAATTTCTCGTGGGGAAATCAACAATCGGTGAAACCAACTCCTCCACCAGGGGCTCATCAACAAAAGCCACAACCGCAAGAGAAAATGTCAGGTATTGAAGAACTATTAGTCAAATATATTTCTAAAACCGACACTCTTTTGCAGAACCAATCGGCTTCACTTCGGAGTTTAGAAGCCCAAGTCGGACAATTGGCACAAGCAATCAATAATCGACCTCAAGGCACTCTTCCGAGCAATACTGAGGTGAATCCAAGGAATGACGGGAATGCACAAGTGCAAGCTATCACTTTACGGAATGGGAGAACACTTCCTGAAGCCGCAAAGTTCAAGCACGTCGATGCAACTACACCAGAAGCTGCTCAAAAAGAGAACGAACCTCCTGCTCAGCCTAGCCAGCCACTTTCTCAACCAAAAGAAGGTATGGAAAATGCTTCTATTGGAAAAGATAAACTTGTATATCCACCTCTTCCTTTTCCACAGCGAGCTATAAAGCAGAATGATGAGAAGGATTTCCTGAAATTCTTAGAAATCTTTAAAAAGCTACACATCAACATACCTTTTGCTGAAGCGTTGGAGAAGATGCCGAGCTACGTTAAATTCATGAAAGATATATTATCTAAAAAGAGACGTCTCGGTGAGTTTGAGACTGTTGCTTTAACTGAAGAATGTAGTGCTATTTTGCAGAAAAAATTACCTCCAAAGCTGAAAGATCCAGGTAGTTTCACTATACCTTGTTCTATTGGTTCAAATTTCAGTGGTAAGGCATTGTGTGATCTTGGAGCAAGTGTTAATTTAATGCCTTTATCAATATTTTACGAATTGGGTTTGGGGGAAGTAAAACCTACATCGGTCACGTTGCAATTAGCCGACCGGTCTCTTGCTTTTCCAAGGGGAATCATTGAGGACATTTTGGTTAAGGTAGATAAATTTGTTTTTCCCGCGGATTTTATCGTGCTTGATTTTGAAGAGGACCGTGAAATACCAATCATCCTTGGAAGACCATTCCTAGCCACAGGTAGGACTTTAATTGATGTCCAAAAGGGTGAGCTAACCATGAGGGTTAATAACGAGGAGGTAACATTTAATATTCTTCGTGCAATGAAATGTCTGAATGAACCTGATGATTGTTTTTCTATTGACATCATTGACAGGATAACAGCCGAAGAAATTACTATTTTGAAGACGACCGATGTGCTTGAGCTAACATTAACTTCTGAGGAAGCAACTACTGATGAAGAAACTAAGGAAATGATCAGTTGGATGGAATGCAAATCTCACATACCAAGAGATCTGAGAGCTTTCGATCCTTTGAAGATGCCAGAAAAGACCATCAAACCATCCATCATAGAAGCACCAGAATTAGAGCTTAAAACCTTACCCACCCACTTGAGGTATTCATTTCTCCAAAACGCCAATCAACTCCCTGTGATTATTTCTGCAGAATTGACAGAGTTGCAGGAGGAGAAATTACTACGAATCTTGAGGGATCACAAGAAGGCGATAGGATGGACTATTGCAGATATCAGAGGAATCAGCCCAGCAATTTGCATGCATAAAATCCTCCTCGAGGATGATCACAAACCATCGATAGAGAATCAACGGAGATTGAACCCAAACATGAAAGATGTTGTAAAGAAGGAGATCATCAAGTGGCTCGATGCAGGTATCATCTATCCTATTTCTGACAGCTCGTGGGTTAGTCCTATACAGTGTGTTCCCAAGAAAGGTGGAATGACAATAGTAACAAATGAGAAGAATGAACTCATCCCTACTCGCACTGTCACGGGATGGAGGGTATGTATGGACTACCGGAAGTTGAACAAAGCAACAAGAAAAGATCACTACCCGCTTCCATTCATCGATCAAATGTTGGACAGATTGGCAGGTAAAGAATATTACTGTTTTCTCGATGGTTATTCAGGATATAATCAGATTTCCCATTGCACCAGAAGATCAGGAGAAAACGACTTTTACATGTCCATACGGTACGTTCGCTTTTCGTAGAATGCCATTTGGATTGTGTAATGCACCTGCTACATTCCAAAGATGCATGACGTCTATTTTCACTGACATGGTAGAACGAAATTTAGAAATTTTTATGGATGACTTTTCCATTTTTGGTGATTCATTTGATCATTGCTTACATAATCTTGCATGTGTACTCGAACGTTGCGAGCAAACTAATCTAATCTTAAATTGGGAAAAGTGTCACTTTATGGTTCGGGAAGGTATTGTCCTTGGTCATAGGGTGTCAAACAAAGGCATTGAAGTTGATAGAGCAAAGATTGAGACAATCGAAAAGTTATCCCCACCAACATCGGTAAGAGCTATTCGAAGTTTTCTTGGTCATGCTGGCTTCTACAGGCGATTCATTAAGGATTTCTCCAAAATATCAAAACCGTTATGCAATCTTTTGGAGAAAGACATACCATTCAATTTTGATAAAGCATGCATGGAAGCATTTACAAAATTGAAAGAGAGGTTAATCACAGCACCTATCATTGTAGTGCCTGATTGGACGTTACCTTTTGAATTGATGTGCGATGCGAGTGATTATGCCTTAGGAGCAGTGCTTGGGCAACGTAAGAATAAAGTTTTTCATGTGATTTACTATGCTAGTAGTTTGGACGATGCACAGGTAAATTACACGACCACTGAAAAGGAGCTACTAGCTGTCGTATTTGCTTTCGATAAATTTCGATCTTACCTTGTGGGTTCGAAAGTCATAGTTTTCACAGATCACGCCGCGATCAAGTACTTGATTGAGAAGAAGGATGCAAAACCACGATTGATAAGATGGGTTCTCTTACTACAAGAATTCGATCTCGAAATCAAGGACAGAAAAGGAACTGAGAATCAAGTAGCTGATCACTTGTCAAGGTTAGATGGTCAAAGCGACACCAAGCTCAACCAGGTAGCTATAAATGAATCTTTTCCTGATGAACAGTTGCTCTCGGTGAGTCACACACAAGTTCCGTGGTATGCAGATTTTGTTAATTTTCTTGTTTCGAATTTCATACCCACTGAATTGAATTCGCAACAAAAGAAGAAGTTTTTACACGATGTTAAGAATTATGTGTGGGATGAACCATTCTTGTTTAAGCAATGTGCAGATCAGGTTCTTATTAGATGCATATCTGAAGGAGAATGGGACCAAATTCTATGGCAATGTCATTCATCACCTTACGGCGGACATTTTGGAGGAGATAAAACAGCCGCTCGAATTTTACAATCAGGTTTCTATTGGCCTTCTTTATTTAAAGATGCTTACAATTTTGTTGCTAAATATGACAGATGCCAACGAACGGGAAACATATCAAGGCGACATGAAATGCCCTTAAACAACATTCTGGAGGTAGAAATTTTCGACGTTTGGGGTATTGATTTTATGGGACCATTTGTTTCGTCTTTCAAAAATCGTTATATTTTAATGGCTGTGGATTACGTATCTAAATGGGTTGAAGCGAAAGCTTTGCCCTCTAACGAGGCTAAAACAGTGGTTGAGTTTTTGAAGAAGCAGGTGTTTACAATGTTCGGTACCCCAAGAGCAATCATCAGCGATGGGGGATCTCACTTTTGCAATAAACAAGTCGCCAATTTGTTTAACAAGTATGGAATAAAGCACAAGGTCGCTCTAGCATACCATCCTCAGACTAGTGGGCAAGTGGAAGTATCAAATCGAGAAATTAAGAGAATTCTCGAGAAAACAGTAAACACGTCACAGAAGGATTGGGCACTGAAGCTAGAGGATGCATTGTGGGCTTATCGGACAGCGTACAAAACGCCAATTGGAATGTCTCCGTTTAAGCTAGTTTATGGGAAAGCATGTCACTTGCCGGTGGAATTGGAGCACAAAGCATTCTGGGCGATTAAGAAACTGAATTTTGAACTCGAGAAGGCTGGAGAGAAGAGGTTGCTCCAATTGAACGAACTTGATGAATTTCGGCTTCAAGCATATGAAAACACAAGGATCTATAAAGAGAAGACGAAACAGTGGCATGATAAGAAGATCATTGAGCGGAAATTTGAGCCTGGACAACAAGTATTGCTATTCAATTCCAGACTAAGGTTATTCCCAGGAAAGCTCAAATCACGGTGGTCTGGACCATTTCAGGTAGTTCAGGTATTCCCCTATGGTGCCGTAGAAATACGAAATCCAAATTCAGAGCATACATTCAAGGTCAATGGACAGAGGCTGAAACACTATTGGGGAGGAAACGTTGAAAGGGTAGTTGCCGCGGCAACATTAAGAGACACGTGATGAATATCAAGAGTCGAGCCGTAGACTATAAACCAAGCGCTTCTTGGGAGGCAACCCAAGTTATTTTCTTTTAATCTTTTTTTTATTTTTTATTTTTTTTTAGGTGAAAAGGTAGCGGGGGACGCAAGAGCAAGCAACAAGATCGTGCAACTGCAGAAAATCTCGTGCAGCTGCACCGCTTGGACCTCTCAGGCACAGGAACTCTGTGCAGCTGCACCAAAATCTAGAGCAGCTGCACCATGCGGACCCAGAATGCACAGAAACTTTGTGCAGCTGCACGAAAATTTGGTGCAGCTGCACCGCTGGGAGCATAAAATCCACAGAAACTTTGTGCAGCTGCACGAAAATCTCATGCAGCTGCACCGCTCGGAAGACAAAATGCACAGAGACTTTGTGCAGTTGCACGAAAATCTCGTGCAGCTGCACCGAAATTATAAAATTAAAAAAAAAATCATAAAATTAGCAAACGAATTTGGGCATTTGACTCGACAAACCCTAATCGTTGTATTTCTTGTGATAGGGAGAAGCAACCGCCGTCACCGTTTAGCACACCGTCGCCCTCCCAAGTAGCCGCCGTTCGCCACATCCCAGCCACCGCCGCTGTCGCCATCTCGAGTCACAGACGAACCGCCGCCGCCGCCCACCAAAGTCGCAGCCGCCGTCCGCCACTCCGGTACACTCTCCGATCCAGGTATTTGATTATTTCTTTTAGGAGGAGATTGGGGGTTAGTTCTAGCCGTACACCCACCACCCATAGCTCGAGGTTCGGATACCACGCTTTCCTTTGATCCATTCTTGGTGTGAAAGTGTCTTGTGCAAATTAATTTGTGAACGTGCTAATTGTGTGCGTAATAGTAAGTTGTGATGGCACCCAAGAAGAAATTGGCCGTAGGGAGTACTTCCAGCACTAGGAGAGGACAAGCATTGACCGACGAAGCGGCCCAAAACTACCGGGACTCTATGGTGCGTCGGACCTTAATTCCGGAACGAGGATTTGAGGTAAGCCATAGGTACATGGAAACTTATATGTTTCATATTTCGCATATGGGCTGGACTCAATTTTGTGCTACTCCGGAAGCTGCGGTTGTGCCACTAGTAAGGGAATTCTATGCTAATGCGCACACCTATGATGAGAACCGTGAAAGTATTCAAGTTCGGGGTAAGAGCGTCGTGTTTGCGCGTGAAAGTATTCAAGTTCGGGGTAAGAGCGTCGTGTTTAGCGCGCAAACAATTGCTGAAATGTTTCATCTTCCCGTGTTTGAGCATGATGCGTTTACGAAATACCTGACTGATGATTTTCATGCTGACGATGTCCTTGAATGCTTAACTAGACCAAGTTCCACATGGAAGAGGTCGCGCAAGAATGAACCGCTGGCGCTATACGGTAAGGATCTCACTGTAGACGCAAAAATTTGGGTGCGATTCGTCTCGGCAAGACTGATTCCGGGAACGAACATTAGTAATGTGACAAAGGAAAGAGCGACGTTGATTTTTTGCATCTTAGAACGCATGAACATTGATGTTAGAAAACTGATTAATCAGATGTTGCATAGGGCATTGAAGGATACTCACCTGGGCTTGTGGTTTCCTTCGTTAGTATTTCAGTTATGCAGGAGGGCAGGGGTACATTGGGAACCTACCGAAGAGATTGCTCATCCACAGAAACCAATCACTCATGCCACATGGTTGAAAATTCAACGGGAGGAGGAGAACAAGGATGACGCCCCTTCCGGCACATCTCAGGGTAACCGCACAGCAGGTCGGAGGAAATTCAGAGGCGAATAGCGTCAGTATTACATGTGGATCTATCTGACCTTGGCGAGCAACCAACTCCACCGACGATGGGTGCTGAAGAAGAAGAAGATGCGATTCAGACAATACGGTTTAGTCCTACACCAGGGCAGTCGGGAGGTACACATTGGCGCTTCATGTTCACCGACATATCTTGGTACTATCGCTTCCTACTCTTATTTTTTTAAGCACCGAGGACGTTGCTCTGATTAGGTTTGGGGGTGTGTGTGCTGTATTGACTTTGGAAGTGATGTGTGCTTAGGGTGAGTCCTGTCTTTATTTTCGTCTTTTAGGTTGTTTTTCCTCAACGTAACCTTAGGAAGTCCATGTAGAATGTCTGTTTTCGATGATGAGCATATGGGGTGCATTCTTCAAGTGTGGATAGATGAAGTTCTCTGCTTAGTATGCTAAAATTTTTCGTTTAATTTTGAAAAGATCTCCCAGTAGGAAGTGTGCTTAGCGGCAACAGGTTACATCTCCTCAGAATGCATGGTGACTAGTGGTGAGTAGAGTAGCTTGAATTATCTCTTGAGACGACATCTGTGGGTGATCTCGGCGAAAAAGAAAAAGAAAAAGAAAAAAAAAGAAAGAAAAATTAGGTTGCCAAGGCTCTGAGTACCAATGTTCAGGTTTAAAAAAAAAAATAGAGAAAAAAGATATTACCTGAATATGTGCTTGTGGTGGGAGTCTTCCGTGCTAGCTTGAGTGATTGATCCGAGGGGTGCTTTATCACCTAATGCCCTGGTTCAACTGAATCGGGAGTCATTGATCGAGAGCTTGCTACATAAGCTTTAGCCGGAATCAGATGAACATTTAGAGTCGTGCAATCTGAAAAGAAAAAAAAAATATTTGATGAAGTTGTTAAAAAGTCGGAAAACCTGAGATGAATGAGTAGAGATGTTTATGGTGATCTTTGCGAGTTACTGGTTGACATGAGCTATTTGGAGTGTATGCTTGTTAATGTAGAGTGTACAACATGCTGGGACGAAGATATTATGTTTTAAAGCCTTTAATTGAGCATGTTCGGTAGTGAATGGAATCTAGATGCATGAGGAGGATGCACCCATTTCTGAGAATGTTCTAAAAGATGCTTCTACGTTTGACGGACTTGGGGTGGTCGAGGAGAGTCTTTTAATTTTTATTTTTTCTATCTTTGCTCGGGACTAGCAAAATTTAAGTTTGGGGGTGTGATAACTCTATGAAAGTAGAGTTATTTAGGGCAACTTCCTACTTAGATTTTGTTAGATTTGTGAAATATTGTGTTTATTGCGTAATATTCCTAGTTATTTCAGATTATTCCCGAGAAATAGATTACTGCCGAGTTTTCTGGTTTATTTCAGGATAAATATAAAGAAAAGAGGACCTCGGCGTAATTATGAAGACTTCGTGCAAAGGGAAGATCTCTGGATGCTCTTGCAAGACCAAAAGCTACGATGGCGAGAAATTAGAAGATTTTCTTTCCTGATTTTTCAGAGATTCTCTAGGTTTATTTAGGGATTATAAAAACATTTTATTTTTACCTAGAGAGGAGGAGGAGGCGACTACAGAGAGCCGTCGAAAAAGACTTTGGGAGTTTTTCTTTTAGTTTTCCTTTATGTCGTTTTCATTATCTACGATGGATTTGATGTTTTCGTTTATTTCAGTTATGAACTAAATTTCTTTGCCTAGGGTTAAGATGGATCTTGACGATTAGTCAAGAGTCTATCTCTTTTGACACACTCGAATGATTTTGGGTTGATTATTCCTGTTCGTTCTTAATGCTTTCTTATTGCCTGATCACCAATAGGATTGAATAGTGAATTTAGGTGAACTCGGAAGGGGAATCCTAGATTAAGCACGGGAATAGGAATAACTTAGGGTAAACTTAGTCGGAAGACGGGTTTATTAACGAGCGGGATAGGAATATACCCAATCGTCCTAGGTAATCGAATTGAAATTGATTCGTAAGGGGCACTCGATAGTTAATTTACCTAGGAATAGAGTGATTACTATTTACAGAGTTGTACGTTCTTATGACCTCGGGAGGGGCGTAGGGAGATAACCGAATTCCAGATTATCAACCAGATCATTTTAAGCGTGTTGATTGAGATATGACTTGCGATTAATTGTCCGGTGAAATCGTCGCCCTAGGTGCTTTTCTCATCTGAATCTTAATTCGATTTACTTACTCGTTTTCTTTAGTTTTACATTTAGTTTGATTAATTCTCAACTCGCTCCGTTGGATAATAGAGATTGACAGTATTTTAATAATTGGGAGAAGTTTAGATCAGTCCTCGTGGGAACGATATCTTTCTTACACTTTATTACTTGTACGATCGCGTGCACTTGTGTGGTGAATACGTTTTCGACGTGACAATCAACTCGAAGACCCTCAACTTGCTCAATCACAAGGCGCAGCTCTCCCAGATGGAATTCCCATATGATACTTCTTCCTGTTTCGCCACACAGTTCTTCACCGTGCTATGGTCGACTACATACGAAGAGCTGCGGGCCTTGATGCATTTCTTGGAGGTCTCCAAGGAACCTGATTTTTACACCGATGACGCGCACATTAAAGCAAGAGGTAAGGACTTAGCTTTGTTTTAAGAGTATTGGGTTCTTAATACTAATCATAAGTGTTTCTCCTTTTCAGGATCATTGCTTCCTTGGGGCCCTGGAAAATCCAAGCCTAAAGCCCCCCTTGCCCCTGCTCCTTCTAGACTCAAGTCGACCAGCAAGGGGAAGGCTAAAGTTGCGAGCCCCAGGGAAATAGCCACAGGTGATCCTTCTAAGGCTCGAACTAAAAGCGCTCCAAAGCGCAAGGCGGCCGAGGAAGAAGATCTTGAAGAGATGCCTCTATCTCAGAGGAAGAGACTGGTGAAGGTGTTGACTCCAGCGGCGACTTCCTCTCCTAGGTCGCCAGTTATTGCAGCGGCGACCCCACCCAGGTCGCCAGCTGCTTCAGCGGCGACCTCATCTACTAAGGCACCAGCTGCGGTGCCAGTGTCTTCAGCTGTAGTCGACGCTCCACAAAGGCCGGCCGCAGAGGTATGACTCTGATGACTCCAGTTTTTGTTTTGAGTTTTCATACCTAACCCATACTATATTGTCTAGGGAGAGGCTTCAGATGAGGATGACGACCAGCTTATCTCCCATGCCTTAGACAAAAGTTCAAAGGCTTCAGTCGCCAAGGTGAGTTTAATTCTAAGCTGGTGTATCATTACTTTAGTTCATATATGAACTTTTGGTTCTGCGTCATACTCTGTTTCAGGAACAGCACATCCCTGAGGCCTTGGTGCAAGAAGAACAGGCTGTTCTGGATGTCGCGATCACGGTCGACCCACCGACCCGGTCGACTCGTGAGGAGGAAAACCAAGCTATTCCTTCTCCTCCAGTCCAAACTCCTACACCAGCGATGGTATGTGTTCTTGTTTTAAACAGAACATAGTATTATCATTGCGATTTTGATTGGGGTATTTGTATCCTTCCTTATAGGCTCGTCCGAAGAGGGTGAAGGTGCCTGCTGGCCGACAGAAGATTCCTACTCCCCCTTCTTCTTCGGATGAGAGCTCTGGGGATAAATTGCCTCCAGAGGTAAGTACTCGATCATACGAAGTCGTTGGCCTTTTTAGGGTATTGTTTAACAATATTTTGCCTCTTATTCTTCAGGATCCTGCTGCAGCGACTTCTAGGTCAACCAAAGACCAGTGGGAGAAGCTTCACGAGGATATCGAAGAACTTTGCCAACTCCTGCTCATCGACCCCTTAAGCGTCAACGAATTTAGGAGAATGCAGAAGCTGTTGAAGAGGATCGAAGCATCCCCTCGGGTCACGGACGAAATATTGGGGGCCTGCAAGAGCTTCAGGTCGACGTACTGGACCCGCTGGAGGGATTACTACGCCGACCTGCTCACCTTGGAATCGACTGACTCGAAGATTCAGTCGATTAATGAAGCTCGAGGGCAGGCCTCTAAAGCTGCGCAGGACGCCCGCCAACGTTTGGTCGACGTGCAAGAGAAGCTGACCGAGGCAGAAAGACAAATAGAGTTCTATACGAACCTCAAGAATGACCTGACTCGGCAGCTCGCGTCGATCAATACTCAAGAAATCGAGGAGCTGGAGGCCAATGCTGAGAAGGATAGAGAAAAGGTCGTCGACCTTTATGCCCAGCGAAACAAGGTGAATGCGAAGCGACGAGCCCGTGAATCCCTTGTCCTCGATTTCAAAGAAGTTGGCGGGTTATGGAAATTAGATTTGTAGTCAAAGAACAATGCAATTCCATTGTTTTTGTTTTACTCAATAAATCAAGTGCATTGTGTCTCAAATGAATTTCTGCCCACTAGGCACAATTCATTCTTCCAGACAGCGTTACTGGAGCCTAGCGCGATTTCTTAGGAATTAAGCGCTTCCCAAATTAATGGAGTCCTTTGTTTTAGGATTTTATGGTGAGCTTCCCAGATAGTCGCGCGATAGGGTTTGAGATATTTACCATTAACCTTTAATGGATGTCTGATCCCACTTCTCGTCATAAGCCGATAACTATTAGATGAATATGTTTCACATACCTCATATGGACCTTCCCAATTAGGGGACCATTTACCTAAAACTTGGTCTTTCGACTTAAGGGGTTAGCACCATCTTCTAAATCAAGTCGCCCACTTTAAAGTGCTTATGGACAACCCTTTTGTTATAATGCCTAGCAATCCTTTGTTTATGCACCTCGAGTCGGTCTATTACATCAAGTCGCTTCTTCTCTAATCCTTCCAAAGCGAGGTACATTGCCTCGTCTTGTAAATCAGGGTGAGTCACCCTGAGCGACTTGTATCGAACCTCCATAGGTAGGACGGCGTCTTGCCCTTATACTAGTGAAAAAGGGGTTTCCCCTGTGCTTTCTCTCTTGGTAACCCTTAAAGCCCACAAAGTGTCTTGTAATAGTTTGTGCCATCCTCTTGGATTTGCACCAACCATTTTCTGAATATTGTTCTTTATGAGCTTATTGGTAGCTTCAGCCTGTCCATTCGCCTGAGGATAATAAGGTGTTGAGTTGGTGATTGAGAAACCAAACTCCGTAGCGAATTCTCGCATTTTCTCATTATTGAAGGCGGTGCCATTGTCCACTACAATATTATGGGGAATTCCAAATCTATAGATGATGGATGTCTTGAGAAAATCGATCACTTCTTTATGATCGATCTTCTTATAAACCTAAGCCTCAACCCATTTAGTAAAATAATCGGTGGCGACTAGAATATAGGCGTCACCTTTACTTGAGTGCGGATGGATTTCCCCGATTATATCTAAAGCCCAAGACCTAAATGGCCAAGGCTTGATGACTGAGACTAAGTCGGACGCTGGGGCCCTTGTCACCGGACCATGTTTTTGGCACTCTTGGCATCCCCTAGCCATTTCTATGCAGTTCTTTAACATTGATGGCCAGTAAAAACCATGTCTTTGGATAGTCCAAGACATTTTGGTGCCAGATTGGTGAGATCCGCATAACCCCTGATGAGTCTCTAACATAATTGGGGTCGCTTCGTCTAAGTCGACACACCTTAACAGGACTCCTTCCTTGGTCTTTCTGTAAAGTACCCCATCTATAAGGGTGTACGACAAAGCCTGAATCTTAATTCTTTGGCTCGCCTTTTGTGTTGGGTTAGAAAGGAAGTCGGTGATTGGCCTCCTGCAATCCTTATCGCTTGTCATTATGTCCAGAGTGAACGCGTCGCCTTGGGGAGCTAGGTGGGAAACTATTTCTGGGATACAATCGCTTCCTCTTTTGGCCTTGTATCCTGAAGCCTTTTGGGCTAAGTCGTTAGCGATGGTATTTTCCCCTCGACCTACAAAGAGGAAAGTGATTGCTTCAAATAGCTCGACCAGCTTGCGGGCGACTTGATGATAGGGTGTGAGTTTCTCTTGGCATATAGAAGTACCATTCATCTGGTTAATCACCAGTTGACAGTCCCCCATCACTGTGGCTTTCTTGGCTCCCAAGGTTAATAGTTCCTTCAGGAGCGTGATCAAAGCTTCATATTCAGTTGCATTTGTGATTTGCCGTCAAGCGATACGCTAGACGAACTTCTTTCCCTAGTGGCGAAAGTATACGAAGGCCTATACCTACGCCGGATTTCGCCGAAGATTCGTCAAACCAACCCTGCCAGATGTCCTCAAGGGATTCTTCTTGGTCAATTGATACAGATGGATCATAACTCACCAAGAAATCGGCTAGAGCCTGTCCTTTCACCGACTGTTGGGATTTGAATCGTAGATCATACGCGGATAGCACTAAACTCCATTTACTAATTCTCCCAGTCAGTAGGGGACTTTCGAAAAAGTACTTTATGACTGGAGACTTGGTAATGACATGAACCTCTTGGGATCCAATATAATGTCTTAGCTTAGTAACAGTATAAAAGATTGACAGGCATAACTTCTCCTTAATTATATAGCGCTTTTCTGTAGCGGTTAGTTGTCTTGACAAATAGTAGACCGCTCTCTCAGTTTTGTCTTCCGCCTCTTGGGCTAACATGGCTCCGATGACTGATTCAGTCGCTGCCACGTAAAGTAGATAGGGCTTCCTAATCCGAGGAGGGGCAAGCACAGGCAGCTTCATTAAATACTCCTTTAAGCCTTCAAATGCTTTTTGGTGTTCGTCGCTCCACACAAAATTTCCCTTTGCCTTTAGTAAAGTCGAGAAGACTTCTGTCCGTCTAGCGACGTTACCAATAAATCGCCTGAGATAATTGACCTTTCCTAAGAAAGCCTGTAATTGCTTCTTGTTACTCGGAGGGTTCAATCTTTGAATGGCATTCACTTTGTTCTGGTCAACTTCTATGCCACGTTGATGAACTAGGAACCCTAGGAAATGTCCTGCTCTTACTCCAAATGCACATTTGAGAGGGTTTAGTTTGAGCTGATGCTTTCTCATTTGGATGAAAGCATTCCTAAGATCATTAACATGCGACCTCTCGTCTTTTGATTTAACCACTATATCATCTATGTATACCTCGACCGTTTGGCAACCGAAGCATCAAAAATGGCGTTCATGGCCCGTTGGTAGGTTGCACCAGCGTTTTTAAGCCCGAACGGCATGACTACCCACTCGAAAATGCCTAAGGGACATCTGAACGCGGTTTTATGGATATCTTCCTCAGCCAAGAAAATTTGGTTATATCCTAAGAAACCATCCATGAATGACATAATTTGGTGCCCTGCAGTCTTATCGACTAAGTCGTCTGCAATGGCATGGGATATTCATCCTTTGGAGTAGCACGATTTAGGTCTCTGAAGTCGATGCAGACTCTAATCTTGCCATTCTTTTTGATGACAGGGACTATGCTGGATATCCACTCGGTGTATCTCGATGTTCTTATATACCCAGCTTTAAAGAGCTTCTTGACTTCTTCGAATACTGTCTGAGTGACTTCATGAGTCATTCTCCTTGGTGCCTGTTGGACTGGTTTAAATCCTGCTTTGATCGGCAACTTATGTTCTACAAGTCGGCGATCTAGGCCAGGCATTTCAGTATAGTCCCAGGCGAAACAGTCCTTGAATTCTTCAAGGGTAGCCTTAATAGAATCGAAAAGTTCTATATTCATTGAAGAACTAACGAAAACGATCCGAGGGCTAGATTCCTCGCCTAAATTGATACTTACAAGCGGGTCACATGGCATCATAAGTGACTCGCGACCCTGGACACCGCCTAAGTCGGTATCAATGGACTTAGATAAGCTAGCCTCAGCATTTACATTGCTTATTTGGCAACCTAATTTCCTGGACTTCCTAGAATACTCCTGAAGTCGCTGGAAGATATCAGCGACTGCATAGCCTCTTCCTTCGTCACTGTCCATACAACCCTTCGTGCAGGAGTCTATCGGGCTCCAACTCCGTCGCAGCACTTTCCTGGCTCTTAGGTGCCTCCCCCTTGTCGCCATTAGGACTGTTGTCTGTCTCGCCTCCATCCTTGGTCGGGACTACTTCCTGCAGGACCTCATCCATGTCCTTGTCCGTGAAGTCGGGCCCCCATCCTGTCGGCACGATTGGTCCCTCATCGGGCTTGGGGTGAGAGGTGCCATAGCTCACAATGAAGTCGAACTTCCCGGAGGGTTCACCTAGGGGTCCGACAGTAGGGTCCCCTAGCTTGTAGCGTTGATCCAGGGTGAGGTACTTGATCGTCTTGCATGTTTCTGCATGTAAAATGCCCTTGTCACAACAGGAGTATTCATCAGCCCTGATGGTCTCTATCTCAGAGTCAAGCCATAAAATCAACTCCCTATGCAAAGTCGATGGGATCGCGGCGGCTTTATGAAGCCAATCGCGTCCCAAAAGCGCATTAAACGAAGGGGTTATGTCAATTACAAGAAAGCAGTTTCCTGCTCGAGTCTTCCAACGCCTAAATGCACAGAGCATATCCCCAGGCATTCGAACTTCCTCCCATTAAAGCCGCTTACAGCCACGTCGGTTCGCACCAACTCGC
Organism: Melastoma candidum; assembly: GCA_023653495.1. NCBI lineage: Eukaryota > Viridiplantae > Streptophyta > Magnoliopsida > Myrtales > Melastomataceae > Melastoma > Melastoma candidum. Next base: position 2,837,308 of record CM042887.1, read on the forward strand.
TAGACTTGTACCCAAGTAGTCTAAACTTGGTGAGTGGGAGAACATTGACAGTGGCGCCGTTGTCTATTAAGACTCGACCCACCAAAACACCGTCAAAGGTGGCTACGATGTATAACGAGTGCATGTGCCGTTTCATGCGATCCGATGGTTTCCTCAGCCAGTGTAGAGGGAAGCCAGATGGAAAAGAAGTGACCTTAGAGTCCAGGGTTTTACCTTTCGGCGCCTCCGACTTGTCGTTGCAGGCGAACTCCGCAGGAAAGGTGAGAGCGTTACAGCTCACAAGGGGCCCTTGCTCTGCGTCGAAGTCGCAGGGCCTGTCTCCTCGTAGAGGAGTGTAGTCGAAGCTTGAGCCCGGGTTTTCTGAGTAATCAGTAGACTCGACCCGTTCAGGCTCCGCTTTCTCTGCGGCTTGGTTCCCTTCCGAGGGTGGCATCGCAGGGGTCATCCTAGGTCTTTTTTGGGCGTGACTTAGACGCCTTTCCTTTCTCTTTTGAGCCCTTAAAGGGGGCGCAACCTTCCTTTCTACCTTCTGCCATTGAGACGAAGGGTTAAGGGCTTTGACGAATTTTGGTTTCTTAGAACCAAAAGGGAGTCGGCTTACCTCCACGAATCTGCCGTTGACTGGGTCATATCCCACCTGCACCGGAGTACTTTCTGGTCTATTCGAGGAAGGTTTGCTAGGGTTTGAATTACCTGTACCCTCGGGGCGGACCGCTTTCACCAGCATCTCCCCTTTTGCGGACAAGTCGACCAACCGCAAGAAATAGTTGACGCAGCATGATGTGCAGAGCTGGGTAATAAGTATCCGATTATGGGCGATCAACTTGCATTTCTGGCACAGTAGCTTCTCGTCCAAGAATTGGGCGATAGGAGGTCCTCTGCGCAATTCCTGGGGGTCGACTGTCTGTGTCGCATATCGAGGCCTGCGACTTGCAGCCTGTTGGGGTCGGTCTACTCCCTTATACTCTTCCACAGGTCTTATCTCCTTGACAGGGGTAGTCCTAGTGTACCCCTGCTTGACGACTCTCTGGCCAGACGAGTCCGTAAACTCAAGTCGCCGTGCGGGACGTTCCGTACCCCGGGCGACTGCCTCTCCATTCCCCCCACGCCCCTGGGAACCTCCTCTTCCTCCTCGCGAAGCCAGTCGGCGATCCACACTAGGAGAACTTTTGAGGACGTGAGAAGGTCCTCGGGGGGCAGTCAACGACATTGCTGCTTCCTCGAAAGGGGTCAGGTCATACCAGTCTTCTGTCTTACTGTCCAACAGGTACTTCTTAAATGTGTGACATTGGTCTGTCGTGTGAGTGTCGTTCAGGTGCCAGTGGCAAAGCCACTTGTCCCTTCCCTTTGGCAGGATGACAACCCCACGCTCAGCCAGTCGCTTCATCGGGGCATTAGCCACCAAGGTCTCGCCAGTTGCTTGCGAATCCTGCGAGGGTATAGCAGAGTCGTTAATGACCTCTACAAGGTTAACCTCAGTGTCAAATATATCAAATGTATGAATGGCGACTTCGTCGCCAAATGGATTATCATCCACCATGGCGACTTCATCGACTTCAGGAAAACAGAGCTCTTTAGACTCTATTAAATCCTGAATTATATTTCTAAAGGACAGGCAGTCCTTGGTAGTATGGGTGAAGGAACCATGCCACTTGCAGTAATTCCTACTTTTTTCCCTTTCTGTCTGAGGGACTCGATGACCAGGCTTAAGCCTGATCCTTTTCTTTTGATAAAGCCAGTCGAAAATGGCATCGACTTTATCTGTGTCGAAGGAGTATTTCCTTTCCTCGGCATTTTTCTGGGAGGCTTTAGCTTTAGAATTTTTCCTAGTCAAGGGGTCACATATAGTCGACTCTCCCTTAACAAATTCGGCCACGTCGACTTCATAAGTATCGACTTGGTAGGCTCGAGTCAGCTGGGCCTCTTCTGTTGGGAGCTGATAGTACTCAGTGGCTCTCCTTGCCAAATCATATAGATCGGCAAAGCGCTCCCCTTGTAGCTTTTTCCGAAAAGGAATGGACAGCGCATTTAATGCGATGAGCAACTGGTCTTTCTCCGGTATGGGAGGCCTACACCGAAATAAGGCCTTTCTAAGTTTCATTAAAAACTGCCCCGGGTGTTCCCCATTAGCCTGCCTGAGGCGCATAACCTCAAACATCGACATGGGGGTATCGAGTCGAGCAAAGGTTTTAACAAACATGGACTGCATCTGAGTCCATGAAGCTACTGACTCCGACGGCAAACTTGCATACCAGGTAAAGGCATCCCCGGTTAGTGAGTTTGGGAAGAGCTTTAGTTTCCAGAAGTCATTCCCGGCCGCCTCGCCAAGTTGATGAGTGAAGCGAGCAATATGCTCAAGTGGGGTCATTTCATGTTCGCCTGAGAAGCGAGTGAAGTCGGGTACCCTATAACCTCTAGGTAAAGGGAAATCCCTATCAATGTACGCAGGATAAGGAGACCTGTATAAACAGGTGTCATCTCGCCGAGCTATTCCGGGGACAACTTGCTCTATAACCTGAGTTATGGCCTTTCTTAAGTCTGGGGGTACACCGCCTATCGGCCCCTGCCCTGCGAGTCGAGTTGGCCTTAACGGGCTATACGGAGGCCTTTCTCCCATTGTTTGGCTCGTTGGATCCCTTACATAAAATGAAGGCTCCTCACGATGATTACTACTCCGGGGTCCAGGCTCATGGGGATCTCCAACTGCGTCGACCATTGGCTCTTTTCCAGGGCGACGAGCCGGAATAAAATCCCCCCCCCCCCGATCTGTTTCCTCTTGGAAGTCCTCTGCCTCATTCCAATACGTATTCGCTGGTCGACTACGTGAAGAAGAGGGTCGACCAGGGGAAACCAGATTCCGGGTTCAAAGAGAGCATTCGTCCTTATCTCAGATTGCTCGAAAGTCACGTTACGTGGCCCTTGAGCAGTCCGACGAGCGTCTGCCATGAACGTAGACTCCCTAAAGGGGGCCTCTCTCATACCAGGTCTCACTCTTTCCTCGTCTCTCGGGCCAGAAAGACGCCCCATTAGAGTTTGGATATCCATTAGAATACCCTTCATATCAGTCAACTCCTGACGCACATCCCCCAATTCCTTGTGGAACTCCAGTCTCGAAATAAATTCGGACGGGGCATGTGAATCAAAAGCGGACTGGTTTGTAGCTGCCTGGCCTCCTAGGGCTGGCGCTTCCAAGTTCATTCCCGGAGGAAGTTCCTGGTCTTCCCCATCTAAGGGATTCTGAGACTCACGGCCAGTAGTACTTCGAGTATTTCTCGGCATTTGAGACTAAGATTTTTTTCTCTTCTGCTCCCACTGTGGTCGCCAAAAACGTGTTCGCCTATAGAACGGATCACGTCGGAAATATTTGGCAAAGGACTCACAGGAATTGGATTGTGGTCGCCAGTAAGAAGATGCACAATTTTATTCAAAATAGAATGCAAGTCTTACAATCTTGACGAATTAAGAACAGGGGCTTACAGCCATAAAAAATGAAAAAGGGGGCAGCTGATGACAACGATGTGGAATCCTGTGACGGCGGAGAACTTGTGACGAAGGCCTTGGAAGCTCGCTCCGTCGGTGGTGGTCGCTGGCGGGAGGCTGTGACGAAGGCCCTACGAGCTCACTCCGTCGGTGGTGTCGCTGGCGGGAGGTTGACGGCAAAGGCCCTACGAACTCACTCTGTCGGTGGAAGGGGAGTTGACCTATAAACCGGGTCAAGGTATCTAATTTCCTAAGGTTGACGAACAAACTTCAGAGCTTTGGCTGTGCATGGTCGTGCTTTGTCTTGAAAAATTCCTCTGCTATTTATAGAGGACTTGTACGTGCTTAACACGTAACAGATAGATCGTGTTGCAGATCGTGTTATAGATCGTGATCCCTAATATCGTGGGAGTGTCTCAACAACCTCCTTGATATATGGGATCACGTTCCTGGATATTTAGGATCAGTTATGATCCTTAACAAACGTGATTGAAAATGAATAAATTTGTTTCAACCTTGTCGACTTCACTGATCTGTACGGACAACGATCGACTTGGTCGACTTATCCAGAATTCCGTCGACTTGACCCTACTAGTAGACTTAGCTACTGTTGAGTCATCTTGGTTGACTTTGATTACCATATTCCTTCGTTGTGAGTCGACCTAGTCGACTCCGTTCATAAGTCGACCTAGTCGACTTCGTCATGGGTCGACCTAATCGACTTCGTCGTGAGTCGGCCTAGACGACTGTATCTTGGGCCGACTCGGAGTGTTACTTGAGGGATTACTGGGTTTCTGTTCTAAGCCCAGGCCCAAAATTATTTGCCATGTCAACACCGTCAGACGGTCAACCACTCTGCCCCACCCGGGGAAGAAGTCTTCCGCCGAGAACCCCGCCAGCATCTTCATCGCCTCGTCAAGGACTTGTTGGAAGTTCCTTCCAGCAAACTGCTCCCTCCCGTGCATCTTCCCGAATGCCACGGTCCCCACGATCCTGTCCGTCAGTGTGAAGATCTGCTCATTCATGTCGACCGTGGTATCCACCTTCTCCCTAAGGAATCCGAGCAGGGAATCCACCTCTGCCTCCCGCACGTGCCGGAACGAGAGGGCCCGCTTTGTGCCGAGGAGCTCGAACATGAACAGCTTCCGGATCTCCCTCAAGTACTCTGTGTAGGGCGAGAAAACCACGTCTAGGTAATTGTAGGAAAGCCGCCCGGGACCGTGGACGCAGGGCGGCTGCAGGTGTCCACGTCGTTCGTCTTAAGCAACTCCCGTGCGGTCTCCGCGGATGAAACAACTAGGGTTGGCACATCCCCAAGACGGATCATCATCACGGGGCCATACTTCTGGGACAGCTCCTAAAGGGACCGGTGTGGAAGCTTCCCGAGTTGATGAAGGTTTCCTATGAGGGGGAGCCTGGGAGGAGCAGGGGGGAGACAGAGGCCATCCGACTGAGGCTTCTTCCTTAGCCTGAGGAAGACTATGGAGAGGGTTGGGATTAGTAGCAACGAGCATATTAGTGATAAAAGCTTCAGGGGGATGGAATCAATTGCAGTGGTGAACATTTTTGTGTGTTCTTCGTCGGTGATATTGTTTTGGGGTTGTGACATGGGATGGGGGAAGTTGATGGGGTGCTGAATTTATAGTAAGGGATTGAATAATAAAAATTCAATTTTATTTTTCTGATAATTCCATCTCTTCCTATCCATTATTTAGTCATCGGGAACAATGATAATGACGCGTGTGCTGGCACCGTTTTTGTACGATTGTAGGAAACGGTGCAGCAGGAAGCGGTGGTCCATTGTCCCCTTTTACGATTTTTACAGCTGCATGGACTTCGGTCTTCACGTATAAAATTTTTTGTAAAATACGAACGAACTAACTTCGTAAAAATTTCGAAATAATGTAAAGCTCGTATATTTGTATAAAGTTTATTGACGATTTTTTGTTAAATTGACATACTTTACGTAACATTATCACTATTTCATACTTTACGAAACTTTTACCGTTTAAGTTAATACATTTTTATGAAGTTTATTGATGATATTTCATAGAAGCCCGTATTTGTACGAAGTTCATTATGAAACTATTGTTGGATTGGACCACAAATGTTAGCATGCACCAACTCAAGAGGGGCATTAGTTCTCCAAGAGGTATTGGGAAAAGGAAGACGATGTTGCTTCCCATACACACATCATTCACAGTCGCATGTTGCTATTGGCTAGATTTTTGGAAAACCTATGACCATATTCTTCTCTCTTAACAACGTTAGACCTTTGTGATTCAAATGTCCATATCGCAGATGCCAAACTGAGCTTCTTCATCAATAACTTATTCATCTTCAGCGGAAATAAGTTATTCGCCATCATCTTCATTACAATGATTTTCTTCTCATTTTGTCAACGATCTCACATTGACCATCAGCAAAGGTAACCTTATAACCTCTCTTCATCATTTATCCCACGCTCAAATGATTATGAGCAATGCTTGGAGAATAAAACACATCATTAATCCGCTTTTCTTCACCATTTGTTGTTCTCACAGCAACGATTCTCTTTCATTTAATCATTATCTTTTGTGTTGTCTCTAAGCTCTAACATCGAGTTGTAGCTGTTGTCGATCTCCACAAAGTTTTCCTTATTTCCTGTTACATGATTGCTACAGCCACTATCCAAAAACCACACTTCATCCATATCTTGCAGTGCATTGAAACAAGAATAGAATGCTTGCCTTGATTCTTCTTCTTTTGAAAAATTTACAGAATTTTGAGAAACATGTTTTTGTGGCTGCTGCTGCTGATGCTGCTTGTCTTTAAAATAACAATCTCGTTCTGAATGATTTGGAAATCGTCATCTCTTGCACCTGAAATAGCAATCCTTTGACTCATGTCCACTTTTCTACAAATATAGCAAACTGCCTTCTGAATTTCCATATCTACTCAAGGAATTGTTTTTTCTATTACGGAACAGGCTTGCTGTACGTCCTCTGCCTCTTCCTCGAGAACGGTCTCCACGTCCACGACCGTAAAACTCTCTGCAGTTGTTCACAGTACGCTCCTTCTGCTCCGACTTCTTTTCTGAAATATTTAACTTCATTTGAAAAGCTTGTTCAACGGGAGTTGAGTATTTACTTACTCTCCCAGATTCTTCGATTCCTCAATCACAGCAACAACGTGCTCAAATTTCTACGGCAGGCTTCTCAGCACTTTCTCCACAACCTTCTTGTCGGGAACTTCATCACCGCAACACTTGATTTGAATCATGATTTCAACCAATCTCGAGAAGAAATCTTTCACCGTTTCAGACTCCTTCATGGTCAAGCGTCAAAATCCCTCCACAAGCCTTGAATCTTGATGGAAATCACTTTCTTCGAGCCTTGAAATTCTTTCTTTAGCACACTCTATGCTTCTTTCACCTTCTTGAGACCATAAAGCATCGAATAAATCGTATTACTTATGGATTGTTGCAAGATCCGCAATGCCATCACATTCTTCATCACGTTTTCCGTTGCCTTATTTTCTTGTTCTCCAGCACCTTCTTCCTCACTTGACAATTCGTCGTCTTCAAAGCCTCATCATCCTCCACAAATTTTGTGAGAGAAAGATAGTCTCCATTTGCGAACTCCAATAGTCATAATGATCTCCATCAAAGATCGGGATTTGGTTGGGCGAGTAGGAAAAGAACATGCTGCTGAAAGACGTAGCCATGATATGCTGCGCTCTGATACCAAAATTTGTTGGGTTTGTTTGAAAAGCGGTGCTTTACTGTATCATATGAAGGGTTTTGCGGAACTGCTGCGACATAGCGAAGTGTTCTGGAAACAAGGAACAAAAAATTTGGAGAGAATATTTTCGCTAACCGCGGAACCTTTTTCTTTTCTTACGACCAGAATACCTTCTTGGTCTTTCTCTTACATCTTTTTTTCTCTCTTACAACATTTAGAGATTGCTTCTCCTTTTATAGTGTCCTAGGATAGATCTAGAGAAAGCATTTACTCTAGGATAGATCTAGAGAAAGCATTTACTCTACCCTAGTTATTAGGTCATTAATTTCACCCCACTACCAAGGCCATTAACATCACACTTAATGAGATTGTAAATTAATACGTCATTTAACAACTATTTAATACTTTACGAAATTTTTATCATAAAAATTTATATAATTATATAATGCTCATTGACATTATTTCGTAAAAGTCCGTATATTTTTACGAATCCATTATAAAAAATTTCGTAAAGACAAAAATGGTAGTTCACTTTTACGAAATAGTGACCGGAAGGTCCAGCCCACGAAACATTATCCTTATCCCAACGTCATTTTCCATGTCCAAACGATCCATGTTTTGTGGGGCATCACTCAAAATCTAAATATAATAGAAATAAAGAAAGTTGTTGGTGGCCTTCCATCCTCATTTGCTATAACATTTGTACCCCCTTCTCTTTTAATTTATCAAACATGGCTTAGTTATTTTGTTATGTTCACATAAAAATTACAAATTCAATAAAATTTGGTGATATTATTTTTTGTTTTATGAAATGACTTATTCTACTTCTTCGGAGGATTTGAGTAAAGTCAATCTTGGAGAAGAAGTTGGGAACAATTTTTTTTTTTGTAGCACTAACTTTAGTTTTATTGATATTTTTATGGCAAAATATCGATTTGCAGCATCACCTTTTTATCAATTTTCTTTTGTGGTCTAAATTTTGAATTTTTTTTATAACCTTAAATCAATATTTTGAAACATTTATGTCATTATTGGCGTTACTCGAATTTACGATTTGTTAAAGTCATAATTATCAACGTGACATATTTTAACACTACTTTTCTCTTTGTTACGACATGCTTAAGATGATTCCCTTAAAATAGTATTGAAGGAGAAAAACCTAATTCGATCTTAATTTGGGGGAAGGGGAAACGACTTTCGGGGCATAGGAATTCAGAGATCGATTCAATTTTTTCTTGGTTGAATCAACAGTGAGTGGTAGTGTGGGCATGAAAATGAACGTGTGGTCGGCGTTTTCAACATCCAGTTTCCGACCACATCTGTAAGCACGCGTTACTAACTGCCATGTTCACATCTTGGAGTAAAAGCAACTCGGGAAGACATTTCTTTCGTTGTTCATCCTGGAAGGCTGTTAGTGAGTATGAAACATTTTTGTTGGAAATGTTTGTTTTCGAAGTGGGGGGAGATGTGATATTGAAGCCATTTAGTTGTAACGCTTAAATAAGTGTTAGTTATATGAGTTGTCTGGATGAGAAATGATGCTGAAGTTATCTTAGAATAAGGCCATAAAGAATTCAAAATATTGATTTAAGACTATAAAATAAAGATTTCAAAGTTTAGGTCATAAAAAAAGCGCAAAATATATGTTTATGGCATCAACTTTGAGCAAACTTTCTGTTTTGTTATATAATTTTGTCATTACTCAAAGGCATAATATCCAGTAAAATATCAATTTGTGTCCCCAATTTTTTGGTCAACTATCTTTTAGGCAAAATATCAATTCATGGCCACACCTTTGAGTCAACTTTCTGTTTTATCATTAATTTAGTTTGTTATATAATTTTTTCCCAAGCTTGAATTTCTTCTAACAAAAACCAAATAAGGCCTTAATATAGTTTGACCCTTGTCCTATAATAATGGAGTTTCAACCTCTCATTCATTCGTTTCATAATCCACTTAACCCGTAGTAGCATCCCCCTAATAGAACATCATCCAACCTCATCGATTTTTCATATATTTTTTTGACGGCATCGGCAACTATTGTCCAACTTCGGCTTCCAATTCACTTGATTTGTCCATCAAAATTTTAAAATAAAAAAACATATGAGAGGTTTCAATATTATTTTCTTTTTTAAATTTTTTTAGTCGATAAATGAAAATTGTCTATTAAGGTCTGTTTGGCTTACAAGTGATAAAATTCATGATTGGCCAAAATCAAAATAAAAATAAAAGTTGGTAACAAAATTATATAACAAACTAAATTAATGATAAAATAGAAAGTTGACCCAAAGTTGTGGCCATGAATTGGTATTTTGCCTAAAAGAAAGTTGACAAAAAATTGGGGACACAAATTGATATTTTGCTGGATATTATGCCTTTGGGTATGACAAATTGTACATTCTTGTAACGTCTTTAAAATATGCCCATAAAAGATTCAAAATATTAATTTAGGTCTAAAAAAGAAAGATTTCAAAGTTTAAGAAAAAAAATCAGCGAAAAGGTGATGTCATAAATCTTTATTTTGTTTGAAACTGACACGTTATGGAAAAGGTCGGAATGAAATCTTTGGTGCAAGTTGATATGCAATTATTCCTGGTGACAACAAAAACATATGAGGGGCTATTTTGGAGATCATCAATAATTGATCTCAAACCTTGTTGGTAAGGGTTTGCCGGTTTCTTAATAGTAAAAATAATTTTCATAGTAAAAATTATTCTTATCGTTACGTCCATTACTCATATGACATGCTTGGCATGTTGCTTGAATATAATCATCTTTCATTAGATGAGCAGATGCATGATGCCTCGAGCTTTATTACTATCAAAACACTTCCATCGACCAATAGATAATTATGTACCATTAGTTTGTGAGAAGAAAGCGTAGATTAAATACTTTGCATTTTACTAATATTAGATGCATTTTCTTAGTTTTGGACAATAAAAATAAACGTGGATGGAAAAGATGGCTAATACATTCATGGAAAATCTCAATCATGAGGAATTCATTGGCTAGATGTATGGCGTTGAGTGCATCTTTGACTATGAAGAGGTGCTGAGGACAAGATGGTAAAGATGATTGCCTTGAAAATGTGAAAGTATGCCAACCTATGGTGGGATAACGTCAACCAATAACGTTGTCGAGAGGGCCATGACCAAGCATTTCTTGCTTGAGCATTGCCATCGAGACTTATATCTCAAGATGCAGTTGCTGCAACAAGTTTCATGTCTTCCCTAGTATACCAGGGAGTTCGAGAGGCTTGTGCTCCCATGCAACGTTGAAGAGGCCCCTTAGTAGATCGTTGCCTGATATTTGAGTATCATTTTTTTATTGAAAAGAGATACAAGTTTGAGGTACTCAATGATGTCATTCTTATGGATGCATGTCAATTACTTCTAGAAAGGTTATGGCAGTTTGATCAACGAGCTCAACATGATGAATTTTACAACACCTATTTCATTAACGTCGATGATAAAAAAGATCACATTGCCTGCAGTTAGTCGACGTGTCGACCAATCGGAAGCCACCACAAGCTCTCAGGGTGAGTGAAACTTATGTGACCCATTCGAGCGAGAGAAGAAGTTTTTGCCTTGAACCTAGTCAAAGTTGTCCGAGGAAAATCGAGAAGGCACTTTTAGGGAGAAGATAGAATGGTTAAACCCATATGGTCTGATGAGGAAGAAGAATTTGAAGAGGATTCTGGTATGATTTAAGGCCCTAAAGAGATTAAAGGAGTTTAAGGATGTGATTCCAGAATAGATGATACTCGAGCTACCAGTCAAGTATTGTCGATTGACTGATTCTTTGAAGGAAGGTCGAGTCAAGTGGGTTCTAGTTTCACCAACCTAGTTTGAACAACTAAAGATGAGTGAAGCCTTTATCCTTACTTTGCCAATTAACTCAAAGGCATTCGAGGTCGAATATGACACCATGAGCAAGCATTTGAGAAGTCTTGCCTCAGTTGAGTGAATCCTTTGTACACTCCAACGAGAAGCTAATTGGAAACCTTCTCCCAACTGCCAAGTCATCTCCAATCGAGGAAGTACCCGGTCTAAACCCACTCAATTCATTCGAGTACCATGCAAGCTTGAAGACAGACTTTTCTCAACAAAGGGAGAATGATACGAGGAGTCCGGTGGCATCACTCGATTCAACTCGGCACCAGTCATCTCTAGAGGGTTTCATCCTACTAACCACCACGACCAAAAAGAGTGATTACGCTCGCCTTTGAATGAACTTAAACTTAAGAAGGAGATACTCAATACATCTATTCGATCAAGACAGGGTCAATGCAGATAGGATTTCAATCGATTGAGATGAAGCTTCAATTGACTCAAGTGAGGAGCCAACTCGGAATGACCAACCTTCAAATCCAGTCGAACTACTATTAAGAGACCCATTTGAGTGATAGTCTGTAGACTAATCTATGGTAAACTAATGGACTTTAACTACCTCTGTATAACTGCTTCCCTCAAGCACGAGGACATGATCCCTTTTGGTAGGCAACTTCACATCTTCCTTATTCATAACATATTATGCGGCAACAAACTCCAACCACTTCCAAGAATTTCGAAATTAGGGTCATGTTTATTATAAATTACCCATAGACTTGTAGACTTGTGTTTTATAGACTTGTTTGTCGTAGGCTTACTTGTTTTAAGTAAAAATAATGGTTAGGTGATAAGTAGTAGAATTGAATTCTCTTTGTCGCTTCGCTAGGTTAGTCGACTACATCCACTTGTCCGCTAGATAGTGTTTCTTTTGATTAATTCTCTCTAAGGGTGGTCCAATTAAGTCTACAAAATAGACTGGTTAGATAATTTTCCCGAGATTTTTGAGAAAGTTACATGCCCATGATCTTCAATTAGAGAACGATGCGAAAAATATCAAGCCCATGGTTCAGTGTTTAACAAGGTATGATTTAGTATGAATAAAAGAAGATCCTCTCATAACAAAATACCGACTTTCATTTAAGGCCAAAGTGAATTGTTTGTCACAAAGCTTCCTTGCTCTCTTGCTCTCGGTTCCCAATTCCCGGCCTCCACTTATGTTGCCTTCATCACACCACCAATAACGCCCACACCTCATCGCACCATTATTCACATCTACATTCCCCACACCATCATCGATGACCAGATTTCGTCACGCCATCTTCGCAAGTCACCATCGTCCACACCGTGTCTACGACGCCCACACCATTTTAACTTTTGTTTCTTTTGTTTTTTTTTTATTTTCATGGTTGCAAACATTTGAATTCAATTGTAATTCCATTGTTTTCATTAAATAAGTACATTTCCATTCTACTTTTCATTTTTGGTGACCACCTCCAAACTCCTGTGAAGTTCGTTCGAAATATATCCGACATGTGATTTCGTTGCCGACACGTTTTTGACAATTTCAGTGGGAGTACGAAACTAAACATTCAATATGCCACGAACTAGAAGTTCGAATCGGCTGGACGACACCTACAACCTCGAACATGATGAAGCAAATGTGGGTGTAGCGGGATATCAACATGAAAGTAACCCGACTCAAGGTAGCTAAAACTCTTTTTCTCAACTTTCCATGCATGCTCTACCGGAATTAATGTCAAGGGTTGAGTTCCACAGGAATTTGGAGAAATGAAGAGAATTTGGAGAAATGAAGAGAAACATCAGGACATGCAAAGAAACATGGATAAGAAAATACACGAATTGAAAGAAATGATTTGTGGGTTGACAGTCAACCCAAGCAGAGAAGACTCCTAAAAAAGGGATGGTTCATTTATGGGAGACGCTTGGAAAGCGACAAATGAAAAATGAGTAGTCACATTGTAGGAGGAAAACCTATGTGATGTGCACAACATGCTGAGTCGGAGGTGTACGACTTTGAACCCTTCGTTGGAAATCGCCCACTTACTAAGCCATCTTTCTTTTTCCAGCTACCCGACTCTTGTCAACGGAGTCCGGTGCAAGCAGAAAATCTAGTAGATGGAGATAACAGGATATGAGGGGATGCGAATCGATACCTGAGCTATGCTCCCTCACATCGTCGTAAAGGAAGTTTTTACACGAGACCCCCTGTCGACGAATAAGCCTCCAAGACGAACTCATTGTCAGAAGTTAGTAAGGTTGAACAACCCCGCAGAGAAAGTTTCTACATAAGACCCCTTGTCGATGAATATGTTCCCAAGATGAACTCACTGCCAGAAGTTGGTGGGTTTGAACAACTCTACAAATAAAGCTTCTACACGAGACCCCATGTCGATGAATATATTCCCAAGGCGAACTCATTGCCAGGAGTTGGTAGGATTGAACAACCTTGTAGAGAAAGTTTCAACATGAGACCCATTGCCGACAAATATGTCCCAGGGCAAACCCACTACCAGAAATCAGTAGGTTGAACAGCGCACATCACCTGTCCTAAGAGAGGTCGTGGCCCAAGTGGTGGAACAAATGACACCAAATGTTGTTTATCGAAAAGACATGTATCTCCACGGAAGTTGATACCCCAAATATATAGATAGGGAATGGACTCAAGATAAGTTTACGGGGGTGAGCAGCCCGGATCAAGTCTATGAGGACAACAAAGTAGAATGGACATGAATCAATATTCAAATTATGCTTTCCCACATCGATGTAGAGAAAACTTTTATTAAAGCCTCTCGTCGACAAATAAGCTTCTAGAGACAACAGAGTTGAGCAACTCGGCTCTTCTACTCTCAAAGACGTCCCAAAACAAGTAGAAAATTTTTTATATCAGATAGGTAAATAGATATGCGAACAATATTCTAATATTGCTCATTCACATCGACCTAGAAAGAGTTTCTATATGAAGCCTCCTGTCACTGAGTATGTGCCCACACCCGTCGATGTACATGTCATTATAACAAAATCTCCTGTACGTAACCCATAACAAAATCTCCCTTCGAGGAATATGTCCCCAAAACAAAACCTTTTATTGAGGATTGTCCCTCGAAAAAAACCTCTTGTTGAGGGAAATGTCTTGTCGAGGAATATGCCCTCATAGTAAAGCCTACCGTCGAGGAGTATGTTCGGTAGCAAGCAGCCTGCTTGAAGTCGGTAAAGTCAAACAACTTGGTTCTCCTGCAGTCTCTAAGGATTTTTGACATAATTAGGAGGGCAATGAAATACCACCAGTTGTTAATGGGGGAGGCACAAACTAAAATGAGCCTAAGCGAGTTGAGGTTAACATGACGAAGTTTGTCGAATGGGAAGTCGTAATTAGTGGTGAGCAGGTTCCAGGTTTCCAGGTTCCGGACGTGGAACCTGGAACATACCCTATAATGTCCGGTTCTTAATTTTTAGAACCTAGAACCTACCCGATTAATCAAAGACCCACCCAAGAACCTACCCTACCGGTTCTGGTATAGGTTCCGGTTCTGTTTCGGTTCCGTTAGCGGTGTCGCCCTCTGAGTTTCAATTCTGGTTCGGTCAACGGCGTCGCCCTATGAGCGGTTCGTATTTCGATTATGATTAAGATACCCAAACAGATGATCCAGAGCACCAACGCCTCAAATTACATCAAAATCTAAATCTAAACCCCACAGAATCACCCCCTGACCGGCTATGTTCAGACACAAAGAACTTTTAAAAAAATATTCCCATCACCCACGGCTCAATCAACCTAACCCATCCCTAAAATTCTCCAAAAAATCATAACCCAGAAAGAATTGTAAATAAAAATTGACAAGGCAAGGCGGGGAAGAAGGGAAAAAGCAGATTAGGAGCTGACTTACCGTAAGAAACCGTAACCCCTGGAACTGTTTGATGAAGACGTTGTTGTGAAGGGGGGGAGAGACTGGGAACAGAAAGGTAAGGAACGGGACAATTGTTTGGGGTAGGGTAAAGTTTAAGTTAGGTTATTGGGTTGGGTAAGATTTATGGTAGGTTGTTGGGTCGGGTTGGGTTGAGTAAAATTTAGGTTAGGTTCCAGTATCTCCGGGTTGGTTCCGGGGGGAGAACCTGGAACCGTACTTGGTACCGCCGGTTTTGTAAAATTTAGAACCCAGAACCAACCCGATCTATTCGAGAACACCGACCCTATGGTACCGATTCCGACAGGTTCCCGATTTTACCTGGAACCTATGCTTACCCCTGGTCGTAATGTGTATCCCATTAACAAAAAAAGGAATACTGAAGCCAATGAAATTAAACGAAGAAAGTAAAAATACCTTTTTCAACATAAAAAAGAGTTTAATGCCATATACGATTGGTTATACCGGTAAAATCGAATTTGGTACATATAATGGGATTACGCCGTTTGATGTTAAGTCCTGAATCTCTGACATTTTTAATTATTGTTTAAGCTTGGTGATCCATAATCCAAAGGTTAACATCGCCTCACAAAAAATGTCGTCGTTGCAGGTGACTTCCGGGAGATGAAGGGCCTCTCTCTTACCCACACAAATTACGGATGTGTGTTTTTTTTCGAACAAAAATTGTGTATAATTAAAAAAAAAACCTTTCTTTTAATTCCCTTCCACAAAATAAATGTTGGTGCGGAGACAAGTCCAAGTAAATTATGAAAAATTATCGTTATGTTTTTTTTTTATTTAAAAAAATTGACTTGTATAATTACCGATTATATAAAGGGTACTTGGGGGTAGAGCTTACGCGAGCAAACAGAGCATCCATTGATGGGCGGAACGGAGGCAATAAATTAAATGTTAAATCGGCAAGGCGCCAATCCCAATCACCTTTTCCCGCCAATCAACGTTACGCCCTCACTAAATTATCCTTCCTTCCTTCCTTCCTTCACGCTTTCTTTTTAAGGTGGTCCTCTTAACTCTTCAGCATTCAACAAATACGCCCACCACCTGCTCGACGAAATTATTCCCCCCCCCCCCCCCCCCGCCCCCCCGCCTTGTTCCGCAATTTTTTCTTCCCTCTCCACTTCAATTCTCCCGCCAAGACCCACCCCCGCAAGAATTCAATTCAAACCCAACCCTTTTTGCTTTCATTTTTTTTTTAAATTTTTTCAAAATTAATCCCTTCATTCCCTCCGAGCAAAGCGTACTCGGCACACTTTTTGTCCCCCGCGCCCCCCCCCCCCTCTATTTAAAACAGGGCCAGTGCGGTTGACTTCCTCGACAAGGAGCAGCGAATCCGGTTGGAAAGATCATTCAGAGATGTATGTGGTGAAGAGGGATGGGAGGCAGGAAGCCGTCCACTTCGACAAGATCACCGCCCGCCTCAAGAAGTTGAGCTATGGCCTCAGCAGCGATCACTGCGACCCCGTCTTGGTCTCCCAGAAGGTCTGCGCCGGCGTCTACAAGGGCGTCACCACCAGCCAGCTTGACGAGCTGGCCGCCGAGACCTCCGCCGCCATGACCACCAACCACCCCGACTATGCCTGTGTGAGTGAATGAATTGCCGGTTATGTCGTTTGTTGAGCTCTTGCCCGTTTTACATGTCTGCAGATGTGTTGTCGGCTGCTTAATTTGTGCAATTTGATCACATATATGCTTGACTGGGTTCTGTTTCATTTAATTAGTTTAGATTGTTTTTGTGAACGATGGATTATACTAGACTATGTATCTGAAGGACTTAATTTTGTGGTTTTGGCTCTTTGGATTCTTTTGTGATTGACTCAAGAAAATTCTTTTGGTTGGATTAATCAACACCCCTTTGGGGCAGTCTGCCGCAATTCGAACATGACAATTGTGTATGGTTATTATGACGTTATTGATTAATACCTTTGTTATGTCCTGCAGCTGGCTGCTAGGATTGCTGTTTCGAATCTGCACAAGAACACAAAGAAGTCATTCTCGGAGACGTAATGTTACTCTCTGCTGCTTTATATGTGGCTGTCACTGAATTATTATGATAACTCGGTATATGTTATGAGGAATAATTTGTTCCTGTTGCTGCAGAATTAAGGACATGTACCACCATTTTAATGATCGGTCCGGTTTGAAGGCACCTCTGATTGCTGAAGATGTCTATGAAATTATCATGAAGGTTAGTTTTTTCTCTAACTGGTGGGTTGATGATTTCTTCTGCCAAAAATTTCTGCTTTCTATGATGTTACATTGGTTTGACTGTCATTATTTTGTGGGCTGTGCTAGAATGCTGCTCGTTTGGACAGTGAAATAATCTACGATCGAGATTTTGACTATGATTTCTTCGGATTTAAAACACTCGAGAGGTCATACCTTCTCAAGATCCAAGGTAAGGTTGTCGAGAGGCCTCAACACATGCTGATGAGGGTTTCCATTGGCATTCACAAGGAAGATATTGAGTCTGCCATTAGGACATATCATATGATGTCTCAGCGTTGGTTCACTCATGCCTCCCCAACCCTTTTCAATGCTGGGACACCGAGGCCTCAAGTATGTGTTCTCTGTGCAGTCTTAGTGTGTGAGACATGCCTGATTTAACTTGATGAATGATGAATCATTTGGTTGATGTGATCTGGCAGTTGAGCAGCTGTTTCTTAGTGTGTATGAAAGATGATAGCATTGAGGGAATATATGACACTTTGAAGGAGTGTGCTGTCATTAGCAAATCAGCTGGCGGGATTGGTGTTTCGGTGCACAATATTCGTGCAACTGGTAGCTACATTCGTGGCACGAATGGGACCTCAAATGGTATTGTGCCCATGTTGAGGGTTTTCAATGATACTGCCAGATATGTTGATCAGGGTGGAGGCAAGAGGAAAGGTAGGTTTTGTTTCTCATGTACACATATTGCCACTTAGCTTGATTATTCTTATATTGCTCTTTATCTTGACACAGGTGCTTTTGCTGTCTACTTGGAACCCTGGCATGCAGACATATTTGAGTTTCTTGATCTTCGGAAGAACCATGGAAAGGTATTATAATGCTGTTGATTGTGATCTGTAATAATATGCTCTTCTGATTTTTTTCACATTGTTTATTGTTATATTTAAATTCTATTTGCATTAATGTGTAGGAGGAACATCGAGCTCGGGATTTATTCTTTGCTCTTTGGGTTCCTGACCTTTTCATGGAAAGAGTTCAAAGCAATGGTATCTGGTCTTTGTTTTGTCCTAGTGAAGCGCCAGGTTTGGCTGATTGCTGGGGTAAGGAATTTGAGGAGTTGTACACCCGGTATGAACGAGAGGTATGTATGCTTTTTGTGCATGTTAAAACTCTTATGCTGTGTTTGGATTTGAAGGAACAGAAAGGAAAAGAAAAGAAAAGAAAAGAAGGGAAAATGGGTGAAAATTTAAAATTTTAGGAGGGAGAGAATTTTTTGGGAAACGCGTTTTCTTTTCTTTTCTTTTCCTTCCCCCTCCCCAAACACAGCCTTAATGTATTGCTAGTCTTGAGCAACAGTAATGACATGAACAGTGCTTTATTCATCTAGGGGAAGGCGAAGAAAGTCGTCCAAGCACAGAATCTATGGTTTGAGGTTCTAAAAGCCCAGATTGAAACTGGAACTCCCTACATGCTATTTAAGGTAGTTAATGATTGATTACTCAAATGTTGTGTTTTCAGTGCCTTTATTCAACAATCTCATGTTCTTTTATTCCCTTTTGCAAAGGACACTTGCAACAGGAAAAGCAACCAGCAGAATTTGGGCACTATTAAGTCTTCGAATCTCTGTACTGAGATCATTGAATATACCAGCCCGACAGAGACTGCTGTTTGTAACCTTGCATCAATTGCATTGCCGAGATTTGTCCGAGTAAAGGTTTGGAAAATGCAACAAGAAGAAATTTGTCATTCAGTTTAAGTTCCAAATCTCAGTCTCATTTTTGTTGAATTGGTTTCAGGGTATTGCGGCTGAATCAAGCCCTTCTAAACTTGTTGGAAGCAGAGGGTGCAAGAATAGATACTTTGATTTTGATAAGTTAGCTGAGGTTAGTGATAAGCTGTACCTTCTGTTTCGCTTAGTATGTTTATCAGGGGAGGGTAAGCTTAATAAGTCCTTAACCTATTGCCATTTGTCGATAGATTGCTGCTATGGTCACTGTAAACCTGAACAAGATCATTGACATCAACTATTACCCTGTGGAAACTGCAAGGCGATCTAACATGCGGCACAGGCCAATTGGCATTGGTGTGCAAGGTCTTGCTGATACATTTATATTGCTTGGCATGGGATTTGATTCGCCTGAGGTAAGCTTTACCGTTCTACTCTTTCTACCCTTTCAGACCTAATGTCAGATACCCCTTTCCTAATTGATATTCTGAATTTCATCCTCAGGCTCAGCAACTGAACAAAGAGATCTTTGAAACCATATACTTCCATGCCCTTAAATCCTCTTCTGAACTGGCTGCAGTAGAGGGCCCTTATGAGACCTACAACGGAAGCCCTGTGAGCAAGGTCTGCTTTTAAAATCAATATATGCTACAATGACATCTGACTCTGCAGTTTGGACATTTTGTTGTGAGATAGACCTTAAACTTTGTTGGGGGATGAAAATTAATTAGAGTTCTTTGCACTTTGCAGGGAATTCTTCAGCAAGACATGTGGGGGGTTGTCCCTTCAGACCGCTGGGATTGGGCTGCTCTTCGTCAAATGATTTCTCAGAATGGAGTGAGGAATTCCCTTCTTGTATCCCCAATGCCTACAGCTTCGACGAGCCAAATTCTGGGAAATAATGAGTGTTTTGAGCCATATACGTCCAACATTTATAGCCGCAGGGTTTTGAGGTTAGTACTTGTTTTTGTGGTGACTAACTCTTTTATATCTTGACTTTACTGCTTAACATGCAAGTGTTTTCTGCAGTGGGGAATTCGTGGTGGTGAACAAACATCTCCTTCATGACTTAACTGAGATGGGCATCTGGTCTCCTGTTGTGAAGAACAAGATCATTTATGCCAACGGTTCCATTCAGAACATTCCTGAGATTCCCGAAGAACTTAAAGACATATACAAGTACGTTTGCTGTGTTTTGTCAAGCATCTTGGCTGAGCTGTGGCGTAGCTTCTGTTTTGTGCTTACAATGACACCATGCATCCTCCCTCAGGACTGTTTGGGAAATCAAGCAGAAGACACTGGTGGACATGGCCGTGGATCGTGGCTGTTACATTGATCAGAGCCAAAGCTTGAACATTCATATGGACCAACCCAACTTTGGAAAGCTTACATCGCTACACTTCTATGCCTGGTCCAAGGTAATGATCAATTTGTTGGAACACAGGTTTATTGATTTATCTGTGGCAAGTTCCTGACCTCCAACAAACATGGGGCTTTCAGGGTCTGAAAACTGGGATGTACTACTTGCGGACGCGTGCCGCTGCAGATGCCATCAAGTTCACGGTCGACACTTCCCTTGTCAAGGTACTGTGAAACCGTCCATTATTTTCCCATCTTCTGACATTCATGTCAAATCTCACACGACAGTTTCTCTGCAAAATCTAGGACAACGAAAAGTCTACCGAGGATGACGACACCAAAATGGTGCAGATGGTATGCTCCTTGACAAACCGCGAGGAGTGCTTGGCTTGCGGAAGTTGATTCAGTATTCCTTTCCGTTGCTGGCTATGATTGTTTAGGGGAGTAGCTTGAATCATGTTTAGTTTGTGGGTTGGGAGCATTTGGCTCTGTATCCATTGTTTATACCACACTAGGAATGTATCCCTCTTCTTGCTTAGCGAAATGTTGAATGCAATATATGATTATTACTTTAATTACGAGGAAAAGGGCAATTTCTTTTAGAAGTTCCATCATTTAACACGTTTTGTTTGATTAGGCGAACAGAAATAATTTGCCGTAGATCCCTAAACCCTAACACGAAACGTCTCTTACCGTCTTCTTCCTCATCCTTAAATCATTGCCCAGAGCTGAAAGTTCGTTACTTTCGTGCGTATTCGATGAAGTGGTTCTCAATCTCTAAGCCCGATCTTCGGCTCTCCCTTGCGGGTCTTGTGGGTGTTGCCGGCGTCGTCGTTGTTGCTGTAAAGAAGGACAGCATATTTCTGGGATTGAGCAATCTTTTGAGGTTGTCTGCTGGCGGCGACGACAAGGAGTCTGCGAGAGAAAAGGAGTGGTTCGTACCCGGGTTGCAGAACTTGGGGAACAACTGTTTCCTGAATGTCGTTCTTCAGGTGATGGTGAATTCCTGGTGGTTGCCGGCTTTATGTGGTTGTGGGTTTTCTCGGGGTTGGGATGGGAGTCTCTTGTGCTGTATTTCTTTGGAAAGTATCTGAGTAGTTCCATGATTGCTGGGTTCCTGGAGAGCCGGAACTCTTCGGTTGTTCTTGATGTCGTGATCTATGCGTGCCCTGTTCTGTTGTTGCCTGTTGCCTTATTTGATAAGTGTATCCTGGATGCTTTTTCGATTTCTGCGGGGAGTTTTTGATTGATGTATGGGAATTTCAAGTCTTGGCCGTTATTTTCATGAGTTCACCTTGTCTCGCATCTGAGAAAATGCTTTTGAGTTCATTTCATAATAGGAACGAACTCTGATGAGACCACCTAGCTGTCTTCGTAAACAATTTCTTTTTTCTTTTTCTTTTTTATTTTTGTGATGGTTGTCTAATGTAGCTTTGGTGATGAAATGCCCTGAGTTTGGCAGGCTTTAGCTAGCTGCTCCAGCTTTCATCCTTATGTTGGAAGGTTTAACGAAGAATATGGGACCCTAGATGCAGAAGAGCGAGATGAGATCATGCCTCTAACGGTTGCTTTGGACAAATTACTCGTGGGTAATATTATCCGTTAAAAGTTGAAACGGTGTTGTTTTAACACTTTATTTGCAAGAGAGGCTTTCGTCTTTTGGGGCTCAGATGATTGATGAATTCTTTTACTCTGTCTGCTGTATTCTGCATAGCTCTGCTATTAATGTGCAATATCAACAGTTTCGATACAAAATTTGTTCTTCTAGACTTATCTGAATTTATTTTTTTATAACTTGCTGATGCTATGCCAAATTTCTTTTCTGCTTGGTGGGCTTGATTACTGTGACATTGCTTATGTTTCAGAGCTTTGTGGGACTTTCGAAAGAAAGGTGGTAGTGAGCCCAAGGGAAGTAATGCTTGAGATGAGTAGTTACATACCTAATTTCAGCCTGACAAGCCAGCAGGTGTCAATCGCATTTCCTGGAATCATGAGATTAATTCACTGTGTCAATTTTCTTTATTAGTTTTTAACTGTGACGTTCTTTTTCATGCACAGGATGCGGCCGAAGCATTCCTTCATCTTCTTTTTTCTTTAAGAGAAGAACTTTCAGAGTTTTATGCCCCTGTTCTACATCCTCTTTCAGTGGAGCCTGATTGGTGGGTTAGAGTACTCCATGTAAAGCACACAAATCATCCAAGTGAGCCAGAAAGATGGCAGAAGCACTTTTTGGGGCCTTTCGATGGGATTATTGGTACCATCTTAACCTGTCGAAGTTGTGCATCTCAGGTTCATGTGGCCTCATCAAAACATTTGAATTGATCTTGAAGGATGTGGACTTTCATTTATTTGTCTTTTAAATGTATGGTGATGCAGGCATCATCTGATAAATGGTGGTAGCATTTTATTGTATGTTTATCGTTTACCCTAGGTGTTAAGTCATAAGACAGTAGCACTCAATCCTCTCTATCTGAAAATTGAATTGTTCATATATCTGCTTGCGTGTGGCTCTGGTTTTAGCTGTTCCCTCTTTAGTTTGATAGATAACAATAATTTCTGAAGCAAACTTTAGTCTCAATTACTTGACAAGAGGCTGGTTCTTAGGGTTGTGTATTTATTCTGTGTTTTTGTTAAATCTACTTGATGATACTGAAAAGACGAAATCTTCTGATAAGTTGTCTGGTGTCCCTTCCCCCCCTCTCCCCTTTTAGTTTAACAATCTTGTGAAATGTTGTTATTTTCTCTATTGTAAGCTGCATTTCCATACCATTAAAGTTTATCAGGGACAGAATTTAACACATAACGTCATAAGTTTGTATTTTTGGTTGCAGATCTCATTTAATTCAGAATTTTTCCACACCTTACTTCTTTCACCCGTGCTTTCTTATGGTTTAGTCAATGTAAGTCCTGACTGCTTTTCCATAGATAAATTAAAGCATACCAGTGCTTTTCCACAGATAAATTAAAATATGCCAATGCTTTCCCATTTTTCCACCGAGTCGTTGATCTAAATAGGCAGTGGACTGTTCTCTGGAAGATTGCCTGAAGCATTTTATTCGCGCGGAGCGAGTTACGAATTACCATTGTAGACATTGTTGGCATATTGGTGCAGTAAAGTACCTATCCATTACAAACACTAGCGAGGTACATTGGGACCGGCAAACTTTGTCATCTTTATGTGCTTTCTGCAAAATGCTAGGGCATTGTCGTCTCTTAAGTTTTTCTTTAATTCCATGAAATGGCCACATGTTTTCAAGGAGAATTTAATGATATCAGGTTTATGAAGGATATTTTTTCTGACTTCAGGTTGACATCCAGAAAGTTGAAGGGTGTACTCAAGATTTCTGTGATTGCTCCAGTCTATTCAATCTAGAAAGACTACCTTGGTCGAATGAGTTTTCATATACCATGAAACAATCATCGATTACTCGATCCCCTAAGGTACTGTCTCTCATCCTGTGCAGAGCGTATACTTTATTGATCGTCGATAGTGGTGAATTAAGGAGAAGTATTGATCAAATTGGTGTATTGTCCGATATACTTGGTGATTTGTGGCTTAAACTTCTTTATCTGAGCTAGTAAGAAGCTAAGAAGTAAGCTTTAAGTCAAAACAACTGGGTTTTGCTCTTTGGTCGGTTTCTGGAAAAATGCTAAAGCTGAAAGCCATGCGTGGGATGGCAACTCCTTGGACGAAGGCCTTATTCCTTGAACTTCATTTTTGTCTTTGGGGAGGTTTTAAATATTTAATTTAAAAACTCTTTCATCTTTAACTATAAGGCCTGCGATGTCCTTGCAGATACTTTGCATTCAACTGCATAGGGCTTCAGTTGATGTATTGGGACAATCTGTGAAAATACAGGTACCCGAAAGTATAATATATTACAGTTTGGTGCAATTGCATGCAAGAGTCCCTGAATTTAACCCAAAAAGAAGCCAAGGGTGCCTAAAAAGATGTGTTTCGACTTATGAAATGGTCATATTCTGGACATGAGTGTCTTCTGTAAATTCTACCTTTTCCTCAATAAGATTAGTGCAAGGATAAGTTCATCCTGAAGCTGGCTGCTTTTGTGAAATCGCAGGGCCATGTTTCTTTTCCGCTGATTCTTGATCTCTCTCCGTATATGAACATTTGGGATAAAAGCATTAATGGAAATGTGCCGACCCAACTGGGAAAATCGAAATATCACCAAGGACATTCCTGCGGAGCCCCTTGTTACGTGCAAAGTGATGCAGGGGGTATATTTTATGTTCCTAAACATGAAAGACCGGATATGATCTTCAAAGCCTCAGAAGACCAAAACTTCGAATGTTCTATTGATAGAGATACTGATCTGTCTGATGGAGAAAGCTGCTCAACAGACAGAAGAATCCGATACTCCAATAAGAAGGTAAGTCTTCCTGACCTTTTATTTTCATAACAGTTAGATAGTGACTGGAGGTTAACATTGTGTTTTCCCACTTTTTTATTTTCAGAGTGAGATCCACCTGACAAACCAATCAAAAGGTAATTTGTATCGGCTCATTTCCGTTATCCAACACTTTGGAAGAACTGGAGGTGGCCACTACACTGTTTACAGGGCAGTAAGATCCAAGCCATGTACAGAAAGCTGTGAAGGAAACAGTTCCGAGCCGCTGACTACACAGTGGTTTCACATTTCAGATTCCCAGGTGTACCATGTTTCGGAAAGTGAAGTTCTTGCTGCCGAGGCAAGCTTACTATTCTATGAGAAATTAGAGAATATGTAGCACAGAGGAAATTCATGTTAGGAAGTTGAATTTTTCTCTTTTTTTGAAATTATTGAGGTCATTTGGGACTACGTCCTGGTGGCCGTGAAAATGAGGTCGTGATTATTTCAATATCTGTGACCTGTCTTACATGCCATGCTCGACATGGTTGAAGTGCATGTCTTAAAGATGCTTAATAGAAGGTTTAGAGGCATCTTGAAAACTGATAGCCTAGACCTGGTGTAAATCAAATAATTGTTCCTTTCAGTAGAAATTATTAATGGCTTCAACATCTGTGTGTACCTGCCCAAGTATATACTTGATCCAGTGACTCATATACTGATAGCAAACTTATTTTCTTTGAATTTGGATTTTCGGGATGCATGGAAACTCAATAATTAATGCAATCTCTTCTGGGAAACAAGCATATGTTCACTAAATTTTATATTCAACTGCAAAGTATGCTGCGCATCAACTCAGCAGCCTTTCCTTCTTTTTCCTATATGATGTGTATCACTCTATCTACTTCTCTTTAGCATCATCCTCGCTTTATCAACACGTTCTGTCGAAATACATTATATGTGGTCAAAAGATCATAATTCTATGCATATATGCCTTCATTTCCAGTTTTAGTTATGAATTGGACTCTTCTTTCTAGTTGGACTGTAATCACTTGATTCAAAAGCATCGCCTTCTGCCCCCGGTTTCCATTGCATTTAGCATATCCTTGTCGATCAGAACTCCAGTGTTCGCAATTGTTGTTACCCGCCTCAAACTTCTTCCTGCATTAAGCATACATTTCAAATTTCAGTGTGTCTGCTCGAACTTCTGTCTAGAAAAATAAAATAGATAGCAGATTTTTATGAAACATGTGTTATCATTTGCTGTGTTGATGGTTGAGAAGCATAAGATGAAGAATGTCATGAGAACAACTCGTCTGGAGTTCACCATTTCTGCACTAACCCTTGAGTGGATCTGAGTTTGCAAACCTATTTATATACAGGGAAAATGGGAACGGAAGGGCGCAAAGACATGTGAGTTGATTTTTTTCCCCTGGTGAAATCGTAAGAACATCGAATATTGCGTTCAGATAGTGATGTGTTGTTTTGTACTTACCTCCACCGTATTAGTGTTGGAAGTCTATGAGAGTCAACATCAATGTCTCCTCCAGCCTTTGCATGAAAGTGCTAAGCTTAGGACTTCAAAGCTGAAACATGGAACATGAGACCAAAATCCCAAAGGGCTCCACCATTAATCTTCTTTTGAGGGGTCTTATTGCCAATGTTTCCCCTGGTATGTGTAGAGTTGATCTTTTCTTTCATGTGGTCTTTTATTTTGTTTTCTTCGTACTGTGGACTTTGTTTTCTATGTTTTGTCATTATTTTCAATGAAAATTTAAATATTTTTTGTATCGGTAAGTAATGACATATGGAAATTAAAATGTACATGGGTAAATAGGCATACCCCAGATGAAACAAATCGTAACAGATCGAGTGTCTAACAGTAATTTAGTAAGACTTCACCTATTGTTATGGTACTATGCTATACTATGTTAAAATACCCACCGTTCTACCCTGCACGACTAACTCTACCGCCAAGACAAAGAAACACATGTAGCTCCGCCAGTTCCAACCATATACATGTGCACAAAAATTGTGACCGAAATTGCGCTCAAAATGATAGTCTCCAATATCTTTTAGGAAAGATGCCAGCTCCTATCCACCATTTGTTGCACTTCATCCAAATGTAGTACACCATAACACCCAATCATCTCGAAAGGGTTGGAGACTTACGCATGCGAGCTTTACAGGCCTCAAAAGTGTCGCACGAATCTCACTCCAAGTAGTCGGGAGCGATGGAGAGCCAGAAGCCTGCATGACAAGCCTCCAAACGTCCGCTGAATGGGGGCATGAGAAAAAGATGTGTTCCACAATGTCGCCATAAATGCCACATAAACTTCATTTTCGGCGACCGATTAATTCCCAATTGAAACCAAAATTTCGTAGTGTATGACGTGTCATGCATCAAACAACCTCAAATAGAAACCTTAGGATCACACAAATGTAGGCCAAGGTATAGTTGGGGATCCCGCACGTAGATGCTTCCAGGCCGAGGAGATCATGAAAACTCCATCACTCCTCAAGGTCCACATGACCCGGTTTGTCTTATCAATGTTAGGTCGAAAATTGGAAGGAACCATCTCAATCAGATTGTGTCGTAGAAATCTCTTTTGTGGCCCTGACGTATAACTCTGTCATGGTTCACCGGTAGACATCATGAGCCATGTCATTCCTCAACAAGTTAATATTTGTCATTACGATAACTTGTTATGAACTCCTCGGATATTGTAAAGTTGTCTTGTAGATGCCTCCTCCCCTTTGTGGTAGAAAAAGGGAGGTAGATAGATTAGCAAATTAGAAGATGTTCAGGTACATGCATTTGACACATTTGAACATGGAAAAGCTCCATGTGACAAGTCAATGACACAATTTAAAGGACAACAAAAGAAGTCCTCCTACTTGTCCAGAGCCTCCTTAGCCATCTTGTCTGCTACACTAGTTTTACTTAGGATGTGGGAGATGGAGGTCTTCCTGAAGTCACATAATCACAACTTGTAATCCTAATGATCTGACTAGGATGATTCCTTCTTGTGAGGTCAGGCCTCTGCTAGTATCCTAATGATGCTGTTAGTTGGTTGGTGTTTCTTGTTGTAGCCTCCTATCCAACCTTACCCTACTAATGTCCTATTCTCTCCTGTAGCTATGTCCGTGTTCAAGGTATACGCTAATTGCTTAGATGGTTCCCATTTGTCGACCTGGCCTTCCTGTTGAGTGTGCTTTGCCTTCCGTTCATCGTACTTAGGAGAGCATGTAGTTCCGAAGCTCCCCCTAGGATAATCGGTGGAGCTTCCCAGCTGATGTTGCATGTCTTGTTGAAAATGATCTTGTTCCTTCTCTTCCATAGGTACCATATGGTTGACATGAATAGGATATTCTATTGAATGCCTTTATATGAATGTTGGTTGGCTGGTTCCGTCCGAGGTTGGTCCTTAGCCAATCCGGTGTGAATCGCAGTGTGGGCTAATCTCTTGGGTGCGGCAAAAGAGTTCTGAAACACTTGGGCTAAAGGGCTATCCCGTATTGTGTGTAGGATAGATTCCTGATGTAATTCGCATACTGGCATGTCCTGTCATCTGATATGCTCCCCCCGCGGCCCCACCTTATATTGTTATTTCTTTCTGAATTCTGGGACCTTTTGCAGAGCCCACATCTGAAACATTTATACTGTAAAGATTGGATGATCAATGATTGGTGTGCTAATTGTACCTCCATATGGGACCCTGTAGAAGAGAAAGGCATATTCAGAACTGACCCCATGAGATTTTGTACATGTGTACAAGAATTCCGCCAGATGATATGTTTTTGTACCCTGAGGCTATTTGATGCAGATGTCTCTTCCTTGATTTGAATATCACCATTTGATTGGGTACAATTTTCTTTCCTCATCTTGGATGCTACTTATTTGCAGCAAGCTATGTTTCTGACCCCCCCTGCCCCCCATACTTTCTGCGCTTTGCTTGCCATTGAATAGAAAATTTTCGCATCGACAGACCTTAAATATAGGAAAAGAAGATCAGGGGAAGTTAGTTGGGTGTGGTTTTTTTGCCGAGTATGGGAAATAAGAGACCAGCTTCTCCGATGGGAAAATGTCAGATGAATCCCAGCTAGAGAGGATGTTATTATCTTCCATTGATTTGTGAAAGGGATTGAGACGGAGACAAAAGTGGGGTTACATACCTTTTTCATTCCTCATCCTACCAAAACTCTCATGGGATTGCTCCATATCCTCATCAGGAAAACCTCTGGCAGGTCTCATCTTTGTCTTCTTGATGTCCTTCATCTTATTAAAACGATTGTTATTGTGATTTGCTATTTGGGGTCAGTCAGATTCTGTATATCATATCTTAACACTGTTGGGAAAGTTTGCTTGACAACTTTGACATTGTTGACAATACTCAGCTTTTATGGGATTAGGCCTAACAAGATTTCTAAAGCAGAAGATGATTATTGCAGGGTAGTTGAAACCTGTTTGATCACTTTTGCTTTTATTACTCGTTCGTCCTTTGGAAGCAGTCCTGCAAGATGAGCTTTTTGCTGAAATACTGGTGTTAGGCCGGCAACAGTTCTGGCATTCAATTTTTGCGGAAGACTCTTGATTTTGATTTCTGGGAACACTTCTGCAATGAGACGGAAATTAAATTCATGCCTGACAGTGTTCAGGTGCACCGAAAGGAGTGACATTTCGCCAAAGTGATGACACATAGGGAGTTCTTTGATTATTGTAGTCTCACTAATTTTCTAGCCCGAATAGTTTGGAAATATTCTCAGGATCGAGATAACGGAAGTCGACGGTGGAGACAGAGCGGCGATATTGAGGCATGCCGTTGGCTTCATTAGGATTGATAATATCCGTAACAGAGGCCTGCAGAAGGGTGTAGTTCTGGATATTCTTGGATGCGTTTGGATGGCCTTCGGTCCTTGGAGACAACGGGTTCTTGTTCTTCAACGAAAGTTGTTTCACCGGCGAAAGTGCAGCCGAGAGAGCTGTATGTCGGGCTGTTTCATGCATGGTTGGCTGGATGCTAATGAACGAGTTACTGCTTGTCACTTCTTGGCTGTGGTTGTTGCTGATCTTTTCCTGCAATATTTATCGAAAACCAAAATCCGGGTCAAATTTCTCTGTCTGAAACTATCCATTCCATATTCATAAATGTACTGCAGGTATCCACCTCTTTTGATGGCTCGGCTGCAGCTTCTATCTTGAGCCCTGGAATCTCATCGGTTTGGTCCACCGACTTCCTATGTGAACGAGATTGGTGTCTCACTCTGGATGCCCTGCGCCTGCACAGAGGAAGAAGAGGGCGATTCAGTTAAAATTCTGCAGAACCAGAGATGTTTGATGTCATCACTTGATCTCTAACTCAGGTTGTTATGATGAATCAGTCGTTGCAGATGAGTCGATTGGTTAGTCGAGCTTCAACCCTGGTATCTCCTACGATCCTATTTACTCCAATCGGGATTCCACCAACACTCGAGGGTCAGAAATCTACATGTTTAACCTATCCCAATATGACCTAACATCGGGGTGGCCGTGAGGCCGAATACATCAGTTTCTAAGCTTGTACGATTCCGATCTCTGTGCAGCTTGTCGACTAGAGAAAAATGAAAAATGAGAGGAAAAAGAGATTATACTTCCTTTCACTCTTGATGTTTGAGGTTGTTGCATCGTCAATCTGAATTACTGGTAGACCAGAAACATCACATGGTGGTGGACTTGCAGTGAAGAACTTCAGAAATAACCCAGAAAGAGTTGTCAAAACATGGAAGTCATCATGTTTATGCTAACAATATTTTGTTTGATTTGACGGAAGCTCAACCTCGCTTTGCAGTGCAATGGTCACGGTTCCGCGGTAAGCCGGGTCGAGCGCGAGGAGCTTGGTCAAAAGCCCAAACGAGGAAGCAGGGAAGTCCTTAAAGATCTCACGGAAGCTTGGGGGATAGTGTTGTGGTGGCCTGAAGCTCGCAGGCAGCTTCATTTTCTTCCAGTAGTCCTCGGACGGAGAGCCGCATAGCTTGAAGATCCTGTGTAGTTGCTCAACCTGGAGATAGAACCGAGAGAAGCTGTGGAACCTTTTATCTGATGACTTGTCGTAGGATTATTTTTGTTCTTTAGAGTTTTACCTCGGTTTTGCCAGGCATGAATGGTCGTGCGAGGAACATCTCTGCCAGCAAACACCCCGCACTCCAGAGATCGATCCCAACTCCATAGTCGGTAGACCCAAGAAGAAGCTCTGGAGCCCTATACCACAGAGTGACCACTCGGCTTGTGAGCGGGCGGTGCTTGAACGAATTTGCAAGCCCAAAATCAGCAATCTTCAGCGTGCCTTCCCTGTCTATCAACAAATTGGATGCCTTGATGTCCCTATGCAGGATTCCCTTCTCGTGACAGTGTTGGAGCCCGGATAACAGCTGCTGCATGTAACACTTGATCTGTGGTTCAGTGAGGCGAGCACCAGGACGACAGATGATCTTCGTGAGATCTGAGACCATGAAATCAAAAACCAGGTAGAGACTATACTGCATCCTCGAGGTGGCTATCCCTTCCAGCTTGATGATGTTGGGGTGATCCAGCTGCTGCAGGATCGTGATCTCCCTCGCCATGAACTTGATGCTTTCCGGCTCTGACGTGTCGAACCGGACCTTCTTCAGTGCCACGATTTTCCCTGTGTCCCTGTCCAGCGCTTTGTATACGTTGCTATAGGTTCCATGTCCGATCTTAGCGATCTTATCATAGTTATCTGCACTCTTCGGCACAATACCCGCGAAAGCTTCCTTACTCACGTTATCCACCAGCCACTTTGGCCAACCTTCCACTTGCTCATCCCCACCGAGCTTCTTCTCAGCTGCTGCCACATCAATGGTCGGCGGTGCCGGCATCACCCTCTTGGAAACGTTGCCTCCATTACAACTGCCATCGCCCTTACCAGCTTTTTCTCCCCTCTCGTCCTCCCTCTTGACCACACTTTTCCCATCGTACTCGTACACTGCCTTCTTAACGACACCAATGCCACCATTATTATCCCCGCTGCCATGATCCCCATTGTTGTTATTGTAGTTGTTGTCATCGTCGTTGTTGTTAGGAGGCTCCCGTTTCCCATAACCGCTCTCTAGCTTCAGCTTCTCGAGGCCTCGAGTGGGGGACAAGGCAGACGAAGGGCGACCTTGGACGCACCCCATGATAGGGGGTGGTGCAAGTACTACTACGTCCGTCGTCTCATCTTCCTAAAGAGGAAGAACGGAGAAGGGGAGGGGGAGTCGAAACCGGGGGTGACTAGAACGAAGCGTTTTTGTTGCTTAGGAATTGACGTTTGTAAACAACGTTGGAAAGCAACACTATGGGACGATGGATCCAAGCCATTCTGGCGTTAATTCTCGTGACATTCTCCGCCCATTTTTTTGGCCGGAAGTTTTGTTCCGATCGAAATAAATGTATATATATTTCTCTTGTGGATTCATCAACCTGTAAAAAGCTGTCGCTTTTAGTATTTGGCATATCTTAGTTTAACCCAAAGAAAGCAAAAACCGTTTCTGCATACAGGCCAGAAAGGGAGAACATCTCGAGGTCGAGTCGAGATCCACCTATCGAGCGATCACCGCGGGCGGCCAAACCATGTTAGGGGCGCGATAACTGGGAGGCCAAGGCTGTCGGCAGAACCAAGAAAGGGGAGAGGAAGTCCGATTCTGCCTTGGTCATATAACAACATCTTACTGTTTACAGTAAACTCGTTTCTGAGAGAGCTGACGCGATGGCCCGGCCCGGCCTAATCACCATCCGACGGTTTGTCAAACCCTGCTAAAACCCCCTCACCCTAACCTCATTTCGCGTGATATGTCGGAGTTCCGATGACGTCGGTGATGCATACATAACCGGCGCTTTTTATAGACCATCATCAAGAGTATGCAGTTAGTCCTAGGATATTTAGCATACCCTTGATGATATGGAAAAAAGGGGTAATGCTTTTTTTAAGTTTCCGACCAGCCGTCCTTGGACGCGGTTATCTAATTTCCACTCTTTTCGTACTTAGTACGAAACATTGCCTTGCTGTTTTGAAAAGTACGAAACAATATCATAAGCTTCGTAAATTTGTACATATCATTTCGTAAAATACGAATGAGTTTTGTAAAATCGTAAATGCTTTTATTTTGTAATGTACGAACCACATTGTATAGTATTGTGGTTTCGTAAATTTGTACAGGGCGAAGTCCATCGGTATTTTACGAAACTATTTTCGTAAAATACAAAACTACAACAGTAGTTTTTGCTTCTACCTCTAAACCTAAAATTCGAAGACCTAACTGTAATTTTCTTAATTTTTTTAGTTAGGAAGCCCCTTGCAGCAAAAGCAAAATAATTACAAATTGATCTCCGATTTGAGGACGGAGTTAGGTTCGGAGTACATTGTGCAGTTTTTTTAAGCCGATGCGCTTCATAACGGTACATACAAATTTACGAAGCCCACCGTAGTATTTCGTATCATAATACAAACACTTCGTAAATTATGAAGCTGTTCGTACTTTACAAAACGAAAATTCATGAGATTTTACCGCCCACTAATTTTAGCCGCCGTCCCTAAAACATACACACATCACGGAAGTTTTTGAGACTGTCATACCCCCTAAATTATCTAACCAAGAGCACCCTGCTGACTGGGCAAAACTGCCTTCCCCAAGTCTCTGGATTTTGTCTGTCCTTTCCTCGACGGTACATTCA
This sequence comes from Melastoma candidum, assembly GCA_023653495.1. Lineage (NCBI taxonomy): Eukaryota > Viridiplantae > Streptophyta > Magnoliopsida > Myrtales > Melastomataceae > Melastoma > Melastoma candidum. The sequence continues at coordinate 2,870,594 of CM042887.1, forward strand.
CCCCAACCTCCACCCCCCCCCCTTGCGCTCTGCATTTGTACGCCGTTCCTCCATGGTGGGTGCGTGTCGTGGATTTCTATCGGATGTGGTTAAAAATTTCGAATCTTTGGTGATGAATTTCCTGTAAAGTCTCAGAGTTTGTGGTTGTACTAGAGGTCGATCTTTCTGCAAAGGGCTTCTTGTAACGGGGTCTAGAGGTTGAATTCTTGACTTTTGTATCGGAGGATAGGTTTCTGTGCTACGCTGTTATCGAGATTTGTTAACTTTTTTTTCAGTTGTTCCCGTCATTTCTGCCGAGGGGGAGGTTGCTCTGTGGTTGACTGACTAATGGGTCACCTCACATGCCCCTCCCGGTGATTGTTGCTCTGCAATTGCTGTTGTATTTCTTTTCATGTGATCAGAGACTCTTGCGCCCCGAATCAGCCATTCTTGTAGCTTGCCATTTCATTAAGCGGTGTGATTTATAATAAACTTGGTCTCGTGGTGTGGGCTCTTCGTCAAATGATAAGATTTTTGTTTCTTTTCTGGGATTTAAGACACGGAGTTGGTTTTAAGGAAACCTTGGGACTGAACTTTGAGCAACTATTAATTCAATTCCAGTTAGTATGTTGTCGTTGAGGCGGGTCACTAGTAATCGAATTAATTTCGAGTGACCTCCTGGTTTAATTTATTGAGTTAAGTTGCACGGTGGATCGCTTGTCAAGTTAATGGCACTTGTCGGATTCCTGTTGGGGATCTACTTGACTGTTCTATTGTAGATGCCAGTGACGCATCCGATGAAATTATATGGAGCATGAAATTTTAATTGATGTACTTACCTTGTGAAAAATCTTGTGCTGTATTTCGCCAAGCATTTGGGAATCCTAATTAAGGTCTTGTATATGCCGTTGCATTCTGCTTGAACAGGTAATGTCATTTTGCAGATGCTCTCAATAATGGTCCTCAAAAACTGCAATTGGGAGAACCGAATTTATTTTGCTTCAGTTAACCAGGGGGAAGAGAAACCTTTTGATTTCCTTCATGCTCTACTTGGTAATTCATGCATTAATATGTGCGTCTTTGGCCTTGGTCGTTATTAAACATAAACTTGATTACATGATGCTACGGACACAAAAATCTCTACTTTTTTGAAAGTATTTCTTCATATTTCTAACAGACATGAGTATTAATTTTTGGCAAATCATCACATCAACATAATGTCCTGAACTATGCTTTTTACTTTTCATCTATGCAGATGGAGTGATTGCTGGAGGAGCAGATGGGGGAGTTGTTGAAACGGCTTTATACCCTATTGATACAATAAAGACAAGGTTGCAGGTACCGCAATAAAGTATAAGCTAGTTCTAGTGTATGTCTATGTCTATGCAGTGGATCTACGTACGTCCCACGTGTGAATATACTTATCACATACATAATCTCTTATGCATAAAGTCTTCTTAGGACTAGGAATTAGTATTCAGATGCTATAGAAGGCAAATTATTTAGACCCTTACATGCATATGTTACGCCTTGGCTGCTGCACTAATCAATTTTAATTTCAGGCAGTTCAAGGTGGCGTGAAGATAAACTTGAAAGGCTTATATTCTGGATTAGCTGGCAATATTGCTGGTGTCTTGCTGTAAGCTTCTTGAGGAAACGCCAAGTCATTCATTTTCCTTTCTTTTGTGCGGCTCTTTCTCAGCCGTGGATTTGTCAGTCTGTGCCCTTTTGGGTTTTTCATTATGTGGTCATTCTATCACATGCTTCTCTGCACTGTGCAAGAAACACGTGGGAGACCAAAGTATGGACATCATATCATGATCATGGGTTTTGACTTGTGATATGAGACTTAATTTTATTGTTGGAGTAACGTGGGAGGGTGTTCAGTTGGTTTTTCTTATATCAGGACCCTGTGAGACTGTTTAAGTTCGACAATGCTAATCATGTTGACTTAATTAATGTCCCGGATTCTTAATAGAACAGGGCACGATGTTAGTGGAATTTGAAAGTTGGACTGTCTTTAACCCTTTGTTGCAGTTATTTTCCCGGTCTGTTATGTCCTAACGTATTGTGGTCAGCTTAACACCACATTTTCTTTTTGTAAGGCTTCTGCTATATTCATTGGTGTGTATGAACCTACTTAGCAGAAGCTGTTGAAGACATTTCCAGAAAATCTTAGTGCTTGCCCATTTGGTGGGGATAAATTTGTGACGTTGCACCCGATTCGTCTATCGTCTATTCTCATCGACTTCTGAATTTCTTCTTCTGTATAAGGTTTTCCACCACTTCTTGAGTTTACTACAAATCTTGATAACCTGAAAAACTTTTGAAATGCCTAATCACGAGTTCTGTTTTGTAGACAGCTGGTGCACCAGGGGGACGGACAGCTTCTTTAGTTCGTGTTCCGACGGAGGTATGATCAACTCTGATCAATTCCATGAAGTTAGCAACTAGAATTTTGCTTGCTAAGTGACTAATGTTGAACAATATATAGGTTGTGAAACAACGAAGCGGACTGGACAATTTTAGATCAGCCCCTGAAGCTGTCCGCCTCATTGTGTCAAAGGAGGGTATTTTAGATTTTGCCGCTTTAGTTCTGATACTGATATGCTTGATGGACCAAAGCCGCTTTAGTTTTGATACTGATATACTTGATGGACCAGACTATTGAGATGGTTGATAGGGATATGTTTTATGGAGATCTCATTTAGTGTGTTATGACTGTACGGTTTTATCTGTCGGTCCAAGTGGGAGATTGTTAGAAATAATAATTTCATTAGGTGGCCCGACCTTTATGTTCAGTCATACATGAGCTATCCGGATATTGGGCCCGATTAAATGATCTGATTTATATCAATATTCAGAGGGTCCAATTGACGTCTCGTTAAGTATAGGGGTATATTGAGCAGATACCGTAATAATCTCTTATTCTGTGATGGGTGGAATTGAAGAGATTATTAACCTCAGGGACTTAATTGTCAACGAGGGGTTATGGTCCCCAGACCATGCGATATATAAGACAACTGTAGGGCATCCCATTACCGTAATTAGTTTTACATACGTAAAAAATCGAAAAGGTCTGGAAGACCAAAACCTAGGCGTTCATCGAAAAGGCTTTCCAGTTTTCCAATGGATTCATCAGGTACGCTTCCACATCTAGACTTTGATATCGGTAATTCGACATGTGTGTTCATAGTTTGTGGATTAAATCTGACACGTAAATCCTCCAACGGCTTGCAAGATTTCTTCTATAAATAGACTTTAATCGACTGTCTTAGTAGACTAAGTCTGACTTCAGTCAATTGACTTCAATATTTAGTGGACTTAATTCAGTGTACCTTGAGCTTGGTAGTCTCACTTCAGTATTTAGTCGACTGAGCATTATAATCGACGGTTAGAAATTATCTTGTCTAAGTAACCGCTATAGAATCTTAATCGCTTTCCGACGGAAAAATGCGAGTCCCTAGAGAGCGTGGATGATACGTCAAGGCTTAAGAATATCATGCAGCTGGAGGAGATTGGAGGCCTCGCGGAGCTGCAGATAAACGAGTTATAAAGTCTGATAGTGCCAATGAATGGGAGACAATAAACTCGAATCATTAAAAATTTACGAGTCCAGTTCTAACTTATGCATAATAACGATTACATCATATTTTAGCCCGAGTATTTCCTCTCTCAAAGAAAAACATACATCAAAATGAAGAAGTCAGTCTAAATGCAACTCCTCCATGAATGATTCAGCTGTAAGAAATCTCAAGCACTCCTCCTCTTGGTGATCCTCACCTTCAATCCGTGCCTCATCCGAAGAAGTATCGAATTCGTGAACTCCGCCTTTTGTCCTTCCACGACGTGAACTTTGTAGTTGCGGATGATGAATGCCACGATGATCTTCAGTTGTGAGATCGCAATATCCTTCCCAAGACACGCCCTTGGTCCTGTATGGAACGTGAAGAACTTATGCGATGGCTGGTGCTTTATCTTCCCTTTCTCTGTGATCCACCTCTCCGGCTTGAACTCAAGGCAGTCTTCACCCCAGATGGATTTCATCCTCCCCATCGCGTACGTGCATATCAGAATCTTTGTCTTTGGGTCAACCCGGTGGCCGCTTGGGAGAACGACCAGGTTGGTCGGGCACTTGTGCTGGAACGGAATCGGTGGATACAGCCTCAGAGTCTCGCAAACTGCACCATGCAAGTAGACCATCTTGTCGACTAGCTTTTCTAGGCCGTTTTCTCCACCTTCCTGAATCGTTGAGTCGATCTCTTCCCGAAGCTTCGATTCCACCATGGGGTTTTTGGAAAGGCACCAAAAGACCCACATCATGGTTGCACCACTCCCTTGCGCTCCAGCAAACAGAAAGTTGAATGTGGCGTCCCTTACGAATCTGTCGTCCCCTGCCTTGTCCGATTTTGAGCTTTCAAGCATGAAAGCCGCCATCATGTCGACATGTCCTCCTTCCGGAATCTCTTCTTCGCCCTTCCTTTTGGCTTTGATGTAACCCCAAATGATCTCATCCATGGCTTTCCATGCGGTCATCAACTTTGCATCCATTCTGATCCCAAATATACGAGGAAGTTTCCATGACCATTCCGGAAACACGTGGCGGTAGAAAATCACTTCTTCGGCATCACTCATCGAGTTCGAGTACTTAGCTTCAGGGGTGTCCGCAGAAAGTACTCCAGGGTCGAACCCTGTGACAGTCATGCACGTCAAGTTGAAAGCCAGCCGAATGAACACATCCTGCAAGTCAAACTCAGTGCTTCTTTCGCAAAATCTGTCCAACAGCTCTCTAAGTCCGTCCTGAAGTTTGGCCCTTGTAATCTTTGTCAGCATCTTGTGATAGCTCACCTGGACTAGCAACCTCTCAGTCATTCTCCTCTGAGCCTTCCAAGAGTCGAAGTCCACGTTAAAGATCCCGTCTCCAAATATATCGAAGGTCCTCTTATACAGGGGCCCTTTCGGGAAGTTACCAAAGTTGGTGCTCATCATGTAGCGAACATTCCCCGGATCAGCAGTGAAGAAAATCCTGTCGCTGCTCGAAAGCCACAAGCCCGGGGCCATGAAGTTGCAGTCGCTTGATTGTAAGACCATGGTGACATACTCGAGGAAGTCATTGATGTGGAAGAAGAATGCCGGGATCATCCCAACAATAGGCCACGCCTTTGGCAGCCCATTTGAACTTCTTCGTATACGATAAACATATATGGCGACATAGGATATCATAGCAAGGATGATTTCAAAGTATCCAACCGAAATCATGGTGGAACTGATCGGAAGGATGTACCAATGCAGAAACCTTGAATCCTGAGGAGTCTTATATCCACGAAAGATGTCTCTTATCCGAACTAAGTTGTGCTATACGTTTGACGAAGAAGCATTCAACATTACTGACATTGCCTGGTTGTTTCAAGGGGACCAGCGTGTCGGACATTGAATTCCTATATTAAAAAGTCCAGCATAAAATGAAAGAAATTTACTCCCATGTACAGATGGTAGTTGAGTTCGATGATGATAAAATAATGGACGGCAGAAAGCCGGTCAATCTGAAAAAACGTACGGTGTCGAGACCCCGGAACTGTTCTACTACATGGTCTTCGTCGATTAGCTCCTTTGGTTTTAGGAGGTTTTACTTCGAGCATGGTCGGTGACAGTTGCGACCTCGGTGACATTACGTCGCAGCTAAGTCAAATATCGAGAGCACCTACCATATACAATAAACTCCAACATGGAATTAGGTCAAGTACTCCGCGTGTTAGAAGACTTCTCACCGAAAGAAAACAACCCAACGGCTAAACTACATTCGTACCCTCAAATTGAATGCACATGTTGTCTGCACCCTCAAATTCATTTGTACATTTTTTTTTCCAAGAGTAACTCTATAAATTATTATTATTATTTTTAAATACACTATTCGCACAATTATTACATATACTTTTTTAAAAACATTTGTACGTGTCATGACATTTTCTTACATGTAACTTAAGGAAATGTATTTACAAGGTTTAATAACTTGAACCCCAACAACTCGGACAGCCCACACCGGCGCCTCATAACCCTACACCCATCCTTCCCCCCCCCCCCCCCCCCCCTCTCATCTTAGAAATTCACATTAACAAATAATATCTCACGTGAAATGAGAAAAAAGAAAAGAGTAATGAGACAATTCTTTTATTAATAAAAATGAAAAGAGATGAGTATTAGAGCGGAAAGCCAATCGGGTTTGCTCGCTTTAGCTCATCCTAAATGATGGTCAACGGTTTTATGTAATCTTTACGTTTCTTTTTTGTTTTGCCCAAGTTAGTGGGAAATAGTGTTTGTTAGACTAAAATTTCAAGGTAAGGGGTTGGGAAATTTCAAGATGTGCAGGGAAAGAAGGGTGTGGGGTTAGGAAGAAATAGAAAGGTTGTGATTTATTTATTTATTTTTTTAAAGGATTTTGTGGAGTGCGCGTGCTTTAAATTTTATAATTTATTATTTAATATGTTAAAAAAGAAGTTATATTTTTTTTTTTCTGATTTTAGTTTATATTAAAATTATAAAGCGCATTCAACTACGTTAATAATTATTTTTTTATTATTTATCTTGGCAAAAATTCAAAATATAATTATATAATTTTAATATATTTTAATATAAGAAAAATAAGTATTTTATTAACTAATGCTCTTAGTACGAAGTAATTAATGTGATTTCAATTCAATATTTTAATATTCATATTATATTTTTATTTTAATATGCCACTAAGGGTTTGGGATAACTTAAAATACATTGTGTTGAAGTAGTTTTGATGACGAGCATTGACCTTATGTGAAACAAAAGTCAACCCTCTACATTACAGAAGCTACTCTTGATGAAAACCTTCTATAATGAAATATTTTTGTAATTAATATTTAATTACGAAAATAAGTGCGAATATTCTAAGAGAATTATCCAATATGATCAGGACAATTATCTGATCGAAATCAAATGATTTCGTTATCAAAAAAATAAAGAGAATAATATATTTCCAATTGAATGAAATAAATATTCTATTTATGGAAGGTTCTACATAATTGACTATGTGTTATACGAATGCTCTCTTCCATTCTTAATTCTTCTTTGGTTAATAAAAACGTGCAATTTGTCCAGATTCATCAAGATAAACGAATGAATCTGACAAAATAATACGTGGAAGTTAATTTTTATTATTTCCATACATAGAAGGTTATCGTAATCTGTAACCTTCTGCAACTGTCATGGGGATTTGATTAAACCAATTGATCTTGATCAGATCTCACCCCAAACGGATACTTACCAATGGGAGACGACATTTGGTTATTAATGGAATTAATATAATTGATTTATTCGTTTTCCATCTAAGTGTAGAAGCTATTTTTGTCAATTTTACCTTCTATGCTTAGCATCTTGTCTTTGTGTATAAATAGGCATTCGATTGTCATTGTAAACTATACAGAAAAGAAATAGAAAAATACAGAAAACACTAGATACATTGGTTAGACGTTGGAGCTTGTAATTTTTCGTTGGTTCGAGTTGAATTAGTCACGAAGAACGTGAGCTGCAGAAGGCTGCATCGTTGGTGAAGTCTTTCGGGAAGGTGACTCGGGGGTCACGAGGGACTCGGTTAGAAAACTGCAGGAGACGTTGGTGGGAGGCGTGCGGCTGGAGGCTGTCGTGGCCAACGTGCAGTGGGCCGGAGAAAAGGGCAGAACCCCGGGAGCACAGAAGGTGAGGGACTAACCAGCTTCTGTGGAGTAACGTTCTGTGTGTCCAGAAACCTAGGACAGAGGTTGCTGTCTGCTTGCGTGGGGTTTGCCGCGTGCTTGCGTAGGGTTTGCTGCGTGCTTGCGTGGAGTTCGCCACGTAGTCGCTATCTCGAGGAGATCATGCAAGTCGTGTGGAGCCGTCGGAGGGAAAATCCATCCTTGGACAGGGGACGCTATCTGCTTGCGAACCACGTGCTCGCTTGGGGTACGCCACGAAGTCGTTGTCCTTGAGGGGATTGCGCATTGGTTACTTTCGTTAGTCACATTAACGTGTGCAATGAGTCATTGCAGTACAAAACCTTACGGTATGTGCTGTGGAAGGTTGACATCTTTAGTACAGAACCTTACTGTCTGTGCTTTGAAAATCAGTCACCTGTAGTACAGAACCTTACAATCTGTGCTGTAGAAGGTTGACATATTTGGTACAGAACTTTACGGTATGTGCTGTAAAACCAAGTCATTTCTGATATAGAATCTTCGGGTCTGTAGAGGATTGACATACGGTATAGAACCTTCTGGTCTATGCTAAACAATTCAGTCACTCTAGTGCAGAACCTTTGGTCTGTGCTTTGCCACTCAGTCTTCTGTGGTGCAGAACCTTCTGGTCTGTGCTATAAAAGGTTTATTATTGATCACCTTCTGTAATTTTTACGGAGTTAAGTCTGAGTGAAAACCATCCAAATTCTGGATAAAGAGTGGATGTAAGTAAGTTGCTGAACCACTATAAAAGTCTTGCGTACATCCAACAAATCGCAATCACATTCGTACGTTCTGTCTTACAGAAACCTGTCTCTAAGGTTCTGTTTTACAGAAGCTTCTTCCGCTGCGGGGTTTGTCGAAAAGGAGTTAAAAATCCTTAATTGGACTTTAACACTAATTCACCTCCTCTTAGTGTAACACATTGTGAATGCCAGAAATTACTTTCGGCCTACAAAAAAGAAAATTTAATTTCACTCATTTGCTGTAGAAGTATTGCGTTGTGAATTTTTTTTTAAGTATTCATCCGATCCCAAAAAATAATACTACCAAAAGTAAAATTATTTTATAATTTTCACTCAGCTTTTACGAATTATTTCTACCTCGTCAATCTCGGACCCACTCCGACACCTCCTCTATGCCTTCCATTTCTTCTCTTCCACGTAAAAACCTTTCTTAAGTGAACCGGGTTTATTAACCGGAAACAATCTCCGTTTTTTGTTTTCATTTTTTATTTTAGAAAAATAGGAAACGAAAACTGAAAATTCAATAGAACTGCTTTCCTCTGAAAATATAGAAAATTGTTTTTTATTTTATAATAATAAATATATTTTCTTAAAACGATAACAGAAAAACGGACTTTGTTTTCTCTTGACCTAAAGGTAGTCGAAATCTTGTTTACGGACTGCTAGGGTTGGGAAAGCAGGACTGCGCTTGGGTTGATCTTGTCAACCTTTTATTAGAAAATTAATAACCTACATGTATACTTACTTTCCTTACAGCTTTAAAATTACATGTTAGAAAAGTGTGACATGTACAAAATTCTTTTAAAGTACATGTAAAAATAGTGTACGGATTTATCTAAGAATAGTCTACGGGTATTTTAAAAAGGCAAAATATACGATTATGGCCTCAACTTTGAGCCAACTTTCTGTTTTGTCATTAACTTAGCTTGTTATATAATTTTGTCACCAACTTTTGTTTTTATTTCGATTTTGGCCAATCATGAATTTTTTCTAGCGAAAACCAAATAAGGCCTTAATATAGTCTAACATGTGTCCTATAATAGTAGAGTTTCGACATCTCATTCATTCGTCTCGTAATCCACTTTATCCGTAATAGTCGCCCCCTAATAGAACATCATCCGACATTTATCGATTTTTCATATTTTTTGACAACATCAGCCACTATCGTTAGCTTCGGCTTCCAATTCACTTGATTTGTTCATCAAAATTTTATAATAAAAAAACAAATGAAAGGTTTCAATATTATTTCTTATTTTTGAAAATCTTTTTTCTTTTTAGTCGATAAATGAAAATTGCCTATTAAGGCCTTGTTTGGCTTTCGCTAGACGAAATTCATGATTGGCCAAAATTAAAATAAAAACAAAAGTTTGTGACAAAATTATATAACAAACTAAGTTAAGGACAAAACAGAAAGTTGGCTTTAAGTTGAGGCCATAAATTGATATTTTGCCTTTTAAAAAATAATTTATACATGTATAAGGTTGTGTATATAGTAAATATTACTTTTTTTCGAGCTTCTGGAAGAAAAAGAAAGGTAGGAGGGAAAACGGGAAGTACCGTTGGGGATTTAATGCGACCTAATTTCAAAGATTTTAAATATTTGAGGGACATCATATCAAATGCTAGACTTCACTCCTTTTATCCGCTCCACACCGACCGAGTACATTTATTATTTGGATGAAATCTGAAAAAGTTCGATATGTAAATATTATTATTAGATATTGAAGAATAGTGTCTTAGATATTATTTTCTATTTATAATAAAGATCATGTTATCTAAAAGCGGGGAACCGTGCATGTGCTCATGGGCATCCGGGGAAAAGCGCGTCCGCGTTCCATTCCGGAAACCAAACATGCTATAAGTTCTACATGATTCGGTGGCGGGGAAGTGTGTGAGAGCGAAAGGGACGTGGATGTTAAGACACGATCATTAGGGTTGGTTCATGAGGAATATAGACCCCTTGTATTCCTTTGGTTACAGTAGAATATCCAAATAAACCTTTTCATAAATCCATGTATCCAATGTTATCGAGTTTTGCTCCAATTCGACGTTAGTCGGGAATCCTCCTCTGAGCCTTCCAATTTGGCGTTAGCCGGTGCTTCTTCAACTGTCTGAGGGCTCCCTCCCTCCCCAGGCAAGACCTTGGCCCAGCGTTGAACAATAGGAACTTGTATGATGGCTCGGGTCGTATGCCGCCTCTTTCCGGTATCCATCTCTCAGGCTTCACTTCCAAAGAATCCTCTCCCCATATCGACTTCATCCCCCTCCCCCCCCCCCCCCCCCCCCGCCACCCCGCCACGTACAAGGGTATGAGGATTTTGATGCCTGGGTGGATACGGTGCCCGCTCAGGAGCACAACCGGCTTGATCGGGACTTTGTGTTGCAACGTGACAGGCGGGTATAGCCTCAGGGATTCACATATCGCCCCGTGCAGGTAGACCATGTTAGGGATCATATCACGTTATTAAGGAAGAGGGAGGGTAATGTTTCAATTTAATATTAATACGACCGTGATAAATAATGCCTTTGAGCTCAGAGCTTAAAGGCACGAGTTCATTTTTTTAAGAAAATCGACTCTTAAAATACCGATTAAAAAAAACTCTGAAAAATTCGATATTTTAAAAAATGGTTTTTTTTTAATGAATTAAATTTGATTTTTTAAACAGCCGAAGATTACGAACGGCACATTCGGTTCCTTATTGAATTGGAGCTGCAATCAGGGCCATATATGTATATTGCGCATCATGAATTTATTAAGGGGCCGAGGACAGCTAATCACTAGGGTTGAGGATAGCAGGGTACTACCCCCAACTTGGTACGATTTTTAGTTGGCGGAGGACTCACTTCAACACTAATAGTAGTAATAATTGATGTGGGACTAACTCCATCTCAAGTGGAAAGAAAACGTGGTCATTTGATCCTTCACTTTCATCCTTTTCCCTACATTGTCTTTTTTTTTTCTTTTCTTTTTCAGAATGTCGTGGGTGATGTGATTTTTTCCTCCTGCATTTCTTTATTTATGTTTGTAAAGTGAGTTTTTTTAATCTAGTCTGCTTTTATTTTTAATTTTAAAAATTCTTAAACAAAATAATGGAGAAAAAATAATAATAAATTACCTCATGAAATACTTTACTTCTTCATGGAAGCATGTCACACGTAGTGGATCCGTATTTGAATCATAAAATACTATTGATTCGAATGCGCCATGGTACTTGTTAGGCCTTATACTTGGTGGACCTAACTTATTCAGTCGTAGTGTATCATGGTAAATTGTAAGGTCTTGCGATGCGAAGGTATTACAAAAGATGTATTGATAAAATAATCCCTCGCACTTAAAAAGAAAAAAAAACGTAAGGATCGTCACCTACACATCTTCATCTTAATGACTCATTTTTTGTAAATTGTGATACGTTGCTCATTAGTAAAAAAAAAAATGAATTTATATGCAAATTAAAACGGGAACGATATAAGCAATTCAAAACCTTAAGCATCGGATTACATGGAAGCTATCTTCTTGGAGAATATGTAGTTTGATTGATACATGGTATGATTTTCAGAGTTCTGTTTTAGGACGAGCCTGACCTCCTTCGTCGTCCGAGACGCTATCCTTCACCATCTCGGCTGTCTTCTGCACCGCCTTCTCCACCCCTTGGGCTGCGGATTTGGCCGACCCCTCAACAGTCGCCCTTCCTGCGCTGAAGCTCTTCCCAACCGCCCCCATTACCTTCCCCCCTACGCCCTCCGCACCGCCCTTATCGTTGGCCCCATCTCCCGTTCCCCTAAAACTGTACACAATTTTGATCAAAACATTATAGGCACGCATCGAAATCATACACAAATTCATTCGAAAAAGTGGACGTTACTCCAAGTTCGGGGGAGTGAACTTGAGCTGGAATGCGTTCAACACAGCCTTGATCTTGGACCACGAATCCTGGTTTGATCTCCGAAAGTTGCTAACCGAGTCGAGGATCAGTTTGGGGAAAGACGGCTTGATCTCCTCTTGATTCTCCGCAAAATTCTGGCTTCCCACGAGTTGGGTCGACGATATCATCAACACCCATGTTAACAAAATTAACCTTCTCACAATCATCTAAACTAATCATCCTCCTCCTCCTCCTTCTCCATCTCCATGCTTTCTCATAGTATTTAAATGTAATTTTTCTATTTTTGTCTTTTTAACGCAAACTCCGGCACAGACGGATCCGAAACTTTAGACAATTCCCACAGCCTCAGAACGATTCAAAATATTTTTCCTTTTCTTTAGCGAAACTAAAAATTTCCCACCCTTGAACATTCATAGTGAGTAACGCAAATAGTTTAGATTTATTAATATTCGGGACGTCACTTACGCGAGAGTCTCAGTTTTATGAACTGAAAATTCATCTGCTCGAGAGAATTATGGAGCCATTCAAAAATGGTGGGAACGTCAGATGTCTAAATCGAAATAATTATGGCGCCACCACCAAATTAGGTACAACCAGCATGAACTTTTAATCTTCTTCCGGTTCAGGACTTTCCGTTCGGATGGTGACGCTGGTAGGGCAGCATTAGATGGAAGACGTTTCTCACGCGTATTATCAGTCGCGCGCGGTTGGATCGTAAGCGGCGCCGGGGAGTAGGGCGTGAGGAGGGTAGTTGTGGGTACGATGTTTTACGGAGGAGATATAACTTCGAGGTTAGGTGATATTCATTGCGCGATGATGGTTTATGACGTTTACCTTAAACGGAACCAAATATCGCCTCTCCTCTAAATTCGACTTTTTTTTCCTACAATATTTCACATCCAATCGACACGTGACGGATTGTTCCGCCGACGGAAAGTTTTAACGTGCCGTTAAAGTTATAAAACGCCTAATGGAATGATTATTTGGTATTAACCCATTATGATGCTTTAACCTAAACCGTTATCTTAAGTTGATCTTGTATATTTACACCTTCTCAATAATAAGATTTTTTTCCAACGTGATGATAACTTATACTTTCAACTCAGGATTGATCATAAATATGGTTTGATAGTTTTCAAATAAATTCGCAAAATACGGTTTAAGCTTACGAAATTTGAAATTTTCCCTCCTCAAGGCATGATTTCGAATCGCGTAGTCTCCTTTGTTTATTTAGTGGTGTGGTTCACAATCGTGCATTAAGAACGGTTAATTCATAATTTTACCAACTCGATCCGTATTTCACGAATTATTTCGGAAACTAACCGTCCGTACCTCTTTCATAAATAACTTTCGTTTTAGATGGAATTTATCCCCTGCGTAAGATTGGACCTAATACGAAAAGAGCCGGCTGTCTTTGCTTCTCATGGTCCTCAATTTCTATTCCTTCGCCTACTTCAAATTAAGGCACAACCAACATGCACTAAGAAGCTACTCATTCAAATAAAAGAAACTTAAAACTACGAAACTACTAACCTCGACTTCAAACTAAAACTGTGTTAAAATATATAACATGAACTCGTATAACTAATTATGCAAAAAAAAAAAAATCGTTGAGAATATCGAATAACTCTGTATTCATAGTGTTATTGCTGAAGGATGCAAACACAAGTTTCACATCGAAAATATAAAATTTACAAATTAGTATATAAGTATAAATGACTACTTCCTCTACCGCCAATCGACTTTAAAGTAGAGTCCCATTAGGTTTGTATGCTAGACTTGGTAATGTTACAGAAATCTAACCGTTTAACAAACACTTAATGATTTAATGTCATGCGAAACTAATTTTTTTTTAATATTTTTTTTCTGCGTTTCCTAAATTCCATATCTTCTACCCTTCTTAGTGACCGGAAAATAAATTTTTCCTCATTATTTCGTATCATATGCTATTATATTTGGCATCCACTAAAAGTTACAGAATTTAAAAAAAAAAACTAGTTAACTGGGAAGAAATTTACTGAAAGCCTTCCTTCGCTAATCAGAAAACGAACACGAGAAATAATTTGTACGATTTACACGTTCCAACACGTTGTCATATATTATTGTGGTCGCACGTTGGCAGGTTCGATCCATCCGTAGTCCAACAACGTTTGAACTCCGTGAAAGAAGACGAGGATGTCAGGTTTGTGCGTGCACAAGAAAAAAAAAGTTAGGTAAAGACAGTTGTACGGTAAAATTAAGTAAATCTTTTATTTAAAATTTATAATGTAAATATTTTTAAATTTTTAAATTACGAATTCTACTTGTATCTTACTCGATAAATTCCAAAGTGATGCGACCCCGTGTTGTGTTTGTGGGGGTACTACATTATTCAACATTTTCGTAACACTAATCAATTATTCAACAGGAACGGCCCCCCTTGGTCGGTATGATTTCACAATCCAACATTCCACTTGTAAGAGATTTTAGGAGAAGGCGTCGAGTCGAATCCTAAAGGTACCAACCCAATTTGTTCATCCGACGTAGTTATCATTCCTAGTGATATAAAATGGTCGTGATTGTGATGCAGAAAAAGACGAACAACTTGAAGTTTTACACCAACAAAGGTGATAACGATTGCGACATCCACGCCATCCCTTACAGTGTTGTCCTCTTCTTACAACTTCCTCTTAACTCCGCGTCCATCCTAACTATTCCTACTCACGGACGCCGCGGTCTCGGCCATATATACCCCCCCCCCCCCCCCCCCCCCAAATTCTTCGGCATCCAACATCATCATGGCTGCTATCGGATTGATCGAGGTCTTTCTTGCCGTGGCATGCTTCGTCCTCGTCCGCTTGCTCTACAGCTCGAGGAACGGCTTCCCGACCTCATGGCCAGTCGTAGGGATGATGCCGGCACTTTTCGTCAACATCCACAACATCCACGACTGGGCGACCGGGGTCCTGGGAAGGACTAACTGCACTTACTTCTTCCAAGGTTTCTGGTTCACCGGCACGAGTGTATTCGCGACGGTGGACCCGGCAAACGTCCACCACATCATGAGCGCCAACTTCGTCAACTTTCCCAAAGGGCCCGAGTTTAGGAAGATGTTCGGCATCCTTGGGGGTGGGATATTCAACGCCGATGGGGAGTCTTGGAAGTCGCAGAGGAAGGCCGCGCAGCGGCTCGTGAGTCACGTGAAGTTCCATAGGTTCTTGGCAAGGGTCACGAGGGATAAGGTCGGGAACGGGCTGATGAAAGTGCTCAATGATTTGGCAGAGAGCGGCAACGAGGTGGACCTACAGGATGTGTTCCAGAGGCTTACTTTCGACTTGACTTTCAAGCTGGTGACAGGGTTCGACCCAGGTTCCCTCAGCATAGACTTCCCGGAAGTTCTCTTCTCCAAGGCATTGGACAATGCTGAGGAAGCTATATTCTACCGTCACGTGTTCCCGGCATGGTCATGGAGGTTACAGAGGGTATTGGGCATAGGGATGGAGGAGAAGCTGAGAATAGCTCAGAAGAACTTGGACCAGACCATAGCAAAGTGTATAAAGATGAAAAGGGAACAATTGCGAAAACCGAGTCTCGACATGAAGGAAGGGGAAGACGGTAGCGATCTCTTGACATCATATATGCACGAATGCGAGAAATCTGATGAAAAATGCCCCGATAAATATCTGAGGGACACCATCTTGAATTTGATGATTGCCGGACGAGACACCACCGGTTCGGCTCTTACGTGGTTCTTCTATAACCTTTCTGAAAATCCTTCCGTGGAAGCCAAAATCCGGGAGGAGATTGGGTCACTGATTCCAAGTGCAGGAAAGATCGATCTTCGAGTTTTCGAAGAAAAGGCGCTACTTGACAGGATGGTCTATTTGCACAGCGCACTGTGCGACTCCTTAAGGCTATACCCACCGGTTCCATACCAACACAAGCGCCCCACTAAACCTGACATACTTCCGAGCGGTCATCGGGTCGACGCCAGCACAAAGATCCTCTTCGAGGTGTACTCGATGGGGAGGATGAAGTCAATATGGGGGGACGATGCCTCTGAGTTCAGACCAGAGAGGTGGATTTCGGAGAAAGGGACGATCAAGCACGAGCCATCCTACAAGTTCCTGTCATTCAACGCTGGGCCGAGGACTTGCCTTGGGAAAGAAGTGGCTTTCACCCAGATGAAGACCATCGTGGCCGCAATCCTTACCGGCTATGATGTTCGTGTGGTGGCTGGTCAGAAGGTGGTTCCATCAAACTCTATAATACTCCACATGAGGAATGGATTAAAGGTGAAGATCAACAGGAGGACTTGAACCATGAATTAGTAAATTTCAATCTGGATTGCTTTGATAAGTAACTGCTAAGGCAGAGATTATTCAAAACAATGCCTAGAGGCACACCCAATACCTTTCAAACTCTTTGCGGCTTGTGCTTGACGCTTGACGCCCCAAACAAGAGCGCACTGATCGGAAACAAATCAACCAGAGGGAAACCCAAACGGAGAGGAGAGCTTCAAATGAAAGAGGGGTCAGATTGAAAGGACAACGATGCCATCATTATACATCATAAGAATCAACAGTCCAGAATCTGTTGGTGAAGAAAGAATGAAGCCGATTGACTAACTTTTAAAAGAACGGCTGCCTGTCGTGGCATTATCCAACATCAGATAATTCTGCAATGCGTCATTACAGCATTGAACTGACACAAGAAATCACGAATTGAGGAAAGATGATACGTACTATTTGAACTACTTGGTGCTTCGTTCCATTTTACCGCCTGTGAAAAATAAAATTCATGAAATATGATTGAAAGTTTCAAAATTCTTGAAATACAGTCCCGAAATTAAACTCTATAAGTTCGACTTTATCTAATAGTTCGACTTTCAAAAAATCCCTTTAAGAAAGTCGAACCATATAAGTTCGACTTTCAAAAATTTAAAAAAAATAAAAAAATAAAAATTCTTTAACAGGGCTTTTCGGAAATCGAACTCTATAAGTTGACTTTCTTCTTGGGTAAAGTTGAATTTTATAAGTTCAATTTCGGGACAATATTTTAGGAATTTTGAAATTGCCTACCATAAATTTTCTCCAACGGACCATCGAATTATCGTTGCCACCCATTTGCACCACGAAATTATGAGCATATCTAATTGCCTAATAAGCCAAAGAAAGCATGATGTTTTGGGACTAAGGAAATACAAGTCTACTAAACTCGACATCTGCCTGAGTCTATAATGCTTGAGTTAATGAGAGTCAGAATCCAGGAGGATCCTCCTATAACGAATACGGACAAATAAACGCTTCATTCCTCGCTCACTATGGTGGGGCTATTCCAACAGGACTGGCTGCCTTCGGTAGATTTCGAACTCGAAACCTCCTTAAATGAATCCAAACTCCTTACAGATCGAACTAACCCCATGTTGGTTAACATCACGGTTATTTACCTAATAGAATGTGGCCATTAGTTGGTTCAATGAAGTAGAACTATTGAAGCTAATCACTTTATTCTTAGATGATTGTTTAGTATTAACCCATTATGACGCTTTAACCTAAACTGCTATCTTAAGTTGATCTTGTATATTTACACCTTCTCTGTTGAAGAAATTTTGATAATGAGCATTGACCTTCTACGAAACAGAAGTCAACCGTCTATACTACAAAAGTTACTCCTAATGAGAACCTTCTTTAAGGAAATATTTTTGTAATTAATCATTCATTATGAAATTAAGTGCGAATATTCCATGGGAATTATCCAATATGATCAGGACAATTATCTAATCAAAATCAAATGATTTCGTTACAAAAGAAATAAAGAAAATAATATATTTCCAATTGAAGGAAATAAATTATCTATTTATGAAAGGTCCTACATAATTGACTAGGTCATACAAATGCTATCTTCCATTCTCAATTCTTCGTTTGGTTAACAAAAACGTGTTATTTGTCCAGATTCATCAAGATAAACGAATAAATTTGACAAAATAATTCGTGAAAGTTAATTTTTATTATTTACTGTCGCGGGTGATCCCGTTTCCGGTTCCATTTAAAATGAATATCCTCCCTTGACGATAAGGCTTCGGATTTTGAAAACGTGTCGGAGTCGCCACTAACTTATTTTAAGTTCAAGTTAGAAAAACTATAGAGATTCGTTAAGGTTCGGGAATTAGGGATTACTTAATCGCATGCATCACAAAGAAAATGGAGGCTTTTATCGTGTGTTTTCGATGTCCAATTTATTTGAGCTCGGTTTTAGAAAAAGAAGTTGTTTAACATAAAAAAAATGATCTCGAGCTCATTAATGCTTAAAATGTCTACGTGAACCATTTTTATGAAAATATTGAATTTTCGGGCAAAAATACAAGCAACATAGATTTATTAATGCCCTTAACAATTTCTCTGCCAAAAAATAAATTCAAGAGAGAACCGGGTGTTGTACCATTATTCGCTCTATAGAACGCTCCCGTTAGCGTTTGTACCTCACGGTGCCGTTTTTAGAATAGGTTTACGGTGAACCTGGCGAGCCGCTGATGCCGTAACGTTGGTGCGTGCGAAGCCGTCTTCAGAGGGTCTTGATCTTCGAGAATCCAAAATAAACCCTCGAATACTTCGTTATCTTGGATGCGTTGGATGGGATGCGTGCCTTGGTTGTCCGCAAGACACGCTCCCAAGATACCTGTATAAATATCGAATAAACGAAGTAAACTGTTCGAGAATGGTTTGAAACATGATTAATTAAAGGATAACTTGCAGTAAATCCCCATACAATTATCCACTAGTTAACTAATAGATAATGACTATAATCATCTAACGCTATAATAAACTTAAAGGGATTTAAAAACAGAATAAATTTTAAAATATTAAAGAAAACGGAAGGAATAATTATTATTTTTAAGATAAGTCATACTATATACAGGATATAAAGTCACATGATAAAACCTAAAAGAAACGAAAAGGTTTTTTAATTAAAAAACAAAAAATAAAAAAAAACTTTGTCTTATAAAGTACGCATGCTGAAGGCAACTTTTAAAAGAAAACAAAAATCAGATGCACAGAAAGGGAAGAAAGGGTATGTTACCAAATTTCTGATGCGGTGAGAGTCCGAGGATACAAGGCCATGGTTGCCGGGCATCACATCGACGGGAAGGCCACGATGGCTAACGGCTGCGCGACGACCTTCGTCTCTTTTTCTTGAGGTCGGAGTAGGGGATCATCTTCGCTGAGGAACCAATACGGGAATCGGAGATGCTGTTGACGATGAGGATTATTGGTTTCCATGGCTCGTCCAAGGTCAGAAACGTGGGGATGTCAAAACAGGGTATTGTCGAATGGCTACTGCAGGCTGGTGTTGAAATCGAAGCTGCTGAGCATGGGTCTGTGATGGCGGGGGCTGACTGTTTCGACCAATGGAAAGGAAAGTCATCTGGAGCAAGTTGGTGTCGGCTTCTCGGAAATATCGTAGCCGAATGAACGCAGGAGTGCTTCTGAAGGCCCGGTCCAAGCGGGAGAAAACAGATGCGGTGTCGGGAAAGGAGACCGCAATCCACACGTCGTCAGCATCGCGACACCTGGCTGATCAGATCCAGATATGTTCTGGGCGTGGGTTGGTGGAAGTGACCAGGACGGATTCGGCCGACGGGGCGAGGGCGGCCGCTGGCTTCTTCTTCGGCTTCTTCATGGGAGATGGTGCGGATGCAGGCGGCTGCGGTCCGAAGATCTTCATGGGGAGCAGCACCTTGTCGATCCAGGAAGATGGCATCCTTCTCTGCTATTACTCTTCGTCTGAAGCCGTATTGGTCTGGGAAGCAATTATTGAAGCTGCAGACACCACATCGAAGACCATATTCCCAAGATCCTATACTTGAATGCAGTCTTCCACGAGACACCCAGGAAGCATAGTCCTGTGCTGGTAGTTCCGTTGAAATATGCCCACGAGGACACCGAGTTGGGAGGATACTTTGTTCCTGCAGGAAGTCGGGCAAGGTTCTCTTCCACAACACTCTTTAACGTTTCGTAGCTTGGGTACACGTTCATGACCACAGGCTTGTGTCTTTCTAGATCGCGATCAACATCTTTTCAAGACAATGGCTTTCGGGGGAGGGAAGAGAGTGTGTGCCGGAGCTCTACAACCCTCATTGATCTCTTGCGCTGCAATTGGACGATTGGTGCAAGACTTCGAGTGGCGTCCGAGGTAAAGGGACCAAGACGATGAAGACACCGTCAGCCCGACAACCCACAAGCTTCATCCTATGCTAGCCAAGCCGAAAACTCGAAGATCTCGAGAAGAGATCATGAGGCCAGCAGAGGAGGTTCTAATCCGGTGAAAACCGAATTCATCTCCTCGTATTTTCGGGCTGTTGTTGCCCCTCAAAAACTGGATTTTACTCGGCCAAGGCACGACAACCGACCCCCTTTAAATCGACGCCGCAGGAATGGTTTTCTGTGTGGTGATGGCTTCCACAAAACACGTCCTCACAGTGTAGACAAGAGAACCCGAGCAATCCTACTCGCTTCTTCCAAACAGCGCGCCTTGCCCTCACCTTGTCTGTGCCTTCTGAGGATGAAGTCGCCACGGACACCATGGGAATCTGATTCTTTCGAGATGTCCTGTATAGTATCAAGAATTTCCCCGCAGTGGTCGTCGGTGCTGGGGTTTGTCGAGCTCGATTCGCATTTTCCTCAGCCGGTTTGGGTTTCTTCGAGGCCAACGTGGCGGGTATCTTTTCCTTGAGATAGCCTTCGTAGCAACTGGAAGAAAGACCTTGGTTCTTCAAAGCCGTAGAAGCCACATCCATGGGCACAAAGTCACGGCATCTCTTCCTTAGGGGTCGTTCTAGCTATTTGTTGGCGAGATGTACTTTCATGTTGACTTCTCCGGTATTGACCTCCAAGAATTCCAGGAGAGTATTCGCTACTGTGGTGGTAACGAGTTCCCGCAAACGTCGAGGCCGTGGTTCCTCTGGCGACAAGGGGTTCAGAGAAAGGGATGCTGGCACAAGATCGACCTGGTAGAACTGTTTTGTATGCTGCCATCCGACCATTTGTTGGAGTTGCGGCCAAAGTTAGTGGCGGAGAAGCAAACCGCATCTAATTAGGCTTCGGATAAACGAGATTCTTCAAGACTTGCTTCCATCCATCTGGTATTCCCTCCTCCTCTCTTCATTTCTCTTCTTGAAAGCTCACTCCGAAATATGTTGGTCGGTTCTCCCTCTAGCTTGTGTCGAATTCTCAGGTAGCGCGAGTCGCGGATGGAATTATCGAGCATTTTGCATTCCAGGGGAAGCGAGTTGGGCGATCGTGCCAATGGATGATGGAAGCTCGACCGGCTGGGATATAACCTGATGCAATTTCTAGCGAGAAAAAGAGAACGATACCTTTTGGTGACGACGAAGTCTTGATTTTTCCGTCTCTTCTTCTCCGTGCTTCTATGTGTATCACCGTCTCTGTCTGTGTATCTTCTCTCCGTGCCTGTATGTTTCCTCATGTCGAGCTATTTATAGGGAGCAGGTAGTGATTTATTATTATTATTTTATTAGATTTTCTTAAGATTTTGTTTGATTTTATGTGATTTTATATGGATTTTTATTGATTTTTTGATGATTTTCCATGATTTTCAATGATTTTTATAGATTTTATGAAGATTTTCGATTTTTATTGATTTTTGATGATTTTCAACGATTTTTATTGATTTTTTGAAGATTTTCAATTTTTCTATTATTTTTTTGTGATTTTAATGGAAAAAATTGGGTTATGACAGTTGCCCCTCTTTGTGAGAAT
This sequence comes from Melastoma candidum, assembly GCA_023653495.1. NCBI lineage: Eukaryota > Viridiplantae > Streptophyta > Magnoliopsida > Myrtales > Melastomataceae > Melastoma > Melastoma candidum. The sequence continues at coordinate 2,892,697 of CM042887.1, forward strand.
GTTTGGTAAAATGTTCGAACAAAGAATTATTAAGAACCCAATTTTTTTGACAGGAACACTAGGGCATCGCGTTTGTTAATAAACGCTCAGTCGAGTGGCGTAGCGTTTGTTCGCGCTTAGCCAGATGGTATAGCGTTTGTTCGCGCTTTACCGAATTGAAAATGACATCGCGTTTGTAAATAAACACTCAGTCAAGTGGCGTAGCGTTTGTTCGCGCTTAGCCAGATGGTATAGCGTTTGTTCGCGCTTTACTGAATTGAAAGTGACATCGCGTTTGTTAATAAACGCTCAGTCGAGTGGCATAGCGTTTGTTCGCGCTTAGCCGGATGGTATAGCGTTTGTTCGCACTTTACCGAATTGAAAATTGACATCGCGTTTGTAAATAAACACTCAGTCAAGTGGCGTAGCGTTTGTTCGCGCTTAGCCAGGTGGTATAGCGTTTGTTCGCGCTTTACCGAATTGAAAGTGACATCGCGTTTGTTAATAAACGCTCAGTCGAGTGGCATAGCGTTTGTTCGCGCTTAGCCAGATGGTATAGCGTTTGTTCGCGCTTTACCGAATTGAAAATTGACATCGCGTTTGTAAATAAACGTTCAATCGAGTGGCATGGCGTTTGTTTGCAAACACTTGCCGAGTTGAATTGAGAAATGGCTAACTTGACTTGAAAGTACTGTCACACCACAAAAGTGCTTAACAGTAGTGAAGGTCATACCTTGGGATTGTGGCGATCTCCTCGGTGTACTTCTTGCTAAGATGTTGACTGCGGATGATATGAATGCTGGATGTTCTATATGCATGTGCAAAAATTTCGTTTTCACTTTTTAAAAAAAAAAAAACAGAAACTCTTGTGCGGTAGAGAATAAAGAAAGGTCTTTCTTACATCTCTCAAGGCTTACTCAAATATGTTCCTATGCTATAAGAGTGGGAAGTTCGATTCCTTTGAAATGAATGCTCAAGGGCTAGTCGAAAGAGACTTTGATTTTGGTTGTAATGTAGGCTTGGTGTAAGACCATATTCATAGAAGGCTTGATTTTTAAAAAAAAGCAAGCAAGTCAAAGAATCTCATCAAATAAGACTCAAAATGCAAGGACGTCACCTTTAAGCATGGTTCTCCCAATGTGGACTTGCTCATCGACACAATACTCAAGGGTATGGCGGCATATGAAAGAGTGAGTTCGTGGAGAAATGTCGTAGAAGAATAATTTTCTCTATTTTTTTCACGGGAAATGAGGCTTTTGAATTTAAAGCGATTTGCCCAGATTGGCAAATCGAGATCAGGGTTCTAAAACTTTTTCTTTTTTTCTTTTTGACACTTTGCTTTTGCGACCGTCTTTTGGCCCTTGTGTCAAAATTTGCTTTTTCTTTGAATGATATTGAAGGTCTTTCTTGACACTTTGCTTTTGCAACCGTCTTTTGGCCCTTTTGTCAAATTTTGCTTTTTCTTTGAATGATATTGAAGGGCTCTCTTTTCTTCTTCTTTTTTTGCTTGCCCCTGTCTCATTTCAAATTCTTTTTTTTTTATTGAATATTCGACAGACTTGGTTCTCTGGAATTGTTCATGGATGCATTCAAATGATTAAAAGATGGTAGAGTATTGTGCCGACTAGCGAGATCCATAGGGATGTACTTCACACTCAAACTTGAGGAAGTGACGCATCTCCACTTGAGTCTTATCCGGAAATCTAGACTACAGAACTCCTTTTACTTCGATGTGAAGCGACTCTTTGACTTGAAAGGGGAATTGTGTTTCGAAAAATCTCCACTTTGGCTAGGAATGGCTAGCAATGGTAAAGTGTTTGGGGATAAGGAAGAATGCTCGATGTCATCCTAGCTAGAGCATTTTCCGTCAAAGGGATTTCCTTCCCACTCCGATGCTATCACGTCTGGATTTCTCACAAGTGTTTGCACTCAACTCTCGAAAATGGTATGTGTTTGGGGATAGGCTTGCCTTTCTATCTCTAGCACACAAGTGTTCCGCTAGGGAAAAATTTTTTTGAATAAAATCGTTTAGTGAGAATGCATGACAAATGAACATAATACATGTTTTATGAAATGATAATTTTACCTATAATGTTCGCCTCGACTTGATGCCCTGTAGGAAAAGAGATGATGTACAATCAAATTCAATGTGAGAAAAATTTTAAACTTGGAACGATACTTTTCTTTACCGGTTACCTGACGATGATCGACGTTGCCCCAGTTAAAGCATCTGTGAAGGACGTTAAGTCGATTAGTCTCAAATTTCATATGATTGAATTAGAACGATACTTTCCTTTACCGGTTACCTGACGATGATCGATGTTGCCTCAGTTAAAGCATCGTTCATTTGGCATGGCTTAGAATTTTTCATTGCTCCTAAAAATGCTCCGAGGGGAGTTACGCTAAAAGCAAAAATGAATTGACTTAAAATTGCTCAAATAAGAAAATAAAATGGGTACAATATTTCGTCTTCAGGTGTAATAGAGTCTAAGTGAATCAGCGTTAATTGGCTGGGGTAGAACAGCCCCATCCATCTTCATTAAGATCAGGGCCCCTCCTGAGAAAGCTTGTTTGACAACTTACGGGCCGTCATAATTAGGGGCGAATTTTCCACGAGGGTCTTTGACGTTCGGAAGAATCCGCTTTAAAACCAAATCACCAGGCTTGTATGTACCTTTTTGTTGAAAGCCCGGGACACCCGTTCTTGATAACATTGCATATGATGTGCAGCAGCGAGCCGTTTCTCATCTATGAGATCCAAGTGATACAAACGACGTTGCACATAATCCTCCTCTCACACATTCGCTCCTTGGAGGACTCGGAATGAAGGAATTTGAACTTCGATAGGTAAAACTGCCTGGGTTCCATAGACCAACTCAAAAAGAGTTGCCCCAGTTGAGGTGCGCGTTGTTGTTCTGTAGGCAAGTAACGCATATGAGAGCTTTTCGTGCCAGTCACGATATGTGACGGCCATCTTTCGAACTATGTTCTTTATATTCTTGTTTGCAGATTCCACGGCACCGTTCATCTGAGGACGATATGGTGAGGAGTTGAGATGCTTGATTCGAAATTCTTCACACAATGAATCAATAATCTTGTTGTTGAAGTTGGTCCCATTATCAGTCACGAGCAGTTCGGGTACTCCGTAGCGAGCGATTATATTGATGCGGACGAATCGGGCTACATTCTTTGCTGTGACTTCTTTGAATGATTGAGCTTCTATCCATTTGGTGAAGTAGTCAATGGATACTAGGATGAATCGATGACCATTCGAAGCCTTTGGATTGATTGGGCCGATGACGTCCATTCCCCACGTCGAAAATGGCCATGGTTCAAATAATGGGTACAATCTAGTGGGAGGCACATGAACTTTGTCACTGTAAATTTGGCATTTATGACATCGACGCACGTACGAAATGCAGTCTGCTTCGATGGTCAGCCAGTAATACCCTTGTCGCATGATCTTTTGTGCTAGAGCATATCCATTCATATGCGGTCCACATACGCCCTCGTGGACTTCAGTAATAAGTTCTTGTGCCTCGTGCGTATCAACACATCTCATAAGAGTCGCAGTAAATGACTTCTTGTATAACACATCTTCATCTAGGAAGTAGTTGCGAGCAATCCGTCGAATGAATTTTCGCTCTTTTCCACTGCAACCTTGCGGAAAGTTGCCGGTTTGTAAATAAACTTTGATATCGAAGTACCAAGGTTTCTTATCTGGTTCTTCAATGATGGCAGCACAATTCGGGTTGTGAGAGATGTCGATTTGCAGGGGCTCGATGTTCATTTGTCCAACTAGCGGGATCATCGAGGCTAATGTCGCCAGTGCATCCGCGAAGCGATTCTCCGATCGAGGCAAGTAATTGAACTCAATGTCACGGAAGCGTTTGATGATATCTTGAAGGTATTCATGATATGGGAGGAGCTTTGCATCACGAGTACGCCATTGTCCATTCGTTTGGGCGATAATAAGTGCCGAATCTCCAAACACGTTGATGTCTTGTATTTGCAGATCGAGAGCATGTTGAAGACCAAGAATGCACGCCTCGTACTCTGCAATGTTGTTGGTACATGGAAAAACAACCTTCGATGCGACCGGATAATACTGACCGGTGGGGGATATCACAACGGCTCCTACACCCGACCCATTGAGGTTGACTGCTCCATCAAAGTACATAGTCCATCGTTGATCATCGTCTGCAACTAGAATGTTCTCATCTGGCAACTCAACGTCCAAGGGAGACGCGTTCGATCCTGGGTATTCAGCAATATAGTCTGCGATACTTCGACCCTTGACAGACTTAGTGGTAACATATCGTATGTCGAATTCAGCAAGTTGTAGTTGCCATCTGGGTTGCCATCTGGAGATACGTCCCATCAGTGTAGGCCGGTTGAACAGATATTTCAAAGGATCATTTTCGGACACCAAAAGAATCTCGTAGTGAAGGGTGTATTGCCTTAATCGATGGAGTACCCAAACTAATGCACAACATGTTCGTTCCAGCATTGTGTAACGGGCCTCACTGGATGTGAATTTCTTGCTCAGATAATAAATACCATGTTCTTTGGCACCTTGTGGTTGTTGTGCCAAAAGGGCTCCTAAAGACTCATCTTGTACGGTGAGATAGAGTGTCAAGGGATGCCCCGGTGTCGGCGGAAGTGGTACCGGAGGGTTCGACAGGTATTGCTTGATTTGTTCAAAGGCGGCCTGACATTCCACATTCCATTCAACCGGGGTATCCTTCCTGAGGAGCTTGAATATGGGCTTACATGTTTCAGACATATTTGAGATAAAACGGGCGATGTAATTCAACCGACCCATAAAACCTCTCACTTCTTTAGCTGTCTTTGGCGGAGGTAAATTCCGAATAGCCTCAACTTTGGCAGGATCGACTTCGATACCTCGGTTACTTACGACAAAACCGAGTAATTTGCCTGACGTTACCCCGAATACACACTTAGCTGGATTCAATCTGAGTTTAAATCTCCTTAGCCGCTCAAATAGTTTTCGGAGAATAGTAACATGGTTTTCCTCTGCGCGTGATTTAGCAATCATGTCGTCTACGTACACTTCAATTTCTTTATGCATCATATCATGAAATAACGTTACCATGGCCCGTTGATAAGTTGCCCCAGCGTTCTTCAAACCAAATGGCATTACTTGATAGCAGAACGTTCCCCAAGGGGTGGTAAACGTGGTCTTTTCCTTATCTTCCTCCGCCATCCGAATTTGATTGTAGCCGGAGAAGCCGTCCATAAAGGAAAAGCGGTTGAATCCTGCTGTATTGTCTACCAAAACGTCGATATGTGGTAAAGGGAAATCGTCCTTAGGGCTAGCCTTGTTCAGGTCACGGTAATCGACACAAACACGAACTTTGCCATTTTTCTTCATAACTGGTACAATGTTTGCAACCCATTCAGGGTACCGAGCGACCTCAATAAAGTTCACCTTTAGTAGTTTGTCCACTTCTTCTTTGATGGCGAGTACGAGTTCGGGCTTGTATCGGCGTTGCTTCTGCTTCTTGGGGGGTACTGATGGGTCTGTAGGAATGTAGTGTTGCACAATGTCTATGTCGAGCCCGGGCATGTCTGCATAACTCCATGCGAACACATCTGAATACTCTCGTAGTAGGGAAGTGAGTTGATCAGCTTCATCTTGAGGAAGATCTGAGCCAATGAACAGTTCCTTTGACTCTTCGAGAGTTCCGACGTTAATGACTATTGGTTCGCGGATTGTCACTTCTTTGGGCTCTTCATGACGTCTGAGTTCTTGTTTAAAGTCGTAGTAATCATTAAGCAGCTTCTGGTCATCATGTTGCTCGTCATATGGATTTTCACCTCCGTTCGAAGCGCCATCCCTGTAAAACGTGATGATTCTTTTGTGAGTCCATAAAAATGTGACAAAAAGTTGAAGTGAGAGGGCGTTAGGTGTCAGAGAGCATGAATAGCTGTAAACCATTCTGGGTGAGTGCTCATTTTCGTCATTCGTCTAACGTTGTTTCCCTCCACACTTCAACTCGAAAATTCCTAATATACCGTGTTTATTACATTTTTGGACTTCCTTGCTAGTCCACGGTGAAAATATAGCAAGGTGACTTTGATCTAAACGAAGACGCGTTCGCATGTCTAAAAGCTGGACATAACGAACTCTACATGATTTAAAATAGTAAAATAGAAAAGACTCGGAACGATTCACCCTTCGACGATGGAGGAGGATGGCGCTTCATCAATAGTGCAGATTGAAAGGTCTTCGAATGATGGGACAAGGTCAACCAGATCCTTCGGTGCCGAGATGAAAGTCTCTCAAAGCGGTGGGCAAATCAGAGATCCATTTCTGTCTCGATAGGGCTTTTGCTGACCGGGATATCTAAAGCCTAGACCGGTAGTCCCAGTTTGGCTCTCGATACGGAATGCGAGAGGTTCCGAACTTCCTTGTCCGTGAGTGCCCAGGCCCTTCCCAGTTTGATAGCCATAGTACACTAGCATTCGAGCTGCATTAAGTACAGGGAGCGGGATCTCCGGCTTACTTGCTTCTCTTCGTACCATGTGGATTATTTCGATCGATTGAGCGGTACTTGGCTCTTCTGCTGGTTCCGGTACATACGGAAGATCGATCTCGTTGCAGATAGGGACATTGCATTCCCCTTGGACGGTGATGAGCTTGTCTCCTACGACGAACTTAACCCTTTGGTGCACAGTAGAAGGAACAGCACCTGCCGCATGGATCCATGGTCGCCCTAACAGCATGTTGAACGAGCCTGCGGCATCGAGTACGTGAAAATTTGTCTCAAATGTGGTCGATCCTACACTGATGGCTAGAAGAATTTCTCCTAACACTTTGCGTTTCGCTCCGTCGAAGGCTCGAACAATAAGGTTACTGGCTCGGTATTCGGACTCGTCAATGTGAAGTTGCTTCAAAACTGTCACAGGGACGATGTTTACTCCAGATCCCCCATCAATCAATACTCGCGGAATCATCATATCCCGACACTTGACTGTGATGAAAAGTGCCATATTGTGGACCTTACCGGGTTCTGGCAAGTCTTCATCGGAGAAGATAATGGAATCCCGAGCGAGAAGGCTTGACATGAATACATCAAGGCAGTTAACTTCGATTTGCGCGGGCACGTGGACTTCCGTGAGAAACTTCTGTAACACATCGCGATGTTTATCTGAGGAGTTGATGAGGTCAAAAAGAGAGATCTGTGCTTGCTGCTTTCTTAATTGTTCAACAATGTCGTACTCACTTGTTCTGATATACTTTACAACTTTCTTGGCTTCTTCAATTGGCACCTCACTTATCTTTGGAGCTTCAGGATTCTTCAATGCCTCAGTTGCAGGGATAACTCGGCCGGAACGAGTGATTATGTTTGTTTCCTTCTCACTCTCTCCTGATGGACTGGTGTTTGGGTTCGTCGAAACATTAACCTGTGGTTTGTAGATGAACGGTTGAACTGCGGCGGATGGTCGGTAAACAAAGTTAGATGTTGTAACCGGCGTATAAATAGCAGGCTTTCTATCTGAATTTCGCGGTTGTGTCGAGTGGAGAACACATACAACCTCTTCGTGTAGCGGCCAATCTGACATAGTAGCTGGGAAAAGGTGTGGTAGCTCTATCTTGGCATCATCACTTGCTATCATGTTCACATGTTCTGGCAGAGGATTTTGCTGGATGTTTGGAGGGCTGGTTGGGTTCTCGAAAGCTATTACCTTGTCATCGAGGAGCGACTGTATTTTAAACCTAAGTGCTAAGCAATTCCTCGTATCGTGACCAATGCCCCCAGAGTGATACAAGCAAACTGCATTTGGGTTGTAGCCACGAACGGATGAATTGACCCGTGCTGGAGGGACTGGAGTGATATAACCCATCTCGTGTAGGCGCTGAAACATAATATCTAATGGATCAGGAAGAGGGGTCAGATCCTCAATTCTTCTACGACTAACATTTTGCCCCTGCTTAGTGACTTGACTTTGATCTTGTGAAGCAATGGGTCTTCTATCCTCAGTCGGGCGAGCCATCGAAGATCGATACATCTTGGGTTTCGTGGAAGTTTGCATGTTAGCGCTTCTCTCTATGTTTGCGGAAGTTTCACTCTTTCCTTTTCCGCGAGATGTTGCCTTGATGGTCGAGCTGATAGCAATTCGGCCGTCCCTTATAACATCTTCTAGCTGTTCGGCATTTAACACAACTTGACTGAATGAGGAACCTCGTTGTGTGAATAAATACTGGTAGAAATCTCTTGGGAGGAGAGAGAGAAATTCATCCACCAGTTCTCTTTCTTTGAGCGGAGGTTGGATCTGTAATGCTTTTTCACGCACTCGTCGAGCAAATTCCTTTATAGACTCGTTGCGGTATTTCTCGAGTTTTCGCAGATCGGATATAGTGGGTGCCATTTCAATGTTGAAGCTGTAGTGGTTCAGAAAATCATGCACTAGCTCCTTGAATGACATGTACTTAGAGGTATCCAAAGACAGATACCAGTGAAGTGCAGTACCAGTAAGGCTTTCCTGAAAGAGAGCTACTTGGAGTAAGTCATCCTTTGGATAAATGGACATCTTGTGGAGAAAATGCTTTAGATGCATCTTTGGACAACCAATCCCTTTGAATTTCTCGAAGTCCGGTAGCTTGAATTTATGAGGTATTAAAATCTGCGGGACTTTGATATCATAGTCCTCGAGAGAGTAGATACTGTGCCCCTGGACCGCATTCAGCCTTTCTTCAAGGCGGGCAAGACGTTTTTGTTCGCCTTCTTGTAGCGATGCGATTCTAGCTTCAACTCTAGCCTCGATGTCAGCTTCATCTTCAGGCGATGGAAATAGCTCTTCAAGTGCGGCTGCATTCTGCTGTGTTGGCGCTTGAGGGATTTTTCCAGTAGCACGGACCTCGGGCAATGTGGCGAGTGGAGGAAATGTCCCGGGATATCGAGATGGTGGCACCACCTCAGTCTCAATAGTAGGGAGAACCGTTGTGTTGTGGAACAATGGATGGTGAGGAGGTGTCAATGCCGAAGTAGCGCTTTGTGACGGGTGTAGAAAAGGAATTGTTGGCGGAGTCGTGGTTGATGACATTGGTGCCGTGGTCATCGGGGATATAAAGGGAGGAGCGGGAGGTGTTGCTGTTGAAGAGCTTGCCTGCTGGTTGTGCATTATGTTACTAAGCATGCTCTGTAATCGGGCTATGTTTTCGCAAAGAACATCCACTCTTGCCTCCAAACGTGTATTTGGAGTGTGCTCCTGACCCCTAATGCCTGATGAATTGTTCAAACCGGCACTCGATCTTAACTGGTGGTCATCGATCATCGAATGTCTGATGAGAACAGGAGTGGAGTCCGTAGACATTCCCGTATTGGGTAGTGTTGTGTCCGTCAGAGAGAGTCCTGAGCTAGCCATGTGTACCGTTCGGCTTCGTAGCTCGAACGGGCGTGTCCTTGGGAGGTTAATTTTGGTACCTTTTGGATGAAGAGAAAGAATGTAAGAGGAAGATGGCTTGACAACTTATAAATGCTTTGGATGTGATGCCTATTCCATATTTGGCATAATCAAAGAAAACCAATTTAAAGTTCAAATAGATCATAATGGAATCCCTATAACAACTCAGAAAATAAATTCCTAAGTGGCATGCAAGCCTCAAAATCTAGAAGGACAATAACGTCGACGCTTGAACGAACGGGCCTCTGCGTCGAGCTTTTCTGCTTTGATCTCCGGTGGAGTGAAATGATGACGAATCTGTCCCGAATACCATAAGCTGACAATTCGTCTCATCTTTACATCTTCAATGCCACTGCCTGGGTATAGGAAATCTGCCTCGACTGGTGGTTGCAGCTCTTCCACTGGAATTGGTATTTCCGCACTACCTCCAAACTGGTGTGCGACACGAGTTGGTAGGTAATATGATGACCCGTTAATTCCCAGTATTGGAATGTATGCGCCTTTCTTGGAGTCGATGAACACATCACCCGTTTTGAAACAAAGAGCCATGGGGTAGAAGTCCACTGTTGTAAGGGCTTTGAAGAAATCATGAACTTGATGGAAACTCCTATTGGGAAAGATAGCATAGTTGGCCATATAATGCATCAAACTCGGAGCGTGGTTGGGACGCAATGCATATCCAGTGATTCCCAAATGTGTTAGGAACCACGTTTGTAATAATGGCAGACAGAAGGATGCGGTGTGGTGTCTGATTCCGCGCCGAGCTTCAGATGCAATCTTTGTCAATCCATAGTATGTCTCTCCCAACAAGTTTGGTATGAAGGGGCGATCTTCCAAAATGGCCCTTGCAATGTAGACCGCTCGAGTGCCTATCAAATGCTCGGTGCCTGGGTAAAGGATCATTCCAACGAAGAGGAGAACGAATGCCCTTGCAGATGGTTGTCCGTCACCTTCTTCTGGGAAGTATGGCGCCTGCCGAAAGGTGAGGATCTTTCTGATTGGAATGTGTCCCAGCTTCGTCGGCACGATTAGGCTACGAACCGCTGCGTATTCCATCCTGAATAATAAGGGCAACTCGTCGCACACCGATCCTCTCCAAACAAGGGGAAGAATACCCCGCTTATGGTTGAAACCCGTTAGCTGCAGGTACTCTTCGTAAGTGGGTGCCAGCTCGAAATCGTTGAAGTGAAAGGTAAATGTGTCTTTGTTCCATTTTCCCACGAGATTTTGCAGAGCAGCCCAATCCAGCTCCACCTTGATGAGTTCGATCATATCTTTCAACTTTGACTTCACGAACTTTTTCTCGCTGGGTGGGAGGATATTGAACCAATCCCTCAACTTCTTCATCGGAGCTTGATCTGACCTCAATCTAATGTAATCGGACATCTTTAAAACCTTTAAAAAAAAGTTAGTTGTTTTGCTATGATTATGCCAAATATGGACCTATGTGAATGCAATGCAAAACAAAATAAATCAATAAAGCCCCTGCCGACCGAGCCTGAAATAATCTGCTGGACAAAACCCAAAACAAGCGGTTAGAGTCATAATAGTTTGTATGGCCGTCAAACACATGCCTATCTAGACTGGCTTTTGACTCACCTTCGGACAAAAGGATGAGTTGGTATATGCCGCAGGTAAAGAGGTAGACAACCTCTCTCATATGGCAGGTATACCCCTAAACTTAGGTGTCCCTGGGTTTTAGGACGACTCACTATATGCCTAGCAGAGACAATCGGAAAAAGTAAAGTGCAAACACACTCCACACAAAGCTAGGCTGCCCCCCAATTTTGAAATCGATTTTTCGACCCTAATCCTCTAGAAAATTACCCAAGTGTCCCCAGCGGAGTCGCCAAATCTGTCGCGGGTGATCCCGTTTCCGGTTCCATTTAAAATGAATATCCTCCCTTGACGATAAGGCTTCGGATTTTGAAAACGTGTCGGAGTCGCCACTAACTTATTTTAAGTTCAAGTTAGAAAAACTATAGAGATTCGTTAAGGTTCGGGAATTAGGGATTACTTAATCGCATGCATCACAAAGAAAATGGAGGCTTTTATCGTGTGTTTTCGATGTCCAATTTATTTGAGCTCGGTTTTAGAAAAAGAAGTTGTTTAACATAAAAAAAATGATCTCGAGCTCATTAATGCTTAAAATGTCTACGTGAACCATTTTTATGAAAATATTGAATTTTCGGGCAAAAATACAAGCAACATAGATTTATTAATGCCCTTAACAATTTCTCTGCCAAAAAATAAATTCAAGAGAGAACCGGGTGTTGTACCATTATTCGCTCTATAGAACGCTCCCGTTAGCGTTTGTACCTCACGGTGCCGTTTTTAGAATAGGTTTACGGTGAACCTGGCGAGCCGCTGATGCCGTAACGTTGGTGCGTGCAAAGCCGTCTTCAGAGGGTCTTGATCTTCGAGAATCCAAAATAAACCCTCGAATACTTCGTTATCTTGGATGCGTTGGATGGGATGCGTGCCTTGGTTGTCCGCAAGACACGCTCCCAAGATACCTGTATAAATATCGAATAAACGAAGTAAACTGTTCGAGAATGGTTTAAAACATGATTAATTAAAGGATAACTTGCAGTAAATCCCCATACAATTATCCACTAGTTAACTAATAGATAATGACTATAATCATCTAACGCTATAATAAACTTAAAGGGATTTAAAAACAGAATAAATTTTAAAATATTAAAGAAAACGGAAGGAATAATTATTATTTTTAAGATAAGTCATACTATATACAGGATATAAAGTCACATGATAAAACCTAAAAGAAACGAAAAGGTTTTTTAATTAAAAAACAAAAAATAAAAAAAAAACTTTGTCTTATAAAGTACGCATGCTGAAGGCAACTTTTAAAAGAAAACAAAAATCAGATGCACAGAAAGGGAAGAAAGGGTATGTTATCAAATTTCTGATGCGGTGAGAGTCCGAGGATACAAGGCCATGGTTGCCGGGCATCACATCGACGGGAAGGCCACGATGGCTAACGGCTGCGCGACGACCTTCGTCTCTTTTTCTTGAGGTCGGAGTAGGGGATCATCTTCGCTGAGGAACCAATACGGGAATCGGAGATGCTGTTGACGATGAGGATTATTGGTTTCCATGGCTCGTCCAAGGTCAGAAACGTGGGGATGTCAAAACAGGGTATTGTCGAATGGCTACTGCAGGCTGGTGTTGAAATCGAAGCTGCTGAGCATGGGTCTGTGATGGCGGGGGCTGACTGTTTCGACCAATGGAAAGGAAAGTCATCTGGAGCAAGTTGGTGTCGGCTTCCCGGAAATATCGTAGCCGAATGAACGCAGGAGTGCTTCTGAAGGCCCGGTCCAAGCGGGAGAAAACAGATGCGGTGTCGGGAAAGGAGACCGCAATCCACTCGTCGTCAGCATCGCGACACCTGGCTGATCAGATCCAGAGATGTTCTGGGCGTGGGTTGGTGGAAGTGACCAGGACGGATTCGGCCGACGGGGCGAGGGCGGCCGCTGGCTTCTTCTTCGGCTTCTTCATGGGAGATGGTGCGGATGCAGGCGGCTGCGGTCCGAAGATCTTCATGGGGAGCAGCACCTTGTCGATCCAGGAAGATGGCATCCTTCTCTGCTATTACTCTTCGTCTGAAGCCGTATTGGTCTGGGAAGCAATTATTGAAGCTGCAGACACCACATCGAAGACCATATTCCCAAGATCCTATACTTGAATGCAGTCTTCCACGAGACACCCAGGAAGCATAGTCCTGTGCTGGTAGTTCCGTTGAAATATGCCCACGAGGACACCGAGTTTGGAGGATACTTTGTTCCTGCAGGAAGTCGGGCAAGGTTCTCTTCCACAACACTCTTTAACGTTTCGTAGCTTGGGTACACGTTCATGACCACAGGCTTGTGTTTTTCTAGATCGCGATCAACATCTTTTCAAGACAATGGCTTTCGGGGGAGGGAAGAGAGTGTGTGCCGGAGCTCTACAACCCTCATTGATCTCTTGCGCTGCAATTGGACGATTGGTGCAAGACTTCGAGTGGCGTCCGAGGTAAAGGGATCAAGACGATGAAGACACCGTCAGCCCGACAACCCACAAGCTTCATCCTATGCTAGCCAAGCCGAAAACTCGAAGATCTCGAGAAGAGATCATGAGGCCAGCAGAGGAGGTTCTAATCCGGTGAAAACCGAATTCATCTCCTCGTATTTTCGGGCTGTTGTTGCCCCTCAAAAACTGGATTTTACTCGGCCAAGGCACGACAACCGACCCCCTTTAAATCGACGCCGCAGGAATGGTTTTCTATGTGGTGATGGCTTCCACAAAACACGTCCTCACAGTGTAGACAAGAGAACCCGAGCAATCCTACTCGCTTCTTCCAAACAGCGCGCCTTGCCCTCACCTTGTCTGTGCCTTCTGAGGATGAAGTCGCCACGGACACCATGGGAATCTGATTCTTTCGAGATGTCCTGTATAGTATCAAGAATTTCCCCGCAGTGGTCGTCGGTGCTGGGGTTTGTCGAGCTCGATTCGCATTTTCCTCAGCCGGTTTGGGTTTCTTCGAGGCCAACGTGGCGGGTATCTTTTCCTTGAGATAGCCTTCGTAGCAACTGGAAGAAAGACCTTGGTTCTTCAAAGCCGTAGAAGCCACATCCATGGGCACAAAGTCACGGCATCTCTTCCTTAGGGGTCATTCTAGCTATTTGTTGGCGAGATGTACTTTCATGTTGACTTCTCCGGTATTGACCTCCAAGAATTCCAGGAGAGTATTCGCTACTGTGGTGGTAACGAGTTCCCGCAAACGTCGAGGCCGTGGTTCCTCTGGCGACAAGGGGTTCAGAGAAAGGGATGCTGGCACAAGATCGACCTGGTAGAACTGTTTTGTATGCTGCCATCCGACCATTTGTTGGAGTTGCGGCCAAAGTTAGTGGCGGAGAAGCAAACCGCATCTAATTAGGCTTCGGATAAAAGAGATTCTTCAAGACTTGCTTCCATCCATCTGGTATTCCCTCCTCCTCTCTTCATTTCTCTTCTTGAAAGCTCACTCCGAAATATGTTGGTCGGTTCTCCCTCTAGCTTGTGTCGAATTCTCAGGTAGCGCGAGTCGCGGATGGAATTATCGAGCATTTTGCATTCCAGGGGAAGCGAGTTGGGCGATCGTGCCAATGGATGATGGAAGCTCGGCCGGCTGGGATATAACCTGATGCAATTTCTAGCGAGAAAAAGAGAACGATACCTTTTGGTGACGACGAAGTCTTGATTTTTCCGTCTCTTCTTCTCCGTGCTTCTATGTGTATCACCGTCTTTGTCTGTGTATCTTCTCTCCGTGCCTGTATGTTTCCTCATGTCGAGCTATTTATAGGGAGCAGGTAGTGATTTATTATTATTATTTTATTAGATTTTCTTAAGATTTTGTTTGATTTTATGTGATTTTATATGGATTTTTATTGATTTTTTGATGATTTTCCATGATTTTCAATGATTTTTATAGATTTTATGAAGATTTTCGATTTTTATTGATTTTTGATGATTTTCAACGATTTTTATTGATTTTTTGAAGATTTTCAATTTTTCTATTATTTTTTTGTGATTTTAATGGAAAAAATTGGGTTATGACATTTACATACATAGAAGGTTATCGTATAATATGTAACCTTCTGTAACGGTTATCTATGGGGATTTGATTAGATCAATTGATCTTGATCAGATCTTCCCCCAAACGGATACTTACCAATGGGATACGATATTTGGTTATTAATGGAATTAATATCATTGATCTATTCGTTTTCCATCTAAGTGTAGAAGCTATATTAGTCAATTCTACCTTCTATGCTTAGCGTTTTGGAATTGTGTATAAATAGGGGTTTGGTTGTATTGTAAAATGTATAAAAAACATTAGAAACATTTGTCAGACATTGGAGCTTGTAATTTTTCGTTGGTTTGAGTTTTGTTAGTCACACATGAGGGACGTGAGCCGCAGAAGGCTGCATCGTTGGTGAAGTCTTCTGGGAGTCGAACTCTATATGTTGACTTCCTTCTTGGGTAAAGTTGAATTTTATAAGTTCGATTTCGGGACAATATTTTAGGAATTTTAAAATTGCCTACCATAAATTTTCTCCAGACCATCGAATTGTCATTACCACCCGTTTGCACCACGGAATTATGAGCATATCCAATTGCCTAATAACCCAAAGAAAGCATGATGTTTTGGGACTAAGGAAATACAATTCTACTAGACTCGACATCAGCCTGAATCTACATTGCTTGAGTTTATGAGAGTCTGAATCTAAGAGGATCCTCCTATAACGAATACGGACAAATAGACGCTTCATTCCTCACTCACTATGATGGGGTATTCCAACATGAGTGGCTGCCTACGGTAGATTTCAAACTCCAACCTCCTTAAATGAATCAAAACTCCTTACCGATTGAACTAACCCCATGTTGATTCACATCATGGTTATTTACCTCTTAGAATGTGGCCATTAGTTGGTTCAATGAAGTAGAACTTCCCTACCGAAGGTAACCCAACAACACCCAACATGGAAATCGCTATTTAGTCTACCCAACATGGGAATCACTATTTGGACTCGCTACTCCAAATAGTGATTTCCTTCGTGGCTTAGAAACTCGCTGTTTGAAGTAGCAATGTTTTGATAAGTTGTGCATATGCACATCAAACTCACTACTTCAAGTAGGGATTTTGATTGAGACTAAAGAAATCGCTACTTGAAGTAGCAAGTTCATTCTCGTGTAGTAAACTCACTACTTTAAGTAACGAGTTAAGGGCTGTAAACTAGAAAATTCCAAACTTATTGTCGTATTTGACAAATTTTTTCGGAAACCAACTATACGATGGAACAAACCTCACAAGACCATTCTTGCAACACCACTCCTTGTGACATTAAAAGCTTCGCCAGTACCACACCTCCCTTTGAAGAAGCTCCCGTCAGCAAGTTGTTGGCGTGGAATTGTGTCCCCCGCAACACGTATCGAATTTTACAGTATTTTGTGTGGTCGCCGTAAAGTAAATGAATGCAAGCTAAAAAGGAATACGATACTGGAATTGAATCAAACAGTATTGAATTATAGGTCAACACTTACAGACATGACGTGAACGGAAAAAACAACAAAAGGACTTGAGGACGACTGCGAGGTGCTTCACGACGGCCGGCGGCAGATGAACGACAACTACGACGGATCCCTTTAGTGGAATCTACCTTGGTGGATCGACGGTTGGATGTAGTGAGGATGGAAGATAGTTTTGGGACGCTGGGTTGAGGACGCTTTCAGGATACTAAAAAAAAAAAGTAAAATCTGAGTTTTGTGTTTAAGTTGTGTTCGGTGTATTTTTGTTTAAGTTGTGTTTAATCCCTTTTATATTCCCAGAATCTCACAGTTGCGATTATTCAGCCAATATGTGATCTTGCTTGATCATGCACAATATCCGATTCCTATTTTGTAGGAGCCATGCACGTCGTGCTCCAACCGGCCCCTCTGGATTTGCCACGTGTCCTACTCTCCCGACGTAACCAGACGTAGTTTGATGTGAATCTCCTCAAGACATTACAATCTCTAGAGTAGTGAAAGGGTATTCAAGTCTCGAGCTGTATGGGATTTATCTATAACATACTCGAGAAATGCTTCTTGAGTATCGTTAATCTTCAGCCCTTGTTCAGAAGGCACATCTTATGTGGTTCTCACACAGGTTTCTTGAGTAGCGTTCATATTGAGTCTCTCTTCACCTCAAGTGGTGCTCACACGGAGTCTTACCTCTCGGCCCATTGAGGACGAGCCCCAAAATTCATATGTCAACATTAAGCCCCCTGTTAAACATAATGTGGAGAACTTTATGTTTATCTCGAGTTCTCAAAACGACATCATTTTAAAACCGTATTGTGTTTTCGAATGAAACTCATCAAGCAATAGTCTTTTCTCGCTTCTTCGTTCGCAGAACTCTTAGGATACCAATAGTTTCTTTCTTCTGCAAACCTTTCTTTCTTTTCGACCTCTGGAACCGTTTCCTCATCAAAGTTCGGTCGTTTCTTCGACCAACCTTCGCCCCCAATTCTTCCTTTTCCCAAAGTTCTGAACTTCATTTTCTTCTTTTACTGAGGTCTCACTCGAGTATTCTGCCAAGAAGTGAACGACAATTTATCTTTTGACAGCCTTTTGAGGTTTGAACTTTAAATCATATGTAGAGAGTACCATACTCCACTTGCTAACTCTTCTAATAAACAAAAAACTCTCAAAAATGTTTTTAGAACTTGTGCTCTCGAGACCACATATACCTCACTACTACCTATGTAGTGTCTTAACTTCGTCACTCCATAATATACTGACAAACAAATTACCCGTGGTTTGTTTGGCTATGGTGGACTAATGCGTTGTTGTTGTGATGATCACAGTCGTATAGGTGGACAACAATACAGATTGTTGCAGGAAGGTGGAGGTAGGAGTTTTGTACAGAAATACGGTTAATCATAAAAAAAATTTAGGAATTATTATTACAGTTTCCAAAATTATCGTAATACAGCCAAATGAACGCGTTTTGAAAACGCGACCATCAATTTACAAAGAACCTGCCCTAGAAGTAAGCACATGGGGCGTAAAAATTGAGTGATTTGAAAGGGGCATTTTGAAAACGCGTTTCTTTGGAAGGGACATTTTGAAAAAGCGCCTTACCTAGAAGGTGCATTTTGAAAATAGACCTCTCGATACTTAAAATAAAGGGGACGCGTTTTCAAAATGCGCACCCTAAGCTACCATAACGTTTTTCAAGTGTTGAAAGACACGTTTTGGAAACGCGCTCACTACATGTTTATATTAACGCGCGTTTTCAAAACTTGCCATTTTTTTGTAAATTAAGGGGCGCGTTTTCGCTTCTCATTAGTTGTATTTTGAGTATTTTAAAAATCGGAACCGTATTTCGTAATTTTTTTTACGATATTTTCTTACAAAACTCGAGAAAGAGCGTGAGAAGATGGAGAAAGATCAACCACATCCTCCATTTTCGAATTCGAAAGAAGATGGACCGGGTTGTGTTGAACGGACCGGTCTCGGAATTTCAACATTCGATTCAGTTTGCTCGAACTAGGTGAACCGATCATTCGGCGCTTATTCCCCAATTCCGATTTTCCCCAACAAAATTCAAGATTTTACGTTTATTCATTTCTCCGCAATTTTAATCGAACCGATCTAACCAGACCACAAAAGAATCGGTTGTCGTCGGGGAGCAAACCCAAAACTAGGGGTGAGCATTCGGACCAGACTCGAATATCAGAGTCCAAATTTTATCAAAATCCGAACTTTCGAATTTTATTTTTTAAAGTCCGAATCCGCGTCCGATTTTAGATAATTCTGAATTTCCGAATCCGAAAATAATTCGTACTTGGAATTAGGATATTCCGAAAGTTTCGAATTCAAAACTTAGTCCAAACTAATCCGAGTCCAATGCCAAGGGAAGAGGAGAGGTCGTGTTGACATGCAACTAACGTGCAAGCTATCTTGGGCCTAATTTTGATAAAGCCCACAAAAGTCCATAGCCATATACTAGGCCTGTGGAGAGAAGTCTACAAAGGTAATATAGTAACCTTGTAATCAAGGGAAGTCTACAAGCCTGCGCCTCCGGTGGACATCACGTCTACAGGCCGGCGCCTGGGATACGAAGTCTACAGGCTTGTGTGCCTGCGACACAAAGTCCACAGGCTTGTGCCTGTAGAGGATATTAAGACTATAGGCCTGTGCCTGTGAGGGACACGTGTCAAAGAAAAAACGGTTCCATGGCCCCGAGACAATTGGGACATGTTACCCACGCATAACACTAACACACGTCTTAAAGATAATCAATTAAACCCGAAGTCAGAGGAGCTGATCCGCGTTTAAGTGACTGGGAATCAGTTAGCTCCGAGATTCTTGGGGTGAGTTGGGTCTGGAAGATCTTCAGAAGGTCATAACAGACTGAGTATAAAAGGGAGGAGATCTCCCTCAGAAAATATCACGATCAAATCAGCCAATAGAAGCTTATCTTGCTCGTCACCCCTTAGCGTAGTTATTAGGATTCCCCGACCTGGGATAGGCCCTTAAGGTTTCATTGGTCTTCACTTCCACCATCAGAGTGAGCAACCATAGCTCTGGTAATAACCCTCCGCCTTCACTTCCACCATCAGAGTGATCAACTGTAGCTCTGGTAACAACCCTCCGCCATCACTTCCACCATTAGAGTGAGCAATCGTAGCTCTGGTGACAACCCTCTGCCCTCGACTTCAACGCCAAGACGAGCCACCGTAGTCCCGGTACGCATCTCCGCCTTCGACACTCCCGCCAACACAGACCACCACAGCCTTGACGTCCACGTCCGCCTCAGCATCGACCGTACCCAGTCCATCAAGCTCAGCAGCTAAGTCCTGCCACCAGAGGAACGCCAGCTTGCAGCGTTCCACCGTTAAGTCTGCGACTACGCTCCAAGTCTACAGAGCACTGTAGCTAGTCCACGACTTTCCGTCCTTATTTTATTTTTATGGTTGTAAGCGTTCTTTACTTCTTGTAAAAACTGTTTGTATTCAGTCAAATTCTTTAATTACTTACTGGCGACCATATCTACAAAATCTCTGATGAGTCTTATCGCCAAATATTTTCCACGTGATTCGTTTTCAACACGAACAGGTCGCCAGGGAGAGATTGCCGAAGAAAGAGAAAGGTTGCTAGGAAAGTAGTCATCGTTCGGAGAAAAGAGAGGTCGTGGAGAGTCTCTCTAGTCTCGACGGTCGCTCCCTCAAAGTTAATATGACAAAACATATAAAAAAATGATAATTTTTTAAATATTCGAATTATCCTATTTTTTGTATTTTAGACTCTGAATCCATGTTCTATGCCAAAATTTAAGCTCCGAATAAGTCCGAATCCAATTACGAAACAAAAAATATGCGCATCCGCATCAAAAAAACGGGTGACGTAGGTTTTTGGAAATTTTGCTCGACCTCACCCCCCCCACCAACACCTCTCGATCAAAAACCCTCTCCCAAAAACCCTCTCCCAAGGCCCCCCCCCCCCCCCCCCCCCCCCGCGGCTTAAACCAGGTAAAGATCCAATCTTTCTCCGCTCATAACTCCTGAATTCTTCCCATACTTCACCTTGGATTCGTAGGTCGCTTCAGTTTCGTTTCCTTCTTGTGTGAATTTTTTCTTTTTGGGCAGAGCGGGCTGATTGAGAGGGACAATAATGGCTGCCCTGCTCATACTACGGCGCAAGGTGCTGTGTTCGAAACCCAGAATCTTATTCCATGTCAAGTCCCTCAGTACTGCCCGTCCCTTGGCCGATGAACCGAGAGGGCCGACGCAGCAGCCTTCTGTGCCGCCTCCGCCTGGCTTTAGGGATTTCGACCCGTATAAGCGGGATTTGTATAGGGATGGTAGCGATAGGGGCGATATGTATAGCCGGAGCGTAGATAGGAATGGCGGTGAGCAGTGGCAGGGTCAACAGGGTCGAGGTTATCCCAGTACGGGTTATAGTGAGGAGCAGCCGAATCGCGGTCAGTGGGACAACATGAGTCAGAGGAGTACTGGGCAGTATCAAGGCCGTTCTCCAGTGGATTACCCTCAGCAACAGAGTTGGCAGCAACAGCAGCTGCCACGGCAACGAACAGTTCCTAGCAATCAGTGGGGCAATCAGAACCAAGTATATCCACGATACGAAAATAATTATCAGAACCATGAGACAGTGGTGCAACAGGAGGTGAAGCCGTCGATTCTGGATTTAAGACAGGTTTGTAAGGAAGGGAAGGTGCAGGAAGCTATCGGGTTGATGAATGATGGGGTCAAGGCCGATGCCGACTGCTTTAGTTCGTTATTTCATTTGTGCGGGAAGTCTACGTCATTAGAGAATGCAAAGAAAGTTCATGATTACTTCTTGCAGTCTGCATGTAGGGCGGACCTGAAGCTGAACAATGACGTGCTGGAGATGTATGCTAATTGTGCGAGCATGACAGATGCTAGGAGAGTTTTTGATCACATGCTCGAGAAGAATATGGATTCTTGGCATCTGATGATTAATGGGTATGCGAATAACGGGCTGGGAGATCATGGGTTGGAGCTGTTCGAGCAGATGAGGAAATTGGGGATGAAGCCAAATGAAGAGACCTTTTTGGCTGTTCTGTCATCCTGCGCCTGCATAGGCGCTATCGAGGAGGGTTTTATCCATTTCAACTCCATGAAGGATGAGTACAGCATTGAGCCAAAGTTGCAGCACTATCTTGGAGTCGTGGATGTTATATGTCAGCCTGGGCATCTTGTAGAAGCTGTGGAGTATGTCGAAAATTTGCCTATTGAGCCGACAGTGGAAGTTTGGGAGAAGTTATGGAATTTCGCAAGAATCCATGGAGATATGGATTTAGAGGAACACGCCAAGGAGTTGATGATTGCTCTCGACCCTTCGAAGGCTGATCCTAAGAAACTTCCTGTTCCACCACCTACTAGGCGGCCCATGACGAACATGTTGGAGGACAGATCCAGATTACCGGAGTTTAAAAATCCAATGCTGTACATGGACGATGAAAAGTATAAGGCAGGGAAAGGAGCAGTTTATATTCCCGACACTAGGTACGTGCTCCATGATATCGATCAGGAGGCGAAGGAACAAGCCTTGCTCTATCACAGCGAACGGCTGGCCATTGCCTTTGGACTTATCAGCACCCCAGCTAGGACAACCCTCCGGATCATTAAGAACCTGAGGATATGTGGAGACTGTCATAATGCGATTAAGATCATGTCCAGGATTGTCGGTAGGGAACTCATTGTTAGAGACAACAAGAGGTTCCATCATTTCAAGGATGGGAATTGCTCATGCAACGACTACTGGTGATCCACCAGTTCGTCTCTGCTGCTTCCTCATGTAGATAATTCCTCTTCTTTGATCGCTTTTGTCACATAAGTCACGACATGGTGAGGACTTTAATACCAAAAGAGTCAAGAGCCGTGTTGGAAACATCAATGATCTCATCGGGCTGGTGTAATCTCAAATTTCCTCAGGGGCAGGTATCCAAACCTGGCACCATTACCAACCCGTTTTTTCGCTTTAGAGTTAAGGCCTCGTGTTAAGCTTCGTGGTGGCCATGTACGTCGCATGCTCTCGGAAAAAAAGATAACAATGATCCCTTTCTTTTGTATTCCTTTTCCCCCATTTCCCTCATCCATCACTAATCTAATAGCTGGATGATGATGATGATGAATAGGATGACCTCTGCAACTTTGATCTCTTACTTGTCTGATTGTTCTGCTGTTTGTAATAAATTTTTCTGTGTTCTTGGCCTTGCTGGGCCTTTTTTCTGCAGTAAAAAAAGAAAAAGAGGACTAATCCGTTTCATTAGCACATAAACGAGCTTACCTCATCCCCACTTGTTCATTACAATCCCTTTCAATCCCATGTCCTTCCTCACGTCATTCTTTGTAAAATTTGTTGCCGTGTGGCTCTTGCAATTCTTCTTAAACGCTAAAACATCAATACCGCCATCCATTCCGCGCATTTCAACACGATCTCGAGGTAATCCTTCCTTTGCTTCATTCAGGGTGGAGGGGACAAATTCGACAACATCTCAACATAACACGATTTACTCGGGATCTCAGGGGTTTCCCGGTTTTACGACCCCGTCTGCAGTCGCAGCCGCCTCCCTTATCGAAGTCGTCGCGAGGTGGGTCATCCCTTATCGAAGTCGTCGCGAGGTGGGTCATCCCGGGGAGGTTTACTTATGTGGAACTAATTATGATTATGAAAACTAATTCAAACTGATGATGATGTGGGGTTTGGGGATGGATGATAAAGACATTTGCTGGGTCCAGGGGGGTGACATTTCGCTAATAAGTCTCAATTAACTAAAGTTGATGTTCCAGATAGTGTGGAGTTGTTCGAACTAATGCGCAGTCCCCCCTCTCCTTAAACAAATAGAGAGAAGATATGTGTACACAAAAATTTTAGGATGATTCATTGCCTAAAGTCGTGCTGACACCAAGCGCTATACTAATTCTACACCAAGCGCCCGCAATCGCTACATCATGCAATGCAACTAAAGTTTTTCATATACGCAAGTTACGACATGATTGCCCACGTGAGGTAATCAAAGTTCCACGCAATCCCTTAATCTATCAACTAATTGTTATTAACATAACACACATCAAGATCGGTGTTCTAACCATAGTTTAAAAATGGGCCCACATCAATTTTAAAAGCAGAAATCATTGGCTTCTGCAACTTGGCAACCTCTTGTGTACTTAATTTTTTTAATACAGTAGGGGACCATGTGCAATTTGTACCGGAGCCGTGTCGGAACGTGACCGGGTCGGTCGGAGCTTTTCAGGAGACAGTTCCCCCTTCATGGAGATGGGGGGCCGGTCAAACAAGGATTTCGATTGAGATTCTATCTGTTCGGGCGTTTCTTGTCCTCCTAACACCACCCCCATTCGTTCCACCCCTTTTCCCTCTTCTTACACGCGTTTGATATCTTTACTGTCGAATTATAGTCTGATCTTCAACGATATCTCGTGATTTGATGTGACCATACTAGTACACATGTGATATTTTCTCACATGCACAAGACACTTTGGAACCCCCACCCCCACAATGTGTTGCATTCCCTGTGATTCCCTCCGAAAAGAAGTTTCCGTGGTGGTGGTCAAAAGGGACATTCTCCACAAAATTTCGAAAAATTGAGTGTATTTTATGGAATTTGTTCTTAATAAACGATGTTCTTGAGATTTTTTGGGTATGATTTTTACGGTGGCTCTTATCGAATCCCTTATCACCTATCCTTCAAATTCTTTTGTTATTACTTGTAAGCTTAGTTTCCAGTTTAGAGTTGGCCATAAAAATATTCCGCGTTTTAATATATTTAATTTCAAAATCTCTTCCGACTTTAGAAAGGTAGCTTCCGCTAATTAAAGAACTTGGTTTTACAGAGTTTTACGAGGAGTGAGCACGACTTTTTAAAACCTGAGTTCTTTGAAAAGTAATAAGGGATCAACTCATATGAAAAAATCTAAATCCTTCAAACTGGATTTTATAAAAATTGAATTCGAAATATTATTTCAAGAATTTTGAAAATAAGTAGGCTAAATCACTAAATATTTTTCAAAACTCGACTCTCCTCAGGGGTGAGCATTCGGTATTCCAAAATACCGATTACCGAAATACCGAATTTTAAGGACCTCAAAATTTTGGATCCCGATCCCGATTCCAAATTTATAATTTGATATTTCGGTAAATTACCGTTAATTCGGTATTTATCAAATTACCGAATTTTTATTACCTTCAAGCATGAGAGTAAATATCTATTGCACATTTCAAACCATTAAGTTGCACAATTTACACCAACACTTGATCATATATTGTCGGAATTTATTAAAAAAATTAAAAATTATTGTTAAATACAAAATCGAAGAAAACATCAACCCAATGTGTCATTGGTGTTATATTACAGATACGAGAGCAGGCGAAGAACAAGTAATTGGTTAGATTAATGGATTCGACCTTTTTTTGTTAAATGGTGGCCCAAATTGTATTAGCCCTGTAAAAATTCGGTATTCGATAAATACCGAATTTTATTATTTCAATACCAATCCCAATACTAAATATCGTTTTAATAAAAACGTACTCGTAGTCCCGATTTCAAATACCGAAATACCGATTTTGAATTTTCGAAATTTTAAAAAGTCAAGATTAAAATCCCCTTTACTTATCTTGTCAAATCGGACAAAAGTGCGGTCGCCTTTTCCTCGCCTCCCCCCCCTTCCCCATCCCCTCGGAAAGAAATGAAGAAATAACAAAAAAAAATTGTTTTTTACATCGGGAAAACCCTAGGAGATCGAAGACTTTACCCTCGTATGTGTTTTAGTAGGTTTGTTCGGTTCCTTTCCGACAGAAATCACGACGGCTCTCGCCAGCTTCCTCGATCTTTCCTGAGTGAGAGTAGAGTATCCCGACCACGACCACCCATCGACCGCTTCCACTTTGTCCAGACGACCTCGATCTTTTTTAATTAATTGCATACAACCCTAATAAGAACATCTCCTTCCTCGACGTTTCCCTTGGTTCCAAATTTCAACACCAAAAAAAAAAAAAAGACCCGACGGCGGACTTCGTGTGCATAAGAAATGACTTGTTACTTAATCCAGACAGGGTCGTTTTCATGTAGTTTCCGGAAATTAATCGAGGAGGACAACCAAGCGAAAGTGTCAAACAGACTTCCCTGGAGAGATTTAGTCAAATATAAGATATGTAGCAGAGGATGGAGGTTAATTTCCCCCCACCCCACCAATTTATTTATTTATTTTTAAAGAAGGAGAAGACAATAAACGATAGTCTTCGAGAGTTGTTTCATTTTCTCTTGTGGCGGTTTGCGAGTCGTGCTCTGGAAGTAGGAGACCAGAGAAAGAATCTCGACAAAACATGCCACGTTTATAATGATTTCCTATTCAATGTAATCTTTCCTTTCCCATTTCATTCCACGTGTATGTTTGACCCATTCCCCCGGAAAAGAAGAAGAATCCCGCGTGAAATAACAATAATAATAATCTAAAAAGCTTGACAGACAAGGAGGAGGAGGAGGAGGAGGAGGACTGGGTCTGCTTGTTCTTTTTTATCATTGTTTGGTTTGTCGGGGAGAATGGAAATTTTGAGACAACAAATCCAACAATCAAATCATTCCCTTCCTACCCCCTCTTAAATACAACCTCAAAAAACGCCATCTCCTCTCCTTTTAAGCCGGGGAGGGAACACAACAAACATTTAAACATTAGACAATAGTTTTTTTTTAATGCCCAATATGAAAAGTTGCAATACAAAGAGTACGTAAAAAAGCTCGGTATATTTTTTAAAAAAGGTTGACGATGGGTTGCGGCTGCCCCCTAAATGAGCCGTTATGGTGGTTTCCAATTCTAGCTTTGTACTGATATGCGGCGAGTTTTAAAAATTTTACGAAATATGATTTCAGTTATTAAATACCTGTGAATACTAAAATCTCGCACGGAAATATCAGCGTACAAATTATCGTATGGAAAATATATAGCGGGTTCTGTTCCTAGTCACGAAGGTTGGACGTGATTCCTCTGATTCGATCTTTGCATGATAACGTTTGTAAATGTTGATCCTGAGCTCTGGCAGAATTTTAGCATAACTTCGGGGTGACATATTGATGAAGTCGTCGGGGTCTATGGGCGTGATCCGGCAGAGCTTCGATAGCTTGATGAAGTTGTCGAGGCCTCCGGGCGTGATCCGACAGAGCTTCGGTAGCTTGATGAAGTCGTCGGGGCCTTTGGGCGTGATCCGGCAGAGCTTCGGGGCGAGTTGCGAACAACACCGGGGCGATGGACATCGGCAAAGCTTTGATGAGCGGGAGGCGGCGAGAATCTTCAAGAGCTCCAAGAGTCTTCTCTCCACCTATGAATGTAGTGTCCTCTGAATGAATGAGGAAGCCTCTATTTATAGGGTTCCAGGGCCGATTTAAATTAAGAAGCTGGTCATATAATATTAGGCAACTTCTCGTGGACCGAGCTATGGGCCGGGCTTGAATTTGGGCTTAGTTTGGATTGGGTTTTAGATTTTTTGCGGCCTATTCGTGCATAGTGCTTCTTTTCCTGATTTGGGTTTATAGCACATTTGTGTATAATATAAATTTGATTTGGGTCGAATTATAGACAAAAATTCAATGTCTACAATACCTAAAATATCGTTCTTTTTTTACTGTTCGAACCACGACATTTTGAAATACAAAGAAGTCGCATTTCATGACCATGACACCATCAAATTTCATCAAACATGTGGTCTGATACCACTGCTTTATGGTGAATGGTAATGTATGTCATGAACACATCATCCAAGATTGCGATGCCAATAGGAGAGTAGAGTTCCCTGTCCATGACCGCGAGAATAATACAGATAGTGAAAAAAATTGATCAAGTAGCTTCTGGTTGCATTTTCTGGGTTTAGAGCAATGTCGTAGTCCAGGATCACGACACTAGTAGAAAAATGTAGTTCGTTATCCATAATCACGACACTAGTAGGACCACGATACTAGTAGAAAAGTATAGTTCGTCATCTTGGATCGCGACCCTAATAGAACCACGACACTAGTAGAAAAGTATAGTTTGTTATCCAAGATCGCGGCACTAATACACCCAATGAAAAAAATTGATCAGGTAAATTGTGGTTGGACTTTCTGGTGTCAGAGCAGTGTCGCGGTTACATAAAATGTTGTCCTGAACATCAACATTTGCCTAGATCATTTAGTGTTGTGATCAATAAACATATTCTTTTTGAAATTTGCGATTCTAAACTACTAATCTATCGGGTTATAACTCCGTCCCCATTCGTTATTTCTGTTATGGCACGAATTAAAATTCCTCCGGTCCTCCAGAATCGATTCAGAAGACTGTATTTACTTCCCCTCAACCTCCCCATTCTCCCCATAATACCTGTCATCCTTCTTATTGACTTCCCCGACTTCGACTTGCTCGTTGTCCAGGTCCTAAATCTTGAAAGAGTTAGGATTTTGTTCTCAATTTGAATAAGCATTTGAAAATTGATCAAGTCTATTTG
Source organism: Melastoma candidum (assembly GCA_023653495.1). Classification (NCBI taxonomy): domain Eukaryota; kingdom Viridiplantae; phylum Streptophyta; class Magnoliopsida; order Myrtales; family Melastomataceae; genus Melastoma; species Melastoma candidum. The sequence continues at coordinate 2,920,669 of CM042887.1, forward strand.
TTATTTTAGGTTATCAGTATAGTAGTTTTGTTCTTACTAGTATTAGTTTCGAGTTATTTATTTTTATCGTAGGGTTTGATTTCTTTTGGATTTCTGGCTTATAGTAATACTATAAATGATGATGTTGAGTATTGTGTCATTGTCGTGTTAATGCAATTTGATAAAGAAATCAATACAAATGAGAAAATATTTAATGATATAGACGGGGGAGATGATGAAATAGAAAGAGAATTAACAAGCTTGGACCATCCAGGTAAAGAGTTTCTTTTTACCTTGACAATAGTGATTTTGGGAAAGTCGTTTTTTTATGAGGATGGAAATGAACTTATCCCACACAATGTCAATTCTCTTATTGAATTTAGAAAAGGAATGTGTCTTAAGCGCATGAATCATCTCATTCATACAGTCAATACATTTTATATAAGAAATCATTACAACGGTGAAATTATCAAGTTATATAAGAATCTTGGTCAGTTTTCTATGGAGAATAATATCGTTATTTGTTATCGAGTGGATAAAGTGGCGAAGAAGGTTGAACGTGATCCTTGAATGGATGTATACCTCCTGTAAGCAACTTTCTTCAGAGACGCAAGGCTTCCGTATGTTGTGCTAAAGTGGGCATTGATTACTATATTGGTGGAGAGATGGAGACTAGAGATACATACATTACATATGGTTCATGATGAAATAACTACTACCTTGGAGGATATGCACATTTAACTTCGATTTCTTGCGGTTGGGTATGTTGTTATTGGCGATCCATCTGTATCTTTAGAGGGTATGTGTTAGAATTGTTTCGATTGGTGAATGGGCGTAATGCTATTAATCATGGACATATTAAGTTGAGTTGGTTGGCTGAGAATTTCGACATCATTCCTAAATGGGCTATAAATGTACAAATTCAACAACATACTCATGTTTATTTTGCAGCCAATAGAAGGCATGTTAGCCTTAGATAAGTTAGATAATATAGTACATTTGATGTGGTTATCTTTGCTTGCTGATTTTGAGAGGGGAGATGTATAATAGAAGAAGTGTTTGTTTAGCTAGCATGATTATATATGAATCTACCCAACCATCAAAGGACATCACAGGTGTCAGGCGCGCTGATCCTAGTACATCTATGGGCTTAGGATAGATTCCCCCGTATATTTTCGCTTAGACATCGTATAGGTATATATTGAGGATACTCCCTTGAGCCATCATTGGGGAGAATAATTTGATGTTGGGATAGTGCCTACGCATGTTCTTGTCACGTACATGAAGGCCCTTGATATACAAAGCATTGATCGGGTACAAATTGTAAAACTTGACTTCATCTTCATGTTGACTAGGATATACATTTGTGATATTAAATTTATGCCTTTGTTTGGTATTCATGTACTTAATTAATCATAGATATGCTTTTACGGTATTGTTTGACTGGTTGTGACTACAGACGTGCTGGAGTTATACTCATTTATTTCATCATTATTGAGTGACATTTTTTTCGATAGAGCCATCTTTTAGTTTGAAGCAAAGCAAATCATTCTAGGACCATACAACGCCAACAAGAGAATACATCGAATTGACCTACTGGAAAGTCTTTCAACAACTGACCAGAGATACATCGTATGTGGAGCTGTAGAATGATCTGATGAATCATATTGTAACGTTATTTTCAGAAACTAAAATGAAATACGCTAGATGGTATTCCGAAGTATACCAGGAAATACATTTCACATACTAATGAAATGTTAGGGATCATGATAAGTCTTTATATGCTTAATACTTATAGTTCACAAGTTTTGTATAAACTAATGTAATGCCTTTTAAGTAATAGATGAAGAATTTCAAGAAAAATCGACTCGATTATCGCAACAAAAAGGGGTAGCCAATCTCACCGGAGAACCCATGGACATGCTAGAGTAGTATACATCACTTCAACTGAATGATCGTCGCGGAAGCTTGGACGATTAGCCATCACATGATGAACAGGAGGAATGAGATAATGATTATGAAGAAATTTTTCAAAAAAAAAAAAGGTCCAGAATCCCCTAATAGGCCTAGTATCACGATTAGGGACCACGTTTTTATTGGGAGACTAAAGATGCAGTCCTGAACAGTGACGCTACTCCCTTCCTCTAATAAACATTTTAATGTAATGTATTAGTGTCGCGATTCTACACCACGAACTCAATTTTTCTATAAGTGTCATGATTTTTTACCATGTTTCCAAGGCAATTGGATCATTCACCATAAATTTGCAGTCCATGACCGCCCTTTTTGAGAAATTTTGAAGTGTTCGTTTTGCCCTCGAAGCAAGAGTAACACATGAACGAGTTACTTATAAATAAAACACATTAAAGAACATCCAAAATGGTTCCTAGTGCGTGGTTTCCACACTCACACCTTCTACATTTCCTTTATTTAACTTCTCTCTTTGTAAATTTTACAATATATTTCCAGTAAAATAATATTTTTTACCCGTTTAGTATTCAGAGTTTTGCCCATATTAATTCAACTACATATAATAGTTACATATAGTAGATTTCGAACCCAAAATCTTTTTAAACGAATTCAAACACTTTATCACGTGTACCAACCCAACCATTGGTAAAATACTATATCTTCATACTTCTTTTTCCTTTGAAAATAAAATGATGAAAACGACGCTTTCCTGTGAATCCATACATCACTTCTGCATTTTTTTACGTTTAGTAAAAGGGGGATGTAAAATTTCACATAAGACAGAGTTTAACAGTGGACTTTCGTGAGGGAAGATTCCCAAAGCATCGTCTTAAAAGAAAGATTCATGTCTTACCCCATTTTATCTCTTATATAAATAATACTCGTTGTAGACATTAAAATTTTGCCAACCCCAAATCATATGATGGGCTAAATATTTTGTTTTAAGACCAATTCCTAGCTCATCTCATTGTCCGGTCCACTTGGAAGTTAATAATTATGGGAAAACCAGCTGCCTATTATAGATTGACCCTGGAGGCCTATAAATAGAGGCATCTGCAAGCCATTTGGACAGACCTCTCACACACAGAATTCTCTCTTCTCTCTTATTCTCTTAAGCCCCATTGGGTTATAAAGAGATTTTAGTTATTTTTTTTAAGATTCCTCAGTGGGTGGTGCAACGGCGAAGGCCCCTCTAGCGGGTTCTTCGACCCTTCTGTGGGTGGTGAGGCGAAGGCCCCTCGGCCGGTGGTGCGGCGATGAAGGCCCCTCTAGCGAGTTCTTCGAAGGCCCCTCTACGAGTGGTGCGGAGAAAGCCCCTCGGCGGGTAGTGCGACGGGAAAGGCCCCTCTAGCGGGATCTCCGAAGGCCCCACTTGCGGGTTTACCTCCGAATGCCCCTCATAGCGAGTTTATCTCCGAAGGCCCCTCTTGCGGGTTTACCTCTGAAGGCCCCATAGTAGGACGACGAGATTCTCGCGGTGGTATATTATCCTTTGAGTTACATTTTCCCAGCGATCCTATTCTACACACAACAATATTCTATCCGAGTGATATTCTTGGATATTATATTCTTCGACGACGTATATATCACTCTATCGACAACATCAAACACACACTACACACATTGGTGGAGAGAAGACTCTTGGATCTCGAAGACTCTCGCCGCCTCCCGATTGGTTAAAGCTCTGCCGGATCATGCCCAAAAGCCCCGACGACTTCATCAAGATATCGAAGCTCTGTCGGATTACGCCCAAAGGCCCCGACGACTTCATCAAGATATCGAAGCTCTGTCGGATTACGCCCAAAGGCCCCGACGACTTCATCAAGATATCGAAGCTCTGCCGAATTATGCCCAAAGTCCCCGACGACTTCATCAAGATATTGAAGCTCTGTCGTATCACGCCCATTGGCCCCGACGATTTTATTAATATTTCATCCCGAAGTTCTATTGAAATTCTGCGAGAGCCTAGGATCACCATTCATACCCGTTATTCTTCGAAGATCGAATCAGAGGAATCACATGCAACTTTCGTGACTAGAGATTGAACCCGCTACATATTTTTCATAAGATAATTTGTACGCTGATATTTCTACACGAGATTTTAGTGTTCAGAAATTTCTGGTACGCCTAGTGGGACCATCTCTACCTCTCATCTCTTTACTTCGAGGAATTCACATGGCGCCAAAGATGATTAATGTCAAGAATGTTGTCGCATGCAACCGGCTTGCTGCTTTTCCTTCACTCTCGTCTGGGGGCTCTTCATCTGCTGAGTTTTCAAAGTTGGTTAAGGCTAGGACCATTGATGAACCATTGCTCAAGTCCGTGTCCCCCAAGGCATCCTCATCTTATAAGGATGTCGCTGAAAAGAATATTCTCAATGACGGGGACTCTCCAAAGTGGTCTTATGCCCAGTATGTGGCCATGACGCGCAAACAAGCTGAAGAGATAGAAGAAATACTCAAGTCTATCTCCCCTAAGGCTGCCCCATCTTACAAGAATGTTCTCAAATAGGGGGGCTCTCCAAAGTGGACATATCCCAATCTGTGGCCAAAACTCGTAAACAGACTGAGGAAATTGAAGAAATTCTTAGAGCAATTTCCCCTAAGTCGTCTCAACCAACTGCTGGTGATAATCCTTTTGACAAGGTTCTGGTATCTCTCTCTTGTGCCACAGATAAATTTTGAAAATATCTCGTCAAGTGACTCTCCGTCGGATTCTTCCCCAAAAGCTTATTCAACTAAAGGCTTTGAAGTCATGTTAATGATGATGGCGGATACTCCTTCATTTGAAGATCAGGTCGCAGCTCTCACAAAAACTGTGGATGCTATGATGCTTTTTATGAACGAAAAAGAGCAGCAAATGGACTACATTGTCAAAAAGCTGGAGAGTAAAGACGCCGACAAAACATTCACGCACCCAAGTTGACAAAGGAAAATGGGTCATGAATGTTGATGATTCGACAAAGCACACGTCCGTTGTTGATGATCCTATTCCAGCAAAAGCAATGATGGAATTAATAAAAGAAACGGTAAAGAGCGAGCTTGAGGGCAAATCATCATCATCTTCGGCATACTATAAGCCTTACAGCCGAAGAATCGAAGGCCTTAAGATGCCAGTCGGATATCAGCCTCCATACTTCCAACAATTTGACGGAAAGGAGAATCCACGTCAACATGTGGCTCATTTCGTCGAAACTTGCAACAATGCAGGCACGGATGGGGATTGGATGATTAAGATGTTTGTTCGCTCTCTCAAGGGAAACGCTTTTGATTGGTACATTGACCTCAAGCCTAGCACCATTGATAGTTGGGAACAATTGGAAAGGGGGTTTCTAAACCACTTCTACAGCACGCGGCGCGTAGTGAGCATGATCGAGCTAACTAATACTCGCCAATGAGAGGAAGAACCCGTCGTCGACTATATCCAGCGATGGAGGAATCTAACCTTGAACTGTAGGGATCGTCTATAAGAGGAAACGCCTATCGACATGTGCATTCAAGGCATGCTCTGGAGGATTCGATATATTCTACAATGGCTCAAACCACGATCATTCGAGGAGTTGGCGACGAAGGCTCATGACATGGAGTTAAACTTTGTTGGGACCAACGTAAATAGTATCCTAATACCTGACCCACCTAGAGGGATAGGAAGATCAGGAAATAGAACTGGGGGCAAGCCCGATTTCATGGATACTAAGAAGCAAGTAATGACTACAGATGCAGCTCCTGTCAAAGTGCCAATTGCAAAAGGAAAAGTCCTGGCAAATGGACAATCACCTGCAGAAGCACCCAAGATGGAGAGGCAACGCCTAACTCTTGCAGAAAGGAAAGACAAGAAATATCATTTTCCCGATGAAGATGTTGCAGAAATACTTGACTATCTGTTGTCTTCTAAAATGATCGAGCTTCCGCAATCAAAGCGATCGCAACAAGCGAATCTAGCCAACAATCCCAACTTCTGCAAGTACCATCGTGTCTTAGGCCATCCAATTGAGAAGTGTTTCATCTTTAAGGAGAAGGTCATGGAGCTTGTATTCGACAACAAGATCGATTTAGGAGCCTATATTACACCTTCAAATATGATCAGTGTCACAAACAATGATACTCCAAACATCATATTTAGGACTGTCAATCCTACTGAGATAATTAGCCTATCAAGTCTGAGGATAATGCAACAATATATTACCAAGGTGTTAAGTTGTGCGGTTAGCTCCGAAGAAACATCTACCGAAGAAGGCTGGACTTTGGTGATTCACAAAAGGAACTGGAAGAAGTCTTCTAAGCCCGTAAAGAAAACGCTTCATGTGTGAGCAAAGATTGCGAGGAGGTCACCAATAAAAAGGGATTCCAGGAAGATAGCGAAAGAAGAGAGTTCGTTAGATATCCAGTCTGTGAAGAAGCCAACCTCGGCTATGTTATGGGATTTCTTTCCGAAACATTTTCGAAAACTTGCAGATTTGTCTAGGAGTTGTCACCTCATTGATGTAGACAAAGAAGTGGCAGCTGTGAAGGTTGGCACTCCAGAAGATCCCACAATGATGAATGTTGTGAGATCACGAGAAGATGGCGCAACAATTACGTTTTTTTATGAAGATCTCATTTTAGGTCACAAATCTCACAATCGGCCGCTATTTGTATCAGGCTATACTTATGGTATGAAGGTTAATCGCATCTTGGTCGATCCAGGTTCGGCGGTCAATATCTTATCATTGAAAGCCTTGAAAGAGATCAGGCTAGGAGTTGAAGACTTATCAAGTACCCAACTAATAATCCAAGATTCAATCAGGGTGGAGAACGAGCCGTTGGGAAGATCTATCTCACCCTCACTATAGGAGATATGGAAGCTGGAGCGACGTTTTACGTTATCGATTCCAACACCACATATAATATGTTGTTAGGTCAACCATGGCTGCATGAATACGGAGTTGTTGCATCCACGCTCCATCAATGCTTTAAATTTATGAAGGATGGGGTAACCCACACAGTATGGACAGATGTAAAACCCTTTACGGAAGCGGAGTCATACTTCGTCGATGCCAAGTTTTACTTTAATAAGGGTACCTTTGCTGAAGAAAAGGTCTCAAAGCTTCCACCGGTTGTGAGGGATATCACAAAGAAGTCGTACGTAGAAGTTTCACCTATTCAACAAGAGGTACCTTCAGTTAATCCGACAGTTAAAAATAAAAGGACGGATGATAAGTCTAAATAGAATGTGCCAATCCTGCGCTATATCCCAAGAGCCTTCCGAAAAGCCAGGGAACCACCTTTCGTGAGTAGCCATGTTGAAAAAATAGTGGTGCCAAAGGAACTCAACTGGTCGGTGACGAAAATGACGATAATTGCTCAAACGAGTATGCCTTTAAAAGGTTTTGTCCGGCCTAAACAGGGGGCAATTATCTATCCAGATTCATTGCCTGACAAACGCACCAACGGATTTGATCCAAATGCATTCAGGCTAATCTCTGGGGCCGGCTACACAGAGGACTTCAAGGCGCTTGGGGCTATCTCAAAAGAGGCTAATCCAGGCGGTGATAGTCAAAAGTCAAAGTTTGGTCTTGGGTATGACATTCCTAAGCCCGTCAATCTCCCAGTGAAGAATGCTTCAATTCAATACATCGAAGCTGATGATAAAACTACAATCGAAACGATGAGAACTTCGGTATTTGATCGACTTAGAGCCCCGTCTAAGCGAAGATTAGTATTTGATAGACTTGGTGCTTCAGAGAAAAAGATTGATGCTCGGAGACCTACCCGACTAAGGTTAGGCCAAGCTCCAAGAAGTCGAATGGTGTGGAAAATGGTGGACTAGAGGAAAGATATTCCAATCATAACTGATGACACGAATGATTTCCGTAGTAAAATACCTTCCGGATGAAACGTCAAACTGTTGTGGAGGTGACTAGTGGAGAGGTGTTGAAAATGACCACGAAGACGTGGGTATATCTACAAATGGCAATGAGGAGCTATCTCAATATAACGTTAAAGATGATGTCGCTTCTTATCATGTCACAATTTCAGAGGTCGATGAAGACGCATCTCACAAAGAAGATGATGCGGAAGATGCTCCTGAAGTATTTGAATATAGGAAGAAGTCTACTATTGACGAATTGAAAGAAGTTGATCTTGGGGAGGAAGGGGATCATCGCCTTATGTTCCTTAGCGCAAATTTAACCCTTGAAAAAGAGGCGTTGTATGTCAAATTATTCAAGGAATACAAAGATGTCTTCGCATGGTGTTATAAAGGAAAGGCCGGCCTTGATCTAAAGATTGCAGTCCACAAGTTAGCCGTGAAGCATGGGGTTCGTCCCATAAAGCAAGCTCAACGGCGTTTCCGTCCGGAGTTGATTCCCCTGATAGAAGCTGAAGTCAATAAACTTATCGAAGCTGGATTCATTCGGGAGATGACGTACCCAACATGGATCGCCAATATTGTACCCGTCAAGAAAAAGAGCGGTCAACTTCGCGTTTGTGTTGACTTTCGGGACTTCAACAATTCATGTCTGAAGGATGATTTTCCTTTGCCGATCACTAAGATAATGGTAGATGCTACCACTGGCTATGAAGCCCTCAGTTTTATGGATGTATCGTCAGGAGATAACCAAATTCGAATGGATCCAAAAGTTGAAGAAATGACATCTTTTCGTATACCAAAATGAATATAATGTTATAAGGTGATGCCTTTTGGGTTGAAGAATGCAGGAGTAACTTATCAAAAAGCAATGCAACGCATCTTCGATGATATGCTACATAAAAACGTAGTGTTAAGTGAATGATTTGGTTGTCAAGTCCAAACGAAGGCATGATCATATTGATGACCTTAGAAAAGTATTTGACAGACTGCGTAAATATCAACTGAAGATGAATCCCATGAAGTGTGCATTCGGGGTCACTTCGGGCAAATTCGTTGGCTTTATCGTTCGGCATCGAGGCATATAGGTCGACCAATCAAAGACAGATGCAATTCTGAAGATGCCAGAGCCAAGGAATATACACGAGCTGAAGAGCCATCAGGGAAAGCTCGCTTATATCCGGAGATTTATATCAAATTTGACGGGACGATGTCATCCTTTCCATCGGCTACTGAAGAAAGATACCCCTTTTGAGTGGGATGAAACATGTAAGAATTCCTTCAATAGTATAAAGACATATTTATCAAAACCACCAATCTTAAGTGGACCAATCCAAGGTAAACCATTCATATTATATATAGCAGCACAAGAAACTTCATTGGGGGTCTTGTTAGCCCAAGAGAATGATGACGAAAAAGGAGAATGCTTTATACTATTTGAACAGGACCCTGACAGAGCTGAATTATTCCCCAATTGAGAAGACATGCCTCGCACTAATGTTCGCTATACAAAAGTTGCGACATTATTTGCAGGCACATTTTGTTCGCCTCATATCACGAGCAGATCCTCTCAAGTACATCATGTCAAAGCCAGTACTATCTGGACGTCTAACGAAATGAACACTCATGCTCCAGGAGTTCAAGATTTCGTATATGCCTCAAAAAGCTGTGAAAGGGAAAGCCTTGGCTGATTTCTTAGCAGATCATCTTATACCAAATAATTGGAAGATTTCTGAGGAATTACCCAACGAGGAGGTGATGTTGGTAGATACTCCCCGTCCATGGAAGATGTTCTTTGATGGATTGGCTACCCAAAGAGGTGTAGGAGCTGGAGTTGTCTTCGTCACATCTGATGGAAATATCATCCCTTACGCATATACCCTCACCCAGTTATGCTCAAACAATATGACTGATCAGGTTCTCATACTCGGGCTAGAAATGGCCATGGACAACAAAGTACATATTTGAGAGTATATGGAAACTCTAAGCTTGTGATCAATCAACTTTTATCCACATACCAAGTTCGCAAGCCAGAGCTGTTGCCTTATCACGATTATCCAGTTAAACTTGCATGGTGGTTCCCGGACATTACAATAAATCATGTACCGAAAAAGGAAAATGCACAAGCAGATGTCTTGGCGAGTCTAGCCTCTGCACTTAATTCGGTAGATAAAGAGGTCAGCATTCGGCTATGTCAAGCATGGGTGGTTCCGCCAATCCATATCGAGGAGCAAAATAGACGAAGTTAATCTCATATCCGTCTATAATATAGAAGACCAAGACGGGAGACAACCACTCATTGACTTTCTCGAGCATGGAAAGCAGCCGAACGACCCACGACAAAAAGTGGATGTAAGGAGAAGAGAGCCTCGATTCATATTTTTAAGAATACTCTGTATCGGCGATCCTTTGAAGGAGTGGTCTTGCGATGCCTTGGAGTGGAAAAAGCCATGAAAGCGCTAGAAGAGGCGCATTCTGGAGTTTGAGGAGCTCATCAATCCGGCCCAAAACTTCACTTTCAACTTAAGAAAATGGGTTACTATTGGCCGACAATGGTAAAAGATTATATGGAATATGCAAAAAAGTGTCAAGCCTGTCAGTTTCACGCCAACTTCATTCATCAATCACCCGAGTCATTTCATCCAACTATAGCATCTTGGTCATTTGAACCTGGGATTTAGATGTTGTAGGCCCCAAAACTCCTAAATCGTCAGGGAGCCATTCGTATATTCTGGCAGCAACTAACTACTTCTCCAAATGGGCAGAAGCTGCATCCTTACGGGAAGTGAAGAAGGAAACGGTGATCACCTTCATTAAGAATAACATCATTTTTCGTTATGGTGCGTCTCGCTATATCATTACAGACAATGGCCGAAACTTCACTAATAAGGCCATGGATAAATTCTGCGAGCAATTCGGCTTCAAACAATATAACTCTTCCATGTATTATGCGGCCGCAAATGGGTTGGCGGAGACGTTCAACAAAATGCTATGCAATCTCCTAAAGAAGGTGGTCGATAAAGCTAAGAGAGATTGGCAAGAACGAGTCGGAGAAGCTCTATGGGCGTATCGTACAACGTACAGAACTGCGACTCAAATGACGTCGTACTCATTGGTCTATGTTGTTGAAGCGGTCCTTCCACTTGAACGACAAATACCGTCACTGCGAATAGCCATACAGGAGAGACTTTGTCAAGAGGATAATGCGCGATTACGCTTACAGGAACTAGAAGCTTTGGATGACAAACGTCTTGAAGCCAAGCAGCGGATTGAATGCTATCAGGCAAGGATGTCCAAATCGTTTAACAAGAAAGTACGACCCCACTCCTTTCAAGTCGGTGACCTCATCTTAGCAATACGAAGATCTATAATCTTCATGCACAAGACCGGAAGCAAATTCACATCCAACAGGGATGGTCCATACGTAGGCCAAGAGGCTTACACCAGGGGCGCCTACAAGATAGTTGATCAAGATGGAGTGCACGTCGGACCAATCAACTGGAAATTCCGGAAGCGATACTACGCCTGAAGAATAATCCTCTATGTCGCATGAGCCTAAATTGCACGACATAAAAAAACAAAAAAAAAGAAATAAAAAAGAATAAAAAAATAACAAAAAAAAATCTTCATGTAATATTCCTGGCCAGCACGAGTATAAACTGTGAACGGCTAAATAAAATGTAATACTCCTAGCCCGCACGAGTATAAACTGTGACCAACACAATCTTCATATAATACTCCTTTCCACACGAGTATAAACTGTGACCAAAACAATATTCATATAATACTCCATGTCCACACGAGTATAAACTGTGAACGATTCTATCTCCATATAATACTCCTTTCCACACGAGTACAAACTGTGAACGAGTCAATCTTTATGTAGTCGAATGAGATATATCTACATCATTTCAATACTTTAATTCTCGTCTCTCTGCAATATATAAGCATGCGAGACACGAATTAAAGTGGAGGCGTTTGTAGACATTAAAATTTTGCCAAGCCCAAATAATAGGATGGGCTAAATATTTTGTTTCAAGCCCAATTCCTAGCTCATCTCATAGTCCGGTCCACTTGGAAGTTACCAATTATGGGGAAACCAGCTGCCTATTATAGATTGACCCTGCAGCCCTATAAATAGAGTTATCCACAAGCCATTTGGACAGACCTCTCACACACAAAATTCTCTCTTCTCTCTTATTCTCTTAAGCCCCATTGGGTTATAAAGAGATTCTAGTTATTTTTTTTAAGACTCCTCAGTGAGTGGTGCGGCGCGGTGAAGGCTCCTTTGCAAGTGGTGCAGTGCGGCGAAGGCCCCTCTGCGGGTGTTGCGGTGAAGGCCCCTCGGTGGGTGGTGCGACGGCGAAGGCCCCTCTAGCGGATTCTCCGAAGGCCCTTTTGTGGGTGGTGCGGCGAAAGCCCCTCGGCGGGTGGTGCGGCGACGAAGGCCCCTCTAGCGGGATCTCCGAAGGCCCCTCATAGCGGGTTTATTTACGAAGGCCCCTCTTGCGCGTTTAACTCCGAAGGCCCCTCTTGCGGGTTTACCTCCGAAGGCCCCATAGTAGGCGACCAGATTCTCGCGGTGGTATATTATCCTTGGAGTTACATTTTTCCAGCGGTCATATTCTACACACAACAATATTCTTTCCAAGTGATATTATTGGATATTATATTTTTCGACGACGGCTATATCCCTCTATCGAAAACATCAAACACACACTACACACATCGGTGGAGAGAAGACTCTTGGATCTCGAAGACTCTCGCCACCTCACGATTCGCCGAAGCTCTGCCGAATCACGCCCAAAGGCCCCGACAACTTTATCAAGATATCGAAGCTCTGCAGGATTATGCCCAAAGGCCTCGACGACTTCATCATGATATTGAAGCTCTGCCGGATCACGCCTATAGACCCCGACGACTTCATCAATATTTCATCCCGAAATTCTGCTGAAATTATGCCAGAGCCTAGGATCACCATGCACAGCCGTTATTCTTCGAAGATCGAATCAAAAAAATCACATGCAACTTTCATGACCAGATATTAAACTCGCTACACATTTTTCATACGATAATTTGTACTATGATATTTCCACGCGAGATTTTAGTGTTAAAACTCGTAAATGTTAAGTAACGTGATTCATAAACAATTTAATTTAGTATGATGTTGTTATTGTTGTTTTGTGTTTCCATTTATATCTAAATTCGTCATTATCGAAATACAACCCTAGACCTAACCCATTTATTGTTCAGCAACTCTTTACGTTTAGTCTCTATATATACACTACCCACGAATTACGACTCCCCCTCACACTTGCACAAGAAAACTCCTCTTCACTCCTCAAGCAATTTCCCTCCTCCTCCTCCAACTTTCTTCTCCATTTCCATAGCAACTTTTTGAGTAAGAGAGCGAGAGAGAGGGGACATGGCCAAGGATACTGCCGAGTGGTGGATGCTTGCGATCCCGGCTTTTCTTGGGTCAAAGACCCTTGCCGAGGAGCCCCGTATGGTTATCCTGTCCCTCGTGCTCGCATTTATCTCCCTCGCCTTTGCCTCCTGGGCGTTGTCGCCCGGCGGCTTTGCATGGAGGAACCTGAGGGACCGACGTGGGCCTACCCCAATTCCTGGGGCTCGGGGCCTCCCCATGTTCGGCAGCCTCTTTGCTCTATCCAGGGGCCTGCCGCATCGTGCTCTTGCCTCCATCGCCCGCCGCCACCCCGAGACGAGGGACCTCTTGGCCTTCAGCCTCGGTTCGACCCCTGTTGTTGTCTCTTCAGACCCCCACGTGGCTCGGGAGATCCTTACATCCCCTCATTTTGCCGACCGCCCAATTAAGGCCTCGGCGAGGAGCCTCATGTTCGGCCGTGCCATGGGGTTCGCCCCAAACGGCACCTACTGGCGTCTCCTCCGAAGGATCGCCTCGTCTCATCTCTTCTCCCCACGCCGCATCTCTGCCCACCAGCCCAGCCGCGCCGCAAACTGCGGCGACATGCTCCTAGGCATAGCCGCCGACCAGCTCCGTACAGGATCGGTCCGCCTCCGAGACCACCTCCAGCTAGCCTCCTTGAACAACATTATGGGAAGCGTGTTCGGAAAAACGTACAACCCCGTACACGACGCCTTGGCGCTATCCGAGCTCAACGAAATGGTGAGGGAAGGGTTCGAGATATTAGGAGCGTTCAATTGGTCGGACCACCTCCCATGGTTGGACTACTTTTACGATCCTTTTAGGATCAAGCAACGATGCGACAAACTCGTGCCGAGGGTGAGGAGGTTCGTGCAGGCCGTTATTGACGATCACAGGAAGAAGGCCGAGCGGAATCATCGCGAGGGGATCGACCAAGAGGGTGATTTCGTGGATGTGCTGCTGTCTTTGGATGGAGATGAGAAGCTCCAAGAAGATGACATGGTCGCTGTCTTATGGGTAAAATGCCTCTTATCCCTTCTTATCTATCTATCATCATCTTTGTTATTATTACACTTGTATATTTAAACTATGATCTACTTCATAGTTCTTGCATGGTATTTTTAATATAACATGCATGTTTGGTGATATAACATGCAAGTTCGTCACTCCCCTTATCATTTTTTTTTTTTTTTACATGTGAAAATAAAATAGTTTAGTCAAATCGTGATATTATATTAATGGATTCTAAGTCTGGTCTTTAAAATATTACCAAGGTAATAATCAATCATTAGAATGTTCTATTATTTTATTTTTCCCTCGTGATATCACACCTTCTATTGAATATTATCAACGTGCATGGTTTGCTAATCCCCCTTGTCTTTTACTAATAATCTTGTCGAGATTAACAGTGTTCAAAATATTTGGATTTGTATCCTTTTTCTGTTTTCAGGAGATGATATTCAGGGGAACTGATACGACGGCGTTATTGACCGAATGGGCGATGGCCGAATTAATACTACACCCCGGGGTGCAACGTAAGCTACGTGCCGAGCTGGACAGCGCTGGACCACTCTCCGACGCCGACCTCGCCAGGCTGCCGTTCCTTCAGGCAGTCGTTAAGGAGGCCCTCCGCGTCCACCCTCCCGGCCCGCTCCTCTCATGGGCCCGACTCTCAACGTCGGACGTCGCCCTCGGGAACGGCATGGCCGTCCCTGCGGGGACAACCACCATGATCAATATGTGGGCCATCACGCACGACCCGGCCGTCTGGGAGAATCCCGACGTGTTCAACCCAGAGCGGTTCCTCGGGGAGGGGAAGGACGTCGACGTCCGGGGTTCCGACCTTAGGCTCGCGCCGTTCGGTGCAGGACGGAGGGTCTGCCCGGGGAAGAACCTGGGGATGGTGACGGTCGCACGTTGGGTGGCCGAACTGGTGAGGGGTTTCGAGTGGGCCGAGGACCCGGCCCGCAAAGTCGACCTCGGGGAGGTGTTGAAGCTGTCGTGCGAGATGAAGAACCCCCTACATGCCGTAGTCGCCAAGAGGGAAGTGATCGGCGGGTGAACGAGCCGGTCCTTGTAATAGGGAACACGTTATCGACATCTTTCGTGGACGATCATGTTGTCGTGGTTTGGTTAGTGTTTAATTATATTTTCTTTTTCCTTTCCAAGGGTAGTTTCAAGGAGGTCGCCTGTTTTTTTCTTTTTTTGCTTAGGGTTGGGTTATGTCTTTTATTAAGGTTGTCCTGCTCTACTACTACTATTTGTATCGTCTTCTTATCGATCGGGGGGTTGATTTTGTTAAAAACTATGGATGTATTTGTCTCCCTGAAATCGTGTTCTTGTTTCGATATTCACCGACTAGCCAAGTCCTTTCTCGATATCAATTAAAAAGTGAATGAAAGAGAGAGAGAGAGAGAGATTGATGATTTCCATCGCGGTTGGACAAAAAGGCGAACCAAATATTTTACTTACTAGAATTCGCGATCTCCCTGAAAATCTAAGACAAAAACCTTTTTCGGCCTAAAGTCTTCCTCTCAAGGGAACACATAGGGTAGCCCCATTTTCCAACGAAGAAAGACAAATAGAGAGAAGTGTTTAGGTTAAGGAGAAAAAGGATTGTTTAGTTTTATTGTAATATTTAAACCCTATGTCTATGTTTGTGTCGAACTCAAAGGCAGTGAGATTCTCATTATTACTTGTTTTTCTCCGACATGGATGAAAAGAAATAGAAGAAAGTAGGGCTTATTTTAAGTGGGATTTGTGGTTGGGGAGAGTGTGCAGGCCGACAAGGTGCCAAAGTTGGCTGATCAGACCCAAAGTGACTTGGACTGTTCACATATTGGAGTCATCCCCTACCTAACAACCTAGTATCCTATCCTATCCTATCCTGTCCTACCACTCCCTCGTCTTTAACTATTCAGTAGACCAAAGTGACTTTTTCTTTTCTTTTTTGGCCCATTTATCAAAACTACCCCAAGGTTACAGAGAAATTTCCAATCTATCCCGAAGTTTAGGAAATATCTCTCAGTACCCTAAACTTTAGACTTATTTCAAAAATATCCCATAAAAATCCTTTGAGAAAAATTTTTCGAAATGGCTGGAGAAGGAAAATCCTCTGGAAATCCTTCAGGGACTCCATCACGTTTGGAGTTCGTCCCAGAGTCTAGATTGTCTCCTTTTGGGATGAGCAAGAGTATAAACGATGTGTTAACTCAGCTGACCATTCAAGGGAGTACAGAAAGTCTAGAAAGCCGAAACCAAATGGCAAAGGAAGTAGGCTTGTATGTTAATAACATACTAGACGCTCTGGAAAGAGAGAGAGGTTTAAAGAGGCCTGAAGCCGAGGCGACCTCTGGACTGGAAAGTACAACTGGAAAACCAGTCGAAAGATTGAATTTGGGAGGAAGAAATTCCAGACCAAATCAAGGCAAAAGTGTGGAAGAAATGTATAAGGAGTCGGTTGCTCCTTTCATTCTAGACACACAAAAGCGAAGTGCAAACTTGAACTCTCAAAGTGGAGAGTTGGCGAAAGACCTGAGGAAAGCCTTAGGTCTGGCAGAAGATGCGCCAGTTCATTTAGACAACAGAACGTTTAATGAACTGGTAACTGCGAAGAGGGAGATTTACAGGCCCGATTATCCACACAGAACTAAACAAGAGTTTGTTCCAAGAGATAATGTTTTAAAGCCTATAATCACCCCTGGTGCTTTTCTAGACATAGACTGTGAAAAGCATGTATCTGAAAAGATAGATGAGTGGTTATCACTTATTCGAATGACGGCCTCAGCAGGAGGAATACCTCCTGGAGCAGTCTATGAATTATGTGTGGCAGCCCTCATGGGAACAGCGCAGAAATATTGGAAATCTTTGGTGGCTCATACAGACATCAAGGAAAAGATAGATCAAGCGCTGACGGTTGACGGCGTATTAGCAATAGTCGCTGATGCCCTGAAACGAGAGTTCTGTGGTTTCTCATTGTCCACTGAGACTGTGGAAAAAGAGCAGTCATTGACAGCTCTGGTTAAACTACAGATCTGCGATATGTGCTGGTTTGATAGCTACGTATGTGAGTTCCAGAAGTATTATTACAATCTGGATGTAGTCTCTCAACAGTTCATATTGGGAACCTTTTTTGCAAAACTTCCAGAACCCTGGCCGGAAGTGGCGCAAAAGGCCTACGAATTACTTCTGAGTGAGGAGAAGATTGTCACTGGACTCGGAGGTAAAATTCAGGCGGTTAAGTACGCGATGAGGAAGGCGTGTACTGAGCTCCAAGTTAAGGAAGCAGCTAAGAAGCTGCCATACCTAAACAAGAGCTGTTGCTCTCAGATAGAGTATGTGCCTGGAAGGTATGGATGCGATACTCGCAGTACCTCAGGAGACTCTTTACAGAGAAGGAACTTTCCTCGTAAGAGGAAGTTTGTTGGGTACAACAAAAGAAAAGTTTGGCCCAAGAAGGACTTCCAGCGTAAGCAAAAGGGAGGACCTGCTTACAAACCAAGAAGGCTTGTAAGGAGAAGGGATAACCTGAAGGACAAAGATAGGATCGATGCTTTCAAAAGAAAGCATGGCAGAGAACCTAAATGTCCAAAAGGAAAACCTTTGAGCAGTTGTAATTGCTGTTGGTTTTGTGGATCAAAAGACCACAAAGCGGATAGTTGTCCGAAGAAGAACCAGAGGAGAGAAAGACTCCGTATGGTCTTCCTGGACGACAGGAGTCATGAGAAAGAAGTCCTTGCTTACGAACCAATTGATGAGCAAGAGATTTCCGACTTAGACTCGGAAGTAGAATCCATTTACGAGGTAATATCTGATTATGATACAGACTCGGAAGAGGATTCTGATCTTTGGAAAATGCATCTGTTCATGATGAGAGCAGTGCAAAACGAAGATGGTGATGAGTTGGTTCCTTTGGAAACAACGAATCAGGTACTGGAGGAAACCCACCAGTATGAAGATCCATCCCAGTCAATTCTGGAATGGAGGTTGCCAAATGTCAATGCGAGAGAAGTTTATGAAGTATCGAGATTTAGGTTTCGATCAACCATAGATATCGCGCAGACAGAAGCGACGGCACAAGTCACAAGCACTGAGCTTGAGACTTTGGATATCCCACTCTTAAATGTACAACGCATAAGAGATACTATGCGTAACGCAAGAGGTGTATATAACTATATACATATTGGGTTGATCCAGATAGGATTAGTCCCGCTGTTTCATTTACCAGCGGATAGTCCTGTGGTAGCAGCTGTGATTGATAAACGTTGGCGAGAGTTTAGAGATCAGCTGATATCAGGTGTACAGGCCAATCTTGCACACGGTCCTGTATGGTTCCAAGTCCATCCAAACTTTATGATGGCCTTGAACGATCGCTGTTTGGGGACTTCATTGACCTTAAGGATTAAATCAATGAATATGGATCGTATGAATCCCCAAGCCAAGTATTTGGCATATCACACTAGGGTAATTTACCGATTGGTAAATACCACCAGTCCCGGTGTGAGGAACATCTCGAGACTTACCGAGTTGTTCGAAGAGGGTCATAACAATTACCAACAGTTCCATAGGCGTGAGGTAAATCCAGTGGAATTAACCTGGCCAAGGAGTTGGGTTATGACTGAGCCCGGTAATAGCTCTAGGCCCATTAGTGCGGCTAATATCCGACAAAGGGGTAATGAAATTACTCTTATGTTAGGAGATCCGTCAAGGGTTAACGAAAGAGCTGATAGGCATCTGCCTATGCTTAGCGAAAGAGCTGACAGGCATTTGCCTGTGAGGATGCCACTCCTGAGAGAGCCGCTCAATAGAGCGCCTTCTGAAATCTCTTCAAGAGCTAGTGACGTAGGAGATGACGTAATAGTTTCTCGACCAGAGGTTGCAAGCGCACCTCCACTAGTGGAAGAGGTGTCTCGAAGGTCTGTTGATTCAAGGACCCCGTCTCAACATACGGGTAGAATCGTGGGGTATAGACAGGTATCACTACCAGTCTATGAAGACCCTGTGGATCAACCGAGAGAGGAATCTATACGGATGTTAAGGGTCACCAATATGGAATACCCTTTATCCAAGATTCCTGAAGTTTGTAAGGTTATTGAACAAATAGCCGAGCAAAGGTCTATTGCGATAGACGATATCTGGAAGATGATAGAACCATCGCAAAGTATACCTGAGAATATTGGGTTTAGTGTTAGGAAGGAAGACATGAGCACATATGTAGCTCTAACTTTCAAATTTCCTGGATACTATGAGTATTCTCTGGATACTCTGATAGACACTGGGTGTAGCATAACATGTGCTAGACTCAATGCTCTGCCAGATGAGTGGTGGGAACCACTGCAGAAACCCATCCACATGGTTAACGTCGATGGTATGGCCACAATTGTTGGCCACAAGGCAAGTAACGTGCCTGTCTTTATTGGTGGACAAAAGTTCATCATTAAAGAGATTCTTGCACATCCTTTACTAGAGGCCGACATCATTATTGGTAACGCCTTTTTGAAGGGGCAGAAGGAAAACCTTCCTTTTGTGCAGAATGAAAGTGATGTTTCCATAGGTGGGGTAAAAATCAGTATTCTACAAGAGCCTAGACTGCGGTTAAAATTTGGCTTTTATCCGGTAAAACGGACTGAATACTGTGGTGATATCCCATGTGAAAGAGCTTTCAGAGTGCGAGCTCAACGTGGTGATATACGGTTGGATGAGAACGATTCATGGGAACAAACCCTGTTTTCTCCAACGAATACCAGAAGTGCTAACTGGTATGACGACTTGTTTCCAAAACAAGAAGTGTGTATGGCCGTTAAGTTAATGGGAACAAAATGGGATAAGTTCCTAATAAAGCTGGCCGATAATTTTAGTGAAGATCCACTGAAGTTATGGACTCGAAATGGCCTAAAGGCTAAATTAGAGTTGAAAGATCCCGGAACCATTATAAGAGCCAGAAACATTACGTATACGGCTGAGATGGTTGAGGAATTTGATAAACAAATTCCTGAATTGCTTGGGAAAGGCTTGATTAGGGACAGTTACAGTCCACATTCTAGTCCTGCCTTTATGGTTATTAATCATGCCGAGCAGGTGCGAGGTAAAGCACGAATGGTTATAGATTATCGTCAGCTTAACAAAGCTACAAAGGACGATGGCTATAAGATTCCCACTGCGGGAGATTTAATTGATAGGATAAGTTTGAGCCAACCAAAGTTTTTCTCTAAGTTTGACTTGAAAAGTGGATACTGGCAAGTCAAGATGAAGGAAGAATCGGTTCCTCTAACTGCCTTCAATGCTCCGCAAGGAATGTTTGAATGGTTGGTTATGCCATTCGGTCTGAAGAATGCTCCAGGCGTGTTTCAGCGCAAAATGGATAATGCTTTTAAGCAGGTCCGAAAATTTTGTGCGGTCTATATTGACGATGTGCTAATCTACAGTCAGTCTGAAGATGAACACATGAGGCACCTTGATCAGGTGACTGATGTCTTCCGAAGGGAAGGTATGATTCTATCTGAGAAGAAGATAGAATGGTTTAAGGAGTCGGTTAACTTCTTAGGCATGGAGATTGAGCAGGGTAAAATTAAACTGCAAAATCATATTGCCGAGAAAATAGTTAATTTTCCTGACAGACTTGAGGATAGAAAGCAAGTCCAAAGATTTTGTGGATGTGCTAACTATGCAAGAAAGTTTGTGAAAGATCTTTCCCGAGATCTAAGCAGGATTTCGAAGAAAACCTCTTCTACTAATCCTTGGATATGGGAAGATGAAGACACTCAGTCTATTAGAAGGATAAAAGCTAAGGTGAAAAATTTGCCTCAATTAGCTTTACCATCTGATAAAGATGAGTTAGTCTTGGAAGTTGATGCTTCTGAAGAACATTGGGGAGCAGTCCTTAAAATTAAGGGACGTAAACCAGAACCGGTGTGTAAATACTGGTCGGGAAGCTTCAAGGGGTACGAATTACGATACCCGATACATGAAAAGGAGGTATTAGCCTTAAAATACGGAATAAAGGCTTTTTACATCTTTTTGGCACCGAAAGCATTTTTAGTGCGGTCTGACTCGACCTATGTAAAAAGGTTTATGAGTCTGAACCTTAAGGAAGCTAGGCAAACTAGACTCTTAAGGTTGCAGGAACAATTGAGCTATTATAAATTTGAGGTCGAATACATTCGGTCCGACCACAACTTAATAGCCGACTCTCTCTCTAGAGAACTTGCAAACACCTCTCTTTCTAAAAACTCTGCAGATGGATCCTGCTGCAAAGAGAAAGATATGCTGGGGATGCAAGAAGGAGGGACACTCCCGAAAGGTATGTCCTAACCTGAGAGATGGTGAGCATAGTGATGCTGGTTCCGTTTCAGGAACGAAGGCAGCAGTTCTCTGCTGGCAGTGTAAGCAACTGGGGCATCGCTCTTATGAGTGTCCCAAGAAGCTAAAAACTGCGGATTCCCAGAAGGGGAAGGCTGAACTTAAGGAGAAAACAAAAGCTGACTCCAAGAGTGAAGCGAAACCAGATCTCCAGAAGGAGATGGCTAATCCCAAAGAGGCTGAGGCCAGATCTAAGGGAAAGGCGAAAGAATCCCAGAATGGGATGGCTGGATCCAAGGGAAAGGTAATAACCAATCCTAAGGAGAAAGCGAAAGTTTCCCAGGAGGGAAAGACAGATCTGAAGGAGAAGGATAACACCAACTCCGAAAGAGATGTGAAGAAAAATCTTCAAGAGAAGATGGCCGATCCTAAGGAGGGAAACTCCAAAGGAAAGGAGAAAATGGCAGATCTGGAAGACAAGGCGAAAGCTGAGTCAAAGGAGAAAGCCAGGAAGAAGAGAAAAGCCAAGAGGCTTGGATCGTCTGGCTCCAAAGGGGGCGATTCTGCAAAGGATGGTCCCAAGAAGGACGAAAAGGTTGAAGAACCTTGGTGGTCACCTTTGACCATGGAGCAGTTCAATTACTGCCGAAACCACTTAGCCAAAGAGCAGAAGATTTCCATCAATCAAGCTGTAAAATCCTATAAGGCTTTGTTACAAAGCAAGGAGGAACAGAAAGAAAGGATGGAAGTACAATATGCTGAAGAAGAAGCTAAGTTCAAGGCCATAATTGGCGAGCCAGTCCAAGAGGTGAACCCAGAACTAAGGGTAGAAACTGAGGAAGCGGCTGCAATGGACTGTGAGCAATACTTCGACTTTGGAAGTGCTTACGAGGCATTGGAAGGAACTCTAGAAAAGAAAGAGAACCTTGAGGAAGCAATTCCTGAGAAAGACTCGGTTAGAGAGTCTGGTGGCAGAAGTCACGGTGGCAAAGGCCATGTTGGGGAAACCCAAGAGGATCTGGAAGGATCCTGGTTTTTTGATCAAGACTCATTCGAGGATGGATCCCTAAGCTGGGATGCGTCTGTAGTCTGCGGAGGACTCCTAGGCGGCATCAAACATGATGACAAACGCCAAGTTGAGTATTTCGCGAAAAAGACAGTTGAGTATATCAAAGACCTGGAGTTTAAGCTATCGATTATGGCTTCAGGTGAAGAGGAGATGTCTAAAGTCGAAAGAGAAAGACAGCAGATTTTCTCCACCACTATGTCAATCATACCAGGGGAAGTCAAAAATTACGAAGTCCCAAGAGTGGTAGTTGACATGAGCGAATCCTCGCTTGAGGAAAACGCTGTACTTCAACCGTATCTACACTGGATATCGGGGAAGTGGCCGTCTTTGAGAATTCATTCAGAGATGGTGGGAGTAGCAGCACCTTACATACATGCTGGGTTTGTAGACATTTTGGAGATCGATAGATCTGAACCAGAGTGTATGGAAACACTGCCGATGTTGGTAAGGTATGTACTCGGATGCCTAGGCTACGGACCTAAGTATGCCACGGCATTGATTACTAGCACAATAAGGGAGGAAGAAGACCATCCCCTATACGGGAAGGTGATACTGCAGAATTTGCAAGTATGGAACATCCACCCTTGTGAGAGTAGACGTCTGACGGAACCTCAACGACAGGACCTCGATCAGAGAGGTTTATGGCGAAAATACTACAAGGACAAAACAGTCCGAAAAGCCATAAGAGCTGAGTTTCTAAAGGACGTGTTGGAGCATGTGTTAACCCGCAAGGATGAATACTACGTGCTCTGTGACGGCATCATAACCGTCACGATTCTTCGGTCAGATCTAAGTCTCATAGACGAACCAGCAGGAGACCGAGGATGGCAGAGGATGCTTGACCTTCTAGATAGCTTCTGGAGGCGAGATAACTCTGAGCTGCACCTCCGAACCGATACCTTCGAGGTTTGGAGTAAGATTGCTGATTTCACAGACAAGACCCTGAATCAGCAAATCGAGCATGATGAGAGGACCCTACAAATGTCGCAACAAATTCTTGAAGCAGTTCAAGACAGGCCGGGACTCTCAGAGAAAGAAGGAGTTGGCGAACCATCAAGCGCCAACAGCAAGGAAGGAACCTCCCAGAACAACGCTCCAATGCAGACGGGAGGAGACTGTTAGAATAGGACAATTTTGTCGGTCATTAGGACCCCACTAACTTTTTGTAACAGTTTAGATTCCTTTTACTTTTGAGCTGGAAAACAGTGCATTGGCACCAGCTCCTTTGTGTATATATTCACAAGCCCTCTACCTCATTTGGGGAGGCAATCTGAATAGAGAATTTTCTCTCTCAAAACCTTGAGTAAGAAATCTTTGATTGTCCTCCGGAAGGAAATCTAAAAACCTTCGATCTCAAATCTGAGTTAAGAGGTTTTTCTCTGATTGTTCTTCGAAAGATACCTTAAGAAACCAAGAAAGTTAGAAGTAATCAAATCTGATTAAGTCTAACCAAAGGTTAGATCTGCGGATCGACACCTTGAAGGATAAGTCATTAAGACTAAACCTTGTAAAGCTAAGCCATCAGGCTAAAGCTTGGGATGAGGAGTGCCTATATAAGTCCCTCATGGTATGGGCATTGAGAAAGCACAGAAGAACCTCTCCAACACCTTCTCTAAGTCCCTGAGAAGAAGACTCTTGAAGCATTGTTTCTTGAGTTCTCTTGGTGCGGAAGCTTGGTGAACCCTCTGAGCAATTCGATTAAGGTATGATAAACATCTTTATGTCTTAGAGCTGTTTATGCTTTCTTTCAGATCAGAAAGAAGATCTTGATTAAGGCAACTTAATTAAGGTGGTGCAAGTGCACGAGTCATTCTTATGACTGATTGTCCTAACCCAGATCTTCTACATTTGGATCACGGGGTTGGCAAGGATTCTACTACTGGTCTTCTTAATACCATAGTAGATCGGCTTGAAAATCTATCGGCGCAGATATCACAAATATCACAGCAGATAGAAAGCTATTCTAAAAAATTAGAAGAGCTGACTCTAATTCAGAGTGAATTCGAGGAATACTTCCTTGAAGGCAAGTCTAACTTGGGATTTGCGGCAAGTTTGAAATACTCAAACGAGTATTCAAGGTTGGCAGAACGCCGGCGACAAAGACAATTAACCAAATCATCTTAAGTTCGATTCCTGTAAGGATTATTGGTATCAGAGCCGCTTAAGATAACAGATTAATTGTCTGGAAAAATTTAATCGAGAGGATTAAATTTGAGTAGGGATAAAATTGAAACAAGGGATAAGTTCAGGATATAAGAGGATAAGGTTTAAACATCAGGGTAGATCGGAAACATCGAGTAAAGTTGAGGGTATATTTGATAATTAAGCCTTCTTTTTTTATGCCAACTCGTACTCTTTACCCTAAGCCAGATTTTGGCATTGTGTGTCGGCCAACAGGAGGAGGATGGAGGCAAGGCATGGTCATGATATCTTTCTTTTAGATTAGATTCATGGGGATTATTCTGAAGTGAGTATATATAGATTTGATATATATTATGAGAGAGATAGTAGCCAAAAAAGACGACAATGATTTCACTGTTTTACACTTTAACATTGTCTCATGTTAAGTCTTGTCATTGCCACCCTCATTGTGAATTATCGACGCACGCCCTCCACCCTTCTCCAATTTGGAGAACTTATCTTTTTATTATATTATATTATTTCCCCTGGTATAATTATTAATGTAATTTTATTATTTTAATATGTTAAGGTTTGGTTGTCCGAATCAAAATATTATAATTTGAAAAATATTTAACTCACTCATAAAATATAAAAAATATCCTTTAAAAAAAATATATTAAATGATATTTGATTATATTAATATATTTATTGGTAAATAATATTTTTTAGAGGATATTTATTCTATAAATATGTGTTATGAAGCGTAGATAGGACAACATAGAGGAAATTCTCGGGGCATAAAAAAGGGTTACATAAGTGTGACTCTTTAATCACGCGTCAGTATAATATATTTTAAAATAAGAAAAAAACATAACTTATGAAATATATTTAATATAAACAACACAACTTACTCAACTTTTTCTTTTTTTCAGTGAGGTCTTATAGCTTTCTTTTTCTTTTCCTCACAATACACCGAACATACACATTACTCTTCGTGGCCTTATATATATCATAAATCGTAATTATATGGCCTTTTATAATGTATACATTTTTGGTGGCATATTGTCATGAAAACTTTACGAATTAGTGTCGGGGCTACGAGACAATTCTGTTAAATTATTACTATGAAAATTGTATTAAGAACAGTGTCGTACAGCGAAAATGGTGGTGACACTTGGGGAGAGGACCGACGACGACACTGTTCGCTGGCAAGGTGAAATTATTTCAGACAAGGAATATGGGGGGACAGGTTATTCGGACAACCAACCACGTGGGGGAGATCAAAGACCACTGTTGATGATTGGGTGGGGATAAAATAGATCAAAGCCAAGCTTGCTCGATCTCAAACACCCAAAACACAAATACCAAGTTAGAATTCGATGGTCGATTAAGAATTATTGTTTTTAACTATTTAAAAAAAAAAAAAAGAGGGATTGCAAGATCTTGCCGACATATAATCTATGAAAAAACAAAAAAAAAGGTAATAATTGAAATTTAATCATAGCGGGGGCAGAGCTTTTTATTCGATCAGGCATAGGGAATTTTATTCTACCAAGAAAAGAGGATAACGTGGTGATAAAATAACAAGAGGGAAGAAGACGACGACATGCAAAGAGAAAACTACTACGAGGGTTGCAATAATAATAATAATAATAATAATGCGCACACGATACACACGCGGGTTGGGGATGGGCATCCATGTCTGTCCCCCAAAAGTTTCTCGACCAGACCAAATTTCTTCCTTCATCGCCCACCCCCAATTGTGCCCAATCAATCAGGCTAATTAATTAATTGAAATTTTGATTTGACTGGACACAACATCCCAACAAGACTGCACTCCACCTTAATAGAAACAGGTGGGTACTAACCTTCTTTGTCGCTTCCTCATATCATTTCATCATCACGAAGCTCAAGGGAGAAGGAATGAAAGAAATAATTGGGCCAAATTTGAGGAGGGCCGGTAAAAGATACAATGGGCCGAATGGCCTAGGCATTGAATTGATATGATTACGAAACAAAACGAGGGGGGGGGGCATTGAACCCGACGTGAATCGAACACGCAACCTTCTGATCTGGAGTCAGACGCGCTACCATTGCGCCACGGATCCACGCATGTTTCCTTTTCCCTGTATTTAATACTATATCTTATTACTGAACTTCCCGAAGCAAATAACAAGAAGGTGTACTATTTCTGGTTGCATTCTCCCTCGTTTTGTCTTTTCACCACCATTCGACGAGGAAGAAGATATGGACCCCGTTCCTTCGACCAGGGAAGCGGCTTCGAGAGCTGACCAACACTTTGCGGTGGTGGCCCATGATCCATGCATATATATTAGGGAGTTTATCAACGCCCTCTGCAGGTGCTTCTGCTGCGACCCGAATCCGTCCCCTGTTCGCACTAGAGATGTCAAAGTAGAAGAGGAGGTCGCAGGAGGCCGAGTATGTTCGACCTTACACTTCCCATTGATGAACTTCATCTTCCAAGTTCTTACTTTCTTCCGGCAATCTTTACAGGGACAATATGCGGACGAGCTCAAGTCTCGGTCAGCTCCTAGGAGGAGACCGACGAGACCGCCTGTAAGCAGCGGCAGCGGGGGGCAGACGAACTAGCCCTCAACCTGCAGTTTACTTGTTTTCGAGTTTTCTCCAAGTACAGATAACAGTTTCAACAAAGCTTGATTAGGATTCGGATGGAAACTGCCTTCCCTTCAAATCTTCCAAACTCCAGGCATCGACTCGCAGCTCAAGCTAAATCAACTCTGCAATGAATGATAACTGCAGAGCATTGAATGAATGGGAGAAACACAAGTGGGGTTTCAGGACAGCATGCGTGGCACATGGGTGGGTCTTTCCCAGTTGTTGCATGAATGCTGTCGGAAGGCCATGGTTCTTACCTACCCCAATGTCATTTACTACTTGCTAGTTTGCTGTTTCCTGTCATAAATGGGAGGATTCTCATCTCTTTCTCCTTCCTTCTGTCAATCTAGCAAGTCACATTTAATAACATAATGACAGGTAGGATAAGAACTTCACAAAATAATGATAGGAGTGGGAATTTTATTTGCAAGACCACAACGGCGAGGCATTAGTGCTGAGTCCTTACATTTTATGACCGTATTGCATCCTAAAAAGCATTGAAAGAACAAGACTAACCCTGAACCTACTGCACTGCTTCTGTCCTTTGCTAAGTCTCCTCAAATTCCCCGTAATAACTTAGAAAGGGACAAGAAAAACAGGAGACCAGCAAAAGAGTTTTTGAGGCAGGATCATCCCCCCCTTTGCCTCTTTTTTTAACTTCTCATATTTACAGAAGAAATGCCCTCCCCAGGTTGACTTTTTAAGCTACAAAAATCTTCGTCTGCCTGGTGCAAGGCAGCGTGGATTGACGGCTTCCCACTCCCCGTCGTATCTACAAGTATAATGATATTAGTGATGTGACGAATATGGATGATCACCTTTGCATAAGTCCTAGCTCAGCTTCGGTTTTTGCCATGAACGGACCGAGAGGCTGCAGCTGTGACTGTTCTCCGAGAGCAGAGAAGCAAATCGGTGGTCATCACGCCTGCCCGGCGAAGAGTAGTGATAATTTCCACGTATACCTATGTTTCAAATCCTTGCAATGTTGGAGATGATGGCATTGCAGAAGAAGCATCTCTCGCAGTTAAGAAGGTGCCTAGATATGCATCCATAGCACGATGTATGCGAGCAAGGCATTAGCTTCGTATCCACCTCGCTTTCGTAACAAATGCAGCAAATCTCCTCATCCAAATCATCCGGCTCCTTGGACTTGGCATCCTCCGCTTCCCTCTGCTCACTCACGTACAGAAGGCGACTTATAAATTCTTCAATCTGTTCAAGTTTTGCATCGGATGCATCGCTACGGAACAAATCAGCCTGTAAAGCAAATATAACCAGTCAAAGCTTTGTGCACTTGGCAGGTCTGTCAAAAGTAAAAGCATTAAATGCAACTGTTTAGTTTGTTATATAAGAATTGACAATATTAACGATAAGCAACCTCAAGTACAGTAATGTTTGCTTATCAGGCAGAGGGCATACCCAATTGTGGTTCAAAAGGTACTGAAAACCACTGTGAAGTGCATTGCAGCAATCTGTGCTTGCAAACACGCTAACAACATCATTGTTAACCTTAAAAGACTTCAGTCTGCTAGCATCCAGCAAATTCAAGATAATCCCAACCAACGGTGTCAGCAACATGCCTTTGTTCACTCGTTCAGAAGATTGACTGTGTTTCCTAAAGGACCTGCATAATACATCACAGAGGGGAAAGGAGAGGGGAGATAAATAGAAGTAGATATCCATCGAAGTTCTGCTGAGAAGACGTAACAAATGGTTTTGAAGCAACATAGAGAACAGAAAGACTCGGAGGACCTAATGGCAAATGACTTACAGGCTGAAGAACTCGGCATAAGTTGGGGAAGATACATGGTTCAGACTAAACGCGATTATTTCAGTCAGCCTCCGAAGATTTGTATCAGACCCTGCCAGGAAAGCTTGAGGGACCTCATGAGTACAGAACTCCAAAAGCCTTGCCAGGTTGCAAGAAAGATCAAAGATGACATTGCATTTCCGTTGACGAAAGTCCAACACCTGCTGTGTCATCACAGAAACAACAATTTCAACGAACAAAGCCAGTAACATGCAGGACAAAGCTTTTCCAAGCTCTGGTTGATTATTTCTTAGAAAAGACCATCACATGAAATGCATACTACATTCAGGTAGCCTGAAAAGTAAACCAGAGTCAAACAAAAGACATCTAGGATAACTGTTATTTTTCAGTAATGGTTTCTTGTCGAATATTGTCCCTTTAAACATCCAAATAACAGAGAGGCGATAACACCATAGAAAACAAAATACATGATCAACAACAAGCAACTTGTGGTTCAATGAGCCCGATTAAATTCTCCTCTACTACACATAACAGACGGGTACCTGGTACTTTTCTTGCATTTCCCGCATGGAAACAGAAAACTCTGTCATCGTCCAGCTCAGTGTGTTGAAAAGTCGATTCAGAAAATCTGAAAAGAGCCCATCATTATATATGCAAGCTTCTCGCAGCAATTTCTACAAAAAAAACAACCACATAAGAGTACACTGGTTAAAGTATCGGTACACAGATGAAAAAGAGATGACTATACCAGAATTTAGTGGCAAAACCAGAAGAGCGAAGGGAGGGGGTAAAAAAGGAAAATATAAAAACATTAGATGACAAAAAATTTAAAGGGGGTAGGGGGGAGGGGGATGTAATGCGCCAGTTGCAGCAACAACCCCTCACCTGGAAAACCACCGAGGATGATGATGATTCGCCATGCTTAGAGAAACCAAATCCAGCACCCTTGGATAGCCTCAGGAGGATATTAGTGACAGGAATCCAAGATCTATTGTCAAATGATGACAACAGTGCAGCTGGCAAGGTTTGGATAGCCGCACCGTTGTTCTCGAAATCATCCAAAAACTCCTTGTACTGTACCAGAACAGAGATAGATTGAAGGAGGAGGTCTTTCAGATCCGCACTTGAAATTCTGGGATCATGGAAATGAGTAACAAGGAAAGTGACCTGTTGACAAACATGAATCAATTACTGGAAAGGCATATATCTCTTGCACATAATTCTCAGATATGAGGATTTCTTCTGCACAGAATTCATGCCTAAAATTGGAAAACTAGAATCACAGAAAAGTAATTAGCTTTCACCTTAACAAAGAAAATCATATTGTAAGGCTGAAGAAAGATATCAATGTATGGGAAACATTTTCATGTTGACATGACAATCAGGAAAATTTAATCCAAAGAAACATACAAGTGATGACAGTCCTTGCTTGATAAATATTGATGGCGGGACAAATGGGGGATCACTTTTCCGTAGCACATGAAAACAGTCAACCTGCAGCGAGGGATGAGCACTTAGTATGTTGAAACTATAGAGACCACAATAAAATCAGCAAATTTAATAAGAGAGAAAATCATGATTTTCTTTCATTGGTGGTTTTAACTTAACATGTTAAGAAAGGAACTTCGTTTCATGACCACCATGTGAAGATAACATGGCACGACGCATGCACTAAAAGGAAAGCACGAACTAGAAGTTCTGATCACAGGAACTAACATTATTCTGTGAAAGAAAACACATTATTTTAGTCCTGGGCGGATCAATAAATTCATTATTTTAGACATACATTGATCAATTCCCCCAAAATGAACAAAAATTGACTGAAGAATTAAGAATGAACATTGAACTTACCAGCGACTCGACATAAAACTCCGGAATGAAAACAAAGATCGAATTCATCTGGCTAATTACAAGAAGCAATTGTACAGTCCACATGCATGCTGCATACATACCCCTCTGCTTCCATCGGGAGAACAGGGTGATGCGATACCTGCAAAGAGATTTTTACTAGAGAGTTTAAAAATCCTGAAGAAGAAGCATTCTCAAATTATTGAAATATCTTCAATCAAGCAAAATGAATTTTAAAAAGATCAACGTCTACATCCTTCTTTCGGTGAGACGTCCCTCATGTTGTGAAATGCATAAATTATCCCGAATTTAGGATCAAACAGCAAAAAAATAAACTAACATAAAATTAAATTGCTAGCATCAACAGAAAGGTGCAAAGATCACTAGGATCAACACAACCTCAGTCATATTGTCAGGTTTCTTTTTAGCAACCAAAGTTCCCAAACCTCACTCAATGTCAACATGCACTCTAAGCATTTTCCTTGTAGCTAAAAACTCGAAGCATCCTTCAATTAATCAGTGAGCAAGCTTTCAGATAAGAAGATACCAAGCAGTTTGCAAAATCTAAAATAATGTGATGCTTCTAGATGGGCCTCGAGTATTTTTCTTAGAAAAGAGGTTTCCCAAAAGTAGGAAAAAGTAAGTCAATGTTCCCCCATTTTCTTATTTCTTATAAGTGACATCTCATGAAATCCTCAGCATACCATCACGAAGTAGTGGAAAAGGACAATAAATCTCACATTTATAATTAGAGGATAGCACCTTACTATTGATAAAACCTAACACAGAGCACCCAACACCATTACTCGGTAGATAGACATAACAAATGTGCAGAACAACTTGATTGGATGACAAGATTGAGAGTAATTTAAATATATGAAAAAAAGGTAATATCAGGAAGTTTGGAGGCAGATGGGTTTTCTACCATGCACAATGTCTGACACAATTAGCAATTTCCTCCCGGTAACCATTCTTGACTTCCTTTAACCGCTTCAACTTCTCACCAAATGCTTGCTCCCGTATCTGCTTGTCAGTGTCTTCCAATAGAGAAATGAACTGCGACTGATGGGATGCATAATGGGATGCCTGCACTTGTTCAACAGATATATTAACGGCTGCGAACAGGTGAATCCAAGAAAAAGCCAAAATGCTAAAATCAATTGTAATAAATGGACGAACATCTCAGGAAAATAATAATGCATTTGCACTTGCATTGATGCCAACAATACAAGTTAATAACGTCAGGGAAATGGCATTCGGATCCATTTTTATGGTACGCAAAAATAATCATATCTGAGAAACCTTTGTTGCATTCAAGATGGGAGAACGATGCTGGTATATTAGTGCATGATGAGGATATTACTACACATGGACAGTTAGTATTGCATGTACCCAAAATGGTTAACAAAACCACACAGATATCAGAAAACATTCAATAGCGACAAGTGTAGACATTATTCACATTCGATTATTCCTCTCTGTAGAAATAGAAGGCTCCCCAATGTGCACAACTTGCACAATACATGCACTATTTTTATGTTGTGTAATATTCAGGATCAAATCAGAGAAGTACGAAAACTTCGAAGTAAGTAAATAAGGATACTTAAATCTAAACCAATACCTGCTTAAAGTTTGGGGCAAGACCCATGTGATATAACAGCAACAGCGAATCCAAAAGTTCTTCTTCTCGAATTGTAGCTGAGGATATGCTACAGTCTTTTGCGACAGTTCGTAAATGTTGCATAAGCCGATAACTGAATTCAGGATTGGATTGATCACTTGTACTCGCTTTATCTGCTATTTCATCATTCAGGCTCCCTGCACTGCATTCAGCAGCAACATGAGCAGATCTATCTGGAATGGGACTGCAATGACCACGCAAACCCTTGGCTCTGTATCTGATAGGAACTCTTGAAGCTTTTCCACAATCAATATCATAATTAGAACAACAGCATGGTTTCTGGAAAGTGGAATGGGTTACTCGGAAGTCATTGTCGTCCATACAACCCTCCTCCCATCGAATGATTTCATCTTCCCTGCCATTCACTGGGTTAGACTTCGACAAATGACTAAATGAGCCACCAAGCCTTGAAAGGTCGCTTCGATGGGGGTCATCTTTGAGGAACAAACCAACAGGGAAACTTTGTTGGCCTCCTCTGTGGAGATATCCCCTACCAGAACCATCTGATAACCAGCTACAGGCATCCCCAAGACCGAATCCTTCCGACAAGAAATGGAGAATGACGGAGTACAATGAAACCAAAATGGACTTGCCTGAGATTCCAGGAGGAGAAACATCCCGATCGGATCCTCTGTTCTTCAGCAAGATATTTTGTATTAATGATCTAAACACTGAACCAGGTAGCTGTGGAGTTTCCGTTGGAGGTACAAACTGAATCACCAAGCGACAGATCTCACGATGCCTTTCCTCAATCTATTACCGATTATGAACCAATTGCATCAGATTGAGCCAGTCATTCACTATATAGAGTATCACAAAGCTTTGCAAGATGGGGTAACCATGTCCAAATACATGGAAATACACATGAAATGAGGCTTAATCCTCAGTTAAAGTATATGATTTAATGTCCCCCAGAATTTGCTAAAATGCAATATTACATTAACTAAAGTTAAATTACAGTAATTGTACAAACAAATGCTTCAGGCGGGAGCGAACAAAGTCCAGGGAAATTTTCCAAAGCAGTAGCACGCAAAGCATTTCAGATCGTCACAATCCACCAGGTAGTTTAAACACACACTTTGAGGATTTATTTATTCTGTAAATCAGTCAGCACTCAGAACAACTTCCAGTAAATCACATTTTCATGCTAAATTAAATTGTCAGGTAGAAAAACATCCTCTTACTAAAACTCAGCGCCGCATCTACTACAACCCTAAAGAATGAAAGATCCCCGAGATATGAAACGATAATCTCTTATTACCTTAACAATTGCTTCTGAAAGAGCTGTTGTTGTCATCATCATGCTTGTTTCACATGACGTGTCTTCGCCAGATCCAGGCCACCAAACCGAGGGCATTAAACACTGAAGATCCTCCCTATTTGGACTTTTACAAGTCAGGAACCCCTCAAATATGAATTCAGAATTTGGAGATTTCCACCAGAGCACCATGAAATCTACTCTTCTGAAGATATGACAGGCCAGAGCAAGGTATGGATATGATCCAGTGTATGGACATTCTGTAAGAATAAGCGGTGCAGTTTTACAGAATCGAGCTAGGGCGATTATCATGTGTCCAAGCACAGTTTCTGCAGACTGGAACTCAGAGAAAATGTCAAGAACTCTGTCCAAGCTAATGTAATCATGGGGTGCTTGTGCTCTAAATACTTCTATCATAAAAGAGAGAAGCGGTCCACATCCGACATACTCAGCACTACCCGCATCTTCTCCAATTAAGCATAGCAATTCTTCAAGTATGGCTCGGGATACAGGCAGAAAAAGATCCTCATGTGCAGGACATCTCTTGAGCCTTCGTAGTTTACCAACTGGAGAATACTCCACTTGCTCTGGATCATGGATATCCAAGAGCCTGCAAAAATATTGCAGTAGCCGAGAAGCTAAGATGCTAGAGTTCGGAGGCGATTCGAGGGGAAGATATCCTTCGACGGGAAACTTAAATGGATGGGAACCAAAATTTAGTTCACATCTTTCACCTTGAGAAAGTGAAATTGCAGGATAGTATCCTGCTCCAGGCCCCATCTTCCTAATTCCTCGGAACGCAACTCCAAGTGAGACACCATTCCTGTAGAAGGATATTTGATCACTTTCCAGATCTATACAACACCCGATAACATCACCAGCAACCCATGACTGACCATACGGCTCCGCTTCCTTATTCCACTTTCTAACTCTCCTCCCATCAAATGCGTATGAATCATCAGCATCTCCAACACCCTTCTGTTCAGTAAAGGGGCAAGTCAGAGTAGCCCAACCAAGTTGTTGTATTCCTGAAGTTTCGAGAATTACTTCATACATCCACTTGCCTTTCCAAACGCATGCATTAGCCCTCACACTGCTAAACATCGCCAAGCTCTCCACGAGCAATGGCGGCATGATTGTTCTTATATCTCCGCAAATGCTAAATACATCGAGTGTAACGACTGATGGACCGCAACCAGCATCTAAGATCCCTATTCCATCTCTATTGTGATCGCAAAAATTTGAACGCGTAACAAGTTTTGAGAGTTCATCCTTCACTATGGTCCGAATTAGCTTCCCATCAATGGGAAGAGTAAGCGGTCCAAGTGACTTGCACGGCAGATCGAATATTTGCTCAAAAGCACGCTCAATAGATTGATTCCGGATCTCATCACAGTATGAAACTAAACGTCCTTTTGATGAACTTTCATTCTTATCCTCTTCGTTCAAAAGAACAGCCAAACCAGAAGGAAACCCACGGAGCCGCAGGCTGTCTTCTGCCATTCCCAAGATGAGGGAGCTCTGATCAGCCCAGAGATCATACCATGCTCTTATAGTTGATAGGACTGCACCTCCAAACTCATTGGTATATCGCCTGGAATTCAAACCCTGAGACTTAAAAATCATGGCGATTTCAATCATGGCAGAAAACGCAACACCATAAAAAGCAAAGGATTATTCCATGTAGCAAACCACTGAAACAAGCACAGCGCAGAACAACAACATAGTGCAAAGAGAGTTGTTCCTTTTGGCCTCTGGAGTCTCCCGTGCGAATAAAAGGGCATCCTTGCCCTAAGAGAAAACCCACGACTCCAAACAACAAAACGAAATCCCAGTTACCGAAACACCACCGACCACACACGAGCTCGGGAATTCATTTATTCGGACAACCCAAGTTTCGCTTCAGGGGGGGGAACATTCAATACCGCAAACATGAGACGACAGAGCAATCAACAATACCATCTTCCCAGAACAAAGCATCCCCCAAACCATTCCCAAATCCAGAAAATTCCCACGCCGCTTTCGATCGATTATTTTCAAAGAAACAACCCCGTACATACAAAACCCGCAAAAAAGGAAAAGGAGAAGAAAAGAAAGAAGGGATATCGAAAAAAAAAAAATCAACGGAAGAAACACCAATCGATACCCAGAACAAAACAAGGGACTCTGAATCGAATTCTTCTTACGAGGAAGGAAGGATCGAGGCGGGGGGTGTAGGGCTTTCGGAAGTGGAAGGGCTAGCGAGGAGCTTTTCCTGCCGGGACAGAGGGACAACAACCCAAAGAAGAAGGAATCAAATCAAAGGAAGAAGGGAGGAAGGAGAGAAAGAAATGGGTGTTCTACGGAATTCGCCTTCATTATTTCAATAAAAAATTCCATATATTAATTTCATTAATTAATTTGGTGTTGCATAAATAATATTATTAAATGGGATGTGAAATAACCCCCTCACACCCCTTTTACTCCCCCCCAACCAAACGCCAACTAAAATGCTTCAGATTTACGGGGCTTATTAATTGAGAAAAATACAACAAAAAAAAAATATGTAAAAAAGACAAAGAGCCCCCACGTTCAAGATCAAGGGCATATACGAAACCAAGAAAAAGAAGAAGAAGAAGCCAAGATGTGGAAAAACACTTATTCTTTAGTGGGTCGTAGTCGAGTGAAATATTTTAAGAGATAGTTTTTTTTAATTTTAAAATTTTTTAACATAAAATAATAGATGAGTTAAACATTTCCCGTTATTATTCAAATTTTTTTTTCGTATTTCATGCCCCCAAATTTTGGTCAACTCAGAAAAGAAAAAGATGTGATGAAATAATAGCCAATGCCAATGGTGGCTCGTCATTATTTTCCCTTTTTTTGTAAATAAATAAATAAAAGATCATCAGGGAGCCTCCCTCCAGTCCACCTGTTATTTTTAAGTCAACTCCCTCTGCAAATCGGAAGCCACCACTCTCTATACACAAAGAGAAAAGAAAAAGAAGAAAGTAAGTAAAAGGAGGAAGGCTCAAGATTCCAATCTCTTTCCCCTATTTTCCCAACTATTTTGCTAATTAATTGGCCCCCACTTTTAAACATACTACCATATCATTATTATTATTATTATTATTATTTATATGTAAGCATGTGTGAATGAATGACGCATGAACATATGTCTTGGTAGATGAAGAGTCTCGGTATATGAAAGGTCTTTGTAGATGAAGAGTCTCGGAGGGCGAAGAGTCTCGGCAGTTACTACTCGAAGTCATAATGGCATTCACAATTATTCATAATACTCTCCCTTTAACGACCATTATGATATTGCATCGTTAAAAACCTTACCCAAAAAACCCTATGAGAAAAAAATCGTGGTCAATGAAAAAAGAGTACAATATTTTTACTCCCCCTCTTCATACCCTCATCGTAGATCTCCAAGTCTACGCATACCGATTTTATGTCTAAGCCTCTCAAAGGTCGTCGCAGGCAAAGCAATTGTAAATAAATATACCAGATTATCTGAAGAACGAATTTGTTGAATGTCAATATCACCACTCTTCTAAAGATCGCGAGTGAAAAAAAATTTTAGTGATATGTGTTTCGTTCTATCGCCTTTGATATATCCTCCTTTTAGTTTAGCAATGCAAGCAGCATTATCCTCATATAATGTCATCGGGACATTCTTATTTGCATGTAAACGACATGTTTCTCTAATGTGATGTATAACAGATCTCAACCATACACATTCTCTTCTTGGTTCATGAATCGCTATAATCTCAGAATGATTAGTAGATGTGGTAGTAATAGTCTGCTTCATAGATCTCCAAGATACAGCAGTACCACCACATGTTAATACATAACCTGATTGAGATTTACCATTATGAGGATCGGATAATATAAACACATATCCGTTGTACCTCGAAGATATCTAAATATGTGTTTTATCCCATTCCAATGTCTCCTTGTAGGACATGAGCAATATCTTGCTAATAAATTTGCAGCAAACGATATATCATGTCTAGTTTGACTAGCAAGATACATTAGTGCTCCAATAACACGAAGATATGGTACTTCAAGACCAATTAGTTCTTCATCATTCATTCGAGGTCGAAATGAGTCTTTATTTAAGTCAAGCGATCTCACAACCATTAAATTACTCAATGGATGCGCT
This sequence comes from Melastoma candidum, assembly GCA_023653495.1. Classification (NCBI taxonomy): domain Eukaryota; kingdom Viridiplantae; phylum Streptophyta; class Magnoliopsida; order Myrtales; family Melastomataceae; genus Melastoma; species Melastoma candidum. Next base: position 2,958,706 of record CM042887.1, read on the forward strand.
TTATCCATCTCAAATTTTTTAACACCTTTGATGTATAAGCAGATTGATGGACAAAAATTTCATTTTCTAAATGCTCAATCTGTAAGCCAAGACATAACTTTGTTTTCTCGATATCTTTCATCTCAAATTCTTTCTTGAGATAATTAACTGTTTCAGACAGTTCATTAGTGGTACCAATAATATTCAGATCGTCGACATAAATTGCAATTATTATAAATTGTGATCCAGATCTCTTAATAAGCACACATGAACATATTGGATCATTTTCATATCCATTTTTCAACAAATATTCACGAAAACGTTTATACCACATATGTTCAGATTGTTTCAATCCATATAAAGATCTGCACAATTTGATCGAGTAAAGATCTCGACGATCTGAATTACATGCTTCTGGCATTTTGAATCCTTCAGGGAGTATCATGTATATGCCGTTCTCAAGATAGTCATATAAGTATGCTGTAGCGACATCCATCAATCGCATCTCCAATTTATCATGAATTGATAAATTTATCAGATATCTAAATGTTATTGCATCCACCACGGGAGAATATGTTTCCTCATAATCAATACCAGGTCTCTGCGAGAATCTGGGTAACAAGTCGTTACTTATATCTGACAATCTCATTTTCTCATTTCTTTTTCTTAAAAATACCCATTTATAACCGATCGGTTTTACACCTTCAGGTGTACGGACAATAGGTTCAAAAACTTTATGCTTTGCGAGCGATTTTAACTTTATTTCAACCGCATCTTTCTATTTTGGCCAATCATTTCTTTGTCTGCATTCTTCAACAGACTTTGGTTCCAGATCCTCGTTATCATTTATAATATTGCATGCTATAACATATGCAAACTTTTCATCGACGTCGATTTCATCCCGATTCCATCTTTTTCCAGTCAAAACATAGTTTATAGAGATCTCTTCATTTTCAAGTACTAGTGATTCTTCCGGAATCATTTTCTCAATGACTGAACGCTCTTCTGGAGTAATTGTTTCCTCAGTTTGAGCCTTTACTTCTTTTCTTTTCCGAAGATTTTTATTTTTGGAACCGACTGGTCTACCACATTTTATTTACATTTTAGGCTCATTAGCAATACTATGCTGTCCTTCAGGGACATCAATTCTTATTGGAGCATTTACAGCTGAAATACAAGACTTTATCACTTTCTTAGGATCAATAAAAGAATCTGGCAATTGATTTGCTAAGTTTTGCAAGTGAATAATTTTCTAAACTTCGAGTTCTGATTGTTTTGTGCGAGGATCATAGTGAGCCAATGATAACTCACGCCAGATTATTTCCTTTTTCAACTGCTTATGTTCCCCTTTCAATGTCGAAAATGTTATTTCATCAAAATCATAATCGGCAAACCGTGTCGTAAATAAATCACCCGTCAATGGCTCAAGATATTTAATTATAGACGATTATTCATATCCAACATATATCCCCAATCTCCTTTGGGGTCCCATCTTTGTGCGTTGTGGTGGAGCAATAGGCACGTATACCGCACACCCGAAAATTCTTAAATGATATATATTTGGCTCCTGACCATAAACCATTTCCAAAGGGGATAGCTCATTATAATTTGTAGGTCTAATGTGAATTAACGCTGCCGCGTGTAAAATAGCATGTCCCCAAGCATGTATCGGGAGTTTTGTTCTCATAAGTAACGGTCTTGCAATTAATTGAAGACGTTTTATCAATGACTCTGTAAGGCCATTTTGTGTATGAACATGTGCTACAGGATATTCAACACTTATCCCAATTGACATACAATAATCATTAAAAGCCTTGAAAGTAAATTCACCGGCATTATCAAGACGAATACATTTTATTGGATAATCCGATAAATGAGCTCGTAATTTGATAATTTGAGCAAGCAATCTTGCAAATGCTTGATTATGAGTTGACAATAAACACACATGTAACCATCTTGTTGATGCGTCAATTAATACCATAAAGTATATGAATGGTCCACATGGCGGATGAATAGGCCTACATATATCACTTTGTATTCTTTCAAGAAATTTTAAGGGTTCAACCCTGATTTTCGATGGTGATGGCATAATTATCAACTTCCCTTGAGAACAAGCGGTACAAGAAAATTCATTGGGGAGAAAAATATTTTGATTTCTCAGTGAATGCCTACACAAATGATTAATTATTCTTCGCATCATTATAGCTCCAAGATGCCCCAATCGATCATGCCATGTAATAAAATTATTTTTATCGACAAACTTCTGGTTTGTAACAACATGTACTTCGCCAACACTTATATTTGTGAAATATAGTCCAGAGGGAAATACAAGTATTTTTTCTAATATATATTTCTTACCCGAGATGATATTTGTAATACACAAATATTCTTTTTCATTTTCATTTGAAGTCTCAATGTGATATCCATTTATGCGGATATCTTTAAAACTCCATAAATTTCTTTGAGACTTAGAGAAATACAACGTATTATCGATACAAATATTTATTCCCCGTTGATTTAGCGCCCATTCAATCCGTGAAGAATCTTGCATACGATTGTCGTTTTCTTTTCTTTCCTCGCTTGCCGGTAGAGCTTCGTGCTGATAACTTGTTGTAAAACAACGAAACAAGAAGGAAGAAGATTGAGAAAATACACAAGAGAAAAAACGTTGGAAGGGAGAAAGAGTTTCTTTATTGATTTCGATCGAAAGTACAAAATACTTCTTACAAAGCCCTCTATTTATAGTATAGTCAAATAAAACGTCTCAGTAGATGAAGAGTCTCAGTATATGAATGGTCTTTGTAGATGAAGAGTCTCGACGGGCGAAGAGTCTCTGTAGTTACTACTCGGAGTCAAAATGGTATTCATAATTATTCATAATAGAGAAGAGATTTGCCTCTTCTTCTTTTTTTCTCCTTTTTTCGTGTTCCTACACGAGAAAGCCATGAACCACTCCTCCATAAAAAAACACCCTTCCGGGTTCAGAATATGATCTCCGACCCGCAACCCTCCGATGCAGGATAAAATGTACCCAGTAAGCGAGATCACTAACTAACGTACTTGAAATTCAGTCGGGAGTTACAAAGAGGCTCTCTGATGGCATATAACTACACTGCAGCAGGAGGGATAAAATTATGGTACAAAAATTATTGCAGGTTGCAACTAAAAGTTCCACACCCTTTTAATCCTCAAAGAAACTTACATAACTACTCTACATTATTAACTAGTCGTGTATTAAACCGGTTCGCCTTATAGCCGTAATAAGTCAATGATGTGGGGTAAGGGATGTTACTCGGAACTGAAATCATTACAAATACCCTTTTTAAGTTCTTAATGTAGCTGCAATTACATCCAATACGATCAAGCAAACTGCAAATAAGTAAGTACTTGAGAATGCTCTCACAACAAATGTAAATGTTGCGGGAAACCGGAAGGACTGATCCGAAACAATAGCCAGTAAATCTTCGCCTGCTCAATGACAGAAAAAAAAAACTAGCAGTAAGCATATAAACCTGGGGAAATATTATCCAGGAGGGCAACAAGTATTGTTAGATCTTTCAACTGGAGCTTAGTTTGTGCAAAACCATTTGAATCAACAAGGATTCAATAGGTTGAATAACAAATCAAAAGGCCAACTTTGATACTTCACATTCAGATTGAAGTACCGATAGCAGTGAGTCGTTGCTTCTTCTCGATATTTTCCACTTTGGTCAGTGGCTACTTAAATCCAAGTTCAGCAGTTACCAATTCTCTTTCTCGTCTCTGTGCAGCAAGCCGCTTCTCAAAACTGTAACGAATTATATTAATAGTCCACTAGGCTAGAGAGAAGTCTTGCAATATGGAATGAGGTTGAGGGTTTACATTAAAAAAAGATATTTGTTTTCACATGAATTGGAAGCATTCGCACCAACAAACAACAAAAAAAAAAGGAAACATTCAAGGATAGAACATAAGTAAATCAAGTGGGCAGGAAACCAACACAAGCACCTGTTAAGAAAGAACATTGATGTCCTTCTCACCATAGTTGTTAAAATCGCGATTTAAATCGTGTAATCGGGCGATTTTACGATTTTTTTATACCCTAACGAGTTGGATTGTCGTGAAAATCGGTTTTTGATGAAACCGTAAAATCATTCGTTGGATCGTAGGAACGAATCGTTCGTTAGATCGTAAAAATCGCTGAAGTTGGGCCCCAACAATTCAAAGCCCAAACCCACCTAATCATAAGCCCAAAGCCCTAGTCACAAAGCGAGCAGCCCACCTAATCCAGCAGCCCACCTAATCCAGCAACCCTCGCAGCCGTCTCCTTTGCCGATCGTTCAGCTATCTCCCCCCCCAAGCAGCCGTTCTCCTTCGCCGATCTCGCCCCCAAGCAGCCGGTCTCCTTTGCCCCCCTCCCCCGAGAAGCCGGCATTCCAAGCTCGCCCCCGAGCGCTCCAAACGATTCCCCCCTCCCGCTTTTTCTTGCTTCCGCCCTTTGTTAATTGCCTCCGCTTCCAGCGGTTAGGGTTTATTTTTCCCCGTAATTTCTCTAATAGACTACGCTTGTGATGCTCACTATCCTTGCTTTCTGCCGTCTCTTATTGAAATGATCGATTGGATCTTGGATCTTCTGCATGTTCGCTAGTGCATGAGCTGACATTTAATGTGTCATTCGTCTTTGGATTAAAAAAATGCTGAGAACCCTTTTTTCTTTCTTTCATTTTTGTTTTTTCTTTTTTTTTGGGGGGGGGAGCGGGGGAAGACGTGCATGCTTGCCTTCTGGCTCCGAACCGTTCCATTTCCAAACTCTGAGATGAATTAAGGAAAGGGGATGGACGAATTACTTTATACTCCTTATTATTCATTTAAAATAAAATACTTGGATGAATTGAGTTTGCCGCCAGCCATCGCGAGTCGCATGTAATCTGATATATTCTAAATAGGCAGTGTGTTTAGTTAGTCTTTTGCGCGACTATGAGATTAGTCCGGTTGGATACCTTTTCGATAGAATTATTCTCTTTGTGGATTCTGAGGTTAGTCTTATTGGATACCAGTAGGGTGGTCAATAGTTTTTTACTTCTGGTTTTTTATGCTATTGGTGTAATTTATTATTTATGTTATTGGTCTTCTTTATGTTATTGGTGTAATTTATTATTTATTGTCATGTATGCATACATATGTGTTTAAATCACAATTTTGTAAACTCTTCCGATTTTACTTACGATCCTACAAGTTACGATCTTACATACCCCCCGATCCTACGTAGGATCTCGATTTTGACAACCTTGCTTCTGACAGCTGTCAAGTCTCCGGTGGGCAAGAGAACGCCCATTTGAAACATCGCTTGAAGAACCTGCTTCAACATGGTTTTCCTATGTTTATGACATCAAGCATGGGAGAAAAATTAAAATGAATAATATATAAACCTCTCGTTCAATTATTTGATCCAAGTATGTGGGTCAAACATGACTTATCGGGTTCATTTTCATAAACCAAACCTTCTCTAATGTTGGGACTAAAACTGCAATTCAACAACACGTGTCAACAAGTTTGTCCCAAGAAAATTGAAAACAGGTTGAATGGCATTGTTAAGGATCAGTAGAACTAACAGAATTATACCTTCCCATCATTCCTAAATCATAGAAGATCAATCTTCCGCCATTGACATCATCGACAGCAATGTTTCGAGGGCGCTGACGCAGTGGATTTGTCCCAAGAAATGTAAACTTTATTAACTAGCAGCTCAATTAATCTGAATCAGTAAAGTTGAGATGCAAGAGGTCCCTCAATCCATGCATGGAGAAGTAAAACGTGGAATTTAGATGCTTATACTCTCACATATAAATTAACATTTTCAATCGAAAGATAATCCAACTAAAGGGATTCACATAAGATGAAGCAAGAATTTGTGAGAACAACAAAACAATTTTCCTTCCTAAAAAATGCAATCTTCGACGTCCGAACTAAAATCTGTTCCAAGTATGACTCAATAGCATATCGACCCAACCTGTGAATGAACAAAATGAAATCTTCAGCATACAATGGTAATAAGTACATTACACTACATGCAAAAAGAGAAACTAAATAATATTATCCAATATTTAAAGTATAGACCATATGAGTTACACTCTCAGATATACAACACAAAATTTCCCAAGATCATACATTTTTCAATCAAGCCCTAGTTGATCGAGAGCTTGGACTTTGTTAATCTTAATCCCTGGAACATATTCCATTGTCAAGATCTGATTTAGTTTGCTTCTGCTAGAATTCACTCATTTGTCATCTAGATAAAATAATATAAAACCAGTGGGGTAGTGTATTCCCAATATATGGCTGGGACTTTTACATAATCCAGGTCTTTGAAGTTACTGGCAAACAGTTCTGCATTAGCAGCCTCCTTGGTGTAATCAATTTCCTGAAAGGATCGGAGAATCAGTGGCATATCAATGGAGGTCCTATTTGCCAGTGCTATGGCAACATCAGACCAGCAACTTCAGTGATATTGTTTTCAGAAATGGGGAATCACTTTTGAGGGCTTCCGAGTCCGATTTGGGGAAGCAAACGGCGACCCAGAATTGCATCGGCAGTGTTGGAACGGCAGAGGAGGAAAAGCCAAGGACTTGGAAGTGACAAATGGGCATAGAGAGAGAGGGTGGAAAAGGGAGTGGATGTGGGGGTGACACTTGGCAAGGGGAATTTGGGAGTTGCCAGTTAGGACACTTGCTGACATTTACATATTCTCAGATAAAAATTGTCTTCGTACCGAGGTGCCCGAAAGTAGGTTTTTTGGATACAACTAGGTTTGTTCCAAAAACAACTAATATTGAATTATGGATATTATTTTGAAAACTATCTTTACATACAATATTACAATTCCAGAATATATATATATATAATGGGGTTCTCCTATTAAAAAAAGACGGGTAAAAAACCGTCTTTCTCTAATTTTTTTTTTTAAACGCACCCCTCACCTCATATTAAACTCAATATAGAAATTCTAAGTACCAAGCCTAGAAGATTGAAACTCTCACAACATTGAAATCCTAGTCGGCTTTGTGGTTTTCTTACTTTCCAATGATTTATTGTACTTCTCACGACGTGAAGCTTTTTCCTTGATTGGGACGGCGAGTTTCTCCGTCTTTTCTGGAAGTGTATTTATTTATGTGGGTTATTTGATTGTGGGTCCTTCCGGACGATTTCTGCAGGTTGTTTGATTTGGAGCTCTTTATAGTTCGTACGCATGTATTACAACTTCTTGCCAAGGAGGAGGTGGAGCTCATCCATATTCTGCGAGTCGTTCGATTTCGAGCTCTTTGTAGTTCGTGGATGATTATTTGAGGATCTTGCTTCTAACAACAATGAGGCTTAAACGGCCAATATTCAAGGAACTTTGGCATCAATAATGGCTAATCTTCCTACTACACCTAAACTTAACGTGACCGATAAATAGAATATGAAGTCTAATATTTGCGATCATTTTGCGAAAATTTTGAAAATTAATTTCGCTAGTTCATGCGATTAATGTACAACATGCTTTCGAGCCTATCGCTCGATGCATTGTTGTTATGTATTGCGTGAAGATTTCGTGAGTGAAAAGATTGTGCTAAAAGCTTTCATTGACTCTTTGAATTCTCAAGTTGCACTTACAATTAATAAATGCATTTCCAATCAGAACTTGAACTATTTGTGTCTTACTACTCATTTTATTGGCCATGAATGAAAGTTGCATAAACGCATATTGAGTAGTCATGTCTAGCCACAAAAGGAAGGAAATCGGTGAAATGGTTGAGAAATGCATTATTGAGTGGGGCAAACAACATCTTATTTCTACAGTGACAATTAACAATGTAAGCTCTAATGATGTTGCAGTAAAATACTGGAAAAATAAGTTCATTGAAAGCAACGTATTGATCTTAGGATGTGAGTTTTTTCACATGAGATGTGTTGCTGATATCGTGAATTAATTGTGAAGGTTGGCTTTAGTGATATTTGTGAATCTATAAATCGAGTGCGGAAGATGATTCGTTATATCATGAACTCTTCATCTAGATTTGATCATTTTCAGAAGTGTATTATGAAAGAAGAATTCCACACAAAGGTTCAATTGGTCTTGATGTGGTAACTAGATGGAATTCGACTTATTTGATGTTAAAGACTCTTGTGAAATTTAGGAAGACATTTGAAATATTAGAAGAAGATGATTGGACAATGAATGTTGAGCCTCAGTATAATTTGCCAAATAGTGAAGATTGGTCGAATTTGGAAATGATAATTAAGTTTCTGAATAAGTTTTATGATGCCACAAAGAGGTTGTCGGGTTCTTTGTATGTGATATCGAATTCCTATTTTGAAGTTAATATACTTACTGCTTTGAATGTTTGGGTAAAGACTGACAAGGATGTTTGACTTCAAATTATGTCACACAATATGAGCGTAAAGTTTGACAAATACTTTGGCAACATGAAAAATTATAATATGATGATCTTAATTGTGTTGTATCGGATCCACATTACAAGCTAAACTATGTCAGGTTTTGTTGTAAGAAAGCGTATCATGACGATTCGGCCATGATTAATCTGATAGTTGAAAGGCTTAAGATTGTTTTATAATATTTATTCGAGTATTATGATCATTCTTCTTGAGCACGAAAATGGTGATAGAAAATCATAATAAGCGTACCCTCACAAATCTATGACAAATAAATTGGAATTTTTTCACCCTCGGCAAAATTCATTATTATCATACAAATTTTGGGCACGAAACAACACCTCCAGTAGAAGACTGATACCAGAACCAGATTTATCAATCCCATGATGTGCAAATTCATAAGAGTTATGTTCTCAAATAGGGTTAGTGGGAAACAAAATTCACAAACTATGATGGATAGTTTTAAAATTTCTGAAATTGAACTTTATAAGTTCAACTTTGTTCAATAAAAAAATCGAACTTTAAAAATCTTCTTAAGGAAGTCTGAACTTATAATTTCAACATTATTCAGGATTTTTAAAACTGTCTACCATGTTTCACGAATTAGATACGTAGAGATCATTGTACACCAAATAACATCAAAATAGGGTTTCCGAACAAGTTATATTTTTAAATCACAACGTAAGGTCTAAATTCTAAAAATAAGGAATCGACCGTTATAGAGGTTCTACATCCGAAACATACTCGCATCACCCCTAATGTAGAGCACGTCATTACTACATTTCTGCATTGAAAACTGACCAAACGAATCTTGAAACTGAAACAGATTTATAAAGATACAAGGTTGATCCTAAGTTATGACCTAAAAAAATTGCAAAAAAGATACACTATCCTCAACTCGGAGCAACTGAAGTCTACAGTTCCGCAAGAAGAGCTAACAAAAAGAGATAAATACATCATAGGGATAATCCCTGCAGCCCATCAGTTTTGGAGGGGGCATCATCATTAACGATACATGTGACAGAACTAACTCAGTCTCCTACTGAAACCTAAATGAAGATACAAAAGAAAAGATATCTTGTTTCATCCCTAATCACCCGACTCATGGAGAAAGGAACTCTCCAAAATCATAGGCCGTTACAAAATCACAGAACTTCATGTGCCCTCCGGTAATATCTGTTGACAAAGGGAGCCTACAAGGACAGAGTCATTGAAAATCAATTCACTGGCAAGGAGAAACACTGGCGTGTTGCGACCTCAAAGAGACTCACTTTGCAATTCGATATGTCGGGAGTGTCTGGCGTTTGTACGGGATAAAACTTGTAGATCCTCATGTTTTCATATGCCAACCTCATTTCCTCGTTCATTTCCTCTAGTGCTTTCCTCCGTGCTTCCCTTGCCTACATAAATTAAGCCACGGGAATTTGTGAGCATGCAAAATGAAAGTCTGACATTTGACTAAACAAATCTCATCGTCCATAATAAGCAGTATACCTCTCTGTTAGCCTTCTTTGCTTCTTTAACTTTCTCCTTCACATATGCCTGAAAAAAATACAAATAAATATTAGAGCTGGAGAGGGTATGATATAATGCCACAGAAGAAATTCAAGCACAAAATACCGTGAACGCCTCCTTCTGATCTTCACTTAATTCCTCCTCCTTGATCAGATTCTCAGCAAAATCCTAAAATTTCACATCAAAGAAAATGAGTAATGATTTCTGAGTACGACAATTATCTATTAGAATTGCATTTGACAAATTATTTTCACCATATTCCAAAAGGAAACATTTATCATCAAATAAAAATGCATTTGATTATTCACATTTCTTGAAAACGGCAGTACTACCACCATTTAACATCATTGACCCAAAACAAGAGAAGCAAAAATTATCTCAGTGTCGACTACTGGAGGCATCACTTGGGCAATGTAGAGAGAAAATTACAGGAATTTTTGCATGTTTTCATGATTAATTGCTCAGTATCATAGCAATGAAGACTGCAATGTCTTCAATTATGAAAAAGTATGGTAATTAATACATGCAATCCAAAACACAGCCACCAAATAGAGAAAGTTATTCTTTACCTCGTACTCATCGAGAACCCAATCATATTCACAAAAGACCTGCATCGACAAAAACAAGTTTGACGAGTCAGAGGCTTAGTTATCCTCACTGGTCTTTCCAACAATGCGTGGAGTCGCAACTAGGATCAATTAGAAGCAGTTCAGGCACTTATCCGATATGGATGTAACTGACCGGTTTAGGTTCAGCCGGATAGAGAATCGGAACAACTGTGCTTTGTTCATCTTCATCTTCCCTCAATGGATCATTAAAATCTTCAATATATCAAATGCCAAAAAATTAACAAAAAAAAATGTTCTCTGAATTAGATCACAAAAAATAATAGTTGAATGAGATAGGAAAATGCACTATGATATTTCAATAAACAAGTATCACATAATTAACATGGTAGGAGGGATCAGACGACATTCATGATGGATTATGTAACTAGATGCCTCAAAACTAAAAACAACAAAAAAGACTTACATGGAAGGCAATACTCATACTTCTTCACAGTGTCTATTTTTAGGTGCTTCAGAGCAGCCCTGAATCAAGTCCAAATTGATTAAAATGAGAATAACAATCTTTATACTAAAAAAAAAATAAGTCTTCAAACAGTTACACGAGAAAATTACTTTGCACGTTAGTTTTGTATTAAGACGATAATGTACATGGTCAGCGCCTACCTCCTTTGAGTGCAGCTCAGTATGAATATCTCAGATTTTAACCGATCAACTTGACGACCTCTGTAGACAAATGTAACAAACATCATAACCAAGGGACATGATCATTTATTTGTTGTCCTGTTAGAAGTCAGTAATATATACCTATCGTCAAAGGGAATATACGGAACCCAGTCCATTTTCATTTGTTTCATGGGGACTATTTCTTCAGACTCTCTTTGAACGGACTTGATTCCAATTTTATCAGAAGGTGGGAAAGGAGATACAACCTGCAAGACAAAAAACAATGACAACGGCCAGGAGTCAGAGCCAAAAAAAGTCGTAGAAAATAAGGACCATATCCTTTAGAGATCTGCAAAACATAATTTGAAGTTCCACACATCATAACAAACTTCTTTAGAAAATAAGTGATCCACCTGCCAGTGGAAGACTTCCAACCAAGTCACAATGCCATGGGAGTTTTAACTCTTACGCACCATCACAAAAGAGCTAGACAACATCTCCGGCCATGGTGCTGGAAGGAAAGGCCCGCACACAAGCTTTTACTTCCTTCACCAATGATATATCCAGAGATGTTGTTTGAGAGTTGAGCAAGCAATAGTATCAAATTCTCGAAGGTATGACATATTTAAGCAAATTGAGTCAGAATTCTTAAATGGAGCCAACCAATCCTTGAAGACAAAAAAGAAAAGATGCCACGGTAAAAAAACAGTTATTAGCATACTCTTGCTACCCAGTAAAGACAAAAATGTGGTCATTAATGCCCAACCCAAAAGACTAATTTCAGTCTATGTTAAATAAAGGGATGACAAAATCAAGGAAAACACTTGAATTTCCACCATTCCCAATTAGTTCTCATCAACTGAACGTATACACAATATAAATGCATCCATAATCAGACATCAAGATCACACAACAGATATTTCAGTAGCTTTAGTAGTCTCGCAACTCAAGCTAAACCTACAAAAATCCCGGCACCAAAAGTGCACACATTTTACACGGATGATAAACTACCATGTCAAGAACGACTTACAGCAACAACAGCTGGGATATAAATGATCTTAGATTCCCCCCTGTATGACACCAATTGAGCTGCAATAAACATTAAACAACAATAAGTTGAATTTCTGTTGGTTCAATGGCAGAATTTCAACAAAGAGTTAACCAATGTTCGCTACATACGTTCCGTACATCCAAAGAGATAAACTCTTCTTCCATATAGCAGCCCACCCTCCTCAAATGCCTCCTGGAGAAATTTAAAACAAAATTTATTCCTGAAAATAGAAACCTCATGCCCAAGCAGTATATTTGAAAACATTAGAGGAAGACTGGCAAAGGGCTTACTTCTAAGTTGGAGAAATTCCACTTTATCTGATACAGCGTATCCATCTGATCCCACTAGAACAACCAACCAAAACGATTTGTCATCAATTCTTCAGATTATGCAGAGAAAGATACCACATGATTCCAAACACCAACCTCTGTTCCCACTGGGAATGCAGCCATCCACAAATCTTCCTGCAAAATATGAAAATATATATAATTCTTCAGGTTGTTTCAGAGGACAAGACACAGGGATATCATTAATTGTTCATAAGAATTTACATGGGGTTGCCAATGATTAATCGTTGGCCAATCTTGACCACAAGAAAAATCTCATACGCCGACATTCAGGACAACAAGAAATCCCCAGTCAACCGCGACTGTCAACATTAACATTCAAAAGAAATCCCTGATGAGGCAAAGTATGTAAGATGGCCGTAGACAATAATTTCCCCAAGGAGTCTCAAAGGTCCAAACATAATGCGGAGCGGGCGACATCCCAGAGCAAAGTATCAAAAGCCAACTACAAACACGCTGTTTTCCTTGGCTATTCTTTCCCGCATAACATCACCAGATTCACAGAACTCTCAAAAGTGGCAACAAGGGTACCACGGACAACGACCCACTTAGACGACACCAATCCCCAAAAAAACAATCTAGTGAAAAGGGAACAGAGAAGACAATACCAAGTTACGCTTATCCTCGACGAACTCGGGCTCGGCAGGCTCTGCGGCTCGCCTGGAAGCCTTGGCACGCTTCGTGCGGGGCCCCCCGGCGTCGGTTCCCCCACCGCGGGGGGCCTGGGAGGTAGCGACGGAGGTGTCCTCGGCGGGTTGATCGGGCTTAGACGCAGCGGCCCTCTGACTGGCGCTCCTCTTCTTGGCACCCTTCCTCATCGTAGACGTAGCAGCAGCAGTAGAGAAACGGCGTCGAGGGGGAATCAATGAGTTCGAGAAATTGAAAATTAGGGTTTGGGGGGAGAGGGGGAATGAGCGGTTGTATGAAATTGGGGGGGCGTCGGATCGACGCAATTAGAGGAAGACGTTCTAGAAGGGAAGAGAAGGGAGATGATATGAGAGTTTGGAAAAGATAATAAAAGAAAAAATTCAAATTAATAAAAAAAAAAAAAGAGAGGGGAAGGCGCGAGATGGAGGGATTTGGCTTTATTTGAATTATTTTATTTCTGTTCTGGGCTTGATTTTCCGACACTTTCCATAACATAATAATATTAATATTATTTGGTTTCATCAATTTAATTACAGCATACACCTAATAATTACAATATATTTTCCTAATTTTCAAGTTATTTCAAACTGAATTCCTACCTTTTGTTTTTTTAAATAAAAATGTCAGAAAATTAAAAGATATAAATTTTGTTATCATTTGTTTAGTTAATATAAACCAAATGTGTAATTTTATTGGGGGATGGTAAGGCAGAGACGATAAGATGTATTGAAAAGGAGCAAAGGAAATTAAATTCATGATACTTCCAAGCAATGTGGAGTAAGTAGGAAGGGGGCAAAAACTCCAAGCAACAATCCAACTCTACATTTTCAAATAAATGAATAATACGTCATTATTATGAATATTTGTGAATGTAATTATGACTCCGAGAAGTAACTGCCGGGACTTTTCGCCTGTCGAAATTCTTCATCTACCGAGACATTTCATTTATTTATACTATAAATAGAGTACTTTATAATTCAATTATAACGAAAGTGTTTGGAATTAATACGAAATTCTCCCCATTTCTCTCCACACTGTGTTTTCTCGTTTTCTTCTTTTTTCCATTCTTTGTTTTATAACAGCCATAAAATTTTACACTTGTAAAAATCCGACTGTTTTCACTTCCATTCAAAAATGAATAAATTTTTTTGAAACAAAGACAAGAACAAATGTTCTTTTTCTAACTATTCTGCCTAACACCTAATTCACAATTAGGTCACAATATAATTAATTAAAATGCGATCAAATTTGACTGTTCCTATCTCGTGTGTGGTGCATCGAGTTTTATTCTTTACTGGCATTCATTCACAAAATATTTTACGAAATAGGTCGATTAAAACTCATATTTATTTGACTAATACTAAGAATTATATGTTTCGGTTTCTTACAGAAAAAGAGTTCACTTGAAAAAATTGAAAAAAATCGATCTTTCAAACATCAAGTTTGTAACGCAGTGGCATTTGTAAAAAAAAAAATATGAATATGATTGACTATTTCGAAAACTATTTTATGAACTTACCTCATAAAGAAACAAAATTATTAGATGTATTCATGTTCGTATCTTAAAATTCTAGTTACAAGGCCCATATTTTAGTCGTGTCAAAAATAAAAAGGTCAAATTATCAAATATATCCTAAACTTTGACACTTTTTTCCGATTTAGTCTAACATTTGAAAAATATCATCTTACATCCCAACATTGAGCCGTTATCTCTATTATATCCTCCGTTAACCGTCCCCTCTAACGGAGTCCTACGTGGCGCTAACGTGGCAATTAACGTCGTTAATGCCACGTTTTATCTATTTTTTCCTAAGGCTAAAGTATCAAATATATCCTAAACTTTGTCAGTTTTTTTCTAATTTAGCCTAACATTTGAAAAATATCATATTGCATCACAACGTTGGACTATTTTCTCCATCAAATAATCCGCAGACGTCCCCAATATGAACAAATATTGTAATAGCTTTTTTAGCTATTATGTTAACAATGTTATACAAACGCGCAACTACAAACCAACATTATCGAGATGTCAACTTTTTGGGGTTGGGAGTAAAGGGTTAGGGTGGGATAGTGGTTGGGGATCAAGGGTAGAGGTGAGATTTTGGTCGGGTGTCGGTGCAGGATTGGTCAGAAGTATGATTAAAATATTCGTTAAGAGTGAGATTAAAATATATTTGGAACTTTATTTGGGGTTTATGGTTCAATTTGAGAAAAAATAGATTAAACGTGGTGTTGACAACGTTAATTGTTGTATCAACGTCACGCATGACTCCGTTAACATCGACCGCTAACATAGAATATAATGAAGATCACGGCACAACGTCGGGATGTAAGATGATATTTTTCAATTGCTAGGCTAAATTGGAAAAAAAAATGTCAAAGTTGAGGATATATTTGATAATTTATTATGTAGAAAAATAAATTAAACGTGGAGTTGACGGCGTTAACTGTCATGTCAGCGTCATGTATGACTCCGTTAGTGGGACGGCTAACGGAGGATATAATTGAGATAACGGTCCAACGTTGGGATGTAAAAAGATATTTTTCAAATGTTAGGCTAAATCGGAAAAAAACGTTAAAGGTTAGAATATATTTGAATATTTGGCCAAATAAAAATCAAAACTTGAATTAAACGGGTGAATTTTTAAATAATAATATTTTATAAAATATATTATGAATAAAATATTAAACATCAACTAGAACCATAATAAAAACATAACAAATTCAAATCCAAAATTCTTGCTTGAGGTTTACAATCGAGCATACATAAAACATGTGAAAATTATGTACGATACCAACAATAAAAAGTAAAGGTCAAATTATCAAATATATTCTAAATTTTGGCATTTTTTTTCCGATTTAGCCTAACATTTGAAAAATGTACTCTTACATCCCTATGTTAGGTCGTTATCTCTGTTATATCTTCTGTTAGCCGTCCCCACTAACGGAGATCTACGCGACGCTAACGTAGTAATTAACGTCGTTAATGTTACGTTTTATCTATTTTTTTCTCAAGCTAAATTATCAAATATATCCTAAACTTTGTCACTTTTTTCTAATTTAGCCTGACATTTGAAAAATATTGTAATACAATCCGTCATATCATCAGTAGCCGTCCCCAATACGAATAAATATTGTAATAGATTTTTTAGCTATTATGAACAAATTGTAGCTGTTCTAATTAGAGTCGAAGTTAAATGTTTTAAACATATCCAGGATTACTAAAATTTCAAGACATGCCCACGTAAACACATTGTCATACATTATCTAAGCAAACACACGACCATTATCTAAGCAAATAACACTATACAAGAATGTCAACATTACTGAGACGTCAACATTTTGGGGTTGGGAGTCGAGGGTTAGGGTGGGATGGTGGTTAGGGATTAAGGGTAGGGGTGAGATTTTGGTCGGGTGCCGGTGCAGGATTGGTCGGAAGTATGATTAAAATATTCGTTAAGAGTGAGATTAAAATATATTTGGAGCTTTATTCGGGGTTTATGGTTCAATTTGAGAAAAAATAGATTAAACGTGGTGCTGACAACGTTAACTGTCGTATCAACGTCACACAGGCCTCCGTTAGCGTTGACCACTAACATAGAATATAATGAAGATAATGGCTCAACATTGGGATGTAAAATGATATTTTTCAAATGTTATGCTAAATTTGAAAAAAATGTCAAAGTTTAGCATATATTTGATAATTTATTATGAAGAAAAATAAATAATAACTGACGGCGTTAGTGTCATGTCAGCGTCACGTCAACTTCTGTTAGTCATACGACTGACGAAGCATAAATAAGAAGTAATTGAGTAAATTTGGGATATATGGAGATATTATGTAAATGATAGGATAAATCGAAAAAAACCGATATAGTTTAGGATAAATCGGATAATTTGGCTGGCGACTTATTTTGTGACGGCGGACAACGACATTAGTGCCATGCCAGCGCCACGTCAACTTCCGTTAGTCGGACGACTGATGGAGGTTAGATAAGAAGTAACGGAGTAAGTTGATAAATCGGAAAAAATCAGTATTGTTTAGAATTAATCGGATAATTTGGCCTAAAATAAAGTAGTCTAATATATAAAGGCATTCTAAGAGTTTAGATACAAGACACGACTAAATAAAACCCAAACTCATTTTAATCCTTACGTTGTCAAATTACAAACACTATGACAAAGTTTTGTTCAAATTATAAAATATAATCTTTAATTTCAAAATTTATCGACTAATGCCTTGAAATCGGTTTTTGTAAGCCGATTTTATGCCTTAAGAAAATCGGTTTTCGAAAGACCGACTTTCTTATTTCAAATTTGAAAGTTGGTCTTTTAAAAGCCGATTTCCCTATTTTAAATTTAGAAATCGATTCCGATTTCCTTTTTTATTGATATTGGCCTTTCGATTTCAGGATATTAGTTAACAAATTTGGAAAGTAAAAAACTTATTTGGCAAAATTTGTTGCTAACTAATATTATTAAGGAGCTCCATTATAACAAGCACTCTTGGAATAAGAACACAAATAAATTGAATGGCAAGCAGACCCGAAACCCCCAAACATCAGTGAGTCTCCCGTAGCCATCAACCTCCGACCGCACGCACTCGCTCCTTCCCTGGTCAGTGTCACATATCTGATTTCAAGTTTACTGATTCGGGCTGGTGTCACGGCTCACTTCAATTCTCTGTGGACATTATTATATTGATTTGGTTGATCTATAAAGGAAGTTTCTGATTTCAAAGTTGCCAGATTTTTGTTTTTGCTCTTCTTTCTCCGCATTGATTGTTGATCCGTGATAGTTTTTTGATTTTGGGTGTTTGTTTTTTTTTTTGTGGGGTT
This sequence comes from Melastoma candidum, assembly GCA_023653495.1. NCBI lineage: Eukaryota > Viridiplantae > Streptophyta > Magnoliopsida > Myrtales > Melastomataceae > Melastoma > Melastoma candidum. Next base: position 2,976,728 of record CM042887.1, read on the forward strand.
TCATTGGTGGTGATTGCGATTGTTTTGTTGGGTTGTGTTTTGATATACACAGCGGTTGCTATGGAGTGGCAGTGGCAGTGCCGCTTGTTTCACTTGCTTCATCGTGATGATTTTGTTGGATATGTGACGGTAAGGTCCAAGACAACATCCGCTCAGTATGTGGCTGCGAGGGCCAGAGAGACAATTATAAGAACTTTGCCAAAGTAGCCAGCTATCCACCAACTCACTCTCGCATACGGGAACAATTCTCCTTCTGCGTCAATGGAATTCCTTGATCCCTCTCTCCGAAGCTCCACCTTAATCGGGGAGCTGCATCTTTCCTGCACAAGTACCCTCACATTTTCTGGATTTTTTATGAACCCCAAAATCTCCTAGCGTGAAGAAGCACAGGCTCTCAACATGTGGCCTGTTGTTGTAGATAGGCTGGTGCGCCTGGAGAAACACGGGGTTGCTGTTGTTCATGAATTTCTTAGCTTCCACATGTGGAAAAGATGGTAGAAGTGAAAAAATCAGTCATTCTAGAAAATTGTTTGAAATTGATATGATTATAAGGGACTTGTTCTTGGATCATCCTGGAATTTTTATCTGTCTACCTAGGGTCATGCACACATTCTTTCTCAGAGAGGCTTATGAGAGTGGCCGTCTTGTTGAACCTAATCCTGTTTATGAGGCCAGGAAGAAACTTCTTAATCTGATGCTTCTGGGGCATTGTGGTTTGTCACGAAATGACAAGAGGTCAAAGGCTGCCAATCCGGGGTGACAAAGATGAAAGTCAACAGAATATCGATGAGTGTCAACAGAATATCGATGAGTAAATAAGTGAATATAGGTGATCTTACTTGCAGTTGAAGAGTTCTCCATCTCGGCTAGAAACTTGTAACTGAACAAACTGTGTGGAATTCCGAGGATGTGTCCTTGGAGTTTACTTTAAAATTACATTTTTGGAAGCCTATATATCTTTTTGCAGTTCGACGTGTTATCCATCATGTGCATAATTGAGGGAACATTGTGTTCTGGAATATTGTTTACACTCTCTGCCAAGTTTCATGCAGACTTGATTTTAGTGGAATCTTATGATGTTTATTGATTGTCCTTTTGCTGTAGTTGGAAAATATGGAGGCAAGCCTAACACATCAAGATGACGAGTTTGAGGCAGAATATGTCCTTCTCGATCTCAACTCTGTCTCAGGGAGTTTGGACATCCGGCCTAATGCTCCATATGTTTTGAGCGTATGCCCCTAGTCGTTAATTCAGGTTGTATGGTTAAGTTTGTGTCAATGTTTCAACTTCTGAATTTGGTACAATGAACTTTGGTTTGCAGGGACTTGACACACTGAACCCCATCTTGGTCATAGACAATAAGTTCAAGTTGGTGAGTGACAACGCCTGCATTTGTGAGAACTTAAATGCTCTTTATTAAGCTTCTAGGGATAATCATTGATGCTCTACATATTCTTCAGTCTAGATGTGATGAAAGAAGTCATTTTTTATTGCTTGGGTTTCCACCTCGGTCTAATATTTTGGACCGTAAAAAAATAATTTGGAGTTTGCTATCATTAGTATCATTGGAAGTCATTCTTATAACTGAATGAACAATGAACTTACCAGATATAGAGATGCTGTGAGGGTTGTTCTTGGCAGAAAACCATTTTTTGCAAGAGAAGTGGTAGTTTGTATACTCTATTGCCTTCTGAACATGTTCCGAGATTTTCACAATTTGGATACGGATGGGGACTTCTTTAATGGGTGTGAAACCAACTGATGTAATGCTGAGGCTCGACAAAGAAGGCAGTTGTGGATTTTCATAGGATTTTGTCTTATGAGCAGGTCGGGCATTATGTGGAAACAATCGGAACATGTATTGCATTTTCTGAAGAGGGTGAGTCCTCCTAGAGTGTTACTTATACCCATATGGAAGAAGACCTTGTTCATATTTTCTCTGAGTCAGACATCTTACTATTCTCATCATGCACCCTTCCTTCAATCCAGACAATGAGGAAGGGTCACGAGCGAATATCTCTTTGGAAGGGAGCTCCGCTGTTACTGTGGATCCAGCTCCAACCAAGCAGGTGAAGCCGATTGCCTCCATGACTAAGATTCTTAATTTTAGACCATTTATCGATTCGGAGACCAGAGATGGACCTTCCAGGAAGTGATGTGAGGAATTGGCAGGCATCAGATAAAAGCCTGTTGTTCATTAATTGTACATTCATGATTGTGGATCTTTACCTCCATGCCACCATATTAGGATAGCAACTCTTGTATTTGGACTATGGAGTCAACATAGACAGAAATGGCTTCAACGAGATGAGTAGAATACGGTATTCTGATCATGGTATTCTGCCACTGTGCATGTTTGCCCAAAACTCAAAGGACAGCGCTTGAGGATCACTCAGGCGACAGACCTCAGGCAGACTCTTACAATCCTCTGAGGTTTGCGAATGGTGCACTCCCCTCCCATAGCACTCGTCTCTTTTATTGTATGGACAGTAGTTGAAGCTGTCGATGGGACTGCGGTTCAGACTAATGCTTTGCAATTTCCAAAAAAATATTTTTTGACTGCGGTTCAGACTAATGCTTTGCAATTTCCAAAAAAATATTTTTTGAGAAAAATGTTCCCGGGAACTAGATAAGGGCTTGTGTGAGTGACCTTGCTCATCGCCTAATATGAGCTTGGATGCGAAGAAGTACCTTAACATGGGATACCAGTCATTTCTATAAAAGGAGTCCCAAATGAGGAGTAACCCCACGATTATGTTAGGGCCAAGCAATCTGCTTTGCAAGCTCATGTTCGTGTTTATTGTCCTCATCTTCCTTGGCAGCACATTTGTTTCTGGGGTCCCAAATACTGGTTCCATGTATGGATGGTGCAATGTTGACATGACCGCAGTTGGAAGTTCTCCCGATGAAGCGATTGGTGGACTTGATTCATAACACCTTCGGGCACGTCAAGGTTTGCCACCATTTGTTCTTACACCTGCTACAGTCGCAACCCCTGCCATTTCCAGCTGGATGAACAAGATTGCCGGAATTGCCTGCAGATGGCGAATTGCCCCCTCTCGATTGGTGCTACTCTGCTGCAAGTCGATTGTTCAACGAGGTTTGAGTTCTCTGTTTTACGGACTCAAAACATATCCTCTTCGCCGCTTGTTTTTGTGTTTGCTGCATGATTGAATTTAACGAAAATAAGCAGAAAAACATATCTGAAAGCTTTCTTGAATTCCTCGTAAACCTTGGCAGCAGTGGCCATGTTTATCTTAAGAACCTAAAAGTTCACTAAGCTCATCGACATCGACATAAAAATACTATCCGGAAACAAAACCACAACCAAATCACATGGGATGGCAAATTCTTGAATCTCTGTCGCCTCGGGGAGTGTTGTTTGAGTTCTATCCAAAAGTTTGCAGTTTCTTCATCTGGGATCCCAAAATGGCAGATTCCACTGCCTATAGGACGTGCTCCTTTCGAACGGGTGGTCAGTAGAGTAGAGGTTGTTCGTTTCCGTGTTCCCAGTATCAACTCCAACATGACGTGGACCATAGCCCAGTGGAATGCACTTGGAGGAGGCTTGCTGATGTCGCTGCATCGAAGGAAGACCCCTCATGACCGGGCAATGGGAAAGAACTACAGCCACGACGAACAATAATATTTCCTACTGAAGTAAGACGGTATTTCCTCACTTCTGAAAAATTGCCCTCTCACCCCTTACTCAAAGAAGGATCCATGTCGTTACGCCTGCACGTACGAAAAAAGGGTCATATGCATGGACAGAGACATACACAAAAATAAGGGTTACATGTATGAATAATTATCTGATTTGTACGAAAAAAGGGTGACATGTATGAACAATCAACTAACATGAATGAACGCGATCTACATGTGCGAACAACAAACTAATATATATGAAAATTTAGGCCTACATGTATAAACAGTACAACGACATATATGAAACGTGGTCTACATGTACGAAGAGTAAATTGACATTTACGAAATTTCGGCCAAGATCACTGCGCTGACATTTGGAATGAGATATACGAACTCAGGAGAATGCCGTACAGGGCAATTTAGCCTTGAAACGGTTGTATCGCAGAAGTGGAGGATGATGAGCATGATCACTGGCCTGTCGACCAAATTGTTCTATAAGATTCCAGCAGGACAGGTTTGGCTACTAAACAGCAGTCGTCAGCCTAACTTATTGTTCTCGAAAAGTAGATCTGCTTACGAAATTCTCAACTCTGTAATAAGCATATCTTTGAAAATTGTCGCCTGATTACAACTACCTGAGAAATCCGAGCTACCAATAATTTCATTCTCTTCTGTACATAAATTTCTGATGAGCTTTACGCAATTAAAATTTAGCAGGAGGGCCCTATCCAGCGGGCATCACTTCTTAAGCATGCATTCGTTGTCCGCAAACCATAACGCAACGTGGCCAATCATGTCCTACCTATGCCAGAGTCCCTGTTTCTTTTTACGTATTCTCCATGAATATCCTCAGTTGCAGCATCAGGATCGTGTGCTCCTACTTCTCGAGATCGTTGGGGCACAAACCACGATGACCGGCTACTGTAGAGCCATCCAGTCTGCCCAAGCACAGTTTCACATCAGTGACCTGCAGGGCACAATTCGATGGCCATGTTTTCCCGAGTTGTTCCAGCGGGGATCAGAGGGAGGTTGTCGAAGCCAGAGAAAGGCAAAGGATCATTGCAGAGGCCATGGTGTTGTTTTCCAAACATTACGAGTTGTTATTTGGCTCTTCTAGCGTCAATGAATGATAAAGGATGCGAATCATTATGACATTGCGCGATGAAGAGCACGAATATATACGCAGGTCGGAATACATCTAGAAATCGCCTTGAGATTTGCAAACAATCGTTATATTTTGAATTTCTAGGGAGAACGCCAAGTTGGGATCAAACTGTGCATAAAAAGGAGTCTCGAACGAGGAATAATTTCATCTTCATGGTGATCATGGCAGCCCCAGACAATTGCTTCGCATGCTTGCATTCATCTTTAGCATCCTCCTCGTCATTTCTGGAGCAAATGTTTCAGGGAATCCAGATACTACAGTTTACAAGCGGTGCCGTGCAGATCAGTGCGACCAAGGAAACCCATATGATGTCGTCAATTTTGTCATGATTAGAAGTTTTCGGACACGTTCTTCAATGCAGGCCTCTACAGGTTACAGACATGGGATCTGCACTTTCTAGCTGGGTGAACAAGATTGGTTGTCTGTGTTCGGTCAACATATACATTTAGATGACTTTCCCGTGCGCGATGGAGAATAAATGTAATACGTCTTAGAAGCGAAGCATACTCGGAGACAACAAAAACAACACGAAAGAACTGCCAAATCTGACACAGTTCTTATACATAGAGAGATCCATTCCCAAGATAACCTCATTGTTGTTTTCATCCTTTCTCTCTCAGCCGATCCAAATATATTCACTAACTAGACGGCTATTAGTGATTAAATCCAGCTCTATACGACAGAAGGCTTGCTTGGTGAGCTCCAAATAAATTGTATGGAACTAAATAAGGGGACGGAAACTGCTAAATCAAGGGATGTGATCGGTAAGTCCTTTGGTGTATATAAAGGATTATCGACTGACAATCTTGACGCCTGCTCGGAATGACTACGTCAGGTCAGAACAATCCGCTGCGTGAGCTCATGTTTGTGGTTGCCATCCTCCTCTTCCTTCGCTGCAATGCCATTTTGGGGAGCCCAGATACTGATATAGTTTTCATCATCTGCCACCGTGATCGGACTGGAGAGGGGAGTACCTACGATGATGCTGTTGGAGAGGTGATAACCAAGTTGATTCGGGGTACATTCGAGGCAGATGGTGTCCTCTACAGTATGGCCACGGTCGAAACCTCGGTCTGCTACGGGCGGGGGATCTGCAGCTTACATATGGACAGAACAGATTGCAAGAATTGCCTACGGACAGCAGACACGCTGATCCAGGAGCATTGCCCGTTGACGATGGGGGCTACGCTGAAGCTGGTCGACTGTTCATTAAGATTCGAGACCTATCCATTTAATGACTGATACAATGGTCGGAGTGATGGAGTCCTCTGTGATGGTTTGAGCTTTTGGGTTTGTGCTTACTTTTCACTTACATCATCAGCGACGTTTGAATAACATATTGTAATGGATATGCGAGACACGCTTATTCAATTTTCTGTCACATTTACCAAATTCAGGATCGAATTTCTAACATGTAATACGCCCATGAGTAGATTTTTACATGGCTAGGTTTTGAAGTCGAATATTTCATTCAGAAACAAAGTGTAAAAATTAGTATAGGAAAATATGTGTATATTTTTAATATTGATAAGGACGAGATATATATAGGGTTGAGCTTAACCCTCAACCTACTATGTGATGTGAGACGACTCACGGAATGAATGAATTTATTTCTAACCTTCTCAAGCTGCTGGAGGATATACATCATATATCACAAGCTTGTTACACAGCGCGTCTTGTCGTCAACTCCTTAGTGTATATATCCGCTAATTATTGGCCTCATCGAATGAACTGTGTCTCAATAATTCCATTTATTATTGTGTTCTGAATAAAACGACAATCTACCTCCGCATACTTGGTTCTCTCATGAAATATCGGCTCTTTGGCAATATGAATAGCAACTTGATTATCACATCGCATTTGTATAAGACTAGGCACAAAAAAGCCAATTTCACTCAAAAGATTCATGACATATAATAACTCACATGTTGTGTCGATACCCTACAATGGAACATTAACAAAATCAAAATATTGATTTGAAGACTATTCAAAATATTTATAACATTTTTTAGTGTGAGAGTATACCACAAACACACACCTTATCGTCTGAGGAGCCAATTTTTTGGGCGACAATCATGAACAAAACACCACATCCTAAAACTCGAGGTAAATCGAAAATAATGGTTTTGGAATCATGTCTCCTCCCAACATTGAGCCACAAATTATATAGCTATTTTATGATGTACACCTCAAAGAAACTTAGGTACAACCAATTCTTCAAGATACTTGTCCAATATTTGGACATTGAGAATAATTGACCTGTGAAGATCAAATTCATCAAATAAGCCACGTAGTGAAACACAAAACTTTGTGAGAGATTAATCATTCTGGTGTAGAGCAAATAATTGCTCGCAAAAACTCATAGCTCGAAAAATATTTTTCTCATGACCATACGTCTCTTTTAGTGACCCTCTACATCTGTTTGGCGAATGTCAAGAATTCCACACTTGGAGATATGATCTCGACCGTAATATTAAGCATCCACGTCACGACACAAGAATCTTCAACAACCTAATCTTTATATGATTTATCATCGATTGCCAGTGGTTCATCTATGATATGTTGCAGTATTCTGAGTAGTGATAAATAGGCGGAGTGATTAAGCCCACACCAAATAATTTTTGTGAAGAAGTGATAGCCTTCAAATTTCGCATGATAAATTCCGAAAAGTAGACACACATAGTGTTGAAGTGGTTTTGATGATGAGTATTGACCTTCTGCAAAACAGAAGTCAACCATCTCTACGACAAAAGCTACTACTGATGAGAACGTTTTGTAAGAAAATATCTTTGTAATTAATAACTAATTACAAAATTAAATGTGAATATTTCATGAGAATTATTCAAATTAATCAGGATAATTATCTTATCGAAATCAAATGATTTCGCCACCAAAGAAATAAAAAGAATAATATATTTTCAATTGAAAAAAATAAATTATCTATTTATGGAAGGTTCTACATGATTGATTATATATACGAATACTATCTTCCATTAATAATTTTTCTTGGATAACAAAAACGTGTTATTTGTCCAGAATCATCAAAATGAATAAATGAATCTGACGAAATAACTTGAGAAAATTAATTTTAATTATTTCCATTCATAGAAGATTATTCATAATCAGAAACTTTCTGCCAGGGGATATAATTAAATTAACTATTTTTAATTAGATATCATCCACAGCGGATACTTACCAATGGGTGACGTCACTTGCATACTAATGGAATCAATATCAATTATTTATTCATTTTTCATTTAAGTGTAGAAGCTATATTAGTCAATTCTACCTTCTTTGCTTAGTGTTTTGTAAAGTTGTATAAATAAGAGGCCATTCGACCACATTTTAGGACGTGTATGATCGTGTAAACTCTAGAGGGATTGTACCGTGAGTTTGTGATCTTTTCGTTTTTGTTGGTTTGAGTCTTGTTGGTCACACACAAGGAACGCTAGCTGCAGAAGGCTGCATCGTTGGTGAAATCTTTTGGGATAGTGACCTTGGGGCCACGAGAAATTCTTGGTTGGGCTGTAGGAGACGTTGGTGGAAGCGTGCGGCAGGTTGTTGGCATGACCAATGTGTAGTGAGCTGGAGAGAAGGGGCAAATACCCCGGGAACATAGAATGTGAGGGACTGACCAGCTTCTGTGGTGTAACGTTCTGTGAGTGTAGGATAATCTTGGGCAGGGGTTTTGTGTCTGCTTAGCCGTAGTCTCGAGGGACCACGCATGAGAACCTTGGACAGGGGTTTCGTGTGTGCTTAGTCACTGTCTCGAGGGATCGCACAAGGGAAGTCGCGGGTTGTTGTGCAGGTGGGGACGCCGCCGGAGTAAAAAGTCCTGTGGAAGTCGCAGCGGGTTGCTGTGTAGGCGAGGACATCGCCCGAGGAAAACGTTCGACAACCGGTTACTATTTGTTAGTCACGTTAACGCGTGCACCGAGTCACTTTTAGTGAAAAACCTTTTGGTCAGTGCTGTATAGTTACCTTTGATGCAGAAATTTCTAGTTTGTGCTGTAGAAGATTGATCATACATCACCTTCTGTATCGCTTCTACATTTCGTTTTAGTAATAACCATCCAAATTCTGGGTGAGAGTAATGTAGGCAAAGCTTGTCGAACCACTATAAATATTCTTGCGTCCATGAAATCAAATCGCAATTATATTCGTACGTTATATCTTACGGAAGCCTGTTCGTAACCTTCTGTTTTACATAAGCTTTCTTCCACTGCGAGGTTTATCAAAAAGGAGTTAAAAATCCTTAATTAGACTTTAACAATAATTCACCCCTCTAACGGATAGGTTTTTGCATAAGCCATATTACAAATCAATCACAGGAACTCTTGAAGCTTCGGGGGCAACGTGGCTAACGACAAGGCAATGCCAACAACAACAGGGGCAACACGGTCTCCGACGAGAGCAACAATAGAAAAGATCCAAATAACCTTAGGGCTTTGATATATATATATATATATTATTGGAATGGAACCCAACTGCGCCCGAGAAAAACGTCCCACCGCATTTGCCCTGTATTTATGATTAAAGAAGAAACCGGCTTCATTTTTCCCCATCAAGCCTTTAAAATAGAACTCTCATTTGTACACATGATGGCTAATCTTTGGTCACTGCTAAACTCCCTTGAGTTCGAATATATAATCGCCGAAAACCATCGACATTGGCAACTGTTCAGACATGTTGGCGATTTTTTCAGACATGTGCACATTTTTTTCCTATATATCGTTTTACTGTTTATACATGTCCATATACTTTTATACTACGTTCGAACTTATGGGAATCCGGGATACAGGTTTTTAGCCTTCACCCTAATCTTTTAGCAGTCGAGGAAGAGAACAATGCTGCGAGACTGAGGATGCACTTCCACGCTGCTGGGTTTTATCCCCGGAATCAGAATTATCCGGCACAGCTACTGAACTCCTGTAGGTATGCACAACAACAGATGAACGGAGAAGTGCATCCGACAAAACAGATCCAACATTCGTTGGTGGAGAGATTGTTGGTGAAAATTATTGATGAAACAAGCCTTTTCCATAGGGCCAACAAGCATCCCGACTCTTTCGCATGGGTCCAAGGAGATTGTGCTTATCATGACAATGTTTGATCATGCTTGATTTAACCAAGGGAACAAGGACGAGGCAATCTGTGTAACTGAGTTTAGATTGTTCATATTATGATGAAAATACCAGCCATTGCATTATAAAAGGCGCCGCAAGAAAGGATTTACAGCAGAGCAGGGAACAAGCCGATCCGCATGCTCAAAAACAATTCCTCATATTCAGGCCATCCTTGAATTTATTCAGGTCACCTTGCCGAACCAAGATCCACTACACCCAGGTCACCGTTGATTCCATCACCAGCTATACTTACCAGTTTTCCCATTTCCATCTGGGAAAACGGGACTGCTGGAAATTCCTGTGGATAGCCCAAGACCGGATAAAGACTACTTGCCTGACATGCAGAGTGCTTCCTAGCTAATAATCGGTTGTTCTATAAGGTTTGAGCAGTATCGGATCAACGACTTCAACACGCTTGGCCACCATAATTTCTCAGAGATCACCTAAGGTGCTCGTGAAATCTTGAACACCCAGCACAATGATATTGGCAAACTCACGAAACATGCACTACACAACAATAAGCATCTATTAAGAATTGTGCTCTGTAATATAAATTTCTCATACAAACAGCCTTCATTAGCACAAAAGATTCGTCACTGGATTTTCTTCCCCGACCATAAGCACAGATAATTCTCAGATGGACTTTTCCAATAAAACTCTCTGTCATAAGTATGTGCTATCATGTCTAATCTTCACTCAATCACAAAAAAATATGACCGCAAAACTGGGTTGCTTGTGTATACTGCGGCAATTGATCCTCAGCTAAAAGGTTCGTGTAGATAATACAACAGCTGGACATGTTAACCAAAAAAAGAACCCGTACATGTTACTGAGCAAGATTGATTCTGTGTCTTGGACATCTAAAGTGTTCATCCTGTTGATGAAGCTCTCATGCACTGTACGGATTCATCCTTCCGATACAAGGGAATTCAGAGTCCCTTTGAACGAAGCCAGTCAACCATGTCATAAAGGAAATCAAAAGTTAACTGGGATTGAGCATTGAGCTCCTCCTGGATGCACCCTGAACTGGTCTCCCAGAAACTTATGAGCATGGGAACAGATCATCCTCCAGGGAACCGGGTACTGTTCACAAAACTTGAGGTTTTCGACCAACAATTCTGTCTGATTCAGCTTACCTTCCCTACTGCTCCCTTCTTCATCTATGACAACCCATTTGGCAGTTAGATAGCTAGCGAATAGGGCCAGATTCTCAAGGAGAGACTCGGCAGATAGCATGCCTTCATAGCCGGTCTCTGCTAAACAGTCCGTGACATCCTTCATATGCCTGATGTTCCCATTCTTCACTGCCTTTCACCAATAGAAGGTTGTCCATAAAAAAGGCGCCATAGTTTCCCCACCTAGCAATATGCTGAGGACACCTGTCGGTTCACATCATCAGCTAGTTGTACTCCGGAACAGGGCTACATCATTCATCAGTTCAATTTCCATTTTGACTGGAGCACCTGCTGTTCTTTTTATATTCCTTTCACCTACAAACCACATTTTACAAGTAAGAGAACATTTGCAAACTTTCCTCTATGATGATCATCCCCTTGACCCCTTGGGAGGAATCGCTATCTCCAAAAGGGAATCCCACAATTCAAAGTACTACCACAACACAGTTTAAACCGACTGCATACTACAATGCAATTATTTCCCTATCAGCACTGGCACTGAGTTGTGAATCCTCGTTCTCAATCAACCACATTCAATCCCATGTTTCAACCCATTATCCAGCAACCAATGCTGCCCAAACACAATCGCCATCGCGGAATCAGAAAATAACCTAGCCGATCACTTCCCACCTGTGTCGAACATCTGCTCCCCAACCCTATTTCAATTAAAAACCATAATGCCACTAGCCTCAACATAGTCGTGTAACAGGTGAACTCTTGCAACCTATACTTCTCGTCCTTTGTCGCTATCCTAGAGTGGAGCATCAGGAAGTATGCGGCCCGAGCCCCGTACATCCTGCACAGCATCCGGAACGGCAGCGCCGCGACCATCAGAGCAACCACGAGGCTCGGTCGCCCTAGGGCAGTACAGTACGCCCGGGCCCGGTCCGCCCTCGGTAGGCCACAAATGTTCAATTGAACAGGAATACGTGCCTCAGGCTACGATTCTGACTCCGACTCCCCCGAGCATTGTCCCGCCGAGGAGCAGAGGAGGTTGTCGAGGTTGGAGGGAGGAGGAAACATCGGGAGACGAAGGAAGGAGCAGAGGATTGTCACGGAAGGAGCCAGTGGTCCTCCTGCACTCGATGGATTGGTTGCAACTGACTTCGATGGCCAACTACCGTCGCAAAGGTTGATGCCCCGTTGTGGAGGTCCTGGAATAATCAACAGCACAAACTGGACGAGGATCAGGACCGGTCGGGGCCGGGGGCGAGGTTTCCTTCCACGTCGTCTCCCATTACAATTTCTTCTCGGGGAACCTGAAGTGTTTTTTATGGCTTTGACTCTGGGACCCCGGAACTCTTCGTGGTGGTTGCCACTGCTCAGACATTCAAAAAATGGTCTCCGGCGAGTCGCTCCACGTTCTTCCTGGCGGACGACATACAGAAATGCGATATCAAGATTGGCTCCTGGAACTGGGACCAGCAGTCCATGAGGATGGGCCCTCCAATGGGAAGGGCAGGGGCGTTCTGGCTCACGCCACAGCACCAACAGCTATGACCCAGAAGCCATCATGTACCCGAGCATAACCAGGGGAGCTACCAGGGGCCTAAACAACGATGGCGTTCACGGCACAAAGGCCTTGTACACAAATTGATCAGAAATATAATTCTGACCACATTTAATCATTGGTATCAAAATTGCCTTCAAGCATTGGCTCGTGTCTCATGGAACCCACAAAACATGAATCTGTCCGAAAAATGCATGGGAAATCCATAAATCCCGAATTGATCCTTCCCATTTTTAAGACCAGTATATGAGTGAGCCGCTTGACACATATTAAAGCTAGCAGTGCTCACTTAGCATTCATTACGGTACCCAGACATAACTACCACATAGAAGGGTCAAGCCCAATGGCGTGCTGGTTAGTTCCAAAACACCACAAAGACAAGTCAAGGGAATCAAGACACCTTCAATACTTAGGAGGTGGTTGCTGAGTCGGCAAAAGGCCGAATCGCTTCTTCAGAAGCACTCTCTGCCTCGAGTACTTGTCGTCAGGGGAGAAACGAGCTGCATAGGAACCGTTCTATGATTAAGACCATACAAAAAAGTGCCAAACATGGTGGTAAAATAAAATGATCATATGCTGAGACCCAAGTGGGAAAAATTTTACCTGGATGAGCGGATTGTGTAGCCATTCCCAGCGGCGACTCTTTCTGCAAAGTCGACCAGCACCGAGTAACCGACAAGAAGGTTGGGTTAAACCAGAGTTCCAAAACAGAAAAAGAGTCCATGAAACCTCACAGAAGACATGTACTTATCCAATATAAATCTCGAAACCAAAGGCATAGCCCAGGATTACATTGACGAGAAAGCAGGGAATTGCCGTACCTTTGTGGTGTACACCTTGTCACCGTTGTCGTTGATGTAGAAGTGAAGAAACATTGTCGCAAACTATAGCCTGCATCAAAATCGGTGTAAATGCTATCAGAGGATACCCTATGTAAACACCAGAGGTAGTCTTGGACAATCGGTGGACCCAATCACCCTAATCAATGGATAAGAATATGTATCAGCCCAGCAATCAAACTATCAAGAAAATCATAAACAAAAGCCCCTCCCCATGAAACCCAAATAAAAACGAAAAGAGTAGACTGTCGTAGTGATACAAACCGCAAGAGATACCAATAAATAATACGCTAAAAGCAAACCACGATTTATAATAAACCTCAAAATATCAAAGCCAAGACAACACAAAAAGTCATCGCTTCCGACCAAATCTTGCCCTCATGAAATTAGCGTCGCAAACCCTAATTCAGCCGACAAAACCCAACCGCAGTGTCAACACTAAATAACCACAGTTTGAAGAAGACTAAGGATTCCTACAACTAAAAAACAAGGACGAGTCGATCAGGGAAGATAATAAGGGATGGAATCCAACCTAGTCGACGGGAGGACGGATCGACTGCTTCAGACGCCCAGAAGAAGACCAAGAAGAATAAGTAGCGAATGATGAGAACTGTGTGAATTAGGGTTTTTCATTTGCTGTCCTTTCTTATCGAAATTCTAAAATAGGTTCAAAAGTTATGCTTATGATACAATTGGGTCCGATTGGGCTTTTAGTTCATTAACATAAACCTCGGACGCTGTCGAACTTCGTTAGTCTTGTGATAAAAAATCTGGATGCCATGGCAAGGAGTAATCGCCATGGACGAAGAGACGACCCGTGTCGATCTCCAACTCCAGGCTTTGGATCCTTTCCCTGGGGAATCCTACGCTTACCTGCTCCAATCGAGCCAGAGAGCTGGGGATGCGAGCGCCGGGAGACCCATCCATGCCCGGGTTGTGAAGTCGGGCTCCCACCACCTGGGTCTCTTCCTGATGAACAGCCTCGTCAGCTTCTATGCCAAGACGGGTTCCCCCGGTGATGCGCGGAAGCTGTTCGACGAAATGCCCGTGAGGAATGTGTTGTCATGGAATACCGTCCTGTCCATGTATAGTAAACTGGGGATTGTAGACGAGGCGTTTAGGATCTTCGAGAGAATGCCGGAGCGAGATTCTGTTTCGTGGACCGCAATGATTGTTGGGTTTCATCGAAGCGGTTCTTATGCGAAGTCGCTTCGGATGTTTGTGAGTATGTTGGGAACCGGTGTTTCTCCCACCCAGTATAATCTGACCAGCGTTCTTGCATCTTGTGCTGCTGTTTCTGCTCTCGGTGTCGGTAAAAGGATTCATTCTTTTGTCGTTAAGCTTGGCTTCAGCGGTTGTTCTTCGGTGGCAAATTCTCTCGTCAATATGTATGAGAAATCTGGCGATGGGGTAACTGCTGGAATTGTTTTTTATAGGATTAGATCTAGAAATGTGTCTTGCTGGAATACAATGATTTCATTGCACATGTCTCGTGGAGATGTTGAGCTTGCTCGCATGGAGTTTGAGAGAATGAGGGAAAGAGATGTCGTGTCTTGGAATTCTATGATTGCAGGTTACAATCAGCACCGGCATGATGTCGAGGCACTTCATATGCTCTCAAGGATGCTTGGAGATCATGCTTTGAAGCCCGATAAATTCTCAATGACGAGTGCATTGTCTGCCTGTGCTAACATTGGAAACTTGAGGATAGGGCGAGAAATTCATGGTTATTTGGCAAAGACAGGGTTTGATGGTACAGTTCGAAATGCGTTGATCTCATTGTATGCAAAGTCAGGGAAGATGGAAATTGCCCGCAAAGTTTTAGAGGAAAATGTCAGTTCAGAAAATGATATTGTAGCTTTTACGGCAATATTGGATGGATATGTTAAGCTGGGAGACATGAGTCCAGCTAGACAAATATTTGACTCATTGACATACCGCGACGTGGTTGCGTGGACAGCCATGATTGTTGGTTACGTGCAGAATGGCCTCAATAATGATGCATTGAAGCTATTCATGGCAATGATTAAAGAAGGTGTTAGACCTAATAGCTACACTTTGGCCATCATATTGGCCGTGACTGCAGACTTGGCATCTCTGATCCACGGTAAGCAAATTCACGCTAGTGCCTTGAGGACAGGAGAAGCATTTTCAGCTTCTGTTGGCAATGCTCTGATCAATTTGTACTCAAAAGCTGGAAGCATCAATGCTGCCAGAAAAGTATTTGAAAAAATGCACAAGGGTAGGGATACTATATCTTGGACCTCCATTATTCTTGCCTTGGCTCAGCATGGCCTTGGAGAAGATGCCCTGGAACTGTTCGAGAAAATGTTGGCTCTAAAAATAAAACCTGATCATATAACTTATGTTGGCATTCTCTCTGCCTGTACACATATTGGTTTGGTCGAGCAAGGCAGGAAGTACTACAAAATGATGCAGGAGGTCCACAATATTGAACCCACATCAAGCCATTATGCTTGCATGGTCGATTTGTATGGGCGATCTGGATTGCTTCAAGAAGCTTGGGATTTCATCAAGGACATGCCAGTGGAACCGGATGTTGTTGCCTGGGGTTCACTCCTGTCTTCTTGTAGAGTGCACAAGGATGTGGAACTTGCCGAACTTGCGGCAGAAAAGTTGCTTCTTCTAGATCCACATAATGGCGGGGCATACTCAGCCCTTGCGAACTTATACTTGGCTGCTGGAAAATGGGACGAGGCTGCTAAAATCAGGAAGCATATGAAGGAAAAAGGTGTCAAAAAGGAACAAGGCTCTAGTTGGGTTCAAATACAGGACACGGTTCACATATTTGGTGCAGAAGATTGTCTTCACCCTCAGAAGGAAGCAATTTATAAGAAGATGGATGAGCTCTGGAAGGAGATAAAGAAGATGGGATTTGTTCCAAACACCCAGTCGGTAGTGCATGACCTTGAGGATGAGGTGAAGGAACAGTGCCTTAAGCATCACAGTGAGAAGCTCGCTCTTGCATTCGCCTTGATCAATACTCCTGAGAACACTACCTTGAGAATTATGAAGAACCTCAGAGTTTGTAATGATTGCCATTCCGCCTTCAAGTATATATCCAAGCTAGTTGTTAGGGATATCATTTTGAGGGACTGTACACGTTTCCATCATTTCAAGGATGGTTCCTGTTCGTGTCGTGACTACTGGTAGGTCGTTGATGAATGTTGATCAGAGTGGATGCAGCATAAGTCAGTGACCGGGCGGTCACTTTCTCGAAGCTGGTATGATCGGGCTTCACTTGTGAGCGTGTTATTGTGACTTATCAACATTATGCTCACCAACCCCAACTGAGTTTTTTGGCTGCAGGTCTTGTCCATGATGAACTTAAATCCCTTCTAACACAGCTGATGTGCTGCACCACCATTTTCATTTGACGGTGTTTGTCTGATGCAACTCCTTGCCCGTACAGGGCTGACTGATTGGTGAGTTTATTTGTTTACAGAAAAATCTCCCCGAGAGACTGGCAGAACATTAATTATAAGTCTTTGAGGGAACTAACTGGAATGTTAATGTAGTGATCCTTCGTGCCGGATCTTTCTTTTGTTGATGCAGCCTCCAATCAATCGAGTTTTTCTAGGATCGCAGAGAGCTGGGTGTGTTTTTGGAAAAAGGTCCTTATGCTTGCTATCATTTTGTAGATCTGTATTATTCTTTTGATGCAAACACCGTTGACTCGATCGATCCTTCATTATTTGTTGGCAGAGGCAGCGGTCGTCCTCCACAACCGCGGCATCAATTATATCCTTTCACCTGGAAACTGCA
Source organism: Melastoma candidum (assembly GCA_023653495.1). NCBI lineage: Eukaryota > Viridiplantae > Streptophyta > Magnoliopsida > Myrtales > Melastomataceae > Melastoma > Melastoma candidum. Next base: position 2,993,974 of record CM042887.1, read on the forward strand.
ATTTCCAACCAGTCATAAGCTAAATCTTATGATGAAAACAAGTACACCTTCGATCAGAAACGTTGACTCTAGCAATGGTAGGAGAGCTGTGGGATGAGGTTGTAGCAAGGATGGGCAATTTTAGAAAGTACCCGGGCTTATAAGTTGTGTCTGCACTCTGAATTAGCTGTGACAGGGATAATTGGAAATTTTGAGATAAATCCCAGCTTATAGCGCTAAAGAGTTAACGATTCGTATAAATTATTAATGTGTGTTTTTTTAGCAATCAAACTTAGTAAGTTTTATTATAAAAGTAATATTTCTTTTCTTGCCGGTCTACAACGACCATCGTATTCGTGAAATCACTATTTATTGTAATGAAATATTTCAAATGAATTTTATTCTTATGTATTTTTTTTTTGTTAAAGAATAATTAAACAAATAATATAATATAAAATGACAAAAATATCTCTAAAATTCAATTCATTAGTTTTACCGTAAGAATAATAAGTGTACTACATATAAATATAATATTAAATTAACTTATTTAAAAGAAGATTTATAATTTAAAGGGAATTTATAAGAGTATAGGGCGAATTTATAAGAGTATTCCTATCCAGACGCATAAATAATAATTATAAATTAATAGAGATTCAGTAAATCACTATTACATCCTAAATCACCAGCCCTACTAATCTTTTTATTACCAAAAAAGCCGTTAATTTTTATTTTTTCATGCATTCCTTCCTTAAATTTCCAACAAAGAATTCCTACATAATATTTAGATTTTTTCTACCTTCTATTTTAACTTTTTTTTTAAATTATTTCTCCACCTCTACCTTCTTTAATTTAATAAATCTCTTTAATTTTCATATGTCATCTATTTTTTCTCTAGGAATTTATGATTTACAAGTCCTCTGGTGTATAATGGGATAGGTCTTGGATATATGTTTCCAAAATAATATTAAAATATAATTTTTTTTTTGTGTTCACTACACAATTTTCGATAAATAAGTCTTGAATACAAAATTAAGAAATAGAGATAGATTTGATATATATTTTATCTTTGTTTTTTCTCATTTGATGATAGAATAGTAGTCATCTTATTTTACCAGAGGTGAATAAGGAACCTGGACAGTCTTCGTTGGACTCATTCCATTTGTTGACACAGTAAAGCTATTTTGAGCATTGTTTTTAATGCCCCGTCCTTGGACTGATGATCAAAACAGAAGTGATGGTCTAATCGAAGCACGGTTTAATTGAAGTAAAGAATGACAAGTCGAAGTTCAGTCGAAGAAGCAAATGTCCAGTCGAAGCAAGGAGCTTAGTCGAAGCACGGGCCCAAATCGAAGTTCTGCCTATAGATTTAGTCGATGGAAGGCCCCAGTCGAAGCTGATGAAGTGGTAGAGTCATTCTATTTTCAACTGTTAGAGGTCTTGAATTAACACGTGTAAAATGTGCATGACGATTAAGTTAGCGGTTATTGTCAGAATATAATTAAATGTTAGTAGAAATAGAGGATTGATCTCTTGTAATAACACACGATAATTATTCAAACACTCCGAAAGGTTGTATTTTGTACTTAGTGTTTTTTGGCAATGGAAGTAAATGTTTTCTCTAGTATGTTCTTATTCTTTATTTTATCTCTTCTCTAAAAAAATTCTCGACCACCACGTTTGTTTACATTTACCGTGTCTATCTTCGAATATCGCAACGTGTTATTCCACGTAAACACCGTTCCATTTCATTTTCCTTGTGTTCGGTAATTTGAGTGTCCTCATGAATCGGGTTTGCTGCCAACCATTCATCGCCAAAAAGGGGCCAATCGCATCTCACCTAAGCTAGAGAAGCTATAAATTTGTATGCATTGACCTCGGCGCTTCAATGCCTTAGAAATGCGATATTATTAGAGGAACGTTATTTATATTGCCGACGGCCGCATATCAAGGGGAGCAAAAAGCAGGGATGATGGAATCACCAGCAAAGTCTTCAGAGGAAAACGAAAGTTGCCAGTATCTTAGCTTTTACAGCAAACCTTATCTATGTTTGTCAAGAACAATCACCCTAATTTTAGAGAAAATCTGAATTGGATTGTACCAACCAAGCCCGAAAAGAAGGGCAAAAAGGCTCAACTAGCAACATGGAGGGAGAAAATAAGTGTAGAAGCTCTACTATTGAAGGAAGCAGTATGCAAACTATTTACAGGGTTCGTGTCTCGAACAGCCGCTACAAAATTATTGGCCGCATGAACATTCTGCAAGGTAGTTATCAACATCGTACAAAACCTGGGAAGCTCTTCGGCTACTTGCTTATTGAGATCATTCAGAATGGTTTCGATGAGCAAGGGCTTAGGAGGAATCTTGCCGTCGAGATGCCCACAGCTGACTTAATGCTCGGAGGCGTTCGAAATACTCGCCCAAAGCTATCAAGCCTCGCGCGACTCCCTCGATTGATAAGATTCGGGACATCTGCCGCAGTGATTCATGACGGATATGGTCCGCCTAGTTTGGTTAAAAGAAAACAGAATTCTCAAAAATCGGAGGGCTTTAATGGCGGAACCAGGTCGACCACATTTTATTCATGGAAAAGGGGATGTGGTAGCAGGTACCTGATTGACAAAGCTGACAAGATCATCCAGTTTTTCTATTGCAGTAGATGTATGAGGAATTGGCGTTCCTTCCCCAAGAAAACCCTTGGCTACATTTTCGGCCAGTGCCTGCTGAAGCTTCTCCAGACCTTGTGAAAGGGCATCTTCTGCTTGTTGACACGTAATCTTCATGTTCTGTACATCGAAATTCTCTGATTCTGATAGAGGATGAAGCTGGTCCATGAGAACCTGTAAAATGAATAGAAGCGGCAGTATAGCAAATTAGAAGGATGACTGAACTTTTCTCCTTTTCTCATACACACAAGGCGCCTTTACCTTGATAAGCTCTGATGGCCGAAACCCACCGATCCACAAGAAAAATCTCTCAGCCGGCGTCCTCCACAAGCCAGTCATCATATAAAATACGTCTGCTCTCGCCGCCACAGATTTCATCTGGAAAAGCTGTGCGTAATGTTTCATTCCGCACTGTACCAGTACTTTAAGCTCTATCTCACTCGTATTGGCTTGAAGTGCCGTCCTAAGTTCTCCCGTCTGTCGGTTCTGTTCTTGGACCCAGTGCCCATATTCTGCCTCGAATTTGACTATTTCTGGAAACACCCAATATATTCAGTCCTAAAATTAGGAAATACAACCACAAAGTGATGAAACAGGCAAAAGGATGAAAAAATTTGGACGAACCGGGTTTCACTGGCCCTGGAAAATCATGGCAAGTTTCCATATGGGGAGCTACATACATTCCCTGCACGGGAGACTCTACATGAAGCCAGGCAATCACGAGAAGAATATTTTAGAAGAATCACAAAGATTTTCTGCTAGTATATGCCACCTGCTGTCTTTCTCTGTCAACCTCCTGCTGTAATTCCAGCAATTTTATACGACTAGCTTCGAGCTGCTGGACATAGGCCTACAAATGTGAACTCTCAAACCAATTAAATCATTGGAAGGAATGGAATTCACACTCACGGAACAGAAAATCACTGATCGAAATTGCTAATTACCTTTTTCCTTAGACGGCTTTTCCGTGCAGCCTCGCGATTCTGTGCTAGACGTCTTTGGACCTGCAGGATTTGCCAGTTAGCTCCAGGATAGCAATGCAGAGACATTTTTTTTAAAACTTTGAATGTGTAGAGACATGTTGCATTCTGCTTATCATAAATGACAAAGAACTCGCAGATGCGTTCGTAGTGAACGGCTCTTTCCATTGATAGGCAAGCAAACTCAAATTGATGGTGGATATTGCAAAAAAGAGAACAGGCTTAAGTTCATCCAGACAGGAATTGAATGGCGACGACGAATGAGGGACTAAATTGTTGATGGAGATAGTTAAACAGACTCTTCTTACTTTCTCAGAGGACTTCCCATTTACTTGTTCGTACTTACGAGGAGTACCCAGCGATCCGTGTGAAGTATCCTCAGACTACAAGGCCCAAAGGACATACATAAATTGGGTACTCTAGCAAGCAGATTACTCAAAGACGAGAAGAGAGAGTAACCAACACAAGCGATCACCTGATTGTCCAGATGGTTCTGAGGCGCTTCTATAATCAAAGGCGAAGGAGCAAGCAGATTCATGCTCGGCTTGAAATTGTCATCCCACATGCCGATCTGATGAATAGACTCGTAAATGCCCATCATCCTCGACGGTAGGAATTGGGCGGACGAAGTGTTCATGGTCTTCTTAGAAGCTCCTGATAGAAAAGAAAGACCATGTCATCATCATAATAATCAAAATCCATTCAACAATCACCACCCAAATCAACAACAGCTTGATCGACAAAGCTAAGCCATCCTCTGCATCTACTAACTCGCAACACACGTAAATCATCATCGCGATCACTACGTAGGCACAAAAGTTCATCAACCAACAAGTCAATCTCCAATCAAGCAACACCTCCAACGCAAGAGACCCAAACAAGTTCCCACAAAAACAGCAACAGGCGCAACATAGTATCGAAACCACAACTGGGGTGACAAATCAAAACAACAAAGCACAGAATTCCCCAAACAAGTCAAGTCCAAAGAGAGCAAACCTCTGGAGAGCGCGCACTTGAGCCAGCTGAATCAGCCAAAAGAAGAACTAAAAAAAATCCAATATTTTCCAGCTCAACCCCAAACAGCAACAACCACAACCGAAATCATTCAACTCCACGTCGCTCCCAGCTCTGGGAGGCAAACCCAGAACCAAAACCGTGAACGGAGAAAAGATTCCTCCTTTATCGGGAATTAGGCAGGAGGGAAATATACTTGGGAATATGAGTGCGTGGGAAGAAGAAGAAGAAGAAGAAGAAAGAGGCAGCAAAGTGGGATTGTCGTCTTTGTTCAATTTGTTCTTTTGCGTTTTGTTAGAGAATGTGATTTAAATATTGTTAACGAAATAATGAGCTTTGGATTAGGGAAGTGTGCGCTTTCTGGTCGATAATTATCCACAAACACGCTCTTCTTTTCTTACATCACTTTGCTATTACTATTTGTTTAACATATGTTCATGCGAATGTAATGGAGCTAATTAATCATGTCAACAGCTTTCCAAGTTGTCAAAGTTCTCCAAATTAATCTTGAAAGAAAGAAAACAAAACAAGGTTTTTAGGATTCAATGAAAAACGGGTCCATAATGAAGGAAAGAAAGATGCATGCTTATGCTATGCTATTATGAAAATTCGACCCAAGAATATTCGAGGTATGGTTCGTTGTATATGAGGGGCATAGTTCGGTGGACATCACTCGCTCATGTTTCTTTGAATAAATGATACGTGTTTATAGAAACTTTGTGCTGATATATGGTTAGTTTTAAAAGAAAATCGTAAAATATGTTCGATGTTTCAAAAATTAATTTTTTACGGTTGTTAGAGCGCATTTTGAAAAATCACTCTTGATTTTATAAAGAATACGCCCTCGAATGAATTCAAATTTTTTTTAAAAGGCAGGAGAGAGTGTAGCCATATATAGGGAAAAAATGAAATAGTGAGGGAGAAATTTCAAATAGAATTCAGGTAAGAGTGTGGCCAAAATATATAGGGAATTAATTGCTCCTTTCATTTTAGATCCACAACAACGAGATCAAAATCTAAACTTACGAAAAGGATTAATAAAAGAAACCTTGGGTTTAATAAAAGAATTAAGTAAAACCTTGGGTTTAATAAAAGAAACTCCAATTCATTTGGACAAAAGGACGTTAATGAATTGGCAACTACGAAAAGAATTAAGTAGTGAGTTCACAAAAGAATTAAGCAAAACCTTGGGTTTAATAATAGAAACTCCAATTCATTTGGACAAAAGGACGTTAATGAATTGGCAACTACGAAAAGGAAAATTTATTGTCTAGGTTACCCTCATAAAACAAAACCTGAATTCATTCCCCGCTATATTGTTCTTAAGCTTATAATTATTTGTAATGCTTTTCTAAACATAGATTGTGGAAAGCATGTATCAAAAATGATAAATAGGTGACTATTATTAACTCAAATGGTTGCCTCATGTGAACATCACAAAAATATTAGAAATCTTTTGTGACCCAGTGAACATCAAAGAAAAGATTAATCAAATTTTTGACCATTAATGGTGTGTTAGTAATTATTGTCAATGCAAAGAAGGAGTTACGTGACTTTTCTAGTTCCACTAACAATATGAAAAAAGTATAATCTTTAATTGCTCTTCTACAACTATAGATTTGTAATGTGTTTGTTGGATGTTATTTCTCAACAATTCATATCGGGAATTTTTCGCAAAACTTCCAAGCCTTGGCTTGAGGTGACACAGGAGGAAAAATTCGGACGGTCAAGCACACGATGAGAAAGGCTTGTACTGACTTAATATGATGTGTAAGCATGAGTCATTATAATGATCGATTACCCGAACTCGAAATTACTCTATTTGATCCACGGGGTATAGAAGGATTCTACTACATGGTTGTTAAACATTATAGTTGATCGTTTGGAAAATTTATCAGCTCGTATAACTCAATTGTCTAAACTATAGATATATTTTAAGAAATTAGAAGAACTTACTCTTTTTCGTAATGAATTCGAGGAATTCTTTCCTCGAAATAAAACCAACTTGTAATTTACGATTAGTTCAAGATATTATAACGTGTACTTGAGGTTGATTGAACGCCGACAATTAGAAAAATATTCCTAGGTTTGTACCCCGTGTTCAATTTGGTATAAGAGCGGCTTAGGAAAATTTATTTATGTATGAGGACTAAATCGCATATAGTAAAAACTTCAAGGACTCAATTATAAATTAGAATAGCGAAAGTTTCCGATTCCCGATAAAATTGATGCAAGGCAAAGTACAAAAGTCAAGGGTTGCATTTCAAAAGAATAAGATAAATCTCGATAAAGTTAAAAGATATAATTGAGAAAGAGGCAATGCTTTTATACGTGTATTATTTTTGTGGGGGGTGGAGGGGGCGCATCTATCCATCGGAACACCAAGGGAATTGGAGTGTTCTGGAGAGGAGTCAAAGGTGCCCCCCACTCACACTTCCACTATCCAAATACACCTTTTCCAAAGAGCCAAAGAAAACTCACTGTTGCAATAGGAGGACGACGTCGACTTACGATCGCCGTCGTCCTCGAATCACAAACCCCCGACCCTACGAATAGGTTAACGAACGTGCTCGCCCCTGTATTCCCTGACCTTTGCACCCTTCCTCCTCCTCCTCCGTATGGATTGTCCGCTTACCCCGCAAATCGCCGTCGCGACAAACCCTCACTACGACGGAAGGGAGGAGACTGAAGAAGGGGGGTGATCGTCGGATGGGTGACTAGGTGGGTTTTTATCTCCCCCCAAAATACGACTTCTTCCTCCCACCTTATCTTTCAACGAACGATGGAAATGAGTCCGGTGGATTATTATTTTGTCTGTTTTTATTTACTTAATCATAAATCAAAGAAAACTTTATCCCCTCTCTAGCCTTGTATTACCGACAGTGTGAGATGAATGTGTTTATATTTTATTTATTTATCATTGTTATCACTTTATTCCTAATATAAGTTACATTTATACATAAATTTGTAATTGTTGCATTAAACTCTTCTAGTAATTTACATTTCAAGATCATCGATGTCGTCATACGCGAATAATATCGTTACCCAAACTCGATTACGTTTGAGTCAGAGCGTCTTTTTTTTTAGTGACATAGTCACACGTAATCGAATCCAAAGTCTCGATAATGTCTCACTAATAACATCGATCAACTGCGAAAATACTAGACTCTCGCGTCCACGTCGGATTTTGACTACGTCCAAATTTTACTCACCGTTTTAATTATTAGAAATTACATAATCTCCATATTTTATATGTATGACGGGTCGTTACACCGATACACCAGCTAAATCAGTTCCCTTTGAAGAAGAAATTATTGTGAACACAAATCGTTGATCGAGCGTGACGATGGATTGAGTTTCTAATTTATAGTGTACATGAAGACATATAAACTTTTGAAATCATGTATATGTTTTGTTTTCTTAGTGATAGTGGTCCAAATAGATTGGCAGGTTCCAATAATTTAATGACCGTATCCAACAACCGAAAGTTTAGTTAGTGGGGCTCTGTGTGTGTGTGTGTGTGTGATCAAGTCGCCTTAATTTATCAAGTCGCCCACTAGAATGTTTTCCTCTATATCATTGCATACTTCTTGTTTGGGTTCCAGTACTTTCAGAAACGCCTTATAATTTCGATCTGTAATGGCAATTAAGCCTATGCGAAATGGTCTCTTCGCGGCATGTGACGCCATCTTTGCATCGTGGTCGAAATCTCTTTACTGTTAAAGCAAAGGGCAGGAGGAAGAATAAGATGCTCGAAACTGTTGGCCACCAATATTCTGGAAGGGAGGGCTGCGGTAGGAACCATTGATCTTACTTCCTCGGCAGACAAATTGCTCGATTTATGCTTCGGCGAAGCATGTCTGCATCCCGAGTACCAAATGCAGGTGCTCAAGAAAAAGAAAACAGAAGGCAGTGCCACGTTCCTGATCAATCTCTTAAATGTTACGCGGCAGGACTTGACATCAAGGAATCAAAGATAATGTCCTCGCGAGGACTTATGAATCCGCATGGAAAATGTTCATGGAGACCGAAACATAGGTTTTGCCATAAATAGTTGTCCGGAAATCGGGTGAGAGATCAGATAAGAATGCACTTTTCTTTTCTTTTCATCATCCCCTTCCACTTCCATTTTATTCCTTCTTCTTCTTCTACTTCCATGCAGTCCAAACAGTGGACGAAAAGATGCCACCGAGCACCTCAACAATGCCTTTTTTCGCTCCCAAAGTCAGACCAAAGTCCGAATATCACACTAGCAAAGTCATGTTCTTATACCCCGACAACATGCGCTGGAGACGAAAGATATCCCTAAGACATTGACTCCACCGACGTGTGTCGCAAAGGGGAGGATCTATCCATAATCCGTGGTGATCCTCCGGCTTTAGGGTTTCTATTTTTTGTACCCACCTAGGAGTAATGGTGTCGATGACGGCAGCAGTCCTTGCCTAAAGCTAGATCAAAGAAAGCTACTACCACCACTTACAAACGCAGAGAGTCGGGGGGGCGTGCGCCCGAACCAAATATCAACAGCACGTCGTTTGCTTGAACTGAGAAGTTGGTAAGTACGCTCGGCGAAGCCCGGGATACATCGGACTACAGAGGTGGTCGGAACTATATATAGGTCTTGTCGAAGTTCTTCTTAGCGGCAAGGACTGTTTGAAATCCTTGGTCATTGTAAGGCAGTACAACGTTGATTATTATTAATTGGGAAAAATGGAGTCTTAGTCGGAACATCCAAATTTACTAAACAATACAAAGAAAAAGTCGTCATTCAATTCTCTCATTTATTTTATTTTACTTTTACTTCGGTTCCCTCCCCCCCGGCCCACTTTTTTGATTTAGTTAGATGGATAAGCTTTCGTTTCTTTGTATTTATATATATCATATGATTGCCTTTGATTGGATTTGTGAAAAATTCTAGGTGATAATTACCCTTTTTTTTTAATCCCCGGCTGATTTAAGGGAACACTCTAAAACACTTCAATTTTCAATCGATTGAAGTCGATTTACGGATTGAGATATGAGAGAGCTCAGCAAGAGGGATGGGAATTAATGTTAGTTCTGTATTCATGTGAAGGGAATTTCAGCGATAACTCCACTCAGAGAATGAATGAATCAGAGAGGAGACACAAAGGCCGAAGAAGAAGATGATGAAGTAGAAGAAGAAGAAGAAGAAGAAGAGGGAATCTGGGCCGTTGTTTGAGGGCACATCGTCACCACCACCACCACCACAACTTTTAAAGCCTCATCTGAACATGTCTTACCTCTCCTTCTCTCTTCTCTTTTGTATTGTGTAATAACTTGGGAGAAATGGGGTGGAGAGAGTGAGTAGTCAACTTTGTGGCAATTTTTAGGCTGAGCATTGGGTATTGGTAAAACCTGGAACTCGAACATCCCTCGGTTCCAAATTTTGCTTTGATTATGGAAGAAAGTAGGAGTGTCCAAACCATTCAGGCAGAAGACATGGGATAACGCGCGTCACAAGACCAATAAGGCAGTTGGCGAATCACGTGATGTTGAAGAGACGGAGTCCACTCACAATTTTAAGCATTTAATTTAGATTTATAGCTATAAATATCGTCATTTTAGATTTTTTTAACAACCACAACCAACCAATCAGGCAACTCTAGTTTTTGTCTTAAAATTTAGTTAATCTTAGTTATCGTGTTTCTTTCCAAGACTTCGGAAGTCGGATACTTCTTTTGACTGACTGTGTCATTGTCTTCTATCTACATGTTTCTCTGACAGCACCTTTTGCCGAAACTTTATTTTTCCTGAATTTTTATTAACAAACTAACGAATTCAATGTTTATTTGCTAAATATTTGACGTGATTAACCGGTCTGTCACGCCACGTTTGGCGTGTTCGATTTTCGATCAACAAATTGGGGACAAATTTTGCATTTTCTTCCTTCGATTGGCAAAAGGAGAAATATTTGGTTGAGTCATCATGCATTATTAATGTAATACTGATATCTCGATCATGTATCGCGTTTTTTAAATGGGATGTATTAATGGGTGGGGGTCGGACAAAAACTATTCTATTACAATTCTTCAAGCAAATACATTGTAACCATTACGAAAGTAGATGTAGTAATGGAATGTTGGGTTAAATGGGAATTCAGTTCCAACCCATGCCCTGATGAAACCCAACAAGCAAGATAGGTGGGACGTGGATGCATCCATCAGGCATTTTGCTTCATTTTCAATCCTGTAAAATCCCAAAAAGAGTCAACTCCTCTCCTCTTGTCTTGCCCATGAAGTTAGCATTCCCTCATTCCAACCTTCTTCGAGATCCACAAAACACTTAAATCTTTGGTTATCACCCCCCACAGATGACAGCTCTTGTGAGGGCGCTCTTGTCTTGAGTTCTTCACAAGCCATTACTGCGTAGTATAAATCGAGCGAAATGTCAAGGCTAGTTAGTAAGAGACAGCATTACACTTGGAAGAAGATGGAGATGGCGTCGAGAGTTTTGGTGATGCTTGGCCTCTCAACCCTTGTCCTCTGTGGAAATCCATCAGTTGATCCCTTTTGGATTGAAGGCAAAGTTTACTGTGATACATGCCAGTGTGGATTTGAGACCCCTGCCTCCACTTACATTCCAGGTAAATTAAAAGAACAATAACAAAGCTCAAATTCTGTTGTTTCGAATTATTCGAGAGTCGATGATGTGTGAACCATTCTCGTTACTATAGGCGCAAGGGTGAGGGTAGAGTGCAAGGATTGGGACACGTCGAGGATAACGTTCTCGCAGGATGCAGTGACGGATGGGTCTGGGAGGTGGAACATGAAGGTAGAGCAGGATCATGGGGATGAGCAGTGCTCCGCCATCCTTCTGACCAGCTCCTCTCCGGACTGCGCAACTGCCGACCCAGCTCGGAGCAGGGCTTCCCTTGTCCTGACCAGGGACAATGGTGTGACCTCGAACAGGAATGCAGCGAATGCAATGGGGTTCGTGAGGGATCAACGCCTTCCTGAGTGCGAGGCCGTGCTCGCAATGTACCCGCCCCTGGATTCCGATTAGGGGGAGAAAGGAAATAGGTGAAGCAGTAGTAACCTTTTCATTTCCACAATCTCGACGCAGTCGAGGACTTGGTGGGTTCTGTTTTCACGACACAAATGAAGGAATAAGTGCCGAAACAACGGCACTCATGGAATGTTAATCTCGTATCTCGTCAACGATGCCTGTGATTCCCAGTCATACAGGCTTTATTCCCACTGTATGGCAGAAATTAATTAAATGAAGTGCTCGATGCCCAATTCAACAAATTCATGGCAGTTTCAGCTTCTGAATATGAAAGGTAAATAATATACACTGACAGTAAGGGTGCGCCGTATAGAAGTTTTGTGATTATTTGGTATCACGGTATCACTAACTTTTCATATCATACACTGGTACAGTGCCGAGCCTTGTATTAGCTTTGGGCGAAGCGCCACTAGAATCCCACGTACTGTGTGTACTGGGAATAAGCCTCAGATTGCATCGCGATCGGGGCACGCGTGACATGGTCTGGAAGGTCAAAAGCATCCACAAGCTCACCTGCGATGTTCCTCACTTGGAAGCTGAGGTAGTCTGTGAGCTTGTGAATCGCCTGGAATTAGAAAATTTTCAAAGTCAGTTAAAACTATGCTTCAAAGAGTAATTACCTTGAGATCTGATCACATAGTTGAAATGTGGATCTCATACCTTAGCCTTGTTTGGGGCCACATAGTCAACATTACGATAAGTCCCTATATCGTTCCAGATTCGGTCCAGCGCATAAAGGTCGCACACCACTTTGAGAGCTGCTTGAGCATTCTTATCAGGACATCTGAGCAAAAGAATGTGGGACTTGTAAATTTCAAACCAGCTTCAACCAAACAAACAAAAGGAAAAACAAAAAATTGAAATATTTCACAATTGCACGATAGTCTTGCCTCTGCACTGCTTCGATGAACTTAGCCAGGATGACTGATTCAATGTGGGATTCTGCTAGTGTCAGCAGATGATTCAAGCACCGGTTCCAAGCACCAAAAGCTCCCAAATTCTGGCTGTGCTTACGCAGTCTCACGGCTACACTTTGGAGCAACCTGGACGTTCGATACTGCAAAGAGAAATCATGTAAGTGAAACAATGACAAAATGCAGGATATGCATTAGAGCTTTCGGCAGCATAGGATTGTCAGTCATGCTTCCTGCTCACCCTAAAGGCATCGAGCTGGAATTTAGGATCCCGTAAATGCTCCTCCCCTTCCCATCTTGCAGTGACAGGATTCGGCTGTGACAAATAACTATTCATGGATTCCTTCAGGTAGCTCCATGTCACTGCGAGAGTGCCGCCTTGAAATTTTTCCTTGTACTGCTTCAGCAAATCACCTGCAACCTGCATAAACTCATAAAATTTTATGCCAGAAGCAGTGTTCTGCAAACAATACGTGATACCAATACCGGCTGCAATCACGGTGCTGCTAGAAGATCCGTAACCCGTCCATTTTCATCACCTTTTTCTTTTTTATGGATGCATCTTTCCAACAGATCTAATAGAATTTTTCCTCCATTTACAACAGCAACAAAATGTAACTGAACTTAAATAATGATCTGTAGAAGCCCTTCCAATTGAGGGAAAAACCAAGAGAGGCATCATCACAGACGAACTGATCACAAACCTGCTGCAGAAGCACAGTGTTGTCGCCTTCAAATGTCTGAAATATGTCATGGTCATTCCTCAGGCTACCGAATCTGTTCACAGCAGCATAACCATGCCCTCCACAGGACTCCCTGCAGATGCTTATGGACTTTGCAGTATAAGAGGTCACATAAGCCTTGAGGCCGGCTGATAGCGCATGAACATCTCCGACTAGTTCGTCATCATGAGATACCTTCATCTCCGAATACTTTTGCACTAAGTGCACTGTAGCAAAGTGGAATGCGTAGGTTGATGCCAGCATTGGCATGAGCTTGTGCTGTTGGGATTGATAGTCAAGAATGCTGACTTCAGGCTGCTTTGGTGGACCAAATTGCTGACGCAGCAAAGAGTATCTCGTGGCGATAGTGACAGCAATCTTGAGGACTCCGACAGAGGAGTATGCCAGGCCTACCCTTCCACCGACCAGCTCACCGAGAGTGGCAGCAAATCTTTTGTTTATGGTTGGGAGAGGACTCGTATACTTCCCTTCACGAGATACATCTCCGAACCTATTGAGAAGATTTTCTCTCGATATTCTCACTGAACGGAATCTCAATGCCCCATTATCAACGCCATTTAACCCAACCTTGTGCCCACAATCGTTTATTTCAACACCTGGAAGTGTCTGGTGAGTTTTCATATCCCGAATTGGGACAATAAAAGCATGCACTCCCATGTCAGAATGTCCTTTTATGTCATGCGTTGGAAGCAGAAGCCTAGCAAAAACTGTGGCAAACTTGCCATGAACTGCAGCATTACCAATCCACCACTTTATTGCCCCATCATTTGGAGTGTTAATCACAAACTCATCGTTAACTAGGTCAAATGTTGCAGTTGTCTGAAGTCCCTGGACGTTTGAACCTTTTTAAAAAGAAGTTAGAAGGATTTTATGGAAACAGTATAGATGAGAACTCCAGTTTTTTTTGGGCTGATTATGGAATACTCAAGTCAAGATGCTATCCTTACCATGATGAAGTTCTGTCATCGCAAAACAACCAGGATACTCAAGTGAGTCAATGCCATCAAAGTACTTGTCCCTATGCTTTTTAGTGCCCAAGTTAATCACTGAGCCGCCCCAAAGACTAGGAAAATCAACAGTTGTACTCAAATAATTAATCATATGTAGGAGTAGGATGCCAAAAAAAAGTAAGAACATTTCATAACCTGAACTAAGTATTCAATCAAACATGACGATAGGATCGTAAAGATGTTATCAGCCCAAGTCCAGTTATCCATAAATATTAACTCATTACCTGAACTGAACTCCCGTTTTGATCCCTAGAGACATGTCCACACTCCCAACAGCCTCCAGAATCGCAAAATACTTCTCTGGATCCTCCAACACATATCTAAAACATGAAAAAGCATTGTCTTGTCACAAACAAATGAGATGTAATTCCTATGCAAATAAAAAGGACAGCCCGAAAGTAGAAAATCCTTTCCGTTTGTGCAGAACTTCCATCCTTAAGGTCTTCCGACACATTCAAATGAAATTTCTGGGCAGCATATCCATCGAAATTGGATCAATGCGAAAGATCAAACAGGAGCCAATACAAGCTGCTATGCCCCATACAGCGACAAATAACACGATTCCCCCACAGATTTCAAACAAAAATCATTCAATCGCTCAATCAGAGATTCAAAATTCAGCACGTTATCCCCAACTCCTGACTCCTGACAATCTACAGTTTGACTAACGCAGTTTGACCGAAACGAAAATCCACAAGAGCCACGACGCCACCCAATTCATTCATCATCAACAGATAGGGGGTACCTGAACGGCCTGATCCCGGCATCCCTAACGAGCCCGAGCAGCTGCCGCATGCAAAGGTCGCGGTGCTCGTTCATGGAGATCTCCACCGGAGTCTGCAACTCCGGCCTGCTAAGGAAGTACTCGTACACCTTCTCCTGAACCTCCCTGTGCTTCCCCCTAATGAACTCCGCTAACCTATCGGTTTCGAACTCCACCTTCCTCATCGCCTTGGCGCAGGCCGCCGTCTCGAGCCGCGGATGGTCCGCAACCCCTCCCTCCTCCAGGTGAGACCCTATCAGCCTAATCCTCTCCGTCGCCGCCGCGATCGCATTGCCGGAACACCCAGAATCCATCAAAGAAGAGGAGGAGCAGGGAAACACTCCGTGGGGGGGATGATCGGTATATTTCTTTTTTCCGTTTACGGTTGGCTGTTCTTTCTTGACACGGCAGAACAGAGAGAATAGGGATGGGGGGAAAGACAGCTGACGTGCCTTTTGGGCCTCATATGACGTGGCGGCACTGGCCTCTTCTGACGTGGCCGAATCAGACTGGCTGTAGTGGTCGGCGGTTATGTCCTCACCCGGCACACTTTTCGAGACGGATAGACGGGCCATTTTATTGGACGAGACAGGCCGGGCCGGGCCTTCGGACTCGATCCTTAATGGGCCACAAATGCTCTTCCCGCGCATTTTAAGAATTGAAGTTTTCTCCTATTTGTTTGTTTCAATCTCGTGCTTTCTTTTTGAATGTTTAGGAGCGCTTAAGCAAAACAACAGACCCTAGTTTTTTTATGAGGTCAGATCCCGATCCCAGTTACCCTTCTCGTCTAACCCTTGACCCCCAGTGAAGGAATTGGCATGGTGTTCTGAAGGAAGAGGAACCCTTCATCTGGGTATGTGGATCTTTGATTAGTTACTCACGAAAGTTGGCTTCTTTCGATCCGGGGTATTTTGGGTGCCCGGCGTTTAGGAATCTCTTGCTGGGAGGTTTTCATTTTCTTTTTGTGGATTTTTAGGGTTTTTTCTTTTGGCCTTTGTGTTTGGGGGTTGCATTAAAAAATGGATCTTTTGTGATGATTGTGTTAGGTAAGGTAAGATATTGTCCGGCTGCTAGAAATTAAAGGACACCCGCGAGTTTACGGATTTCGATATGAGTCGGGTGGATTCTTGCGGTGAGCTCCGTAATGGTCGTGTTGCTTTTGGCGACTGCACTAATCGGCCTGGTAAGAGGGGGATTTCATGCGTCTCCAACGAGTCAGGAGTTGAATCATGCAGTGGGAAGGATAAGTGTATTATGGTGGGTGCTAAGCAGGTGCCTTTTGGAAAGGAGAACTCTGGGGTGGGGGAAGGTTTGTCACTTATGAAGGATAAGGGAACTTGTGTATTGTTGTCCGGAATTGGGAATGTCAGCATGCCTCGCGAAAACTTGACACAATATCTGCCCGAGCTGCCTGGAGAGGAGGAGATGCATACCCATTCTCATGGTGACCTTGGCTATATGGATGAGGACAGTAGAGCCGACAGTTTGTTGGAAGGGTTGGAAGGGGGGGATGCATCCAGGGATAGCTGTGTGTCGATCATATCAGCAAGCAGAGCTCAGGCCAGTGGTAAAACTGTTTCCCATGTTGGAGGCAATGGAATGGATGCCATTAAAGGGACCCCGGGCTCTCCCGTGCAAGAAGCTACAGTAGGTGGCTGTGGTTACACAGATTTCCGGATTGGCAGCAATGATCCATTAATTGGAAATATAACGTTGAGTACATCTGGCTCCATTGAGGGTTTGAAGTCGTCTCGCTCCCTTAGTTCCAAAAGCTATGATTTCAAAGGTGATGGATGCATCAACCACTCTCCAGGTGCTGACTTGTTGAAAACGTGCTCCTGTTCCTTCTGCTTAAAAGGTAATAGCTATGAGAACTAGTACATATCGTTTGGTAATATTTCAGTTGATTTTATGTTGTATACTCAGAATCTGAAGATTCTCTTCTTATTTCCCCAGCTGCTTATATCTGGTCAGACATTCATTGTCAGGACATTAGAGGTCGATTGGCAGGTAAGTCTTTTAGGGCCGAGTTTGCCTTCTCCTTGGCTATCATTCCACTCGAGTAATTGTTTGTTTCACATTTTGCTATGTTAATAGTCACCATATATGCTGTGGCATGTTCTTGTACTTCACAGCATTAGGAAAGAGTCAAAGGGAAGTTGCTTCTATGATTCAGAGAATTGACAGGGCCAAGTCTAGTGTCCCTCATGGACCATCAGGTCCGGACAAGACTTCAAAGCTGGAATCAGATCTAAAGAATCAGTGGAAGTCGCTGTTCCTCCACATGCAAAATGCCTTGAATCAAGAAAGCAGTCAGAGTGTAAGCATATAAACTTTCTGGACTAAGATTTTTATGTATACAGATTGTTTGATCAGATTCATGTTCTCGTCATCAGAAAAGGTGATTGAAAATCACTCTACCTTCTGTCTTCTTGTTCTTGATGGGGATGTAACCACTTGAAATTAGTTATTTTTTTAGAATGCTGCACCAAGTCTGTTGATTTTGTAGTAGTTTGATGAAAAGTCATTTATTCGCAGCAAGTCAGTTACCTCAAGCTAAAGGATCTGAGAGAAAAATGCAAGATGGATCTGGAGGCTATCAACAGGACTTCCTCACATAAACAGTGAGGTAATTCTGACTATCTGGAGGAGATTAAAAAACCATTCACATTTACAGACATCATTTGCTTTTCCTTGATTTTCTGTTGGTAGGTTTCATTCCGTGTCATCTCATTTGCTGCAGTGTCTCCTTGCATCTGTTGGCTGTTCATCATTTTTGGCATAAAAAATCTGCCATTTCCTTGTGCCCCGAGCAACTCCATCTGTCAGTGGCACTAAATGGACCAGGAAATGCTGCTGTGCCTGCCATCCTCCTGCCGTTTGTCTCAAGCCCAATGGAAGAAGCTCCATTCGAAATATTCTGCATTCCTGAAGTTTTTTGAAATCCAATATTGTAGTTTGTACAATGCCCCCAATAACGATTCTTTATGATGTTCCCATCAAGCTTTACTGATCTGAGCTCTCAAGGCAGTTTTCCTTCAGATGACTTCGCTTTTAATCAGTGCACTCCAGAAACTGTGGAAAATGTTCATATGTTGTGACCGACCCTTGATTTGTTCATGGCTTGTGGATTTTAATGCAGACTACTGTTTAAGCAAAATTGTGTTCTATGTAATACGTATCGAATTTTTTTGACGAAGGGTTTATTTTTGTGGTCGCCGTACCAGAATTAAAGTAAACAACACTTAAAGTAAAATCAAATGAGACTGTATTACAAGAACATAGTTTTTACAAAACTTACGGTCATGATTCAAAAACTCAATTTTGAGACAGAATTAACATAATATACCTATCTCGAGTGCTGTTCATAAGACCATCTCGAGATCTATAAATGTGATTGGTTATCCCTCCCGGGGACTTCAATGCTTACATCTCGAGATATGACTTTCAAAACTGTCGTCTCGAGTGTTATCTTGAGGTGACCTATCTCGGGAAGATGTTCTCCTGCCTCATAACTGGAGACTGTCCATAGAATTGCATTGCATGCCCATGAAAAGGTACCTAAATTTGTGTGTCAACAACTACTTGAGAATTTCATGCAGAACTTGCCAAGCAATAATCTGAAAAGGTTCATGCCCTTCTCGCCATAGCCTTTTCAGAGCGGGCAAGTGTTTTTAACATAGTCATATGTCCAAATCTATATGAAAATAAAAAAGTAAGGAATAAAAGAAGAGCTCTAGCGCTTCACCTAATTCCATTCCACGATCTTGATTTGCTTACTTTCAAGGGCTCTATCGTTGTTAACATTACATGAAGCTTCCCTTCCCCTATGAATATTTCTACTTCGGACACAATCCTATGCTGTCCTGTAGTGAACAAGCTGCCACAACGCGCTTCTCACCTTCAGCTGTCTGTCAACATTTCACTTCCTCCTCTCAGTTGTCGATCTGCTTCAGACAATGATTGCTTTAGCTCCTCGTTGTCCGGTGATTCCTGTACCAGGATGGCGTAGTCTTCCTTTGCGAGCTGCCACCTTGCCAACTGTTTGTTTGACATGATCATCAATTAGGAACATGAAATCCGCTACAAATGTTAGAACAGTAGCTTAACTAGAAAAGGTTTATCTACCTTGGCGCTGCAGTCAGCCCGTCTGAGCCGGGCCTTGCTGTAAGAAGGGTGGACATTGAGTGCACTGGTGCAGTCAGCCACCGCATGCTCGAACTGGCCTAGCTTTGCCAAGCAAGCGGCTCGGTTGCAAAGCAATATGGAATTATAAGGTTCAAACTCGAGGCCTTCGCCATATGCTTTAGCGGCCTCAAGGAATCTCTGGGCCTTGAAGAGCTCATTGCCCCTGGATCTTGCGGCTGCTACCGCTTGAGCTTTCCTCACTACCAAATGTGCCTCTTTGTTGTTGGAGTCAAGTCGAACGGCCCGTTGAGCTGCCTCCACTGCTTCATCAAACCTGAAATTGTCAAAGCAAGTTATCATAACCGATGATTATTTCAACAACATCAGCCCCGTATAATATGGAAAAGGTAATTGAGAAGGCAAGGAAAAACTTGCCTGCCGGTGGCCATGTCAACCTGAGCTCTTACTGTCAACAGATTAGCACTGCCGATTGGTCCAAGAAACTTAGTACATGAATCAACATCAAAACGAGGACCCTTTGTCAATACAGCTTCCGCCTCCTCGTGCCTATTCAGTTTCATCAACGCCTCGGCTTGTAAAGCGAAAATCTAGCAGGAGATACCAGAATGTCACAACGTCAGAATCTGCTGACGAACTTATGGAAGAATCGCATCCAATTTTAACCTGAGGAGCGGAATCTGCATAAGATGACACGGCTTGTCTGCATTCTCTGATTAATGAGTTCCAATCCCGTCGTTGCCGTGCTTCAGTGCATTTCTGCAGGTGGAGCTGAAGGGCCTTTGCACTGGTGACAACATCCGGATCGGCGTCCGGCCCTGCATACTTGTAGTGGTACATTGCTTTTTCTGCTTCCCCTAATCTATCTTGTGATAACAAGCAAAAGCAAGGTCATTTAGATCATGGTTATGGGGAAAAGGACAAAAGGTAAGATGTTTTCGTATCACTTGACTGGATTCTTCGAAAAGTTGTGAGTTTTTACCTGACGTAAAGAGTTGCCAATCGATTGTGCGCACGATGATAACTGGGCTCAATTCGGATGGCTTCTTTGCATTCTAACAATGCTTCGATAATTCTTCCAAGGGCAGTGAGGGCGGCGCTCTTGTTGCTCCTATACGAAGCTTTGTTTGGGTCAATGGAGATTGCAGCTTCGTACAATGCCAATGCTTCCACAAACTTTCCATTCTTGTAATCTTCATTCCCAAGAATCTTCAATGTCTCAGGGTCCATTCTCGTCGAGAGGGCACGGCACAATGATGAGGATGGATTACCACTCAAACTTGCTGCATTAGACTTCTTTGTCGTACTTTCTGGATAGCTTCCCTTAGGCACCGAGTGTTTCTCGTTTGCCGTCGTTGGAAGATAATCCAGGATGTCATTTGAACCCGACACACCTGTCGTCCCTGACTGTCTCAGATTACCCAAGCTTCCGGCAAGCATCACGTTGCTTGATGAAGCCCGGACAAGCGTGCTGCTTCCTTTGGATTTTTGGTGATCGGCTATCATGCTCTCCAGCTCCCCAGAAATTCCCACTGCATCTCTCGGGACTTTCCTACCCTGGCTCACATACGGTTGACTGTTCCTCAATACAGAGGATGGCGCGACAGTTGGCCTGTCTGGAGGAGGGCCCTTATTCGCCGCTTGACGGGGGTAATACGACCCTGGGATCTGCTGATGGTTCACATTGTATGCATTCCTCGTGTTCTGTTGCCTCAGGGGCACATCCAACCCCTTTGGCTGCTGATCGATGAAGACAACATCATCGGAACCCCTCCTCCTCCTTGAACTTGGCGTGCCAGCCGACTTGGTGGCATTGATCCCGTTGTTTGACAATGATGTGGACCCTGAAGACGAGCTCCTCTTCAGCCAATATGTGCCACGGCTGAAAACAGCAGTAAGCAAGCCACAACCCGACTTCCTTTCGGGAGAAATATCTGCCATTATTCCCTGTCCCTACGACCAACCTCCAATCCCAAGGACTCAACCCAGACACGACTAAACAGACATTCCCCGTGATTCTACGGCGTAATGTTTCTCCTCCATTTGCAACAAGAAAAAGACATGTAACAATCAAGAGAAGAGAAAAGCTGTCTCCAGGAGATGTGAGGTTTTATTACAACCTCCTGGAGTGGCTATGCTAAAAATTTGGATACCGCAAACAAGTGTACAAAACCTTCTTTCTTCTCACTTCCTCTTTAATATGTCTTGTTGTTTTAATCCTTTGATCTGCAGATCTCGAGGAAATGGATGTTGCAGCAAAGGAGGAGAAATGTGTCACCAACATCTGCCTCCCAAGTTTGGACTGCTTTGTCATTGTGAGGTAGAATAGAGGGGGTCAAAAGCAGGCCATTGACAAAGTCCAACCCCATCCCTACTTTTATGGATCATCACCCACTTAATTTAGACAACAATCAACAAAACAAAGATCAACCAACTTCTTCTAACAAACAAACAATATCTTAAAATCAAACCCTGATCTTCCCCCAAATGGATACATCTACCAGAAAATGACCAAGACCTCATAAAAAATAGTGCAAAACATTCCTGTCCTTGTTATTTTTAAGCATATGCATAGATGTTTATTGGGTGCCCAACATGCTCCCCACTAATATGAATATGTCAAGTAGTCAATTTCATATCCGGACCAAATTCCCACGTTAGCATGACTTGCTTATGCAGAGATGAAATTGATCATGAGCTGCAGTAGTAGTCAACTGATTAGAACATGTAGAAGACCTGTGGGGTTTAGATTTAGATCTCAGTAGGATGTAAGATTAATAAGCAGTCACGTGTACGACCTTTTGTGGGAAGACGGACCTGTATCAAAACCTTCCTCCTCAATCTTTTTAAAGTAGACCTGATAGTCCTGGGCCATCTGCATAATGGCATCCACTGGTCTGATTTTTCCAGGATTAAATTCCTGCAGTTCTTAAAGAAGAGGTCACAGACAACATCAGTGACACAATAGCAGAATACAAAGGTAAGTTGGCATCATTTTTTGAATGTGTCAGCATTATGGATTTGGAATTGAGAATCTCAACTGCCAAATGAAACCAGAAACAGACTGGTCCACATCCGTTGAATCATCAAATCAATACAACTCAACAATACTGAACATCTCTACGACTCCAAGACTAATGACATCCAAAGCTACTCGCTGTCCCAAGACTCACCGACATTGTCAGGTGACCGACAATGCGTGCCTTTCATGACCTTTTCCCTTCTAATCTCTTTGTCATTGTCATCACCAATACACTCGTGACCCATCTTCATGATCGGAATAAAATTATTATCCGATAGTGGATTCTTATTCTTCTTCTTCGCTGCTGCTCCTGTAGTTCCGACTTTCACGGGCATTTTTCATGTTCGCCTGGGGGTTATCTATGTCATCTTCTTCAGAGTTCCACATTGCATTATCAACATCACTGAACATACCGTCAGACGCGGAAGCCATGATGTGCTTTTCAAGCTTAACCTTACTTGGGTGTTGACGATGAAGAGGTCTGCTACTTATGCCATGCTTAGGTATTTCAATTCTCGATGCCTTGAACTCTTCTTCAGAATCATTACCATCATCATTGGAGTCACTCGTATATTGATCCCCATCAGAATCCCATTCCTCATCTTCATCTTGGTCATCACTTTCATTTCCTTGCCTGCTACGAACATCTACAGAATTTCTTCCTCTTCTTCTTTCATCAGCATAAGCACTGCCCGCCTCATACTCTGTCCGTCTGAACCTTCCCCCAAAATTCTCTCTGTTCCAGTATCTAATTCTACCGGCCTCTTCTTTCTCCGCAGCTTCTTCTGCCTCCCATTCTTTGCCTGCAGCATCCTCAATCTCAGAAATGAATTTATCCAACTCTTCTTGGTCGCTGTCGACATCAGGCTCAGAAGGTTGGACATCTGTGACCGACAATGGCACAAGCTGTTGGTCATCGTGAAAAACATAGGGAGTCCCTTCCTTCCTGTCAATTGCATTGAAGAATGTCGAGGCAACTCGTTGAATGCTGGCCATAGCAACCGGATCTTCAGGGTTCATACCCATCCGCCGGAGCTGCTGTTCGATCTTCTTTATGTTTAATTTTTGCGATTCAAGGGCCTGTTCAAACCGTGCTTTAAATAATGCCTGTAGAACAGCAAGAGCAACTTCAGATCTCCCTGTAGCCAACACATGAAAAATTCATCTCGAACAGAGAGATCACCTTTCGCTTGGTGAGCGTATTGATCGGAATCAAGTTCTTCGGCTGTCGATAATTTCTGCCACGGAACATGATGATGGTCTTCACATTATGTATGTTTATCACGATGCCACCACTTAATCTTGCAAGCATGGTAGCCATTTCCTTGATCTTCTCTTTGGGGAAATTGTCGCAACAGACTTGTACCGTCTCATGGAATTTCCAGTGAAGGTGCATGTTTTGCACGACTCCTCCAAAGACTCCTCTCACACCAACAGGGACGTAATTTTTATTCTTGAAGCCGATCTTCTTGTATGCCTGAAGTTGCTCAGGTGTTAAAAGCTCCGGATCATGCCGAGGAGGTGGCAACTCTGGTAACTCATACTTCTTGAGCTTTTGCAAGAGCAGAGCAACCTTCTTCTTGGCCTAATGGGACGCCACACAAAATTAGTCTGCATAAATTTCCATGTTTCATTCTCGGATACAGCAATTCCATCACAACTAAGGAATAATGAAAATACCCTCTTAAGGTTGTAGATAAGCCTCTCCTCATCAGTCATCAGCTTCTTCCTCAACTTTTTTGCCCTTCTGACCTCCCTCAGGGTTTTCCCCGACTCTTTGCGCATCCTCTTCTCAACCTTGCTCCTCATACTCCTCCCTTTCGTTGACATGGATTGGCACCAGCCGGGGGCAAACCTTTCGGGCATACACGGTGTATGCAAGTAGGGCCAGCCTTTTGTGATGGGAAGAACTACAGGTTGGGATGTGGGAATTGCATAACCATCCCTCATATGACATGCATTTCTATACACCAACCAATGAAACATCATAATCGAACTAAAAAAAGGGACGACTGCAGCAAAATATGTGGGTAAGGCCATACTGTCTATCAAGGGAAGAACAGAGGTTCCTCAGGCAGAGCCTTCTGAAACTCCTCGTCGCCCCTAGCATTTTTCCTTCACCAGAAGTCCTAAAGAAAAAAGAAATCGGCAATCAAATTCCATCCTTCGATTATCCCTTACTCGTCCCCACATTGCTCAAAATGCAATACCCAAAATCAAAACCAATAAACCCCAAAAACAAAAACAGAAATCCGGAACGGTCCTTCTCTAACCGGGTCCCTCTCAGGCAAACCCACAAACACTTGGCGTGCAAGCAACTACTAAACAACACAACCGGTATTGAAGGGCTTCTCCGTCACCGTGACTGGATACTCAACGAAAGATCGGAACAGAAAACGAACCTCGAACAGGGCGAGGGGCCACAAATGGCCGAGACACGAGGGACCGATGGCAGGCGTCGGAGCGGTGAATGTCGCGGAGACGGGTCGAGGGTTGGAGGGAGGGGGTTTGTGTGTCCGGGTTGGGCCGTCGCATGTTGTCTTTTGGGCCTTTTCTTGTCGGAAGGCCCAATCCAAATAATTTCATGTCCGCCGATCATGAAATTTGTTCTGCCTGCTCTTTTCTGTTTAATTAGCAGTCTGATTGATCTCTTTTGTTCGATCTCGATTCGAATATGTGATTTTACCCTGAACGGTCCTCCTTTATCGGAATATGGTGAGACGTGCTACATAACGATCAGGGTGTCTACAACAGGGGGAGGAGATATCGAGACTCTCTTCGTCAGGCGCCATTCGCCAGGTTTATAGTTCGGGCTGCGTCATCATTATATTCAGACCTCTTCCTTTCTGCACCCAATAACACGAGAAAACAACTCCCAAGTAACATCGTTGTTCTTCGTCTGGCTTATGATTCAGCTAGGGTTTGGGAAACATTGGGCAGTTGATTTCACGAAGACACGTTTTGCGATATTATTCCGACCGTGATGTGTATCGAGAAAGCAAGGGAGAAGGAATGTCGACAACTTGCATGAGCACAGCTGTGTTTCGAATTGAACAAATACTTAGCACACAGATGGGAAGTTGGAGAATTTTCTGACATCCTTCCTCGGTCTTCAACAAGCGGGAACTTGTGATGGAAAAACATATGATTAGTGCTTGACCCAAGACGGTCCGTAGCTGGATTCAGGCCGAACAAATATTGGCAGACTTTCGATTTTATTGTTTAACCAGTCAAATTCACATCGAATAGGTATGTTAAAGAAAAAGAAGCTCTTTCTCTATTACTTTTCTTCGCTTACAGTCCTCGAAGGGATAACCTGCTTGGCGTGACTTCCGGTTCCCCGATCCGGTCATTCTCAGCGGATTCAATTTGTTTACTTCGTTCTCCTTTCTTTCGCTTTCGACGTGAGATGAAGTATCCCTTTCGAAGGTTGTCTCGTCTGCCTTCGTCCCCATCGCCCGCCCACCTATTCTTCTCAGAATCTCTTTGTCCGAATTTCAGCAAAAGCATACCTCAACTGTCACTACAACAAATATGAGATATTTAGACAGATTCTTTTTTGACAAAAAGGTTTTGTATCTATAAATACGTTTTTAGTGATAAAATTAGTTTTTATCATAAATAATAGAAGCTCATGAAAAAAGAAGACAAAATATATTTTGTCACAAAATAATTTAATTGATATCGAAAAAAAAAGAAATAAATAAAATTTTTATTATGAGTTTGTTACAATATTTAAATATTTTTTAATATGTTAATTATGTTTAATTGTTTACATCTGAAAGCATGAGAAAAAACTTTGAAATATGTATAGGCAGAGAATATGGAATTTCTTTCTCTTGAATTTATTATCAATTTTAGTTTTGTTGTTATTTGTATTTCCATAATGGAATAATAGATTTATGTTTTCTCATGCGAACAAAATTATCAAGAAACGAGAAGTCTATTTAAAAAATATTTAATATTTGTGAAAGTAAAATTTCGTAAAATAATAATATATAAATATATAAATAAAATTAATAAAATTAAAATTAATTTACATATAAATAATTACAAATCGAATATCTATTACAACATATTCATTTTTCACAATTAAAAAATTTTATTTTAATAAATAAAACTTTTGTCACAATAGCTTATCCTCACAAACACGGCGACAAATATTGCATGTACAGCGAGGAAACTTTTTATCACGATTTAATCAGGCGAGTATTAATGACATGATTTAAAGAACACGAGTCACGTGTTTGAATACACACGCGCTCAACCCCTCGATTCCGGCATGTGAGAATGAAGAAATTTTCAACTGTGAGCTCGAATGCGGAAAAGCTGGAAACTTCTTTGCTATTGCGATGCGATGAATATTATTTAGTTTGGAAATTTAACGGAAAGTTTAATTCACGTTGAATGTCCCCAAATGCTGCTTCCCTCCAGTCCAGACAAACCCACTTTCAAATCTATAATGCCACGATTCCCTTATTTAAAATTCTTATTATTTTTTTTCACAAATTAATGTCTTCTCGTACAGATCTGGGAAAATGTTTGAATTAAAAAAAAAAGGATGGTGATGTCTCGTCATAATATGTTTATTATTACTAGTATGTCCATTGTAATGGAAGTTGGGTGAGAGCGTCGTCGTTTTTTGCACCGCACTCAAATATCCAGCTGAAATATAAGCATTAATTAAAAAGAAAAGAAAGGAACTGTGTTCTGTCTGATTCCAGATAACCACCACGTAAACAGCAAGCTGCTGCTGCATGAATGCCGGAGTGATCACGAGGTTAGTGATGATTAGTAGTGGGGTTTCGAAATTTGACCCGTAATTGAAGGGAATATATACGAGGAAATATGTTTTTTTTTTACGAGGGGGGTTGTACGATGAGAATATGGAATTTCTTTCTTTTTTTTTTAAATATGTATAGGCAGAGAATTTTATTCGCGTTTACGTAATTCTTTTCCAGAAAGGAACATAGAAAATATTTAAGTGTGTGGTTTGGTAGGCGTCGATGAAATCTCGCCTAAAGTTTAGGGCAAAATAAAATAAAAATTTAATAATGTTATAATCGTACGGTTTTCATCATATGAAAAAGCGGGAACCACTGACAGATTAATAATTACCACCCAGACTCACGTGGAAAACGAAACCGACGCGTCCCTCCCTCGTTTGTAATTAATTATATATACATATATATATATCATGAAATTTGGGAGTGAAGTTTGGATGTGTGGTTGAGCTGCTCTTATCATTTCCATTTAGCTTTTCCTTTTTTTCGCACAAAAAGGAAGGATAAACAATAACAACACGCTAATGCTGTGATTAACCAAAAAAAAAAAAAAAAAATTTCTGTGATATTATTTCACTGGTCCACAATCCTCCAAGGGGAAGCGCTATCCTTGAATTTCATCTGGCCATTAATTATTTGCACCCCCTTCCCTTCCCTATATGTTTAACCTAATTCCTTATATTTGAAGGCGAGACCTTCGTCTTTTTCCCTCCTCCTCCTTTGTTTAAATTTATTTCAAGATTTTGGATCTGTCAAATTATATATAGGCTTTCGCTTTTAGTCATTCATTCATTCAAAAAGAAAAAGAAAAAGAAAAACTTGATATAACACGTGATAATCAATATTGGTATTAACCAGTAAAATATTCCCAACTCCCTAAATTAACAATCACTCAAAAATGATTGTTTTTGTTCAATTGAAAAGAAAAAGAATGGTGGGAAGTTCCCAATTCCAACTACCCCCGACACAAGTCTTATTCATCGTCTCCGGATTACATTTTTATCATCTATGCTTGATATATATTTACGATTTTATCTAATTCCACTCCAATTCAAATTCAAAATTCCAATCACATAAATAAATAAAAAAATGTATATAAAAATATTCAAAGGTAATCCCTTTTTATTGGTGTCCCATTTGCTTACCACCATCATCATCATCGGTCTTCGTCTTCGTATTCCATTCTCTTTTTCTCCCCTTTCACACTGAAATCCATTTTCCAACCCCCAACAACAAGTAGAAGAAGAGGTGGAAGTGCTTTTTTGTTCTTACAACTCACCACATAACATCCATTCATTGCATCCAGTTTTCCGTTTGTCTGAATTCCCCCCCTTTTTTTTAAATTTTCGTTTTCGCTAAATAGGAAGCATATATTCCGATGGATTCCCTCGACAGCAGCGGGGGCAGCATGGATTCTTCGGGCGGAGGTGGCGACGACGAGGAGTTCAGCTCCCGTCTCGCCGCTGCTGATGCCGGATCAATCGCCCTTTCTTCTTTCTTGATGGATGGCAACACCCCCGCCCACCAGCTGCAACTGTTACACCAACGGGATAATACGCAGCGGCCACCACCACCTCCATTGCCTGCTTTCGATGCCCTACCCAACTTCTTTGACCAGCTTGCACGGCCTGGGCTTCTTCCCCATCTCAACCACCAACAGCTCTTTCAACTCGGTTGTGGTGTTGGTAGTGACGAGCTAGGCGTGTTGCTTCCTCCTTCAGCAAGGTCTTCGACTGCCAATCTGACGGGCGTGCTACAGTTGCCGGCCGATCTAGGGTACTGTCCCAGTCCAAGGCAGATCAGAGCTGGGTTCATGGGGGAAGCCACAAATCCTCCGGTTGATCTCGTGACGGATCCTCCTCCTAAGCCTGTGGAAGGCCGCCCCGCGGGCAGAAACAACAACAACGGACTGCCGCCGCGGCGGAACCCCAAGAAGAGGACCCGAGCATCCCGAAGGGCCCCCACGACAGTCCTGACGACCGACACGAGCAACTTCCGTGCGATGGTTCAGGAGTTTACTGGGATCCCAGCTCCACCCTTCGACGCACCTGCGTCCCTGTTCCAACGGGGCTGTTTCGACCTATTCGGCACGACCTTCCCCGGCATTGCAGCTGGCACGGGACCGTCCATTCCTTCATCCTCGCCATCATATCTGTCGCGGCCGCTCACCCAGAGACTGTCCCAATCTTCCCCGCTGCCACCAACATCGTTATCCATCCCATCCGCCACAACCGCCCACAACACGGCTTCCACATCCACGGAACTATTATTCCCTCTCCTCAGCGATAACAACGGCGACGGCTCCCACAACGCCTCCCTGTCGCAGCTCGAGTTCAGGCAGGCTCTCGCCACACACCCGTCGAGCGAGCGAGGGCAAGAACAAAGTCACCATGGTCCTCTGGGAGGCATCAACAACGTCATCGAGGAGTTCTGCATTGGCAGGCAAGAAGGCGTTGGAGACCCCGTTCGCGGCGGTCGTGGTTTCACGGACGCGCCGCCTTCGGCTCAGAATGTCAGGGGCAGGAACTGAAGCGAAGGAGGTACGCCGATTGAATCATGGATTTGTTCATCGGATTGAAGTGACCAAAAAAAAAAAAGTTCCGAGTAACTTCAAGCGTTTCCAACTAATTGCAGCCCCTTCGCTAACTCTCCGAGCAAATTTATTAGAGGCAGGCAGGCAGGCATATAGAAATTTCCATAAACCCGGGATCCATCGCTTGCTTCGTGCTGGTTTTAGATGGTAAGGAGAAGATGTAGCATAAAACTAAATGTAAGAAGATTTTTTTGTTTTTATCCTGAAGGGTTTGGATTGGATTATGCTTTGACTTTTTTGGCCGAATATTGTTTTATTTATTTATTTATTTATATATACGCGCGACACATACTTTACAGGGGGGGGGGGGGGGGTATATTTTTTCTGACATTGGGTCTTGTCTTGTCCCTTCATTTTCTTATGTATTCTTTTTTAGTCCCTGGTTTCGTAACCCTGAAAAGGTAATTTCTTTAAAGTATATGTAAATATGAAATCTATCACCTCTCGAATGGAAAAAGTCTGGAATAAGGAATGCAAAGTCGATATTTGCAACAAAAAGTAAGAGTAATCATTTCCTTTTCTTTTATTTTTTCAGTAAACTTTCAGCGTGATTGAATTATGATGACCCCTTTTCTACTACCCACCATCAAATTATGGATTATATATATAATTTAAAGGAAAACAAATCATTATCTTTTTTAGCAAAGCTATTATCCACGCACATATTGATTGGTTATGAAAACATAACATAAAAAAATTATTCGTACAAGATTGGGGATTTGATTTGGTGGGGGGGGGGGGGGGGGGTTGTGATGAAGGAAATCTGGCCTCACATATATTTATTTGTTTTTGATTAGGAGAAGGAGGGGATTGTTGATGTTGGGGGTGAGCCCCATCCCCCCATGAATATAAAAAAATGTCAAGTATTTGTAGATACCCTATGCTTTTTTGTCGAAATCAAGATAACAAGGAAAGCTAATATTAATCTTACTCTCCCTCGTCTCGATTGTTTTCATCTCCTTATTTTTCAAGCCTAGGTTGATAGTTGCATCTACGGGTTACAGTACGTGTCATCCACGTACTGACTCATCGGATTCATATTTTAAAACTTTAAATATGACGGATTTAAGCTTGGTTCGTGCACTTTACGCTTAAATTACAAAATTATTTCGTACATTTTTACTGATCATTTTCGTAAGAGGTTGATAGAATTCGTAAAAAACTTGTATATTTTTATAAAACTCATTTACACGTTTTCTTAAAGTTTACATTTTTTTACTCCTTTATAAAACTTTTATTGTAAAAGTGGGTATATTTTTTACGAAGTTCATCATCATTATTTCGTAAAAATTTATACAATTTTAGAAGTCCATTATGAAAAAGATGTTGTACCTTGTAAAACGGTAAACACTATTTCGTAAAGCACGAAAAGTCCCGTAGGCGGACCTTTAGCCTTATCCATCATGATGACATGTCCCACGATTCTCTCTTCAGCAACTGGGGGTAGGTAGGGTTTGAGGCAATTTACATGCTAATTCATTGATTCGTCTTTGTTTCAAAATAACATTTATTAAAAAAATATTTTATGAAACATGTAATAATTTTTAAAATTTATCGAATAATACTTCTAACTCAATGTTAAAAATACTGAGTTCGATTTACAAAAAATTCGATATTTTTAGAATTCGTTCGTGAAAATTTTAAAATTTGATGTTTTAAACACGAGTTTAATCCCTATAAGAAACTCCGTATTCTAAAATAGTGTTATTTACGAAAATATTTCTCAAAATTGACAAATAGTACTAAAACTTGTCTAATAATGCTACGAAGTCCTATGGGAAAATATTAAAATTTTCAAATCTGAATTCAAATTAAAAATATTAAAATTAGGTTTTCCAAACCCAAACATTTCAGAAACAATGTAAGGAAATCGAGATTGAGAAACCCGGCTTCCTTAGGTCGTCGTCCGTAGACATCATTCCTTTCCCAAGGAAATAAGGGGGTTTACCTGTCAGAGGAATCAAATGCAAAGGGGAAGGGGGATGGGGTTTGTTGATAAAGCGGGAGAACGAAGGTTTACTTGACAGAAGATGGGATTTTTTTAGTTTACAAAATTTCGATTTTTTTTATGTTAATTATTAGATGAATTTTAAAATTATTTTTTTATTTTGTACAATATTTTTGTGAATAATATTATTTTCGAATATAACTCGTTAAAAACACTAATTTTCTTAAAAAAGTATATAACATCAATTTCAATATATTATTCGACAATGAGAAATTTTTTCCAACGGCTACTTATCCAAGTTAAATCGAAAAAAATAACATGTTTAATTTATCATAAAAGTTACAGCCACATCGAATATAACTAACGTACTGCTTTTTCTATTTAATTTATTAATTACGTGCATGAAATTTGACATCATAAAGTTTCGCGAGCCTGATAACTTTTTTTACGTACTAAAAAACTATCACTTTGAACCCCCCCCCCCAAAAAAAAAAAAACTCAGGAAATGTTTCTTTTTTTTTTCTGCTTTAATTTTGTGAGCTTTTAATCCGTAATAAGTGTACCTTTAAGCATAAATGGGGTCAGATTAAATTAAATACGTAGTACTGAAATTAGGTGAACCATTAGGAAAAGGAATAGGCTGACGGCTTGCAATGCCCGAGAGTCAATGACCCCCCCCCCCCCCCATTAACCCAACTTAATAAGTTCAGCTATCTTTTTTATCAGACTTAATCTTTGATTAGTGTTCTCGGGACGCAATTGCATCGTTTGTGGAACATTGAAATCTATCTGCTCTACATGTGTTATTGGGGACTTACATCGTAATTCCACAAAACGTGCCTCCCAAAGGACGTAACGTTGATGGAATTCCCAGTTCGTGTGACTTGGATTCGTTTAAAATTCAATTAGTCCCTTCTTCATCGCCCTCCTTCCTTCCATTGGCTGAGTTTCGGATCTCGACGGACGGACAACTTCGGATCGGAGGATCCACGGGGTCGATATCATGGGACGAAGAAGGGGCCGCGCGTGCGTCGTCGTCCTCGGAGACTTCGGTCGTAGCCCTCGGATGCAGTACCACGCTCTTTCCCTTGCCCGTCAGGTCTTCTTCATCTCCACCCACAAAAAAAAAAAACCCTTAAATCCTAATTCTCGTGATTTCGATCGAAAGATGAATTAGGTCATCGCTAGGACTCTCAAAGAAGACTTGGGTTTTGATTGGTTAAATGTCTCGGGAACTTGCCATCGTAGGATTAAGTTTAGGAAAGTCAGCATCTAGTGGTTGAAACTTAAGAAATAATACGTACGTCGACCGGAGACGGTCGCGAGGTTAAAGGTATTCGTATTGTTTGGTCTGTTTGAATTCTGAAGTTTTGGAGTTTTTTTTTTTTTGTTGATAGAGATCAAAAGAGAGAGGACGTGTTTTTGCGGTGAAATAAAATTTTGATACTTTTTGTGTCTTCCATTCACTGAATGTTCGCACGGGATTTCTGTTTGATTTTATTGCTGTGTGGGGTGCAAAAATGGCGACTCTGTTATGCGATCACTATTTTTTTTATTGCAGTTTGTATTATTGGTCCAACTTGATGATTTGTTTCGGGTGGTCGTCAGTGCAGTCAGTCGTTGCAGTGGTTATTGGATGTTGCTTAGAGAGCAAATTCCTTGAGGTCAGGAGCAGAGAGCTCCTTCTGATTGGAGCTAGAATTACCATTGTTAATCATGAGATTTATGTTATTTTGGATACTGTAATTAGATTAGAAGAAGCATTGCCGCTGCATGTTGTCTTTCAGTAAAAGCACCGCATCCTTGTTCACTCCTTTAATGGTTCTTTGATGTTTCCATTGACTTTGCAGGCGTCTTTGGAAGTTGACGTTGTAGCATATGGAGGTGAGCCATCATTTCATGACGATTATTGACGTTGCTGTGGCAACATCTGATTGCGCTTATGCTGCTCAGCAGACATTACTAGAATGAAATGCACTTTAGACATTGAAAAGAGTCCATTTTGTTATGCTCTTAAAGTTAGTTGATTTTAACTGAATCCATAATTTGACATTTTGAGTAATTTCAATAAATTGTTAAATGATGGTTCCGGGCATTGATTGAGCTTGTAACCTTCAAATTCTGCTTCTGCCAGTGGAAATCATGATTCTGTTCTAGTCACAGAGGGTTTTTTAATTATTTCTCCACTTCCGTTGTTCACAGGTTCTGTGCCTCACAAGGAAATTCTGGATCACGAGTCTATTCACATACACGAAATGGTATCTTTTGGTTATTTTCTTGGACTAAGATCTTAACTACGTTTTCAAGGAAGATAAATAGTACATATCCTGGTAATGGCTGGTAATGTCTCATCTTCCGCAGACACAGTGGCCTAAAACCCTCAGTAGTTTGCCTCGGATATTTTCTCCAGTGTTGCTTATTTTGAAGCCAATCTTTCAGTTTGTTACGCTTCTCTGGTTCTTATTCTTTAAGGTGCCTACACCAGACGCATTCATAGTGCAAGTATGTATATCTTCCTCTTCACGGATCTTGGCATTAATTATATCCATATTATGAACTTCATCTTGAAGATTTATTGCTCAGAACCTTATTCAAACATTGGCTTATGTATGTTGAAACCATTTTAGTCTTTTTATATCATCCACCTTCCGCTGGATCCGTTCCTTTTCTAGTATCTGTCAAGAAATTCCTAAAAATTTATTCTACTGTTGGTCTGTGTAGAATCCGCCTTCAGTTCCAACCCTTGTGGCAGTCAGATGGGCAAGCCACATGCGGGGTTCTGCATTTGTAATTGACTGGCATAACTTTGGATATACTTTGCTAGCATTATCAGTTGGGAGGAGTAGCCCTTTTGTGGCATTTTATCGTTGGTATATTTCTTTTTTTTTTCTGCAATGAATTTCCTCGCCAATTCTTGTTTCCTAGCATTAACCCTCTTAATTTTGTTTCTCTTTGAAATGGACAAAGGATAGAGAAGCATTATGGGAAAATGGCTGATGGTTCATTCTGTGTCACCAAGGCTATGCAGCACGAATTAGCTCAAAATTGGGGAATTAAGTAAGAGGGTCAGCAAAATATTCTGAGATAGTTGTCTATATTCCTGTCGGAGCTATTCTAATGAATTAATAATGCCTTGCTTTCATGCTTTTGTAGAGCCACGGTATTGTATGACCAGCCTCCTGAATTTTTTCGTCCTGCATCCCTAGAGGAAAAGCATCAGGTAAAGTAACTTTTTCTCGATAGCTGTCTCCAAACTGTTTATTTATCATCAGCTAGTTTGTTTCTAAAACTGGAACCTTTGTAGCTGTTCTGTAGATTGAGCAAAGATATTGATGCGTCGCACGGAGCTGAAGATTGCGCTAGTCATGGTAATCTCAGTGGCAAAGGAACCCCTAAAATCAATTGTGATTCTACTCGAGCAACTCATTATTTGCCTCCCGACTTGGTTGCAGGGGTTGCAGATTATACAGCAGGGGAGACTCTATTCACCTATCTGAGTAGCGGTGGCATTATTTGCAAGGCGACTCGGCCTGCGCTCATCGTTAGCAGCACAAGCTGGTAAGAGCTTCCTGCTTTTTCTTTTGAAGAGCATGAGACCTCTCCTCATAAACTGTTTGTTTTGCACCTTTCGGTCAATGGTTGCCTGCGAGCTTATGAACCAGAATTCTTTCCATTTGTTTATTGCATAGCATGAGTGTGATTAATTTCATTCTAAGATCAAGTTGATGCTACAAACATTCATTGTGGAGTTTTGTGCTTCTGTTGTTTTCTAGTGCAACCGTATGTCAGCTCATATTTTGGGAAACAGAAATGTTCTGGAGATCTGGTTTTATTATGTCTCTGATGAATGCAGATGGCTCTTGGGATTGTTTTCCTATTTATCTCAGTAGTTGTGGACCGTGCTTAATTCAGGGATAAAATTATCAATAGAGGCTTTCTTTTGCAGGACATCAGATGAAGATTTTGGCATTCTCCTGGAAGCAGCAGTTATGTACGATAGACGTGTTGCAGCCATCTTAAATGAGGATGACTCATCAGAGCGAATGCTATTGTGGAAGGAAATACATGATGGAAAGAAACACCTTTATCCTACACTGCTCTTTGTAATTACAGGTATATGGCAAAAATGAAAAGAGAAGTTCAGCTCGTGTACTGCTGCCAATACTTTTGTCTGAGAGATGCTATGCTGCAGGAAAAGGACCTGAAAAGGAAAAATATGAGCAAAAGATACGGAGGCTAAATCTTAAGCGGGTTGCATTCCGGACCATGTGGCTCTCTGCTGAGGATTATCCATTATTGCTCGGTAATGGTTGGCCTTGTAGTTTGTGCTTCCTATCATCTGTAGTTACTGTACTTTTCTCTTCACGGCTTTCTACAACTACAGGGTCAGCAGATCTCGGTGTCTGCTTGCACACTTCTTCATCAGGTTTGGATCTCCCCATGAAGGTATATTCCAGATCTGCTATGGAAAATCAGTTATTGTGGTGATTGGGTTATCGAATCGAAGAATTTTTGTTGCCTCATCAGGTAGTTGACATGTTTGGTTGCGGACTACCGGTGTGTGCAGTTTCATACTCATGGTAGGAGGCTACGTTTTCAACTTCTCTTTGAAGTGAGATGCGTCTCTGTCCTACGTAACACCTTTTTTTTGTTGTGAAGCATTGAAGAACTGGTGAAGGTCAATAAGAATGGTCTCCTGTTCTCGTCATCGTCAGAATTAGCAGACGAGCTCCTGGTGAGCCTCCCTACTTGACCAACTAAGTTCCAAAATCCAATAAGAACTTAAACAACCCAATTTTGGGGGCATCAACTATGTTCATGAGCTATTCCTTTTTTAAAGGGGTCTTCCGCTGTTGATTGCAGATGCTGTTCAAGGGATTTCCAGACGAATGCAATGCACTGAAGTCCTTAAGGGATGGCGCCAGTGAGACCGGAGCTTCGGCTAGGTGGGCAACCGAATGGGAAGAACACGCCAAGCCCTCGCTTCTAGATGTGAGATTTGCCTTTCTTTCTATGTTTGTCCTTGCTTTTCAAAGTTAGAAAAATGGCACACTTCTCATGTCGTCAATGGGCCCCGGTTTTCTTGCAGGTCATTTCCAGAAAGTTTGATTGACATTCGGGGATGACGAAATAAAGCTACTAAAGATAGAAAAATTACCGGGAGATAGTTTGGATCTACACGACGAGTTTGTTTTTAATTAATATCATGG
This sequence comes from Melastoma candidum, assembly GCA_023653495.1. NCBI lineage: Eukaryota > Viridiplantae > Streptophyta > Magnoliopsida > Myrtales > Melastomataceae > Melastoma > Melastoma candidum. Next base: position 3,030,769 of record CM042887.1, read on the forward strand.
AGGAAAACTCGTAAATGAATTTTGATGGATATCACTTGGGGGATGTTGATGCTAATGCCGGGGTGTTTGGTTTTGGGAATGGGACGATGAGTGGAATTGAATTAACCAAGAAATGGTATAAAATGGTCCAAACGTGGCCTAGAGAGAGAATGAATGGAATGAAAATTGAAATTGAAATGAAATACCATTCATCGGCGAAATCAAATGTCGAAATGAGTGGAAATGGGGTCAAATTTTTTCCCGACTGTGATTTCGGAAACCAAACACAGTCACTTTGCGTATGCTAAGTTTCATGCATTGTAAGAAATCCGAGGATTGTATTGTAGGAATACCGTTTAAGTGTCGAAAATACCCAAAATACTACCCCTAAGTTGCGATTTGAAACCACGACTTTGGAATAATTTGTTGCGTTTTGAAATCGCGACTTAAAAAGAATTGATAAAAAATTGAAGCGAATGGGCGTTCCATATTATTTGGAAGTTGAGGTTTCAGACCCCGACTTTTATTTGAAAGTCGGGGTTTGAAACCCCAAATTTGGTCCATACACAATAACCCCTTTTGTTCTAATTTTTCACCAAGTCTTTTCTTGGGGTTTCAAACTCCGACTTTGGTTCAGACATCATGACCCCATTTTTCTGATTTTTCATTAAGCCTTTTTAAGCCTTTCTAATTTTCCTACAAATTGCGACTTCTTTATAAAATAAAAATCGCGATTTCGGAACGGTATTTAGAGTATTTTCAAAACTAAAACTATATTTCACAAATTTTTTTCGGAATCAACGGTAATTAAGTACAAAGCTAGAGGAAATCTATTTCAATCGAAGTGGGGGAATGTGAACAGAAATTAGAAAAACTCTTAAAATATATTTCTTTCTTACAACCTTGTGCTCTGCCCCCATTAGAAAAAAGACTTAAAGGCAGAGTGCTCTCGACTCGTCCATCAGCACTATTCTTTCACATCCTCAGCAATGTAATAAAGTATTCTGATCCCAGATCTGATCAAGGGCGACAATAACAATGGCGACTGAAACGGCAGGAGCGGGGTTGACCCTGTTCCTCATCAACCTTGCCTCAATCATGGAGCGGGCAGATGAGTCCATACTTCCTGGGGTATACAAGGAGGTTGGCGACGAGCTCCATATCAGCCCGACTGCTCTAGGATCCCTTACTCTGTTTCGGTCAATCATTCAGTCCTGCTTTTATCCCTTGTCAGCCTACCTGGCGATGTACCATAACCGTGCCCACGTCATTGCCCTTGGTGCGTTCCTCTGGGCCGCCGCAACTTTCCTCGTTGGCCTCTCAACCACATTCCTCCAGGTCAACCCTGTTTCCTTAATCTTTCTTCCCGGAGGCTATTCTGTACTATTTATTCTGTTTTTCTTCTGTGTGATCGAGTGTCGCTCCACGGCCAAGAAGTTCAAGCCTAGGATAGGCCTTAAACTTTTTCTTTGCAGGATTGATTTCTGGGTAACTCGAACTACCTTTCCACTGTGATCAATTAAACAGTTTAGTTATTTTCTATACCTGCATCCTTTTATTCCTTGCTGGAGCTTCATCCGATGGCGATCATATAAAGTTTTCGATTGCTGATCCTTAATCTCTTCTTCATTTTCCAGATAGCGATTGCGAGGGGGTTGAATGGGATAGGCCTCGCCCTCGTGGTGCCAGCCATTCAGTCCCTTGTTGGGGACTGCACTGACGAAACCAATCGGGGGATTGCATTTGGATGGCTGCAGCTCACGGGTAATTTGGGTTCGATTGTCGGGAATATTCTGTCTGTGTCTATGGCACCTTTCTTGTTCCTTGGCATCCCGGGATGGAGGATGGCTTTCCATCTGGTAGGACTAATTAGCATCCTTGTCGGTATTTTAGTCCGCCTGTTCGCCAATGATCCTCAGTTTTATGGAAACGCTAGGCGTCGTTACAAGGATAGTTCCCTTAGGAAGGAACTGGAATTCCTCCTCAAGGATGCAAAGTTGGTTGTAGGTATCCCCACGTTTCAAATAATCGTAGCTCAGGGCGTGTGGGGATCGTTCGCTGGGTCGGCCCTGTCATTTTCCACCCTGTGGCTTGAACTGATTGGATTCTCCCACCGGATGACAGCGATCCTTAATACCATCTTTGTGATCGGGAATTCCCTCGGAGGTCTATTCGGAGGTCGAATGGGAGATATACTCGCGCAACGCTTGCCCAATGCCGGTAGGATAATCCTGTCGCAGATAAGCGCAGGTTCTATGATCCCATTAGCGGCAGTTCTGTTGCTGGTCTTGCCTGACGATCCATCCACAGCATTCTCGCACGGTCTCGTGTTCTTCATCATGGGTTTTTGCACGTCATGGAATGCTCCGGCCACTAACAAGTAAGTCTCTGCCTGAGCTACCACATACAGTCTTTCAACGATTCCCCCTAACTATCTTTTCTCTGATCGATAGTCCTATATTTGCGGAGATTGTTATGGTGAGGTCCCGAACCAGTATTTACGCGCTGGACGAGTCATTTGAGTCCATCCTTGCATCCGCTGCTCCGCCCGTAGTCGGATTACTCGCTCAGCATGTCTACGGCTATAAACCGATTTCTGATGGATCATCCTCCCCCTCAGCTGGGGTCGAAATCGACAAGGAGAATGCGGCGTCACTATCGAAAGCGCTGTATACTGCTACCGGGATACCGATAGCAGTTTGCTGTTTCATATATTCCTTCCTGTACTGCTCGTACCCGAGGGACAGAGAGCGTGCGAGAATGAATGCACTAATTGAGTCCGAGCGATTGGAGAGTGATGACGAGGCATGCCAGGGGGAAGCCTTAACTAGTCTCGAGGCATCAGGGAACGACAGGAAGACGACGGGCGTTATTGAGGTAGAGTACGAGAAGGAGTGTGTCGTCGATCTCGACTTCGAGGACGAAGATGCTGACTTCAAGTCACTGCTGTCCCAGAGACCTGAGCCGGGAAACTGACCGTCCCACAACTCGAGTATGTTTAGGTTAGTGGTGTTTTTTTGCCACAAACTCCTGGACATCCTTTAATTGGATAACTTATTACACTGTTGATATTCAAATATGAAATATCAAGATAAATGAGCTTTTGTTCCAAAATATCATGAAAATATTCCGTTAAGGTAGTAATTTTTAAAATTAGTCAAATAATAACTCAAATTTAATGTCACCGAGTTCAATTTATAAACGATTCGATTTTTCTAACGCCGAGTTTAGTCCCCCGTAAGAAATTTGGTGTTTGAAATATCGAGTTTCTTAAGTAATAAACTCGATATTCATGACACCAAATTCAGTGCATTATTTAACGAATTTTGATAATTACTATCCAAACTATTTTAAAACTCCGAGTTAAATCATTGTACTTATTATTGGTACTAGTGGTAACGGTAACTTCAATTCAAACTCATACGTAATAACAAATTTTATTTACGGCATTCTTTTTAATATATTTATTCTATTAAAAGCACATAATGTTATTAATATAAATATAATGGTAAATATTTTTAATGGTTTAATAGCGACATTTTAGATAATAAAGCAAAAACAGAAAAACCATCGGAATGCAGTTTCTCATTTGTAGAAAGCAAATGGATTTTGGGAAATCTAAAACTCAATGTTAATTTTGTATAAGTCGATAAAAAGGTTATCAAATATTAAATACTATTTATAATGATTAACCACATTTCATATCCCACTTAGACATGATTAATGGGTGTCCAAACATTGTTAATAAATATTAATCATCTTAAACATCTTTTAACTCTTGTAATCTAACATCCATTAAAAATATGACTAATGTGTGCTTAAATTTTTAAGTTGTTTATAAATAAATTTAGTTATCTTTCGTCTTAGTTTAATCAATTTTTATTACTACATCAATTAAAAAAGCACGACTTTATATTTCTCAAAATAAGATAGTAACTTTCGGATTGTTAAATAATGCCAATAATTCGGTGTTAGAAACATTGAATTCGATTCTTATACGTTTTTCTAACTCCGAAAAAGATGTAACAATTGAAAGGGAATAATAGAGGGAAATAAGAAAAGAAAAGGAGAGGAAAAGAATCATACATACATGATGGATGAAGGGAGTAGGTAGGAAATTATAAGAAGGACCGCGCGTATTCGATTTGTAGATTGTCATTAGCCGAGGAGAGCAACCGAGAGTCTCCATATATATGGAGTACCTTGGGTTGATATTGTTCATAACTAACGTAACAGTTAATATAGCGGGTTTCTGCAAATGTCTGCGTTGAATGGTGGCGTGTTGGGGGTGTATTATGTGATTTTTACACGCCCGGGTGGTGCCACAGAGCTTCGCTCCCAAACTCGCTGCTATGGTCACCATCAACGATTATACTCGATCGAAGGCAGAAGTAGCGGATAGGTTTTGCACTGCCAATCAAGAGCATGTGTCCATCGACTACCAATGTCATGCATGGTTGCTTGGGCAGTGTTCATGGCGGATGAGCACGGACAACATGAGCGTCGATGCGCTCATCGTACTTGACAGATCAAGTGATACCTCGAGACCAGAGTTCGGGCGATGAATTTAGGTATGAGGTGCAACGTCACCATGATGTGGACACTCAAGTGCGAGTGTTTGAAGGAACCTAATGAAGAGTGCACGAGTTATATTACCGGGTTGCCGTTATGCCGGAAGCTACTCGGACATAAAGCCATGAACAACACTCGTTGAAGGATTAACGGGTGACGGGAGACACGATAACGTGCCCGAAACGAAGAGTTACGAGCAAAGGAAAAAAAAAAACCAATGAAGAAATAACAAGCATAATATGCTGATTCACACATAAGTTTGAATGTAATAGTAGTTTTTTTTAATCATAAGAAGCCTTTGCATGTCTTATTTATAAAATAAGAGGATATTCAACTATAAAACTAAAAAATTACAACACGAACATTCATGATTAAATTTCAATGGACGTGTCCGTGGTTCAGATTTGATAAACAATGAAGGCGTCCCTTCAGATTTTAGTTTTGTTCGCGTCGGAAACGGATCACGCCGGAAATATTTGGCAATAAGACTCACAGGGATTTTGTAGATGTGGTCGCCAGTAAGGAATTGAAGAATTTAATTGAATGCAAACAGTTTTTACAGGAAGTAAAGAATGCTTACAGCCATAAAAATAAAATAAAGACGGTGGTAGGGTCGTAAACTGGCTACAGTGCTCCGTAGACTTGGAGCGTCGTTGTAAACTTGATGGCAGAGCGCTATAGACTTGCGCTCCTTGGACGGCAGGACTTAGCTGCTGGGCATGGTGGAATGGATGCGGTCGGGTGCTGAGGCGGACGTGGATGCCAAGGCTGCTGTGGCTGACCCTGGCGGCGGTGTCGAATTTGGAGATGTGTACCGGGACTACGGTGGCTCGTCCTGGCGTTGGAGTCAAAGGCGGAGGGATGTACCGGGACTACGGTGGCTCGTCCTGGCGTTAGAGTCGAAGGCAGAGGGCTGTTACCAGAGCTACGGTTGCTCACTTTGATGGTGGAAGTGAAGGCGGAGGATTGTTACCAGAGCTACAGTTGCTCACTCTAATGGTGGAAGTGAAGACCAATGAAACCTTAAGGGTTTCGCCCAGGTCGGGGAATCCTAACAACTACGCTAAGGGGTGACGAGCAAGATAAGCTTCTGTTAGCTGATTTGATCGTGATTTTCTCTGAAGGAGATCTTCTCCTTTTATACCCGGTCTGTTACGACCTTCTGAAGATCTTCCAGACTCAACTCACCCCAAGAATCTCGGAGCTAACTGATTTCCACTTATCTGATCGTGGGTCGTACGCTCCTCTGACTTCGAGTTTAATTGGTTGTCCTTTAAGACGTGCACTGATATATGCGTGGGTAGCAAGTCCCATTTATCTCGGGGTTGTGGAACTCCTTTCCGTTGACACTGTAATACCTCAAATTATTTTTAACCCATTACATAAGCCCGATAAAAAAAAATGTTTTAAGTCCATTTTGGGTTTTTTTTTTTAAAAAAGGCCGAAGCCCACAGTAAACCCATTTCCAATTTTACGAAATTTATTTTAATTTTATCCCCAACCTTATCATCTCACATATCTTGACTTTCCCTAACCCTCCCATTAATTCAAGATTCCTTTTATTTTATTTCTAAAAAAAAAGAAGAAAAGAAATAACAAAAAAAATCTCTCACACGACTTCTCCAATAAATCAACAATGATTTCGAGGATATTTATTTTCTTTTGATTATGGGGACACCAATCAATCGACAATTTTATTTGCTTTGATTCTAAGTAATCCTCCAATCAATCGATAATCATTGATTTCATTCCCTAAGGAATTCTTTCCTAAAAGAGGAGGAGTAGACACACGTTAAATAGACACTGAGGGAGGAGGACACAGACACTCTTATAGACGCTCCCAAAACACAGACGCTTCCACTTTCAGGCTCCTATATGATCAGACGTACGCTTCCACCATCAGAGGCTCCTCCAGCTACCCGTAGCAACTATCTCCAGCAACCCCAAGGTAGGTCCAGGAATCAAAACCGGAAGGAACCCCCGGTATCAACTAGAATTCGACCAGCCGTCTGGATTTCCTTCTCGATAGCAACAGCGAACGACCAAAGCTCCTACGACAACCAACAACAGGAAGCAATATTCGATCAGACGCTCAGGCTACTTGTTCAGATGACGATCCTTTCAACCAAAGCAGCAGATTCATCTACCCCTAGCTGATCCCGCTGTCGATTAGGATGGGCGGCCAAAACTTCTCACGGTTGTGCATCAGCACAGTGGGAAGTCATTTTGTCTTCTAACTCATTTACCTGTTTGTACAGGACAGTCGGACCAATACTCCAAAGCGGTGATCAGCGCCAAGGCCGTCCCCTCCTTCACCGACTTCCAGACGTTTTAGTCGAGCCATCGTCATCGAGCACCGCAGGCTCCATTCCGTTCGCCAAAGGCCCATCTTTTCTCTGCGCTTTGACCAATCCGGCGAGTTCGGCTTCGGACGGACAGCCCCAATACACCTAGCCGCCTTGCTCTCCTCAGATTCCCCATCTCCTAAACACCCATTCCTGTTGACATTCAACCCAGATGCATCTACCATTCCCCAACTATGCCGAACTTGTCGCAATGCTTTCCTGACCAGCTCCCTACCTCAAATTTGAGATCTTCAGCCACCGACTCCGGTCATCCCCTTTTCGGACGCAAACGAGCCAAAGCCTCATAGAGCCACCTTCCATCCATGACCTCCCCCGCCTTCCAACTACCAGCGATGGCCACACTCCCGTCCCTTCTGGACGTCTCTCACTCCAGCGACGACCCCGACGACTCGGTATCTCTCTCGTGGCTCTACTCCTTCAGCCAACCCGTGACCCCTGGACAACGCCTTCTTTCCAGCCGTGGCCATGCAATCTCGGCCCTCCTTTCCATCGCCATCATCACTACCATGCCCGACGAGGTGAGCTTTTCCTCAAATTGAAATTAGGTTTTGGAAAGGATCTCCGCCCCTTTCATTTTGTCTCTGTGTGTTTGTCTGATATTTTTTTTATTTTGTTTTTATTATATTATTGTTATTATTAAAATCTATTAAACATTAACCGGATGACTCGCATGTTTTATTTAGCAAATGTCGAACATTAACTATAAAAAAATAAAAAATAAATGTTTTGTTCACATTTTTAGTAAATGTTCGAATTTATATATATTCGATGGATTCAATTTCAAATTAATGAATTGTGTGCTGCAACATTTTATTTCAATTTTCATTATTCAAATTTCTTTCACGGTAAGTTTCATTTTTTTTTTTATTTTTTTATCATTTTATTTATTATTTTAGTATTTTACTATAATAATCACTATTATTATTTGTCACCTTTTAAAAAAAAATCAACAAAATCTCAATTTAGTGGTAAGAATTCCACGTTCTCAATTTACCTAAAAAAAAAAGAAATACAAAGACAACATGTAATTGATGACAAATTAAATTATTGCTATTATTCGAATTTTCTAACCATTTTTTTTGTGTATAAAAAAAAATTTTAAACGAAAACTCCGAGGTAATCGACAAGGTGACCTCAGAGACCACGCGAAGGGAATCTCGGTGTATGCTTCACAAAAAGCGGCCTCAACTGACGAGCTTAGTCGATGACATGCCATCTCGAAAGGCCTCAGGTACATGAGGGAGGTGCGGGCCTCCCGATTTTCTTTATTTCCACATGTAACTGGTCGTGGGCACAAGTGCATAGGCCCACGATTACCACCCTTCCCCGCTCCCTTTGATCTCAATAATTGTCTGTGCCTGTCCGCATGCCTTAGGCCAATAGGTTTATCATCGCATGTTGTTTGTAAGACAAATAAACATGAGTTTGGGCCCAAAAAGCCTGAATTGGGTCCACCGCCCGTAAAATAGAGACATGAGTCCGGAGTGATGCCCGGATCGGGTCCAATGCCTGTTAAACAAAAACAAATTCTTTGGAGCAAACGCCGCAAATCTAAGTGTAAGAGTGAGTAATTAAGGATCCTCGAACCACTTTTTTTTTTCGACTTAAAACAGAGTTTTATAAATAAAGTCGGTGGCGACTCCGTATAGTTTACCTAGGTTAAACAACAACAACTTTTTTTACGGAGCCATTTTGGATGAGGAATGGATGACCCGAGTCGCTCTCGATTTCTCCCGAAAGTTCCTTCTTCGACCCCCTTATTTGCCTCAAACCGACGACAATAAGGATATTTCATGTTAAAAAATCTTAGCAGTCGCGTTATTTAATTGGGCACGACTTACTCGGTCATCGTGTATTGCAGCCCTATATACTAAGTGTGAGTCGGGCAAAACCTATTTGAATTTGCTCAAAAATATAATTTTTTTTAAAATTTTAAAATTAAAAATAATATTTAAGGTTTATGATAAAGATTAGCGGTTTATAGTTAAGTGTCTAGTACTTATGATTTAATTTTTAGGGTTTAAGGTTTAATATTTATAAGGTTTAATATTTATAAATGTTTAGATGAATTTAGATTTTAAGAATTGTGGTTGGGTACATATAAAAGAATTACAAGTCGATAAAATTAAAGCTCTTAGTTTGAGTATAAATGAATCAATTGGATCCTGAACTGACCCACATAATCAACAGGAATGGCGTGGCGTGTTCTTTGGATATTTGCCCATCCTTTTCAAAGTTGGAAACTTTGGGAAATCACGACTCGTTAAAAGTCAAAATTTGTAGGGTAAATTATTCGATTTATCATAAATTATACCGGTTTTTCTAATTTATCATTTTCGGGAAGTTAACGTGGCGCTTACGCCGTCAGTCGCCCTGTAGTCAGAAGATCATTATTTGACGGAATGTCACGAAAAGTCCTCAAATAAAACCCTAAACCCCCAAACCGGACATGAACCCTAAATCTCCAAATCCATCCCAACCATCCCCGACCCACGACCAACCAAAAACCCATTGATCCCGACATGGCGTGCACGACCTCCCAACCCATGACCGGCCATCCCCGATCTTCTACGATACACCACCCTTGATCTTTCTCCAGTTGTTTTCGGCTTCCCCGCCCCAAGTCGGCGGTATTGTTCGCTAAAACGCACACGCAAGTATACGGGTCGCGCCAAGTAATAAAGTGATGAGAAAGATCGTTCCCACGAGGACTGATTAGACAGAATCCACGGCCAATAGTCAATTATTGAGTTCAAATTCTAGTCAAGAAGATTGAGTAATGAAAGGTTTGGTGCAAGAAAGTAAATCGCAAGAAAAATGAAAGCAAGGTTGTAATTTAAATAATAAAGGCCTAGAACTCCGAATCCCCTATCGATTCGTAGATTATCACACTCTCTCTTCCTCAATTCAATCCGTTTTACCGTTTACTAACCACAATTCCCTAACAATCGCTACACCTCTCTCGAGGCTGTAACTGTGAATTACTAATCACCCGTAAACCTATATTTCTATAGCGAATCACGAATAATCAGAATTCCTTGAGATCCAATTGTTCTCTCGGTTACCTACGAGTGTATATCTCTATACTCCTCTTAGTTAAGCCAATCTCTCGGCCTTAACCTAAGTTATGTTTCCCTTCTTCTAATCCTAAGTCTCTCTCGAGTTCACTTAGGACTAAGAATTCATACAAACCGGCGATCAACCCGATAGATAAGCAGTAAACACAGAAGAAACACAAGTAAACGATAAATCTTATTAAATTGATTCCGAAAGAGTGAATAACCAACTACACGAGTCGGTTCATCATCATCCTAGGAAAAAGATGTTTAGTTCGACATCGCAAACGAAACAAAAAGCAAAGAGAAAAGAAAGATCGTCGAAGTCTCCATCAACGCCTTCGTCTCCTTGTTCCTAGCCGTCGTTGGGTGCCACAACCAAAGTCAGAAGGGGAAGTGATAAGAGGTACCCCGTAAACCTAAAATCCAATCCTTTTATACCTAAAGCAAATCTACAATAAAATCTAATTTTCGGGCAATATTATGTCGTGCAGCTGCGAGATGAATTCGTTGCAGCTGCAACGACCTCTCTGAAGCTCTCTTCATATCTGCCCTGTCGCACTCGTGCAGCTGCAAGGGACTGGTGTTGCAGCTGCAACAACCAGTCTGATGCCCTTGATCGATTCCTCCTCTCGACGTGCAGCTGCACGAGCTTGGAGTCGCAGCTGCACGAGCCTGTCTGTCGTCCTTCTGCTTCACTTGCAGCTGCACCATCATCATCCGCCTTCTATTCCTCTTCATCCTTCACCCTTTTGCTTTGTTTTTCCGTCATGCCTTCGTTTACTTCCTACGATCACAAAGCAAACGTGATGAATGACAATTTACAGCTCAATTGGCAGACAATAACAATTGAAATTCTCGAAACTAACTAGAATTAAGCCTAAATGTGATCATATAACTCTGTTTTACTAGAGTTATCACACCCCCAAACCTAATCTTTGCTAGTCCTCGAGCAAAACAAAAGAAAACATGCCAAGGCAAAGCAAACACAGACTCAACGTCACTCCTCAGACCACCTTAGTCTTTTGATTGCAAATTGTCCTTAAACACCCTCAGATGAGGTTGCACACTTCATTCAGAGTCAGAGTCTATTCATCGCTAGCGTGTGCTATTAACACTTTGCTTTAAAACTCATCCTAGTAGGTTGCCCCTTTCACAATGATTACCACACACCCTCGAATCTTTCATAGCCACCGAGGAATTTTCAGGGACTTACCTCTTGCCGCCTCCTTCCACCTACTCATGAACCTTCTACTCAATTATTCTTGTTTCATTTTTTTTCTCGATTGCACGACTCTAAATGCTAATCAATTCCCGCAAACGCCCGTGTAGCGAGTTCTCAGTCAGTGTCTCCCGGTCCAGTTGGACCAAGGCACTAGGTGATAAAGCACCCCTAGGACGAAAACTCGAGCCGCAAGGAAGACTCACACCACAAGCACATATCCAGGCCTTATCTTTTCATTACTCACTAATCGTTGCTTCTTTTTCAATTTTTCACACTTTCTAACCTGGATAGTGGTGCTCAGAGCCTTGGCAACCGTTTTCTTTCTTTCTTTCTTTTTTTTTTTTTAAACGATAAAGGTCAGAGCTAGCTTCAAGAGTTGGTTTAAGAACCCCTACTTATCCCAGTGGCTATACTTTCAAGGAAGGTGTAAAGCTCTCACTGTTAATCATGCTCCCTACTGAGTATTTCTCTTTTTGCTTATTCAAATTCCACACACTAACTTAGAACAACCTCCTTCTCTTCCTTAGGTGTGCTCTACCTCAAGGCATCATCCTAGAGTCAAACTCTTCGCTCTCAAATTCCTAAGGCTACCTGAGGAGGTTCGACATGAATCTAGGAACTATTTTATTTTATTTTATTTTTTTTTATACGTACCTAAAAATGATCGAAAACGGAAACAAACTAAACCAAATTTCTAACAAACATAAAGGAGCCTAACACGCATCAGCAGACAAACACCACACCCCCAAACCTAAACATTGCAACGACCTCGGTGCAAACATAACTCCGTAATAGAAACTCGAAAAGAAAGTGCAAAAAGGGAAATAGTGCTCCCTGATCAATCGTCGCCGGGCTGCTCATCCTCAGAGATAGGGTCATCCGCTGCGTCTTCCGTAGGAGGGGGATAGTGAAAAACGGGCTCCTGAAACGAAGAAAAATCCACGCCATGAGAAACACCGAGGTGACGGAGACAATCCATTTGATACCTCTGGTAATCCATGGTATGCTGTTGGTAAGCTAATGAACGCGCTTGAAAATCCAAGGAACTCTGCTGAAATGCCAAGGCGCGCTGCTGGAAGTCCATCGTGGATTGCATGAACGTCGTCATCTGAGCCCATCGGTCCTCTTCAGAGGGAAAACTCGATGCCGGAGTCGGGTCGGGTTGGGATGTTTCCCCTCCAGTAGCAGATTGAACCGGGACTATACCCCCGTCGCGTCTCTCCTTGACCGTGATCTCGTGCTGGATCCTGAGCCATGATGCATTGTTGAGCGATTTTTGAGGTTGGAGTAGCCCATCCTTAGGGTCCACCCTAATCCCTGCCTGTCTACACAACTCAGTGATTATGGTGGGAAACCATAATCCAAGATTAAGTTCACGAAGACAGCGATGAATCATACCATTAATCACTACCCCTACATCAATCTGTTTCAACTGCAATATGCAGTATATCAGCGCCGCCCTTTCCTTAGTTAAACGGGAGACGTTGGTTCCTGGGATAAGTCGTGCGGAGACGAAGAGTTGCCACATCTTCGCCGTCGCATGGAGATCTGAACCCTGGAGTGCAATGGGTTCGTTAGATGTCGACAGTATCCACCGTGCTCCTGCCCGGTCCCTAGTTAATATCTCTAATATTGCTTGGGCATCAAAGGATTCGGCGAGATACGCACTCCAGCCATCAGTTTCATAACGGGGCAAGTTATAAAGTGACGCAATTGCATCCGGGCTAAATACCACTTTCTTATTCTTGACTCGAATTGTTTCACCGTTCGAGTCATAGGTATGCGCATTCGCATAGAATTCCCTAACCAAAGGTATACTAGCCGGAGCCGGTTCCCAGCAAAACTCTACCCATCCTAGCTTATCAATTATGTACTGGAAATTTTCGAGATACCGCTCATTAGCGTTGATCCCTCGCTCCTCAATGATCGAGCGGGTCATTGCCGCTTCCCTAATCCTATCGTCCTCGGTGTGACCCGAGGAAGACCCTGCACCGGTTTTCTGCCTCTTAGGAGCCATCTAATCAAATTTCCACCGAAGCACGTCCTAATCTAACAGCTAAGAGCCACGAATTTTCGGAGAGCGACGGAGAAAAACGCACCTGGGGTCCGAGCGAAAAGATTTGGACAGGGGCGCTTGATCTCGAGATGTAGGAGACGATACTTACACCGGAGGAGGTCATGGACGACGGGAATCGGCACCGGAGGTCGTGGAGGCGTCTGGGATGAAGACCTGCAAGTGAGAGAGGAAGCAAATGATTTTTAGGGTTTGGGGCGTCGACCCCTCTTTTATTTTTTTCAGAAGATCCGAACCGGTGCAGCTGCACCGGTCGGGTCGTGCAGCTGCACGACCCTGTCGGATGATCCGTGCTGAATTTCTGGGGGCTTCGTGCAGCTGCACGAAAGGTCGTTGCAGCTGCAACGACCGGTCAGACAGCCCCCCTTATAAGCGTGCAGCTGCACGAAGCTTGGGCTGCAGCTGCACGGATCGGTCTGATGGTCTCCCCTAGTCATGCAGCTGCAAGAGATTTGGTTGCAGCTGCACGAAGCTTGCTGTTGGTGACTTGACTCTGACTGAGGGTCTCATGCAGCTGCACAAGGGGATCGTTGCAGCTGCATTGACCTGGCAGACATCTTCCCCTGTCCCCCATGCAGCTGCACGAAATAATGGTGCAGCTGCACCATTATGTCTGACTTCTCCTTTCAGCAGCACCGGTCCCGTGATCTTATCGCTCTGTAATTTCTGCTCCCTAGAAAATTTAGCCAAAATCAAACTCAAAAACTAAAAGAAAGCAAATAAACCAAGAAAAGGAAATAAAATTTGACTCGGGTTGCCTCCCGAGCAGCGCTTGATTTAACGTCGTCAGCCTGACGCTCTGATCCTTTACGTGTCTTTCATCATTAGTGTCCCCGGATCCCGGTGGACAACACCTCCAAAGTATGGCTTGACCCGACTTGCATTCACCTTGAACCTGTCAGAAGAGTCAGTACCTACTAATTCGAGAACACCGAATGGTAGTACCTGGGTAATTTCGAAAGGCCCTGACCAACGCGATTTGAGTTTCCCTGGAAACAACCGAAGCCGTGAATTGAATAAAAGTACTAACTGACCAGGGGAGAATTTACGCTCTTTAAGTCGACGATCATGCCACGCCTTGGTCTTTTCTTTGTAAATGCGAGCATTCTCGTATGCGTCTCTCCGGAATTCCTCCATTTCATTCAGCTGCATTAATCGCTGCTCTCCTGCTGCGCTTGGGTCCAGGTTAAGCTTTTGGACCGCCCAATAAGCTTTGCGCTCTAACTCCACCGGCAGATGACAGGCTTTTCCATATACTAGCTTGTACGGCGATGTCCTAATCGGGGTCTTGAAGGCCGTCCTGTATGCCCATAGTGCATCGTCAAGTTTGGTGGACCAATCTTTACGATTAGCACTTACCGTTTTCTCCAGGATCCTCTTGATTTCGCGGTTAGACACTTCTACTTGGCCGCATGTCTGAGGATGGTAAGGCAACGCCACCTTATGCTTGATTCCATATTTCCGCATCAGTGTAGTGAACTTGTTGTTGCAGAAATGAGCTCCACCGTCACTGAGGATGGCTCGTGGTGTTCCGAACCGCGTGAAAATATGTCTAAGAAATTTCAAAACTCCACGAGCATCGTTAGTGGGTAACGCTACAGCTTCTACCCATTTGGACACATAATCAACAGCCACTAAAATGTATTTATTCTTTAAGGAATCAACAAAGGGCCCCATAAAATCTATCCCCCACACATCGAACAATTCGACTTCTAGAATATTATGTAAGGGCATTTCATCACGACGTGAAATATTACCTACCCTTTGGCAGCGATCGCACTGTGCTACAAAAGTGTGAGCATCCTTAAATAATGAGGGCCAGTAAAAACCTGATTGTAAGACCTTTGCTGCGGTTTTCTGACCACCGAAATGTCCACCGTACGGGGCGGCATGGCATTGCTCAAGGATCGGCCTGATTTCTTCCTCCGGAACACAACGCCGAATGACCTGGTCTGCACATATCCGAAAAAGCAAAGGTTCATCCCACATATAGAATTTAACGTCATGAACGAACCTTTTCCTCTGTTGGCTTGTCATGTCCGGAGGAAAAATATTTGCGACTATGTGGTTCACATAGTCGGCATACCAAGGCGCGGCTACCTCCACAGCGAACAGTTGCTCATCAGGGAAAGAATCGTTTATCAGAGTCGAGGGTGTGCTCTTCATTCCCTCCTCCAGCCTGGATAGGTGATCAGCTACTTGGTTCTCAGAACCTTTCCTGTCTACAATGGTAAGATCGAACTCTTGCAATAATAACACCCAATGGATTAGTCGTGGTTTTGAGTCCGCCTTAGAAATCAAGTAGCGTATGGCCGCATGATCAGTATGCACAATCACTGAACACCCAATCAAATAAGGCCTAAACTTATCGAAAGCAAACACAATCGCCAACATTTCTTTCTCCGTTGTCGTGTAATTAACCTGGGCGGAGTCAAGTGTTCTACTAGCATAGTAAATAGCACGAAAGTGCTTATCTCTCTTTTGTCCTAACACTGCTCCTACAGCTAAATCACTCGCATCGCACATAAGTTCGAAAGGCAAGTTCCAATCAGGAGCGACAATAATCGGGGATGATACTAACCTCTCCTTTAGTGTAAGGAATGCTTCCATACACTTACCGTCGAAAAGGAATGGTGCATCCTTCTCCAAGAGATTGCAAAGCGGCTTGGTGATCTTCGAGAAATCCTTAATAAATCTCCTGTAGAAGCCAGCGTGTCCCAAGAAGCTTCGGACTCCTTTCACTGATGTTGGAGGGGGTAGCTTCTCGATCGTCTCCACTTTGGCCTTGTCCACTTCGATACCACTCTCCGAAATCCTATGACCAAGCACAATGCCTTCGCGCACCATGAAATGGCACTTTCCCCAGTTCAGAATCAGGTTAGTCTGTTCACATCGCGCAAGAACAGCCGCAAGATTATCCAAGCAATTTTTAAATGACACTCCAAAAACTGAGAAATCATCCATGAATACCTCAATGGTCTTCTCAATCATGTCCGAAAAAACTGCTGTCATACATCGCTGAAACGTGGCAGGCGCATTACATAATCCAAACGGCATACGACGGAAAGCGAACGTACCGTAGGGGCAAGTGAAGGTAGTCTTTTCCTGATCCTCCGGTGCGATCGCTATCTGATTATAACCTGAATATCCGTCCAGAAAACAATAAAAACTCTTACCTGCGAGACGGTCCAACATCTGATCGATGAAGGGTAGCGGGAAATGATCCTTGCACGTGGCTGCGTTGAGTTTCCTGTAGTCCATGCATATTCTCCACCCCGTGACCATCCTTGTCGGGATGAGCTCATTCTTGCTGTTCTCGACCACCGTTATGCCTCCTTTTTTAGGCACGCACTGGACTGGGCTCACCCACGAGCTATCCGAGATCGGATAAATGATACCTGCATCAAGCCATCTAATAACTTCTTTCCTTACCACCTCCTTCATATGCGGGTTCAATCGCCTTTGATGTTCGACTGATGGCTTCTTGTCACTGTCCAGGACAATCTTGTGCATGCAAATTGCTGGACTAATCCCCTTTATGTCCGCGATGGTCCATCCAATAGCTGTCTTGTGCTCCCGAAGCACTCGTATCAGCATCTCTTCCTGTTCGTTAGTTAATGACGATGAAATAATAACCGGAAGAGTATTGTCCTTACCCAGGTAGGAATACCTTAAGTGGTCAGGCAACGGCTTTAGTTCCAGCTTCGGGGGTTCTTCAATGGACGGCTTAGTGGTCGTCGCAGGTCAGTCGAGAGGTTCCACCCTTTGGAATTGCCGCACATAAGCCACCTCTTCCTCAGACTTCTCATCATGTGATGCATCTTCCTTTGGCAATTCTTCTTCCGGCTGTAGCTCAAATGCTTCTAGGAGCGTCTCGATGGTAACTTCTTCAAGTATGTCCACGTACCTGCATTCATCAATTTCGTTAGGCATCTTCATAGCCTTGTCCATGTTGAACGTCACCTCTTGGTCGTGGACCCTCATGGTAAGCTCTCCCTTCTGGACATCAATTAGTGTCCTCCCCGTTGCTAAAAACGGTCGTCCTAGGATGATGGGGACCTCTCGATCTTCCTCGTAATCCAGGATGACGAAGTCCGCGGGGAAGATGAACCTGTCCACTTTCACCAAAACATCTTCCACAATACCCTTAGGGTACGTGTATGATCGGTCAGCTAATTGCAAAGTCAGAGACGTCGGTCTTACTTCGCCGATGTTCAATTTCTTGAACACTGAAAATGGCATCAAATTGATGCTTGCCCCTAAATCACATAAAGCATGACCAAAAAAATCCGTTCCAATGTGGCACGGGATAGTGAACTTACCCGGATCCGTGAGTTTTGGTGGGAGTCTTCTTTGCACGATCGCACTGCATTCCTCGGTCAGTGAGATGGTTTCGTGCCCTCCAAGCTTCCGCTTCTTCGATAGAATGTCCTTCATGAACTTCACGTAACTTGGCATTTGCTCGAGTGCCTCCGCAAAAGGTATGTTGATCTGCAACTTCTTAAAGACCTCAAGAAATTTCTTAAACTGTTGCTCATCAGTGTTTTTCTTTAACCTTTGCGGAAAAGGAACTTGCGGAATAACAGGAATTACAGGCACAGGATTGGTACGTACCGGTGTTTCTGAGCTATGATGTTCAGAGTCCTTTCCAGACTCCGTCTCACGTACCTTGGCCTGTCGTTTCGCACTGGCATGCTCCTTTTCGGCTTCTTGCCGCTCAAACTCCTCTTCAAGGTCCTTCCCGTTTCGAAGGGTAATTGCGCTGCAGTTCTCTCGATTCTTGGGGTTGAGCTCCGTGTTACTCGGTAGCGTTCCATGAGGTCTCATGACTAATGATCCTGCAAGTTGTCCCATCTGCATCTCCAGTTGCTTGATCGAGGTCGCGTGATCTTTCAGTATGAGCTCCTGTTGCTTCCTCGTCTCCTCTTGTTGTTTCCGGACCTCCTCATTGCTAGCAAGAACCTGTCTCAATAAATCCTCAACACTAGACTTAGGTTCACTTACGGGTTGTCGCATCGGGGGTGCAAATCCCGGTGGCTGGTTTGGTCGCGGAGGCCCGGCATCCTGATGCTCTTGATTGCTTCTCCACGAGAAGTTGGGGTGGTTGCGCCATCCTGGGTTGTACGTGTTGGAGTACGGGTTATTCCTGTTGTTGCCTCCCACGTAATTCGCCTCTTCCGACTCCTGCATTTCCATAACCTGCATATTAGAACGAGGAGCGTTAGATAATTGCGTCGACGTACGCAATGCAGCCATCTCCTTAGTTAAAGTCTCCAATTGAGAACTAAGGGCTGTGATAGCATCAATTTGATGGAGTCCTCCTCTTGCTAGTGCTCTCCTCTGACCATTAGTAGCCATTGCCTCAAATAGCTCTAACGCGTCATCTGGAGTCTTATTCATAATGGTGCCTCCTGCAGCAGAGTCGATCATGGACTGGAGTTGCTCCGCTAGCCCGTCGTAGAAACTCTGAACCAACATCCACTTTGGGATGTCGTGGTGGGGGCATAGCCTTTGCAGCTCCTTAAAGCGATCCCATGCTTCGTACATTGATTCACCTGCTAGTTGGCGGAACGAAGTAATGTCGTTCCTTATCTTCACGGTTCGGCTCGGTGGATAGTACTTGGACAGGAAGTGTTTTCGGAGGTCGTCCCATGAGCTGACTGACTCTCCAGGCAGCGAATATAGCCATGCTCTGGCCTTGTCTCGAAGCGAGAACGGGAACAGCCTCAACTTGATTGCTTCTGCCGATACGCCATGATACCTGAAAGTGCCACACAAATCCTCAAAACGCGTTAGGTGCCAGTGTGGATCTTCATTAATTAAACCTCCGAAGTTGGAATTTTCAATCATATGAATAATTGAAGGTTTAATTTCAAACGTATCCGCCTGAATTTCAGGACGTAGAAAACCAGCATGATTTTGTGGAGTTGGCTGTGCATAGTCCCTCATCGTCCTCGGCTGTTGCTGCGCCGCAATGTCAACAACATTGTTGTTGTTGTTGGCGTTTGCCATTGTGTCCCTTTGACCTCTTCGTAAAATCCTAAAAGTTCGCTCAATTTCAGGGTCAAAGAGTAGCTCTTTGTCACCTTTGCGATGTCGCATACACCTGCTAAAGATGAAAAGAGAATCAGTGACTAGAATAAAACCTATAACCGAAAACTGACTGAAATAATTCTGTTCCAGTCCCCGGCAGCGGCGCCAAAAACTTGTTCGCTAAAACGCACACGCAAGTATACGGGTCGCGCCAAGTAATAAAGTGATGAGAAAGATCGTTCCCACGAGGACTGATTAGACAGAATCCACGGCCAATAGTCAATTATTGAGTTCAAATTCTAGTCAAGAAGATTGAGTAATGAAAGGTTTGGTGCAAGAAAGTAAATCGCAAGAAAAATGAAAGCAAGGTTGTAATTTAAATAATAAAGGCCTAGGACTCCGAATCCCCTATCGATTCGTAGATTATCACACTCTCTCTTCCTCAATTCAATCCGTTTTACCGTTTACTAACCACAATTCCCTAACAATCGCTACACCTCTCTCGAGGCTGTAACTGTGAATTACTAATCACCCGTAAACCTATATTTCTATAGCGAATCACGAATAATCAGAATTCCTTGAGATCCAATTGTTCTCTCGGTTACCTACGAGTGTATATCTCTATACTCCTCTTAGTTAAGCCAATCTCTCGGCCTTAACCTAAGTTATGTTTCCCTTCTTCTAATCCTAAGTCTCTCTCGAGTTCACTTAGGACTAATAATTCATACAAACCGGCGATCAACCCGATAGATAAGCAGTAAACACAGAAGAAACACAAGTAAACGATAAATCTTCTTAAATTGATTCCGAAAGAGTGAATAACCAACTACACGAGTCGGTTCATCATCATCCTAGGAAAAAGATGTTTAGTTCGACATCGCAAACGAAACAAAAAGCAAAGAGAAAAGAAAGATCGTCGAAGTCTCCATCAACGCCTTCGTCTCCTTGTTCCTAGCCGTCGTTGGGTGCCACAACCAAAGTCAGAAGGGGAAGTGATAAGAGGTACCCCGTAAACCTAAAATCCAATCCTTTTATACCTAAAGCAAATCTACAATAAAATCTAATTTTCGGGCAATATTATGTCGTGCAGCTGCAAGATGAATTCGTTGCAGCTGCAACGACCTCTCTGAAGCTCTCTTCATATCTGCCCTGTCGCACTCGTGTAGCTGCAAGGGACTGGTGTTGCAGCTGCAACGACCAGTCTGATGCCCTTGATCGATTCCTCCTCTCGACGTGCAGCTGCACGAGCTTGGAGTCGCAGCTGCACGAGCCTGTCTGTCGTCCTTCTGCTTCACTTGCAGCTGCACCATCATCATCCGCCTTCTATTCCTCTTCATCCTTCACCCTTTTGCTTTGTTTTTCCGTCATGCCTTCATTTACTTCCTACGATCACAAAGCAAACGTGATGAATGACAATTTACAGCTCAATTGGCAGACAATAACAATTGAAATTCTCGAAACTAACTAGAATTAAGCCTAAATGTGATCATATAACTCTGTTTTAGTAGAGTTATCAGGTATGACACATTACCTGACGACGGAGAAGAGCAAAAACTCACCGGATGGGACCAGTGGGTCAAGGAAATATTCCGACCGGTGAAATACGCTGGTGGGTCAGGAAACGAGCTAGGTTGGTGGGGATGTCGGGACACGAGTTGAGGTGCTGGGGAGGTCGAAAATGAGCTGAGTTTCTGGCCGGTCGTGGGTCGGGAAGGTAGGGGATGGTGGGGATGATGTGTCGAGGTTGATGGGTATCCGATTTGGGGATTTAGGGTTTTCGATTTGGGCATTTAGGTTTACAACGGACATAATAAGTTTGGGATATACGAAGATAAATTAAAAATAAATCACATTGTTGGGATGTTGATGCTAAATGGTAGCACCGGGAGATAACCCGGGTGCAATGATGATAAGTACATGCATGTTAGGAGAGGATAGTTCCCTTTTACCCCTATAAAACAAAAAATTTTGTCCTATAAGGGAGTAAGTTTCAATATTCCCTTTTTACCGCACCTCCATTTTTGAATTTTTTCGGGATCTTAGTTTAGCCCAAAAATTTTGAAAAATCTTCAAATAAGTCCTTGAAATGGCTGGAGAATGAAAATCTTCAGGAAATCCTTCTGGAACTCCGGTACGATTGGAGTTCGTTCCAGAGTCTAGACTGTCTCCATTTGGAATTAGCAAGAGTATAAATGATATTTTAACTCAGCTAACAATTCAGGGGAGTACAGAAACTCTAGAAAGCCGAAACCAAATGGCAAAGGAAGTAGGCTCTATAGTAAACAACATGCTAGACGCACTGGAGAGAGAAAGAAGTTTATAAAGGCCAGAAGCCGAGGCGACTTCTGGACTGGAAAGTACTACGGGAAAACCAGTCGAAAGATTGAATCTGGGAGGAAGAAATTCCAAACAGAATCAAGGCAAAAGTGTAGATGAAATGTATACGGAGGCAGTGGCCCTTACATTTTAGATGCACAAAAGCGAAATGCAAATTTGAACTCCCAAAGTGGAGAGCTGACAAAAGACTTAAGGAAAGCCTTAGGTCTGACAGAAGATGCTCCAATTCATTTAGACAATCGAACATTTAATGAACTGGTAACTGCGAAGAGGGAAATTTGCAGGCCCGATTATCCTCATCGAACCAAACAAGAGTTTGTTCCAAGGGATAATGTTTTAAAACCTATAATTACCCCTGGTGCTTTTCTGGGCATAGATTGTGAAAAGCATGTATCTGAAAAGATAGATGAGTGGTTACCACTAATTCGAATGACTGCGTCTGCAGGGATATTATCCCTTGGATCAGTTTATGAATTATGTGTAGCAGCCCTCATGGGAACGGCGCAGAAATACTGGAAATCTTTGGTGGCTCATACTACATCAAAGAAAAGATAGATCAGGCGCTGACCGTTGATGGTGTGTTAGCAATCATAGCTGATGCATTAAAACAGGAGTTCTGTGGTTTTTCGTTATCCACTGAAACTGTGGAAAAAGAGCAATCTTTGACGGCTCTTGTTAAACTTCAGATATGTGATATGTGCTGGTTTGATAGCTATATGTGTGAATTCCAGAAGTATTATTACAATCTGGACGTAGTCTCTCAACAGTTCATATTAGGAACTTTTTTTGCAAAACTTCCAGAACCCTAGCCGGAAGTTGCGCAAAAGGCCTATGAATTACTTCTGAGTGAGGAAAAGATTGTTTCTGGACTCGGAGGAAAAATTCAGGCAGTTAAGTATGCGATGAGGAAAGCATGTACTGAGCTCCAAGTTAAGGAGGCAGTTAAGAAGCTGCCATACCTAAACAAGAGCTGTTGTTCGCAGATTGAGTATGTACCTGGAAAGTATTGGATGTGATACTCAAATAGAATCTGTGAGAACAAGAAACTTTCCAAGAAAGAAAAAATTTGTTGGATATAACAAAAGGAAATTTTGGCAAAAGAAAGACCTCCAGAAGAAACAAAGAGGAGGTCCGGCTTACAAACCAAGGAGGTTTGTAAGGAGACGGACTAACCTAAAGGATCAAGATAGGATCGAAGCCTTTAAGCGTAAGCATGGCAGAGAACCTAAGTGTCCAAAAGGAAAGCCGTTGAGCAACTGCAATTGTTGCTGGTTTTGTGGATAAAAAACCCACAAAGCAGATACTTGTCCTCAGAAAAACCAAAGAAGAGAAAGACTCCGAATGGTGTTTCTGGATTACAGGAGTCATAAGGAAGAAATCCTGGCTTATGAACCTATAGATGAGTAGGATATTTCTGACTTAGACTCGGAAGTAGAATCTATCTATGAAGTTGTATCAAATTATGATACAGACTCGGAAGAGGATTCTGATCCCTGGAAAATGCATCCGTTCATGATGAGAGCAGAGCAAAACGGAGATGGTGATGAGATGGTTCCTTTGGAAGCATCGAATCAGGTACTGGAAGAAGCTCACCAGTACGAAGATGCATCCCAGTCAGTCCTGGAATGGAGGTTGCCTAATGTTAATGTGAGAGAGGTTTATAATGTTTCAAGATTTAATTTTAGATATATAATAGACATCTCACAAACAGAAGCAACGACTCAAGTTACAAGCACGGAACTTGAGACTTTGGATATCCCATTACTCAACGTACAACACATTAGGGAAACCATGCAACGTGCGAGAGGTGTATATAACTATATACACATTAGGTTGATCCAAGTAGGACTAATTCCGCTATTCCATCTTCCAGCGGATAGTCCTGTGGTAGCAGCTGTAATCGATAAACGATGGCGAGAGTTTAGAGATCAGCTGATATCAGGTATACAGGCCAACCTTGCACATGGGCCTGTGTGGTTCCAGGTCCATCCAAATTTCATGATGGCCCTGAACGACCGTTGTTTGGGAAATTCATTGACCTTAAGGATCAAATCAATGAATATGGATATAATGAATTCCCAGGCCAAGTTTTTGGCGTATCACACTAGAGTAATTTACCGATTGGTAAATACTACTAGTCTTGGTGTGAGGAACATCTCAAGACTCACTGAGTTGTTCGAGGAAGGTCATAATAACTACCAACAATTTCATAGGCGAGAGGTAAACCCACTGGAATTAACCTGGCCAAGAAATTGGGTTATGACTGAATCTGGTAGCAGCTCTAGACCGATTAGTGCAGCTAATATCCGACAAAGAGGTAATGAGATTACTTTAATGTTGGGTGAACCGTCTAGAGACAGTTTTAGAGCTGACAGGCATTTGCCTGTGAGGATGCAACTCCTGAGAGAGCCAAGAGCTCATACGCTCTCTGAAGTTTCTTCTAGAGCTAGTGATGTGGGAGAGGACATAATTGTGTCCCGACCAGCAGAAGCGTCTGCTCCACCACTAATTGAAGAAATGTCCCGAAGGTCTATAGATTCGAGAACCCCGTCTCAACACACGGGTAGAATCGTGGGATATAGAGAGGTGTCACTACCAGTCTATGAGGATCCAGTAGATCAAACGAGAGAGGAATCAATACGGATGATGAGAGTTACCTATCCGGATAACTCTTTATCCAATATTCCTGTAGTCTGTAAGGTTATTGAGCAAATAGCCGAGCAGAGGTCTATAGCAGTAGACGATATCTAGAGGATGATAGAACCATCCCAAGAGGTACCTAAGAATATTGGCTTTAGTGTCAGGAAGGAAGATCTGAGCACGTACGTAGCTCTAACTTTCAAATTTCCTGGATACTATGAATATTCTTTGGATACTTTGATAGATACGGGGTGTAGCATAACCTGTGCTAGACTCAATGCTCTACCAGATGAGTGGTGGAAACCACTGCAGAAACCCATCCATATGGTAAATGTAGATGGAATGGCGACAATAGTAAGCCATTAGGCCAATAATGTGCCTGTCTTTATTGGTGGACAACAGTTCATCATAAAAGAAATCCTGGCCCGTCCTTTATTAGAGGCAGACATCATAATTGGTAATTCCTTTCTAAAAGGACAAAAGGAAAACCTACATTTTGTGCAGGATGTCCATCATGTGTCCATAGGTGGGGTGAAAATCAGTATTCTACAAGAACCAAAGTTACGGTTAAAGTTTTGGTTCTATCCGGTAAAACGGACAGACTACTGTGGTAATACACCATGTGAAAAAGCTTTCAGAGTGCGAGCTCAGCGTGGTGATATACGGTTGGATGAGAACGAGTCATGGGAACAAACCATGTTTTCTCCAACGAATACCAGGAGTTCTAACTGGTATGACGACTTGTTTCCAAGACAAGAAGTGTGCATGGCAGTACAGTTAACCGGGACAAAATGGGATAAGTTCCTGGTAAAACTTGTTGACAATTTTAGTGAAGATCCATTAAAATTGTGGAGTCGGAATGGCCTAAAGGCTAGACTCGAATTAAAGGATCCCGGAACCATTATAAGAGCCAGAAACATTACGTATAAGGCTGAGATGGTTGAGGAGTTTGACAAACAAATTCCTGAGTTACTTGGAAAAGGCTTGATTAGGGACAGTTACAGTCCGCATTCTAGTCCTGCCTTTATGGTAATTAATCATGCCGAGCAGGTGCGAGGTAAAGTACGAATGGTTATAGATTATCGTCAGCTTAACAAAGCTACAAAAGACGATGGCTATAAGATTCCCACTGCGGGAGATTTAATTGATAGAGTTACTTTGTGCCAACCAAAATTCTTCTCTAAGTTTGACTTGAAAAGTGGATACTGGCAAGTCAAGATGGAAGAAGAGTCGGTTCCTTTAACTGGCTTCAATGCTCCGCAAGGAATGTTTGAATGGCTGGTGATGCCGTTCGGCCTGAAGAATGCTCCAGGCGTATTTCAGCGCAAAATGGATAATGCTTTCAAGCAAGTCCGAAAATTTAGTACGGTCTATATTTACGATGTGCTAGTCTACAGTCAGACTGAAGACGACCACATGAGGCACCTTGATAAGGTGACTGATGTCTTCCGACAGGAAGGTATGATTCTATCTGAAAGGAAGATAGAATGGTTTAAGGAGTCAGTTAATTTTCTAGGCATGGAGATTGAGCAAGGAAAGATAAAATTACAGAGCCATATTGCCGAGAAAATAGTTGATTTTCCTGAGAGACTTGAGGATAGAAAACAAGTCCAAAGATTTTGTGGATTTGTTAACTATGCAAGAAAGTTTGTGAAAGATCTTTCCCAAGATCTAGGAAGAATTTCGAAGAAAACTTCTTCGGTAAATCCTTGGTTATGGGAAGATGAGGACACTCAGGCTATTCAGAGAATTAAGAGAAAGGTTAAAAATCTACCTCAACTCTCTTTACCATCTGATAAGAATGAGTTGCTTCTAACGAGTTTTGGGGTGCTGTCCTTAAAATTAAAGGAAGAAAACCGGAACCCGTTTGTAAGTATTGGTCGAATAGTTTTAAGGGGTACGAACTCCAATACCCGATACATGAAAAAGATGTATTGGCATTAAAAAATGGGATAAAAGCCTTTTACATCTTTTTGGCACCTAAGAAATTCTTAGTGCGCTCGAGAGGTTTATGAGTCTGAACCTCAAGGAGGCTAGGCAGACTAGACTTTTGAGGTTGCAAGATTGGTTTAGCTATTATAAATTCGATGTCGAGTATATCTCTTCAGACAAAAACATAATAGCTGACTCTCTCTATAGAGAACTTGCAGATGGATCCCGCAGCAAAGAAGAAGATCTGCTGGAGGTGCAAGCAGGAGGGACACTCCAAGAAGGTATATCCTAATCCTATCAAGAGAGATAGTGAGCATAGTGATGCTGGTTCCAACTCTGGAACGAAATCAGCTTTATGCTGGCAGTGCAAGCGACCTGGACATAGATCATTCGAAAGTCCCAGTAAGCTGAAAACTGCGGATGCCCAGAAGGGTGTAGCTAATCTCAAGGGGAAGGTAACAACCAACTCCAAGAGAAAGGCGGAAACGGATCTCCAGAAGGAGATGGTTGATCCTAAGAAGAAGGCTCCGGCTAACTTCAAAGGAAAAACGAAGAACGATTCCCAGAAGCGAATGGCTGAACCTAAGGAAAATGTAATAACCAATTCCAAAGGAAAAGCAGAGAAAGATTCCCAGGAGGGAATGACGGGTCCTAAGGGAGAAGATAAGATCAACTCCGAAGGAAACGTGAAGAAAGATCTTCAAGAGAAGATGGCTGATCCGGAAGAGGTAAGCTCTAAAGGAAAAGCGAAGATGGCAGATCTGAAGGAAGAAGCTCAGACTGATTCCCAGGAGAAAGCCAGAAAGAAGAAGAAAGCAAAGCAGCTTAAATCTTCTGGTCCCAAGGACGAAAAGGTTGAAGAACCTTGGTGGTCTCCTCTGACCATGGAGCAGTTCAATTACTGCCGTAACCATCTTGCCAAAGAGCAGAAAATCTCCATTAACCAAGCTGTAAAATCCTACAAGGCTTTGTTACAAAGCAAGGAGGAACAGAAAGCGAGGGTGGAGAGTAAGTATGCTGAAGAGGAGGCAAAGTTTAAAGCCCTCATTGGCGAGCCAATTGTTCAGAAGGAAGAACATCCTGACGACGCGGCTGACATGGAGTACGACGAGTATTTCAATTAAGAAATACCGACAACACTCGAAGAAGGTAATCCTCAAACTCAGGAGAACCTTGAGGAAGTAATTCCTTAAGGAGGTTCAGTTGAACCTGGTGAGCAAGCTCACGATGACGAAGGTTATGAAGATTTAGATAGATCTTGGTTTTTTGATTTGGACTCTTTCGAAGATGGATCCCTGTCTTGGGATGCCACTGTTGTTTGTGGAGAACTTATGGGAGGTATAAAAAGAAATTACCAAGCCCAAATTAAGTTTTTCGCAGCAAAGGCGATTGAGTACATCAAAGATTTGGAGGCCAAGTTAACCTACAAGGCTGCAAATGGGGAAGAGTTGTCTAAATCGGTACGAGATAGACAATAAATTCTCACAACGACTATGTCCATATTACCGCTGGAAGTTAAAGACTATGAGACTTCAAAGGTGATGGTGGATATGAGAGAATCCTCGCTTGAGGAAAACTCTGTACTTCAACCGTATCTATACTGGATATCGGAGAAGTGGCCATCCCTGAGGATTAGTTCAGGTATGGTGGGAGTTGCTTTACCTTATTTATACGCAGGTTTTGTTGATATTCTGGAGATCGATAGATCAGAACCAGAGTAGATAAATCAACTGCCCCAATTGGTAAAGTTCATACTCGGATGCCTTGGCTACGGTTCAAAGTATGCTACGGCGTTGATTACTAGCACTACGATGGAGGAAGAAGAACATGAGCAAAATTCTTCCCAACATGCAAGTGTGGGATATCCATCCAAGTGAAAGTAGGCATCTGATAGAACCTCAAAAACAGGACCTCGATCAGAGGGGTTTATGGCGCAAGTATTACAAGGATAAGACTGTAAGAAAGGACATAAAGGTTGAGTTTCTTAAGGATGTGCTGGAGCACGTATTTATCCGCAAGGAGCTATATTATGTGCTTAGTGACGGGATGACAATTGTCACGATTCTCCGTTCTTATCTCAGCTATGCAGATGAGCAGGCAGGAGAGAGGGGATGGGAGAGAGTTCTTGATCTTCTAGATAGCTTCTGGAAAAGGGAGAACTCTGATCTATGCCTCCGGACGGACACCTTCGAAGTCTGGAGTAAAATCGCTGACTACACCGATAAATCCTTAGCACAGCGATTCAAGCAAGATGAAGAGAGAGCCCAACAAAATGCTAATCAGGGACTCTTGGAAGGAATTGGCGAGTCTTCACACGCCAGGGAAGAAGGAATCTCCTTGGATGAAGCAGTGATGCAGACAGGAGAAAATAATTGTATAGAGATAGACTAGGCAAATTTGTAGTCTATTTAGCTTTTTGAAAGCTTTTGTAAAAGTAGATTTTTTTACTTTTGAGCTGGCAAACAGTGCATAGGCACCAGCTCCTTTGTGCATATATTTCACAACCCTCTACCATTTTTGGGGAGGCAATCTGAATAGAGAATTTTCTCTCACATCTCTCTGAGTCGAAATTCTTTGATTACTCTCCAAGGATACCTTAAGGAATCAAGAATAGTTAGAATTAATCAAAATTGATTAAAACTAACTTAAGGTTAGATTTGCGAATCAAAACCTTGAAGGAAAAGTCTTTATGACTAAACCTTGTGGTTGGATGAGGAGTGTCTATATAACACCCTCGTGGTAAGGGCATTCGGAAGACACAGAAGAGCCTCTCCCTCTCACACAATTCTCAGAAGTGAGAAGTGAACGTCTATTGAGTTCCAAGAAGTTGCGGAAGCTTGGTGAACCCTCTGAGCTGCCCAGAAGATTAAGGTATGATAACCATCTTGAATTGAGTTGTTTATGTTTTGAGAGAGAGACTTTAATCAAGAGATTAAGGTGGTGCAGTGCACGAGTCATTCTTATGACTGATTGCCCAAACTCTGAATTATTCCATTTGGATCATGGAGTTGGTAAGGATTCTACTACTGGACTTCTCAATACAGTTGTAGATCGTTTGGATAATCTATCGGCATAGATAACTCAGTTATCAAAGTTGGTAGAGAGTTATTCTAAGAAATTAGAAGAACTGATTCTAGTACAGAGTGAATTCGAGGAATACTTCCTTGAAGGTAAGTCCAATCTCGGATTTACGGCAAGTTCAAAATACTCAAACGAGTATTTGAGGTTGGAGGAACGCTGACGCCAAAGAAAATTGGGAAAAACCTCTTAAGTTCGATTCCTGGCTTATCAGAAGAATATCTAGCATGCTGATATCTAACTCTTTCTGGAGTTGATTTGCATCACTAGCCTTCTGTCAAATTATTGGTATAAGCCGCTTAAGTAAAGTTTCCTAATTCAGTCTTGAATGATTAATTTTGGGTTAAAATCTTGGTTAAGAAAAGGCTAGGAGAAAACTGCCGTAAAACGGTAATTTTGAAACTCGCGACTGTAAAAGGCAAAATTGTTTTAGAAACCACAATAAAAAGGAACATTTCTCCGTGTTAGGAAATCAATGTTAATGGAAACTGGGAGTGAAGAATTTTTTTTTAGATCATTTTTACAATTTTTATTTTCATCCCTAATTGATTCGGAATCTTGAGAAAAAATATTCCTTTCTTACAACCTCGGACTCTGCCCCAAATTAGAAGGAAAAAAAAAAATAGACTTCCAAAACCAATCGGAGCCCCCTTAATTTCCAAGCTTCAGTAATGGAGTAAAGTACTTTGACCCACAATCTCGGATCTGATCGGAAGGGGGAACAACAACAATGGCGGTTGAGTCCGGGGGAGGGGGGTTGACCCTGTTCCTTGTCAACATTGCGGCCATCATGGAGCGGGCGGACGAGTCCATCCTTCCTGGGGTATACAAGGAGGTAGGCGCCGAGCTCAACGTCGGCCTGACTGCTCTTGGGTCCCTCACCCTGTTCCGGTCGATAGTTCAGTCCCTGTGTTATCCCTTGGCGGCCTACATGGCTATGTACTATAACCGCGCCCACGTCATCGCCCTCGGTGCTTTCCTCTGGGCCGCTGCTACCTTCCTCGTCGGCCTCTGCACCACATTCCTCCAGGTCAACCCTGTTTCCTTCTGTCATTCTTTCCCTGACGATTCCGTTCCGTTAAGTTTTTCTACGACTTGATCGAGTGCCACTCCACGGCTGAGCTGGTTCGACGCTAGGATAGGTCATGTCTTCTTCTCTGCTCGATAGATCTGGGGGTAACTTGAACTATTACGTGATTGTCCGGTGTTTCCGATATAACAGTATTTTTGTAGCTGTGTCCT
Organism: Melastoma candidum; assembly: GCA_023653495.1. Classification (NCBI taxonomy): domain Eukaryota; kingdom Viridiplantae; phylum Streptophyta; class Magnoliopsida; order Myrtales; family Melastomataceae; genus Melastoma; species Melastoma candidum. The sequence goes on from CM042887.1 coordinate 3,061,303, forward strand.
TTAGTTTAGCGATGGATCTTGGAAGACATTGGATGATGATCCGGAGACCGTATACAGTTTTTGACATGATAGGTGATCCTTAATCTCTTCTCTCTTCTCTGTTTGCAGGTAGCGATAGCGAGGGGGTTGAATGGGATAGGCCTTGCCCTTGTGGCTCCAGCCATTCAGTCCCTTGTCGCCGACTGCACTGACGAAACCAACCGCGGAATCGCGTTTGGATGGCTGCAGCTCACGGGCAACTTGGGTTCGATTATTGGGACGATTCTATCAGTGTCGATCGCACCATCCTCGTTCTTTGGCATCCCGGGATGGAGGATCGCTTTCCATCTGGTAGGACTAATCAGCGTCCTCGTTGGTATTTCAGTCCGCCTGTTCGCCGATGATCCTCAGTTTCATGGAAACACTAAGCGTCGTAACACAGACAGGTCCCTTAGGAAGAAACTGGAATTTATCCTCAAGGATGCAAAGTCGGTTGTCCGAATCCCGTCATTCCAAATAATCGTCGCTCAGGGAGTGTGGGGTTCGTTCCCTGGGTCGGCCCTTTCATTTTCCACGCTGTGGCTTGAACTGATTGGCTTCTCCCATGGGATGACGGCGGTCCTTAGTACCATCTTTATTATCGGTCGTTCGCTTGGAGGCCTATTTGGAGGTCGAATGGGAGATATACTCGCACAACGGTTGCCCAATGCAGGTAGGATAATCCTGTCACAGATAAGCTCGGGTTCGATGATCCTGTCGGCGGCAGTGCTGTTGCTTGTCTTGCCTGACGATCCGTCCACAGCATTCTCACACGGCCTCGTGTTCTTCATCATGGGGTTTTGCGCATCGTGGAATGCTCCGGCCACTAACAAGTAAGTCTCCGTCCAAGCTTGCCATCACCGGCTTTCCATGGAACGCCCTAACAAACAGCTCTTTGGTTGGCAGTCCAATATTTGCGGAGATTGTGCCTGTGAGATCCCGAACGAGTATTTACGCATTGGACCGGTCATTTGAGTCAATCCTTGCATCCACAGCTCCACCCGTGGTCGGTTTACTTGTCCAGCATGTCTACAGTTACAAACCCATTCAAGCGGGATCATCCTCTGCCTCAGCTGGCATCAAAGTCGATCAGGAGAATGCCGCGTCACTAGGAAAAGCTCTGTACACGGCCATCGGGATCCCGGTAGCAGTCTGCTGTTTCATATATTCCTTCCTGTATAGCACGTACCCGAGGGATAGGGAGCGTGCGAGGATGCACGCTCTAATTGAGTCTGAGACAGAGCGGTTGGAGGAGGGTGATGGCGAGGCATGCCAAGGGGAAGCCTTATCCGATCTCAAGGCATCAGTGCACGACAAGAATATAAGGAGGGTCATTGAGGTAGTAGACTACGAGAAGCAGGAAGTCGTGGATCTTGACTTGGATGACGAAGATGCCGGGAAATCATTGTTGTTGCAGACACGTGAGACAGGAAAATGATCAATCTACGATAGAGTATTTGTCAATTTATAAGTGAAAGCGTGATATATTTGAGGTTTTAGGAGTTGTATAACTCCTAAAAGCTCGAACTTTTAAGTGAAAACGTGGTATATATTAATGGAGATTATATTGTATGTAACCATCCAATTTTTGGTTATTATGATTATATATTTTAAAAGTCGGAATAAATGGAGAAGAGATAGAAAGTGAAGATAATTGATAAATGGCCAAATTATCAATTCTACCCTGAACTTTAGCTCGTTTTTTCCGATTTACCCAGAACTTTTAATAATATCATTAGCTAGCCTGATGTTTGTCCGTTATCTCAAAAATAACCTCCGTCCACCCGACCCTCGGACGGAATCTGACGTGGTGAGGATGTGTCCCTTGACGCCGTTTAACCGCCGCTTATCAGCTGACATGGCAAATTGAAAACCCTAAATTATTTTTCCCATTTTCGATTTTCCAAATTGAAATCCCTAAATTAATTGTTTTTTCCTAAATCGGCCCAAAATCAGACAATCGCACCAAACCAGACCAAACTGCTGCGAACGGCGGGGGAGGGGGCTGCTGCGAACGGGAGGTAGTTAGGGCTTCCGATTTGGGGGCGATTTGATGAGGGAGGGGGCTGCTGCTGATTTGGGGGTGGGTGGAATTAGGGTGTAGGGATTCGGGGGCAATTTCGCAGATAGTTCCTTCCAATTGCCGACGTGGCTCCACGTGGGTACCACGTGTATGCCATGTCATGCCATGTCAGCTGATAAACGGCGGTTAAACGACGTTAAGGGACATGTCCTCGCCACGTCAAATTCCGTCCGAGGGTCGGGTGGATGGAGGTTATTTTTTAGATAACGGACAAACGTCAGGCTAGCTAATGATATTATTAAAAGTTCTGGGCAGTAAAACCTCAAATTCGATTTTGCCTTAAACATCTGCACAAATTGTCCCAAGAAGTACTTCGATGCTCCTCGCCGAGGAGGAATTCGATGGAGTTGCAGGTGTAAAAATTAGTTTTTTAGTACTATAATTTAACGTTTTATATTTCAACTATTATTTTGCGTGATGCAGGAATGTACACATTCAATCTACATTTGCTTGGTCATATAAAGTTTGTGCCACAATGTCTTTCATTGATGCATGGTTATGATTCTGAGCATGTGAAGCATTCTATGAAGGCTGAAAATTTTTGGAGCTTGTTGTCCGGTGACGAATTGCTCTTTATAGTTTCCTGAGAACATGATTGCTTTCTTGAAATTGCTTTTTCGAACACAAATTAAGGTTTTGGGCCTTAACTTCAGAGCTAATTGTGTGTTATGCTTGTTTTAGTTATAGCTACTGAATGATTTTTTTATTTTGTAGCTTAGAAATGGATGCTGGACAAGGTAATCTGGTTTTGCACATTAGAGGTACGACGAGTCTAACTGATAGAATCTGCAGCGTTGGTGGAAAGATATTTATTAGATTCGATGATATTGATATGGATAAGATTGGTTATTTCACCATTCAAATAAAAATTCTGGATATGAGCAAACTAGGATGTGGTTTTGTGAACCCGGAAGAAGTCTGTCTAGCTGAAGGCCTAATTGAAATCCTTACTTATGCACAAGTTAGTGAGTTAGTAACTTTGTTGTTTGAGGTAAAATGTATTGATATTTACGTTGAGTAAGATGAAAGACACGAGAGTAATCCCGATGAAATGGATGAGGATGGGACGGAAGATGATGATGAGTTTGTAGAAAATATTACTAATGAGGGAGGTGTTGGAAGAGTCATAGAGAATATGAAAGTTGTTGAGTCGGAGTATGTTGACTCAAAAGCTGAGCTATAGATAGCGAAAAGATCGGATGATGATGTTAATGTTGTTCATTCTCGTGAAGGGAATGTATTCACTGTTTATAGCCTTGACTATGATAATAAATATTTGAGATTTGAGAGATTTAATTCCCTAGATAAATTTAAGAAGTTATTCAAAATTATGTCATATTAAATGGAGTTAATGCGCATTTGATTAGAGTTGACTGGGAGGATGGAAGTGTGTTGTATGGATGGATGTGCTTGGTGTGTATATGCCGGTTGGTTTGAAAGGGACCACACTATTACTGCTAAATTTTATGAGTTAGAGCATAAATGTAAACCGACAAACGGCTGTAAAATGGCTTGTTCGTGAGTTTATTAAGATGGATATGCCCCTTGATTCAATGAGGGCAAATGATGTTATTGTTGACTTAATGGAGAAGTACCCCGTGGAGGTCAATAAGTTGCAATTGTATATGGTGAAATGACATGGACAGAGTATTGTGAATGGCATCATCGAAGAACATTACTAGAAGGTGAGATCGTACATAACCTATCTTTTTGGATAGAAAAGTCCATAAAGCACTTTCAAGCTCGATCTAGAGTTCATTCCTAGTATTGGATTGTCAGTAATTTTAAGAGGTTTTATGTTGGACTTAGCGAACTGAGAAAGGGACTTACTTAGCCTTGGTTGTAGGAAAGTATGTGACATTCTTGAAAATGAATGATGGTGGCATTTTGTTGTTTGCTATGGGTAGGGACAGAAACAACCTCATATTCCTTATTGCTTGGGTTCTTGTTGAAGGAGGGAACAAATAAATAAGTGTTGTTGTATATTTATAGTCTAGTTATGAGCCTTGCAAAATTAATGATAATGTTATCCAGAAACAACTTTATATATTTTATTGGAAAATTATCGACTTTTGGCCCCACCTATAGGCCCACTTTCTTCTGTGGCATATCGTTTAAAAAGTTTTAGTTGTGGCCTAATTTCGATTTCACTTTTTGATTTGGCCTAATACCCGACGTCCGTTAAGCGATGCAGACGTGTCGTTGACGGCCCTTTATGATGTCCTACGTGACTCAAATTTTGTTCAGGAAAACGTTACGTGGCAAAAGTGAAAACCCAGACGAAATAAATCAACAAAAGGGGGTTTAGGGTTAGGGTTCTTTGTCATTTCGATTTGGGAGAAATCGAAGAAAGTGCGATTTGAGGAGGGATTTGTCCGCATTGCTTGATTAACTCCTTGTGCGTCATCCAGGTAAGTTGATTGTGTCTGTTTTTTTCTTTGTTGTGCTTCTTCCCAACGTGCTTCATACCTGAGGGGTTATGATTTGGGGGAATCGTTTTTTTCTGCGATTCCAGTAGGAGCTATATTGTCATTGTCGATTCATTCGTTTTCCTTCCTACAGGTTAGTTGATTGTGCTTGTTTTTTTACCTTTTTCTGAGTCGTCCCGACGTGGTTGATAATTGGGTTTGTACGGGTTGATAATAGGGATTCTTATGCATATAGGTAGGCAGGTCAGAATGAAAAGGCTTTCGTTCAACATGCATATAGGTGGTATAGTGTCTGACGGGAATAATTTTGAGTATGTGGGTGGTAAGGTCTTGAAATACAGTGACGTAGACTGCGATTTGATGGAAATTGATATGGCTGACGGATATGGTGGAAGCGGCAGGGGTGGGGCAGATGAGGTTGGGGTGAGGGAATAGGATGAGGAAATGGAGGTCCGGATAGGGAAGGAGGAGGTAGCGGGAGGGGGAGGAGGACGCGGTCGAGGACTAATGAGAAGCGGAGATCGACGGGTGCGGGAGGGGGTAGAGGAGGTCGGAGCTGCTGTATGGAGGAGGAGGTCAGGGGTGGGGGAACGGGACGTCGGGGGATCGATTTGGGAATTAGGGTTTGTCCGTTTTATTTAGGATTTATTGAATTTTGGACCTAATTGAAACGAAAAAAACAACGTTGAGGACGATTATGACAATTACATTTCCGTTCACGTTGCGACTAACGACGTTACCGCCACGTCCTCGCCACGTCAACGTCCGTTAGTCGGTCGACTGACGGAGGATAAATATGGATTAACGGTGGAAGTTTAGGATATATGGTGATATTATTCAAACGATAGGATAAATCGGAAAAAACCTGAATAGTTTAGGATAAATCGGATAATTTGGCCAAAAATTAAAGCTCTTAGTTTGAGTATAAATGAATGGATCCTGAACTGATCCACATAATCAACAGGAATGGCGTGGCGTGTTCTTTGGATATTTGCCCATCCTTTTCAAAGTTGGAAACTTTGGGAAATCACTGACTCGTTAAAAGTCAAAATTTGTAGGTAAATTTTTTGGTTTATCATAAATTATAACGGTTTTTTTCCATTTATCATTTATATAGTATCTCTCTATATCCCAAACTTACTACTTTACTTCTAATATATCATTCGTCAAGCGTCCGACAAATGAAATTTGACATGGTGCTTACATGGCACTAACGCCGTCAGTCGCCCCGTAGTAAGAAGATCATTGGTCGTGGGTAGGAAAGGTTGGGGATGGCGGGGAGGGTGTGGCGAGGTTGATGGGTATCCGATTTGGGGATCCAGGGTTTTCGATTTGGGCGTTTAGGTTTATGGCGGGACGACTGACGGCGTTAGTGTCATGTAAGCACCACATCAACTTCCGTTTGCAGGCCTAAAAAGTAAGTTTTAATGGATATCACATGTTGATGCTAAATGCTAACACCGGGAGATTAACCCGTGTGCAATGATGATAAGTACATGCATGTTAGGAAATCAATGTTAATGGAAACTGGGAGTGAAGAATTTTTTTTTTTTTGAATAATTTTTACAATTTTTATTTTCATCCCTAATTGATTCAGAATCTTGAGAAAAAATATTCCTTTCTTACAACCTCGGACTCTGCCCCCAATTAGAAGGAAAAACAAAGACTTCCAAAACCAATCGGAGCCCCCTTAATTTCCAAGCTTCAGTAATGGAATAAAGTACTTTGACCCACAATCTCGGATCTGATCGGAAGGGGGGACAACAACAATGGCGGTTGAGTCAGGGGGAGGGGGGTTGACCCTGTTCCTCATCAACTTTGCGGCCATCATGGAGCGGGCCGACGAGTCCATCCTTCCTGGGGTATACAAGGAGGTAGGCGCCGAGCTCAACGTCGGCCCGACTGCTCTTGGGTCCCTCACCCTGTTCCGGTCGATAGTTCAGTCCCTGTGTTATCCCTTGGCGGCCTACATGGCTATGTACTATAACCGCGCCCACGTCATCGCCCTCGGTGCTTTCCTCTGGGCCGCTGCTACCTTCCTCGTCGGCCTCTGCACCACATTCCTCCAGGTCAACCCTGTTTCCTTCTGTCATTCTTTCCCTGACGATTCCGTTCCGTTAAGTTTTTCTACGACTTGATCGAGTGCCACTCCACGGCTGAGTTGGTTCGACGCTAGGCTAGGTCATGTCTTCTTCTCTGCTCGATAGATCTGGGGGTAACTTGAACTATTACGTGATTGTCCGGTGTTTCCGATATAACAGTGTTACTTATTTTTGTAGCTGTATCCTTTAGTTTAGCGATGGATCTTGGAAGACAATGGATGATGATCCGGAGACCGTATTCAATTTTTGACATGATAGGTGATCCTTAATCCCTTCTCTCTTCTCTGTTTGCAGGTAGCGATAGCGAGGGGGTTGAATGGGATAGGCCTTGCCCTTGTGGCTCCAGCCATTCAGTCCCTTGTCGCCGACTGCACTGACGAAACCAACCGCGGAATCGCGTTTGGATGGCTGCAGCTCACGGGCAACTTGGGTTCGATTATTGGGACGATTCTATCAGTGTCGATCGCACCGTCCTCATTCCTTGGCATCCCGGGATGGAGGATCGCTTTCCATCTGGTAGGACTAATCAGCGTCCTCGTTGGTATTTCAGTCCGCCTGTTCGCCGATGATCCTCAGTTTCATGGAAACACTAAGCGTCGAAACACAGACAGGTCCCTTTGGAAGGAACTGGAATTTATCCTCAAGGATGCGAAGTCGGTTGTCCGAATCCCGTCATTCCAAATAATCGTCGCTCAGGGAGTGTCGGGTTCGTTCCCTTGGTCGGCCCTTTCATTTTCCACGCTGTGGCTTGAACTGATTGGATTCTCCCATGGGATGACGGCGGTCCTTAGTACCATCTTTATTATCGGTTGTTCGCTTGGAGGCCTATTTGGAGGTCGAATGGGAGATATACTCGCACAACGGTTGCCCAATGCCGGTAGGATAATCCTGTCGCAGATAAGCTCGGGTTCGATGATCCTGTCAGCGGCAGTTCTGTTGCTGGTCTTGCCTGACGATCCGTCCACAGCATTCTCACACGGCCTCGTGTTCTTCATCATGGGGTTTTGCGCATCGTGGAATGCTCCGGCCACTAACAAGTAAGTCTCCGTCCAAGCTTGCCATCACCGGCTTTCCATGGAACGCCCTAACAAACTGCTCTATGGTTGACAGTCCAATATTTGCGGAGATTGTGCCTGTGAGATCCCGAACGAGTATTTACGCATTGGACCGGTCATTTGAGTCAATCCTTGCATCCACGGCTCCGCCCGTGGTCGGTTTACTCGCCCAGCATGTCTACAGTTACAAACCCATTCAAGCGGGATCATCCTCTGCCTCAGCTGGCATCAAAGTCGATCAGGAGAATGCCGCGTCACTAGCAAAAGCTCTGTACACGGCCATCGGGATCCCGATAGCAGTCTGCTGTTTCATATATTCCTTCCTGTATAGCACGTACCCAAGGGATAGGGAGCGTGCGAGGATGCACGCTCTAATCGAGTATGAGACAGAGCGGTTGGAGGAGGGTGATGGCGAGGCATGCCAAGGGGAAGCCTTATCCGATCTCAAGGCATCAGGGCACGACAGGAATATAAGGAGGGTCATTGAGGTAGTAGACTACGAGAAGCAGGGAGCTGTGGATCTTGACTTGGATGACGAAGATGCCGGGAAATCGTTGTTGTTGCAGACAACTGAGCCAGGAAAATGATCAATCTACGATACGAGTATTTGTCAATTTATCAATTATCTTCTCTTTCTAACTTTTCCCCATTTATTCCAGACTTTTAAAAAATATAATCATAATAACCAAAAATCATGTCGTTTCGTCCAATATAATCCCCATTAGTCGATCTTACTAACAAGAACCCAATATATAGTAGTATATTACGCTTTCACCTACAAGTTCGAGCTTAACGTTTAACTATAATTTAACGTTTTATATTTCAACTATTATTTTGCGTGATGCAGGAATGTACACATTCAATCTACATTTGCTTGGTCATATAAAGTTTGTGCTACAATTTCTTTCATTGATGCAAGGTTATGATTCTGAGCATGTGAAGCATTCATTCTATGAAGGCTGTAAAGGATGCTGAAAATTTTTGGAGCTTGTTGTCCGGTGATGAATTACTCTTTATAGTTTTCTGAGAACATGATTGCTTTCTTGAAATTGCTTTTTCGAACACAAATTAAGGTTTTGGGCCTTAACTTCAGAGCTAATTGTGTGTAGTGCTTGTTTTAATTAGAGCTACAGAATGGATTTTTAATTTGTAGCTTAGAAGTGGATGGTGGACAAGGTAATCTGGTTTTGTACATTGGAGGTACGACGAGTCTAACAGATAGAATCTGCTGCGTTGGTGGAAAGATATTTAGATTCGATGATATTGATATGGATAAGATTGGTTATTTCACCATTCAAAACTTAGCTAAAAATTCTGGATATGAGCAAACTCGGATGTGGTTTTGTGAACCCGGAAGGAGTCTAGCTGAAGGCCTAATTGAAATCCTTACTTATGCACAAGTTAGTGAGTTAGTAACTTTGTTGTTGGAGGTAAAATGTATTGATATTTACGTTGAGTAAGATGAAAGACACGAGAGTAATCCCGACGAAATGGATGAGGATGGGATGGAAGATGATGATGAGTTTGTAGAAAATATTACTAATGTGGGAGGTGTTGAAAGAGTCATAGATAATATGAAAGTTGTTGAGTCGGATGATGATGTTAATGTTGTTCATTCTCGTGAAGGGAATGTATTCACTGTTTATAGCCTTGACTATGATCATAAATATTTGAGATTCGAGATTACGATGAGATTTAATTCCCTAGATCAATTTACGAAGTTATTCAAAATTATGTCATATTAAATGGAGTTAATGTGCATTTGATTAGAGTTGACTGGGAGGATGGAAGTGTGTTGTATGGATGGATGTGCTTGGTGTGTATATGCCGGTTGGTTTGAAAGGGACCACACTATTACAGCTAAATTTTATGATTAGAGCATAAATGTAAACCGACAAACGGCTGTAAAATGGCTTGTTCGTGAGTTTATTAAGATGGATATGCTCCTTGATTCAATGAGGGCAAATGATGTTATTGTTGACTTAATGAAGAAGTACCCGTAGAGGTCAAGAAGTTGCAATTGTATATGGTGAAATGACATGAACAGAGTATTGTGAATGGCATCATCGAAGAACATTACAAGAAGGTGAGATCGTACATAACCTATCTTTGGAAAGAAAAGTCCATAAAGCACTTTCAAGCTCGATTTAGAGTTCATTCCTAGTGTTGGATTTGTCAATAATTTTAAGAGGTTTTATGTCGGACTTAGCGAATTGAGAAAGGGACTTACTTAGCCTTGGTTGTAGGAGAGTATGTGACATTATTGATGGTGGCATTTTGTTGTTTGCTATGGGTAGAGACAGAAACAATCTCATATTCCTTATTGCTTGGGTTCTTGTTGAAGGAGGGAACAAATAAATAAGTGTTGTTGTATATTTATAGTCTAGTTATGAGCCTTGGAAAATTAATGATAATGTTATGCAGAAACAACCTTTATATATTTTATTTAACAAACATCAACCTACATAAATATTCATTTCAGCTAACCATTAATTTTCGAGCTCCGAAGCTCATTGCGGTAAACAAATATCTTTCATTACAACTATCCATTACATCTTCCGTGATAATACAAAATCAAACGAAAAGGTAACAAACCTAAAATATAAAAATGATCAAAATTATACCATGATTGGTCTCCAACGCTTCAGCTTTTATCAACATTATCATGGCCTTCCTTATCGTGTCTCCAAAGAAGAATCAAATTAATCAATGTCCCAATTCTTCAGTGAAAATCCTCCACCAATCAAGTCCAACCACAAGAAAATCCACAGCATCTATCAACATCTTTGTAATGAGGACGTCCCACAAATATTTTACCTTTGTTCTTTGTAGCTAGTGGTATCTTGGCATGATATTTAAACCCACATTTACATTGCATAATAACTTTCCTATTTGTTTTATTCGAGTTATCCGCTACTGCTAAAAAATTGTCCCTGACTACAAATAGATACTTCTTCACTACTCATGCCTCATGCATTCCATAGATGATGCCCCAAAAAAAGAAGTGCATAAAAAATCCAAGTGAAAAGAAAAAGATAGCATGAGCACCCGACCTACGTGATCTTTTACTTACAAATATGGATAAAAGAAAATTTTATCCATCTCTTAATGTACATCAAATGGATTACTTGATCCATATTGATGCCTATGAAGAAAACTGACACCTACTAAAATAAAAGGGAGTAAAAGATGAAGACTAAAAAAGATTTTTGGTCGCATTGTCCAAGGAAAAACCATCCCAAAGCCAGAAGAGACTGAAACGAGCCTAGATAATAATTGTACACCGAAGTCTTACTTGTTCGATAAGTGAAGCGAGCATGTTGCCCTTCAATACTAAGGCAAAAGAAGGTGAAAGTGGGTGGGAGTGATTTGGGTAAACTAGGGTCTGAGATTTAGGTGACTGTGGATAAAATTAGGTGTCGATTTTGAGGAGAAAATCTCATTTAGGGTTCCTCGAGAGATTTAGGTTTGGGGTTCTTGGAATGAAACTCTAATTTGAGATTGAAATTCAACTGGGAGTAATTTAGACGAATGTATTGGATATTTTTCAAATTTTAGATTAACTCGAAAAAATAAGTAAAATAAGGGATATTAATTAATAGTTTGGTCTCAAATAGTAATCGTAGGAGATTAGAGACCAGGTAATTACTCAAAAAAAAAAAGAAAAGAAAAAAAGTTCAGTAAATGGTATTATACGACAAGCCCTTGCTCTATTGTTTTGTTTTGTTATAAAACGGACCTAGAAAATGAACCTCCAAAAAATGCGTGGTAGTGGTTAGATTTGAATGCGCCGGAGAAGTGGATCTTCTTCTTCTTTCTTAGGGGGACCAGACCATCACTCACTTATAACCAAGAGATATAATGTGATTTTATAATTAATGCTAAATAATTGTGGAAAAGTTTGGGAATCGATTGACCATTTTGCGTCGGTGGAAAGCAAATAAAATAAAATGTTATTTTATTTTTGCATCGACTTCTAAGAAGGGGACAAATGTTATTGACTATCAAACTCCCCCCAAAAAATCATAAACAACACAACTATGATTTTTAAACTCATTTGAGACAATTAATGCAATTTAAACGAATCTTTTTTTGCTACATCATAGTATTTTTTTACATTTAAATAAGTTGTTTTTGGAAGAATAATGTAAGAAAAACACATAACATGTTATATATTTTATTTTAACACTTCCTTTAAGCTAAAACGTTTTTGTCATTTTTGGTAGCTTTTTCGGCCCTTTCTTTTAGCTAGGGGTGGACTTTTGTGATCTGGTTTTCATTCCATTAATACCACTGTTATGCAGTAGCCGGGGATAATTTTCATGTAAATTCGTATAGTTAAGTGAAAATTAATTTTTAAATCCTAATCCCTAATTAAGAGAAATCTAATTTAAACGAAGTAGGTGGTGTTTGGATAATAAAATGGGGGGTTAGTGGGGGATAATATTTATTGAACACATGAGTTAAAAGTATAAAGGAGTGTGTAAAAGGCAAATGAAATGAAAAGTTGGGAAAAGGCAAAAAAAAAAGGACAGACACCGTGTTGACTCCTTGTCCTTGAACCCCCCTCCTTATTACACCAGTCATGGGAATAAGATGCAAACCATGTGAATGAAATGTTAATAACATCATCCTCTTCCCCCACCGCACACGCAACCCCACTCCCTATCACCCTCTCTCTTGAGATTCAGATCCCAGGATCCCCTCCCAAACCCAGACTACCTCGTCCTCGTCCCCGTTCCAATGTCACAACCCAGGTCAATCCATCTCCTCATCTTCTTCACCCCTGCCCTCCTCCTCCTCCTCCTCCTCCTCATCATTCCCTTTCACTCCCCTCATCAGGCCGTCTCATCAGATCTCGGTGCTATCCCCAGCTTTAGGAGGTTGCTCTCCCATTCTCTGGAATTGGGTAATGATGATGGCGGCTATGACGATGATGAAGATGGGGCCACCCCTCTTAAGAAGCCCCCAACCAACACCAAACCCACTTCCTCTTCTTCTTCTTCTTCTTCTTCTTCTTTTACTACTACTCCTCCTCCTCCCAAGAAGAACCAGACACTGTCCAAGGTTGTCCAATCCAAACCCGACAAACCCACCAGGCCCACTGCTTCTGCCTTCTCTTCTAAGAACCACACCACCAAGGCTTTTGCTTCCTCCAACAACTCCACCAAACCCATCAAGCCTAAGCTCCCCGCCATCTCCGGGGAGAATTCGAGTAGGCCCGCCACGGCTGGCGGCCGGGCTGATGTGGTTACTGAGATTGAGCTCAAGGAGTTGAATTCCACTGCTGCTAAAGTGTCTAAGAAGCTCAACTCCACCGCCAAGGCTGCCCATTTGGGGAAGAAGAGCTTGGATTTGGCAGCAAAGAATCCGACTTTGGAGAAGCTCACGAAGAAGGTAGATAAGGAATTAAAGGGCTTGGAAAGTGAGAAGAAGGGCAACTGGGCGAAGGCGGAGAAGAAGGCTGATCCGGAGAAAAAGAAGAAGATCCCGAATAAACAGGTGTCGGGTTTCGATCTTTATGGACGCGGGGTCGGAGATACAGGGGAGGATGAGGACGATTTGGTTGCACAGTTCAGGGATCTGCCTGCACAATTCCACCGTACGCTGCTCCCGGACTTGGAGAGGATATCGGCAGCTTCCAAGGCCTACGTCGGGAAGGCGAACGAGCGCATCGCGAAGAACTTCAGGCCTTACGTAGGTAAGAGGTATGCGTCAACAGCGGCAGCTGCGGCGTCATTCACGTTCGTGGTCGTTCCATTAATCATAGTCTCGCTGATCGTGAGGCACATGAAGGATCATCTGTCAGTGCAGAGGACGGCCGTATTCGTCCAGATCTACCTGGCAGTCTACTTCTCGATCCTCTGCGTCTCGGCATTGCTCACGGGTGTTGAGCCCCTGAGGTTCTTTGACGCCACTGCACACTCGACCTATGCTTTCCTACAGGTCGTGCAGATGGTCGGCTACATGCTCTACCTAGTCCTGCTCTTCCTATACCTTGTACGGGCATTCACATGGGACATTGGCCTGAACTCAAAGCTGTTAGTCCTGGCACAAGTGGTGGTCGGGTACGCCATCGGGATCCATTACTATGTGATGGTGTTCCACAGGGCGGTATCTCACCAGCAGCCAAAGACGAGCTGGAAGGTTCACGGTGTTTACGCGGCGTGCTTCACGGTAGTGTGTTGCCTTGCAAGGGCGGCCGAGCACAGGAAGAAGGCTTACTTGGAAGGCGAAGGGGAGGGCGACAAGCAAAGCTAGATGGGCAGTTTATCAAGCCATACCGAAACAGTTTACAGGCACCAATCCAAGGTGTCATATTCGAATTTTATATATGCGCTCCGCAGGCGGACAAGCGTCTTCTGGCCGGCGTAGTCCCGGAGGAGAACTAAGCGAAGAGAAACGGCGATTAAGACAACAGAATCAGCGGTGCAATTTCACTGATTAAGTTAAAAAACTTTTTTATTTTGTATAATTTATAAGAAGAGTGGGTTACAATTCTCATGAAAAAATTTTATTGGAAGCTTTTATCCCAATAATAATACTAAAACCAAATAAATTCAATTCTGGGAGCACATGTTTATTTACTTTTTACTCCAAATAATTCACAAAATCTGGATAATAATTAGTTTGAAAGATTCGCCCTAACCCAAGATAAACACATAATTCCTATTAAATGGCTAGTTATCATTGCGCATGACGACATTATATCAGTCATGTTGTTCTCTTATTTTGTTTACGATTTATGCGCGGAGCTCTGATACCGTGAATACAACTTATTTACGGGAAGGACAACTATGACAATGAATCAAATGTATTACTCTGTTATTATACAAGGAGGTTAGCAAAAAGGAAAAAATGTTCTGATTCGGTAGCAATTTTTAAAAATTTCCTATTTATTCATCTTAAGCCCCTTGTAAACTCGATAGTTAAAGAAAGTTGGGTTTTGGAAAAGCAACATTTAAATAAAATCCTGCTTCGAAGACGTGATTTTAAAAGACTTAGAAAAATTAAAATGATTTTGAAAATGCGATTTCGAAAGAATTAGAAAAATTAAAATGTCTAATTGATTCAGTGTAGCTATTGACTTGACAACCAAAGTCTTTTTAGAATTTTTTTTCCAAACTAAGTCTATTTTCGTACAATCCTCTAGTTTATGTCCTGTAATGAGTTTTCTCCTAATTTTTCATTGTTTTTGAAAAAATGGCCAAATATGACCACAATTTATTGTCCTTAGGTAGTGGTTTAGAACAATGACTTTTAATTTAAAAGAAAAACCCTATTTTGAACCGCTACACTATATTAATGAGACTCAAAATTCGAGATTTTGAACTATAACAATTAAATAAAGTTGTTGTTCCAAACACGATTTTAAAAAAAAAACAAGGAATTTTTCATAAATTTCGGTTTGAAACTATGATTTTTTTAATAAAGAACGATTTTAAAAAACGTAAAAGAATTAACCTATTAGTTGAGTTTCTTTAGAACGTCTTTCAATTATTGAAAGACGTAATTTGCGACTTTGAATTGGGAAATTAGGGTTAAATTGGGAATTTCCTAATATATGATCGTATTTGAGTAATATTTTTCTAAAACTAATATCATACAATATAATCGTCTTGTAACTACTTGTTTGTTCGAAAAGCTCGACTTCTCTTTCAATGTATCCTCTTAATATAGTGGATGCTTTCTTTATATTTTTGGATATCCTCTCTATTCTTTTCACTACTTGGTTTGTTTTCTATTTTCTATTGGAAATTCTATGCCATAGACCTGTAGACAAGTGAATTGACCTTCGCTTAGTAAACCATAAATGGTTGCCATTGAACGGTGAATGAGAAGTGTCGTCTAGTTTCCACAATGATTAATGTTGAATTTCACTCATGTCCTATTCCCTATAAGAGAGTAAGTTTCCAAGTCATCTAGGCGAAACACATGCGATATTTATCGCAAACCAAGAAGGCAGTTGTGATTTAACGTGACAATGAAAAAAAAGAAGTGACTCGGTAATAATTTGGATACGACCTGACTCAAGCCACTTAACATGAAGATAATTTCGAGATTTTAGGCATTAGTTATGATTTTTGTATAAATAAGCATTTTACATATAAATGAAGCACAATCACAATTCATACAAAAATTGAATTGCCACTTAACTCTTAGTTTCCGCATTCTTGTTCTTCTTCTTAGTGTATTCTGTAAGCTTTGGTAAATATTTACTTTTTATTGTATTTTTCTTTACTCTTGATTTACTGCAACTACGTTATCGAAAAAAAAGAGTTTTGTATAAATTAGTTTTGAAAATAATTTGCGAAATGTGACTTCAGTTTTATAAATTAATTAAATACCACCGGTGTTTGAAACAACGAATTTTATTTTATAAGGAAAACTTTGTTTAAAATAGTAACTTTTTTTGAAAAAATGGCTAAGTATTGTTTCAAGGACTTAGGAAACTTTTAAGAGTGTTAGGCCAAAGCGAGCTTCTCTAGCGAAAAGACGTTTCAAACAACTTTGGTCCAAAACAAAAATTGTTAAAAAAATTCATAAATAATTTAACCAATTTTAGTTTATTGCTGTTTGAAACAAGTACTCATGGTAAAAATCAGAGTCGCGTAATTTCTAAACTTAAAATGTTATTTTGTGAAGCTTTTTTCTAAACTGACAATCCTCTCGGAAAACTCGTACTTGTTTGCTAAATATTCCAATGTGTTTGCTAGTCGACACTCTCTTTACCTAAAGAAGAGGAAATCTTGATCGAGCGTTGTCAGGCAGGAGCATTTCATCAAACAACTCGCAGGCGCCGAAACCTAGGAAAGAAGTTTGGCGGGGTTGGCGTCTCCCCGGGGAAGCAAATGGCGATCGACGCCAAACCCCGAAAGTATTCGTCTCCTTCTTCGTCTAATGGCTCCAAGATTTGGTTTTTCTCGCTCCTTCTATCTCTCCAGTATGGGGCGCAGCCTCTGATTTCCAAGTGGTTCATAAGGTTATTTCTTTTTGTTCCTTACCAAGTTCAAATCCCCAAACTCCTGCCTTTCTTTTGGATCCTGAACGAGGTTTCGGTGATTGGGTTTTTGATTGTGTTTGTCTCTGTCGCGATCAAACTTTTGGTCTAGTGGGATGAGCTTTCAGTTGTTGGATGAATGGAATTGGAGGCTTCCATTTTGGGAAGTGAGTTGGATTGAGTCGAATTGTGGGGTTCTCTTTTTCTTTTTGTTGATTGAAATGATGTCTGCAGCTTCTTTGGTTTAATGCTGTTTCTGGAATTCATCATTGTTTTGGTGGAGACATTTACATTACCATGTTATGTTTCTTGCATTGCTCCAAGAAATTGGGGATGGATTTAACTCTATTCCACTTGATACTCCTCTATGAATACAATCCTTTCTGGATTCAACTTGGCCACGCCCTAGTCTGTTCATGAAGTTAATATATTGATGTTATCCTGTTGTTCTTCCATGCAGGCACGAAGTCATTGTTACCTCATCTGTTTTGTCATGCGAGGTGGTTAAGGTTGGTGCTTTCTTTGTTCCATATGCTGCTGTGTTTTACTTCGACGGATTTCAGTTCCTCCATTTGCCTGGTAGGTTGTGCTTGCTATCATTTTCATGTCAAGAGAAGGAACTCTGTTGAAATCATTGCGGCAATGGTCTCTGGCTGATTCCCTGGTTGCATCGGGCCTTCCTGCAGCCGTTTATGCCCTACAGAATAGCTTGCTGCAGATTTCCTACAGAAATTTGGATTCGCTGACGTTCTCGATGCTTAACCAAACCAAAATCTTCTTCACAGCATTGTTTATGTATATAATTCTGAGGTTTGTGTCTGATACCCGTTATCTCCTAGTTCAATTCTTTGTGACTTGCTTCTTCACTGTCCAAGACGCCTAGAATTTCAAGAAAATCTTGGGGCATTTCGAACATTCTTTGTATAAAAAGTTGAGGCTAATTATACATTTATTGTTTTCCAACAAACCAAAGACTGAGAAGAACCTCATTTCGGAGTCTTTGGAAATGTAATATTATCTGAGCTGGAATACTATATCCCTTGCAGCCTACTAAGTAGGAACTTGTTCTGAAGTTGGAAAGATATGGGGTGTCATTACCGTCAATATTTTCTTCCCCAAAGAGTAGTCAATTTTAATTGTTTACTGTAATCCTGCTATTCTACAGAAGTAGTTCTTGTTGTTTTGTTGAAGTTAGTTTCTTCTATCATATAAGAGGCGACAATTCATTGCTTGCCTGAAATTTTAGGCAAAAGCAGTCCATCCAGCAAATAGGAGCTCTGTTCCTGCTGATAATGGCTGCAGTTCTTCTTAGCGTTGGTGAAGGTTCTACCAAAGGTTCCTATAATGAAAATCCCGACCAGATTTTATTTTATGGGATCATACCTATTATAGTGGCATCTGTTCTCTCTGGTCTGGCGTCATCTCTTTGTCAGTGGGCCTCTCAGGTAAGAGATGATGCCCTCTCCATTATCCATCAATAGGTTGACATTTCATGCAAGCTTGTAGCATTTCACCTGTGCAACGAAACTTATTACCTATTTGTAAACTCTAGTTGATTCCTTTTCTCATTTAAACAGGTCAAGAAACATTCGTCATACCTAATGACAATTGAAATGTCTGTTGTGGGATGCCTATGCTTGTCGGTCAGCACCCTCAAATCACCTGACGGAGAAGCCATAAGGAAATACGGATTTTTTTATGGTTGGACTCCATTGACTTTTGTAAGTGTTATTTCTTTCTCCTCCAATGATATATGAATGAAGCCATAATTTCTTATTTTCATAATCTGTGCTTCAATTAGTGCATTTTCCACTGCATATCTGAATTTCCCTTCTTAATCTTAAAATTATTTAATTATAAAAAATAATCTTAAAATTATTTACATTTTTTGCACCTGTTAAGAAATTGAGAAAGATACACTCATATAGGTGGACTATTCTCATCAGTTTCCTTTTCATCTGCTGTTTGTGTGTATTCAGATCCCGGTTGTGTCTAATGCTGTTGGCGGTATTCTTGTGGGCCTAATCACAAGCTATGCTGGTGGTGTCCGAAAGGTAAATTTTCACATGTGACTAATGTTTTGATATATCCATTTTCTCTCTTTCTAGCCAAGCATTTTTCTTGCTTCAAAATTTTAAATTTTACGAGCAGATATGAGGACAGACCTGATAGAGTCATGCTTTTCTGGGCAAATGCTTTTCTTCTAAACGAATAGCTATGCTATACTCTCTTCAGTGAGTATTGGTGATGCCATCGTGAACTTGGGTGCAGGGTTTTGTCATTGTTTCCGCACTACTGGTCACTGCACTCCTACAGTTCATTTTTGAAGGGAAACCGCCTTCACATTATTGTCTAGTGGCTCTCCCGCTTGTAGTTGGCAGCATCACGATTTACCAGAGATATCCCTACAGAGTCAAGAAGAAGGAAGCTTAGGTTCCTTATCGGTTCTTCAAGCTTATAAAAATCACAGGCTAACCCCGATTCAATCTTCCAGCTAGTTACCACGGGTTGGAGGCGACTTCTGGTCCCTCGATTTCGCCTTCCAATTTTTCTTTAGCCTGTGATGTTATATGGGAGATAGCTTAGACGAAACTGGAGTTTGATCAGCATATTAGCGAAAAAAAGGAAGATCATCTTTGTATGATCGACGCATACGTGCTCGATCGTTTTCAGATTCTAAGGTATCAAAACGTGACTCGTATGGCAGGCGATTGTTTGACCATCTGAAGTTTAGTCAACTGTACTGTGGATTGAAGTTGAAGTTACTTGGGATCAAGGGAAGTGTTTCTCAGCATCTCTTGAGACTGTCACATGGATCTTAGATTTGGACATATGAGTTATTATCGTTTTGATGAGATACGATTATGGATTAACCACATGAGGTTCGTAGTAATACTTGCGACGAAGAATGACTGGTCTCATCCTGGACACTTTGGAAGATGGGGACAAATATAGAGGAAAGTTCCCAAATGAGGTAAGTCGGAAAAAAAAATTTGCGAAATAGGTAAGTAGTTTTGAAATTTCTGAAATACAGGTCCGAAGTCGTTGTAATTATGAAGTTCGACTGACTTCTTAAAGTGACTTTCCTTAGACAAAATCTACAGAAATGTACTTTAGAAATTTTTAAACTTTATAACTTATTTGCAAATTATTTTTTTCACTAACCGTAAAATGGAACAAAACCCGACAAAAATATAGACCGATAACGTATACATCTTATTAAAAGTAGAAAGGTCATTTTGGAAGACGATTTACTTACCTTGGACAATCGCATCTCGGACACAACCTTTGACAGCCTACACACTTTCTATAGTCTTTCCTCCGTCTGCTGTCTTCCTTGTCTCAGAAAATCATCATCATCATCCTCCCTCTTAGATGCATCATGGGCATTGGAGGCTCCAGTGACTGCTTTCGGCACGAAGCTACGTAAACCGTTTCACTTTAGTCTCCAAAGCAGGATAACCTTCTCCGGAATCCCAATAGCTAATCTTCTTGTGGTTTTTCCTGGTCTGGTGACCTCGAAATTGGGCCTTCCGTTGGTTACTGGAACCTGTAAAAGGTGAATGTAACTGAATCGTCACAATCCGTTTTCACTTAATCAACAACTCTTTTCAACCTTTCCATCCTCTAAATTTGTTTTGCAGCAGTATGCAAAGGACCATCCCCTTTCCTGGTATGTAGGTGATAAGGCGACAAGTGATAGCAGATCAATATAAGAGGAAAAAATTATTTTCAGAAAAAAAAAACACGATATTCACCAAGTCCAAATAGGCATTGTTTGTCTCTGGCCTTCATTGCTCTCAATTCTCAACCTCCAGTTCCTAGTGTCTTGTTCTTTCCCAGACTTGTTCTCATCGTCATCACCAGCCTCACCAATATCGCCATCACACCAGCATAGCCATAATCGCCATCACCACCCTCAACATCAGCGTCCAGATCCCGTCGACCGTTTCTACAGGTTAGAGAGTCTATGAAGAGCTTAGGGTGTTCACAATCTTTACAACTTTAATTCTTTCATCTTTTTTTTTGGCTGTAAGTTTCTACTTTCATCTGTAATACTTTATTTGTGAATACAACTCGTTCTTTTTTCATCATTCAATTACCGGCGATCACACGTGTTGTGGTTCTGTTGTCAACATAGGGTGCACAACCTTGTTCCTGTGTGTTTTTTTACCAATGTAACATTATCCATTGGCTGTGATTAACTGAGTTATGGCGGGAACGGCAACGAGGGGACAGTATTTAGTGCACCACCCCACGGAATTGTGTGGTTTAGATATGTCCAGTTATGAGTGGACGGAAGAGAGTATTATGAGTGATTGGTGCTCAGGAAAAGCTTTTGTAGACGAAACTACAAAACTGAGTTGCTCGGAGAAGTATGCCAGTGGCGAACCGCCACGAAATAAAATGGTGTGAAACTGGATTTGTTTGTTTTTGGCTAGTACCGTTATGCAGCCTAGAGAAATGCTCGTGCAGAATTTATTTAAAATGAGAATCACTGCGTCTTGAATGATCCGCGGAAACTGATGCCGGGGGAACACAAGTACTATACCAAGTCTCCTCCTGAATCCTACACGTCCGGATATGCTAGTTGCTCCAAAGACATGATGATTTCGGAATGCTAAGGCTGCCTCCACTTGGCTCTGACCAATGTGTTCGACACTTGTCCAAACAGGTTGTGCACTCATCTACATTGCATGACTGTGAGCTGAGATATCAGAAGTATGAAATCACTTTACAATCAGTTGCTTGATCTTACGAGGTTTCCCTTTCAGCTTGTTGTCGAACTAGAATAACATAAAACTCATTAAATCTTTAAACTAGTGTAATTCGGCATGATTGTTGCTCTTAGATACGTTTGTTACAACTCTGAGATTCAAAATTTTTTTCCCCAACCCGGTCTCCATCAATTTGTCATCTCTGGAAAAACGAGTTGAACGAAAGGGTGTCGTTGTGGTTCGGTCGACGTATGCGTGATGAGGGTCTACAATAACGATGACCCTCAAAGATGCCAAATTGAACAAGGATTTGAAGGCAGTTAGGAGAAGTTCCTGGGGGCGAAGCTAAGTTGTTCGATGAAGTATTGCTGGTCGAAACTAGGCTGAAACCAGAACGGAAGAGAACAATCCGAACGTATTTGGCAGGAAACGTTTGTTATGTAACAGAACGTAAGTGTTCATGCGACTTTACCTCATTTGACATGCGATGGGTGCTACCATAGTCGACACGATGAGATCAATTAATCAATCTTGAAATGTTGCAAGGTGGACTGCAGCCGTGAGGCTGAGACTGAGACTCAATGCCTAAATCACTATTTGCAGAGAAAGGATGTGCACATATTTACATTAAGAGCAGAGAAACTTCATCGAACAAGATCCGACAAGTACGAGATTGCCGGACAAGTGGATCCTTCCCGTTGGTAACAGAAGCATATTTCGGAAAATTAACGTTAATTCTTAAGGTATTGACCACATATGTTCTTAAATGTCAATTAAACAGCAGTCAAACCAATATATACATGTAGGAAATACATGAGTTTGTTGAAAAACAGATTGAAAATACAGATTTTGTCATTGAAAAAACTAGCAACAAAAATCAACGATGTCACAGACATGTAATTTGTAACTCATAATATCCAAAGCTATGTTTTGTAAAAATTTACAAACTAATTGCACACGACATCGGAGCAAGATTACTAAAAGCTAAATTGCTCACTGGACAAACAATCGTTCAAGGGTTCCCGGGCTATCTTCCCCCGGACAACTCGATGGCATCTTGATTAAACAGCGAATCCTCACCCCAGTCGAATCGTCGCTGCAGCCTCTCATACTCTTGCCTCCGAGTTACTTCGACGTGCTGCCATTCCTCCCACCTCTCTGCAAGCCCTTCTCCTTCCAACATCCTCACGACCTCGGACATTGCTGGACGGTCCTCAGGGGACCCTTGCGTGCAAAGCAACGCGACCTGTATCATCATCTCCACCTCTTGCATGTTGTAATTCTTGTTTAGGTTCCGATCAACAATCGCGTCCAGCCTTTTCTCCCTTTCCAGCTTCTTGACCTACATGGTTAGAACAAAGAAGTTGAGATGGAACACTAAAGGGAATGACAGTCGCACAATGTCCATGGAATAAACATCTGTGACATGTAAATAACTCACATGGTCAAGCAGGAGGACATCATCCTCTTCTTCCAGGCGGGAGAAGTCGATTGCACGTTGGCCTGTCACTAGCTCTAGCAGCATGATCCCATATCCGAAGATATCTGTCCTCTCTGAGGACTTCCCGGTGGACAGATATTCTGGGGCGATGTGGCCCATTGTTCCGCGAACTTGAGTCGTGACATTTGTTTTCCTCACGTCTACTAATTTCGCGAGGCCAAAGTCTCCAACAACAGCTTCAAAATCTTCATCCAGCAACACGTTGGCGGCTTTCACATCCCTATGGATGATCTTGGGGTTGCAATGCTCGTGAAGGTACTCCAGCCCACGAGCAGCACCCACTGCGACTTTCTTTCTCGTATGCCAGTCCAAAATGGCTTCACCGGCTTTAACTTCTGAATCATGAAAACAGCGTTCAGTGCTCTATAATTTCACCCCAGAGAAGGCATGCGAGATTCTGTGAGAAAAGTCATAAAGAAACGATAAAGGTATCAGACCTCGAAGACGATACGCAACACTCAAGTTCTCCATAAATGGATACACGAGTAGCCGCTCTGTAGGAGTCGTGCAAAAGCCAATCAACCTCAGAAGGTTCCTGTGCACAGCAACACTGATCATCTCAACCTCACGCTGGAAAGCCGCATCTCCCCCTGGACTCTCGAAATCCGTCAACCGTTTCACAGCTATCTTTGTGTTGTTAGCGAGCACTCCTTTGTAGACTTTCCCGAAGCCTCCTTGTCCAAGCACATTTTTCTCACTGAAGTTGTCAGTAGCTAACTGCAATTCCCTCCATGAAAATCTTTTCAGTTGACCAAAAGCAATCCTTCGGTCAACCTCACCTGCAGATTGTAGAGACAAGATGTCTAAGTTTCACAGTACATAAATTGGAATTATTCATGCTCAAATAACTGAAGTTTATATAAAATAAGAGGAAGCTCTCAGCCAAAACAATGATGGTGGATGTCAACCCAAAAACCTGAAAGAAGAAGATTCCTCTTATATCCAGCAAGGGTTAATTTCAAAAGCTCAGATGGAATGCCCTAGTTTGACTAGAAGATTCCTATTCCTTATAAATGTGAAACCCTTGATCACAGTCATGCTATCTTCAGCAGGTCTAAACCTCCAAACAGTACACCAGCTGTTGAATAGATTTCTGATGAAAATAGATGACCAGGGTAACAAAAAAAGCAACATCTCAATAAAAAATATCAGTTCAAAAGAATGGTTTAACAACGATGAAAGTACCACAAACTCCAGCCTTGTGAAAGCATACATTGATGCCTTTCAACTTTAACAGTTATAAAATTACCTCTAAAGAATTAATACATGGTTTCAATGTCGTTAACTAGAGATCCTAAAGAAATATCACCCTACACCTTCATCTGTTAGGAACACAACTTTCAAAGAGAACAATATTTGACTCCAAAATTCTAGAAGAGAAAATATCAGTTCATTCATTTCCTTTGCTTCGATTAGCTTTGAGAAATGATATAAGCACATTTGTGGAGAACAAGACAAACCTGCCACATCAACAAAAACTTCACGCCTGTAGCCTCCATGTCTAACTTTATATAACGACAAAAACAAGGCACCGACAAGGAGAAAAGTTAGCCCCACAACTATGCCAACTATAGTGGCAACATTGGATTTCTTGGGATTTCCTGTACAAGAATAAGAAACAATCATTTTTAGAAAACGAATGGAGAAATGTCAGCTAACCTAATCAATGGTACCTGAATCACTGCCACTGGATTCACATGAGCGTTGTGCCGCATTTCCACAGGTTAATTTGTTCCCTGTAAAACTGCGAAAAAGACCATAAGAATTACATTGAGGTGGAATTTCGGATGCGGTGGATAGAGATTATTTCCATTTGGATTAGCGGGGAGAAGTAACTCAGTACGAAACCAGTCATGCGTGTTATGTATACTCAGAGAAAGTACCAGAGATTCATATATCCAACGTTAATCATACTTGTATTTGGGAACCTGGAATAAGCGATATGGAATTTGACCCACTAGATTGTTTGATGAAAGTTGCCTGCATAAAGATTTTGATCGAACCCATGTCAGGTTCCATAAAACTCTTAAGGTTATTCGGCATGAGAATAGAATACAATGTGCCGTCAAATCACCGTTATTACCATGGTAGACACATCACATAAACCCTATTTGGAAGAACTACCACTTACAGGTTGATTAAGGAAGTGAGACCAGAAAGGGATTCTGGAATGGCTCCACTAAGATTATTCTGGCTCAGAGTCCTGCAATAATTTAGTCAGTTGACATTGCACAATCCGTTTCGTGTAAATAGAATTGGACCAGTAAAACCAAGCAAGGAAAATTTCGCACAGGAACTGAAGCTTCTTAAGGTTCCCAAAAGAAGATGGAATTTCACCGCTCAACCGATTATTTTGCAGATCCAAATTCGTTAAGCTAGACAGATTTCCAATCTCTGCCGGGATCTCACCAGTTATGCCATTTCCTTGCAAAGTGCTGTTCCATAAGAAAAAAAGAAGACAATGATTCGGATAACCAGAAACAGAAACTAACCAAAAGTTCAAGCTGCCCTCAATATTGGATGACAAATTTATCAGAAGACGGCAACTTATCATCACGGCTACAGAAAATTTATCATTAGAGCATCTTAGGTAAATCACAAGATCCGGATCTTGCCTACAGATCATCAATTCTTTTAGATGTAGGAACATTGTCGGTGAAGAAATGAAAATCACGGAAAGATTGTACCAAATTAAGCGTTGGACTCACAGGGTAGTAAGGGTTTTCAATTCTCCAATTTTTGGAGACAAGGTGCCGGAAAAATTCATGGATGCCAATGTCCTGCACAATCAAATGCATTGAGTGTCCACCTTCTAGACTGTAGCCAGCAGCCAGGAAATATTTAACCAAAGTGACATACACTGAGGTAACCAAATTGGTGTTTGGGTCACAAATTACGTTTGACCATGTGCATGGATTAACAAGATCTGGGTTCCAATCTTTGAGTTGATCACCAGATGCATTCAGTGAAGCTTTAAGTGATGATAAAGCATCTCCTGTAATTCAGAAGTGGCGTAGCCTCAATAATGAACCCCAAAGAAAAAAATAGCAGTGGCAACTCCCCTGTTTCATATACAAACTGCCGTCACCCCCACAAAAATGGTCATATTCCTTTCTTCCAAAGCCATTACATACACGAAATGTTTAAAATTAAGCTACATTTTGGCTAATTGGTGTCTGATCATACTTAGCTACCATAAAATATCAGTCCTTCAAAAAAGAAAGTCTTATATGCCTAAGGAAAGACCGAGTTCACATTCCGGTCACGCAGTTTATTAACTTCCGGTGACTCAAAAAATGAGTACTGCTAACATAGACCATGTGACAACATGGAACAACCAATACTCATTTTTTATGAATCCACAATACATGAATCTATTATTATGTAAGTTTAAAGTAAGAATTACCTTGAAAATCAGATAAAACCAAAGATGGCAACAATGCCAATATCAAAACTTGAATGAGCAATCCCATCCTGTTCATGTGGACTTCTTGAGAAGAATTAAGCCAATTGTCCAACCAATCCACAATCAGGGACGTCCATTCACTGTCAATCAGAATGCTAGTGAAGTATGAAATTTAGGAAACAATAATGTACAAGAATCACGTATACCCTTAACCTATTTACACAATCTTACATTCCATGACCGGCCTCTCAGCAAAAATATCAAGGCCGAGGCCACTGCCACTTAAATAAGTGCCTACAGTCCCCCTATCCTGTAGGAGGTTCACATTTTGCTCACCGAGGAAGGAGATTCTTACGTGTCGCTCAGTACCCAAAACTAGCAGAACTTAGACCTAGAGAGACCTACGCTCCGAAAAGAATTCTCCATCGGCCACAGGAGTCGTTGCTCCACTTCTTTCACCAATCTAACAGATACATGCCCCTCTACGCATTAATCAAGCAGAAAGCCTCAGAAACCAACGACTGCCCCCTTCGTTTCTACTCACTACATGTCATACCATCCGGATCATCACCAGCCCACACTGCAATTCCTCCAAGAGAGCCAAAAAGAAAAGGAAAAAGAAGGCAAAAAAATGGGAGATCCAACAAACCCAGAAAGAATCACCAGAACAAGATAAAAGAACAGATTTTTCACACCTCGATCGGTCGGATAAAATAACCCAAAAAACGGAACGGAAAGGATAACGACCTCTAACAACAAATCTGCCGCAAAGATTTGGCCGGTCTTAGCTTCGCGCGTGGGAGAAAAGCGAGGGGGTGTTAAAGACAGGCAAACAGAAGCGGACAAACACAGAGACAGGGGGGAGTGGGAAGGGTGTAATAATGACAAGAAGGGCAAACGAGAAGGCAAGAGAGTAAGTAGGCGGAAGGAATTGAAGTCAGTGAGGAAGAAATCGAAATAAGAAGAAAATGATGGGGAAAGGAGTCTTTTTTTTGCAGCCGGGTTGAGTGGTGGGGAAGCACAATCCTCATCATCATACGGCTTTTGCTTTGGATCGTGTCCAGGTTGTCCGCAAGCCTCCCCCGACCAAGTTCGAGGATTTTGGGGAGACAAAAGGGTCAAAACGGATTCCACCTCCACACACACCCCCCGGGTCAAATTACGTTGACTACCACCACCACCACACCACCACGTTGTGATGATTAGACCCACTGCTTGATTTATAATAATAAATTTAACTCGAATTGAAGTTGAACCCTGCTGTATATATGAAGAAGGTGAATTGATTGGTTGGAGTGGGAGGTTTCCATTATTCTGTCCGATGATGTCGCCGGTGTTGGAGGAAAGTTTCACTGTCATTTTTGAAAAAGTAAAAACACACACAGACAAATAAACAAACCCTGTACGTCACAAAGTAAAAGAATAAAACAAAATTGGACACCTTAAAAATGGGTTGAAAATAAACTTTAAGATATGTAAAAATGCTTTATTTTAAAAGTAAATTAGCATGTTCAACGGAGCAAAATGAATAGGAAATAACATAATTCAAACAATAAGAATAAAAGGATAAGGGATATGATTTTATTCGCCCAGCTGCTGCTGCTGCAGCGAATTATCCTACAATACCGAATAGTCTACGGGATGTCGAGTTTGCCGAAATGAGACACGACTAAAAAATCATACTCATTATGCCTCCCATTCATATCCAATTTGCTGATTTTCAAACCGATTTCTCACTTACTATTCTTCTCCATATCAAACAGTCAATCCATGAACAAATCTCTTTCTCAAGTTCAACCCATTTGAATATGATGTCCTGAGAACATCCTTACTTTTATTACAATCCTTTGGCACGGCCGGATACCGCCGTTCAGGTAATAATTTCTGAAGAAACATGTTTGAATCTGAACAAAGCACCTTAATTAGAAGTTGTTACGACTGCTTTTCAATAATTTGGAAGGTCATACTTTTATTAACTGTCACGTTATAGAATGCATATATTGTCATGTTTTTTTGGACACATCTTCTAATTTGAATTCTCATCAAGACTAGTTTCATGATAAGAAATACGAAACCAAAAGTTTAATGATTTTGTAGCCATTCTTGTAATCTCGCCAATTTCTTTTTAAATTAAACTTAAAACCGAAACTTTCTTGACTTATTTTGGGAGCTGCTAAGATGTCGTTCACGATGCGTGCAACAATTTTTATAAAAAAATTTTTCTCATTCGGTCAACCGGTAAATATTTCGTAATAATTTTTTAAACAATTTTGACACTTCGGGACGACCACCCAAGCAACCATCAATGGAACCTAATCATTTTGTAAGCACTTTTTTTTTTATGTTGATCGACCATAAAAATGTATAAGATCGGATGAAAAAAAAATTAGATTTTATTTTTTTTTAGCAATTTGGTCGACCGCCAAAGCAATCGTTAAATCGAAAGTGCAACTACTTATCAATAGTTAAGAGGTCTACCGATAATAAATGTGTCATTTTCCTAAATTTGTGCATTTTCCTATGAGGCGAACTTATCTTGTAATCATAAAGTCATTCTGGAACCATGTCATATGAACTATTCTGAACAGAACTAACTTGTTATATATGAACTTCTCTCGTAACCATTATAAGAAAATTCATTTCAATATATCTCTTCCTACGTACTATTTTAAATAGAACGGACTTTCTATTGAACAAACATCCCATGTAATTAGTACACGAAAGTTCGTTCTAAAACCATGCTGTAAGAATTATCTTAAACAGAACGAACTTTATGTACAATGAACTTATTATGTAATCATTACTGGAAGGTTCATTCTAGAACCATCCGGTGCGAACTTTTCAGGATATAATCAACTTTCTGGAGAATGAACCTCCTGTATAATCATTACAGGATAGCTCGTTCCAAAACCTTTCGATACGAACTCTTTTGAACTAAGACGAACTTCTTGTAAAACGAACCTTCCATGTAATTATTATGGGATAGTTGTTATAACCCAATTTTTTTCTTTTCTACAAAAATCACAAAAAAATAAATAAATAAATTGAAAATCATCGAAAATCATAAAAACCATCTAAAATCATCTAAAATCAATAAAAGTCATCTAAAATCACAAAAATCCACAAAATCAAGAAAAATCATAAAAAAGATTCGATAAAAATAATAAATAGCTAGACCAGGAGAGACAAATACTCAGATAGAGACAGATACACACACTGAGGCGAGAAGGGAAAAAAAAACAAAGGCTTCGTCGTATTTTCTCGCTAGAAATCGCCGAGCTCCCGTCATCCATCGACACGACCCCCAACACATCTCTCCTGGAAAGCAGATGCTCGACGACTCCGTCCGTGACTTATGCTACCCGACAATCCGGTAAATTCTTTCCTTTACTTCCGTATGATTAGGCGAATTTATCTACTTTGATTCTTTCTACTTTTTTTTATTTTTCGCAATCAGCAACGGCGGTGTCCGCGACAATCCTCCACGGATTTATAAGTGTAAACTTCAAGTGAGACTATCTGACTTTTTTCTTCTTCCGAGCGCTAAGTCGAGATCCGACATAAAATTTAAGAGCGATGGAACGAAGGGTGAAAGCCAAAGCAAGTAAAAGATTAAGTCGCTTCAGGGCCAAGTAAAGTTCCTATTCTCCTATTCCTGGGACTCCTCCGGGAGATTTTCATTGTCTTTCCGAAAAGGGGAAAAAGGCGAAAGTCTTTCGATGCAAAGCAGGCTGCGAGAATCAATGCCGAGATATGAGTGACATGGCACAAGATATATATGGTCGCGGTGACCATCGTGATCAAAAGCATGGGCCTAACTCTAGCTTGATTGAGAAGGTTGTTGCGGTTGTTTGACCATGAAGACTGTTGAGAAGCGGCATATCTGTGTTTTAAAGGGATTTGGCAACCAGTGAAGTTTGGCTTGATGTTCGCTACGTCGATTCGGAGCGACTTCTTCGTGTCGTGAAGCGCATTATTCGCTGCGCCACTTCGGAGCTTCAGTTCGACATTGAAACAGGGAACCTCAATCGCCGAATCGAGTCTTTCGAATCAAACACTCCAATCCCGCCAAACCCGAGCCCAACAACGACTCCCTTGGTCTCGCACATCCGGTTGAGCTGGTTAAGCGCAGGCTGGAGGATGTTGTACAGGACCCACACGAGGGCCGGGATTATGGGGAGCAACAGTGCGGTCCCCTGGCCGTCGCCGTCTGTGATCTCCGCTATCTGCTGGGCCGCGAGGGCGGGCTCCGAGGCAGCGATGGTTGCGAACATGGCTCCCGCGAGTGCTGAGCTGGCTGAGAGCCCTTGCTTGGCAGCCTCGAGGGAGATGACCCTCTGGGACGAGGCGGAGGCGGTTTTGGCAGCCGCAGGGAGCTTGTTATTCTTGATGGTGCGGAGTGGCTTGGCGTTGAGCATAGCCATGGAGGCCATGGAGGTTGCTGCCATTGTTTGGACTTGTTGACCTGGTTTTGATGATGAACTTAAGCGACATGTTACTGGTGGTCAGTAATAATGTTTCACAAGTTATGTGTTCATTCTTAGTGATGAGCTTGAGCAATACGTTGCTGAACCACAGCTAGTAGCAGTTATATATTATTGCGTTCCAGTACACTGTTACTGTGATATTACGCATAGAAGTTGAAAATATGGAAACATATTTTTAATAATCATGATTTATTCTAAGATTTATTTCAGATAATTATTCTGAGCGTCTAGGTTCGTTTAACGTAGCCTAATGATCTTATTATAAACTATTAGGCAACAAAATATATTGAGATTATCTTTCCAATTATTATTTTTGAAAACAAAATATATCTCTGATTCCCTGCAGCAACGTCTCGCTGTAATGGGAGAAAATATCAAATTAAATATATTTAATTAAATATATTGATTAGATATGATGTTGGAGATTGGAAATAATCTACTTGATTGAGATGAGTAAAGGAAGTTACCGTTTGTGTCTTTCCTTTTATAATACAGCAAACGTTGAGCAGACCGTTGCTCTGTCCTCGCTGCCAGTTTTGGCAATAAATCTTGTTGATTGCCTAGACGATTTCCGTCCTCCTTCTTCTTTATAGCCTGACCAGAGACGACAGAAAACCTGCCTTTGTGCATCTGTGTGGTCTGTGTGGTCTGTGTGAGCTTTGTGCGTCGACGGAGAGCGGAAGGTGCTAAGTGTCTCCTGGTTCTTTCTCTTGCAAGCTGCGTGTGAGAGTGTCAAGGGGCTGAGGTCAGATCCCTTGAATCGTCTGAGAGGGACTGTGTGTCCTCGGTGCGTTCAACGAGCAACCGGCGAATCGTCTGAGGGAAGCTAAGTGAATACCTGCTCTGAATTCAGTAACCGGTTGCTAACCCATCGGCAAGAAGCCGTTCTTGTCGTGTCTTTTCGCAGGGAAGTCTCGAGCCTACGGAGTTTGAGCAGTTAGACACGCACTTGCGGGTGCGCGCCAGAAGTCTCGTGCCTGTAGGGTAGAGCAGGAGGTGGGAACGCCGCCGGAGTGGAAAGAGTTCCTCCCGAGCACAGGGGTGCTGTGCAGAAGTCTTGAACGCCTGATACAGAGGGTTAGTAAAGCAGGTTGCGTGGAAGCCAACGGATCGGAAAATTCCACCCTAGGCACTGGGTGTGCAGTGCAGTGAGTCACGGCTGTGGTAACCGTGCACGTCCGAACTGAGTGTAGGACGGATACCTTCTAAGTGGCTTTGTGGTTTACTTTGTGATCTTTGTGGTTCCTATCTTCGTGATCTTTGTGGTTCAACTTTGTGGTTGTCTCTTAAGCAAGTGCAGTATCTTAAGGAGAGACAAGATCTGTGTGGAAATCCTCTTCTGAGCAAACAAGTGCTGAAGCAATCCTTCGCTGTGAAGCAGAAACGAGCTTCTCTCTGAGAATACATTCTTCACCGTAAGGAATTATCTGTGAGGATTTATACTCTAACATAACGTTGTCTGTGCTATTTGATAAGTCAGGTTTATATTAAGCGACAACGAGCTGTGTGGAATCCATTGAGCTACCAACTGCTGAGGATAAGCATCATTCTGCTGGAAACGAGAAGACGTCCACTGTGTGAGGAGCTGACCGTTGCCAGGAGTGATCATCTATTGTACGGGATTCTAAATCTCACTTTGTGAGAGGAACATACGCCTAGTGCAAGGGCTTATTGCACCCATTATTTTATATAGTGGAATCACCTTGTTGGTGGAAAGTGGACGTAGGTCAATTAAGGCCGAACCACTATAAATCACTGTGTCCATTACGATCGCGCAACACTCGTACGAAAACCTACTCGACAAAATCGTAACAGTTACAGTAAGGTATTTCTCATTCTGAGAAACGCTCTGCTGTGATACAGTACGCTTCCGCTTACACCGAGAAAGGGCGAAAAAGTGACCAACACTAATTCACCCCCCTCTTAGTGTACATAAACGATCCAACAATTGGTATCAGAGCGGGTTTGCTGGAAAGCTTTCTGTGTGATTGCTAGTACAGAACTCTGTTGCTGAACTAAAACAGCTTGTTGCTGAACCAAAACAGCCTGTTGCTGAATCAAACAGCTTGTTGCTGAAAGTCTTACATTAAAACACAGTAAGGGGTTACTGAGTACTCAATAGGATGTCGATGCTCTTGACTGATGGTCATTCGATCGAACGTCCGCCGCTCTTTGTTGGACAACATTTCTCATATTGGAAGATGAGAATGGAGTTGTTCATAGGAGCAAAAGAAGCCGATTGCTGGCAGATTATAATGGAAGGAGATCTTGTAATTCCTCCATCTAATCCCAGCGACTCTCGGCATGAATTTGAAAGAAAGAGAATTATCTCGCTGAACACTAAAGCAAAGCACTACTTAGTATGCGCTCTTGCTGGAAATGAGTTCAATCGCGTCTCTACTTGTAAGACAGCGAAAGAAATGTGGGATAGACTTGCTTTGATCTATGAAGGAACAGAACAAGTCAAGGAATCCAGAATAAATGCTTTAGTAACTCAATACGAAGCATTCAAGATGAAAAAGGATGAGTCAATAAATCAAATGTTTGATAGACTCACCGAAATCACTAATGCCATGGAATCACTTGGCAAAACAATTTCTAATTCTGAGTTGGTCAGAAAGATACTTCGCTCATTGCCTAAAACTTGGGAAGCCAAGAAGACGGCAATTGAAGAAGCTAAAGATTTGACAAACTTAAGTCTTCAACAATTGCTTGGTTCTCTCGTTGCTTACGAAAATGAGAACAAGGTTGCTGACGATAAGAAGATCAATGCTGTTGCATTCAAGGGAAGTACCGAAATGTCCGATGAATCTGAGGATGAATCTTCATCTGATTCTGAGGATGAAGTTTCCTTGATGGCAAAGAAATTCAAAAGATATCTTCGCAAAAATCGCTTTAAGGGAAAGCGAGATATTAAAAAGAAGATTACTAAACCACACCAAAGTAAAAGTGGTGTATGCTATGAGTGCAACAAACCTGGTCATACGCGACCAGATTGCCCACTTTTGAATGAGAAGGGCAAATCTTCAAAATTCAAGAAAAATGCCATGATGGCATCTTGGAGTGATAGTGACGAAGAATCAGATCAGGATGACGAAACAGCAAACATCTGCTATATGGCGCAAACTGATGCTAATACTGAGAAGGTAAATGCTTTCTCACCTTCTGATCTGTCTGCTGAAGATATTGAGAATCTTTTCTCCAAACTTTATGATAAAATTGAGTCCTTGTCCGCAAACAATAAGGCTCTTAAGAAGGAGAATAAATTCTTAAGTGCTGAGAACGATTCTCTAAAGGAAGAGTTATCAGCAAAGGCTAAGAAAGCGACAAAGAAACTTTCTCAATCCAAATTAATGATTGAGGAGCTGCAGCAGCAACTTGATGCTGTAAACAACAAAACAGAATTATGTATGCATGAGAAGCATGATTCTGGAAATGAGAAACATTCACGACATGGGAAATATGTTCCCCCTCATGTTAGGAATGGCGAATCTCATTTTATTATTCAAAGGTTACCTAGGCTTTGTTACTATTGTAGAAAGCCGGATCATTTCATTAAAAATTGCCATGTGCGGCGAAATGACATGCTTGGCATTACTTCTAAAGTTGATGGTTCTATTGTTAAATGGAAGCAACGACTTACTTAATTTCCTTCTCTATTTCAGGGATGCTTCAAGTCCATCGCTAAGGACCATGTATGGTACTTAGATAGTGGTTGTTCGAGGCATATGTCAGGAGATGTCTCCTTATTCTCCACACTGGTTTTCCAGGATGGTGGTGCTGTCACTTTTGGTGATAATGGAAAAGGGATGGTTAAAGGAACAGGAACCATTTGCTATTCTAACTCCCTAACCATTGAAGGAGTTCTTTATGTTAAAGGCCTCCAACATAATTTGATTAGTATCAGCCAATTGTGCGATAAAGGTTACAATGTTTCTTTCAATGAGAGAACATGTAACGTTTCACGGGATGGTGTCACTTGCTTCGTTGGTGAACGCAAGAAAAACATCTATATCCTGTCCTTTAAGAACATCTCTGCTGGAGAAAATTGTCTCTTGTCAGTTAAGGACGAAGCTACTCTGTGGCATAGAAAGTTGGGACATGCTAACTACGATTTGCTGTCCAAACTTGTCAAAAAGGACATCATTAAGGGATTGCCTAAAATCAAGTTTGACAATGATCAGGTTTGCAAAGCTTGTTCTATTGGCAAACAAACAAAGGTATCCTTTAAAAGTAAAAATATGATTTCAAGCAAAGCTCCGCTTGATTTACCTCATATGGACTTATTTGGTCCAACAAGGACTCAAAGTCTTGGAGGTAAACGTTATGGATTAGTTGTGGTAGATGACTTTTCCAGATTCACTTGGGTTAAATTCTTAGCTCACAAAAGTGATGCGTTTGCAACCTTTGAAACTTTAGTCAAACAACTTCAAAATGAGAAAGGTGTTTCTCTAAGAAGCATAAGAACGGATCATGGTACCGAATTTGAAAACCATGACTTTACTTCTTTTTGTGAAGAATATGGTATAAACCATAATTTCTCTGCTCCATATACTCCACAGCAAAATGGAGTTGTAGAGCGAAAGAATCGAACCTTACAAGACATGGCGAGAACCATGTTGCTGGAAAGTGAGGTTGCTAAAAATCTTTGGGCTGAAGTTGTAAGCACAGCATGCTACATCTCAAATCGTATTCATTTGAGGCACTTTTTAGGTAAAACGCCTTATGAGTTATATAAAGCAGAAAGCCTAATATCTCATACTTTCATCCATTTGGAAGTAAGTGTTATATCTTGAGACCCATTAAAGATGGTGTCGGAAAGTTTGATGCTCGATCTGATGAGGGCATATTCTTAGGATACTCCCTAACGAGCAAAGCATATAGAGTTTTTAATAAAAGAACTCTAACTGTTGAAGAGTCTATCAATGTTAAAATTGATGACTCTCCGACACAGGAGGAAGTTGCTGTGGAAGCAGTAGCACAATCCTCAACAACAACATCAAATGAAACCTCCCAGCAAATGATTGCTGACAATAATCCGAACGGAAACACTGTAGCAGATGTACAGCAAGTGCCTGCTGCACACACTGAAAATGCTTCTGGTGATTTCCAGGATATTCAAATTGAGAATCGGGTTCCTTCGTTATATAAGAAAAGACATCCTATTGATCAAGTAATAGGTTCTTTGCACACAGGAGTGCGAACCCGCAATACAGCAAGTTTGTACTGTGAACACTCTGCTTTTATCTCTCAAGATGAACCTCAAGGCATTGATGATGCGCTTGATGATCCTAATTGGATTCTTGCTATACAAGAAGAATTGAACCAATTTGAGAGAAACAAAGTTTGGAGTTTAGTACCTAGACCCAATGATCGTTCCATTATTGGAACAAAATGGGTTTATCGAAATAAACTTGACGAGTCTGGAAATGTTGTAAGAAACAAAGCTAGACTTGTAGCAAAAGGTTACTCACAAGAAGAAGGCATCGATTATGATGAAACGTTCGCCCCAGTGGCGCGTCTAGAAGCAATACGCTTACTCCTAGCGTATGCTTGCTATAATAACTTTAAGTTATTTCAAATGGATGTGAAAAGTGCTTTCCTAAATGGTGATATAAAAGAGGAAGTCTATGTTGAACAACCTCCTGGATTCACCGTTCCAAAGTATCGTAATCATGTTTATAAGCTCTCTAAAGCTTTGTATGGGCTTAAGCAAGCTCCGCGAGCATGGTACGAAAAGCTTAGTTCCTTTCTTATAGCAAAGGGATATAGGCGTGGAAAAATTGATACAACATTGTTTCTTAAGAAACAGGATGCTGATCTTTTAGTTGCTCAAATATATGTCGATGACATTATATTTGGTTCAACTAATGAAAAATTATGTAATGAATTCTCTGATCTTATGAAAGGAGAATTTGAAATGAGTCTCATGGGAGAACTTACTTTCTTCCTCGGACTTCAAATTAAACAAACGGAAGATGGAATTTTCATCCATCAAGAAAAGTATAGCAAACAGTTGCTCAAGAAATTTGATCTTCAGAATGTTAAACCTTTGTCAACTCCAATTGGTAGTAATACCAAAATTGATAAAGACGAAAGAGGAAAGGAAATTGATTCCAAGCTATACAGAAGTATGATAGGATCATTGCTATATCTTACTGCTTCACGACCAGATATTATGTTCAGCGTATGCTTATGCGCTAGATATCAGTCTGCTCCAAAAGAGTCACACCTTGCTGCAGTTAAGAGGATCTTTCGATACCTCGCAGGAACTGTTAGCTTAGGTCTGTGGTATCCAAGAGAATCATTGCTGGATCCTAGAGGATATTCAGATGCTGACTATGCTGGATGTCGTATTGATAGGAAAAGCACGTCTGGTACTTGCCAACTATTGGGAAATATGCTTATTTCCTGGTTCTCTAAGAAGCAGACAACTGTCGCTTTATCCACAGCTGAGGCTGAATACGTATCAGCAGCTAGTTGCTGTGCGCAGTTACTATGGATGCGACAGCAACTCGAAGATTATGATCTTCATTTTGATTCTATTCCAATAATGTGTGATAACACAAGTGCAATTAATTTATCACGAAATCCTGTCTATCACTCAAGATCTAAGCATATTGAGTTGAGACACCATTTTCTACGTGATAATGTACAAAGCGGTAAAGTTGATATTCAGTATGTAAATACTGAGCAACAGCTTGCTGATATCCTTACTAAACCACTTGACAAAGAGAGGTTTGAATATTTACGAAGTGAATTAGGGATATGTAATCCCAATCTCTAAGATGATATTATCATTCTTGAGAAATTCCCGATAGGAATATAAAATTCCTAAAAATGATGCAGAAATATTCGTGGGGTGCCAATCAAATCACTATATCTTTTATTTCCTTCTTTTTCTCTTCTAAATATATTATAAAAACAAAACTACCTACGGTTTGTTTTTCAAATCCCTAAAACTCCCTCGTTTCTTCTTCAACCTCGATCTTCTTTCTTCTTCTTTCTTCCTTGTGATCCTCCTACAATGGCACCCAAATCTGCGAAATCTGGAAAGGGCAAGGGAACTCCCAAGAAACGGTCACAGGCTGTGGCTGCTTCTGCCCAGCAACTACCTGTTGTGGTTCCTCCGTCAGTTACTGAGGGGGAGCCCTCGATGATGCAAACCCCTGCTCCGGTGGTCACTGAGACCAAGGAGACACCTGCTCCGGTTCCTGCCAAGGACAATGTGGCTTCGACTGGTGATGCCACCACTTTTGGTGAACCTGAGGGTGATACGGAGAAAACCCTCGATGTTGAGGAGGAAACCGCTCCACCGGAGGCGGTTACCAAGTCTACTTCTGCGTCTCCCAAAGCAGCAAACTCCCCTGCTTCTGATGAGGAGACTCAAGACGAAAAAGGAAAGAAAAGCGCTGAGGATCCTGAGGATTTCCAGAGGGCCGATGAACAGGACTCTTTGGCTGAAGAGACTCCTGATGAGGATGAGAATGTGGAGGTGATTGGCTCTGTTCAGAATCCTTCGATTCGCTCTTCTCTTGGTGTTGGCTCTCGCACCAGGATGAAGCGACCTTATGCTGGTATAAGGGATGGTATGCATTCTGGCTCTCCTATTCACAAGAAAGTGAGAAATGCAGATTCCTCTGTTTTTATTCCTGCGATTGATCAGTATGTTTCTCTGGCTGAATTAAATCGGATTCTTGCTGATGATACTATGCCGAATAGAAACATGACCAAGCGCAACATTGCTGCATGCAAGCGTGTAGACTTTGACTGGTTTACTCAACATGAGCTCTGCTTTGCTGAGATGTTTGAAAGGTTGACCTGGCGATCCTTTTGTGAATATGATGGCATCAGTTCCATCTCAAAGGTCAAGGAATTCTATGCCAATATTACCTTTCATAAGGAAGATTCTCTCATTAAATTCATCAAGGTGTTGGTAGATGAGAAAACCTTTGTTTTCTCTGTGTTTGATGTGTGCCGCCTCTTTGAATCTGATCTTGTTAACAACCTAAGGGTGATCAGTGAAGGAAAGCTGGAAGCTTATCAGACCATCAACGATGGTGAGGTGGTTGCTGTCAGCGGATATCTGCAGAACACCGGGCTGAGTTTCAGCAACCGGATGTTTCACAAGGCAGTAATGTCTTGCTTGGCCCCTCGGATTGGCAGCATCGACACTGTCATGCCAAGAGATTGGAATCTGATGGTTCATCTTAAAAGAGGCATTCCTGTGAACTTGGGAAGTGTGATATTTGGCCATATGACATCTTGTGTTCAGGACGAGAACAGGGCACTTTCATTTGCACATGTTACCACTGCATTGCTGCAGTTCTATGGGGAGCAGATTGTTCCTGTGAATCAAATGGACACCTGGAGTACTCAGGTTATTGGAGCTAACTCTGTAGCAAGTATGGGCTACCAGTATGTGGATGGTGTTTTTGTCAAGAAACCAACCAAGCGACAGATCGCTGCTTCTGTCCGCGGTAAGTCCACAGCTGCACTTGGCAAGCAACGCTATGCTGAACGTGAGAAGGCGGCTTCTTCATCCAAGGATGAGTCCCCTTCTTCTTCCAAGCTTCAGAAAGTCCTCTGTGAGGAACTAAGCTACACCAGGCGCTCCATTCTTGAGAGGCTAGATGGATTTGCTGAGAGGCTGACCCGCCTGGAAAATATGGTCCAGACCTTGCTTGATAATGCTGAGGATTGAGCCATGCTCTCCGTTTAGGATTGAGCTACTCTCCTTTATCTTTAGGTGTCTGCTTTGTTGTTCTAGAATGAGCTATGCTCTTCTATTTCTGAACTTGCATAATAACTGTTTCGTTTTGATGCATCGCAGCAACTGTTGGCTGCTGACTTTGTCTTTTGAGTGCTAGCATATTCTTGCTGCACTAGTAATAAAACTATCCTTTGTTATCCTCTTTTCTTTTTCTTTTTGATATGACAAAAAGGGGGAAAAGAATAAGTTCAGGGGGAGTTAAGGATTTAAGGGGGAGTTGACACAAGCTCGATCCCTAATTGACACAAGCTCGATCCCTAAGTCCATATTTTGTCATCATCAAAAAGGGGGAGAATGTTGACCTGGTTTTGATGATGAACTTAAGCGACATGTTACTGGTGGTAAGCGACATGTTACTGGTGGTCAATAATAATGTTTCACAAGTTATGTGTTCATTCTTAGTGATGAGCTTGAGCAATACGTTGCTGAACCACAGCTAGTAGCAGTTATATATTATTGCGTTCCAGTACACTGTTACTGTGATATTACGCATAGAAGTTGAAAATATGGAAACATATTTTTAATAATCATGATTTATTCTAAGATTTATTTCAGATAATTATTCTGAGCGTCTAGGTTCGCTTAACGTAGCCTAATGATCTTATTATAAACTATTAGGCAACAAAATATATTGAGATTATCTTTCCAATTATTATTTTTGGAAACAAAATATATCTCTGATTTCCTGCAGCAACGTCTCGCTGTAATGGGAGAAAATATCAAATTAAATATATTTAATTAAATATATTGATTAGATATGATGTTGGAGATTGGAAATAATCTACTTGATTGAGATGAGTAAAGGAAGTTACCGTTTGTGTCTTTCCTTTTATAACACAGCAAACGTTGAGCAGACCGTTGCTGTGTCCTCGCTGCCAGTTTTGGCAATAAATCTTGTTGATTGCCTAGACGATTTCCGTCCTCCTTCTTCTTTATAACCTGACCAGAGACGACAGAAAACCTGCCTTTGTGCATCTGTGTGGTCTGTGTGGTCTGTGTGGTCTGTGTGAGCTTTGTGCGTCGACGGAGAGCGGAAGGTGCTAAGTGTCTCCTGGTTCTTTCTCTTGCAAGCTGCGTGTGAGAGTGTCAAGGGGCTGAGGTCAGATCCCTTGAATCATCTGAGAGGGACTGTGTGTCCTCGGTGCGTTCAACGAGCAACCGGCGAATTGTCTGAGGGAAGCTAAGTGAATACCTGCTCTGAATTCAGTAACCGGTTGCTGACCCATCGGCAAGAAGCCGTTTTTGTCGTGTCTTTTCGCAGGGAAGTCTCGAGCCTACGGAGTTTGAGCAGTTAGACACGCACTTGCGGGTGCGCGCCAGAAGTCTCGTGCCTGC
The DNA here is from genome assembly GCA_023653495.1 of Melastoma candidum. Taxonomy (NCBI): domain Eukaryota; kingdom Viridiplantae; phylum Streptophyta; class Magnoliopsida; order Myrtales; family Melastomataceae; genus Melastoma; species Melastoma candidum. Next base: position 3,102,211 of record CM042887.1, read on the forward strand.
AGGGTAGAGCAGGAGGTGGGAACGCCGCCGGAGTGGAAAGAGTTCCTCCCGAGCACAGGGGTGCTGTGCAGAAGTCTTGAACGCCTGATACAGAGGGTTAGTAAAGCAGGTTGCGTGGAAGCCAACGGATCGGAAAATTCCACCCTAGGTACTGGGTGTGCAGTGCAGTGAGTCACGGCTGTGGTAACCGTGCACGTCCGAACTGAGTGTAGGACGGATACCTTCTAAGTGGCTTTGTGGTTTACTTTGTGATCTTTGTGGTTCCTATCTTCGTGATCTTTGTGGTTCAACTTTGTGGTTGTCTCTTAAGCAAGTGCAGGCTTATCTTAAGGAGAGACAAGATCTGTGTGGAAATCCTCTTCTGAGCAAACAAGTGCTGAAGCAATCCTTCGCTGTGAAGCAGAAACGAGCTTCTCTCTGAGAATACATTCTTCACCGTAAGGAATTATCTGTGAGGATTTATACTCTAACATAACGTTGTCTGTGCTCTTTGATAAGTCAGGTTTATATTAAGCGACAACGAGCTGTGTGGAATCCATTGAGCTACCAACTGCTCAGGATAAGCATCATTCTGCTGGAAACGAGAAGACGTCCACTGTGTGAGGAGCTGACCGTTGCCAGGAGTGATCATCTATTGTACGGGATTCTAAATCTCACTTTGTGAGAGGAACATACGCCTAGTGCAAGGGCTTATTGCACCCATTATTTTATATAGTGGAATCACCTTGTTGGTGGAAAGTGGACGTAGGTCAATTAAGGCCGAACCACTATAAATCACTGTGTCCATTACGATCGCGCAACACTCGTACGAAAACCTACTCGACAAAATCGTAACAGTTACAGTAAGGTATTTCTCATTCTGAGAAACGCTCTGCTGTGATACAGTACGCTTCCGCTTACACCGAGAAAGGGCGAAAAAGTGATAAACACTAATTCACCCCCCTCTTAGTGTACATAAACGATCCAACAGGACTGAACTGAAAGCGTTTGCCTTGGGACACACGAGACGATTGATTATGGGAACTGGGATTTGGACAAGAAGGAAAGCAATGCGCTTCACCGGAGATCTACGGCTGCGTCTCGTCGAACTCCAGGCATGGGACTATTGGTTGAAAGTTGCCGTTCGTAAGTCCTTGGGCGTTCCAGCACGAGCTCACTGCTTCCCATCTCCACAGCCAATGCAGATGGCTGCAGGACAAAGCGTGGTTTGGTCAATATAGGTCCCGAGGGAATTATGAGGACGATAGGAGTCTCTACTTACTAGAATCCTCAATAGCTCGTGGCCGCAGTAGAATTGGTCGATGGTAGATCGGGTTGAGTACGCGGTGGCAAATGATGTCCTCGAAGATTATGTTCTTCACGTAGCCTCTTCCGCCCTGCCATGTGTTGATTCTGACTCCGTTATTTGTGCCTCGGAAATGGACGTTTGGATGTGAATGTTTTCGGTATGATCTTCGGAGCCATCCTTGCCTAAACTTCCAATGCTGCAACCAGATACAGTATTACAACCCTTGTTCACCAAATTTCCCTCTGGGGATATTTCATGGTGTCATGTTGTTTCATACCTTATGCCGTGACCAGGTCCGCAATGGATTCCCTCGACATAAATGTCGGACGTACCATCGCTAATGGAAATGTAATCGTCACCTGTTCTAATGTCATAATCTGAGACATAGACATGCTCGGAATTCTGGATATGGATGCCATCTGTGTTGGGGATATAGCCCGGAGTGTGAACAGTGACATTGGTGACAAACACATACTTCGAATGCTTGATCACGATGTGCATCTGGGGACTATTTTTGAACCTCAGATCGCGGAGCAATATGTTGCTGGATTTTCCTACGTCGAGCGCCTGAATGAGACAGAACAGAGTAAGAGGCAATCCTGCAATATGTCTCCCGTTTCAAAGCAGAACCACTCGCGCCACCAAGCTGCGCCACGGCCATCCAACGAGCCAGACCCTTGGATGACCAGACCATTGACTCCATCGAATGCTATCCATGTGTAACAATGACTGCATTCCCACTCGAATGGTGCTTCCGGTGCAACAAGTCCTCCGTCAATCTGATATTAGGAGATATGATGGCTGCGATCGACAATCCATCGAATGTAGTTTAGTGGACGATGGCCGAAATGATGAATTACCTGGAACTTCTCAGAAGGGCGGTAGAAGATCTGGACCAAGTCATCGGTAAGGACAGGCTCGTCGAAGAATCCAAAATCCCTCACCTCAACTACATAAAGGCCTGCGTAAGGGAAGCCTTCCGACTGCACCCCATCGCTCCCTTCAACGTGCCTCACATAGCCATATCCGACACGACTGTCGCCGACTATTTCATCCCGAAAGGCAGCCATGTGCTGGTGAGTTGACTCGGTCTCGTTCGGAATCCTAAGGTTTGGGACAACCCTCACAGGTTCAACCCAGAGAGCCACCTCGGCGATGGAGTCACCAATGTGGTGCTTGTTGTGGAAATTCTTCACGAACGGTGGGAAAACTTCAAAGACGAACGGCTACGAACAAAACTTCAAGAATGCAAGCAAAGTTAGATCTCAATCTTCACGCACAACGTGCACTCTCTTTAAGGAATTATTTGCCCCCACTATCAAGTTGCAGAAGGAAAAATATATACAAATATCCCTCTAAGAGTAATGAAGAAAGAACAAACATGTCGACCATATAAAGCCGAGTGTTCCGATGAGAAATATAAAAGAGAAACGGTTCTCGAAAACTTTGGAGTTATTCCGTGTAGAATCAGAATATTTCTCGATACTTATACAATAATCAATTATGTATCAATAGTTTGAAAGTCTTCGGAGACCATTACAATCATTGAAAATAAGGAGGCATGACTCTTTGTGAAACGATATCAAGAAACCGTCATATAACCTTTAAAGTCAAATAGTTACAACACTTCATGAAACCTCGAATAAACCTCCACATAGCCATTAGATATGAGGGATTGCAAACCTTCATTGCAAGGCTCGAGTTAAAGAACCAAATAACATGACTTTTTATGGCAACGATTCAAAGGATGCTTCTCTTCCTTCCTAAGGACGAATCTTTCTTAGTTCTATAACTTACTGCGCAACGAAGGACGTGCCCTCCATATTGGAGGACACGTCTTTCTTGATTCTGTCGTCCCCAAAATGCTCACAGACGCGTCCTGTTTAGGAGGACGCGTCCCTTTCAGTTATGTGATTACAGTGAACCCAAGGACACATCCTTCTGTTTTGGAGGACATGTCCTTCTCGATTTTGTACAAGAATACCATCACACCATTAGTGTCCATCCAAAAACTCTCGGATGTACCATTTCCAACCCCGAACACTTCTTTATTGTTCGTTTTAACAACTCCAAATCATTCAACAATGTGATCTATCCTTTATAATTACAACATTGCTCACGGAGCCAAACTTACACTTCATTTCATTCGGCACTGGCTGTAGAGGTTGCATAGCGGCTTCTCTTGGTACCGTCATGACGGCGATGGCTCCTCCAAGGGTTCTCCTGGGAGAAGCCGCATGGATCTCCTGGAATAGATCCATCGGAGTCGGAGCACGACCTTTTCCTTGCTAGTCCATTAACAGTCAGGGTGGAGCCTCGTCTGCCGCTGCATCTTTACACTTCTTCCTAGATTTATTCGTATAATTGTTCATACCAGTGATTTTAATAAGGGGATAATAGTAATATTATATCTCACAATATTACTTGTTGTTTATTTCATGCCGGGTCTCAATGCTGGCGGGCTATGCAAGTGATGTGAACGCTATTGAACCCACTTTTCGTTGGACTCCTGATAACCTAGCCACTATCTCTACCTAGACTCAAAGAAAAATACCAAGGATTTGAGAAAAGTAGAGGACGCGAGAAGACTTTAGGAAGAGACAAGACTATTTAATCCACGTTTCTTGATTCGGATGATTGTACAAATGGGGGTGGAAGCCCCTATTTATAGTTGGGGTTCGTCCTAAGTGCGGTAAAAATAAGGTCACTTATCCTACTTTTCTACCATGCATTTTAACCATACATTTTAACTACTAGAAATTTCCTTAAATATCTACCTAAGATACTAGTTGGCCCAAATTATAATCACACAAGCAGTTGACGATAGAAATCTCTAGAATTGTTGTAACTTTAAAAAACGATGTATTTGATTGGACCCTCAAAAGAAGTAAAACGTTTTCCCTCAAAGTAAACCTCTCAAAGGACAAAGATAAAGGAATTCCCATCCTAAAACACCTAAAATGAAATGTACCTTATGCCCAAGTACTTGTGAATTGTTCACTCCAAGTACATCCTTCTTATGCCCGGGGCATTGAGTATTTTGTTGTTTGTTATATCCGATTCTAAGTCAATTATGAACGAGTAACTGTTACCTATTTGTCTTATTTTGATATTATTCTTGTTGTAATATTATATAAATTATTATTATTATTAGTTAAATTCATAATCAATCCGCCCACTGTTTTGTAGACTTGTGTCCGGGATTCCACTCAACCCGTGGAAACGGTGAGAACATGAACTGTTGTTACCTGAATTGTTGACGTGGAAAAAACTTTGGACAAATAATTTTTTATTACTAATGAAACATAATGATTTCCTAATATAATAATCAACAAATATCCGTTTATTCTTATTAAAAGCAAATATTATAAGCTTAACCTGCGTTAAAAAGAGGTAATATATATGCTTTCAAATTTAATTAAAAAATAATAATAAATTACAAATTTATTGTAAACATATTTACTGTGAAAGCCATTATGATTTTCATTTATACCTTATTAGTGTATAATTCTTTACTATTCCATCCGTTACAATTGTAAAATTCTTTCCGTTGTATACGCACGATTTGGAAATAAATAAGATATTCTTCCCTTTCTCTCTTTGTTGTAGTCTTCTATTTCCTTCTTTCTTATTCCCTTTCTTTATTTTACAATACACGAAGCCAAACCTCCAACCTCGTACGTGGAAGCTAAGTCGATTGAGGTAGACGACAGTAACCTCGAAATATTTCAGTTTTATTTTTAATCTCAACTTTATTTTTTTCTTATAGTCATCACGTCGAACCTCACAAATTGGAGTTCACGACCTTTGACATCACCGAAAGGAATTACCTTTCATGGATTTTAGATGCTGAAACTCATCTGCGGCCAACGGTCTTGGAAATATCATCAATGATCAAAACACGACGTCCGACTAAGATAAGGTCAAAGCAATGATCTTTCTTCGCCGCAACCTTCACGAAGGTTTAAAAATTGAATATATCACCGTGAAAGATCTCTTGGTCCTGTGGACTAATTTGAAAGAAAGGTATGATCATTTAAAAACAATCATTCTTCCAAAGGGTCAGTTTGATTAGCTGCATTTGCGCCTTCAAGATTTTAAATCGGCGAGTGAATACAATTAGACATTATTTCGAATTACTTCTCAATTGAAATTATGTGGATAATTATTACTCATGGAAATATGTTGGAGAAAACATTCTCTACTTTTCATGCATCGAATGTGCTCCTGCAGCAGCAATATCGTGTAAAAGGTTTTGAGAAATACTCTGAATTGATTTTATGTCTCCTTTTGGCCGAACTAAACAATGAGCTTTTGATGAAGAATCATAAAGCCCGTCCGACTGAATCTGCTCCATTCCCCGAAGTGATTGCGACATCATATGGAGGACAACAATGTAGTCGTGGTTGTGGTCCCACTCGTGGCCGTGAAAATGGACGTGGACGTGGTTATGGTCGAAGATGTGGTGGTGGTCGGTATTATTTTCGTAACAATCGTCCCCAATACGTGGAAAAGGGGAATAGCGACAAAGAGACGCATGATGACAAAAATGGTCAATTCAACAAGACTTTGGAGAATAAATGTTATCATTGCGGCATGAAGGGTCACTGGTTACGTACCTGTCGTATGCCAAAACATTTGACCGATCTCTATCAAGAGTCACTAAAAGGAAAAAGGGCGATCGAGACGAACTTCATTTCCGATGAAGTAAAAGTGGCTTCCGGTAATGATAAAATAGATTTTGGATTTAATGATTTCTCCCAATTTGATATAGCTGACTTTCTTGTCGAGCATGGAAATAATAATAATGTTATTTAATTTTATTTCTGGTGACGTACTTATTTATTTCTAAATGAAATTTTATGATCACCTAATTATATGTTTTGTTGTACATTTTGATAAAATTAAACTTTTAATTTAAAAAAATTACAAAGTTTCCACGACCTATTTACAAAAAGGTGGCACCTTAACCACCAAAAACAAACTTACTTTTATATTTTGGATTCTTTTTATTATTGTTGTTGTTATGATTGTTTTTATTTTTTTATGTGCTTTTTTATATCATTAAATATTAATATCTTATTTTATTTTATCTTATGAAGAAAATGAAGGTTATCGGAAGCGAATTCTCGACCAATGAAAAATGTGACTGTCTCGTAGATAGCGCATCAACATATACTATTTTGAAAAGCAAAAAAAATTCTTTTCCCAATTGGTAATGAGTAAAACAAGTGTGAATACGATATATGGAAGTACGAAAATCATTGAGGGCTTCATAAGAACAAATATCTTATTATCCAGAGGAACAAATATTTGTATCGATAATGCGTTGTATTCCTCTAATTCTCAAAGAAATTTATAAAGTTTTGAAGATATACGCAGAAATGGATATCACATAATGAAAATGACAAAGAATATTTGTGTATTACAAGTATCGTCTCGTGTAAGAAATGTATATTAGAAAAATTACTCACAGTTTTCTTTGGATTATACTATAAGTGTTTGTGAAATACATGCCATTACAAATAAGAAGTTTGTTGATCAAAATAATTTTATTATTTGGCACGAACGATTAGGGCACCCTGGAGCTATAACGATACGAAGAATAATTAATCATTCATGTGGGCATACATTGAAAATCAGGGTTGAACTATTAAATCAGGGTTGTTCCCAAGGGAAGTTAATTATAAGGACATCACGATCGAAAATCAGGGTAGAACTATTAAAATTTCTTAAAAGAATACAAGGTAATATATGTGGGCCTATTCATCCATCATGTGGACCATTCAGATATTTTATGGTATTAATTGACGCATCAATAAGATGGTCACATGTGTGTTTATTGTCAACTCTTACTCAAGCTTTTGCAGGAATGCTTACTCAAATTATCAAATTACGAGCTCATTTGCCGGATTATTCAATAAAATGTATTCGTCCTAATAATGCAGGAAAATTTACTTCCCAAACTTTTAATGATTATTGTATGTCAATTGGGATAAGTGTTGGATATCCAGTTGTACATGTTCATACACAAAATGGCCTTGCAGAGTCATTGATAAAACATCTTCAATTAATTACAAGACTATTGCTTATGAGAACAAAATTCCTGATACATGCATGGGGACATGCTATTTTGCACGCGACAACGTAAATTCGCATCAGACCTACGAATTATATAAGGTCTCGCCTTTGGAAATAGTTTATGGTCAGGAACCAAATATATCTCATCTAAGAATTTTCGGGTGTGCGGTATACGTGCCCATTGCTCCACCGCAAAGGAGATTATGGATATATATCGGATATGAATCACCATCTATAATTAAATATTTAGAACCGTTGATGAGAGATGTAGTTAGCACGTTTTGCATATTGTCAATTTGATGAAATGACATTTCCAACATTAAAAGGGGAACATAAGCAGTTGGAAAAGGAAATAATCTGGAGTGAGTTATCATTGGCTCACTAAGATCCTCGTACAAAACAATCTGACTTCGAAGTTCAGAAAATAATTCACTTGTAGAATTTAGCAAATCAATTACCTGATGCTTTTACTGACCCTAAGAGAATAACTAAATCATGTATTCCAGTTGCAAATGCTCCAATTAGAATTGATGTCCCTGAAGGACATACTAAGATTGCAAATGAGCCTAATGTGCCAGTGAAACGTGGCAGACCAGTCGATTCCAAAGATAAAAATCCTCGAAAAAGAAAAAGAAATGCTCAAACTGAGGGCACAATCGCTCTAAAAGAGCCTCCAGTTATTGAGAAAATGATTCCGGAAGAAACATAGGTATCTGAAAATAAAGAGATCTCTGTCAATTATGTTTTGACTAGAAAGAGATGGAATCGAGATAAAATCGACGTCGATGAAAATATACGTTATTCCCAACAATCCGATTTGCGGCATATGCTATAAGATGCGATATTGTAAATGAAGATGATGATCATGAACCGAAGTCTGTTGAATAATGCAGACAAAGAAATGATTGGCCAAAATGGAAAGATGTGATTGAAACAGAGTTAAAATCGCTCTCAAAGCATAAAGTTTTTGGACATGTTGTCCGTACACCTGAAGGTGTAAAACTGATCGGTTATAAATGGGTACTTGTAAGAAAAAGAAATGAGAAAAATGAGATTGTCAGATATAAGGCAAGACTTATTGCCCAGGGATTCTCGTGGAGACCTAGTATTAATTATGAGGAGAGATATTTTCCCTTGGTGGATGCAACAACATTTAGATATCAGATAAGTTTATCAATTCATGAAAAATTGGAGATGAGATTGATGGATATCGTTACAGCATACTTATATGGCTTTATTGGGAACGATATATACATGAAACTCCTTGAATGATTCAAAATGCGAGAAGCATATAATTCAGTCAAATTATGTGGTATTCTTCCCTTTCTCTCTTTGTTAATTATGTGCATATTAATTATATGCACGATTTGGAAATAAACAAGACATTCTTTCTTTTCTCAATTTTTTGTATTCTTCTATTTCCTTCTTCTTCTCCTTTCTTTGTTTTACAATAAAATTAATGTAATGGTTTACTACTATTAGGTCATTATTAGACTGGTCTTCCTTTTAAGGGTCAAAGGGATATTTATATGTGTAAACACGCGACCACAGTATTACCTCATCGATGTGTATCTTACTGTATTTGACTTCAAGATGCTTCAATTTAAGGAGGCGTGCTTTTTTTAGCTCTGTTATTGTGTAGCTTTAAATGTAGTTTTAAGATTAGGAGAAATAATGTCTCGAACTTGACTTTTAAAGTCAAGTTCGCCCTTCTAAGTGTGTTCAATTCTGCTTTTTTAAAACTAAGTTGCTTGATAATTAAAACGGGGACGAACTCATGTTCTATTATTTTCAAAATTTTAAGTCCGTGAAATTCGATTTTTAAAAAATCGAGTTCTTTTAACGAACTAATTTCGAAAATTTCGAAAATAGGCTACGTAAGTCACGAAATATTTTCCTAAGAGTTTCTTGGCTTTAAGTAGTTACGTGATCCTAAGTGGGCGGAGATTATTGCTTTCACACATCTCGATTGGTCCCATTCACATGAAGAGGGAATTCAAATTTCACTCTGAGTGTTTGATTTGATTATTTTTATTAAAGCCTAGAATGAGGCAAAACTATCAAAAAGATTATGTTTGACTTGACCACAACTACCCGATTAAAATGTTAATAATCGTTGTAGTGTCGTTCCGATCAAAAGCCGTGTCCCAGAAAACGACAACGTTTTCCCCCATCCCCCATATTTGGTTAGTTCTAAGGTGATGTGAACGAGAGCACTCAACTAACACGAAAAAAATGAAAACGCGGTCTTCTGGTTTCGTTACCAACTAATTTTATTACAACTTGCGACAGGTACAAGGACAGGAGGAGCGGAAGCAGGTGTATTATACTAAATAGTAACGACAAAGTAGTGACAAGTGGAAATCATCGTCCTAGCCAAAATGGAGTCCCCACTCAAAACGCCCCTATAAGTACTGCCTTAACGTCTTTCCCCTTCATCGCATCCTCTCTGTACTCAATAACCTTCTTTTTTTCATTGTCCACATCGCGACCTCCATTACCCACCATCCGTCGAGAGAATCATGGATACCTCCGCCACTTCAGCCGCGATCCTTTCCAACACCACATCCCTTAATGCCACTGCCGTCATTGGGATCATCCCTTCTTTCCTCGCCGCCTCCCCACAGCTGAGCGTCTTCAATGCCTTCCTCCTTTCCACTTTCATGTTGCTTTTTGCCGTTATAAAATCCCAGCAGAGTTCTCTCCAGGGGTCGAAGCAACTCGGCCGCCTACCTCCCGGTCCAATGGCGTGGCCTGTCCTTGGGAACCTCCCCGAGATGCTATGCAACAAGCCCGTGTTCCGTTGGATACACCGCCTCATGGAGGAAATGGGCACTGAGATCGCATGCGTGCGCCTAGGGAGCACTCACGTGGTATCGGTTACTTGCCCTAAAATAGCCGCGGAGATACTCAAGAAGCAGGATGCGGTGTTTGCCTCGAGGCCAGAGTCGATGGCTGCTCGAACCTTCAGCGGCGGGTACAAGTCGGCAGTTCTAGTGCCCCACGGAGACCAGTGGAAGAAAATGAGACGTGTTCTGACGTCCGAGATAATCTGTCCTGCGAGGCACAAATGGCTTCACGAGAAAAGGGTTGAGGAGGCCGACAACCTCATCAGATACGTGTTCGCACAGTGTGGAGCTTCACGTGACGTTAATATCCGGAACGCCGCAAGGCATTACAGCGGAAATGTGATAAGGAACTTGATGTTCAGTAAGAGATACTTCGGCAAGGGAATGCCCGATGGCGGACCCGGGATCGAGGAAGAGGAGCATGTCGAGGCACTCTTCAATGCTCTCGGGTACCTTTATGCCTTCTGTGTTTCGGACTACTTCCCTTGCCTAGAAGGCCTGGACTTGGATGGTCATGAGAGGATTGTCAAGGAGGCATCAGAGACAATGAACAAGTATCATGATCCCATCGTCCACCAAAGGATTCGAGAATGGAGAAATTCAAGTGATATTGCCAACAAGGAGCCACAAGATTTGCTCGATATTTTGATCTCAGTTAATGACTCTAACGGCCAGCCATTACTCACGACAGAGGAGATCAAAGCTCAAACAACGGTATGTGATCAAATTCTCCATATTCATCGATAGTGGTTTGATATCGAGCATTTTGTGTGTAGACAGCTAATAAATGAATTTGTGATATCAGGAGATCATGATGGCCGCGATCGACAATCCATCGAACGTAGTTGAATGGACGATGGCCGAAATGATGAATCAGCCGGAACTTCTCAAAAGGGCGGTGGAAGAGCTGGACCGGGTCATCGGCAAGGACAGGCTCGTCCAAGAATCCGACATCCCTCACCTCAACTACATAAAGGCCTGCGCAAGGGAAGCCTTCCGACTGCACCCCATCGCTCCCTTCAACGTGCCTCATGTAGCCATGTCCGACACGAACGTCGCCGGCTATTTCATCCCGAAAGGCAGCCATGTGCTGGTGAGTCGGCTCGGTCTTGGTCGGAACCCTAAGGTTTGGGATGAACCACACAGGTTCAACCCGGAGCGCCACCTCGGCGACGGAGTCACCAATTTGGTGCTCACGGAGCCAGACCTACGTTTCATTTCATTCAGCACTGGCCGCAGGGGTTGCATAGCGGCTTCTCTTGGTACAGCCATGACGGTGATGCTGCTAGCGAGGCTCCTCCAAGGGTTCTCCTGGGAGAAGGTGCCCGGGTCTCTTGAAATCGATCTGTCGGAGTCGGAGCACGACCTTTTCCTCGCTAGGCCATTAACAGTTAGGGCGGAGCCTCGTCTGCCGTTGCATCTTTATCCGTCATTCTAGCTTTATTCGTAGAATTTTTCATACCATGGATTTAATAAGGGGATAATAGTAATATTATATCTCCAACATTCAAGACAGTACTTGTTGAACTTCATGTCGGGTCACAACATGTATGTCTGTAATTTTTTACCTTCAAAGTAAACCTCATTTCTCTCAAAAGCCAAATATAAAGGAATTCCCGTCTCACAATAACCGGGGAAATTTGGTGTCGCGGGATGGGATAGGAAGGGGGAAGGTTATAGTAGAACGTACGTTCTATACTGTCGATGACCTTCTGTAGGATAGATGAAACCTTATGTGGAGTTGCTGCACCTACGAGGAATGTATATTGGAGTGTTTTGTATGTGGAAATGATTTCTCTTTTTTAAACTTTTTTTCTTACATGAAATGTCTACACGTTCCTTTATACAGGGAGGAGTAGGAAATTCAAATGACAATAGAAAGAGCTATATTAAATTACAGATTTAATAACCTACTTAAATGTCTCACTTAATGCTCCACTGAAATGAGATCATAAATTACTTTCAACACCCCCTCTTAATTTATGATTCTCAAGAAATCTTTGAATGTCTCAAACTTCTTAGAAGGCGCCGCCTTTATAAGAACATATACGGGTTGATCATGGGTGCTGATGAACTCTAGAAGAATATCCTTCTCCGAAACCATCTCTCTGATGAAATGATGACGAAATTCTATGTACTTCGATCTTGCATGAAAAACTGGATTCTTGGTCATAGCAATTGTAGTGGTTATCACAAAAGATTGTTGTTGGCTCGTTCACCTTCTGTCGTAACTCTAGAAGTAACCTTATGAGCCAGACAGCTTCAACTGTTGCTTCATTTGCTACGATGCACTTAGCTTCTGCAGATAAGAGGGCAAGGATGCTTTGCTTCTTTGAACTCCATGAAATGGTCTTTATTCCAATGCAGAACAAGTATCCTAATGTGCTTCTCCGATCATCCAGGCTTCCTGCCCAATTACTATGTACATAACCCACCAGATCATCATTATGCTCTTTTGTATACTTCAGTCCGACTTTCTATTTGCCTTTAAGATAGCGTAGAACCCTTTTTGCTGCATGCTTCTGTGAATAGCCTTTTGCTACGATGCGAGCTTTATGCTTCTGCACACTTACATCTTAATTATACTGGGCCTTATAGACCCACTTCAAGCCGATTGCTTCTTTTCCTTTTAGGAGATCGACCAATGACCACGTGTCATTCTTCTCTATATAAGTCATCTCCTCCTTCATGGCATTTCTCCGTTTTTCTTCTTTGGCATCCTTCTCAAAGTTTTGTGGCTCAAATGCAGCAAGAGCAAAGTTAGCTTGCTTATAAATTTCAGTGAATGGTTGATACCTCCTCGGTGGTGTATCTCTAATAGGACCCTTTGCTTTTTGAATGGTTCTAGAGGAACTACCTTATGTTGTTCCGATATGATTCTGTACTGTAACTTCTGCTGCTGCTTCTGTTGTTCTAATAGGGTTATGTACATTGCTTCTGCTACTGCGTATGTATACTGGAACATCTGAGTCATAGAAGTCTCTTTCTGCCACTTCCAAGTTGCAAGTTCATCAAAGATAATATCTCTCGACAGAACTAACTTGTTAGTATTCGGATTATACAGACGATATCCCTTCGATTCATCACTATATCCGATGAAAATCAAATTCTCACCTTTCTCATCAAACTTCTCTTCCATGAGAAGGTGCAAGTGCATATCCAATATACCCAAATACTTTCAAATGATTCACCACGGGCTTCCTTCTGTGCCGCGCTTCATATGATGTCTTGTTCATAACTGCTTTTGTAAAGGATCGGTTCAGAAAATAGGCAGATGTGTTAACATCTTCTGCCCAAAACTTGTTGGGTAGACCTTTGTTCTTCAGCTTGCTTCTGGCCATTTCTACTATGGTTCTGTTCTTTCTTTCTACGACTCCATTCTGCTGTGGAGAATATTGCACGGTTAACTATCTCTGTAGCCCCTTCTGTTGGCAATAGTCTAAGAATGGTCTTTACAGAAACTCTCCTCCGGGATCTGTTCTCAAGGTATTAATCCTGTATCCACTTTGATTTTCTGCAAGTGCTTTGAACTTCATGAAGATAGTGAAAGCATGTGATTTCTTCTCAAGAAAATAAAGCCAAATCATTCTAGTATGGTCATCTATGAACAACAGAAAGTATCTTCTGTTACCGAGAGACAGAGTTTGAGTCGGTCCACAAATATTTGCATGAACCAGCTCGAGAGGGGCATGAGCTCTCCATGATGTGTTTGGAAATGGAAGACGATGATGCTTTCTCAAGACACATCCTTCACAGACGTCACTTTCTGCAACTTGTATAGAAGATAGTCCAACCACCATATCCTTCTGCTTCAATAGAGCTAGACCTTTCCTGTTCAATTGTCCATACCTGAGATGCCAAAGATGAGAATTATTTATAACCTCAGTTTTGAGAACTACATTGCTACAAGGAGTCGTCATTAATGGGAACAAATTGTTGGATGTCATCTTTACGACCACGACCTTCTGTCTGTTTCTGTCCGCTATCTCACATTGACCTTCTGAAGAAACTAACTTGTATTCGTTTTTCATCATATGTCCCACACTTAGTAGGTTCTATGCGATTTCTAGAGTGTAAAAGACACGGTGCATCCTCTTCTATTGACCTTCTGCATTGAAAAATGAAACAACACTTTTACCTTCCATCTTTAACTTCTTGCTATCTTCAGTTCAAAGAAAGAGTTGTATTTCTCATCAAGCTCCACAAAGTTCTTCTTGATCCCTGTGACATGGTTACTACAGCCACTATCGAGGAATCATATCTCATTCATATCTTGCACGGTGTTAGAGGAAGAGTAAAAAACTTTAGAAGGTTTATCTTTCTTAGAGAAATTTACCGAGCTTCTGTCCTCATGCTTCTGTTTGTGCTTTTGCTTTTTATCTTTGTACCAGCAATCACGATCTGAATGAATTGGAGACTTGCATCTCCTGCACCGAAGACGATAATATTTTGTTTCATGATTATTCTTTCTGCAGATGCGGCATCCTGCTTCTACTTCTCCATGACCGCTTCTGTGCTGACCTTCTGGTCGTCCTTCTGCATAGCCTTTGCCTCTGCCTCTGCCACGAGACCTGCCACCACGTCCTCTGTTGTAGGACCTTTTATCGTTTCCAGAATGTTCTTGCTTCTGCTCAGAAACATTCAACTTCGCTTGAAATGTTTACTCCACCGGGGCTGTGTACTTGCGGACCCGCTTCTCATGGGCTTCTAAAGAACCTATCCCATCAATTCATAGATGAAAACTTCTGTGAGATCCTTCATCTCTTCAATCATGGTTACTACATGATCAAACTTCTGTGGCAGCTTCTGAGGATTTACTCCACGACTTTTCAATATGGAACAACTTCTCACAACTCTTTAATTGATTGAGGATCTTCACGATCCTTGAGAAGTAGTCTTTGATGGTTTCTGCGTCTTTCATGGCTAGATTGTCGAATTCCCTCCAAAGGTTCTGCAGCTTTATAGAGATCACCTTCCATGACCCTTTGAACTCCTTCTTTAGGACCTCCCATACTTCATTCACCTTCTTCAAGCCGAATATCCTCGGGTAGCTGGTTTTGTTCATGGATTGTCGCAGAATCCATAGGGCCATGGCATTCTTTGTGACGTTCTCCTTGTACGCCTTCTGCTCATCTTCTGTGGGGTTGATGACACCTTCTGCGGAAGTGTTGTCACCGTCTGGGAGAGAGATTCCTTCTAGAACTTCTTCGTAACCTTCCTCCACAAGTTTCTATAGATCTTGCGAAAGGAAAATGGTCTCCATTTGAGAAATCTAATAGTTGAAGTGCTCACCGTTGAAGATGGGGATTTGGTTGGGAGAAAAGGTGAAGAATATGTTGCCAGTGGATGCAGACATGACCTTTTGCGCTTTGATACCAAATTTGTTGGAGGTTATATGAAAGGATTGGATAGGAAAGGAGAAGGTGCTAGTAGAACGTATGTTCTGTACTGCCGACGACTTTCTGTAGGATAGATGGAACCTTCTGTAGAACTGCTGCTCCTACGAGGTATGAATATTTGATGCAGTTCAAGTGTTTTGTCTGCAAACTATTTTCTTTTTCGTTTCTTTCAACTGATTACACGCTCCTCTATATATAGGGAGGTGTAGAAACCCAAATTACAATAGAAACCGCTACCTTAAATGACAGATTCAATGATATATTTAATGACCCACTTGAATGCTATCTTAAATGACAATTCTATTACTACCTTTAATACCCCATTAACATTGATCATAAATTACCTTCAACACCTCCTCTTAGTTTATGATCTTCAAGAAGTCTTTAAAAGTCTCGAACTTGTAGGTTAAAGCGTGACATACTATATATTTTCATTTTCAACACTCCCCCTCCAGCTGAACCGAGCTGGCATCTTTGGCCATTTTTGCGATTCCCTTGTTCAGGTGATTGGGGGCTTCTATGGCCCTAGGTGTGGGCTTCTGTGGCCACTTTTCTGTTTTTCTAATTGTTTTTATTTTGCGCCTAGCGGGGGTGTGACCCTCGACATATAGCTCTGATACCGCTTTTTTAAAGAAGTCAACGCAAACTGTCCTAAAAAAACAAAAAAGAGGATGTAACTGCCCTACAACGGTCAACATCAACTGTACTAAAAGCTCGAACATATAGGTGAAAGCGTAACATACTATATATTTTTCATTTTCAACAGTTTGGTTGTTTACTTGTGAACAACATCATCTTTTGGTGTTATACTACAAAGAATTAACGTGTTATACTCCAAGAACACCAGAAAAGCTTCAACCAAACTATAAAAGTTTTGGATAAATTCTAATTCACCTTTTTCATATAAAAGAAAAACGGCTTTAATATAATAAGATTAAAAAATAAAATTTGATAAAATGTATATAAAATATTCACTTAAAGTATCTAATTTCTTTATGTATCAAACAATTATATATTTTCCCTCATATCAAAGCAATTCTTTGTTTTAGTAGTGGTGTAAGAACACCAACTAAGTCGGGCCTGAATTAGTGTTTCGACCTAAATTAAACTTTTTATATCTAATAAAATCCAACAATGGAAGATGTACTTTTGTAGATTAGAAACCCTTGGTTTGTATTAGAATCCAAAGTGAACCGCCTTAAATAATATTTGATTAGTCAAAACCTGATTTGTAACGCCAACGCAGTCATAGAGGCTTTTGTTGTAGCAGAACGTATGATGCAAAATCTTAAGGGATCTGTACAAAGGTCCCTACAAGTTTTAATCATCCTAAGCGTGACCGCAAATTCTATTCCAAAACCTAATTGGTATTTGTAGTACCAGAATGTAGATATATAACATTGGGTATCACGTAATTGATATATGTGATCAACTCTAGAACCTGAGTGGTCATTAAAGTGATAAGAGTTTAGCGCAGGACTTTTGAGGTTCCCACCCAAATGAAATATTTTATCTGGTTGTTTCCTTTTGTTAAGGATGTCTGTTGAGTGGTCATTTAGAAGACAAGTTGGTGTCAAAAAGTGAATAAGGCATAAAAAGTTTACAGTGGTTTGGTAAATAGCATCCACTTTTCACCCTTATATGATGAATATCACTATCAAACACTTATAACAGTAAGATAAGGGACAGTGACTCTTCTGCAAATAGAAAAGCTATCAGAAGGCATGAATATTCTTTTGTAGAATGTAATGGAGATTGCACAAAGCACTTCCCACAAGCAGTAAGCCAATGAGTTATGGACAAAGATTTGTAACTAACTCGAGTAGGCCAATGACTTTCTCTCACAACCTCATCGCTTGCTTCACGATCTAGTGTAGATCATCACTACGAACAATGACTAACTTGAGGAGGCCCGCTTCATTGATCTTGAGAGATCAAGGGTTCTTATTCACTAACAACTTGGCGTCGTTGCACCAATTTTGTACATTTCCACTGTCCCTTCTCATCCTCGATAGATTGCTTGGTGCAACTAAGCTATTTTCTCGTGCAATGGCACATCCTCTCTTACCACCATAAAACACTTGGTCCGGCTACAATGAATTCTAGTGTAGCGGCACCACCCTCTCTTGCCACCACAAAACACTTGGTGTGGTTGTATCTAAAACACTTGGTGTGGTTGCATCGAATTCTCGTACTGCACACCAATCTAGGTGTGAATCCCACTAACACATACATATGATAATACTTTGCCTTTTGTCACCCACTAGCATTTCTCGAGATCAATCTTAATGTCAATGAGTTTAGGCAACCCTTTTCATTACCTCAGCATCGATCATGTTTCACGCACAACATTCAATGATCCAACATTCTTGAACAACCTTGCATAATATTTCATGACAAAACTTTGACATAATACAAGATAATGAAGACCTTTGAAGAGGTTCCAAGAGACGTGAGGTTGAAACCTCCAACACTGCCTTGGGGAGATATCAGAGCATTTACGCTTTAGGACCTCTTCGATCAAGCTTCTCAGGCAACCTTGGCGAAATCACATACAAGGTTAGGAATCGTGGTCATTACATACCCTCCACAGGTTGATTTCGAAGTTTTAAAACCTAAAATCCACCTGATCAAACTTAGAATCTACTTAGAACCATATACCACCGATTTCAAGTCAGTTGCGGGTATCCGTGATTTCAAAAACCAAAATAAAACCGTTGACATATTATTAAACTTCGCATAAATAAAAATAATAAAATGTAATATTATATAACTATGCAAATTGTGAGATTATAGTAAGTTATCAAGTAAATTGATAAAAGATAAAGCCACCGTTGAAAGCAGCCATCTCTAAGCGGTCACTGAGTCATATTATGTAGAAAGCCATCGTCGCATCTAGGATTCTTATTATTTAATAAAAGATTATGTTTTATTTTTTATTAATTTTATTTCTATTTAAATATTTGTGCTATATTTAAAATTATATACATTGTCTTTTTACGTTTTTATTAATTAATTTAAAATTATATATAGGTTTCGACTAGTGTAAGTTATATTGTATCTAACGTACGACCAATTTCGTAAGTGATTTTTACATCAAAATCGAGAATTGTCCTTGGTATCCACTGTTATTTAAAATTGGAACAAAAAAATCCTACTTGTCACCCAAGAAAAAAAAAAATTATTGATACCAGAACACGGTTCTTTACCTTGACAAGTAAGTTAAGCCACTATCAATCGTAGCTTTAATTGATACATGTTCTGCGAAGAGTCTGATAAATCCCAATATCTATAATATGAAACCTTCAAAACACATTTGCCAACATCACTTATTCAGGTATTTATTTTCCAAAAAGTGAAATTATTCATACATTTGTGGTCTCACGCTTACCAGAAAATATATATTTATTTGATGGGATATACACTCTGAATTAAAGCATCTTAGGATCCTACTAGATGGTCTAAGATATAAGGTAAGTTCCAAACCTTATACTACAATCCCCGGATTATATCAGATTAAAGACATGTATACATATTCAAAATTCTTAGAAAGAAGAATTTTTCATTGGATCGTCATTTTAAAAGAATGAGGATATCAAACCCTTAAAGGCTAGTAATTCAAAATTGACATCAAAAGAACTTTCAGTTGGCATAATAAGAATGAGCACTTCTATTATCTCGAGTACTCGAACTATCAAATTCACAATAGGTATGAGATGCATTTTATGTGAACAAAAGGTTATAACAGAACATAGGAAAGAAGAGTTTAGTCATCAACTATCAACCACTTGATCACTTTTTGCAAGATGATAGGTTTCTTTCCCTAATAGAAATCCATTGTTACAAAAGCAAAAGTATTTCGTGAGTTTAACCTCAAGGTAAGATTTTGGCAAGTCAGTATTCACCCAGAGTGGACAGAAGGAAAGCAAGATTTTGGCACATCGATATCCACAAAGGATAGATGGAAAACATGTTTTGCATACCTAATCTTCATTATCAGTGAAAATTACTTCCATTTGGCCTAGAAATAGCCACTCCCATGTTTCAGAAGACAATGATGATCATTTTCTATCCTATTCAAAGGTAGGCATTAATCTATATTAACAATATTTTGCTATTCAATCACATAATGTAAGATATAATAAACTTCTCAAAAAGTTTGTTGATTTGATCAAGAGGTATTATATTATGCTATCACAATCTAAAGTTATAATTGCCTACACATCAATTCAGTTTTTAGGTATGAATATTATCAATGGAACTTAATCCGCTGGACTATATATATGTGTGTGTGGAATTGAATAACATTAATAACTTTTTATCCTTACAAACTACAACACATAAAACCTAGATATATAAAAAAAATACACGTATTCAAGACTCTAACACAGAATAAATATATCACAATAACTTTTGGAGGGTATCTCAATCTTAAATTTTGATGCCAAATGTACACGCACCCTTCTGCAACCTCGCGATGCACGACGGCGGTTCGGACGACACGAGGATCCAAGGCCCGCTCCACCGATGCTCCTTCGGTCGATGTCAAGACTCGGGCGTCAAGGCGCTGCGGAAGAAAACGGGATTGATCCTCCCTTAATTCCTAATCGGGCCTACTCGGGCTCTCGCTCGCTCGTTCGAAGGCAACGAGCGAGAAGCGGAGCATGACCCCAAAAAGGAATCTTCGGGAAAACCAAGAGTGGCTCACGTCGCCTTCCCCTCATTCATTATGGCTCCGTAAGAAAATGGTTGATGTTGCTTAACATATGTAAGCTATTACGGAGTCGCCACCGACTTATTTATAAAACGGTTTAAGTTGAAAAACCGTTGGTTCGGAGATCCCTATTTATTAACTTTTACATTCTAACATGCGAAACGATGGCACTGCTCTAAAAATGTCTTTGTTTACGGCCGTCGGATCCGATTCGGGCTTTTAGGTCCGAACTCGTGTTCGATTAAACATATCACATGCGACAAAAAACATATGGGCCTAAAGCATGAAAATACCCACATATCAATTATTTAGATCGAAAGGGGCGGGGAAGGATGGTGACCGCGGGCATATGCATTTCGGTCAAGTGCTCGATATAAGTGCATAAAAGAAGTTCCGGAAGCCCGTACCTCCTTCATGTACCTGAGGCAGCTAGGATAGCAGCACCTCGGGGTCTAGTGAAGCCTTCCATCACGCCTCCTGTCTTGTGTTCCGCCTCCTTCGGCCTCCAGGATTCGTCATGTCGAATCCCTCGAAGTTCTCGTTCAATCATCTGATTTCGCATAGATCCGACATTGGACATGAAAGTTATGGTCCGTCGACTGCCACCCCTACATTCTGATGAGATTGTCTTGCTCCATCAATGCTCGGTTTGCGTTCCACATCACATGTGAGGATTAAAACAAATTGGAAAGGTGGTTAGCCATGCTCTAAGATGAAAGAGTGGCTGCGTGATTATAAGTAAAAGGACTGAAAACTCACCGAGGGGTTATGAAAGGATCTGAACTTTATTAATTACCACCTATGTCATGACCTTCATTAATCGGCTTGGAATTGAGCAAGTATACCTAAGGTGACGGTCACCATCTTTATGTACAGTTTAGGTTCCCCTATCCTTTCCTTCATCCTATACTCTTTCTATCTTAGTTTAACACCTGCATCCGTAGAAGGTCTAGCCGTTAGAATACGTCCCATAAAATCCTAGTTGCTCAGTCGCAACCATTCCCCTTTTCTTTCCTCCGCTCACGAAGCATTGTATCCTTCCTATTCCGACTTCAGTCCCTTCCGGTCCATTTTACCGAGCCCTATATCCCGACATTCACATTTGATTCCTCTATCTAGCAGTACCACCATTGTTGACACCCAATTTTCCCTTTTCCGATCGTACCTACCTTTCAGCCTGAGGTAACACGTTACTCGTCCTCGTCCCTCCCACCTAGTAGTACCTTCGACATCCCCTATAGTTAATTCATAAGGTTTTTACCTTCCAGTTTGCTCGCTTTCCTTTAATTCCCTTCCCATTTTACGCTTTCCACGACACATATCTTGTTCCTCTAGTCCCCGTCGTCGGGTTTTCTCCTTCCTAAGTCATTTCATCGCGCCTCGGCGATTTTGTGCGGGTCCGGTGCCACACTACACTCTCGTTCATCTTCACAGTTCTACTTCCGTCCTTCCTAAGTCCTCTTAGTCCTTCTAGCCCAATTTATCGTATCGTCGTCTCACCTTTTCGGCTTCCTTAGCCTTCTATCCCAGATCCGTCCCACTCTCCTTCCGAGGAGGACACTCCTCGTACCTTTACCTTAGGAGAGAGTCCTAGCAAGTGGATCAATGCATTTCCTACCCGTCCGACACTTACTAGGACTTCGTCAAGTAGTCCAACTAGTAATGCCACCAAGATCCCTACTTTCCTACTTGATCAGTTCTTCATAGTATTCATTAATCTTCCTACCATGATAGTTCCTTAATTGGAGTACACCTCCCTCCTATCATGAATAGTGACTAGAGCCGCCATACCCTCCAAGATCTTAGCTTTTTCTTAGATCCGTGTTCTAGCTAGTTACATTATTCCGATCAGCATGCATACACACCGTTATAAGGCCTCACATAGGCACTCCGAGACACATCACGTCTCTTCTCCTCAAAACCCTCTCATACCTTACATCCCACGCACGTATCGTCCATGCTCACACCACACCATTCACATGCTACCATAGGATACAACTTAACAACCATTACAGGTGGAGGAAGTGGGGGATTGGACATACCTAACAAACGCCTTGGGGTCTGCCAACGATGCTTCCTTCTGTGGACAACCCACTTGCCTTCGAGCCTTGATCAGCCTCTCTGGAGCCTTCCTGAGACAGCCTTTCTCCCGTCCTTTCCCCTGCCTTCTCCTCGTGCCTCTCCAGAAGAAATGTAAAGAAATTGGTCAGAGGGTGAAGAACTGTTGGTGTTCGAATCCTCCCCCTTTCTCCCCTTCTTATCCTCGCTCCTTTTTCTCTTTTCCTTTCTTATTTTCACTTTACCCGATTTACCGTAGCCACATGAGGGGAACATTCTCTAGAATATTCTTTTTCTTAATATCTAGCCACTATTCACAACGGGACTACGATCTTATCCTTCCTTCACCTCTTGGGCCTTCCTCCCCCTAGTCCCCCAACCCGATCCATTCTTCCAGTACCATTTCCAATACTTCTTATACTGACCAGGGCTCGTGAGGTACAATTTGCCTCTCCTTCTTCGGTAATTCGACCACACCGGGTCACCATCTTATTGAGCACATCATAGCCAAGATTATGATCTCATTCTCCTAGATATTTGTCCCCCCTCCTTGGCCACTTATTTTGCGCCCCCTTCAGCGTTTCCTTCCTTATCTTAGCCGAGCCATCTCCGTCCTTTAGGCACTTCTCCCTCTTTCCGGTTGAAAACCGGGACGTCTCTCTCTCTTCACGGCTTGGCCGTTGGGCGATTTCCCCCCTTCCTTCCTTTCCATTACACGTTCTATTCACGTCGGTCCTTAAATCCCGGACTTTCCGTGTCGATCCCTCCGGCCCTCCTCCCGAGCCTTCCTTAATTTACATTCGGGATTCTAAAATCCAAAAAATGCAGCATCGTTACAGGTTGCCTCGCCCCAAGATTGCCCGAGGAGGAAGAAGGACGTCGGGAGTACGATAGAAGGTTGCCTTAGAGTCGATCCTTGGATTGTGGCTGTGACAGGAGTGGGGTCGGAAAGAAGGGTGTCGGCTGGTCAAGAGGCTTTGGTTGAGAGGGAGAATTCGGCTCCGATTTTGTGTGTGACGAGAAGGGGTGAGCATAAGTTCCGGGTGAAACCGGGAACCGGTAACATAGGGTCGGTGTCAGTATAGGTTCTTGAATAGACCGGGTAGGTTCTAGGTTCTAAATTTTTTAAAACCGACAATACCAAGTACGGTTCTAGGTTTTCACGT
The DNA here is from genome assembly GCA_023653495.1 of Melastoma candidum. NCBI lineage: Eukaryota > Viridiplantae > Streptophyta > Magnoliopsida > Myrtales > Melastomataceae > Melastoma > Melastoma candidum. Next base: position 3,125,766 of record CM042887.1, read on the forward strand.
CGGAACCAACCTAGAGAACCTGGAACCTGATATAATATATTTTAATATATAATTTATATAATATCTTTATATAATCTTTATTCTCTATTTATATAAATAATTTTTATTTTAAAATTGTAAATATTTCTTATTTAAATTTAGCAATTTTGCTCACAATTATATGATTGCTGGCAACCCGAACCCGCCATCCCCTTGTCCTTACCCTCTTCGCGAGGCATTGACCGATTGATTGGAGTAATGCTTGAGGTTTTTTTAGATTGATTAGAGTAATGCATAAGTTTTTTAGATTAATTAGAGTAACGTGGTCGATTTAATATAGAAGTAACGTATAAGCACATGGAACCGGAACCGGTACCAGAATCGATACTAAATCCGAGGGTGGTTCTTTGAGTCACATGATAGGTTCTAGGTTCTAAAAATAAGGAACCAATTGTTACAAGGTAAATTCTAGGTTTCACACCCGAAACCTACCCACCCAGAAACCTGCTCACCCTGATGAGGTGGAGTTGTGGAAAGACCTTAATAATTAATAAAGGACTTTAAAAAGGACCCGAGTGCAACTTTAAACTATACGAACTCAATTTATTATGCCAAGTTAAACACGTGGAACCCCTGAACTTGGTTTTTTTTTTGAAGGGGGGGTGGTTTCGATCGGGAGGGAATCCGGGGAAAAAAGGGTGAAGGAAGTACGGGTTGTAGACATTGAAATTTTATCGGCCCAAACCATATATTATATAGGCTGAATATGGTTGATTGCCTTTATATTATAGGCAATTATATCTTTGGGTAAATATAATACATGGGCCTGAGATTATAAAAAAGCTCAAGCCCAACCTATTTATTATTGGGTTTTAAAATTATGGCTCAGCCCATATGCTAGCCCAATTAAGCCTAACCCAATTATAAAATGACCTGGGCTTAGCCCATATATCGGCCCATTCAAACTTCGGCCCAATCCAAATGTCGGCCCAATATGGCCTTTAAGCCCATGACTCTTTGTCCCACATCGGAAAGAGAGGGCACCCAAGGGTCCTTCAACTCCTATATAAAGGGAGTCTCACCTCCCTCATGGACAGACAAAAAAATTCTCTCTTCTCTCTTATTCTCTTAAGCCCCATTGGGTTATAAAGAGATTCTAGTTATTTTTGAAGACCCATCAGTGGGTGGTGCGGCGAAGGCCCCTCTGCGGGTGGTGCGGCGGCGAAGGCCCTTCTAGGGGTATATCTCCGAAGGCCCCTCTTGCGGGTATATCTCCGAAGGCCCCTCTAGCGGGTATATCTCCGAAGGCCCCTCTTGCGGGTTTATCTCCGAAGGCTACAAGATCAAGGTTCAAGATCAAGTCTGAAGATCGAGATCAAGGCTGAAGATCGAGATCAAGTCTGAAGATCGAGATCAAGCCTGAAGATCAAGTTCAAGCATTCAAGATCAAGACCAAGCTTCTACAACAGCCCTGGTGTTCTTCGCCCATCCTCAGAAGACTCTCCAGATCAAGCTTCTACAACAGCCCTGGTGTTCTTCGCCCATCCTCAGAAGACTCTCCAGATCAAGCTTCTACAACAGCCCTGGTGTTCTTCGTCCATCCTCAGAAGATTCTCCAGATCCAGCTTCTACAGCCTTGGAGATCTTCACCATTTCTGAAGATCAAGCCCTGCAGCTCCAGCATCTTCATCAATATATCTCCCTAAAGCTCCAGCAGATATTTGCTAGAGCTTCAGCCCATCCATATTTCGGATATCTTACGAGTATAGAATCAGAGGACTCACGTGCTTTGTCCGTGACTAGAGATTGAACCCGCTATATTTTTCATACGACAATTTGTACGTTGCTTCCGGTTTATATACGGACCGTGAGATTTTTTACGTCTACAAATTTCTGGCACGCCCAGTGGGACCATCTCTACCTCTCATCTCTTTACGTCTAAGTATCCATATGGCTTCAAAGATGATCATGCTGAAGAACTCCATCGATGCTGTGAATGATCAGCAAGTTGGTTTTCCCTCTCAGTCGTCTGAAAGCTTTTCATCGCCTGGTTCTAGGAACTTCATCAAGACCAGACCCATTGCTGACATATATAAGGAGACGGAAGAGATTCTACGATCCATCTCTCCAAAGTCACCTCCATCATACAAGGAGGTGACTGAAAGAAGCATTCTCAGCAAGAGTTCTATATCACCAACTCATTTGGGTAGTTTCTGCAATAACTCATCAAGTGTCAATCCTCTTGAGGATTCTCCATCAGACTGCACTCCACAATGGAGCTTTGCTGAATCAAGGGCCAAAACGCGCAAGCAAATGGAGGAGATAGAAGACATTCTTCGATCTATTCCATCCTGCAAGGAGATTGCCGAAAAGACGCCACCGAACAAGAGCAATATATCGCCAATTCCTCTGCCAAGCTTTCATGACAGTTTATCGGAGGACTCCTCACCAAATCAGTCTCGAAGCGTCAGCGAGGTTGATCTAACTGAAAAGTTAGATGAAATTATGCCAGTTATGATGGCTGATACCCCATCATTGGAAGACCAAGTTGCGTCTCTTGCCAAAGCAGTTGAAGCGATGACGAAATCCAAGGGAACGGGAAGACCAATTAATAGAACTGGGGGCAAGCCTACCTTCAAGGATAACAATAAACAAGTGCTGGCCACCGATGTTGTTCCCGTCAAGGTCCCGAATGCAAAGGAGAAAGGGCAATCGAGCACTTCAACTCATGCTCCAACAACTCCCCAGACAGAGAAGAGGCGACCGACTCTAGAGGAGAGGCAGAATAAGCAATATCCTTTTCCAGATTCCGATGTTGCAGATATATTCGACTTTCTTTTGTCTGTTAAAATGATTGAACTCCCTCCGTCAAAACGCCCACAACAAGCGAGTCAAGCGGGAGATCCAAACTTTTGCAAGTATCACCGTGTTCTGGGCTATCCTATTGAAAAATGTTTTGTCTTCAAGGAGAAGGTTATGGAACTTGCCCGAGATAACAAGATTGACTTAGGGTCGATGGTTTCCTCGAATCTGGTGGACGTAGCAAGATCAGACGCATCCAATATTATCTTCGGGTCGTTTAGCTATGATGAGATGGCTGCTTTCCTTTGTTCGAAAGTGAAACTGGATGATAGTCAGGACGTCAAGATGTCAAGCTGTGCAATTGCCCATGAGGCGGTTCATGATGAGGACGGTTGGACTTTGGTGACGCATAAAAGGAACCGAAGAAAGACTTTGAAGCCTCAAGAGAGGAAACCTCATATTCGAGCAAAAGTCTTTGAAAGAGGACATAAGAAAGCAAACTTCAAGGAGGCTGTAGATCAGCAAAAGTCTAATGTTGAAGTGACTCCAAAAAAGCCATCTCCAATCACGGTGTGGGATTTCTTTCTTAAAAAATTTCAAAGGCTTGCAACTCTGTCTAGAAGTTGTCACCATGTCGACACGGATAAAGAGCAGTCCGATCCAAAGGTTGGCATCTCGGAAAGTTCTACAACAATGTCAGTCGAAAAGGTGAAGGAGAATTGTCCGATTATCACGTTTTCTGATGAAGATCTTCTCGTGGGTCACAAGTCACACAATCGACCATTATTTGTGTCGGGATATACATGCGGCACAAAGGTTAATCGCATCCTGATTGACCCAGGTTCCGCAGTCAATATCATTTCATCGAAAACTTTAAAGGATATTGGCTTGGGAGTGGATGATCTCTCAAGTAGTCGGCTGATAATTCAGGGATTTAACCAAGGCGGAGAACGGGCCATCGGAAAAATTTGCCTTTCTCTCACGATAGGTGACATGGAATCTTGTACAACATTCTATGTTATCGATTCAAGGACAACCTATAATATGCTGCTAGGTCGGCCATGGATGCACGAATATGGAATCATTGCATCAACACTTCATCAATGCTTCAAGTTCATTAAGGACGGAGTTCCATGTACAGTATGGGCGGATGCTAAACCCTTCACAGAGGAGGAGTCATACTTTGCCGACGCCAAGTTTTACTGGAACAAGAGTATACATGTGGAGGCGTCAAACTTAAAGCCCATCGTAAAGAATGCCCTAAAAGAATCAAGCGCGGATATACCATCCATACAACAGGAGAAAACTTCAGCTGATCTTATGCCTGAAAATATACAAGCAAAAGATGTGACGAAGCAGAGCAAACCAATTTTGCGCTACATTCCCAGAGCATTCAGAAGAGCAGGAGAACCGCCTTTCGTGAGCAATGATAGTGCAAAAGCGATGCAGCCGAAAGAACTCAATTGGCCAGTGATAAAGCTCTCAACAATGGTCCCCACGAATGCGCCACTAAAGGGTTTCGTTCGACCAAAGCAGGGGGCAATTCTCTATCCGGATTCATTGCCCGATAAGCGCACCAATGGGTTTGATCCAAATGCTTTCAGATTACTTTCTGCAGCAGGCTACACAGAGGATTTAAAGACGCTCGGTGACGTCTCAAAAGAGGTTAATCCAGGAAGTGATGGACAAAAGTTAAAATTGGGTCTGGGGTATGTTACTACTAAGCCCGATTGTCACCTAGTAAAGGACGCCTCAACCCAATACATCGAGGCCAATGATGATACTGCCAAGGTACCTGTAAGAACTTCAGTATTCGAACGACTTGGAACCCCACCCGAACGAAAGTCAGTATTTGATAGACTTGGTGCTCCAGAAGAAAGGACTGATGCTAGGAGACCTGCGCAATTAAGGTTAGGCGACACTCCAAGAAGTCGAATGGTGTGGAAGAGGGTGGACAAGAGGAAAGACGTTCCAATCATAATTGAAGACACAAATGATCTCCGTAGTAAAATTCCTTCCCGGATGAAGCGTCGAACTGTTGTGGAGGTGACCACTAGAGAAGTGTTGAAAATGACCACGAAGACATGGATAACTACAAAAGGCAATGAGGAGTTATCTCAAGATAACGTGGAAGATGATGTCGCTTCTTATCATGTCACGATTTTAGAGGCCGATGAAGACGCATCTCACAAAGAAGATGATGCGGAAGATGCTCCGAAGTATTCGAAGATGGGAAGAAGTCTACTATTGATGAACTGAAGGAAGTAGACCTTGGAAAAGAAGGGGATCACCGTCCTACTTTCCTTAGTGCGAGTTTAACCCCTGAAGAAGAGGAGTTGTATATCCAATTGTTAGGGGAATACAAAGACGTCTTTGCATGGAGCTACAAAGAAATGCCCGGCCTCGACCCAAAGATTGCAGTTCACAAGTTAGCTGTGAAGCATGGGGTTCGTCCCATAAAGCAAGCTCAACGGCGTTTTCGTTCGGAGTTGATTCCCCAGATAGAAGTCGAAGTCAATAAACTTATCGAAGCTGGATTCATTCGGGAAGTGAAGTACCCAACATGGATCGCAAATATCGTACCCGTCAAGAAAAAGAACGGTCAACTCCGAGTTTGCGTTGATTTTCGTGATCTCGATAATGCGTGTCCCAAGGACGATTTTCCGCTTCCGATCACTGAGATAATGGTAGACGCTACCACAGGCTATGAAGCCCTCAGTTTTATGGATGGATCGTCGGGATATAATCAAATTCGAATGGACCCGAAAGATGAAGAAATGACAGCTTTTCGTACACCAAAAGGAATCTACTGTTATAAGGTGATGCCTTTTGGGTTGAAGAATGCAGGAGCAACTTATCAAAGAGCAATGCAGCGCATCTTCGATGATATGCTACATAAAAACGTAGAGTGTTACGTGGATGATTTGGTTGTCAAGTCCAAACGAAGACATGATCATATTGATGACTTGAGAAAAGTATTTGACAGACTGCGTAAATATCAACTGAAGATGAATCCCATGAAGTGTGCATTCGGGGTCACTTCGGGAAAGTTTCTTGGATTTATCGTTCGACATCGAGGCATTGAAGTCGATCAATCAAAGATAGATGCAACTATGAAGATGCCAGGGCCAAGGAATATACATGAGTTGAAGAGCCTTCAAGGGAAGCTTGCATACATTCGAAGGTTTATATCAAACTTGGCCGGACGATGCCATCCGTTCCATAGAATGATGAAGAAGGGTACTCCTTTTGAGTGGGACGAAGCGTGTGAAAATGCATTCAACAGCATAAAGGCTTATTTGTCAAAGCCGCCGGTCCTTAATGCACCTATCCAAGGAAGGCCACTCATACTTTATATAGCGGCGCAAGAAGCTTCTTTAGGAGTCCTGCTAGCCAAGGAGAATGATGGTGGAAAGGAGAACGCTCTATACTACTTGAGCAGAACGTTAACGGGTGCAGAGCTGAATTATTCTCCAATTGAGAAGACATGCCTCGCACTAATGTTCGCTATACAAAAGTTGCGACATTATTTGCAAGCACATTCTGTTCGCCTCATATCACGGGCAGATCCTCTCAAATACATCATGTCAAAGCCAGTACTATCTGGTCGTCTAGCGAAATGGGCACTCATGCTCCAGGAGTTCGAGATTTCGTATGTGCCCCAAAAAGCTGTTAAAGGGCAAGCCTTGGCTGATTTCTTAGCAGATCATCCTATACCAGATAATTGGAAGATTTCGGAGGAACTACCCGACGAAGAGGTGATGTTGGTAGATACTCCACACCCATGGATGATGTTCTTTGATGGATCGGCTACCCAAAGGGGTGCAGGAGCTGGAGTTGTCTTCGTCACATCTGATGGAGATATCATCCCATATGCATACACCCTTACACAATTATGCTCAAACAATATGGCTGAATATCAAGCCCTCATATTAGGGTTAGAAATGGCCATGGATAACAAGGTGCATAGTTTAAGGGTATATGGGGACTCCGAGCTTGTGATCAATCAACTTTTATCTACATACGAAGTTCGCAAGCCTGAACTTTTGCCATATCATGAATATGCAGTTAAGCTCGCGGGATGGTTCCAGGACTTTAAAATAAGTCACGTACCAAGAAGGGAAAATGCGCAAGCAGATGCCTTGGCAAGCCTCGCTTCTTCACTCACTTCTGTGGACAAGCAAGTTAGTATTCGACTGTGTCAGGCTTGGGTGGATCCTCCAACCTTTAATGAGGAGGAAGAGGAAGAAGTCAATATCATCTCTACCTATAATGGGGAAAACAAAGACTGGAGACAACCACTCATTGATTTTCTCGAGCACGGAAAGTTGCCTGATGATCCTCGACAAAAGGTAGATATTAGGAGACGAGCACCTCGGTTCATATATTTCAAGAATACTCTCTATCGTCGATCATTCGAAGGAGTGTTCTTACGGTGTCTTGGAGAAGAAGAAGCTAACAAAGCGTTAGAAGAAGCGCATTCAGGAGTATGTGGGGCTCATCAATCCGGTCCGAAACTTCACTTTCAACTGAAGAGGATGGGTTATTACTGGCCAACGATGGTGAAGGACTACATGGAGTATGCCAAGAGTTGCCAAGCTTGTCAGTTTCATGCCAACTTCATCCATCAATCGCCCGAGCCACTTCATCCAACCGTAGCATCTTGGCCATTTGAAGCATGGGGACTAGATGTTGTAGGACCCATCACGCCAAAATCTTCTGGGGGCCATTCATATATTCTGGCTGCAACTGACTACTTCTCCAAATGGGCGGAAGCCGCACCTTTTCGGGAAGTAAAGAAAGAAACGGTTATCACCTTCATTAAGAATAATATCATCTTTCGTTATGGCGTGCCTCGCTATATCATCACTGATAATGGCCGGAACTTTTCTAATAAGGCCATAGATAAGTTCTGCGAACAATTCGGTTTCAAACAATACAACTCTTCCATGTATTATGCGGCCGCAAACGGGTTGGCAGAGGCGTTCAATAAAACGCTATGCAATCTTCTAAAGAAGGTGGTCGATAAAGCTAGAAAAGATTGGCATGAACGAGTCGGGGAAGCTCTATGGGCGTATCGTACGACGTACAGAACTGCGACTCAAATGACGCCATACTCATTGGTCTACGGTGTTGAAGCAGTCCTTCCACTTGAACGACAAATACCGTCGCTGCGAATAGCCATACAAGAGGGACTTTGTCAAGAGGATAATGCACGACTACGGTTACAGGAATTGGAAGCCCTGGATGAAAAGCGTCTGGAAGCACAACAGCGAATCGAGTGCTACCAAGCAAGGATGTCGAAGTCTTTTAACAGGAAAGTACGACCTCGCTCCTTTCAAGTAGGTGACCTCGTTTTGGCGGTGCGAAGACCCATAATTGTCACGCATAAGACCGGAAGCAAATTCACTTCAAAGTGGGATGGCCCATACGTCATCCAAGAAGCTTACACCGGGGGCGCCTACAAGATTGTTGATCAAGATGGAGTACGAGTCGGACCGATCAACGGAAAGTTCCTAAAGCGATACTATGCCTGAAATGTAATGCTCCATGTCGCATGAGCCTAAACTGCACGACATAAAAAAAATCATCATGTAATACTCCTGGCCCGCACGAGTATAAACTGTGAACGGCTAAATAAAAAGTAATACTCCTGGCCCGCACGAGTATAAACTGTGAACGGCTAAACAAAATGTAATACTCCTGGCCCGCACGAGTATAAACTGTGAACGGCTAAATAAAAAGTAATACTCCTGGCCCGCACCAGTATAAACTGTGAACGGCTTTAAAAAAATATATATTAAAGTCGTGTTCCACGAGTATAAGAGACGAACGACTTTGAAAAGAAAGGACTTTTTATTCGAAGAAATGATAATCCTACAAAGAAGGAAAGTCCTATTCCAGAGCCTAAACAAGCTAGAAGGGTGAAATCAAGCTTCCCAGGTAAATTGGACAATCTCTTCACGAGTCCTCTTCAGCTGCTCTTGAAGTTCATTGAAGGACAAACGATCTTCATCACGGACTATTCAGGCATTCTTCAAAGCAGACATGGCTCCTTCAAATTTTGATATGTCCTCATCTGCCTTCTTAATAATAGCAACAGTCTACTCTAGAGAATCATCTAAGGTCGCTTTAGCCCCAATACAGTCAGACAATTGTTGTCGGAGTTCTTCAATCTGGGCTTTAACGGCGACTAGTTATTCTTCTGTTGTTGTCCCTTCAACGGTGGGCAATAGATCTGAATATTTTGTCGATCCTTGCATATATTCTTCCACCAAGGCATAGATAGGAGCCCATTCCAAATGCTCACTTTCATTGATGAGATCGAGAATATTCTCCAACTCCTCAGTAAGTGTGTGACCCTGACTAAATGGAGTTTTGAAAATCTTCTTCTCGATGTCTTCCCATATATAAGCTCGAGAAGCCACAGCTGGGTCACTCAAGTCAGGGTCGACAGAAGTGTCATCAACTTCTTTATTCCCTTCGAATTGAGCAATCCATTCTGGAATTCAAGCTTCCGTTGATGATTATCAAGCAACTCTCGAAAATATCCTTCCTAACAAGATTCGCCAAATGTAAGTGAAGGGCTTGGTTCGGCATATGACATTGTAGATGGCGACACCCAAAGACCAGGCCTTGGAGAATAAGAATCATATGGAATCTCCTTCGATCAGTGTTGGATATCAAGCTTGATGTACGGAGCACAATGACCCATTTTGGATGGAAGACATGGTAACTTCAGCATGTCTTCTTCTTGTGAGTTCTTGTCCTTCGCAAGACACATATACTGTTGTCCAGATGAAGTCGTCTCCTTGAAATAAACCACAGATCTAATTTCTGAAATACACACCATGTGTCTTACGGATCCCACTCCAATATTCACATACTTTAATCCTAATCTCTCTGCAATATATATACGCATACGAGATACGAATTAAAGTGGGGGCATTTGTAGACATTGAAATTTTATCGGCCCAAACCATATATTATATAGGCTGAATATGGTTGATTGCCTTTATATTATAGGCAATTATATCTTTGGGTAAATATAATACATGGGCCTGAGATTATAAAAAAGCTCAAGCCCAACCTATTTATTATTGGGTTTTAAAATTATGGCTCAGCCCATATGCTAACCCAATTAAGCCTAACCCAATTATAAAATGACCTGGGCTTAGCCCATATATCGGCCCATTCAAACTTCGGCCCAATCCAAATGTCGGCCCAATATGGCCTTTAAGCCCATGACTCTTTGTCCCACATCGGAAAGAGAGGGCACCCAAGGGTCCTTCAACTCCTATATAAAGGGAGTCTCACCTCCCTCATGGACAGACAAAAAAATTCTCTCTTCTCTCTTATTCTCTTAAGCCCCATTGGGTTATAAAGAGATTCTAGTTATTTTTGAAGACCCATCAGTGGGTGGTGCGGCGAAGGCCCCTCTGCGGGTGGTGCGGCGGCGAAGGCCCTTCTAGGGGTATATCTCCGAAGGCCCCTCTTGCGGGTATATCTTCGAAGGCCCCTCTAGCGGGTTTATCTCCGAAGGCCCCTCTAGCGGGTATATCTCCGAAGGCCCCTCTTGCGGGTTTATCTCCGAAGGCTACAAGATCAAGGTTCAAGATCAAGTCTGAAGATCGAGATCAAGGCTGAAGATCGAGATCAAGTCTGATGATCGAGATCAAGCCTGAAGATCAAGTTCAAGCATTCAAGATCAAGACCAAGCTTCTACAACAGCCCTGGTGTTCTTCGCCCATCCTCAGAAGACTCTCCAGATCAAGCTTCTACAACAGCCCTGGTGTTCTTCGCCCATCCTCAGAAGACTCTCCAGATCAAGCTTCTACAACAGCCCTGGTGTTCTTCGCCCATCCTCAGAAGACTCTCCAGATCAAGCTTCTCCAGCATCTTCATCAATATATCTCCCTAAAGCTCCAGCAGATATTTGCTAGAGCTTCAGCCCATCCATATTTCGGATATCTTACGAGTATAGAATCAGAGGACTCACGTGCTTTGTCCGTGACTAGAGATTGAACCCGCTATATTTTTCATACGACAATTTGTACGTTGCTTCCGGTTTATATACGGACCGTGAGATTTTTTACGTCTACACGGGTTGCAGCTTAGGGTTCCGCCATAGCAGCAGAAGAAGCAGCCGACAAGGCCCCTGCTTCCGCCTCCCCCAGCCTTCAGGACCGCCGGCGACGAGGATGCGACGTCGAGATGGAGATTTCCTGGCAGTCCGCCAATAACAGAGCCCTCAGAGAAATTGAGCAGCAGCACAAGAAGGCGTTGGAAGAAGATCCCTCGGTGTTCGAATATGATGGAGTGTATGATGAGATGAAGGCGAGTACCGCCCTTCCGAAAACCGTTGATCGTGTAGGTAAAGGTTGAGGGGAGGGTTTGCTCTTGTCCGCTGCCTTCTTCTCGGACCCAACAATGGTTGCCATCGATCTTTCGCATGAGCCAGTGAGTCCCCGGGAACCAATGATCGTCGGGATCGTGGGGGGGAGGGGAAGACGTCGCTCTTCGGCAGGATGAAAGGACCGGTCATGGGGGCAGCAGGAACGAAGGGGGTGTGGGCGCGACACGAAGTTGGAAACGACGGCGAGGCATGAAGTACGTTCCTTATCCCCTAACCTCGTTTCTCGTCCTTACCTACCTCTGGCCCCGACCCTCCTTACAAGGGTTTAAAGCTCTTGAGTTGGCTAGGTGTCTCACCTGCCTTGGTTTGATTTGGGTCCTTATCGATTATTGCCTTGGGTTAATGTTACCTTGTGCTTCGTGACTTAGGTTCATCGTTTGTGTTGTGGACTGTCTTCTCCCTTATGTGTTGCTTGTTGTGGTTGGATATAGTTTATATTTCATATTTGTTTGTTAGAAAGATTTCGAATTCAAAATCTACCACATACACCTATCGTTGTTGGGAGACTCACCCATCAAACTCAGATACAGTAACTAGGTAAAATCTTAAAATCTGTCGTGACAAAGCTTCGGATACTGGACGGGAAACAAACGAAAAATACCAGTGGGAGGAAATATGAACATGGATGTCGTCGAGCAGGGATGGTCATTGAGGCAATGTTCTCTCTTGGGTGTATGGACACGCCAAAGCATGGTTAACTATTATTTACACAACTTGGGAATTGTTAAACAAGCAAACGATGCCTCTTAGATGGTTGGCTGCACGTTTGTAGTCCGCACACGGATGGAAACTCGTGGATTATCAAATTTGGTTAGTTGAACTTTAGTTATCCGAAGGACACGGATTTGGATGTCTTTCGAGTTGCGAAAGCGTCTTCGTTCAAGAGAAAAGGAAGTATGTTGTACAGCGAAACATTGTTTAGATTTGAATCGCTACGACTATCGCATCAGCAGCATGATCGGATGATCGCACGTAAAAGAGTAGTGTGATATAATGTAAGATCGAGTTTTGTTGTTCTGACATATAAGATCGCTAAGACATCGAAAAATAGGAGGTTGGCAGATTACTACAAAAGAAGATTTGAACGGACATTGATTAACATTAATTAAGGTTGTCCAAAGTATGGTTTCTGTACTATGATTCCCTTGCGGGAATTGAATGAATAAATTGAATAATTTCTTTGTTTTGTCAAATTGGTCAGTCGACTCTACAAGAAATATTTACTTTTGATACGTTCAAAACAGCTTGCTTGCGAACTCGTCTACTTCCTTCGATTCCTCCGTCGTAGCCGCCTTCCACGCCAACTCCCTCATCTCCGAAAGGCTTCTTCCGAGGCTCATCGCCACCTTCCTCTCTAAAATCTCTCCATTCTCTCGCCTCCGAGGGTCCTCCTCCTTGAGGGCTCCCCCTATTGTGTTCTCTAACGTGTCGAAGAACCCTGCATTATTCCTGTACATCTCCACCACCATCCCGACCTGGCCCCCATGTTCCAGTGTGTTTACTGCTGCCGCCAATGCTCCAGCTGCGGCTGCTGCTATCGGGACACCGAATGCAGATGCCGCAGCTGCTGCGGCAGTTAGGAAGGGGCCTGTGACTGCCAGTGCCTTGTTCAGCTTGAGGGCAATGTTCCCCAGCCGCATGTAGTCCTTCTTGTCCTTCTGTTTTATGACACTGAGTATGGAGCTCATTTCCTCCTCGAGCTGGGCACTCCAACCGTTGGTGTCGTACTCACGCGGCGATTTTCTGGGCGATGGGGAGTATTGGTCAGGGCTCGTCCATTTTGCTGGGGAGAACTTTACTGGGAACTTCTCGATCATGGCCCCGAGCAACGGGAGGGGATAGGCCCTATCGAGAGCGAGAATCTTCCCTGTGAACTGGCGCACATCCCTCTCCGTGACCGAGGGCTTAGTGGCAATGAGAGTCGTGATCTCGCTCTCGAGCTGCTTGAACAGCCTCGAAGCATTTCGCTGCTCCTCGGTGAGCTGTGACGGCTGGAGCTTGTTCACGACCATCATAATCCCCGCCGCAGCGGAGAACAAAACCACCGAGGACACCTTCGCCGCCAACCCGGGTCCTCCAGGGGACAGCACCCCGGCAAACCCCGCCGTCGCGGTCGCCGTCAACGTCATCATGTTGACCGAGCTAAGCAACAACGAGTTCCAGTTATCCCGTTGCTCCCCAATATTCCTGTGCATCTCATATCGGTCGGACACGGCTCTTAGCAGCACATACATCTTCTCGAGGGCCGAATTCCGCTCCTGAACAATAGGAATCACATCGCCCACGAGCTCGATCCTCAACGGCTCCTCCCCCCTAGGGTAAGAAGAGATATTATTCAAAGAAGTCAGCTCCTGGACGAGCTTCCTCCCGACAGAGGAATCCTGGGTACGTCTCGGGATTCTTACAGAACACTGTGCGACATTAATTCACCCGGACGTCGTCCGGGAGGTAGTGGCGGACGCAGCGGACGAGAGAACGGGCGACGAGGAAGACTGTAAAGCGGCCGCGGCCATCGATTGTAGATCTGGAGCTTGGGGTTGGGATGGATCGAATTGATCTGGTGGCTTTGTTGGAAGTGGTTTGGTGGTTTTGGATGGGAATTGTCTTATGTTAGTTGGGGGAGGGGAGTTGAGGTATATATAAATAAAAAGGCGAAGATGTGGGACGCGTGGTGGGTGTAGACTCTCTCTTTGTAAGAAGGATTAGGAAATGGTTGACGCAGCTTCAGTTTTTGACTCTTGACCAAATCTTGTTCCTTGAAAAAATCAAGTTTACCCCACCAAGAATTTTATTTTATTATTAATTTTAAGGAAAATTTAGTTGTTTAATACATTAAAAATGAAAATACTATGTCACGTTTTTACTTATAAATTCGATATAACAGTGGTATTAAAGTCAAAGGTCGAGGGTTTACGTTTAAAAAGAGGCGTGAATCGCAATAATGGCCAAAGATGCCGTTCAATGTGAGGAGAGTGTTGAAAATGAAAATATATTGTATGTCACGCTTTCACTTACAAGTTCGAGCTTTTATGATAAGTTAACGTTCACAGATTAGTTAATAAGTTGGCGTTCACAAATTAATTAATAAGTTGGCGTTGATTGCTATGTTATACAACATGGGAGATTGAAATTCTTACTTGAGTTTTTTGGTTCCTCATTCTTGGTGGGGATGGTGTGAGGGGTTGTGGCGGTCATAAAATCTTTTGTTTTGATCTTTTTCAACGGTGGATGGTCATAAAATTTCAACAATTCTTTGCAAACATTTGTTAGTAGTAGTAGTAATAATAATAATAATGTTATTTTTCTATATTCTTAGAGTTTAGAAAGATTATGGAAATTAAAAAACAATGGGAATGAATTTTGAAGAATTGGTCTAAATTAATGATTCTTTATCAGTTGATGTTGAGAGTCCGGAATTAATATATTTGAATATTTCTCAAGCTAATATTAATTTAATTTTTAATAAAATTTACCTAATTCAATCAATTATTATTTTTGAATTCGGATCGTATGGGCTATTTTTTATTTTTTTATTTACATAATGTTTTGGGTGTTCTCTTTTGTTTTAATGATAAAATTTGAGTAACTTAATTCTCGTTAAAGCAAATCACTATTCATGTAAAATTCTTATATTTCTCCCATTTTTCATATAAAAGGATATAAAAAGTATTAACATAAAACTCTTATTTCATATTGTGCTTGCATCGGTTCTCTACACACGTGCGGATCGACAATACTTATATATAAATATATACTCCCGTCCGCTCATATTCGGTTTGCCCTTAGTCCCGCTCATACTCGCTCACATACTTGAAGGACTCTCTTAAAGATAAGGACACGCTCGCAGTAAACACAATAAACAAAAAGGATTTCGGTCTAGGCACATATTATATTTCAACGCAATGGTATATATATATATATATATATATTCGCTTTACATTATGTTAATTTAAATTAATAAAAATTTTCTTACAACTGAAATATATAAATGTCGCAAGCGTTAGAAAATTAGGTCGAAGACAGCTAAAATGTTTTAAAATAATCGAATTACATTGATTGAATTGATAATTCGAATCCATAATTTTTTATATGTGCTTCGTTATGACTTTATTTGTAGAAAATTATATCCATTTACGAGTTTACATCATTGCTTGCATATTATTATCTTTAATTTAGACCGATTCTCGTCATCAAAAGTCACACCACAATTTTCAATTTCAAAATACGTTTCCTTTAAGCACAAGCCAATTCATTTTAAATAAATCCCATATTTAAATCTCATTAATTATTATTATATATAATTATTAAATAATGAAAAGAAAAAAGATCATTACAGATTTTATGACCGCAACGTAAGTATGTTGTAGCCATCCACCCTTGAATAGATAAAGACAAAGATGTTAAGGCCGCAACTCAACTCCTGACCGCCGAAACCTTCGACTCGTATGATTTCTCATCTCTCGCTTCAAAGTCAATCTAAAAGAATTAATTCAAATGTTTTTGTTGCGGAGTATTCGACGCAAACTGTCCTAAAAATTCAAACTGTTTGGTGAGAGCGTGACATATTTGGCCAGTTAAAAATTATACAACAATTGACACCAACTATCATAAAATCTCGAACCGTAAAGCTAACTTATTTTTGAACTACTAATTTTTCTAAAAATAAAATAAAATTCTTGAGAAGCAAAATAAGTATATGATGTAAAATTCTATTTTTCACGAAGAAGAAGAAGAGTTGGTCAAGAATCAAAACCTGAAACTGGGTCAACCATTTCCTATTGGTCATTTTACGAAGTCTACAACCTCCCCCGCTTCCAGATCACGTTATATATATACATCATGTCCCTCAACTAACTCCCATAATAGTTTAATTCACATCCATTACGCCAAACATCATCGAACAAGCTCCCAGATCCACTCCATCCATCCCCAACCCCAAGTCCCGACTTACTATCCCTTTCTCGATGGCCGCGGCCGCTTTACAGTCCTCCTCATCGTCCGTTCTCACGTCCGCCGCATCTGCTGCTACCTCCAGGACGAGGTCCGGGTGTATTAATGTTGCGCGATGTTCCATAAGAATCCCCAGAAGGACACAGGATTCCTCTGTCGCGAGGAAGCTCGTCCAAGAGCTGACCTCCTTGAATAATATCTCTGCTTACCCTAGGGCGGAGGAGCCGTTGAGGATCGAGCTCGCGGGCGATGTGATGCCTACCGTCAAGGAGCGGAGTTCGGCCCTCGAGAAGATGTACGTGCTGCTAAGGGCCGTGTCCGACCGCTACGAGATGCATAGGAATGTTGGGGAGCAGCGGGATAACTGGAACTCGTTGCTGCTTAACTCGGTCAACATGATGACGTTGACGGCGACCGCGACGGCGGCGTTTTCTGGGGTGCTGTCCCCTGGAGGAGCCGGGTTGGCGGCGAAGGTGTCGTCGGCGGTATTGTTCTCTGCTGCCGCGGGGATTATGATGGTCGTGAACAAGATCCAGCCGTCGCAGCTCGCCGAGGAGCAGCGAAATGCTTCGAGGCTGTTCAAGCAGCTCGAGAGCGAGATCACGACGCTCATTGCAACAAAGTCCTCAGTGACGGAGAGGGATGTGCGCGAGTTCACTGGGAAGATCCTCGCCCTAGATAGGGCCTATCCCCTCCCGTTGCTCGGGGCCATGATCGAGAAGTTCCCCGCCAAGTTTTCTCCAGCAAAGTGGACGAGCCCAGACCAATACTCCCCATCGCCAAAAACATCGCAGTGTGAGTACGACACCAACGGTTGGAGTCCCGAGCTCGAGGCAGAAATGTGTGCCATACTCCATGTCATAAAACAGAAAGACAAGAAGGACTACATGCGGCTCGGGAACATTGCCCTCAAGCTGAACACGGCCCTGGCAGTCACAGGCCCCTTCTTAACCGCCGCAGCAGCTGCGGCATCTGCATTCGGTGTCCCGACAGCAGCAGCTGCAGCTGGAGCACTGGCGGCAGCAGTAAACACGCTGGAACATGGGTGCCAGGTCGGGATGGTGGTGGAGATGTACAGGAACTGCGCGGGGTTCTTCGACACGTTAGAGAACTCGATAGAGGGAGCCCTCAAGGAGGAGGACCCTCGGAGGCGAGAGAACGGGGAGGTGTTCGAGAGGAAGGTGGCGATGAGCCTCGGGAGGAGCCTGTCGGAGATGAGGGAGTTGGCGTGGAAGGCCACGACGACGGAAGAATCGGAGGAAGTGGACGAGTTCGCAAGCAAGCTGTTTTGAACGTATCAAAAGTAAATATTTCTTTTAGAGTCGACTGACCAATTTGACGAAGAATGAAAAAGGTAAACATTAATTAATGTTAACCAATGCCCGTGCAAATCGGGCAGTTATAATATTGAACCGGTTTATTTACCGAATATAACATGTAAACTCAGATTCCACTCTAAATATAGAGTAATTCATTAAATTATATGTACTAGGTGAGCCTATTTTCTCAATTCGATATGAAATTAAGGAAACATTTCAACAACCTCATGTTCACATGAAAAAGTTCCGGTCACCTACAAATAATGTTGGATTTTGTGCCTGCAAGCCGACATTATTTATTGCCTAAAAGCAGCCCCGTCGTGTTAAAAGAAATATAAAAAATATGTCATGCTTTTGAAACATCGATTGTCGTACAATTTTGATATCAGAGTCAAAATTATTTTACGACAGTTAACGTAAACTATAATTACTCTCAAATAAAATAAGTTTTTATTGCCATTTCAATTTTTTTATAGCTTTAGAAATAAAATATAAAATTTATCACGCTTTTATTTAAAAGTGGAGCACGCCTATGATACAAAGATATCAAGGTATTATTTATATAAAAAAAAAGATATCAAGGTATTTTAGAACGGTTGGTGTCCAGCGCAGTGGTACAACGCAATGATTACCCCTTTACATGAAATAAGTTCTATTGTCATTTCACTTTTTTCTATGGAATCGATGGAAAAACTTTCCATCAAATGATTATAACCTTGACGTGTTAGTTTAATACCATTAACATGTTCTCAACGAAATAATCATAATGTCTAACAAAAATGATCCCACCTTTACCCGACAACCCAAGGCGACTTTTTAATGTAATACTACATATTTTTTTTATCATTATTCATTTTGACCATTGAAATTTTTTACTCGGTTTGAATTTCATACTTTTTTTTTTCATTTCGGCGATCGATGTGGAAATATTCAAGATCATTTGGGGAAGTAAAACACTTGTTTGTATTATTACCATTAGTCTTGTTTGGACAGCCTTCTGACCTTCATATTTCCTGTGCTTGAAGATTTTGTCCATCCCCACCCATTTCAATGTGTTGTGGGTTGTCGGATGTTGACAAATACAAAGCGTGTCGCGTGTATTGTGTGCATGGAGGGGCAGATTACATGTGGAATGATTTTGACAAGTTTTGTACCGATACTATAGAAATCAATATTAATGTCAGATTTGTCAGATTCTCAGGTCCAAAATATTAATGTTTCTTTCTTAACATCACTAGGAAAGAATTTTTTTAAATATAATTTATTTCGTCCAAAATAATTATAGACATAAATATGATATTTGAGATTAAATAAGTTTACCATAATTTTTTATGGACAAAAAAATTAAAGAAAATCTTAAAATCTTCACGTAGATTATCATTTCGTTAAAATTAACAAATATACGATTCAACCAAGAAGATGCCACTTGTTAGATTTTAGGCACAGCGGAAGTAATAAAAATTAGATTTTTATGCCAAAAATAATCGGATCATGATACGTATATCATATTATAAGAAAATTAATAAAATCCAAATCCGGAAACGTACCTCAAAATTCCGGTAAACGCAAAATAGATAGGCGAAATCAAGAGTCCTACGTGTGACTCTTTCAGCGGTATCTACGCACACGTAATCACGAACCTCGACGATCCCTCGGGTACTAGCCTATTGTATCGTTAGAGAAAACTTTCTTATGCAAAAACAAAAGAAAAATTTCTCTCATTTTCGGCTAGTCTCGCTGTCTAGTTTTTCTCTGTAAAAACCAAAACTGTCTTGTTTCAAAAATACACCTGACGACCAGGGAGCAATCATCCATTTTATTTCCTTTTTTTTTTATAACGTCTAAGCATTCTTGCCGTTTCTTTCACAAAACAATCATCCTTACGTTTTCTTTTATAACTACTTATAATTTTCTAAACGTATGCAATAATTAAGTAATTTTGATTTTATTAAAATATTTTTAAATCAAATAATGCAAAGACACGTATGTATTAATTATCAAAATAATATATTAATAAAAAAATATCTTGGATAAAATATAAATAAATAAATAAATAAACATTTATTTAATATCCATTATAAATTAACCCGAATAAATTCATATTCGATCTTGGTCTATATTGGTTTTGATATTTCAGAATAAATTAATAATTTAATAATTCTGAAATAATAAAATGATTAATTATAGTATCCACTAAAATAACTAATAATAGAATGTTCGTGTCTACGTGCTATGCGTGCGACCCTCTAGGTCACACACACGAAGGCAGTGTATATACAAACTAAGGTAACCGTCTAGCAACAACTTTTAGTCACCCAACGTGTTAAGATAATGATAATAAATCATATACCGCTATGAACCGATTACTGTGTAATTCAATCTCTTTATGTAACGACATCCCAATTAATTTGACACAAAATACATCATCAAGATATAATATACTCACTTGAATGTAAAACATTCCTCCCATGACCATGGATTTTAGAGTCACAAATATCTCTATCAAGTGGCCTAGATGTCAACTCTTAAATCCAAAAGAGCGATGAATCCTATATTGACTCAACATTACTCTCTCTACGCTTTGTCACACACCCAACAATCGTATTACTCACAATCCGGTTAAAGACTGCTTTTAACGACGTCGAAGTGCACAAACTCCACGCGTAGAATAAATGAAGGTCTCAAGTCAAAAGATCAGTTACACTCATCCATAAAGAGAATTGACCAATGATGTTTAATATGCGGTATCCTCTTAAACAGGTCGTGTCCAGTATCCCTAACCTCAGGGTACCCCTCAGTATAACTTAGATATACTATACATCGGTTTATCTTGACCTTATTTATACTCAGCGATGATCTAGATGTCTATGTCCCCTATAAACATCTATCCGATCACGGACTATTTCAAATTAATATACTCATTAATCTGTGAAACTTTATCATTAATAAGTTTATGTGTAGAAAAATAAAATAATCAATGAAAAATACTCGCTTTTATTAATTATTTATCCATAAATACAATAAAGTGTCTTAACACATAAGTGCACACATTAACAGAGTGGAAGGACGTTGGTAATGTGGGGGGCGGGGGAAGATCCATTGGTACTAAACCTGAAGTAGTTAGTTTAGTTACTTCGGCTGTTTTTGTTTGAGTGATTCTTTATGTAGTGAGGATGATTGATATATGCCTTGTGATACATTGCGATAGCCAGAGACGGGGGAGGGAAGGGGAGTTTAGAAATGGGATAAATGTGAAGCTAAAGTTTTGATTATTGTCGTAGATGCTGCTTATCCGAGCCGAAGAGAGATTGAGGTTATGGAAACGAGTCCAGCTAACTGCTGCAGAAGATGGTGAAGATGTCCGTGGTAATGAAGCGATCACTTCACCTTCTCCATTCTTTCTCCGTCTCCCTCCATGGATGGCTTCGGTGACATGGTCGACCCCAAGGTCATCATCCTCTCTCCTCTCTCTTCTTACATTCGTTGTGATGTTGCTCCTTTACCGCTCTTATGGCAGTTTGTTTTTGTTAGGGGTGTTAATGAGCCGAGCCGGGCTCGGACACCCCTTAGCGAAGTTTGAGCCCGAGTAAAATTGTATTGGCCTGAGTCCAAGCCTGAGCCTGACCGGGCTCAGATAATCTAACCCGAGCCTGAACCCGGTAAAAAAATTTCAGCTTGGGCCCAAGTCTGATATCGTCCCGAGCTCTTTGCCGCTTCCCCCCTTTACACCTATAGGCAAATTTTAAAATTAGATGTTATTTTATTATTTATTTTATATTTAATTATTTATAAAATTTATCAAGCCGGGCCGGACAGCTTATCGGACCGGAAAGTCGGCCGGAGCCCGACTTGACCGTAAAAAGTAAGGCCCGAGCCTAAGCTTGAGCCCGACTAAAGTTTGACGTTTGTCAAGTTAGGCTCGGGCCAAAAGACGTGTCAGGCCAAGTAGTTCGCGGGCCGGCCCGACTCATTAACACCCCTGGTTCTTGTTTGTCTTTGGGCCGGTTATGTTTCGCGCTGTTCAGGAACCTGAATGGCGATGGTATGTCTCTTCGAGTCGTTTCCTCCTCGGATCCGGGTTTTCTTTCGTGCGTTGTGGCTAGGGAGGCCGAATGAGCAGGCCTGTCGAGCTGTGGATAGGCTATATTTTGTGGTTTCTTTCCTTGTTTCGTCGATCAATGGGCATACCCTATCTCGCGCAAGAACTGGGTTGTTAGCACACATGCTTGTATCCTCCCGGCGAGTTCCAAACACTTCGGCAGCAAAAACAGGCATGGAGGAGGAAGCGATCCGCCGCGATCAAAATAAATGTGTAGACATAGAAAACTAACTCATGTGCAAGAAGATCAGTCATCCATATTGAACATTTTGATTAGCTTTAGAGATTAGTAATATTGGATTAAACTCGTTAAAACGACGACGTATCCCCAAAACCTTTCCTTCATGCCTTTCTCCCCTCCGTTGCTGTCGGAGACCGATCTCCGGTCAGCTCCACCGCCGCCGGCACCCGCACGACCATCCCCATCCCCACTTCTCATTACACCCACCCACGACGACAATCCTCCCCCTCGCTCCACCATCATTCCTCTGTCCCCACCCATTACTTTTCCCTCCCTTTGAATTCCCCCCACCGTTTCTTCCACCGTTTTGACTCCCACTCACTCCCCTGTCCATTTCTCTCCCTCTGCAACAAGAATCGAAGATGTTCCACCTCCTCTTCCTAGCCATCCTCCTTGAATCCTCCATCATCCTCTTCCTCCTTGATGCAGGAATTAAGGATGATATGTGACGGTACCTTGGGAACAAGCTAGGAAGCAACTGAGCCGATTTAGGGCTGGCCTATCCAGAGGAAGGAGGCTCGACCAAGAGGCTAGATGGGAGACGGGTTAGATATAAGGGGGTATGTGTTTCCGTTAGGGAATAAGAAAAAGAATGATAGAAGAGTGATGATGTGTGTGGAGAGGTGGCGAACGTGGTAGAACTCAACGGAGTGTGGTGGAGCGCGGCTGTTGTCTGAGGAGATTCAACGGTGTTTGTTATATTTCTGGTTTCCCCGCACCACTCCTCTTCAAGACGCCTCTCAGGAAGCTCTCCATCCTCTCCCTCGATCGCCTCAAGCGGGGCCGCAGCCCCGTCGTCGTGAAGACCGTCTGCGGGACCCTCCTCGTCCTTCTTGGTTCATGTGGAATTGCAGAGGCTGAGAAGTGAAGATGGATAAGAGAGACAGAGTCTACGAAGGAAGAAGAAGGTAGGGAAGAAAGGAAGCAAGAAGAAAAAAGGTCAGAAAGAAGAGGAAGAAGAAAGGCTAGGAAGAAGACGATCGAACAACCTCTGCGTTTCTGTTTTATTTCTATGTAAAAACAGAATACAACGTCCTTACTGTACATATCTTGATTTATAGCACTCATTCTGTTACAGCAGCCACCACATTCAATTGCTACTTTATCCTTATAATCGAAACTTCTCTTCTGGAATCAACGCTCGCACACTTCTCGCACACTTTTCCTTGGCCTGTTAGCTCGGGCTGAGCTTCACACAGCTTGTTCTCCTGGGCTGGGCTCCACACCACCATAGTCCAACAGTTCCGGGGTTCGTATCATGGCCAAGATCCGGAACCGGGGTCCGAGGATTCGCCGGTCGGGCCAGTTGATCAGGTCCTCATGGCTAGGCACATGCTGGAGACCACTCTCCTCGGTGAGATTCACTTAATGGGAGATAGTGTTTGGATCTTTCGGCATTGATTTGGGATGTGATCTTCTTCACTGCTGCTGCTCAGTGATCTTTCGGCATTGATTCATGAGGAATTGAGGTTTTTTCTTATTGATTTGGAGTTCAGCTCTAAGATTCAGAGTGTTTTTTGCTGTTGGATCTGCTGGTGGAGTTCCATAATTTCGATCGATGGGTGATGGGCGCAACTAGATGGGAGTGGTCAGTTGTCTTGTCTAGTTTGTGTACATTGTGGGCAATCTCGCAGGATCAGCCGCGGGTTTGTTAGCTAAAATTTGGGGTTCACAATTTGCAGCATGTCTGTTCATGTGCTGGGACCAGGATCGTAGTAACTGACTAAGAAATTGACTATGATGCGGCGGTCTGTTGAAAGGAACTCTTGAACCAGAAATGTAGTGAGTGTAATGTTTCTCTTGTGAATCATGAAGACCTCCTTGTTAATCTGTGTTTTGTCCAAGGAGACGATTTATTGTATATCTCCATTTGATCCTGCTGCCTGGGTTTATTTTGATAGTAGCTTGTTCGAAATGTGGAGCTCATTAAGTGGGTGTATGGCAACAGGGTGTATGGTGGTGTTCTTTTGTTGTTGATTATGTTTTAGGGTCTGTGATCGTATGTGTTTGGGTTTACTGGCACATTCAGAAAGCAATTTGGTGTTGAATTGCATTGGCTGATCGTAGGAGCCATTCTCTTCCTCGCTTTGATGATCGATCGGCTACACCATTACATCAGAGAGCTACGTTTTAGGCGGAAGAGCATCGAGGCTGCAAAGACTGCAAGAAGAGGAATCAAGGATGGAAACCCAGCAGCTTAGAGGATGTAAAAGGAAGTCTAGAAGAGGAAACGAGGACTCTACGAGAAAAGGTTGAGATTCTGGAATCAGATCTCGCCGCTAAGGTGAAAGATGTCAACACTGCTGAGGCTAGAGCGATCTCTCTGAGTGTAGAAGGTGTAGGAAAAGGCAGCGAAGACAGGAGAGCTGAGAAGAAGGAAGTAGCAGAAAGAAGAAGAAGAAGAAGAAGAAGACGAAGAAGAAGATAATGCAGAACGCAGAGAAGGAGGAAGAAGGTCAGAAAGAAGAAGGCAGGAGAACAAATTTTGTTATATCCAAAAAGGACAGACTACATTGTCCTCTGTACAGCCAACACTTTATAACAACCTTCACGTCCTCTATGTAAATTACAGAAAGCACCCTTCACAGCTACCCCTCACAGCTTTAGCTTCCGATGGGCTGATTTCCTGGACTGGATTGAGTTCCTGAATTTCATCACCACTCTGGTGGGCTTCGTTATCATCCAACACTTCCCCGCAAACTAAGCCATCTCGACCACTGCCTCCGGGTTCATCTTGACCTGCATTGTTTCCTCTGGTTCTGTACTTCACCTCTGGGCCTTTGCCACCCACATTCGGTTTGCCCACCACAGTGAGTCTGTGTCTGAAATGAACAAACTTTTGTACTGGAACCACCTTTGTTAAAGGATCAGCCAGCTGATGGTCAGAACTAATATGCATGTAATACCTCAAATTGGCCTGGAGTTCATTGAAGCCAAGGTGAACTATGGACTTGATTTACTAGGGGAATTTTCTTTATGTCCGAAATTCAAGCACTTCGTGCCAGAAGTTGATTACAATAAATTGGAAAGCTCCCACTATTGCTGTTACCCTGTTTAAATGTGGGACTAGGACACTGGAAAGCAGAGGGGAGGGGTTCCAGTGAGATAGCGACAGCCACCACCCTGCAACTCCACGATCAGACTAATTCCCCGGCATACACGCCAACCCACCTGGCCAAGAAATCGCCTGCTCTGACAATATCTTCAGCAGACTGAGGAGCAAGGACACACATGCCCCCGAACGACCTTCACAACAGCCCTCCATTTTATTGCACCTAACCAAAGTAACGAGACTTCAACCAATTCATGAGCTTTTCTATGAAATCAAAGAAGTCCCGATGAATTTCGGGGGGGAAGGGAACCAAACTGAGAGAAAAGAGGCTAACCAGAAAGTTGCGGTGTAGAATCGGCAAAGTTAGAAGAGGACGTCTTCTTAAGGGAACGAACCTACTTCTGAAAAGAGGGGGGGAGAGAGTTCTTCATTCTTTCTTCTTGGGGGAGGGAAAACAAATTTGGGAAGAAACAAAACTTCTTCCGAGCCTCCATCCTCTCTTCAGCGACCAGTACCGCTTCCACTACAATCCTTCGACGTCCCTGACCAAGGTAAGGAAGTCGCCTCAGTGAAGACCCTCCGACGACCAATCCAGACGAGAAGGCGGCGACAACAACAAAGGAGAACGACATCAACAACCAGTTCGATCCTGACTCACCTGGGCGAAAACGACGACGGCCATCTCGACGGTCTGCTGTGAGACTTGCTGAGCTCCCGATAATTCAGCTGCGGCGGCAATGATAGCACGGTGGCAAACCACCCTCACTCCTCTCTAAAGTGGCTCAGCAACTGGCAACGATCCAGCAATCAAGCGCCACCTAACCTCTGTCCTCTTCATCCGACATGACGATCCAACAACGACAATGGAGTTCACGGTCTCCTTCTGACACTCCCAGATCCGACGATGATGGTCACCTTCCTCAAGATGTCTTCAGACTCTCAGCAATACCAGGTTCTCCCCGGGCAGCTTCGAAGTTCGCAGTCTCCCTCTTCAACGCCCAAAACACACAGCAGCGGCCTGTCACCACCAACCATCCCAGAACCAGCGGTAAGCAAGCAACCGACCTCCCTGGCTTCCCGCAGTGGTGAGCTCCTGGACCAACGGCAAACCACCTCCTCTGAGCATCCACGAAATCGGCAGCGACCCTTCCTCGCCGTCATCATCAGGACCAGCCCAGCGACCGGTGGCGAGTAGACCCAGCAGTGGGGTCCCAACCCCCCCACGACGCTCCCGGATCCCAGGCCAGACCCAACATCCTCAGATCTCGCAGCAACGGACCCCCCTCTCTCTCGTTTCAACCGGCGCCCCGCTGATGGCGTTCCAGCAAGCCGCCCTCGCCCGTCTTCAGAACGGGTCCAGCGACCGATAGAGAGCCAGCAAACCCCCCTCTCCGAAGCTCACAGATCCGGCGACGCGTCCACCTTCCCCGGCGTCCTTGAGACACACAGCTGCACTCTGCACAAGGAAGGCCACCAGCCGACGTCCCCGCAACCCTCCCTCAGAATCGGCAGCGTTCAAGCCAGCAATCGGTGCGACCTACACAGCCCCAAGGCGGCTCCCCATCTCAGCTCCCCTGTTCTCCCGAGGCCAGCCCCCACTCAACGTCCTCGTGTCCTCCTCCGGCGCACCCCCGCTCCCCCCCCGCATCCAAAGCAGTGCAGCGGCATCCTGACCCACGACAACTCCAGCGCCTCTCCTCCCTCCAGATGACGACCCACTCCTCTCTGAAAGACTCCAAGATGGCTGCCCACGAAAACCGCAGAGCTGCCCCCATCTCTTCCTCCTCGGCCGCCCCAAAGTGGCTTCAGCCCCCAGTTTATGGCCCGACGACCAAACCCACGTCCTGGAACAGCCTTTGCCCACTCCACCAGCCCTTCAGCAGCGGCTAGATCCCCCGTCGGCAACTTCCCGGCGTCTCCCACAGTGGCGCACCCAGCCACCCCGGAACCGATCGCGAATCGGCTCCACAACTCGAACCTAATGGACTTCCCCAACGGCTCCTAAATCCAGCGGCGACCTATCCCTGACGATTTCGAAATCGGCGGCCAAACCCAACTCCCATGGCCAGACCTGCTTCCCAAGGACGGCGCCTCCAGATCTGACCATCCCCGACAGCCACGTCTTCCAACAGCCAGCAAACCCCAGCCGGTGCCCATCCTCCAGATTTGGCGACGAAGACCCGCCTCCCTCCTCTGCCCGACGACGGCAATCCAGGGCAGCCCCGCCTACTCCGACTCCCCGTAGCGCCAAGCCCTGCAATCAACCTCAGCAAACGCCCTTCCTCCGGCGGGTCCTGCCATTCCCTCCTCGACTCAGGTTCCTGGCGGCGGCGACAGCACTCTCCGGGGCGTCCAAACACGACAACCCATCTTTTCCTGAAGAAACGCCGACATGGCTGTCCGTAGAGTCGTCAACAGCAGGAGTCTCCTCTTCCCTCGACATAGATTCAGCCGTGGCTCAGGGCAAACCCATCTTCAAAATCCTCCTTGAACAAGATGAGTAAACGAAGGCTTCCCTTTTAATTTGGCCTCTGATTGTTGTCGTCAGAGTTGTTTCAAATTTGTTTTTACTAACCTTTAATTTGTCTGTGTCAAGCTACAGGAGAAGGGGGGTTGGGTGGTGGAAGGAACACGTGATGGGGGGAAATCGCTGTCAGAAAGGTGAAATTGCCTTTATTTTATTTTTACTCACTAATATCATTTTGTCAGAAGGATTTCATGTCCAACACCTCGTTTTGTCACCGTTCATGTTTGACAATTATAATTTTGACGATCGTAAAATGATTTATTTGAGGTTTTAATTAAATACGTTTGTTCCCTTTTGCTTTCGTCCGTAAAACTTTTCAATTCTTTACAAAACTAGCATGATTTCATTTTTACTTGTTTACGCTAAATAAATATGTTTTGAATGTTATTAACATGTTCGTTCCTCTATTTTTCATGTGAAATATGGGAGAACTTTTCGAATATTTTCGACTACTCTCTTTACATCAAGAGAATATCCTTAATTAAACGGTAAGACAAGTCTTACTTTTCTTAATTTAATCAAGTTTCATTCGAATTTAACAATACTAACCACTTCTTTGTTTTCTTTACATGTACATCGAGCACTTAATCCTCGAAGATCAACTCGAACAATTTCGAAGATTAACTCGAAGGCGCGTGTATCAAGCCGCGTGGATCTGCCCCGGCCTAAAAAACTGCGGGCTCGAAGATTGAAAGCGGTCCCAACCTTCATTCAAAGGTACAAAGGGGAGGTGCGGGCCTCCCCGAATTTTCTTTAAACCCACTTGTAACGGATTGCGGGCCCAAGTGTATAGGCCCGCAATCATCACCCTTCCCCGCTCTTTTGATCTAAATAATTGCTTGTGATTGCGTGTATGCTTAGGCTTTAGGTTTTGCGTCGCATGATTGGTTTTAATCAAACAAACCTAAACTCGGGTCCAACGCCCGTTAAAACGTCGATAAAAGTCCGGCCTACTCCCGGATCGGGCCCAACACCCGTCAATCAAAAGTTAAACTTTTTTGGACAAATCGCCACCCTTTCGCATGTTTTAGAATACAAAGATTAGTAAATAGGAATCTCCCCAGACTCTGATTTTTCCGACTTAAAATCACATTTTTAAACTAAGTCGGTGGCGACTCCGAACAAAAGTTTTCCAAAGTAAAACTAAACCCCACTACCCTTTTTTCGGAGCCATTTGGGGTGAGGCAACGGCTACTCGAGCCGCTTCCTGGATCCTCCCGGAATTTCCCAAGCGAGGTCTTAACGCAGCCTTTCGCCCGTCGCCTTCAAGGACTGGAGACGGTCGGCGAAACGCCCCGCAGATCCGCTCGGGAACCAAGGGAGGATTCAACCCGATGCCCTTCCGCAGCGTCCGACGCTCGAGTCGCGACGCCGACCGGATTGGGCCTCGGGGAGCGGGCCCGGATCCTCGGGTCGTCTGAACCGCCGCGCGCGTGCTAGGCCGGAGGGCGCGCGTACATCCTGGATGGCGACTCCGCTGGGGAGCCTCCGCATGTGGATTCCTACCGAAAACCTTTTCTTACCACATGCGGAGAGGAGTTACTTGGTTTCGCATGTAATTGATTGGCTCGATGTCTTTTGCTTGATCTCCTCTTTGTGTTTGTTTACCGCTTTTTAGGCATTTCTAGGTATGCCCGAACCCGGGGCTAGGATCTTAGGGGGGTCACCGTTAGGCCCAGCTGTGCTGCTCTTTGCGGTGTGGTTTTGGGTCGGGGCCCCGCCTCCCTTAGTCCGAGGGAGGTATAGAAACCTCTTCCGAGTCTAGAATTGCTTGCACACTACAGGTACCAGACGCCGCACGTGCATTTATTTGTTACTAAGTGACTGTTACTTGTGCAGGGACAGGTGTCAGGTACGCTTTGTCTGCGATAAACTGTAAAACTAACATTGCTAATTTTGCAGCATTTGGATTCATCGTACAAGACTTCAAGAATCCTCTTTTCTCCCTTCCCTACCTATTTTATCGCTTACTGCATTTATACATTCGCATGACCACATGAACGTCCGCGTAATTGTAGCAGTTGCATTATCATGTCATCCACAGTAATTGCTTCATTGCATTACTGCATTTCATTTGTAATTACATTCTCATAATGTATTCTCCTAGGCATACATGAATACGATTAAGCATATCACAAATTTATTATGTATCGATTACATTGTTATACAATGCTAATTTCAACATTTTCTTTGTTTCCTTATCAGGTTTTAATTATCCAAGATGGCTCCTCGGACTAGACTGGGGGCAAGAAAGAAATAACAAATCTACGGCAACTAGAAGGGCAAGGATCCTTCACAGTTGTCGAGGACCAAAGCAACGTTCAATCACACGAAGACCAAAGATCACCCAACAACTACCAAGGTTTAGAGCCTGAATCCACAATAACATAGAGACCAAGGATCCTAAATGGCTGTCAAAGTCCAAAGCCAGTTGAACAACAACTTGGAACCAAGGATTTCCCAATCAATATCAAATAGCAAAGTCATGGCCAGACATCCAACGACATGAAAACCAAGGATTCCATGATGTCTATCGAGGCCCAAAGCTTAACATCCAAGGATATGAAGGCCAAAGCCTACTCGCTACCAAAGCTCAGAGCTGCATTCAACGACACAGAGCCAAAGCTTCCTCGACATATACCCAGGCAAGCCAAACATGAAAACCAAGGATCTCGATGACATGAAGACCCCAAGGCGGTTACGGTTCAAAAAGCTGATCATGATCAACATCAGCTCAGATAGCGAGCCCAAAGAGCTATTCATGAACATGTCAAGTCGCCTCAACTTCGGCACAAACGGGAATGTCTTTCTCAGATTCTTTCACTATGGAGATGAAGATTATAACCCTCCGCACAATATCGGGCAATCAGATAGGAGCAATCTCCCAAGTTACAACCCAAGCCCCGATCCTCATCATTGGGCAATTCAGACTGGCGCAATCCCTCAAATTACAACCAAGCCCCGATCCTCAACATCGGGCAACCCAGAAATGGAAGGCAAATCCTCTAATTGGCGTCTCGCTGTCAGCTCCCTATTGCACCAACAGTTGCATTCCAGTACAAGGGGCAACTCCCTTCGAATTTGTCCAAGGTACCCAAACGGTCAATCCAACAGAAGCTCGACTATCAAGAGCTCGTCTCAAAGGGAAGGGGAGAAGGTCAACCTCCACCCCAGAGACCGAAGAGAATCAGCCCCCACATGAGCAGCCAGCTGACCACATCGGCCCACTACGTAATTGACTACATACCCACCCATGCCCAACACAAAGTGCTACGACAACGCACATCTCGTGCAATCACGCCTTTCAAAAAGAGCAATTGTCGTAACGAAGAGGAACTGCCACAAACAATCAACGCAGAGGATCTTCGACTTTACAATCACGTGAAAGGGAGTATTCGTTCTTTAATAAGTACTTTCTTAATTGCAAAAAAAAATGAGTTACATGAGCTCACTCATTTTAGCCCTTGTCGCATGTTGACGAAGGCGTGGGTGGCAGGGTGGTAAAGTTTCGAGCCAAAGCCTTGAAACAGTTTTGAGCCAAAGCTTCGAAATATTCTTTCGTTGTCAACAAAACAACCGAACAACATGAAAGGAAGTATTCGTTCCCAAGTTAATACTTTCTTCGCAAAAAATAAGTTGTACGAGCTTACTTATTTTCACCATGCATTCGTCTCATAGGTACAGGAGCATCCTAAGTAGACAAGCAATATTGGGGCAAAACTCCAAGCAATCCTGGAGAAGTTTTCTTTTCCAAAACGACGATTTACATGAAAGGGAGTATTCGTTCCTCAACTAATACTTTCTCTACAGAACATGTTACATGAACTTACTTGTTTTGCCCTTCGGCTTGTCTCATTGGTACATGAACATCCTAAGCAGACGATGAACGCGATGGTGGTAGGATGGAAACGTTTCGAGCCAAAGTTTCGAAACAGCCTTCGTTGATAAAACAATTATGACGGCAACACGAGAACAGTCCTCTGACAAATCTCCGAGCGATCCTGGGGCAAATCCTCGACCGATCCTAGGGCAAACCTCCGAGTGATCATGGACATATCTCCGAGCGACTCTAGGGCATATCTCCAAGCAATCCTAGGACCAGACTGAGCAATCTTGGATAACTCTCAGTTGACAAAATGGCAAATAACATAAAAGGGAGTATATGTTCCTTAACAAATGCTTTCTTTACAAAACAGGTTACACGAACTTACTTGTTTTGCCCTTCGGCTTGTCTCATAGGCACATAAACAACCTAGGCAGACGAGAAGATACAACAACATCCTATCATGCCAATCAGGACAACTTTCGAATCAAAGCTTCGAAACAACACTCATGATCAACAAGACAACAAGACAACAAATTACATGAAAATACATGAGCGTGTTAAGCAGACAACAAAGACAAACGATGAAGTTTCAAACCAACGCTTCAGAACAATCTTCGTCAGCAAACTTCTTTATATCCCCAGGGAGTCAATTGGGGCAAAGAACACTGACAATACACATGAAAAGGGAGAATCATACAAATATTACTCTCTTCATCAAGCTAAGTGAAATTACATGAGCTCATTTCGCTTACCTTTGTCTCGTGGGCAGGTACAAGAGCTCCTCACACGTATGGTGCAAAACTCCTATGACAAAGGCGAGGGTGGCAGGGCGAAAAAGCTTCAAGTCAAAATCTTGTAGCAATTTCGTCAGACCTTCAATTCCATCGGACGAAGATGTATTGATGAAATCACACGAAAAGGGAAGTGTCAAAACTCTACTTCACTTTTCTTACAAATGAAGTTACACGAGCAAACTTCATTCTTACTCTAACAGAAACAAGTTACAAGAATTTCCTTGTTTCTAGCCATCTGTTTGGTAGGCACATGAACATCCTTACACAACAGACATCAAGCTTGTAGCAATTTCGTCAAGCCTTCAATTCCATCGGACGAAGATACGACGATGAAATCATACAAAAAAAAATAAAGTCAGAACGACCATTGAGATGGGCATATCCATCACAACTCCCCAGCGGATATTTTACTTCATCTCCAAGCGAGGGTCAAAATACATGAATTAACTTCGTCTTCGTCCGTTGTCAACTGTGCAAGCACATGGATATCCGCACAGTATGGTACAAATTCCTAGGCAACGGCGTGGGTGGTCGGGTGGAAGCCGTTCCAATTTGAAACGAACATAGAACGCGAAAGTGCAAACACTTTCCCCGCAAAAATTGCACAAGAGCACCACAGAGGTTTGAGTACCTAAACCTATTCATTTCTTAAGCATTTGTGTGCCCAATTGCATATAATTTGAAATTTTTGGTAATAAGAATGTTTCTGGGTGAGAGTGGAGAAGGCAAACCTATTCCTAAACACTTACCCAGAGTGATGAGTGCAAACACTGTGAGGATTCATACACGACCGTTCAGGCGGATAACGAATCCTTTGACAAAAGATGCTTTAAACCGGGATTAGATCGAGCATTTCTTCTCTATCCCAAACACAAAACATCAACCATTGCTAGCCCCTTTCGAGCCAAAGTTGAAGTTTTGTACACATACTACACCTAACGAGTCCAAGGACTGCCTCACATCGAGGTTAAAAGGAGATCTTGTAGCTAAAAACCGGAAGCAACGGATCATAAAGGCTACACTTCCTTAAGATTCAAGTGAAGAGGCACCATCGACAGTTAAGCCTGCCAGTTGAGTCGTTCCTAAGAACTGAGCTTCTCAAAGAGCTTCTCAAGAAACACAAATCCCTGTAATTCAGCAAGGAAAAGAATGAATCAGCGCAAAGGCCAAACTCTTTAAAAGAAAGCGCAAAATGAAAATCAGAAGAGCAAAAAGTAAAGCACCAGGGCCAACATTGGTGGTCGCAAAAGCAAAGGTGCTACTCTTTCAAACAAGTCAAAGACAAAACATTCCCCAAAGTGGATTGTCCACATCTACTAGTAAGCCGACTGTTCATCCCCAACAAAACACGTCAGCTGGTGAGCTGTCTGCAGGATGGAGAATTTGCTTGAATGGGGGAACCTCTACGATCCAATAGCTTCCGATGAGGTCCTTAAACTCTTTCTTTCAAACAACTGATTTAAACTTCCAATTTAAAGGCCATATGCCAAAGCCACATTATAACCCGAGTAAAGTCTCCTTCGACCGGTACATGAGCATCCAAGTCAAAGGAATTCCGAAATCCAACTGAAATGGCGTTCAGAAATGAGTGTGAAACACGAAAAGAATCAACAAA
Source organism: Melastoma candidum (assembly GCA_023653495.1). Taxonomy (NCBI): domain Eukaryota; kingdom Viridiplantae; phylum Streptophyta; class Magnoliopsida; order Myrtales; family Melastomataceae; genus Melastoma; species Melastoma candidum. The sequence continues at coordinate 3,159,386 of CM042887.1, forward strand.
CATTCTCTGCTCTCGCTTGGAAACATGCTTTTAAAGAGAAAACAAAACGAAGCATAATGTGCATGTACATTTAGCTATTTTTGTTTTCGTTGCGACTAATGACTTCCTTGATGAGCTTCTAGGACACATGTCAACCAAGAATAATTTGAGGCATTCCTGATATCCTTGCGAGAAAATCTTTTCAGATTCCCTCACAAGGAGGGGCAAACTGTAATACCTCAAATTGGCCTGGAGTTCATTGAAGCCAAGGTGAACTATGGACTTGATTTACTAGGGGAATTTTCTTTATGTCCGAAATTCAAGCACTTCGTGCCAGAAGTTGATTACAATAAATTGGAAAGCTCCCACTATTGCTGTTACCCTGTTCAAATGTGGGACTAGGACACTGGAAAGCAGAGGGGAGGGGTTCCAGTGAGATAGCGACAGCCACCACCCTGCAACTCCACGATCAGACTAATTCCCCGGCATACACGCCAACCCACCTGGCCAAGAAATCGCCTGCTCTGACAATATCTTCAGCAGACTGAGGAGCAAGGACACACATGCCCCCGAACGACCTTCACAACAGCCCTCCATTTTATTGCACCTAACCAAAGTAACGAGACTTCAACCAATTCATGAGCTTTTCTATGAAATCAAAGAACCCGATGAATTTCGGGGGGGAAGGGAACCAAACTGAGAGAAAAGAGGCTAACCAGAAAGTTGCGGGGTAGAATCGGCAAAGTTAGAAGAGGACGTCTTCTTAAGGGAACGAACCTACTTCTGAAAAGAGGAGGGGGGAGAGAGTTCTTCATTCTTTCTTCTGGGGGGAGGGAAAACAAATTTGGGAAGGAACGAAACTTCTTCCGAGCCTCCATCCTCTCTTCAGCGACCAGTACCGCTTCCACTACAATCCTTCGACGTCCCTGACCAAGGTAAGGAAGTCGCCTCAGTGAAGACCCTCCGACGACCAATCCAGACGAGAAGGCGGCGACAACAACAAAGGAGAACGACATCAACAACCAGTTCGATCCTGACTCACCTGGGCGAAAACGACGACGGCCATCCCGACGGTCTGCTGTGAGACTTGCTGAGCTCCCGATAATTCAGCTGCGGCGGCAATGATAGCACGGTGGCAAACCACCCTCACTCCTCTCTAAAGTGGCTCAGCAACTGGCAACGATCCAGCAATCAAGCGCCACCTAACCTCTGTCCTCTTCATCCGACATGACGATCCAACAACGACAATGGAGTTCACGGTCTCCTTCTGACACTCCCAGATCCGACGATGATGGTCACCTTCCTCAAGATGTCTTCAGACTCTCAGCAATACCAGGTTCTCCCCGGGCAGCTTCGAAGTTCGCAGTCTCCCTCTTCAACGCCCAAAACACACAGCAGCGGCCTGTCACCACCAACCATCCCAGAACCGGCGGTAAGCAAGCAACCGACCTCCCTGGCTTCCCGCAGTGGTGAGCTCCTGGACCAACGGCAAACCCACCTCCTCTGAGCATCCACGAAATCGGCAGCGACCCTTCCTCGCCGTCATCATCAGGACCAGCCCAGCGACCGGTGGCGAGTAGACCCAGCAGTGGGGTCCCAACCCCCCCACGACGCTCCCGGATCCCAGGCCAGACCCAACATCCTCAGATCTCGCAGCAACGGACCCCCCTCTCTCTCGTTTCAACCGGCGCCCCGCTGATGGCGTTCCAGCAAGCCGCCCTCGCCCGTCTTCAGAACGGGTCCAGCGACCGATAGAGAGCCAGCAAACCCCCCTCTCCGAAGCTCACAGATCCGGCGACGCGTCCACCTTCCCCGGCGTCCTTGAGACACACAGCTGCACTCTGCACAAGGAAGGCCACCAGCCGACGTCCCCGCAACCCTCCCTCAGAATCGGCAGCGTTCAAGCCAGCAATCGGTGCGACCTACACAGCCCCAAGGCGGCTCCCCATCTCAGCTCCCCTGTTCTCCCGAGGCCAGCCCCCACTCAACGTCCTCGTGTCCTCCTCCGGCGCACCCCCGCTCCCCCCCCGCATCCAAAGCAGTGCAGCGGCATCCTGACCCACGACAACTCCAGCGCCTCTCCTCCCTCCAGATGACGACCCACTCCTCTTTGAAGGACTCCAAGATGGCTGCCCACGAAAACCGCAGAGCAGCCCCCATCTCTTCCTCCTCGGCTGCCCCAAAGTGGCTTCAGCCCCAGTTTATGGCCCGACGACCAAACCCACGTCCTAGAACAGCCTTTGCCCACTCCACCAGCCCTTCTGCAGCGGCTAGATCCCCCGTCGGCAACGTCCCGGCGTCTCCCACAGTGGCGCACCCAGCCACCCCGGAACCGATCGCGAATCGGCTCCACAACTCGAACCTAATGGACTTACCCCAACGGCTCCTAAATCCAGCGGCGACCTATCCCTGACGGTTTCGAAATCGGCGGCCAAACCCAACTCCCATGGCCAGACCTGCTTCCCAAGGACGGCGCCTCCAGATCTGGCCATCCCCGACAGCCACGTCTTCCAACAGCCAGCAAACCCCAGCCGGTGCCCATCCTCCAGATTTGGCGACGAAGACCCGCCTCCCTCCTCTGCCCGACGACGGCAATCCAGGGCAGCCCCGCCTACTCCGACTCCCCGTAGTGCCAAGCCCTGCAATCAACCTCAGCAAACGCCCTTCCTCCGGCGGGTCCTGCCATTCCCTCCTCGACTCAGGTTCCTGGCGGCGGCGACAGCACTCTCCGGGGCGTCCAAACACGACAACCCATCTTTTCCTGAAGAAACGCCGACATGGCTGTCCGTAGAGTCGTCAACAGCAGGAGTCTCCTCTTCCCTCGACATAGATTCAGCCGTGGCTCAGGGCAAACCCATCTTCAAAATCCTCCTTGAACAAGATGAGTAAACGAAGGCTTCCCTTTTAATTTGGCCTCTGATTGTTGTCGTCAGAGTTGTTTCAAATTTGTTTTTACTAACCTTTACTTTGTCTGTGTCGAGCTACAGGAGAAGGGGGGTTGGGTGGTGGAAGGAACACGTGATGGGGGGAAATCGCTGTCAGAAAGGTGAAATTGCCTTTATTTTATTTTTACTCACTAATATCATTTTGTCAGAAGGATTTCATGTCCAACACCTCGTTTTGTCACCGTTCATGTTTGACAATTATAATTTTGACGATCGTAAAATGATTTATTTGAGGTTTTAATTAAATACGTTTGTTCCCTTTTGCTTTCGTCCGTAAAACTTTTCAATTCTTTACAAAACTAGCATGATTTCATTTTTACTTGTTTACGCTAAATAAATATGTTTTGAATGTTATTAACATGTTCGTTCCTCTATTTTTCATGTGAAATATGGGAGAACTTTTCGAATATTTTCGACTACTCTCTTTACATCAAGAGAATATCCTTAATTAAACGGTAAGACAAGTCTTACTTTTCTTAATTTAATCAAGTTTCATTCGAATTTAACAATACTAACCACTTCTTTGTTTTCTTTACATGTACATCGAGCACTTAATCCTCGAAGATCAACTCGAACAATTTCGAAGATTAACTCGAAGGCGCGTGTATCAAGCCGCGTGGATCTGCCCCGGCATAAAAAACTGCGGGCTCGAAGATTGAAAGCGGTCCCAACCTTCAATCAAAGGTACAAAGGGGAGGTGCGGGCCTCCCCGAATTTTCTTTAAACCCACTTGTAACGGATTGCGGGCCCAAGTGTATAGGCCCGCAATCACCACCCTTCCCCGCTCTTTTGATCTAAATAATTGCTTGTGATTGCGTGTATGCTTAGGCTTTAGGTTTTGCGTCCCATGATTGGTTTTAATCAAACAAACCTAAACTCGGGTCCAACGCCCGTTAAAACGTCGATAAAAGTCCGGCCTACTCCCGGATCGAGCCCAACACCCGTCAATCAAAAGTTAAACTTTTTTGGACAAATCGCCACCCTTTCGCATGTTTTAGAATACAAAGATTAGTAAATAGGAATCTCCGAACCCAGACTCTGATTTTTCCGACTTAAAATCACATTTTTAAACTAAGTCGGTGGCGACTCCGAACAAAAGTTTTCCAAAGTAAAACTAAACCCCACTACGCTTTTTTCGGAGCCATTTGGGGTGAGGCAACGGCTACTCGAGCCGCTTCCTGGATCCTCCCGGAATTTCCCAAGCGAGGTCTTAACGCAGCCTTTCGCCCGTCGCCTTCAAGGACTGGAGACGGTCGGCGAAACGCCCCGCAGATCCGCTCGGGAACCAAGGGAGGATTCAACCCGATGCCCTTCCGCAGCGTTCGACGCTCGAGTCGCGACGCCGACCGGATTGGGCCTCGGGGAGCGGGCCTGGATCCTCGGGTCGTCTGAACCGCCGCGGGCGTGCTAGGCCGGAGGGCGCACGTACAATGCAGAATCTGAATCCGGCCTTCCATTCCATTACCTTCTCCCTTATGAAATGGAAATCAATTTCCACATGCTTAGTACGAGCATGTAGAACGGGATTGGCCGCTAGTTGAATAGTACTCATATTGTCACAAAATAAAATTGGAACTGGCTGAACTGTCGGACAGATGGTGTTCTGCTCTGGTAAGACCTGCAACTCCTCAAGTAAACGTTGCACCCACACTACCTCGGCCACACCATCAGCAAGGGCACGAAACTCAGCCTCGGTACTGGACCGAGAAACAACTCTTTGTTTATGCGATGCCCAGGACACTAAATTCGGTCCAAGGAATGTGCAATACCCACTTGTACTCTTCCTGTCATCGGGGCAACTAGCCCAATCAGCATCGGAGAAACAAGCTACCTCAAGTGAGCCTCCAACAGAAAACACAATCCCATAATGCGACGTTCCCTTCAGATAACGGAGGATTCTCTTCACAGCTTGAAAATGAGCCGTAGTAGGATGATGGAGGAACTGACAGACCTTATTCACCGCAAAGCAAATATCAGGTCTCGTATTTGTACAGTATTGAAGAGCACCAACTAGGCTGCGAAACAGCGTGGGATCCGGGAGCTCATCGCCTTCATATCTGGACAGAGCACCTGTTGTGGCCATGGGGGTAGGGACTGGTCTGCAGTCAGACATATCAGCCTTCTCCAACAAGTCTGTAATATATTTTTCTTGGCAAACATGAAGACACCCATCATGTCTTGTAACCTGGAAGCCCAAGAAAAACGACAGATCCCCAAGATCCTTTAGAGCGAACTTGTTGTGAAGCTGAGGCAATAATGCTGTAATACCAAGAGTATTAGAACCAGTGATAACAATGTCATCAACGTAGACAAGAAGAATGATAACACCCGCAGCCGAATGCTGATAGAATAAAGAAGCATCTGCTTTGGAATTCACAAAACCCCATTTCAACAAGCAACTGCTGAGTTTTAAGTACCACGTTCTGGGACTCTGCTTCAGGCCGTAAAGTGCTTTCTTTAGCAGACATACATGAGAGGGAAAACGGGCATCCTCAAACCCTGGTGGCTGTTGCATAAAAACCATTTCAGATAAATCGCCATTCAAGAACGCATTATGGACATCTAACTGACGTAGATTCCAACCAAAAGTAACCGCCAGGCCTAGAATCATCCGAATGGTTTGATGTTTAACCACCGGGCTAAAAGTTTCCTTGAAATCAATACCAGGAGTTTGATGGAAGCCCTTTGCAACAAGGCGGGCTTTACACCTCTCGAGAGTTCCATTTGAATGCACCTTCACCTTAAATACCCATTTGCAGCCAACTATCTTCTGATCTGGAGTGCGAGGGACAAGAATCCAAGTGTTGTTTCGCTTCAGTGCCTCAAGCTCAACTCCCATCGCTTTATTCCAGATAGGAGAGGTGAGAGCCTCAGAAACTGTGGTGGGTTCAGTAGGGAGAGAGGTGAAGCTGGTCTGGGTAGGGTGGAAACTGGTATAGTGTGTTTTTGATCTGGTCTGGGTAGGGTGGAAACTGGTATAGTGTGTTTTTGGGCAGAAAATGCCAGCCTTAGACCTGGTGACCATAGGATGGACATTTTCGGCGAGAGTAGAAAGAGAAGGATTGACAGGAGCTATAGGAGCTATAGGAGCTATAGGAGTAGGTCGTTGATCTGTTACTATTGGCAATGAAACAGCTTGGCCCGAGGTGTGACTGACACAAGTATCACCTGTCAACTTAGGGGAGGGTCCAGAAACTAGAGATGGAGAAGGAGGACACATATAGGGAATTGGATGTATGACCACAGGGAGACAAGGACTAGAGTTGGACATGGTTGACAGAGACAGAGTGAGATTTTTGAAGGGAAAAATGGTCTCGTCAAAGATGACATCCCTGGATATATAACGCTTACCAGAGGACGGATCAAAGCAGACATAGCCTTTATGAAATGAGCTTCTGCCCAAGAGAACACACGAGACAGAACGAGCTTCAAGTTTATGAGTATTATAAGGACGAGATAAAGGAAAACAAAGACATCCGAAGATGCGCAAAGAAGTATAGTCGGGTGCAGATTTATACAAAAGCGAAAAGGGTGTCTGAAAGTTCAGGATTCGGGAAGGAAGCATGTTAATCAAATTAACAGCTTCATTGAACGCATAGGGCCAAAATTTCGTAGGAACTGCGGCATGGGTCAGAAGAGCAAGTCCCACCTCAACCACATGTCTGTTTTTCCGTTCAACGCGACCGTTCTGCTGGGGTGTGTGGGGGCAGGAGATCTGATGCAAGATGCCCCGACGGCCAAGATAGGAATGGAGGGAGCGGAACTCCCCTCCCCAATCAGATCTTACACTAGAAATGGTTGTTTTGAACTGATTTGTAACCATAGTAGAAAACTGAATAAATGCGGTAAGGGCTTGAGATTTAGTGCGAAGAAGGTAGAGCCATGTAAAGCGAGTAGCATCGTCAACCAGGAGCATAAAGTAACAGTCTCCAGTCACAGATCGCACAGGGGAGGGACCCCAGAGATCTGTGTGAATTAATTGGAAGGGGGATGATGCATGAGACAAGGATGAGGAGTAAGGTAACCGGTGATGTTTGCTTAAAACACAAGTTTGACAGACAGACAACGGAAGAGACGAGGAAGGGATAGTCAAGTCAACACAGGAACGAAGAACTTTAGACAAAGTTTCTGAGTTTGGGTGGCCTAGACGAGCATGCCAGGTTGCTCTATCGACGGGAGGGGACTGAGCTGTCACTAGAGCCTGTATAGACGATGGAGATGGTATAGGGGAGGAAGATGGTGAAGAAGACGGCTGGACGAGTGTATCAAGCGGACTCTGAGGTAGAAGTTTGTAGAGGCCCCGATCCATGTGCCCCATGATGAGAACCTGATGAGTCTTCTTGTCCTTGACAAAACAGACATCAGAATGAAATTCAACATAGACGTCATTATCCCGACACAGCCGAGACACACTAAGGAGATGATTGGACAGAGCTGGAGTATGAAGAATCTGGGAGAGATGAAGACGACTGTGCGCGCGCGCCCTTCCGGCTTAGCGGCGCGCGCGACGGCGGTTACGGGCAACCCGAGGATCCGGGCCCGCTCCCCCGAGGCCCAGTCCGGTCGGCGTTACGGCTCGAACGCCGGACGCTGCGGAAAGGGGCCCTGGGTTGGGCCTTCCCTTGATTCGCGAACGGGTCTGCGGGGCGTTTCGCCAACCGTCTCCAGTTCCCTGGAGGCGGCGAGCGAAAGGCTGCGTTAAGGCCTCGCTCGTGAATTTCGGGGAGGGCCCAAGGAGCGGCTCGAGTAGCCGTCACCTCACCCCAAATGGCTCCGAAAAAAGGGTAGTAGGGTTTGTTTTAGTTTTGGAAAACTCGTTCGGAGTCGCCACCGACTTAGTTTTAAAAATGTGATTTTAAGTCGGAAAAAATCAGAGTTCTGGGTTCGGGGATTCCTATTTACTAGCCTTAGTACTCTACCACATGCGAAAAGGGTGGCGATTTGTCCAAAAAAGTTACTTTTGATTGACGGGTGTTGGACCCGATCCGGGAGTGGGCTGGACTCGTATCGACGTTTTAACGGGCGTTGGACCCGAATTTAGGTTTGTTTGATTAAAAATCAACACACGACATAAACCTAAAGCCTAAGTCATGCGTGCAATCACAAACAATAAACGAGATGAAAGAGGGCGGGGAAGGGCGGTGGTTGCGGGCCTATGCACTTGGGCCCGCAACCCGTTACATATGGGCTTAAAATAAAGTTCGGGGAGGCCCGCACCTCCCCTTTGTACCTTGGATGAAGATTGGGGCCGCTTTACTCCTCAAGCCCGCGGTTTTTTAGGCCGGGGTAGAACCACGCGGTTTGATACACGCGTCGTCGTGTGATCTTCGAAAGTTTGAATTTGGTCTTCCGAAGTTGCATGCTCAGTGTACATGCGAAGAAAATATAAGAGTGGTGGGAAAGTCCTAATTTAAATCGAAAGGAATTATTAGGACTTAATGAGATAAGAGCGAACTTACGGGGCGTTGTGAGCCCGTTGATGTCGATCGTCCGCGCCGTCGGAGGATGACGTTCCTTGGTTGAATTCCTCGGTGTTCACATGCAAAGTAGAGGAAGATGGCATGGCAATGTCGTGCCATTGAACAATGTCATTAATATCGATTAATTTTGAATGAAAATCAAACGAATTGAAGTCGTAAGACATGTCTTACCGTATGAATCGGTTGAGTGGAGTCGCGATCTTTCGAGATATCCGAGTTTCGATGTGTTTTTCATGTAAAACAAGACACAAAGATAATTGAAGTTAGCAATTTATACTGATTCAAGCGAATTATTTCAGACACAGACAGACAAGTCTAAATGCCTAATTAGTGGAAATCAATTTTTTACGTAGACGATACTTAAATGAAAATTGAAACAAATGATAATAAATAATAATAATAATAATAATAATAATAATAAAACAACTTACCTGGGTAGTCTCGTGATTTCATCCGTTGCTGAGAAGAGTTCAATTAAAAAAGGGTTTTGGCAAACCTGGATCTGGGGGACTTCAAGGGAGCAGACGCCTCTTCAAATTGATGCCTCCCCACCGTTGCCCAGCTGAACGCTTGCAAAGAGAGCTCATGGGTTGACTGGATGTGGTCCACCGTCGGAGTCGAGAGCTCTGCTGGAGGAGACACCATGGGGATTCCGGTCTAAAAGGGAGCTACCGTTGCCAAACTCAAAGACGCCGGGCGCCGGAGCTGCCGTGGAAGGTAGAGTCCGCCCTTGGATCCGAAAATACCGCTGCTGGAAGGACGTGGGAATCGCCGCTGCGGAGGCCGTGTGGGTTGGAGCTTGCCGAAGTCGCCATCGATCAAGGATCAGGGGGAATCACTTCGAGGCGCCGGGAAGACGGATTGTCACTTCCGCTGGTGCTGAAGACGACGGGGAAGGGTTGGCTGCTGGTCGGAGGCCGTACGGCCGCCATTGTATGCTGGTGGACTAATGTCTCCAGAGTGTATATGGTTCTCCGCTGAGGGAGTGGGGGGAGAGGACTGGAGCTGGTTGGGCTACGGGAGAAGCTCGTTCCAGTTGATGAAGTCGATTACATTGAAGGCGGCGTTGGAGGTCAATGCCCTTGCCGCTGTATCCAATGACGTTGACGCTGGCTGCCACCTGAAGTGAGGTATTCCCTTTTTGCTACTTTGTTGTTGCTGCCGCATGCTCAGTTTGGGTTGGTCGTCAGGGGAGGAGGCTCCATCGTGTCGACTTCTGGCTTACCTTGGCTAAGGAGAAGTGGAAGATGGTCGTCACCATCGAGGAAGATGGTCAGGAACCGAAGAAAAATTTTTATCAAGAATGGAGAGTGATTCCTCCAGAAAAATGAAAAAGCCGCCTCCTCCTTTGAAATTCCCCTTTCGTTTCTTTGTTATCCCTCATTTTTGTCAGTGCACAAACCGTTAGGGGACATATCGTCCTATGGACGTGGTGCCTTCGGGGTGTGCTGCAGTGGGTGTCTTGTGTGCTGCAGTTGTCCCGCTGCGATCGTCCTTGTGTGATTTTTGTCGGGACTTAGAATTCTGTCGGGCTTGCTTGTGAGTTTTGATTCTTGTGGGCTTAAATGTGGGCTAGTTTCCTTGGATTGGGTTTGGATAATGGGGCTGAGAGCTGCCTTGGGCTCTGTTTGTGAGTTTTAAACTAATTTGGATAAGCCCATGTGCTATCAATTGTGCAGGACGCCACTGTTCCTGGGTTCCTGCTGTTTCTGTTGTTGCTGGCTTCGTTGAACCTGTTGAGGAGGTGGGGGATAAAGAATAGCAGGTTTTGTGGAGACCTTGTGGAGCTTCTCCACAAGAGATTAATCCGGAGACAAAGCAGCAGATGGTCCTAGGTGGAGTGTCACGTCCGTTGCTGCAGGAGCTCGGCATGTAATCGCTTTCACAATTTTCTGGCTGAATTTGCTACCTTGGGGAAAGATTCATGAAATGTCCTTCTGGTGAAACTTTGCTTCGAGCGGCAGTTGCCGTAACCGCAGCAGATTGCTGCTGCTTCTGGCGTTGGAAGCTGTGAACGACCTTAACTGTTGCAGGCACGCCAAGTGCGTCTCGGCAGAAGAAACGGCAACTCAAAATGCGTCTCAGGCTAGTATTTCTATTTCTTCCCTTCTAGGACTTAGATTCGACGATACCTTCTTATGGCGTGATTAAAAATGCAGGCTCTGCGAAATATGTGGCAAAACTGCTGAAAATGTCTCCGGGATCAGGGACAACAGATTCATGGAGGAATGGAACGGAAAAGTTCCTGCCTGCGCTAGTACAAGCTTATCCGAGGGAAATGATTGCTGGAATCGACCACCGCTTTGTAACATGTTGACGTCATGCCTGGTGATGGCCTTCATCCAGTATATGCCGAAGGATGATCTGCAAAAAATCTCTAAACCATCTGAGAACTCTCCGGGCCTGAATATCGGCCTAATTAATCTCCCGCAGCTGTGAAATTGGCTCTCCTGAACTTCTCATTCACATGGACTACTTTCCTGAGATCGGCAGACTCGAATTGCGCTGCTGAACCTATCCCAAATTCCCCGCGCATCTCGGCTTCGAACTTGTTGAGGCCGCATTGGCAGGGAAGGAAGAGGACCCAATCACGGCAGCTGCCAGCGCCGTCGTGACCACGGACCTCCAGCTCCTAATCCTGTTCTCGTGAGGGGTAGAAGCCGATGTTTCATCCCTGATGGACTCTGCTCTGCAGAACAGGGTGCGTCTCCTAGAGATGGGAATGAGAGGCTTCCCAGTGGTCGTGTTTGGTGGAGTGATGGCGATTGGATTGGCAGATATTAGAGATATCGAGGAGAGAATCGCCATCTAAGCCTTCTTCTGTGACTGCTGCTGCTGCTCTCTCGAAAATTCTTTTTTTATTTTATTTTATCTCAATGCACTTCTGGGTTTCTTCAGTTACGGTTGCTGTCTTCTTGTGATAAAAAGGATGTTCTCGGAGTGATTTATCGATCAACAATAGAGAAAGTCCTCATTTCACTTGTGGTTGACACCTCCCAGACGCTGGATGGCTCCAACAAAGGTGTCGTGATGAGCACCTATCCAGGTGAGCCATGCCTTCGTTCTTACCGGAGGACGTGCATCTTGGTGATTGACTTCTTTATCTGACACGGGATGTATCATATAGTAGCAAACACCCCCGATTAAATTGACTATCCAAAGCTCTTGATACAATTCCTCGATGAAAAGGAGATCACACACAAAGGGGAAGCTGACAAGACAAAAGCCGATGGGAGAATGCAAATATTGCCAAGCTAAAATATTACAAGCCGCATAGCTTTAACAGGGAGATATCGGTAAGCATTGTTCCAAGTGAAGATATTATTTGAGGTATTACAGTTTGCCTCTCCTTGAGAGAGAATCTGGAAAGATTCGCTCGCAAGGACGACGTTAATACCTCAAATTATTCGTGGTTGACATGTATCCTGAAAACTCATCAAGAAAATTATTGGTCGTGACGAAAACAAAAATAGCTAAATGTACATGCACATTATGCTTCGTTCTGTTTTCTCTTCGAAAGCATGTTTCTAAGCGAGAGCAAAGAAGGTTTGTTGACTTCTCTCGTGTTTCACTCTCATTTCTGAAAGCCATTTCAGTTGGATTTCAGAATTCCTTTGACTTGGATGCTCATGTACCGGTCGAAGGAGACTTTACTTGGGTTATAATGTGGCTTTGGCGAAAGGCCTTTAGATTGAAAGTTTAAAATTCGTCATTTGAAAGAAAGAGTTTAAGGACCTCATCGGAAGTTATTGGATCGTAGAGGTTCCACCATTCAAGCAATTCTCCATCTTTAAGACAGCTTGCCAGTTGACATGTTCCGTTGGGACGAACAGGTGGCTTGCTAATAGGTGTATATGATCCACTTTGGGGAAAATTTTGTTTTTGGTTTGCTCGAAAGATAACACCTTTGCTCTTGCGACCGCCATTGTAGGCCCTGGTGCTTTATTTTGCTCTTTTGATTTTCATCTTGCGCTTTCTTTTAGAGACTTTGGTCTTTGCGCTAATTCTTTCTTTTCTTTGCTGGATCACAGGGATTTGCCCCGCTTTATTTCCTGACAATCTCTTTTTGAATTGGTATCCTTGAGAATCTTTTTGAGAAGCTTGGTCCTTGGGAACGACTCAACTGGTAGGCTTAACTATCGATGATACCTCTTCGCTTGAACCTTGAGGAAGTGTTGCCTCTACGGTCCATTGCTTCCGGATTCTAGCTACAAGATCTCCCTTTTAACCTCGATATGAGGCGGTCCTTAGACTTGTTAGGTGTAGTGTATATGAAAACTTCAACTTTGGCTCGGAAGGGGCTAGCAATGGTTGATGTTTCGTGTTTGGGATAGAGAAGAAATGCTCGATCTCATCCCGGTTTAGAGCATCTTTTGTCAAAGGATTCGTTATCCGTCTGAATGCTCATGTATGAATCCTCATAGTATTTGTGCTCATCACTCTGGGTAAGTGTTTAGGAATAGGTTTGCCTTCTCCATTCTCGCTCAGAAACATTTTTATTAAAGATGATTTCGAATTATATGTGGATGAGCACACAAATGCTTAAGAAATAAACAGGTTTAGGTACCCAAACCTCTGTAGTGCTCTTGTGCACTTTCGTAAATTTGGAACGGCTTCCACCCGACCACCCGCGCCGTTGTCTAGGAGTTTGTACCGTATTGCGTGGATGTTCATGTACCTACACAATTGACAACGGACAGAGACGAAGTTAGCTCATGTACTTCGACTCTCGCTTGGGGAGATAATGATAAAGTTGAGTATCCGCTGGGGATATGGGATGAATATGCCCATCTCAATGGTCGTCTGGAAGAATATGCTTGTATCTTTGTCCCTTGTTGAGGGATGCGATGTATGTAATCAACTCCAGCTTGAATGGAGGCATGACTCCAGCTGGGGAAATGGAGATATGATTCCATCTGGGGAATTATGGGAAATTTTGTTAGAGAGCAGTGTAGATGTAACTCCTTTTTAGCACGGTCATCTTTGGTGATGACAAAGGTAATTTCCGAAGCTTTGGTTAGAAATTTTCCACCCAACCGCCCACGCCTTTGTTTGTAATGTAGGATGCTCGTGTACCTACACCGAGCAAAGGACAGACAACAAGTGAGCTCGTGTAACTTGTTTCTTTTAAAGTAAGAATGAAGTTTGCTCATGTAACTTCATTTATATAAAAGCGAAGTAGAGTTTTGATACTTCCCTTTTCTATGTATTTCGTCATTGCGTCTTCATCCGTAGGAATCAAAGGATTGACGAAAGAGTTACCCTTGCTTGACATCTGTTGTGTAAGGAAGTTCATGTACCTATCAAACAGATAGCGAGAAACAAGTGAGTTCGTGCGACTCGTTTCTGTTAGAGTAAGAATGAAGTTTGCTCGTGTAACTTCATTTTTTAAGAAAGGTGAAGTAGAGTTTTGGTACTTCCCTTTTGTACGATTTCGTCATTGTGTCTTCGTCCGTAGGAATCAAAGGATTGACGAAAGAGTTACCCTTGCTGGACATCTGTTGTGTAAGGAAGTTCATGTACCTATCAAACAGATAGCGAGAAACAAGTGAGTTCGTGCGACTCGTTTCTGTTAGGGTAAGAATGAAGTTTGCTCGTGTAACTTCATTTTTTAAGAAAGGTGAAGTAGAGTTTTGGTACTTCCCTTTTGTATGATTTCGTCATTGCGTCTTCGTCCGATGGAGTCGAAGGTTTGATGAAATTGCTACAAGACTTTGGCTTTAAGCTTTGACGAAATTGCTACAAGACTTTGGCTTTAAGCTTTGACGCCCTACCACCCTCGCCTTTGCCATAGGAGTTTTGTACCATTCGTGTGAGGAGCTCTTGTACCTGCCCACGAGACAAAGGACGTAAGGTGACGAGAAACAAGTGAACTCATGCGACTTGTTCTTGTTGAAGTTCGATCATGTAACTTCATTTGTAAGAAAGGTGAAGTAGAGTTTTGGTACTTCCCTTTTGTATGATTTCGTCATTGCGTCTTCGTCCGATGGAGTCGAAGGTTTGACGAAATTGCTTTTGCTTGGCGTCTGTTGTGTTAGGAAGTTCATTTACCTATCAAACAGACGGCGAGAAACAAGTTAGTTCGTGTGACTTGTTCCTGTTAGAGTAAGAATGAAGTTTGCTCGTGTAACTTCATTTGTAAGCAAGGTGAAGTAGAGTTTTGGTACTTCCCTTTTGTATGATCTCGTCATTGCGTCTTCGTCGAATGGAATCGAAGGTTTGACGAAATTGCTGCAAGACTTTGGCTTGAAGCTTTGCCGCCCTACCACCCTCGCCTTTGCCATAGGAGTTTTGTACCATTCGTGTGAGGAGCTCCTGTACCTGCCCACGAGACAAAGGACGTAAGCGAAATGAGCTCATGTAATTTCACTTAGCTTGATGAAGAGAGTAATATTTGTATGATTCTCCCTTTTCATGTGTATTGTCAGTGTTCTTTGCCCCAGTTGACTCCCTGGGATATAAAGAAGTTTGCTGACGTAGATTGTTCTGAAGCGTTGGTTTGAAACTTTATCGTTTGTCTTTGTTGTATGCTTAAGACGCTCATGTATTTTCATGTAATTTGTTGTCTTGTTGTCTTGTTGATCATGAGTGTTGTTTCGAAGCTTTGATTCGAAAGTTGTCTTGATTGGCATGATAGGATGTTGTTGTATCTTCTCGTCTGCCTAGGTTGTTTATGTGCCTATGAGACAAGCTGAAGGGCAAACCAAGTAAGTTCGTGTAACTTGTTTTTGTAAAGAAAGCATTTGTTAAGGAACATATACTCCCTTTCATGTTATTTGCCATTTTGTCAACCGAGAGTTATCCAAGATTTCTCAATCTCATCCCAGTATAGCTTGGAGATATGCCCCAGAGTCGCTTGGAGATATGTCCATGATCACTCGGAGATTTGCCCCAAGATCGCTCGGAGATT
The DNA here is from genome assembly GCA_023653495.1 of Melastoma candidum. Taxonomy (NCBI): domain Eukaryota; kingdom Viridiplantae; phylum Streptophyta; class Magnoliopsida; order Myrtales; family Melastomataceae; genus Melastoma; species Melastoma candidum. Next base: position 3,174,700 of record CM042887.1, read on the forward strand.
TGTCATAGGACTGTTCTCGTGTTGTCGTCATCATTGTTTTACCAACGAAGGCTGTTTCGAAACTTTGGCTCGAAACGTTTCCACCCTACCACCCTCGCCTTCGTCGTCTGCCTAGGATGTTCACGTACCTATGAGACAAGCCGAAGGGCAAAACAGGTAAGCTCATGCAACCCGTTCTACAGAGAATGTATTAGTTGAGGAACGAATACTCCCTTTCATGTAGATCATCGTTTTGTTGATAACGAAGGATATTTTTAAGCTTTCGCTCAAAACTGTTTCAAGGCTTTGGCTCGAAACTTTACCACCCTGCCACCCACGCCTTCGTCAACATGCGACAAGGGCTAATATAAGTGAGCTCATGTAACTTATTTTCATAAATAGGGAAGTATTGATCATGGAACGAATACTCCCTTTCATGTGTAGTAACATTGAAGATTGTCTACGTTGAGTGCTTGTGGCAGTTTTTCTCCGTTAATGTGGTTGTTTTCTTGAAAGGGCATGCCAAGTCGATTATCCTTGGATGTGCATTGTTGATTGCCCATTGAGGTGGGGCTGGGTGGGTAACTAGCCTCTCATGGGGTGGGCCTTCTCCTTGGGATGAGCTCCAGAGAATCAGTAGTTGAATTTCTGCTGGATTGATTGCTTAGGTACCGTGGATGAGCTTGATGGGAGTCGCCCGGGTCCGAGTACGCGTCATTGTTAGGTAGATCGCATGTTTTTTGGTGTAGGGGGAAGCTGTTATGCAAGCGTTGCCCCAAATGATTCATTTTGGTGGTTTGAGTATCGGTGGCCCCGCTAGACATGTAATGAATTGTTGAAAGGCGGGTAACGAAAATGGGAGCTTCTGATGCCGGTCACGCTATGTATTTGCCGTCTCTTGAAGAATCTGGTCCATGTTGTTCATGTTTTTGTCATGGGGATGCTTTGGATCTGGCGTTCGTCCAGTTCTTGTTATCAAAGAAACAATGAGGCTGAATCTCTGTAAACGTCGAGTGATCGTATTTGGAGGTTGATTGATTGCAGGTGTCCTGATATCGTGATGTCATTGAGAAGGTTGATGTTTGCCCCTTGTGCTAAAATGTATTGCTGGCATGGTGAAGAAAGTCGACGACGGGATGCATGTAAGAGGATTGGTCCCTTGTCTGATTGCTTAATGTTGAGGATCAGGGCTTGACACGTAAATTGGAGGATTGCCTCTTGTCGATCCTGGTCAGGTTGCCTTACACTCAAGGCTTGAGTTATAAAAGGGATTGCCTTTGTCTGAGTCGCCCGATGTTGAGGATCGGGGCTTGGGATGAGCGGAAGAATATAGCTTCGACGAAAAAGCTAAGAAGGACGTTCTTGTTGGTGCCGAAGTTGTGGTAGCTGATGATGTAATAGAGTTGCTTCTGCTTCCTTGGAGCGGTGGTTGATTAGTGGGGGATGACGTTCCACGATAGCGACATGTCAGTGGATAGTTCTTTGGTTTGTCATTAGTCTTGATGTCGATGGAGATTGGCCTTTTGAAATGTAACCTCCTTGGGGTTTTGATATTGTTGTAGATTCGGTTTTGAACCGTGGTAGTCGTTGGGTGATCTTTGGTTTTCGTGTTTTGCTTTGGGCCTTGGCAGTTGCCAGGATAGCTTTGGCCTTTGTGTTGTTGGATATGCGGCTTTGGGCCTTGGTTGCCGTCATGGTATCCTTAGTATTCTTGTGCTCGTAGATTTGTAATGTCATGCTTTATCCCTAGTCCCGTTCAATGAACCATGTTGGAGAATTAAACCTTGAAAAGAAAGTAGAAAGAAGGATTGGATTAGTATCATGCAATAGTGTAATCGATGCATGATAAGTTTATATTATTGCTTAATCGCACTCGTATATGTGTATGCATTTACAAATGAAATGCAATAATGCCATGAAACAATTATTGTAAATGATTTGTTAATTTGAAAACTGTGATTAGACAGACACTCATGTGGTTGCCCAAATGTATGATATGCAATAAGCGGTAATAGTAAGTAGGGTAATAAGAGAAAAGATGTTTCTTGGAGCCTGTTGTAATAAGCTTGACCTAACTGCAAAATGAGCATTGTTAGCTTTACAGTTATAGCAGACAAAGCGTACCTGACACCTGTCCCTGCACAAGTAGCAGTCACTTAGTAACACGCAAATGCACGTGCAGCGTCTAGCACCTGTAGTGGGCACGCAATTCTAGACTCGGATGGAGGTTTCTAGACCTCCCTCGGACTAAGGGAGGCGGGTCCCGGTCCATAGCCTACAAGCCGCAGGAAGCAGCGAGGCCGTGCCTTACGGTAACCCCCTAAAAATCCTAGTCCCGAGTATAGGGACTTACCTAAGTATGCCTAGGGAAGCGGTAAACATACACAGGGAGGAGATCATACAAAAGGCACCGAGCCAATCAATTACATGCGAAAACAAGTAACTCCTCTCCGCATGTGGTAAAAAGGCTTTCGGTAGGAATCCACATGCGGAGTATCCCCAGCGGAGTCGCCATCCGGGATGTGCGCGCGCGCCCTTCCGGCTTAGCGGCGCGCGCGACGGCGGTTACGGGCAACCCGAGGATCCGGGCCCGCTCCCCCGAGGCCCAGTCCGGTCGGCGTTACGGCTCGAACGCCGGACGCTGCGGAAAGGGGCCCTGGGTTGGGCCTTCCCTTGATTCGCGAACGGGTCTGCGGGGCGTTTCGCCAACCGTCTCCAGTTCCCTGGAGGCGGCGAGCGAAAGGCTGCGTTAAGGCCTCGCTCGTGAATTTCGGGGAGGGCCCAAGGAGCGGCTCGAGTAGCCGTCACCTCACCCCAAATGGCTCCGAAAAAAGGGTAGTGGAGTTTGTTTTAGCTTTGGAAAACTCGTTCGGAGTCGCCACCGACTTAGTTTTAAAAATGTGATTTTAAGTCGGAAAAAATCAGAGTTCTGGGTTCGGGGATTCCTATTTACTAACCTTAGTACTCTACCACATGCGAAAAGGGTGGCGATTTGTCCAAAAAAGTTACTTTTGATTGACGGGTGTTGGACCCGATCCGGGAGTGGGCCGGACTCGTATCGACGTTTTAACGGGCGTTGGACCCGAATTTAGGTTTGTTTGATTAAAAATCAACACACGACATAAACCTAAAGCCTAAGTCATGCGTGCAATCACAAACAATAAACGAGATGAAAGAGGGCGGGGAAGGGCGGTGGTTGCAGGCCTATGCACTTGGGCCCGCAACCCGTTACATATGGGCTTAAAATAAAGTTCGGGGAGGCCCGCACCTCCCCTTTGTACCTTGGATGAAGATTGGGGCCGCTTTACTCTTCAAGCCCACGGTTTTTTAGGCCGGGGTAAAAACACGCGGTTTGATACACGCGTCTTCGTGTGATCTTCGAAAGTTTGAATTTGGTCTTCCGAAGTTGCATGCTCAGTGTACATGCGAAGAAAATATAAGAGTGGTGGGAAAGTCCTAATTTAAATCGAAAGGAATTATTAGGACTTAATGAGATAAGAGCGACCTTACGGGGCGTTGTGAGCCCGTTGATGTCGATCGTCCGCGCCGTCGGAGGATGACGTTCCTTGGTTGAATTCCTCGGTGTTCACATGCAAAGTAGAGGAAGATGGCATGGCAATGTCGTGCCATTGAACAATGTCATTAATATCGATTAATTTTGAATGAAAATCAAACGAATTGAAGTCGTAAGACATGTCTTACCGTATGAATCGGTTGAGTGGAGTCGCGATCTTTCGAGATATCCGAGTTTCGATGTGTTTTTCATGTAAAACAAGACACAAAGATAATTGAAGTTAGCAATTTATAGTGATTCAAGCGAATTATTTCTGACACAGACAGACAAGTCTAAATGCCTAATTAGTGGAAATCAATTTTTTACGTAGACGATCCTTAAATGAAAATTGAAACAAATGATAATAAATAATAATAATAATAATAATAATAATAATAAAAACAACTTACCTGGGTAGTCTCGTGATTTCATCCGTTGCTGAGAAGAGTTCAATTAAAAAAGGGTTTTGGCAAACCTGGATCTGGGGGACTTCAAGGGAGCAGACGCCTCTTCAAATTGATGCCTCCCCACCGTTGCCCAGCTGAACGCTTGCAAAGAGAGCTCATGGGTTGACTGGATGTGGTCCACCGTCGGAGTCGAGAGCTCTGCTGGAGGAGACACCATGGGGATTCCGGTCTAAAAGGGAGCTACCGTTGCCAAACTCAAAGACGCCGGGCGCCGGAGCTGCCGTGGAAGGTAGAGTCCGCCCTTGGATCCGAAAATACCGCTGCTGGAAGGACGTGGGAATCGCCGCTGCGGAGGCCGTGTGGGTTGGAGCTTGCCGAAGTCGCCATCGATCAAGGATCAGGGGGAATCACTTCGAGGCGCCTCGGCTGCTGGACCTCGGGGCTGCTCCATCGCTAGGCTTGGATACGCCGGAGGAGGCTGCAGTTTGCTGCTGGAAACGTCGGGAAGTGGCCAGATCTGGGTTGGAGAAGGGGACGGCTTCACTGGGTCGCCGCTGGGGGTTTTTGGGTACGAGTTGCCGCCGATGGAAACGGGGCGGGGAAGCTGCTGGTTGTTGGATTGGAGATGTCCGGAGGAAGGCCGGGAAGCCGCTGCAGATCCTGGGAAGTTGAGCTTGGCCACCGATTTCGAGATCGCCGGGGACAGGTCATTGCCGGGGAGGCTGATTCGGTCGCAGAGGAGGGCTGATACGGGGTTGATCTGCTGTGGATGGCTGATTTGGCCGGAGGGCGCCGGGAGCAGCCCTGTGGAGGGCGCTGGGAACAGGGGAGCCGTTGGCGGCTGGGAGTCATGGTGAGAAGGTCAGTCTTCTCTGCAGGTCGTTGGTTTTGGAGGAAAACCGGGTTTGCCGCTGGATCCGAAAACGATTTTCGCCGGTGGAGGTCTGAGGATGGCGCCATCGTCGTCAGGGGGATGGCCGTGATCTGGGGACGTCCGGGGATGTGGGTTTGCTGCCACTGGATTTGGAAGATCGTCAAGGGACGACTGGGGTGAGGAGAGGTCGCTCGGCGAGGGTGGAGGTGGCTGGAGCGCCTGGGTAGAGGGAGGCCGTCACCGCCGGTCGCTAGGCTTGGGAGACCAGGAAGTAGGCTTGCCGTCGCTGGATCTGGGGGTGGAAGCCGTCAAGAGGCATCGGGAAGCTATTGCTGGACTTGGGACGCCGAGAGGTGGGGGTTGGCCGGGAAGCTGGTTGTTCTGCGGCTGCTGGGGCGTCTGGAGGAGCTGGGGTGCCGGAGGAAGGCGACGGCAGATTGCTACCGTGTCATGGGAGGTACACCGACTTGGTGTCCCGAACGTGGGAAGTCCGGGCGGGGGCGGCTGCTGCTAGTACGGGTGCTGTTCTGTGGCGTCCTCAGTTTGAAGGAACGCCGGGAAGACGGATTGTCACTTCCGCTGGTGCTGAAGACGACGGGGAAGGGTTGGCTGCTGGTCGGAGGCCGTACGGCCGCCATTGTATGCTGGTGGACTAATGTCTCCAGAGTGTATATGGTTCTCCGCTGAGGGAGTGGGGGGAGAGGACTGGAGCTGGTTGGGCTACGGGAGAAGCTCGTTCCAGTTGATGAAGTCGATTAACTGAAGGCGGCGTTGGAGGTCAATGCCCTTGCCGCTGTATCCAGTGAAGTTGACGCTGGCTGCCTCCTGAAGTGAGGTATTCCCTTTTTGCTACTTTGTTGTTGCTGCCGCATGCTCAGTTTGGGTTGGTCGTCAGGGGAGGGGGCTCCATCGTGTCGACTTCTGGCTTACCTTGGCTAAGGAGAAGTGGAAGATGGTCGTCACCATCGAGGAAGATGGTCAGGAACCGAAGAAAAATTTTTATCAAGAATGGAGAGTGATTCCTCCAGAAAAATGAAAAAGCCGCCTCCTCTTCTGAAATTCCCCTTTCGTTTCTTTGTTATCCCTCATTTTTGTCAGTGCACAAACCGTTAGGGGACATATCGTCCTATGGACGTGGTGCCTTCGGGGTGTGCTGCAGTGGTTGTCTTGTGTGCTACAGTTGTCCCGCTGCGATCGTCCTTGTGTGATTTTTGTCGGGACTTAGAATTCTGTCGGGCTTGCTTGTGAGTTTTGATTCTTGTGGGCTTAAATGTGGGCTAGTTTCCTTGGATTGGGTTTGGATAATGGGGCTGAGAGCTGCCTTGGGCTCTGTTTGTGAGTTTTAAACTAATTTGGATAAGCCCATGTGCTATCAATTGTGCAGGACGCCACTATTCCTGGGTTCCTGCTGTTTCTGTTGTTGCTGGCTTCGTTGAACCTGTTGAGGAGGTGGGGGATAAAGAATAGCAGGTTTTGTGGAGACCTTGTGGAGCTTCTCCACAAGAGATTAATCCGGAGACAAAGCAGCAGATGGTCCTAGGTGGAGTGTCACGTCCGTTGCTGCAGGAGCTCGGCATGTAATCGCTTTCACAATTTTCTGGCTGAATTTGCTACCTTGGGGAAAGATTCATGAAATGTCCTTCTGGTGAAACTTTGCTTCGAGCGGCAGTTGCCGTAACCGCAGCAGATTGCTGCTGCTTCTGGCGTTGGAAGCTGTGAACGACCTTAACTGTTGCAGGCACGCCAAGTGCGTCTCGGCAGAAGAAACGGCAACTCAAAATGCGTCTCAGGCTAGTATTTCTATTTCTTCCCTTCTAGGACTTAGATTCGACGATACCTTCTTATGGCGTGATTCAAAATGCAGGCTCTGCGAAATATGTGGCAAAACTGCTGAAAATGTCTCCGGGATCAGGGACAACAGATTCATGGAGGAATGGAACGGAAAAGTTCCTGCCTGCGCTAGTACAAGCTTATCCGAGGGAAATGATTGCTGGAATCGACCACCGCTTTGTAACATGTTGACGTCATGCCAGGTGATGGCCTTCATCCAGTATATGCCGAAGGATGATCTGCAAAAAATCTCTAAACCATCTGAGAACTCTCCGGGCCTGAATATCGGCCTAATTAATCTCCCGCAGCTGTGAAATTGGCTCTCCTGAACTTCTCATTCACATGGACTACTTTCCTGAGATCGGCAGACTCGAATTGCGCTGCTGAACCTATCCCAAATTCCCCGCGCATCTCGGCTTCGAACTTGTTGAGGCCGCATTGGCAGGGAATGAAGAGGACCCAATCACGGCAGCTGCCAACGCCGTCGTGACCACGGACCTCCAGCTCCTAATCCTATTCTCGTGAGGGGTAGAAGCCGATGTTTCATCCCTGATGGACTCTGCTCTGCAGAACAGGGTGCGTCTCCTAGAGATGGGAATGAGAGGCTTCCCAGTGGTCGTGTTTGGTGGAGTGATGGCGATTGGATTGGCAGATATTAGAGATATCGAGGAGAGAATCGCCATCTAAGCCTTCTTCTGTGACTGCTGCTGCTGCTCTCTCGAAAATTCTTTTTTTATTTTATTTTATCTCAATGCACTTCTGGGTTTCTTCAGTTACGGTTGCTGTCTTCTTGTGATAAAAAGGATGTTCTCGGAGTGATTTATCGATCAACAATAGAGAAAGTCCTCATTTCACTTGTGGTTGACACCTCCCAGACGCTGGATGGCTCCAACAAAGGTGTCGTGATGAGCACCTATCCAGGTGAGCCATGCCTTCGTTCTTACCGGAGGACGTGCATCTTGGTGATTGACTTCTTTATCTGACACGGGATGTATCATATAGTAGCAAACACCCCCGATTAAATTGACTATCCAAAGCTCTTGATACAATTCCTCGATGAAAAGGAGATCACACACAAAGGGGAAGCTGACAAGACAAAAGCCGATGGGAGAATGCAAATATTGCCAAGCTAAAATATTACAAGCCGCATAGCTTTAACAGGGAGATATCGGTAAGCATTGTTCCAAGTGAAGATATTATTTGAGGTATTACAACGACTCACCCCAGTTGACAGGGAACTAGTACCAGTATGAGCAATATCAAGACAAGAACCATTGCCAATAGTAACAGAAGAAGTACCTAAGTATGGGGAGATGTTTTGAAGACCTGTGGTGGAAGGAGTAACATGATGCGTGGCCCCAGAATCCACAAGCCACTCATCACCAGTAGATGCAGTTGGAAGAGAAGGCAGGGGAGGGCGTTGCGAGGAAGAGGAGGAATAAAGAGGGTAGGACTGGGGAAGAGGGTGAGGAGAAAAATCAGTGAAGTGAGCTTCTGGGTACACAGGTTGAGGAGGAGACGAGTTAGAATAAGGCTGGGAAGTAGGGTAAGACTGAAAGGAGGTGTTCAACCTGTGATAACAAGAAAGAGCAGTATGTCCTATTTTAAAACAGATTTGGCAACGTGGTTTGGGTTTAATGAAGGGTCTGGGAAAACCTCTTTGAGAGATATCTGCAGGAGGGGTAGGCGACCGTCCCAGTAAACCGGGTTGAGGTTGTGGGTATGAAGAGAGATGAACAGGTGGTCGAGGAGGTCTGTAGACAGAACGGGAGGAGGGTCTGACAGAAGCAGGGCGAGAATCGTTCTGAGGCATCCCATCACTGGAACGGAAAGAGGAGATGTGTACCTGATGCAACGAGTTATCCAACACTTGTCTTCTCTCCAGTCGCAAATCGAAGTTTAGCAGGAGATTTTGCACTTCTTCCACAGAGGGTTGATCAGGCCTGCTATATATGGACGTTACCACAGCGTCATACTCCACCGGCAAACCTTCAAGCATATACCACAAATAGTCCCTCTGTCTGACCGGCTCTCCTACAGCACTGAGATGCTCGGACAGATTTTTCAGAGCATTGAGATATTGTTGCATGGACTGCCCATCTTTCTTCAACTGCTGCATCTGCATCCGGAGATTCATGATCCTGGAGGGAGAGATGGACTCATACCTGCCTCGCAACGTATCCCAGACCTCACTCGAAGTCTTGCAGCCCACAACCAGACTCAGAGATTCCTGAGTCAATGCTGAGAAAAGGAGGCTCATAACTGATTTGTCGGTCCGCTGCCAAGTTCTGTAGTCTGGGTTGAGAATCTGACGCTCCACATCCAGGAATTGTGGTGGAGACACTGTCTGACCGAAGATAAATTCCTCGAGCCCCGCGGCCATGATAGCGGCCATCACCTATCCCTTCCAGAGCAGATAGTTTGAGTCCCCCAGTTTGACTAGAGAGGCAAACACACTTGTGGGTAGCTGCATTTGTTGCAGACTTTGTAAGTTGTGTTGCCCCGAGAGCCCAGGATCTTGAACTGCAGGAGTCGCAGAGGAGGAGAACTGTTCCGCCATTTCGTTGATACAGCTTCACGCTTACAGAAGCTCTGATACCATGTAGAAGGTGTAGGAAAAGGCAGCGAAGACAGGAGAGCTGAGAAGAAGGAAGTAGCAGAAAGAAGAAGAAGAAGAAGAAGAAGACGAAGAAGAAGATAATGCAGAACGTAGAGAAGGAGGAAGAAGGTCAGAAAGAAGAAGGCAGGAGAACAAATTTTGTTATATCCAAAAAGGACAGACTACATTGTCCTCTGTACAGCCAACACTTTATAACTACCTTCACGTCCTCTATGTAAATTACAGAAAGCACCCTTCACAGCTACCCCTCACAGCTTTAGCTTCCGATGGGCTGATTTCCTGGACTGGATTGAGTTCCTGAATTTCATCACCACTCTGGTGGGCTTCGTTATCATCCAACACTGAGGAAGCAATCAGAAGGTTTCCTTCTTGAGTATGATCGGTTGCTCGAGGAAAACCAGAATCTCAGACGCCAATTGCAGGTACTAGACCGGAGATTGTCGCACTCGGCCAGTAAAAAGAATAGCTGATTTCATTCATCTCTTGTTCTAGCCCAAATAGCTTCTTGTTGAAATTTGATTTGTCAAAAGTGAGTTTTCTTCTTCTCTTCTTTTCTCCCTGGGATATGTGAAATTCAGTAAACGATCTGAAAAGGGTTGATATTGATTGTTTCGAATCAGCTGTTTGCATTGCTTTCGTGAATCGAGTAGTTTTCTTTAAACCAAAAGTCGGGTAGTTGAGTTAATGCTCGCAAATCTTGACCCCGACGAGTCATGATAATGCGAGAATGAGGTTGGTCATCCTCGGTAGGAAGCTTATCCAGTTTCAGGGCAGTGAGCACGGCAAGCAGAGGAAAAACCATGATCGAGGACCGTGATAAAAGAAGCATGGGGCTGTTTACTGTACTCGACCTCATCACCTTGGGTTATTCTGCCGAAACAACCGTGAACAGAAGCGGCCCGCTGATCTGCATATTGTTCAAAGTAGCTCTGCTAAAATGTGGTTCCACTCGACCATGTTCATCTTTGCGGGAATGAGAAGAGAAGCCCGACATGTCCCGATGCTCGCATTTGTGTCGTGAGGGGGATCCAAGTTGGTGTACTGATACTTGATGAAATTTTATTGATCATACGATGTAAATCACACCAGAACTATTAATGTATGCCCACATGAAATGTTTTATTACATAACGAATAATGTCCGAAGAGGACCATAAATAACTTATTGAAAGACTAAAATGTTACTCATGTGGTTCCTGTGTACATCGGAGGTTTCCTCAGGCAGCGTAGCCACACATCCCACCTTTACACTTACCGTGATGAGGGCACTTCTTGCCACACTGGCCGCAGTTGTAAGGATCCAACATCACGCTGATGCACTTCCCCTTGCAGCACTTCTTAGGGTAAGGGCAGACTACCCCGCACGCACCGCAGTTGTCGTCCTCCCAGTCCAGGTCACAGCACCTGTGCTTGCAGCAGGTGAGGTTCCATCCCTTATCCCAGCAAACCTGCTGGCCCCAACGGTTGTGGTTGTGGCACTTGTTGCCGTGCCTCCCGATGTGTATGTACCACCAGAAACCCCCCTTGATGTCTACGTTGTCAATCTTGTCGTCAGCACGTACCTCAGGGGTGAATGTCGCCGCAGTCGCGAATAGGACCAGGAAGGCCACGAACAAGGGCTTGGCGTTCATGATTGTGCTCTCTGTTCGGTTCTTTCGACCTCGAGAACACCCAGAAAGCCTTGACCTTGCTTGTTTTGATTCCTTGTGATTGTGAGGTGCAACCGAAGGCTTATTTATATTTGTCCAGATGGTCGATGAACCTAAGAACAAAGATGAATTCGTACGTTGTTCCGGTGACTACTTTTTTATTTTCTAAAGGGCTGATGATTATTGTCGATACTAGTAATATTATTATTATTACATGAACTACACACGTTGGATTCGATGAGAAGAAAAGGTTTACGAGGAGTGTAATTTAAGTTATATTTTTATTTGCAACTTTTTGGGAAGAAAGTTTGGGGCTATTTGCCAGCGAGTTTGGGAATCTCGGGTCCTGGTTTGATTCATGCTCCGGCTCTAAGCCTGCAGACCGTTTCGCGACCTCTACCAGTGAGAGTGACGATCGTCGCGACTCGATTGGAATGCATGAGGTTGTTGTCTCTAGTCTGGTTTGTGATACGTTGTGGGCGCTAGCATGTGTTCGGCCGACTATTATGTGAAGGCGAGCGATCTTTTGAGGGTTGCAGCCCTCTCCGCCGTCAGGTTCCAGATGACAGTCATCTGGCTGCCCGCGAAACGTGAACCGAGAACGGCTTCTTGGTGGTGATCCAATGCCGGTGAACTTCCAAATTCAGCGCAAGAGGATCTCGCAAATAACACCCTTCTCGATCCAAGCAAGGGCACGGACTGAGAGACGAGGAACACATGCGCGATCGATGAAGAATGTATGTATGTGTATGTGGTATGGAACTCCGATGTGTATGTAGGTCACGTACCGGGTCCCGACCGGGGGACTCTGGGCTTGGGCCTACTTTTACTGTTGATTTGGGCCGACAATCAATAGAGCCAGCATATTTCGGGCCCATAGGCCCATCACTCCAGTTCTTCCCGGACGAATAAATCTAAATCTGCACCATTAACACTTTATTGCGGATAATTCGCCTTCTTGAACACTATCCATAGGCAGGAAAACTGCGCGCAAGAACATGAGATGGCGACCGGATATGACGCGAGGACCGCATCTCGTTTTCTTCGTCCCGGACATGCTTTTCTGAAAAGCAAGTAGCGGAGATCTCCATCAGTTCGAATCCGATTTCGGAATTGACTAAGCATCTCTAGCAGTGCTCGCTTCTGACCTTCCATGTATTCTACTATATTTTTCGTCGAAAATGTCACGAATGGCGTCATGGGAGAAGTAGTAAATTAATGGAAGACTAAGGGGCCCTAAATTATTGGCGTCCCCCACAAGGTCAACGGCGCATCAGGTACGTGATCGACCGATGTTATTAGCTTACCAAATCATTTCCATTAATTAGATAGGAGTGAACTGTTTTCATACCGAGAGGAGCTTTTCACATGTGCAACCTGTAAGTACTAGGGTTTTCCCTTCTCGGTTGGCGTCAAAAAGGGCGGATCGCGACCCGAATTTCGGAGGACATCCCCGATATTCAAATCATAGAAACTCACGTTCGATAGGATGAATTTAACCCTGCCCCCTCCCCGAAACCTAAGATCGCGAAACTCATAGGTCGTGCGAACAAGTAAGTCGTCTTTCCTCCCCGACAACTCATAGGCGAAGACGTCATTGTTGAAACAAATGACAGCGATGAGTGCGCGCGAAAGAAGCATCCACCGAACACCGAACTGCACGATGCAATCACCATCAGTTTAAAAAGAAGAACATGAACTCGTTATCAGCCAAAAATATGAAGGAATCAAAATTTGGTCAACCCAATGTCAGTGTAAGGAAAACGTCAAGATGCCATTCTTACACATCTCATTTAATCTTTCAATTTCTGGGGAATCCCAAGTGACTAAAGATTTGGACAACCCAACTACTATTAATTAGTCCTTCCTTATTTTATTACATCACAAATCCCATTAGAGACATTCATTGAATTTCTTAGAACAGCTCAACTGCTGCTGAAGCAGACAATGGGAGCGAAAATAGTCCGCCGTGATACCTTGGTGACGATATATCATTGCTAAATACACCGAGTCATACAGGGGGTTTGGCTCATTCCGCGAGATGCTGCGAGTTCCTCGTGATCGGGCGGCTAACATTTTTGAATAGTTGTTGGTGGGAGACGGAAGCAAGAGAAGGGAAAGGCTGCCCGCGCCCGTGGAAAAGCATCTTTTTATTTTCTCATGTTTCTTTAAAGTTGTAAGTTAGGAAAAAGGTATTTATTAGCTGTTTAGTTTTGAATGGTGTCCTTGCTAAAAAATGATTAAAAAGAAAGGGAATAAAGTCAATCATTATTCTTCCCTAATTTTTTTTACTAAGAATCAAACCCTCCCTAAATTTTTGTAATAATCAACTTATAAGAAATTATCTTTTTTTTTTAAATATTTTGACAAAATGTTGATTTATTACAACAAAGTAAACTTTTTTTTCGCCTGAGTTTTAAAAAAATTTCTTATGGTTCTAAATTAATATTTTAAATTTTATTTGGCACACTTGCAATGCCCTGAGACTTAGGATGCTATGCCAATATATATTTAAAGCCATAGTTCTTTTAAAAGTCAAGCAGTCGGATAAAAATTAATACTATAAATCCACGATGTATCGGGGCTGTGTCATCAACCGTTCAAAGGGTTACATTCAATATGTAAACTCAAAAATGAGTCTAACCTAGTATATATAGCCTAACGGCTACTCCTTCTTCTAACATGGTATCAGAGCCCGGTGTAGCCTAGTACCGATGATGGACTCCCTCGGCCGTTTGCGGTGCAACCCAAAACGAAGAAAGGGTGCCCGTGTGTGGACCGATTTAACCCAAAAAAGGGTGTCGGATTGATGGGCCCATATATAAGCTTGAGTTTGGAGGCGTATTAAAAGGGTTGCATCGAATCTGCAAACTCAATAATCCCACATCGAATACATAAATGAGTCTGACCTAATATATATAGTCTAACAGGCTACTCCCTTTATAGATGAAGGCGTGCCATAGTATATTTGACAACAAATTTTCTTAAAACAACTATTAATATATCGGCCATTCAATCATATGTTAATATATTCGTTGATATGTCGATTTGTTTAATAGTGAAGGAAGGAAGCAAACAAAGCAACGTGGGATGCATCTATTCCTTATAAACAAAATCTCAGTCAAAACTTGTCCTTTTCTTCTATGGCCGTGATTTTCAATCCCGACGACGTCCAACTCCCCCGATAACTTATTATATCACCATCCTCTAGCTCAAACTTCAACTGCAACCCCCCACCCCCCAACCCGGCGCCGTGTATCACCAAGTCCCGGCAATAAGGATGAAAACGCGAACCACTTCCGAACCGGCTTGATCAAAGTTCGATTTGAACTCGTCTTTGACCGATTCGAGCTTTAATATTTATAATTCGATAGCTCGCGAGCAGTATAATAATATATGATAAATATTAATAATTTATCAATATTAATAAATATATTTTCGAGCCAATCGAGTCAACTTTGAAACTGTCAATTCGAGTTCCAGCTATGTATGCTTTCGAATCGAGCTTGAGTTGTCGAGTTGAGTTTATGCTCGATCTTTATTCGTGCCTTACGAGTCGAACTCGAGCTCGAATTTGAGCTTTGTTTTAGTGTTACAATCCGAGCTCGATCCTAGAAGGGTTCGGTCTCAGCTCGGCGTTTTTCACCCTACTCGGCGGTCCCCTCCCCTTCAAAACGAGGTCGAAAATTGTTGCCTCCCCTTCAAGACCGGCGAACCGCCAGGACAACGAGGCGTGGATAGGGAAGCCTGACGAGAAGCTTACTCTCGCGTCTTCGACGATGGTTATCTTACTTTTCGTATTGGAAAATGGGAGGATTCGCGAACTACTATGGTTTTGGATGTGACGTGGTTGTGTATGCCGATGAGCCTTTGTTGTAGTAATATTATTTTTTTAGGGTTGTTGGAGTTTGGGATTTTGTATAATGAATGTAAACTGTGGGCACCAGCTGACAAACCGACTGAGCTTTTTAAGACACGATCAGTTCGGAGATATTTATGATGAAATAAACATAAAAAAACTAGTTCCAAACTACTTGTTTTTTATCAGAGCAATATAAAAATTGGACAAAGGGGTTTGATTTACTAATCTAATGGTTAGATGTGAGCAGATTACAATGATAAGATAAAGAAGATTTCCAAATCAATCTAGTCATATATAAGTAATTAATTCGATTTTTAAACTACATTTTTCATCTAGTAAAACTTCCATCTATAAGAAATCTGACGATTCTAATCGGTAACCTTAATTTTGATGATGTACTTAAGCAACGTGTTACTGGCGGTCAGTAGTATTGATTCATGTAGCGTGTGCTTATTCTTAGTGATGAACTTAAGCAAGGTGTTGCTGGCAACAGTTGTATGTTGCTGCTTTACAGTAAGCTGTTACTGTGACGTTATGAATACATTGAAAATATGAAAACAAATATTTTCTATCTATGTTGTTTATTTTGGTTTATCTCAGATTATTTGTTTGAGTGTCTAAATTCACTTAATATGAGTTAGTAATCTCATTGGGATGCTTAGGCAACTAAATATTGTGATATTAGCTTTTCAAGTTTCTATTTGAAAACAAAATATTTTTCTGATATCCTATAGCAGTGCTATGCTCTAATAGGATAAAATATTAAATCAAATATTTTTGTTTTTGGTTTATACAGTTTAGAAATAAATTATCTGATTAGGATGAGTTAGGGAAGTTACCGTTGGGAATTTACCCTCTATAGCACAACGATCATTGCTCAGGGTCTGTCCGCAACTTTTGATAACAAATTACAAAGATTGTCTGGACATCTTCTACGCCTCTTCTCCTTTAATAATCACACTAGGACGACAATTCCGTCGAATAGGCGTGGTCTGAGTGGTCTAGTGAAATTTAGTAAGTTATTGGTCGAGTTCTCTATTCTCTATTCTCTAATGATTGACTATTGAATAACCCACAATTAATAGGCTTTCCTTGTTCAAATCCAATTCTGGTCTTGGTTGTTAATTCATTATTCAACATTTCATCATCAACATGAAGAGATTTCGTTGGAAATCGCTATTAAACTAGTTTATGCTACTGGAATGAAGTAGTGCCTAGTGCGGAGGCAAATACTTAAATAGCATATGTGCGCTTTTCACTAGGGTGGATTGAGTACATCCCATCTTGCTGTTCTCCCTGACAACTTTCGTGTGGGGTTGGGAATTGTTGATTGGGGGCTGGTCGGAGTGTGAATCTGGGTGTTGCAATTACATAGGAGTGTTGTTGGTTCCTGGTGACTGTTTGACTAAGATTTGATCCTTTGTTCTGGTTCCTGGAGATTGGTGAGGTTGATCAGTATAATTGACAGGGAGAAGGGGGGGGGGGGTGACGATTCCTTTTAATAGAATATTGTGATGGTAGCATCTTATGTCCGACAGGCCTGTTTAATTCACTTCTTGTTTTGCTAGCAATGTTAAGTCCTTCCACGGAATGACAGTGGACTAATTATGGTCGCGATTTGATTGATGGACAACTTCTGTAGTGGATTCCTTGCCTCTTCTGTGAGCATTGTTATATCCTCAAAAGTTGCTTAATATGACTGAGTGACGATACTGCAGTCCCGTGTGTTGAGTTGATGATGCGAACTTGAGTGGGTGCTGAGATTGGAACTCGTGTGCTGAGTTGATGATGCAAGCTTGTGTGGGTGATGATGTTCATATTGAGATGATTCGATTTGGATGGCAATGAATGGAGATCGATCCCACTGGCACTGCAGTGCATACCCGACTAAGAGTCGGAGGAGTGCGAGGAGGTAACGCCACTCGCGGTTGTTACCTGCTTCGGTTCCCGGGCGCTCTAGGATGAATGGGTGAGGATGCACTGCAGTGATCCCGGTACCTTGTGAAGTGTTGATATGAGATGATGGCGTACGAAGGGAGTCGGTATGTTTACTTTAATCGTGTGTGGCTTGTTGGTTATGCATGTGTATATGTAAGCCGCATGTGTTCGTGTGCCATTGTATTCACATTTGTATGTTTTGTTGCGCATGTTTATTGAATTTGCTTGTATTCTTATGCGAGGGTTAACGGGGGCTGACCCTTAGAACACGTGTCCAATGGTGATTGTGGGGTCAATACATGAAACTCCTTTTGAAAATTGTATACAATAGAATAAACGTAGTTTCTCCATTAATTTACGTGTGCGCGCATGGGATGTGTTATACTTAGCGATTAATCACTAACCCCATTAGGGGAATATCTTTTTAGGTACTGATAAACAAGAGGAAGTAGAGTTCTCATGGTGGAGCGAAGTGGACTTGGGGGCCAATGAGTCAAAGGTATAAGTTGTCCTTTTGCTTCCGCTGATAGTTGACTTGGTCAAATTGGGTCAAAATTTCTTTATAATTGTAGTTTTGTAGATTAATGGAACTTGCGGTCTTTACAAGTTGGCCTCCTGTTGAGGGAGGAGTTGGTCTCGGTTTACCTGAAGGGGGAGAAGGAACGTCTGTGGGGATTGCTGTCTGTGTATCGATTTCCTCTGTGAGTATTGATGGTCTGTCCTAAGAGTGCCTGATTTTTGTAGATTTTTTTCTGATTTTTTTCGGATTTTTTGTGATTTTATTTGCTAGTTTGGAGATGCTAGTTAGAAGATTTCTTTTTTCTCCTGGAATCGTATTTTGAAGATTTGCAAATTTTACCAGGGTCATCATCGAATCTAGCAACATTAACTCATACAACACCTTCCAAAAGTCTGTCTGTTTTCAAGATAATGACAAGAAATGATAAAAGTGTTTTGGATATATGCTGCCGTTGTAATGACCCACAAAACCCCTTTTCTAGAATTCGAATTCGACCAGCAGATTTTCCAATTTTTCGAAATACACGATAAATAATATATTCAAAGCTACTGCACTTTTAATTTTATAATGCCTAATTAGCAATTATATCATGTACTATACCCTATTTTTCCGATCTATCCCGTCGTTTGAAACGTATCTTACCATAATTTCAACTTAAGACGACGTTATGCTCCGTTAGGTCCCATTTTGACAGAGTCCGACGTGTCGCACATGTGGCTCTGACGCCGTTAAAAATCACCGTTAGCCGAACGATAGGATAGATCGGAAAAAAAGGAAAAAGTACATGATAGAATTGCTAATTAAGCCAAAAATATAAAAGATTCACAGAGTCCAAAATTAGCTCGAGCCCATAAACCTTTTAAGGAAAGAATGAAATAAACCCCTCACTGTCAATTTCGCCATCGGGAATGTATATGCGGCGATAGTTTTCATGGACAGTACCATTGAAATTGATCTTCTTAGCAAAGGAGCCGAGAAAATCCTTCATAAGGACACATCCGAAAGTAGGGCCGTTAGCCACGACCACCCTGTCTGGATGGACAATAATCACCTTCTCCTTCTTGAGGAGAAAGCAGTGCGAACTGCTCCCCAGTAGGTCCCAATGAATTTAGGGTGTTGTTCACAGACGAGTCCTTTGGCAGAAGGCATTATTGTCACAAGGTAACCACTGGCGTCCACCAATTCCATGAATGCTTCGCAGGCCTTAGCAACACGGAACTTGGGCCCGCCGACAAGAATCGACTTAACGTCGAAGGATAACGTCAAAGTAACGTCTTAAGTTGGGGTTACTGTACAATACGTTTCAAACGACGGGATAGATCGGAAAAATGGGGTATAGTACAGGATATATTTGCTAATTTGGCCGTTATATTTTAACGGCATCAGAGCCACGTGTGCGACACGTCGGACTCCGTCAAGATGGGACTAACGGAGGATAACGTCGAAGTAATGTTTTAAGTTGGGGTTACTGTACGATACGTTTCAAATGACGGGATAGATCGGAAAAATGGGGTATAGTACATGATACAATTGCTAATTAGGCCATTTTATAATCTAATTAAAGAGGAGTATGTCTTAATGATTATATAATTCCTTTGTTATGTCTTAATGCTCATAGTTGGTGCAAAAATTAATTAATTAATTAATTTAAAAAAAAATCACGAAGAAAATGTAAAGAAATATTTTAATGAGAAAGATAAAGCCTAAGTGGGATCAATCCATTCTCGAACAATTAATTGTTTTGACTATGATTCACAACCAACCTTCTTCTTCATCTTTTTGTTGATAAAAAGTATTTTCTTCTTTTGTATGCATTTCACGAACCCTTTACTCGAAAAAGATTCCTATTTAAACAAGCCCATTCCCCTGCGATCATCTAAGAGAGAATATTGAAATGGCCGCCAGGAACAACAACAACAACAACCACCCGCATTCGCTGCTTCACGATGCCACCACTTCCATGCCCGTCCACCTTCGCGTGACTTCCCTAGCGGTCATCACAGTCGTCGCGACCATCATCTCGCTATCCTTTCCCGCCTCGTCCCTAATCACCTTTAATGCTTTCTTGATTTCATCCTTCATGTTGCTGTTCGCAGTCACGAGGTCCCGATGGAATTATTGTCGTGGAAGGTCAGGAAGATTCGGCCAGCTGCCCCCGGGCCCGAAGCCGTGGCCGATCGTTGGGTGCCTTCCCGAGATGCTCGCGAACAAGCCTGTGTTCCGCTGGATCCACTCCCTCATGAAGGAAATGGAGACGGATATCGCGTGCATCAGTATAGCTAGCACTCACGTGATCGCGGTGAGTTGTCCAAGAATAGCTGCGGAGTTCCTTAAGAAGCAGGATGCAGTGTTTGCCTCGAGGCAGGAGTCGATGGCCTCTCGAACATTCAGTGGCGGGTACAAGTCGGCAGTTCTAGTGCCCTATGGAGACCAGTGGAAGAAAATGAAGCGTGTGCTGACATCCGAGATAGTCAATCCGGTGAGGGTCACGTGGCTTCAGGACAAAAGGGTCGAGGAGGCTGATAACCTGGTCCGGTTTGCGTTCGCACAATGTGAAGCTTCTCGCGACATTGATGTAAGGTCCTTGGCAAGGCATTATGGAGGGAACGTGATGAGGAGGATGATGTTTGATAAGAGAAACTTTGGGAAGGGCATGCCTGATGGCGGACCAGGGATCGAGGAAGAACAGCACATCAACGCGCTCTTTACCGGACTCGATTATCTCTTTGCCTATTGCATTTCCGACTACTTCCCATGCCTGGAGGGCCTTGACTTGGATGGTCACGAGAAGATTGTGAAGGAGGCATCCATGATGATGAAGAAGTACCAGGATCCAATCATAAACCAAAGAATTCGTGAATGGAGGCAATCGGGAGATGGCGACAGGAAAGAGCCGCGAGATTTGCTTGATGTTTTGATCAATCTCAAAGACTCAAAAGGCCTGCCATTGCTGACTCCGGATGAGATAAAAGCTCAAACGACAGTATGCAGTCAACTTTTCTATGTTCCTCCTGCCCCAGTGAAATCTAGTATTTGCAGGTGGAGAACGAACTAATAAATGTATCCATTTGATATCAGGAGATTATTATGGCCGGGGTAGACAATCCTTCGAACGCAACTGAATGGACGATGGCTGAGATGATAAATCAGCCAGAACTTCTCCGAAAGGCGGTTGAAGAATTGGACCGCTTTGTCGGTAAGGACAGGCTTGTACAAGAATCCGACATCCCTCATCTTAACTACATAAAGGCCTGCATCAGGGAAGCCTTCCGACTGCACCCTGTTGCTCCCTTCAACGTGCCACATGTAGCCATGTCTGACACAACCGTCGCAAGCTACTTTATCCCTAAAGGCAGTCAAGTGCTGATTAGCCGGATCGGCCTCGGTCGGAACCCCAAAGTTTGGGATGAGCCACTGAAGTTCAACCCCGAGCGGCACCTTGGCGAGGGACGCGCTGAACTGTCACTCATGGAGCCAGACCTTCGTTTCATTTCATTCAGCACTGGTCGTAGAGGTTGCCCGGGGGCTTCCCTGGGTACCCTCATGAGCGTGATGCTGCTCGCGAGACTCATCCAAGGGTTTTCTTGGGAAAATTACCCTCAGGATTCCAAGATCAATCTCTCCGAGTCGGAGAATGACCTTACCCTGAAGACCCCATTAACCCTCCGAGGCAGGCCCCGTCTGCCGCCGCATGTTTATCCATCATTCTAAGATTGTTTCGTCAGAGATTTGGTTCGTCGGACATTTAGTTTCTTTCCTGTAAACATATGCAATAAGAAGGAAAACGGTGTTGGCGAAACACGCTACAGTTCCAGCACATTCATTATAATGTTTCATACGTTCTGTTCATGTGATTGCCATCCCGGTTGGCCATAGACGTGATATGATCCCTCGAATCAGAGCATCCAACCCAACCATCACCTGGCCTGTTCTAATACTTTGGTCCACTATGGGGAGCCTTGATCGTGTTTTCATATTACTTCGAAGGAAAACTCAATGGCGGTGTGTCTTGGGTTCTATACTAGTTTGCTGTTAAACACGACCCGTTATCAAAGGCAGTTCGAGGGATGCAGCGCCCGACTGACAGAATGAATGTGTCTGAAATTTTCAGTATCAGTACATCTTACTCGGCATGTGTATTTTTTTCTTTGAACGTCTTAAACTATATAATATAAATTAAGTGTCACCGGCTTAACGTTTTAGGTTAAACGAGTAAGACCCTGTGCTCGCAACAACCCCAATATAAGGCAAAAAATGGGCCAAAAAGTCTGCCTAAGCCTTGAACCAAAGACTCGGAGTTAAAGATGTCAGCCCGGTTCGACATAAGGAACGTATTAAATTATATAATATAAACCAAACATCATCTAATAGTTAACCACGAGGAGTCGTCCCATTTAATGCCACGAAAAGTAGGCATTTCAAAATGTTTTCGAACAACTCTAATGATAAATATAATTAAAGTGTTTTTCATGCATGCACGTACCAAAACTTTTAGATGATGAATGGTCGTATTCAAACCCATGAAGAATTTCCAAAGTCACCCGACCTTAGAAAAATACGATGTAGAAAGACGAATGAAAAGAAGGAAGAAATTTTAGGTCACTGAAACACGGACTGTCAAAGAAGGAGGAGGAAGGAAGGAAGGAAGAGAGCAAGGGAGCTTTTTAAATCTCGTGGGTTCATTTTTTTAAAATCCCGCAGGATAGAAAATTCGTAAACCTTGACAAATATACAGGATATTTGATGAATAGTTTATCAGCAAGGAAATCATACGATATGAATAACATGTTCAACATCTTCGTACAATTTTTTTTAAAGCAGAATGAATAATTCATAAAAAAGTGCCCAATTTCTACGTGAAGTTTTTATGCGTTCATTGTTTATCAAAAAATTCGTACAAACAAAAAATTTTACAAAGAAATACAAAAATCATGCCCATCTTTTTTTGGTACTTACAAAATAATGTTGTGAATATCAACAACAGTGAAACTATAAGATATGCTACTACTATCAATTAAATGTTACACACGTGTTACAAAAAATTCGTAGTCTTATTCTCTTGTTAGAGGAATCTTTTTTGTCCTTTGGTGTAATGCTAAAAAAATGCCTGACTTTGCGAAATTCTAATTTATAAGCATATTTCCTCCTATATGGAGTTTCATGTAAGTAGACAACTAACTCGTTTAACGACAACAAATTTGTTATGCAAAATATCCACCAAACAAATATTTCGTAGATACTAATCTTTCCTTCATCTTTACACATGCATTGTACTAGTTTTTGGATGTCGGCAATTTGTAAATATTTCGAACAAAAAAAGAATTTTTTTGAAAACACGATTGTTTTGTATGTTTTCATTGGATTAATTTTTCGTACTTTTAAACATAAAATACGAAATTGAACAATTTCAATAGCGTACGAGTTGTGTGCTTTGAAATTTTTCGTTGTTTGCTTTACAATTTCATTGTTTTCATTCGCTTAACTTTATGAATTTTTTGCTCTAGACAGCAAATTTTCCATAATAAATATTTCGAAGACAATTTTTTTCGTTAACAGAAACAACAATAAATACGTATATTTAGGCATTTATTTCAGTTTTTAGAGGAAATATAATATAAACGAATAAAATGATTTTTTCTCCAAAATATTTGTCGGGCACTACATACAATAATTATGGATATATGAAAAACTATTTAATGTCGCAAAAAAATACCAATTTTTTGCTCGTCTTTATGAGAATTTTGTTCTTTATATTTCGCATTTAGATTCAGAGAATTAGTTCGGTACGTAATTTTTGTTGAAATTTTTCGTAAAGTTAAGTAAAAACATTGTAAAATACGAAAAATTCGCTGCAACATGTCAAATTTAAAGTCAAGTCATTGATTGTCCAAATATTTGGTTAAAAGATTTGGTAATATTTGATAAGATTTGGTGAGATTTTTTTATGTTTTTTCTTAATTTGTAGATTCTATGTGATTTTTTTTTACGAAATAATTGTTATTTAACGGTAATCCGTTATATTTAGGAATGCAGAATTGTGGTGAAATATGGAAATCATGTTTTTCCCGAATTGCCAGCAATCCAATTTTATCCGGATTATCGGATTCCTTTGAAATGTGGTAATTCGGTCAAAACCGGATAGCATTCGAACATGCATTTGACCGGCAGTCCTGCATTTGATCGGCAATCCTGCTTCTCCAAGGGTTGATTTTAGCTAAGTGTCCAGACAGGACCGGATTGCCTGTAAACTTTCTACTGCAAGCAATCCGATCAAAACCGAATTGCCTGTAAACTTGCTACTGCAGGCAATCCGATCAAAAACAAATTTTTTATTGGGCAATAATTTCATAAAAGTCGACAAGATTTTCGGAAAAGTAGACAAGATTTTCGATCGTTTTGAGTAATTCTTGTACTTATATTGGTCATTTTGAGTAATTTTGAGTAAAAGTTGACAAGTTCGTCCGAAGGCAACGAACAAGAAGTGGAGCATGATCCCAAAAAGGAATCTTCGGGAAAACCAGGAGCGGCTCGTGTCGCCTTCCCCTCATCCATGATTGCTTTGTAAGAAAACGGTTGATGTTGCTTCACCGGTAAGTTATCACGGAGTCGCCACCAATTTATTTATAAAACGGTTTAAGTTGAAAAACCGTTAGATTCAGGGATCCCTATTTACTAACTTTTACATTCTAACATACGAAACGGTGGCGTTGCTTCAAAAGTGTCTTTGTTTACGGACGTTGGACCCAATTCGGACTTTTAGACCCGAACTTGTGTTCGATAAAAAATTACACATGGGTCATAAAACCTATGGGCCTAAAGCATGCAAACACCCACAGATCAATTATTTAGATCAAAGGGGGTGGGGAAGGATGGTGACCATGGGCATATGCACTTGGGCCTACGGCCTGTTACAGGTGGATAAAAGAAACTCGGGAGGCCCGCACCTCCCTCATGTACCTGAGGCAACCGGGATAGCACCTCGTCGGCTGAAAATTGTCGGTTGAGGCCGCTCTAGTGAAGCCTTCAACCGAGCCTCCTGTCTTATGCTCCACCTCCTCCCGCCTCCAAGATTGGTCATGTCGAATCCTGAAAAATCAATGGAAAACATATTTGTCAAATTTCACAGAGATGAAATAGTGGGATCTCGACTTTTGGAAGCACAAAGTCGGACATTCACAAAGATTTCCATATTTCCTGCGAATTAAGAGCTCAAAGAAAAATAAAAAACGTATATACATATGTATATAATATTCTTTCGGTCTAGTTTATTTCTGAAAAGTTTGGAGATAATCCAACGGTCTGATCTCTCGAGATCCCCTCGAAAGCGGAACTGTAATATGTAGGCTAGTTGCAATCTGCACGCACGCGCTTAACTTTCGGGGTCCTATCTCGATCCTCGATCGTCGCAAAATAAAATAAAAATTTTCACAAGACTGTTACCCATTGGAAATCATTCGACATGAAGAAGTCGGGGTCAGGTAACGTGCATAACCCCACTATTATGCTAGGAGACGACAGACTAGGAAACCCGAAGGTTCTCCGTGGTTCCCAATCACGGTTCTCGGCCTATGTGACTCCAAATGACTTCAAACAAATTTGAAAAGATCCGTAATCAAGCAAGGAAGAGATACCACCTAATTTCGCATCGATCCGACATCGGACAGGAAAGTTTTGGTCCGTCGACTGCCTCCCCTACATTCTGACCAAGGTTGTCTTGCTTCATCGGTGCCCGGTTTGCGTTCTACACCACATGTGAGAATTGAAACAAATTGATCAGCCATGCTCTAAGATGAAAGAGGGACTGCGTAATTATGAGTAAAAAGATCGAAGACTCACCGAGGGGTTGCCTCGCCTCGGGGTGGTTCGAGGACGAAGAAGAACGTCTGGGAGTCCATTAGGAACTGCCTTGGAGCCGGTCCTTAGATTGAGGCTGTGATAAGAGTGGGGTCGGAAAGAAGGGTGTCAGTTGGTCTAGAGGCTCTGGCTCGCCATCGCTGGATAGGGGGAATCTTTGGCTCCGATTTTATGTGTGGGGAGGAGTTGGCCTCTGATTTCCCTAGAGGGGTGAAGGAACGTATTTGAGGATTGTGTCCTTTATCGATCCTCTTTGGTATCCCCAGGTTTGCGCTATTTATAGGGAGCCAACGGTGCTTTATTTTTTAAATTAGATTTGCATGAATTTGTGTGATTGTTGTTAGATTTTTTTCTTATTTTTTTGTGATTTTTTTAGATTTTATGATTGTTCCCTAGGATCAAGGCTTTGGAGATCCTATTTTTGAAGATTTTTCTCCTCTTGAGATTTTGTTTGTTTATGAAGATTTTGTAATATTTTGGGTATTCACAAACTAATTTGAACTTACTAAGAACTTGTCGTAATATGTCACCATATCATATATGGTTTAGTGGTTTTTTGTCCTGTTTTCATTCTTTATCATTGTTTTCGGTCGGATACATGCGTCGGCCTTCACTATTTAGTTCATATCTTGAATTTCACTATTTGTTTTGGTCTTAAATTTGTCTTTTTAGTTTCAAAACTTGAATAGTTATATTTGGGTAACTATGGTACCTTTTTCCATATATCAAATCTCAAATTATGCCTTGTTCTTTTATTTCGTGTAGTATTTCGTGTTTAACTTAAGTAAGGATCTAATGAGTTATGCCTTGTTCTTTTATTTGTATCTCAAGTTATGCATTGTTCTTTTATGTGTATCTTAAGTACAGATCTAATGAGACTAACCAAGCATGATTTGGATACTTGAACAAGGATTTTCAAAATTAAAAAAAAAAAGCGACATTTCTGATCGTTTGGAGTATTTCGTGTACTTACATTGGTGTTTTCCCTTGCGAACTAATTTGAACTTATTAAGAACTTGTTGTAGTATGTTGCCCATAATATGAGAGGTTGAGGTTCATATTTAGAAGGTTATGTACTTTTATTAAGGGATTTAATAGTTTTTTGTCCTGTTTTCGTTCTTTATCATTGTTTTCAGTTGGATACATGTGTCGACCTTCACCGTTTAATTAATATTTTGCATTTCGCTAGTCGATGTGATCTAAACCTTATCTTGTTTGTTTCAAAACTTGAATGGTTACGTTTTGCTAACTATATCACCTATTGTGCATGCATTGGAGCTCAAGTTCTGCCTCAATTTTTCATGGTTGCTAATCTACCGAGAATTCCATTCTTAACGACATTGAAGTATTATAACTCATGTCTTATTTATATTTCTCATTTCATCGTGTTTACTCCCTTGATCTTCTTTACTACATTCAAGTTTTGGGATTATCATTCATATCATGCTTGGATCATTTAACCTTTATTTTCATACACATTTGATAATGCACTTACATTTGACATTTATAAGTTCATTTTTAAATGATTCGTCAATGTCATTATTCCTTTCATGAAAGCTAAGTTCGTTCATAAGTTCATTTCTTGTCTTAAATACGAATCTAACGAGACCAATCAAGCATAATTGAATACTCGTGTTAGGATTTTCAAAATTTTTAATGAAATAGTGACGAACCCACCTTAGTGTTTACTGACAAACAAAATTATGTTTTAATGCTAAAACACTTAGGTTTGTGATTTGAAGTAAGAGTTGATCAAATATATTATTTTGGTGCTAAAACCAGTAGTAAGACATCTTCATTCTCCTCAAATATCTTTAAATGACAAATATTATGTTTTAATCGATCAATTCCCTCCGCTATTTCACTTTTCATCTGGTTTTATGAATTTATATTTAACAAAATTAGTGTAACTCAAAAAAGAAAAACGTTCTTAGTACAAAGAAATAGAATACAGAATCTCCTTAGGCCGATAGTCCTTCATCTCCTTATTTTCTGAAATGGCTATGCCAAATTAGAGGCTATGGTGGATGCAGATAGACCAACCTGTAAAAACAAAATCAAGAAGATTAGCACCACATTTTCCCCTGGCTGGTTACTTTTATATAAGTACCATGGTACTAAGGATTCATTAGATAACACAAATCAATGAAAAATACCTAACATGGGTTTTGATGCTGCTGTTCTCATGGGAAAGGTTTGTGATGGCATCAGCCGCTTAGCAACAGCTGCCCTCTCAAAAGGAATTGGAGGAGCAGGAGGTGGACTGCAAACTGGCATAACTTCCATTGCTTATATTGACATTAATAATCTAAAGTCCAAACTATCCCACAGTTCTCCACCCAATTTGCTCCGCTAAGATTCCTGCCATCCAAATTAGTCACGATTTTGGCAAAGCAAGAAACAGTGGGTAAAAGGGACGGGGCGTACAATGTAGTTATACTCCTGATGATACAATCGACTCCTTGCCAATTATCCCCCCAAGGATCTCCTCCAACACCAGCAATCGCTTGATGGATCTCCCCTACGTAATCCTGTTGGTTTGGATCATGAGCAGTTTTTGCATAATCCTATTGGTCAGGAGTTGTCTTAATATAGGAAATGTCAGGAGGTTTGCCTAGAAGCAGCCATCCTTAAAAGAGTGCCTATTAGTTCTCTGATCGAGCGCTCTTGCACTGAGGATAACCTGCAATGCATCTCATGCTTTCGAAGCGGATCCCCAAAATCAAGGTTACTAATATGCACAAGCCCGGTGTCAATTATGCAAGTACCACACATCATTTGTTTACCAGCTAGCTGGTGCAACAACTTTTCCATGAGCGATGGAACATCATACGAGGCACCTAGATAACTTCCACGATGAACAGTAAATAAGGTTAATTCATCGTGTTTGGATAAGAAATATTCAGCTAGTGGTCAAATGTGCAAAATGTATAGGGGGTAATAACAACACCGAGGTGGTTTGACTTTAAAAGATTGAAGGGAGATGTGAAGATTCCCTTTCCTGAAGCCCCGGTGCACAATATATTTTCACGATCTTCCTACACCAATTGATGGAGTAGCGTAGCGGAAATATGAGAAATCATAGAAAAAACTAAAAGAAAACGAATAGGATGAAGTGAACGATAAAGAATTCTAGAGTTTGTAAGAAAACCTCAAGAAATTTTGAAAATCAAATAATAGGATGAAAATAACAACTATCCTCTCTTAGAAACCCTAAGGCCTTATTTATACTAAAAAAAGAAGTCTAATGTGATATTCCTAAAATACCCCTAATATTATAAAATCTAAAAATAATATTATGCTACAGCATCAATCTCCCCGGGTTGGAAAAGTTCGCGACCCCGGCACGAAAACTTCGACAACTTCAGCATAAATTTCAGGGTTAATCTTCTTCAATTCTTCTACAGCTATCCAGGTACTTTCCGTCACTGGCTTTCCCAACCATTTTACCAAGAACCTCATGTATCGATTTCCTCTCCTTGACTTAGCCTCCTTCACATCTAGAACATCTTCAATAACATCTCTTGCGACCTTGGAAGCTCTTTGATCTGATCTTGGACAACATAATCTTCATCAGCTCCCACAAACTCATACAAATCTGAGAAATTAAAAATCAGACTGATCTATAGCTCAGGAGGTAGTTCTATCACATAAGCATTCGAACTTATCTTCTTCAACACCTTACAAGATCCGAATTTCCTCTCTTTCAGCTTGTGATAAGTCCCCTTTAGAAACCTCTCTCTCTTCAAGTGCACCATGACTAGATCTCCAGTATTAAAATCTTTCACTCGGTGGTTCATTAACGGTTGTACCATAGGTCTCATTGCTTGCCTTCAAAGCACTTCAAACATTTTCGTGAATTCGTCACACATGCTCAGCAAAAGCTTCACCATTATCACTTACTCGGACGTCCGTAGGAATTGGAACTAGGTCGACAACATGTTGGAGTCGCAATCCATATGGAACTTCAAAAGGAGTCTTCTTTATGCTCCTATTTACTAGGTTGTTGTAACAAGCTCAGCTTGAGGAATCACAAAATCCCAACTCTTCACATTTTTTCCAACAAGACATCTTAACAAGTTACCCAAGCTCCTGTTCACAACCTCGGTCTGCCCATCTGTTTGAGAATGACAAGTACTGGAATATTTTAACTCTGTGCCAAACTTCCTCCACAATGTCCTCCAAAAGTGACTCATAAACTTAACGTCTCGATCAGAAACAATAGACGTCGGTATGCCATGTAATCTCACAACTTCTCTGAAAAATAAATCGGTGATGTGAGTTGCATCACTTGTCTTCTAGCAGGGTATAACATGCACCATCAACAAATTTCTAGCTGGGAATTGGTCCGTCCAGCTGGCAACCTCTTTCAAGATTGTGTACTGGTTCACAATTTGGAAACTTAGAGAACTCAACCTTCAGAAAATAGGCAAAACCATTTACTAATGCTTCCTCTGGTCCTGTTTCTTTTGTGCATTGGGTTGAGGCTGCCTGCAGCCAACAACTTAGAGTATTAAATCACAGAAAACCACATTATCCATTTGTTCAAATCTCGAGCAGAAGGAAAAAGAACAATTGCACCTGTTCACCGAATAACAAAGCAAGAGTATGAAGCTCGCTGTTGCTAACATAGGCCTTGTTGGTCGGTCCGTCTATATCTCTTTGATAAAGATAACAGGTTTACCTAGGGGCTCTTTTCCTCGCAACATTGAATCCTGTAAGTAACTTCGTTTTTCAGCCCTAAATTGCGCGTTTTTTATCAGAAGCTTGTGATTTAGTTTTTGATGCAGCATGTAAGGGAAAAGAGTTTTTAATTGTTGGTATGAAAACTAAAGCAGTCGATTTAGTAGCGCGGGCAACAATAAGGGCTTGGTGTCATTATGTTAACAAAAAATGGCTCAGTGGCATGTTAACCAATTAGTCCATTACAGAAACGAGACTTTATAAGTTCAGGGACTTGAGAATCGAACAAAAGGCAGAAAACTTCAAATGCTCAACCCACAAATGAGCATTCTCCTCACAGGTTTACATGGATCCGTGTTGGTGAGAAATTAACGTTGTGGAATTTGATTCACTTTAATCAATATTTTCACCTTGTTGGCGAGACATATCATCTTGCCCTAATGATCCTTTGAGACTTGAACACAGGAGTTACAGGGGAAGTGGATGGAATGGAGGGGAGCCCCTCAACCGTCACGGTCTCAAGGAAGAACTCCTTCTGGTGCTTGTTCGCCACCGTGATTGCCCCAGGGATGCCGAAATCGGCACCAACGGTGAACTCTACGGTGTAGTGAGCCCATTCTGTTTTCACCTTCATCTTCTTCGACCAATCCCGGAGCACCATCTCGTTGCTCTTCTTTGGCCCCTTCGTCACTAACAACAAAATCACGCACAAAAAGGCGGAGCACCACGAATATCAGGTACCGCGAAGATGGAAATATAGAAAACCATGCATGTTAAAATATCGGACCGGTCGACATACCGAGCTCAACATATAAACCCAGCGGGGTTTTTCTCTAAAACGAACTGGCTGTAGAGAGATTAGCTTACTTAGGCTTATATACAAGGTCGGACTCTTTCAATTATCCGATGTGGGACTTTGGGTTTGCACATTTGATGCAACCCTTTTCACACGCCCCCTCAAACCCAAGCCTATATACGGGCCCACAAGCAGGCACCTTTTTTGGTTGGTCCACACACGAGCACCCTTTTTGGGTTACACCGTATACGATCGAGGGGGCCCATCATCGGTTTTATTGGACTTAATCGGGCTCTGATACCATGTTAGAATATCGAACAAGCCCACATGCTGAGCCCAGCATATAAGCCCAGCGGGGTTCCACTCTAAAACCAATTGGCTGTAAAGGGAGTAGCCTGCTTAGGCTTATATACAAGGTCAGACTCTCTTAACTATCTGATATAGGACTTTGAGTTTGTACATTTGATGAAACCCTTTTCACAGTGTTAGAAAATAGCCTCACACCGGATACACAAAGGCCTAGGCCAATTCATATATAGGGTTAGGACCCTTCACCTAAATACTAGCTTTTAGGTGAAGGGAACCCCGACACACAATTTCTACATGGTATCAGAGCCAGATTCGTTCCGTCAGACAAAAATTCCGAACGAGGATACCCCACCCCAGGATAAAAGATCCGATGTGTCCCACATTGGATATACAAAGGCTTGGGCCAATGCATATATAGGATTGGGATCCTTCACCTAATTGCTAGCTTTTCAGTGAAGGGAATCCCGACACTCAATTTCTACATTTGGAAAATCCGGGCTGCCCCACTCCGAAACTCAACATACAAGCCCAACAGGGTCCACTCCAAAATCAATTGGTAATGGAGGGAGTGACCCATTGGGTATATATGCAAGGTTGGGAGGCACTTTCTATTCAATGTGGGACTTGGGGGCTTTTCTCTTCAACATCTCCCCTCAAACCCAGGCATATTTTACTTCGGGCTCTGATACCATGGGAAAATCTCAGGCTGGCCCACTCCGAAGCCCAGCATACAAGCCCAACAGGGTCTACTCCAAAACCAATTGGCATTAGAGGGGGTGACTCATTGGGTATATATGCAAGGTTGGAAGGCACTTTCTATTCAATGTGGGACTTTGGGACTTTCCTCTTAAACATGTTAGAATATCGGACTGGCCCACATGCCGAGTCCAGCATACAAGCTCAGCGAGGTTCCATTCTAAAACCAATTGGTTATAAAGAGAGTAGCCCGCTTAGGCTTATATACAAGGTCGGACTTTCTTAACTATCTGATGTGGGACTTTGGGTTTGCACATTAGATGTAACACTTTTTCACACGCCCCCTCAAGCCCAAGCCCATATACGAGTACCCTTTTTTGGGTTGTACCATAAACGGGCGAGGGGGCCATCATCGGTTTTTACTAGGCTTAATTGGGCTCTAATTCCATGTAGAAATTGAGTGTCAGGGTTTCCTTCACCTAGAAGGGGCACTATCTCGTTGCTCTTCTTTGGCCCCTTCGTCTCTAACAACAAAATCACGCACAAAAAGATGGAGCACCACGAATATCAGGTACCGCGAAGATAGAAAAACAGAAAACCCGCAAGGCAGAAATAATCAATTGAATAGAAACTGTGGATCTTCTCACTTGGGTCGATCTTCGTGCCGACGAGCTGCAACACGACATTCAGACCGACCATGTCAGCCATGGCATCCACCTGTTTGGCGATTGTAACGACTTGCATTTTTATATAATTTCTCAGAAGACTTATTTAGTTGATCAGTCAATCCAGCAGAAGCCAACAAATTTCAATATTTTACCGTGACGTTTTTCTTCCGATTTTTCCCGTACTTCTACGCCACGTGTCTTTTTCCTTTCCTTTCTCTGAGAAACTAAAAAATAATATCCCCTAATGGGGTCAGCGATAAACGCTGAGTATGCCCCACCCATGTACACACGAAAACCGTGCAACCTCTACACATTTCCTAACGTGCATCTTTAAAGACAGTTAATGCACCATACGATTTAGAACCACATAAGTTATACAAATACAGATAGTATAACAAATATCGATAATAGCACGCATAGAAATAAACAGTTTAGCTAACAGAAAGGCAGAAAGTAACAATGCGACTCCCTCATTTTACCGTCACCCATAAATCAACACTTCATACAGTGCTAGGACCACCGCAGTGCGTCCCCACCCACTCCTCCGAGAGCGCCCGGGAATCGGAGCAGGTAACCACTGCGGGTGGCGTTAACTCCCCGCACTCCTCTGACATCACAGTCGGGTACCGCACCGCAGTGCCAGTGGTTTCGACCTCCGCCTCATGCAAAACCAAGTGAATACAATTCACATACAGACCAGGCACAACCACAACAGAGAGACTAGTTAATCTCAGAGAAAACAGAACTGCCAACCGGCCAATCGCAGACAATTCTCACTTCTCAAGTTTCATCTCTGATGGCCACAGGAAACCCAACCCCCTCCTGTTGTCATCGCCACCCCACACTCAGTTCGCAAAAAAAGGGGGGTGGCTATCAATTCAACAGAATCTCCAACACTTAACCTTTCGTGAAATCCGGAAAATGAAAGAGGCAGGGTCTTAGCAATTCACCAACACAAGGCCACGGAGTAGCAGCTCATTTTTCCCTCATACGTTGCGAAGGGGAAGGGTTGTAGGTATGGCGCACGGAATCAGATTGCGCCGTCGTTCGCTCAGTTCGGAGAAGGGCAGAGGGCCGCCTCACTCGACCACAACTAGTAGATTTTTCCGAGACAAAGCCACAGTTGCAACTGCTCTTCCCCACTCCGGAGCAAGATGCAAGACAACGGCACCGGCTCCGCTAGCGGACAGACAAGCCAGCTTACGAAGGGACGGCCGCTCCACTCCAGGGGCGAAGCCAGGCTCATCCCGTATTGTCCGAAGCACCGTCATCCACCCTCCCAAGCCGTACACCCATTTTCCCAGCAGCCACGACGCCAACGGTAGTGATCTTACGGGCATGAAGCCAAACTAGACCGAGCATGACCCAAGGACCAGATTCCCAGACACACCATCATCAGGAATGACACTACCCAACCTACACGACCCTCCCCTGGACAACTCCTAACCCCCAAACCACATCAAACTCCCAAACATTCAACATGGAAGAAACAACCAAGGACAGAAGAGGGAGGGGGGTGAGACGTACACTTAATTCTTCCCGAGTCCTTCGATCCATGAGGGTTTCCTTTCTTCTGTGCTTCCTAATCTTTGCCCAGCGTCCACGGCCACTGGGGTTTGATCCTCAAGTTGGTAGAAGGGAAGGCGACTCGAGGGGGGAAGTCTTCTGGGTCTTCCTGAGGCAATGGGGAAGGCGCACGAGGGTTCGCAGCTCGCCAACGGTGGAACGACACTCGCAACGTCCGGTGAGCAAACTGGCGCTGAGGGTATCCGGCCCCGTTTCTTCCCTTCCCCCCAGATTTATTGGTTGTCCATGTGACCTGCTCCTCCTCCCCCTCCTTTCCACGAAATCGAAGTGTGTGGACGCGGGGCAAGGAAATCCCCGATGCCTTATCTTATTGTCGGATGGGGGGTGGGTGTTTAATTAATTAATAATTTTTTTGTCTGATAAACATTTTAACCCGTAATCTCAATCACTATAAGTTAAATACAAATTATAATTTTCCGGACAAAAATCCACGACGTTAAAACGAACCTCATCGCCACCCGAATCCGATTACGTTTAGGTCAGGGCGTCCCCTTCCCCACGTGACGTAGTCACACAAAATCGAATTCGAAGTCTCGATAACATTCGCTAGTAACAGAAGTCAACTACGAGAATATTAAACTCTAGTGCCACGTCCAATTTTGACCTAGTCAACCCGTTCGACCCGCCTATTTATATAATTAAATTAACTCATTTATATAATATTTCTTATCCAGAATTTCGGGTCATTACAATCCACCCACCTTAAATAAAATTCCGTCCCCGAAATTTAGTTAGTTCATCGTCATTCTGCTCAAACAGATACGGGTACATCTATCTCATCTGGGACTCCTTCTCCCATGTCAGCTCCTCGAGCCGACCATGCCTCCAGCGCACCCGTACCAAGGGAACTATCTTCCTACGGAGCTGTTTCTCCATTCTGTCTACTATCTCAATCGGTCCAGTGGTGACCTGAAGATTCTGGGCCACATCTATATGTTCGTCATGCAATACGTGTCGAGGATCTGCCACGTATTTCCTGAGTATGGATACGTAAAACACGTTGTGGATATCAGACAACCTGGGTGGTAAGGCCAGTCTATAAGCCACATTCCCAATCATCTCCAGTATCTCATAAGGCCCAATGTACCTTGGGCTCAACTTTCCTTGCAGCCCGAATCTCAGGTTCATTTTCGTATTGGAGACCTTCAAGAATACAAAGTCTCCCACCTCAAACTCAAGAGGTCTTCGCCGCCTGTCTGCATAACATTTCTATCTGCTTTGAGCGGCGCGAAGACGATCCTGGATGAGTCTAATCGCCTCCGTGGTCTCTTGTACCATATCGGGGCCGAGTTCAGCACATTCTCCACCCTCATTCCAGCATAAAGGAGTCCTACACAGGCGACCATACAGAGCCTCAAACGGTGCCATCTGAATGCTCTGCTGGTAATTGTTATTATACGAGAACTCCACCAATGGAAACTGTTCAACCCACGAACCCTCCTTGTCCAGGGCACAGGCTCTCAACATGTCCTCTGGTATCTGGATGACTCGCTCTGTCTGACCGTCAGTTTGAGGATGAAAAGCTGTACTCATTCTCAATCTCGTACCCATCGACCGATGTATTGTACTCCAGAAGTGTGAAGTAAATCTCGTATCTCTATCAGATACTATCACGCCGAATACTCCATGAAGGCATATAATTTCTTTCACGTACAACTTGGCCAGCTTCGTGACTGAGTAGGTCAGACAAGTCGGAATAAAATGAGCAGACTTTGTCAAACTATCCACTATCACCCAAACTGAGTCAAATCCATGAGAACCCCTAGGAAGGTTCGTCACAAAATCCATGGTAACCTCATCCCATTTCCACTGAGGAATCGACAGCGGCTGTAGTTCTCCCCCCGGTCGTCTGTGCTCGATCTTGACTCTCTGACAAGTCAAGCAGCAACTCACATACTGTGCCACATCTCTTTTCATTCCCGGCCACCAGTATTGCTTTCCTAAATTTTGATATATCTTCATAACTCCGGGATGGATACTGTAAGTACTCTGGTGTGCCTCATCCATAATTAGGTTATGAAGATCCTCCTGGGCTAGGATGCATATACGGCCTTGGAAGCGTAGTAATCAGACACGCTGAACTCATCATCCGTCTGATATTGCAACCTGGATCGTATTTCTGCCAAGTACTGGTCCTGGTTCTGAGCCTCACGAACCTGGCCAATTAGTTTAGACCTGATAATCATAGTCGCGAGCATGGCCTCATTACCGCAGAAGCCCACTCTAACTCCAATCTCGTTTACTTGCTCACGCAATCGCCATTTCTTTACCTCGATGCTCGCCAGCGAGGCAGTCTTGCGACTCAGGGCATCAGCCACCACATTGGCCCTAC
Source organism: Melastoma candidum (assembly GCA_023653495.1). Taxonomy (NCBI): domain Eukaryota; kingdom Viridiplantae; phylum Streptophyta; class Magnoliopsida; order Myrtales; family Melastomataceae; genus Melastoma; species Melastoma candidum. The sequence goes on from CM042887.1 coordinate 3,210,856, forward strand.
CTGGGTGGTAAGAAATCGTGCAGTCATAATCCTTTAACAGTTCCATCCACCGCCTCTGCCTCATATTTAGTTCATCCTGAGAGAACAAATACTTCAAGCTTTTATGGTCGGTGAATATTTCGAAAGTCTCACCATACAGGTAGTGACGCCATAACTTCAGAGCAAAGACTACTGCGGCAAGTTCCAAGTCATGAGTGGGGTAGTTCTGCTCATGCACTTTCAACTGTCTGGATGCATAAGCTACCACTCTCCCTTGCTGCATCAGCAATGCTGCTCCTAACCCGTGATAGGAAACGTCGCAATAGACAGCACATCCCCCACTACCACCGGGCAAAACCAATACTGGCGCTGTAGTAAGCCGATTCTTTAATTCTGTAAAGTTCTCCTTGCACTCGTGAGTCCACTCAAAGGCGATACCCTTTTTCAATAGCTGGGTTAACGGTCGAGCGATCCTGGAGAACCCCTCGATGAAACGTCTATAATACCTAGCCAATCCGAGGAAGCTTCGCATTGCTGTCACTATCGTAGGACAAGGCCAGTTCAAGATGGTTTCAACTTTAGTCGGGTCTACTGCAATGCCCTCTGTAGAAATGTTATGTCCCAAAAAGCTAACACTGCTCATCCAAAATTCGCACTTACTCAGCTTAGCATATAGCTGATTTGGCCGTAGTACCTCCAAAACTAATCTCAGATGCTTAGCATGCTCGTCCACGCTCTTGGAATACACCAGGATATCATCTATGAACACCACCACAAACTGATCCAAACAAGGTCTAAAGATGCGGTTCATCAACTCCATGAAAGCTGTTGGAGCGTTAGTTAGACCGAACCACATTATCAGAAATTCGTAGTGCCCATAACGAGTGCGGAAAACTATTTTCATAATATCAGAGTCTGGCACTCTAATCTGATGATACCCTGATCTCATATCAATCTTGAAGTATGCCACGGACCCCTGAAGTTGATCAAAAAGGTCATCAATGCACGGCAGGGGATACCTGTTCTTAATCGTTGCTTTGTTCAACAACCGATAGTCGATACATATCCGCATCGTACCGTCCTTCTTCTTAACAAACAACACCGGTGCACCCCATGGAAACACACTAGGGCGGATGAACCCCTTATCTAATAAGTCCTGGAGCTGCACTTTTAATTCCTTAAGTTCTGCGAATCTCATACGATACGGGACCTAAGAAATTGGTTCTGTTCCCGGAACAACATCAATTACAAAATTGACCTCTCTAGACGATGGTAACCCAGGGAGCTCCTCCGGAAACACGTCCTCGTAATCCTGCACAACTGGAATGTCCAGCAGGCTCGGAAGTTCTTCTTTCAGGTTAAGCACCACCGCTAGAAAAGCTTCTCCCCCATCCCGTAAAATCCTCTTCGCTTCCACTGCTGTAACAAGTGGAATCCCGTCACTCTAGTAGCTCTCTCCGGCATACGTGCAGGCTGGCTGTCCTGACACTCTAAACAGAATCTCCCTCCTGACGCAATCAACCATGGCATGGCACGTCATCAGCCAGTCCATACCCAGTATGACGTCATAGTCCTTTATCTAGAAGACAATTAAATCAATTCACGATTGCAGCAAATTTACTGTTACCTCACAATTCATGCACACAGTGTTCATCGAGATACTTTCCCCATTGGGTGACCATACCCTCAGGAGACTTCCCCCCATATCAACCATGAACCCATTCTCCTCCGCAAAACTTTGAGAGATGAAAGAATGGGTGGCACCCGTATCAAAGAGGGCAGTAGCATCTCACCCATTTACGAGAATCATACATGACATGGCTTTGCTGGAGGGGCCTGCCCGTCCTCGGCTCATAGTGTTCACATGGCCAGATCCCGATGGCTGATTGACCGAGCCCCTAGATTCGCTTCTGCCAGGCATGTTACGAGACCTAGCGAATGAGGGACCAGCACCACTAGTCACGTTCCCTGTTAGCTGTGGACAATGGCTCCAAGTGTGGCCTCGCTCGCCACACTGAAAGCACGTGATGCCGGCCGCTGGGCACAACCACCCTCCATGGGCTCGTCCGCAACGAGAGCAAGCAGGCGAGTGGGAGGGTTGCGCACCTCGACCGTACCCACTGGGCTTCGAAACTCCACTGGAGCTGGGCTTCCTGCTCCCACCAAAGAAGCGAGTCACGCCCCTGAAGAATCCTCCCGACCTCCTCGAGGGTCCAGCTTCCGCTTTCCCCTTGCGCGAGTTATACTTGTCCTTTTCCCTCATCGACTTTTCTATGATTTGGGCTCGGTGGTACAGCTATTCATAAGTTTGCAGCATCAGCGGCGCCAACTTTGCTCGAATCCTAGGATTCATACTCATTAAATACCTATGCGCCCTCAGCTCCGGCGTCGCCGCCTGACCTGGAGCATACCTCGCAAGCACCGTGAACTTGCGCTCGTGTTCATCCACCGACATATCTCCTTTTTCCAGCGTCTCGAACTCCCTGATCTTGTCCAACCTCAAGGTAGACGGAAAGTACTTATCCATGGATGCCTGACAAATTGTTCCCAAACCGTCCCCCGGTAGTGTGCATGGACGGCGGCCTGAGAAGAGGTCCACCACAGATAAGCGCCCTCTCGAAGGTGATACTCCACCACTGCAAGCTTCTCCGCATCCGTGTACTCCAGATACTTGAAAATTCTATCCCAGTTTTGGAGGAAGGACTGGGCCTTCTCTGGCCCTTCAGTGCCCTCATACGTAGGAGGGTTCCTTTTCCCCACTTATTTGATTATCCTCAATCGATGGCGGTTGGTCGGTGCCGCTCCCGGTAACTGTGAACTCCCAACAGCATTGCTTCCTACGTCGTCTGTCATCTAAAGAAATCAAGACAAATTTTTTAGTTGGGGTATTCGACACATGCGTGGTTCAACTGGTGAGTCCCGAGTGTTCGAAGTTGGCATGGTTCAATCTGATGAATCCACAGCCATATTTATTCTACCAAGGTTCATAAATTATTAATTTGAGCTTTATTGAAAGCTGGTACAATCACATGCAGGTTCACTATTCGCCTGCGTCCTGTCGGCCACATGTTACACAGTATACACCATAACATCACCTTTTCCAGGCTGCCAAGATTCTCTTCCACAAATGACTATTACGCGCTGTGCACACACAAACTCGAAATCAATCCTGACGACCTAGCGTGTTACGCTCAAAGTCGTCTATGGCTTGTTCAAGCTCCATTTGAGCGGCCGCTACGATCGACCAATGGAAGTCCTGCACGTATTGGTCCATTCCAGGAATGTCATTCACAAGATCCAGGAAATCCTGGCATTTACCAAGGCGGTCGACGGGATCATCCTCAATCGCGGCAAGACTAACCATTACACGTCTCAAAAGTGTATTGGTAAGGGCTAGTGGAGGTGGGTTACGGTCAGGGGCGGAGAGAAATTCAGTGAGGATGTCCAGGCACTCAGCAATGGTAGCGTCTTGTGCCAGGTTCTCATTATTCGGGGCAAAATTCGGAGCATCTCCAGCTCCATCAGCTCTTAGAATGCCTCCACCTGAGCCATTACTTGGGCTTGCCTTGCCTTTAAACAGCTCTGGCATACGTCCCATTCGTCGATCGTCGCCATTGTTCGCCATCCACAATCCTCGAAACTAATTGTGAGTGTTTCTCGAATTTCCAGGCAATTGTGTGGTTTTCACTTGACGAATTCTCATGCGTATTTATAATGACATTTTTCTTTCATAAATTTATCGTTCGTCAAGTCCTTTCGTGTCACGGGCATGTTTACTGTTCCATGTCAAGTCCCGCTGCGCTCTGAAAGATTCTCGTTTATTCATCATCTAGTGATTCTCAGGCAGTAGTGAGTGTGTCTATGTATTCATATTTTTCACTTTATCAGTTCATGTCTGGTCTTATCAATTCACGGGTGGGTGTACTATTCTTTTTCATTAGACCTAAAGCGCATTCTAATCCTCCTTATTACTCCAAACTAACTGCGCTTTGATACCAAGTGTAACGACCTGCATTTTCATATAATTTCTCAGAAGACTTATTTAGTCGACCAGTCAATCCAGCGGGAGCCAACAAATTTCAATACTTTACCATGGCGTTTTTCTTCCGATTTTTCCCGTACTTCTACGCCACGTGTCTTTTCCCTTCCTTTCTCTGCAAGACTAAAAAATAATATCCCCTAATGGGGTCAGCGATAAACGCTGAGTACGCCCCACCCATGCACACATGAAAACTGTGCAACCTCTAAACCTTTCCTAACGTGCATCTTTAAAGACAGTTAATGCACCATATGCTTAAGAACCACAGAAGTTATACAAATACAGATAGTATAACAAATATCGATAATAGCACGCATAGAAATAAACAGTTTAGCCAACAGAAAGTAACAATGCGACTCCCTCATTTCACCGTCACTCATATATCAACACTTCATACGGTGCCAGGACCACCGCAGTGCGTTCTTTGGGAGCGCCAGGGAATTGGAGCAGGTAACCACCGCAGGTGGCGTTACCTCTCCGCACTCCTCCGACATCACAGTCCGGTATCGCACCGCAGTGCCAGTGGTTTCGACCTCCGCCTCATGCGAAACCAAGCGGATACAATTCACATATAGACCAGGCTCAACCACAACAGAGAGACTAGTTAATCTCAGAGAAAACAGAACTACCAGCCGGCCAATCGCAGACAATTCCCACTTCTCAAGTTTCATCTCTGATGGCCACAGGAAACCCAACCCCCCTATTGTCATCGCCACTCCACACTCAGTCCACAAAAAAAGGGGGGGCGGCTATCAATTCAATAGAATCTCGACCACTCAACCTCTCGTGAAATCCGGAAAATGAAAGAGGCAGGGTCTTAGGAATTCACCAACACAAGGCCACGGAGTAGCAGCTCATTTTTCCCTCGTACGTTGCGAAGGGGAGGGGCTGTAGATATGGCACACGGAACCAGATTGCGTCGTCGTTCGCTCAGTACGGAGAAGGGCAGAGGGCCGCCTCGCGATCAACCACTACCAGTAGATTTTTCCAAGACAAAGACACAGTTGCGACCGCTCTTCCCCACTCCGGAGCAAGACGCGAGACAGCGGCACCGGCTCCGCTAGCGGACAGACAAGCCAGCTCATGAAGGGACGGCGGCTCCAGTCCTGGGGCGAAGCCAGGCTCATCCCATATTATCCGAAGCACCGTCATCCACCCTCCCTAGCCGTACACCCATTTTTCCAGAAGCCACGACGCCAACGGCAGCGGTCTTACGGGCATGAGGTCGACGAAAATTGAAGCCAAACTAAACCCAGCACGACCCAAAGACCAGATTTCCAGACACACCATCATCAGGAATGACACTACCCAACCTACACGACCCTCCCCTGGACAACTCCTAACCCCCCAAACCACAACAAACTCCCAAATATTCAACATGGAAGAAATAACCAAGGACAAAAAAGGGGAGGGGGTGAGACGTACACTTAATTCTTCTCGAGTCCTTCGATCCGCGAGGGTTTCCTCTCTTCCGTGCTCCCTAACCTTTGCCCAGCGTCCACGGCCACTGGGGTTTGGTCCTCAAGTTGGTAGAAGGGAAGGCGACTCGAGGGGGGAAGTCTTCTGGGTCTTCCTAAGGCAATGGGGAAGGCTCACGAGGGTTCGCAGCTCGCCAACGGTGGAACGACACTCGCGACCTCCGACGAGCAAACTGGCGCTAAGGGTATCCGGCCCCTTTTCTTCCCTTCTCCCCTGGTTGGTTTATTGGTTGTCCATGTGACCTGCTCCTCCTTCCCCTCCTTTCCATGAAATCGAAGTGTGTGGACGCGAGGCATAGAAATCCCCGATGCCTAATCTCATTGTCGGATGGGGAGTGGGTGTTTAATTAATTAATAATTTTTTTGTCTGATAAACATTTTAACCCGTAATCTCAATCACTATAAGTTAAATACCAATTATAATTTTTCCGGTCAAAAATTAACGACGTTAAAACGAACCTCATCGCCACTCGAATCCGATTATGTTTAGGTCAGGGCGTCCCTTTCCCTACGTGACGTAGTCACACGAAATCGGATTCAAAGTCTCGATAACATTCGCTAGTAACAGAAGTCAACTGCGAGAATATTAAACTCTTGTGCCACGTCGGATTTTGACCCAGTCAACCCATTCGACCCGCCTATTCATATGATTAAATTAACTCATTTATATAATAATTCTTATACAGAATCTCGGTTCATTACGGCGATCCTCTTCTTTAAATCCACCTTATTCTTCTGTCGTACTGTCACCGACGCTCTAATATTAAACTTGGCCCCATTGACCACCACCTTCTTCTTCTATCGTAATGTCACCACCAGGCACGCAACGTGAACAACACACCCTATCACGTACCCGACAACCCAAACCCTAATCAACGCCACGCATCGTTGTCCTCGTCGTCACCGAGGCGGCTCAGCACCACCGCACAGAGGGCCACCTCGATAAACATGAGTAGCAGGCCCCTCCGACGGCGTAAAAAGGAGAGGGGAAGCAGCATCAGAGGAGGATTGGGGAGGTGGGGAGGGTTTGTCGTGGCAACTCACGCGACCGGCTGGTTGAGGCAATAGAGGGAGGCTGTTGGTTCAGGAAACGAAGAGGGTCGGCTGGTCGAGGCAACAGGGAAGGGTGGCTGGTTGAGGCTAAGGTAGAGGGCGGCAAGGGCGGCACAATGGAAGAGACCGGCTTGTCTGGCAATGCAATGAGAAGAAGAACGGTTTGTCGGGCGACGCAACGAGGACGAGGGCTCGTCGGCAACCCAAGGTAAGAGGAGGAGGGCTTGTCGGGTGACCCAATGGAGGAGGAGGTTGAGTTGTCGGGTGACCCAACGGATGAGGCAGAGGACGGGTTGTCGGACAAATCAACGAAGGAGGAGGTGGGCCTGTCGGCAACTGAGGACGAGGACGGGGTTTGTGTTGTGACTGTATGCGGAATTTGGATATTTGAAATTAATTAAACGCGGTAATAATAGGATCGTCTATAATAGAAGGTTATTTTTCTTATGTTATCTTGGGAGGCAATCTGGTTATTTTAGGACCGTCACATTGGATGCAAATTAGACAATTATGAAAGAAAAGGATCGTCGGTTAGAAGAATTTTGAAAAAAAAAATTATAATTTTGACCGAAAACTCTTAATCACTAAAAAAAATGTAGACTCAATAAAAAAAGTTTACACCGCTGATTCCCACCCATGAAATTTAAAAAGCTCCTAGAGAGCAAGCAAGCAAACAAAGGAAACGCCAATAATTCAATTCATTCTGAAATTGGTGCAGGCATAAAAAGGTCCACCCCAAAATTCTCTTTCCATCTTTTTTTTTTTTTTTTTTGAAATTTTACTTCTCCACTTTCAATCAATGCCCCACAAAAAATTATTTCTAAAAGAATTTGATAATTGTTTTATTTATTTCGTTCAACCATTTCACTTCCACTCTTATCACAAAAATCAAAGCATGTATTTTGGATTCCTGCTCGAATTATACCCATAAACTTCCTTCATGTTGATTTCATGAACTATCACGTCCATCCTCTGGGATTCGAATGACCCAATTCCGGTAGGTGTGATGCCGAATCGTGAACATTTTCAATTGATATCGAAATGGTGGTAAAAAGGATGGATGATCCTCCTCTTCACTTGTATACTTGGCATTTGGTCAAATGGGGTTCAGAAAAAGCAAGTCTAAAAACAGTATATCACAAATACACGTAACCTTTTGAAGGGAAAGAGAATAAGGAAGTAAAAAATAAATACACCCTCGAAGCGAGAGGGATATTTTCATCCTCCCTCGCTTGGAGTTAGAACCTGCCAAACATAGCAAACGGTCAAACATGGTTTCTCTTTCTCTTACTTACTGTCCAGGAATGAATGATGTCCCCAATTCAATGAACTGCCTATAAAGAAGACACCAACAAGCAAAGGGTTTTTACTTACTTACTTACTACTACTACTACTACTACACACGATTCATTCATTTCTCCCTCCATACCCTTTTAAGACTAATTATAGTATGTTGAAAAGGAGACTTACAAAATTCTTCATTAACTATAGCTGAAGTAGTTATATGACCCCATAACTTAGATAGGATGAATTGAATATTTGTTTGTGTACTATCCCTTCCTCTTCTTGTTCTTCTTTTGTCTCCCTTGCATTTATCACATCCATCTCTATCTATGCAGATCCAACCAATCCTCATTTGAAATTACCGAGGCTGAGCCTATCCATCCCTTTCAAGGCTGCATGAGAGATTGAAAGAAAGGGTGACACAAAACACACACACACATTATGTAAAAACAATTAGGCCAAAGTGGGTTTGAGAGATGAGTGTCCTTTTCCATTCTGACCTTTGATCCACCCCCCCCCCCCCCCCTTAATTCGTTTTTCCATACATCGTGCTGTTCCTTTCGGTCTCTAGTCATACCTTGTCCTCCTCCCCAACATTCCAATACTTCAAAAACATCTTCACCATCTTGGTCCATTAATTTTCTCCCTTATACCATATCTATCCTATCCCTAACCTCGTTATATTCACGGCCCTGAGCAAATCGATAGCCTCCTCGAGCTGATGCTCACGGTGGCCGTAGCCGGTCCTTGTTCGCGACTTACTAATAGATCACAATGTCATTAGTAGATATTTCCCACGAGTTGATTAAAGGCTAAACTCATTGTTTGGAAAAGGACCCAATTTGAGAATAAACGAAAATTGAATCCTCAGAAGGACAATAATATGCACCAACCTCACACCACATTTACTCCCTCACTCACACAACATACACACCCGAAGGGCACCTCACTTCACTTGCCATTCTCACCCCTCACCAATCCTCTTGTCCTAACTTCCCAAGGCTCACAACTATCATTTCCCATCAAAAAGAATCATCTCGGGGTTTCTTCCAAAGCACCTAAAACCCTAGACCATCAGGCAAAACCATCCTCCCTCTACTTCCTCCTCCTCTCCCCCCCACAACAAATCATTGTTGTCTTTGTTGAGATGATGAGATTTCTTTCATGAAAAGAAAAGATGCATCCTTACCCACTCCTCTTCACATCAGTAGCCCTCTTCATACTCCTCCTTCACCTCCATCACACCCAAAACCCACAACAACAACAACAACAACATCCTTTATCTCCCAAAGTAAGCAAAAGTCATCATTTATGACTTGCCATCATTTGTCATTATCATCACCATTGTAGTTATTTCGGTTTTCGTTGGGTTTTAGGGGAAGTTTTCATTCCAAGAGAAGACAAGGCTGGGATCAACACCCCCTAGCTGCCACAACAAGTGCAACGGTTGCCATCCTTGCATGGCGGTCCAGGTCCCGAGCGTCCCTAGCCGCAAGGGAGCCGCAGAGCATGGCGATGACGTGGTAGCTGCTGTTGAGGAACAAACATCATCATCATCTGGTAGCGCTCATGGGGCGGGGATGACGAGGAGTAAGAAGAAGAGATTAGTGCCCGATTCCCTTGAATACTTTGATCCAACACCTTCGGCTGGAAGGTACTCAAATTACAAGCCACTGGGGTGGAAGTGTAGGTGTGGCAACCATTTCTACAACCCTTGAACCCAAAAAGAAGATTGTTGGGTTTTCTTGGGAATTTAGTGCTTGTTTGAGTACAAGGATAGAAAATCCCTACATATTACTGTTGTTGCTACTACTAGTGCTATTAATTGAGATCTTTGTTTTAGAATTAGGTTTATGGCGTGTAAATTCCCCTGCGCGGTCACAACATTTTGAACAGAGGCGTTGATTGCTGAAAGAAGTTCTGTACAGGATGAATATAAATATAAAATACTTGTCTTCCTTTTTACTGTCCTGTTATATCTTGAGGGGAGTACATTTATTTGATTTTTATCATACGTATGTATAGTTCTTAGGATATTCAATTCATTCATTCATGGAGGCCCATGATGATGATGATGACTGTCCCTGTCCTTTTTTATTTTCTTTTCTTTTTTATTATTATTATTATTATTATTATTATTTATCTGGTCTGAAACCCAACCCAACCCAACCCATTCGTATCATCTGCCGATTTTCACTGTAGATGGAATCAGGGTGATGGTGTAGTGTCCCCTTCACTCCCTCCCTCCCCCTCACATGGGATGGGGTGTTTATTATTTCTTTGAGTTGTCTGAATTCCCTTTTTATTTTTTTTTTTGTAAAACAGGAAACAGTAAAAGTTGTTGGTCTTCTGACAATTGCTGAATCTTTCCCATTCCTTTTACACAATTTTATTTTTTTTAAAATAAAAATAATAACCTCTGCATTCAAGTTTCCAGCAGAGAAGATCTTCCAACCTCATCCCCTCTGCATCTTCCAACATTTTCTTTCGAGGATGTCTGGAAATTTCCCCAGTCATTAAACTAATGTTAAGGCACTGGTGATGATGATATCGGGGTGGGTAAAGATTGTTTCCCTAATACCATCACCACCACAGTCACTCTCAGCACTCAGCACCAAAGCCAAGTAACAACATCCCAGAGAAACACCACCTAGCCAATGGATACAGACCTGGTATGAGATGAGCTAAGTCAGCACCAGGAAAAAGAATAAAGAGGAAAAAAGCTTTGAAGTGGTGAGAATCCTGCAAAAAACATGCACCCCTCGGCAGTCACTTTTTAGCGCTGTCAAGCCTCGTTGAGTCCCTACCATTTACTCTGAATGCCTTCCCAAATGTCCCTATCAGTCCTCCAATGAATACAGGTGGCAGGGATGGAGAGAGGTGGAGTGACCTGTTGGAATTTTTTTTCACCAGGGAAGAAAAAGTGGTCAAGTGATGCCCACAACTACCAAGTACTATCCCAAAACTATGAAATGTTTCTCTTTTTTTCCCCTAAGTGGACCATTGCAATGATCCGTGCATTTTCCTGTTTTGTTGTGAGGCGGAAACATTGATGGATGATCATGGGATCTGAAGAAGGTCCCACTCCGAAGTGTTGGGTTTTGGCTTGGAAAAAATCAAGATCTAATTCAAAGTGTATATATTTGATGAAACTGGGGAAATTAGTTTGTTCCAGTAGGAGATTTGAGTTCTGTCTGCCTCATGGAAGCTAGATGTGTATTTAAACTAACGGCACAAACAGAGGCAAACCTGTGCAATTGTAACACAACCGCAGCTTATTATGTTTGAGTCCCAAACATCGTCCTATACGCATCCTCGTCGACAATAACTGGGGGTATGTTCCATGTCCCTAGTGGATGTCCTCCTGTGTTACCACCTACAACACAGGCATCTTGCTGAGAATCAATTATCCCAGATTGGAAAACGAGGCAAATTTTATCAACCACCTTCCCTAGTGGCGTCTTCACATCTTCTCTGATAAGATGCGGACAACTCCGGACCTAAAGCTTTCAGGAGAGTATTATACTTCTCTTCAGCCTCAGTAACGCATTTGGCCTGCAGATATATAACACAATGTTCCTTCTTCAAACTCCTTTGATCAAAGTTGATTAGTGAACAGCAACAAATTGATAAAAATAACATCCCCAGTCCCAGTTGAGAAGACGTAGACTAGATCATTTACTCAAGAATATTGAATCCCAGAACCATTTTATATTTTCAATCTTTCACATTCAATCCAGTTGTCGTCTTATGCAGAAGGATCTGAAAAAGAGCAATAAAGTAATGTCTCTCATTTACCAAAATTGTAGGGGCCGCAGAAGCTCCATATACATGGACAAACATTCGTAAAATATTGAAACTATTCTTCAATACATCATCCTACGAGATGGCACATAAAATTAGAAACTGACAATTGTCATGCAAATTAGAACTGGTCACCCAGAATACCTCCTTTTAAAATTGAGTTTACCTCATAGTCAAACCTGAGTTGTCGAAAGAGTCAACCATTACCAAGGCTAGTCAGTTCAATCAGGGATGCAAGCGTAAGTTGAAAAGAGCAGCAAGCAGTGGCCATACTCGAAAGGCCTATAACATCCTGAACATACTATAAATATTTGTTTTGTGACATCTTTGAGACGAAAAAATCAAAACGTGTAAGGTGTTTTGTTCTGATTAAGAGCCGCAAGAGGAAGAGTTATACATACAAATCATCAGATATCTCCACCAGGAACTCTGATACCGAGAGAAAATCCATATGCAGACTGTCCACCTTCAAGACAAATACGACAGAAACATTCAAGGGACGTAAAACAACTTGCAAAAAATAACAGACAATGTGTATTTAAAGAAGGATATCCTTAACAGGTGATGATATACACATTCTAATATAGAAGCTGACATTCTGATGTGATATAAGTGGAAATATTTTAATCTTGATGCCGTCACATATTGCTTCATTTGTACAGAGTTAGTGTTGCAGGAGATTACCTCTGCTCCTCTTATCTGGTACAACAGAAGATTCAGCACCCGGTAATCAAAAGATTTCAGGTGAATAGCTCTCATTACATCTTCAACTTTAACCTGGATAAGTAAGATCAAGCGGCACAGACAAACCAAAAAATGCATGATCACCGGTCGAGAATTGAATTCAAAGAAAGTAAATTCTACCTCTGTTTTGGACTTCAATGCAAAGCATAGCTTCCTCTCCAAGGCCCAATACTCTTCTCCAGCCTTAATTTCTTTGTGTAACCTTCAAAGAACAGAAAATCAGCCCTACTCCTATAAGTCTCTCCACAGAAACACGTCTTAGAGATAAAACCTGTCATTTATGAGTCCATGAAGTTCCAGTTGATGTAAAAGTGGCCTAAATGGCATTGTATTGAATTTATTGATGACTGCACCAGAATAAACCCTGTCTTCTTCCTGCAAGATTCAAAACGTCACAGAACGACCAAAAGGTTGACCCCACTGAGGCTTAAATTACCTTACATTATTTCCCCATGGTTGAGTTCCCTCCATAACTAGTCTTTCATTCATGTCATCCAGCTGCATCATTAGCCACATAGCTATAACTAAAACTAGATTCAATGGGTCAAATTGGAAGCATATGCATGATTGCACAGATAGAAAGCTCAAGATACTGTAGAAAGACTATAAAACTGTCTAATTCATGATCTTGGTAGGGAAGAAAAACCCAAGAGACTTTAAAAGTGAAATCTCATCCTATAAAGTCAGGTTTTGTTAATAACTATAAAGTCAAGTTTTTAATTGGTTTAACCAGCAGAGTGAAAATCAAAGCCCAAAAAACTCAAGCTCACAGCAGGGTTTTCACTGCCACAGCATAAGCAACCTTCGACATCACTGGGCTTCATTTTCTTGCATTTAAGCAAATTAATTTCACAGGATTATCCATGATGAACATTCACAGTTAGTCCCAAGTTCCTTGTATATTCTCTTTTGGGAAACAAAAAAGTTCAGGGGATATAGTGTCTGTTGACCACATTTACACCCAAAATTACCTGGTATATGAATGCTTCTGTGAAAGTCAGCACGGGCAAAAACTTGAAAACTGATTCAGGCTTATTCCCGTCCAGACCATGAAACATAAAATAGGATCTGCACTGCCAATTGAACGCATTCATATTATATCAGATATGAACAAATACGATAAAAAAATCCTATGGGACAAAAGGAACATAATCCAAGGTTGATCCAAGCTATAAACTAATCTTTTGTTTTCCACAAAAACCTGCTGTGCATAGAATTAACAATGATCAATAATAAGAGTATCAATGCATCTCCCTTGGGAGCACTATGTCCTATCATCTGTGAGCAATAAATGACATACAAAGTCCTCGAGGGTTGAATTTGCCCTTTGCATTGCTCGAAGCCCAACCATCGCCTCATCAATTGACTCTATTGAGACGACCCCTCGATCTCTCCCATTGTTCCTTCCCCCAACATTCTCAGCAACATGCCCACTAGAACCTGAATATGTAGGAAGGAAGTCAAAATATTCAGCATTCAAACAAACAAATCTTGGCAAAACTTGTTGAAGAAAGATTGTTCATTCCCGGAATTATGGCACCAAGCATCAAAAGCAAACCAACACCATGCTTAGACCATGACAAATAGTTTGGTCCTCCCACAACCACACCCTCTTTGTTCCTTAAAAAGAGCAGCCTGGCGGGTACCCATTCCAAACAGTGGGAGAAATAAAAGTATTCACATACAGCATCCGCCCTGCATCTCCCCACCGCAATCCTCGGCCACAAGATGCTCCGCTTCCTCTAGGAGAGACCCAGGAATCTGCAGCCACGCCCACATACACAGAAAGTGGCTGAACTCATCAACCCAAATCCGGTAACATCAAGAAAAAGATGAAACAAACCCGAAAAGCATACACCCACAAAACTAGAAGCGACAAACCATCCAAAGAACCCACCTTTGGCACGAATTCCGAGACCAAGGCGCGCTTCCGCTCCAAGCTGAGACCTTTACGCTGTTTTACCTGTCCCCAGAAGAAAAATTATCGCATCAACCCTCAGGGACGACGCCAGCCCAGCTTTCGGGGAGGGGGGGAGACAAGGGGTCGTTACCAAGAGGAGTATGACGTCAGCGAGGAAGCGGTCAGAGTCAGGGTCGGGCGGATTTGCTCGGACGGAGTAATCCCGCATGAGACCGAGGATCCCCTGAGTTCGCTCCAGTCTATTCAGTTCTTCCATTGCCGTCCCGCCTTCTTCCTATCTCACACCTTCAGCTGGTGTAGAAAAGCCCCGACTTGATGAATCCTTGCGGGGAGTAATTCAAAATAAGTTCGACTTTTGTTACCGGTGGCGAAAATATTTTCAGACTAAACAAGGGTTTTAAATATTAATTTTACGTAAAAGAATTAAGAAAATCCACGTTTAAAACATTCATTTTAAATGTTTTTTCATTTACCTAGTTGACTACCGTTTCATCCACGGCCGAGATGAGCGCCGATCTGTTGCCTAAAATTTATGTTGTTAAATACATGCCCGATTGAAGTCATATTCATCATTCGTTCTCGAAAGAATTCATGGTATTGATCCTTACGACGAGCTCTTCGTATTAATGGTTGAATCATCTTGAGATGTCTTTTTCTTTTATTTTGTTTAGTAGTACTCTCAAAGAAAGGTATCCATTTCTTGGTGTCTTAGTTGAAATCCATCCACGTGGTGGAATGGTAATTAGAGTTATTGTGGTTCAACTATAGAAGAAAATATTGTACGAAATATATTATTATTGATAGTGGAGACTTGTGTGGATTTTGTTCTTTTAATGTTTCCTCTTATGTCGAGAGGTTTTTTACATAAAAGTCATGATGTCTCTTTTATCCTTCTCAAACGATTTTTATTAGTTTGGTTGGTGGAATATATCTTTTTATGTTGAAATTGATGTTGTGTTGATGATTGCTGTGGTATAGTCGAAATGTTGTTGTTTTTGTTTGATCAGGAAAGGATTCTTGAACTCAGACCAGACGATGTGCACGTCGCCGGAAACGCATGACTTCGTGGTGGAGTTCAGTAGGGACCAGAAGGCGTTTGTTGAGGGGGATGATTAAGTTGGGTGATTTGGTTTATGATAATCCTGGGGAGATTAGAAAGAATTGTCGGCTTGTCAATGCCGGAGGTAGTGACGTGGTTTATGATCTGGGGGTTTGGGAACTAATGACATTACATAAACTTATTGATACAAAGACGGACGACAACTTATCCCCTTCGACGCGCAGCAAGAGAGGCGTCACTTTACTCGCTTGCAACTGAGCTACGATTGCGATTCAGCACGTGCGACTCGACGAGTGCGACTTGCGACTTGACGTGTGCGACTCAAGGGGGTGCGACTTGACATCATCAGCGACTGAGCAACGAAGAGTCGGCCAAGCCAAGAGTCTCGAAGATGAAGAGCCTCGAAGAAGCTGAATCAATTTGCATTCCTCATTCATGCATTTGTCATTCATGCTTTGCATTTACTTTGTTGCATTTCCAACAAGCCATTTATGGCTAGTTCTTCTTCAGGTGTTCCCTATATAATGGGCACCTTGTACTCATTTGGAAGAGAGCTTGAATCAAATTATAAACCCTTATCAGACTTAGTGTCTTTTATCTGAAGTGAGTGGATTCTCCTTCAAAACCTCATTCTTCATTTGGTGGATTTCCAAGTGCGGATTGAGTAGAGTGTATCAACCGGTGGTGGTGTATCTGTATCCTCCGTGTTGTGCCTCGCCCTCGTCTTGTTCGTGGTGGTGTATCTGTATCCACGGCCAAACGAGTTCATCCGAGTGTAGGTTGAATCTCTACCTATTCCTCCCATTTCCAGCCGCACCCATTATACACTACCTTCCGTCCATACCGAACGTCACCCATTCCCTGTCATTCTTTGGCGTTCCCCATACTTTTGGGTTTAGGAATCATCTATTCCTTACCGTCCCCGCATCATCTTGGTATCAGAGCCTAGGTTGTCAATGGCCGGAAGATCCCAACGCGGTATGTCTCTAGACGAAGCACAAGTTGCTCGGCTTGAGCAGCAAATCGCTGATCTTCAGCAGCAACTACAGTCATTGCGAACCCACCATGCATCATCTTCTCGTAGCCGCGAAGAGAGCGATCATGAGGAGAACCCATGGCGTGAAGAGTCTCAACGAGGATCTTCACCGGAATATCGGAGACCGGAGAGAAGAGCGCCAACCGTGAGCGTTCAGATTCCGGAGTTCGAAGGAAACTTGGACCCCGACGAGTTCATCGATTGGATGCACACCGTGGAGCGCATCTTTGATTACGAGGACGTGCCCGAGGATCGAAAGGTGAAACTGGCTGCCTTGAAATTGAAGAAGTACGCGAGTTTGTGGTGGGAGAACACCAACCAGCAGCGCCGTAAGGAGGGGCGTGATAAAATTCGTACGTGGTCAAAAATGAAGAGGGCCATGACGAAGAGGTTTCTACCGGAGCATCATCGACGAGATCTCTACCTCAAATTGCAGTCGCTACAACAAGTCTCAAGTGTATCGGAGTATACATGGGAGTTCGAGAGACTGTTGCTGCAATGTGATGTCCAAGAAGCCCCAGAGCACAAACCATTGCTAGGTATCTTTGAGGACTTAAACCCCAAATCGCAGATGCCGTTGACCTACAACAATATTGGAGCTTCAACGATGTGCGAGCATTGGCGCACAAGGTGGAGCAGCAGCAAGCGAGGAGAGCGACTACCCGCCCATTTGTGAAGACCGCGCCTTTCAACAAGGGGAGTAGCTCCCAGGCGAAGTCGCCGTCAACAACAACATTGAAGAGAGCACCACCGTCGACTACAAGACCTGAAGTCAAATCGCACGAACGAAACATCATTCGACGATGTTTCAAGTGCCAAGGAGTTGGGCGCATGGCTTCTGAGTGTCCGACGAGAAGGAATGTTGTCATCAGAGAATTATCTGATGAAGAAGAAGAGTTCGAGGAAAACGCCGACCCTGTTTGGGATGCCGAAGAGATAGAGGAGTATCCGGACGAAGGAGAGCTGTTGGTCGTCCGAAAGGCTTTAAGTGTGACACCGGCGGAAGAGGAAAGTCAAAGGGAGAGCATCTTCCATACTAGGTGCACAGTCGCAGGAAAGGTATGTTTGGTGATTGTGGATAGTGGTAGCTGCACCAACGCTGTGTCGAGAACGATGGTTGAAAAGCTGAAGTTGCCCATCGAAGCGCACCCACATCCTTACCGTTTACAATGGCTCAACAAGGAGAGTGACGTTCGAGTCACCCAGCGAGCGCGAGTTCCATTTTCCATTGGGAAGAGCTACCAGGATGAAGTCGCTTGCGACGTCATTCCCATGGATGCGTGCCACCTACTATTAGGGAGACCGTGGCAGTTTGATCGACGCGCGCAACACGACGGGTATCGCAATACGTATTCCATCCACATCGGAGAGAAGAAGGTCACTTTGATGCCCCTCACTAGTTAGCCTACAATCGCGACCCAGGATCGACTTAGCGACCAGCCTCTCAAGGGAGTTCAACTAGTTCGAGCGATTCAAGAAGGTAGGAAGGCTTATTTTGTGGTTCTGGTCGAATCCGCCCCGGGTCAAGCGACAAGCCATCCTCAGGCCGTTTCCATTCTTGAGGAGTTCAAGGACGTATTTCTAGAGGAGCTACCAGTCGAATTACCACCGATGCGGAGCATACAACATCAAATCGACTTGGTTCCAGGGGCGTCGCTACCAAATAGACCAGCCTATCGATGCAATCCAGAGGAGGCAAAGGAGTTGCAGAGGCAAGTCGACGAGCTTGTCAACAAGGGACTAGTTCGAGAGAGTTTGAGCCCATGTTCGGTTCCAGCCATATTGGTGCCGAAGAAGGATGGCACATGGAGAATGTGCATGGACAGTCGAGCGATCAACAAAATCACAGTAAAGTATCGCTTTCCTATCCCTCGACTGGATGATATGTTGGATGAGTTGGATGGAGCGCAGGTGTTTTCCAAAGTGGATTTGCGAAGTGGTTATCACCAGATCCGGATGAAAGAAGGCGACGAGTGGAAGACAGCCTTCAAGACTAAGTACAGGCTGTATGAGTGGTTGGTGATGCCATTTGGATTGTCAAACGCGCCCAGCACGTTCATGCGACTAATGACCCATGTCTTGCGGCCATTCATGGGGAAGTTTGTGGTCGTCTACTTCGACGATATTCTTGTCTACAGCCGGAGCAATAAGGAGCATATCAATCATTTGCGAGCTGTGTTCAACACACTTCAGGAGGAAAAGCTATATGAAAATCTCAAGAAATGTGAGTTCTTCCAACCGAGTGTAATATTTCTTGGATTTGTCGTCTCAGCAGAAGGAATTAAGGTGGACGAGAGCAAGATTGAAGCGATCAAGGAGTGGCCGTCTCCAAGGAGTTTCCATGACGTTCGCAGTTTCCATGGCTTGGCGTCGTTCTATCGGAGGTTCATTCAAGGATTTAGCTCAATCGCAGCCCCACTCACCGAATGTTTGAAGGGAGACAAATTCGAGTGGACACCAGTCGCACAAGCTAGTTTCGAGCGACTGAAGGAGTGTCTAAGCGCAGCCCCAGTTCTAGCTTTACCCGACTTTGCGAAGATGTTCGAAGTGGAATGTGATGCATCGGGAGTAGGAATTGGAGGAGTTTTGCTGCAGGAGGGAAGACCCATCGCTTATTTCAGCGAGAAGCTCAATGGCGCCAAATTGAACTACTCGACATATGACAAGGAGTTCTTAGCAATTGTTCGAGTACTCGAGACTTGGAGTCATTACTTGCTGCCCAGAGAGTTTGTGTTGCACACCGATCATGAAGCTCTCAAGTACATCAATGTTCAGCACAAGCTTAGTCGCCGACATGCGAAGTGGGTAGAATTTCTACAAGCATTCAACTTTGTCTTGAAGCACAAACCAGGCGCGAAGAATGTAGTCGCAGATGTTCTCTCAAGGAAAATGATTTTGCTATCTGCGATGGAGACAAAGCTGATTGGATTTGGGTATTTGAAAGAGTTGTACAAGGACGATGAAGATTTTGGAGCGATCTTCGTCCAATGCGCCGAGGAAGCCATCGATCGATTCCACCAGGTGAATGGATTCTTATTTCGCGACTCTAAGCTATGCATTCCAAGGAGTTCGACGCGAGAGCTACTTATACGAGAAGTCCATGGAGGAGGAATCGCTGGACATTTTGGAGTTGACAAGACGCTGGCAATGCTACAAGAGCATTTCTATTGGCCTCGAATGGAGAAGCAAGTGCGAGGACTAATCGCGAGATGTGCGACCTGCCAGCAAGCGAAGAGCCGTGTCCAACCTCAGGGTCTCTACACTCCATTGCCCGTCCCAGAGCGACCATGGGAACATGTGAGTATGGATTTTGTACTAGGATTGCCAAGAACGCAACGAAGAAAGGATTCGATCATGGTAGTGGTCGACCGATTTTCGAAGATGGCACACTTCATCCCATGTCAGAACACGGACGATGCGACAAACGTAGCAGATTTGTACTTTCGAGAAGTGCTAAGGTTGCATGGAGTACCCAAGTCGATCGTTTCAGATCGCGACACGAAGTTCCTAAGCTACTTTTGGAAGACACTGTGGCACAAGTTGGGAACGAAGCTCTTGTTCAGCACGGCTTATCATCCGCAAACCGATGGACAAACGGAGGTTGTCAATCGCACTATGGCCACAATCCTTCGAACCTTGGTCTCGAAGAACCAGAAGGATTGGGACATCAAGCTTGCCCATGCTGAATTCGCATACAATCGAGCCACAAGTTCGACAACGAAGTCATCACCCTTCCAGGTAGTTTACGGACTCAATCCATTAGTCCCTGTTGAACTAAAGCCTGCGAGCGATATGAGATCAGTTAGCCGAGATGCTGAGGAGCGTGTTAAGGAGATGCGATCGCTCCATGAGAAGATTCGAGCGCAGATCGAGAAGGCCAATCAACGTTACACCGAAAGAACCAATCGCGGAAGAAGAGTGAAGATATTTCAGCCAGGAGACTTAGTTTGGATTCATTTGCGTCCGGACCGATTCCCAGGCAAGAGGAAGAACAAGCTAATGCCGCGCGCAGAAGGACCATTCAAGATCATCGAGCGCATCAACGACAACGCCTACAAAATTGATCTTCCAGGTGACTATAGAGTTTCTGCCACATTCAACGTCCAGGATCTCATGCCGTTTGTGGAGGATGACGACGACGAGAGTTTGAGGACAAACTCTTCTCAACAAGGGGAGGATGATACAAAGACAGACGACAACTTATCCCCGTCAACGCGCAGCAAGAGAGGCGTCACTTTACTCGCTTGCGACTGAGCTACAATTGCGATTCAGCACGTGCGACTCGACGAGTGCGACTTGCGACTTGACGTGTGCGACTCAAGGAGGTGCGACTTGACATCATCAGCGACTGAGCAACGAAGAGTCGGCCAAGCCAAGAGTCTCGAAGATGAAGAGCCTCGAAGAAGCTGAATCAATTCGCATTCATCATTCATGCATTTGTCATTCATGCTTTGCATTTACTTTGTTGCATTTCCAACAAGCCATTTATGGCTAGTTCTTCTTCAGGTGTTCCCTATATAATGGGCACCTTGTACTCATTTGGAAGAGAGCTTGAATCAAATTATAAACCCTTATCAGACTTAGTGTCTTTTATCTGAAGTGAGTGGATTCTCCTTCAAAACCTCATTCTTCATTTGGTGGATTTCCAAGTGCGGATTGAGTAGAGTGTATCAACCGGTGGTGGTATATCTGTATCCTCCGTGTTGTGCCTCGCCCTCGTCTTGTTCGTGGTGGTGTATCTGTATCCACGGCCAAACGAGTTCATCCGAGTGTAGGTTGAATCTCTAGCTATTCCTCCCATTTCCAGCCGCACCCATTATACACTACTTTCCGTCCATACCGAACGTCACCCATTCCCTGTCATTCTTTGGCGTTCCCCTTACTTTTGGGTTTAGGAATCATCTATTCCTAACCGTCCCCGCTTCACTTATCTAATGTTTTTATGTATAACCATCAGAATCAAGAGGAATGATTAGATGTATTTTGGGAGTGAAAAGTTTGTAATCACTTCCACCCCAGCAAACATGACAACCTTTTTGTCAGACAATCTATAATCCTTTTCATTGTACTTGTCCTCCTAACTTTTGTCTGAACAATCAACACCATGCAGTGGAATGTCAAGTAGTTGGAGCAGCTGGTCCTCGGAACTTGTAGAAACACAAATCTTCAACAATTGGAAGTTCTGTTCATTTGAAGATCGCAGTTTGACAACCATTGCCATGTAGATGAAGATCCCTTGTTCGAACTCCTTTTCACATCCAATTTACAGAGAGACACATACCCAGTTCAAAGATCAGATTGCACAAACAAAATCGCCACTACTCTCGATATCGATATCATCGGCTTCCAAGTCATCAAACTCCATACTGCCCCCACCAGCCAGTTCTCCCGCATTGCCAATGTCTGCAACCTTCCTGCCCTCTGAGATGATAGCAAGTGTTTCTTCCGTGCTCTGAGCTGACTCGTACCTTCCCGCATCCCCTGGCATGGCCAGACCCTTCCCATCCTCCATTAACTCGATCGGCAGATTCTGCAGGAACCATGGGTGCCTCTTAATTTCAGGGATTGTTATCCTCTGCATTAACAGGAACATGATTAGTGACTTGGGGAAATAATCACGACAGAGGAAGCTGCATGGTTACAACCTTCTGGGGATTTGAGATGAAGATGCGCGAAAGAAGATGCTTGCACTCGATCGATAGATGGACAAAGTCGGGGATTGAATATTGGATGCTCAAAATTCTCTGCAGAGTTTCAGAGGAATTGAATTTCCATTTTCCAATAATAACTATGTCGTCACTCATCATGCCATGAGTTCGAAGTTAATGACGACATCGGTGACCTGAATGGTTTTCCGGAAGTTCCGAGGATCGTCAGGGTCCTCAAATGGATAAGCTCCGATCAGCATCACGTACAATGTCACCCCACACGACCAGACATCCGCAATCTGCAATGTTCAACTCTCCGTATGAACAAATAAAATCAAAGATAACGTATGTAAACTAAACTGATCACCGACTTGCCTAACCTTCCCGTCATATTCTCTCATCATAAGCACCTCTGGGGCAATATATGCTGGAGTTCCAACCGTGGATTTAGGTTGGGAATGCAACACAGAAGACTACAGAAGGGAACATTCATCAATAATTTTGTGTTATAAATATCAAACATTAAGAGATAACGGAAATAGCACCAAAATACCGAGATTTTGAGTTCTAAAGGCTTTTTGGTCACGAAGTGACCTGTGAGCCTATTAAATCTTTATATTTCTTTCCAAGGACTCATCCTAGCATGTATATGTGTATACCGATCAAGAATCTAGAAGTGAATTTACCTTGGAGTAGCCGAAGTCACAGATCTTGAGGCGAGGAGTTGGGCTCCCATCTAAAAGGGTGTTCTCTAGCTTGAGATCTCGATGACATATTTGCTGCAACACGATCATATTTTACATATATCAGCATCTCATACAATGCAGAGTAATAATATAAGACATAAAATCAGATGAGGATAAGTGCATAGAAATGATATTTACCATGGAATGGCAATAACTCACTCCAGATATTAGCTGCTGATAGAAAAATCTTGCCTGCTAAAACAAAGAATTGTTTAGGACTTTGGCTAAATTACAGAAAGATTTGTGAAATTGCACAATCAAGTCATTTCACAGGACTAATCCAAAAATTACACAGGATAAGCACGAACAAAGAAACGAGATGCTTGCTTCATCAATGTGGCATCATGCTAGTACAACGAGCTTTGTTCCAAAATAAATTTGACGGGGAAATATTTCATGAAATATATGATAAGCAACTTTCAAAATTCGCCAAATAATGCCCCTAAATCGATGTCATACTGAGTTAACCTGAAAAAACTGGGGAATTGGGAACACTGAGTTCAACACCCCAAAGGGAAATCAAGGATTATTTGGTGAATATTGAAAGTTATTGTCCTGTTTTGTAAAATATTTTTCCGGTTGAGGTTTATATTTTTCTCGTCGTTCCCTCAATGGAACTCACTAATCCTTTAGACGACATGCTTACCTCATCCTCACTGAATCTACCGCTATTGCAGATTCTCACAAAGAGCTCCCCGCCAGCAGCGTATTCCATGACAATGGCAAGATGGGTAGGGGTGAGCAGAACCTACACAGCGGATTGTCAGTTAGGAGATTGTGAAAACAGCACGTCTGCATTACCATGCGGTAGATACCATATAACAGAGTAAGCCAAAGCAGAGAACAATAAAACATCGATCACAAGAGTGTCTGCAATATCTATTATTTACAGCAGATAATGTCCATTACAAGAGAAGAGAATAATAATAATAATCATTCATCAATATGACATGTCCACCAAGGGAATGATTGCAGTAATTGCCCGGTGATTCAAGAATGTCATGCCATAACCACAACCTTGTACTCTTCAATAGCACAAAGGTTAGTTCCAAACATCATCTCAGCCTAATTCCTGGAAAATGGTATTGAATCCTAAACCTATTGACTGGAGAAGTCAAGTTACTGGCATCAATCGAGCTGTATAACCACCTCGATCCTCAAATCCCCTGGACAACCTCGACCACGACAAACTAAGAGTCTCTCGGACACTCTGCGCTTTCATATTATTAATTAGATATAGGACTCAAAGTTAACTTGCAGAAAACTTTCAGAACTCCAAAGCGCCAACTATCTTTCTCTGTCCCTATAAATTCACATCTTCCCGACTGAAAAACCACAGCAAAGAGGCAACTAAATCAAACAGCACGGACTCTGGCCTCTCGTGATTTGGCACAAACACAGTCCCGACCCAGACAATACACTGTAAATAAAGAAAAAAGGAAGCAAATTCACCTCCTTGAATCTTATGATATTGGGGTGCTTCAACGAGCGATGGTTCATGATCTCCCTCTGCACATGCTGATCTATCTAAAAACACGAAACCACGTCCAAAACCAAGATTAAACCTATGATAAAAGTAGTGCAAAGCAGCAGAGAGGAAAAAACGAATCAAAAACACCACCTTCTGCCCTCTCTCGATGAACTTGACAGCAAACAGCTCTCCGCTCCACCTGTCCCTCACAAGCTTAGCCACCCCGAAATTCCCAGACCCGATATCCCTCAGAACCTCGTACCTCTCCATCCCCCTCAACAACAACTCCTCCTCAAAACCAGCCAAAGTTGCCAACTTTCAGTTCCGCTGATCAATCTCATCACACCCCCAGAAGGTAATAAAAAAAATCAAGCCAAAAGTCTCGGGGGGTGGGCTAGTGGAAACTAAAGGACAAATGGCCGAAAGGGACGGCATGGGATGTTGTTGGGGCAATCCTTGAAACTTCGGGAACGTGGCGATGAATCAGCGGACAAGAAATCAAGCCGCAATATTCAAAGACGCGCAAAAGGAAAGGAGTGAGAGTCAGAGAGCTCGACGTGGAAGAAGCGTGGAGATTGCTTGTCTGGATCAAATCCCCCCGCCCCCCAATCGAGAAAGAATCGAAACCAACGTCAGCAATCCCAAATGGAAATGGTGGATCATTTTAGGAGCATGATCAGGACGACGGTGATGCCTCTCGGTCTCTCCACGTGTTTTGCTGTGGGTGATGCCCAGGGTTTTCGTTATTTTCTTGGGAGACCAATTTCGAGCTTTGTTCCAACTTACTGTGGTCCTACAAAAGAATTCGTCTTTTACCGTTGTTTGGTAATAAATTCTCGAAACACTGCTCCCCACCCGATTTCTTTTCTTTCCTATTTTTCTTTCCCAAAATCTAGACTTCAAAGATCCCAAGTCTTTTAATTTGGTCCTTCAAGACAATTTAATGAAAAATTGTTCTTAAGCGGGCTCTGATACCAATAAATTCTCAGAAGATTAAGCAAGGCAAACTAACTCAAATAAGAGTTAGATATCAACATGCTAAATATTCTTCCGAATAAACAGGAGTCGAACTTAAAAAAATTTTTCCACTTGTCTTTGTCGTCGGCGTTCTGCCAACCTCAAATACTCGTTCGAGTACTTTGAACTTGCCGCAAATCCCAGATTGGATTTACCTTCAAGGAAGTATTCCTCGAATTCACTCTGAATTAGAGTCAGCTCTTCTAATTTTTTAGAATAGCTTTCTATCTGCTGTGATATTTGTGATATCTGTGCTGATAGATTTTCAAGACGATCTACTATGGTATTGAGAAGGCCAGTAGTAGAATCCTTGCCAACCCCGTGATCTAAATGTAGAAGATCTGGGTTAGGACAATCAGTCATAAGAATGACTCGTGCGCTAGCACCACCTTAATTAAGTTGCCTTAATTAGGATCTTCTTTCAGAATTGAAAGAATAGCAAAAACAACCCTTAGAATGTAAAGATGTTTTTCATACCTTAATCGATTTGCTCAGCAGGTCCACCAAGCTTCCGCACCAAGAGAACTCAAGGAGTAAAACTTCAAGAGTCTTCTTCTCGGGAATTTAGAGAAGGTGTTGGAGAGACTCTTCTGTGCTTTCTCAATGCCCATACTATGAGGGACTTATATAGGCACTCCTCATCCAAGGTTTCAGCCCTAAGGCTTAGCCTTCCAAGGTTTAGTCTTAATGACTTATCCTTCAAGGTGTCGATCCTCAGATCTAACCTTCCGCTAGTTTCAATCAGTTTTGATTGATTCTAATGTTCTTGGTTTCTTAAGGTATCTTTCGAAGAACAATCAGAAACAACTTCAACTCATATTTGAAGTCGAAGTTTTTGATCTAAGATTTTCTTCTGGAGGACAATCAAAGAATTCTTGCTCAGAGTTTTGAGAGAGAAAATTCTCTATTCAGATTGGCTCCCCAAATGAGGTAGAGGGCTTGTGAATATATACACAAAAAAGCTGGTGCTAATGCACTGTTTTCCAGCTCAAAAGTAAAAGGAATCTAAACTGTTACAAAAGTTAGTGGGGTCCTAATGACCGACAAAATTGTCCTATTCTAACAGCCTCCTCCCGTCTGCATTGGTGCGTTGTCCTGGGAGGTTCCTTCCTTGCTGTTGGCGCTTGATGGTTCGCCAACTCCTTCTTTCTCTGAGAGTCCTGGCCTGTCTTGAACTGCTTCAAGAATTTGTTGCGATATTTGTAGGGTCCTCTCATCATGCTCGATTTGCTGATTCAGGGTTTTGTCTGTGAAATCAGCAATCTTGCTCCAAACCTCGAAGGTGTCGGTTCGGAGGTGCAACTCAGAGTTCTCTCGCCTCCAGAAGCTATCCAGAAGGTCGATCATCCTCTGCCATCCTCGGTCTCCTGCTTGTTCGTCTATGAGACTTAGATCCGACCGGAGAATCGTGACGGTTATGATGCCGTCACAGAGCACGTAGTATTCATCCTTGCGGGTTAACACATGCTCCAGCACATCTTTTAGGAACTCAACTTTTATGGCTTTTCGGACTGTTTTGTCCTTGTAATATTTCCGCCATAAACCTCTCTGGTCAAGGTCCTGTCGTTGAGGTTCCACCAGACGTCTACTCTCACAAGGGTGGATGTTCCATACTTGCAAATTTTGCAGTATCACCTTCCCGTATAACGGATGGTCTTCTTCCTCCCTTATCGTGCTAGTAATCAATGCCGTGGCATACTTGGGTCCGTAGCCTAGGCATCCGAGTACATACCTCACCAACATCGGCAGTGTTTCCATACACTCTGGTTCAGATCTATCGATCTCCAGGATGTCTACAAACCCAGCATGTATGTACGGTGCTGCTACTCCCACCATCTCTGAATGGATTCTCAAAGACGGCCACTTCCCCGATATCCAGTGTAGATACGGTTGAAGTACAGCATTCTCCTCCAACGAGGATTCGCTCATGTCTACCACCACCCTTGGGACTTCATAATTTTTGACTTCCCCTGGTATGATTGACATAGTGGTGGAGAATATCTGCTGTCTTTCTCTTTCGACTTTAGACATCTCCTCTTCATCTGAAGCCATAATCGATAGCTTAAACTCCAGATCTTTGATATACTCAACAGTCTTCTTTGCAAAGTACTCAACTTGGCGCTTGCTATCATGTTTGATGCCGCCTAGGAGTCCTCCGCAGACTACAGACGCATCCCAACTTAGGGATCCATCTTCGAATGAGTCTTGATCAAAAAACCAGGATCCTTCTAGATCCTCTTGGGTTTCTCCACCATGGCCTTTGCCACCGTGACTTCTGCCACCAGACTCTCTAACCGAGTCTTTCTCAGGAACTGCTTCCTCAAGGTTCTCTTTCTTTTCTAGAGTCCCTTCCAATGCCTCGTAAGCACTTCCAAAGTCGAAGTATTGCTCACACTCCATTGCAGCCGTTTCCTCAGGTTCTACCCTTGGTTCTGGGTTTACCTCTTGGACTGGCTCGCCAATAATGGCCTTGAACTTAGCCTCTTCCTCAGCATACTGTGTTTCCATCCTTTCTCTCTGTTTCTCCTTGCTTTGCAACAAAGCCTTATAGGATTTTACAGCCTGATTGATGGAAATCTTCTGCTCTTTGGCTAAGTGGTTTCGGCAGTAATTGAACTGCTCCATGGTCAAAGGAGACCACCAAGGTTCTTCAACCTTACCATCCTTCTTAGGATCTTCCTTTCCATAAACACCCCTTTCGGGACCAGAAGACCCAAGCCTCTTGGCTTTCCTCTTCTTTCTGGCTTTCTCCTGAGACTCAGCCTTTGCCTTGTCTCCTAGATCTGCCATTTTCGCTTTTCCTTTGGAGCTTTCCTCCTTCAGATCTGCCATCTTCTCTTGAAGATCTTTCTTCATGTTTCCTCCAGAGTTGGTGTTATCCTTCTCCTTCAGATCCATCTTTTCCTCCTGGGAAACTTTCGCTTTCCCCTTAGAATTGGCTCTTGCCTTTTCTCTGGGTTCAGCCATCCCCTTCTGGGATTCTTTCGCCTTTCCCTTAGATCTGGCCTCAGCCTCTTTGGGATTAGCCCTCTCCTTCTGGAGATTTGGTTTCGCTTCACCCTTGGAGTCAGCTTTTGCTTTCTCCTTAAGTTCAGCCTTCCCTTTCTGGGAATCCGCAGTTTTCAGCTTCTTAGGACATTCGTAAGAACGATGCCCCAGTTGCTTACACTGCCAGCAGAGAACTGCTGCTTTCGTTCCTGAAACGGAACCAGCATCACTATGCTCACCATCTCTCATGTTAGGACATACCTTTCGGGAGTGTCCCTCCTTCTTGCATCCCCAGCATATCTTTCTCTTTGCAACAGGATCCATCTGCAGAGTTTTTAGAAAGAAAGGTGTTTGCAAGTTCTCTAGAGAGAGAGTCAGCTATTAAGTTGTGGTCGGACCGAATGTATTCGACCTCATATTTATAATAGCTCAATTGTTCCTGCAACCTTAAGAGTCTAGTTTGCCTAGCTTCCTTAAGGTTCAGACTCATAAACCTTTTTACATAGGTCGAGTCAGATCGCACTAAAAATGCTTTCGGTGCCAAAAAGATAAAGAAAGCCTTTATTCCATATTTTAAGGCTAACACTTCTTTTTCATGTATCGGGTACCGTAATTCGCACCCCTTGAAGCTTCCTGACCAGTATTTGCATACCGGTTCTGGTTTGCGTCCCTTAATTTTAAGGACTGCTCCCCAATGTTCTTCAGAAGCATCAACTTCCAAGACCAACTCATCTTTATCAGAGGGTAAAGCGAGTTGTGGCAAATTCTTTACCTTCGCTTTAATCCTTCTAATCGACTGAGTGTCTTCATCTTCCCATATCCAAGGATTAGTAGAAGAGGTTTTCTTCGAAATCCTACTTAGATCTCGGGAAAGATCTTTCACAAACTTTCTTGCATAGTTAGCACATCCACAAAATCTTTGGACTTGCTTTCTATCCTCAAGTCTGTCAGGAAAATTAACTATTTTCTCGGCAATATGATTTTGCAGTTTAATCTTACCCTGCTCAATCTCCATGCCTAAGAAGTTAACTGACTCCTTAAACCATTCTATCTTCTTTTCAGATAGAATCATACCTTCCCTACGAAAGATATCAGTCACCTTATCTAGGTGCTTCATGTGGTCTTCTTCAGTCTGACTGTAGACTAACACATCGTCAATATAGACCGCACAAAATTTTTGGATTTGCTTGAAAGCATTATCCATCTTGCGCTGAAATACGCCTGGAGCATTTTTCAGGCCAAACGGCATCACCAGCCATTCAAACATTCCTTGCGGAGCATTGAAGGCAGTTAGAGGAACCGATTCTTCCTCCATCTTGACTTGCCAGTATCCACTTTTCAAGTCAAATTTAGAGAAGAACTTTGGTTGGCTCAGACTTACCCTATCAATTAAATCTCCAGCAGTGGGAATCTTATAGCCATCGTCCTTTGTAGCTTTGTTAAGCTGACGATAATCTATAACCATTCGTGCTTTTCCTCGCACCTGCTCGGCATGATTAATAACCATAAAGGCAGGACTAGAATGTGGACTGTAACTGTCCCTAATCAAGCCTTTCCCAAGCAACTCAGGAATTTGTTTATCAAACTCTTCAACCATCTCAGCCGTATACGTAATGTTCCTGGCTCTTATAATGGTTCCGGGATCTTTCAACTCTAATCTAGCCCTGAGGCCATTTCGAGTCCATAACTTTAGTGGATCTTCACTAAAATTATCGGCTAGTTTTATTAGGAACTTATCCCATTTCGTTCCTGTTAACTTAACAGCCATACACGCTTCTTGTCTTGGAAACAAGTCGTCATACCAGTTAGAACTTCTGGTATTCGTTGGAGAAAACAGGGTTTGTTCCCATGAATCGTTCTCATCCAACCGTATATCACCACGTTGAGCTCGCACTCTGAAAGCTCTTTCGCATGGGATATCTCCACAGTATTCTGTCCGTTTTACCGGATAAAAGCCAAATTTTAACCGCAGTCTAGGCTCTTGTAGAATACTTATTTTTATCCCACCGATGGAAACATCATTTTCATTCTGCACAAAAGGAAGGTTTTCCTTCTGACCCTTTAAAAAGGCGTTACCAATAATGATGTCGGCCTCTAGTAAAGGATGTGCGAGAATCTCTTTAATGATGAACTTTTGTCCACCAATAAAGACAGGCACGTTACTTGCCTTATGGCCAACAATTGTGGCCATTCCATCGACGTTAACCATGTGGATGGGTTTCTGCAGTGGTTCCCACCACTCATCTGGCAGAGCATTGAGTCTAGCACATGTTATGCTACACCCAGTGTCTATCAGAGTATCCAGAGAATACTCATAGTATCCAGGAAATTTGAAAGTTAGAGCCACATATGTGCTCATGTCTTCCTTCCTAACACTAAACCCAATATTCTCAGGCACACTCTGGGATGGTTCTAACACTCTCCAGATATCGTCTACTGCAATAGACCTTTGCTCGGCTATCTGCTCGATAACCTTACAAACTTCAGGAATCTTTGATAAAGAGTATTCCATATTGGTAACCCTTAACATCCGTATGGATTCCTCTCTCGTTTGATCTACAGGGTCTTCGTAGACTGGTAATGATACCTGTCTATACCCTACGATTCTACCCGTGTGTTGCGATGGGGTCCTTGAATCAACAGACCTTCGAGACCTCTCTTCTATTAGTGGAGGTGCGCTTGCAACCTCTGGTCGAGAGACTATTACGTCTTCTCCCACATCACTAGCTCTTGAAGAGACTTCAGAGGGCGCTCTACTGAGCGGCTCCCTCAGGATTGGCATCCTCACAGGCAGATGCCTGTCAGCTCTATCGCTAAGCATAGGCAATTGCCTATCAGCTCTAAAACTATCTCTTGACGGTTCACCCAACATTAAAGTAATCTCGTTACCTCTTTGTCGGATATTGGCCGCACTAATCGGCCTAGAGCTACTACCAGGTTCAGTCATAACCCAATTTCTTGGCCAGGTTAACTCCAATGGGTTTACCTCTCGCCTGTGAAACTGTTGGTAGTTATTATGACCCTCTTCGAACAACTCAGTGAGTCTTGAGATGTTCCTCACACCAGGACTAGTGGTATTTACCAATCGGTAAATTACCCTAGTGTGATACGCCAAAAACTTGGCCTGGGAATTCATCCTATCCATATTCATTGATTTGATCCTTAAGGTCAATGAATTTCCCAAACAGCGATCGTTCAGGGCCATCATGAAATTTGGATGGACCTGGAACCATACAGGGCCATGTGCTAGGTTGGCCTGTATACCTGATATCAGCTGATCTCTAAACTCTCGCCATCGTTTATCGATCACAGCTGCTACCACAGGACTATCCGCTGGTAAATGAAACAGCGGAATTAATCCTACTTGGATTAACCCAATGTGTATATAGTTATATACACCTCTCGCACGTTGCATGGTTTCTCTTATGCGTTGTACGTTGAGTAAGGGTATATCCAACGTCTCAAGTTCCGTACTTGTCACTTGAGCCGTCGCCTCTGTTTGCGAGATGTCTATTATCGATCTAAAATTAAATCTCGATACGTTATAGACTTCCCTCACATTAACATTAGGCAACCTCCATTCCAGTACTGACTGGGATGGATCTTCGTACTGGTGGAATTCCTCCAGTACCTGATTCGATGCTTCCAATGGAACCATCTCATCACCATCTTCGTTCTGCACTGCTCTCATCATAAACAGATGCATTTTCCAAAGATCAGAATCTTCTTCCGAGTCTGTATCATAGTCAGACACCACCTCGTAAATTGATTCTACTTCCGAGTCTAAGTCGGAAATCTCTTGCTCATCAATTGGTTCGTAAGCAAGGACTTCTTCCTCATGACTCCTGTCATCCAGGAAGACCATGCGGAGTCTTTCTCTCCTTTGGTTCTTCTTTGGACAACTATCCGCTTTGTGGTCTTTTGAACCACAGAACCAGCAGCAATTACAACTGCTCAAAGGTTTCCCTTTTGGACACTTAGGTTCTCTGCCATGCTTGCGCCTGAAGGCATCGATCCTATCCTTATCCTTAAGGTTATCCCTTCTCCTTACAAACCTTCTTGGTTTGTAAGCAGGACCTCCCCTTTGCTTACGCTGGAAGTCCTTCTTGGGCCAAACTTTCTTTTTGTTGTACCCAACAAACTTCCTCTTACGAGGAAAGTTTCTTCTCTTCAAAGAGTCTCCTGGAGTACTGCGAGTATCGCATCCGTATCTTCCAGGCACATACTCTATCTGAGAACAACAGCTCTTGTTTAGGTATGGTAGCTTTTTAGCTGCCTCTTTTACCTGGAGCTCAGTACATGCTTTACGCATTGCGTACTTTACCGCCTGAATTTTTCCTCCGAGTCCTAAGACAATCTTATTCTCACTCAGAAGTAATTCATAGGCCTTTTGCGCTACTTCCGGCCAAGGTTCTGGAAGTTTTGCAAAAAAGGTTCCTAATATGAACTGTTGTGATACTACATCCAGATTATAATAATACTTCTGGAATTCACACACGTAGCTATCAAACAAGCACATATCACAGATCTGTAGTTTAACCAGAGCGGTCAATGACTGCTCTTTTTCCACTGTCTCAGTGGATAACGAGAAACCACAGAACTCTCGTTTCAGGGCATCAGCTATTATTGCTAATACACCATCAACCGTCAGCGCTTGATCTATCTTTTCCTTAATGTCTGTGTGCTCCACTAAGGTTTTCCAGTATTTTTGCGCTGTACCCATGAGGGCTGCCACACATAATTCGTAGACTATTCCAGGAGGCATTCCTCCTGCAGATGCCGTCATCCGAATAAGTGATAACCACTCATCTATCTTTTCAGATACATGCTTTTCACAGTCTATGTCCAGAAAAGCACCAGGGGTGATTATAGGCTTCAAAACATTATCCCTTGGAACAAACTCTTGTTTAGTTCTATGTGGATAATCGGGCCTGTAAATTTCCCTTTTTGCAGTCACCAGCTCATTAAACGTTCTATTGTCTAGATGAACTGGAGCATCTTCTGCCAGACCTAAAGCTTTCCTTAAGTCTTTTGCCAACTCTCCACTTTGAGAGTTCAAGTTTGCACTTCGCTTCTGTGTATCTAAAATGAAAGGAGCTACTGACTCCTTGTACATTTCTTCCACACTTTTGCCTTGATTCTGTTTGGAATTTCTTCCTCCCAGATTCAATCTTTCGACTGGATTTCCTGTAGTACTTTCCAGTCCAGAGGTCGCCTTGGCTTCAGGCCTTTTTAAACCTCTTTCTCTGTCCAGAGCGTCTAGTATGTTATTAACATAAGCGCCTACTTCCTTTGCCATTTGGTTTCGGCTCTCTAGACTTTCTGTACTCCCCTGAATGGCTAGCTGAGTTAGAGCATCATTTATACTCTTGCTCATCCCAAAGGGAGACAATCTAGACTCTGGAACGAACTCCAATCGAGATGGAGTCCCAGAAGGATTTCCCGAGGATTTTCCTTCTCCAGCCATTTCAAGGACTAAATTGCAAAGTTTTTCTAAATTTCGGGTTTTTAAGAATTTAGGAAAAAGACAAAAATGAGGTGGCACAGGCTTTTGGGAATTTTCAAAACTTCACGTGGTTAAAGCGAATTTGTTTGTGTTCCCACGGTAGTTCAGAACATACCCCGACCAATTTCTGTCGGAATTTTGCCAATAAATTATCAGAGTAAACTTAAAATTCAAGATCGTCAATGTTTCAATTAATAATATAATTATAAAATCTTGACATAATCAACAAAATTATGATTTTGACTGGGTTGAAAGAGGGGGCTGAGCAGGAATTCTGTCCGAGTAGCTTCTCCGCTTCATGAGGTCCCCAAACCTACGTAGCAACGCCACCTTCTTCCTCGACATCCGCTCCGACTCTGCTCCGTCGAGCCTGCTACGGCCTACGACGCTGCGCTCGTGATCCTCCGGCATTTCCGTCTCGTGGTCGCTCGTGAATGCCGACCAGGAAGTCTTCCTGCGGTGCTTTGGCAACAAGTCTGGCGAACACCCGGCGTCGAATATTGAGCACCTTAGAGGATCCCCGCCATCGTATGAATGCTCCCTGCTTTTCCTCTTGTCAGAGAGATTACGATGGTGATGGTGGACTCTTATTTCCCTCATGTTGAAGCTAAATGCCTTCCCTAGTATATTGCCGTTCGCCGGTTGCCCATGCTGTTTCATCTTCCTCTGCTCTTCACAAGTCGTGGTCGATGATCCGGTCACCAGCTTCTTCAGTTCCCTGATGGTCTCGGTGGCCGCCGCCTCATTCATCCGGAGGCTCTCGTTCTCCTGTGTCAGGAAGTTGAGCGCGTCGTCCTTCTCTGTCAGGTCGTCCTTCAGCTGCGAGTTCTCTGCCCGGGCGATGCTTGCGGCCTCCTTCGCGACGCTCGCCTCGTTCAGCGCCTGCTTGAGTATGTCCCTCAGCTTGTTTGTCTCTTCCCTAGACGATTTCACCATCCTGTCAGCGGCCTTGAGGGTCTCCCCCATCCGGATGCTCTCCTGCTGCGCGATCATCTTCTCGTCCTCGGCTGCCTGGATGCACTCGATGAAACTGGCCTCTTTTTCAGTCCATGCCGCGAGCAACTCTTCTGCTTCCGATTTCAGCCTCTCCACAATGCTCTTCAGCTGCTCATTTTCTCCCCGTGATTCGTCGAGGAGTTTCTTGTACATTTCCTCAACATCCTTCAGCCTTGTCCTTAGGTTTGCCTCTTCCTCTTGGGAATGCTCGAGCTCGGCCAGAGTCACTTCAAGCTTTAGCTTCCATTGGTTGGATTCCATGACAACTTCCTTCAGAGCTATCGCGAGATCATCCATGGCCTTCTTGCTGTTCTCTTCAGCTGCTATCGATGATCTCAATTCAATGTTAAGTCTCATAACCTCGTCGTTCACCCGGGCCAGCTTTTCTTCCATCCATGCCACGCCAGGGCTAGCGGGAATCTGTCTAGCCATACAATTCTCTTCGGATTGAATTATGGTGCGCACATCCTTATTGTGCTTGGTCCTCAGCGCCATTATCTCGAGCTTCGATTCCTCGAGGGCGATGTTCGTCTGCTCAAGCTGCTTCGTCACCGCAGCCAATGAATCAGCTGTCCTCGATTCCGACACCTTTGTCATCTCCAACTCGTCTTCCAAATCTCGAACCCTCCTGCTGTGATCCCATCCAATCATCTCCTTGGCCATCCTCGCATCTTCCAGTTCCTTCCTCAGCCTCTCAATGGTGGCATCTTGCTCCATCAAGCGAGCCTCAACATCCCTCCCTTTCGCGTTCTCATCCCTCAACTCTTCGATCACCTTCTCCTTAACCTTCAGCTCCCGGCTTGTGTTTGCCAGCAACCTCTTGAGGGAATTCAGCTCCGTAAATATCTCCGGCATCTTCCTCGGCGTGAGCGCCTCGCTGAGCTTCGCGTTCGCCTCATCAACCTCCCGCTGCGATTCCTCTAGGTCCTCCAAGGCCTGATCCCTCTGCCTCTCGGTCTCGATCAGCCTCTCCCTAAGCTTCCACAGCTCCGCCTCGAGGTGTGCCGCGCTCCTCTGCATCCCTTGCAAATCTGCAACAACATCGTATCACCTCATCGGACCACGTTAGTGCAAAAAAATCACGCGAGAACCATGAAACGGTCGATGCGCGCCTCCTCGAATCTGTCAAACCTTGACCAATACGTGTTGACGGCCTTCGGATACAGAAAACTAACAATTTGGAATGATCGTTCCTCAAGGTTTGGTAAGAATAGCGGGGAAGTTATGGGTTGGATTCGGACATTGTCAAAAACGACGTGCTATAAATGGGAAGTTATTTAGAAGCATTAGGACGGGCGAGGGCAACAAGGGAAGCCGGACTTAGCCGGCCCTGTAAGAAAGCAACGATGTCTTAAAACCCAAATTACCATTTCAATCCCTAGATCATGTTGCTGATTTGGGTTCTTGTTGCTATAATGTTGAAGCCAAATGTTCCCCTTGAGAAGAGTAAACAATTGATTATTGTGATATTTTATGATCATGGAACTAAACAGAGTCAGGAATTCTTCCTGATGGGTCGGTCCTGAACAAGATTTTCTACATGATCCAAAGACTGCTTCATCTCATGGCTACCCGGATCTGGTGAAGGCCGAAGAAATTCGTCAGGAGCCTGATGATTTTATGGAAATATGAGCTTATAGAACAGACTCGGAACCTCTAGCCCCTCCAGCGTCCTCCGTTTTTGCGATTGCTGCTGGCTCACGATCTTGCGAGAAAAACCAACAGTTGAACATTTCTTCTCAGTTCCACTCGTCAGGAGAGTACCAGTGCAGGGAAGGTGCCTGCTCATCGGAGAAGAAGTCACACGCCTCGTCCCCGCTGAAGAATTCCCGTTCCTCCAGCTTCACGTACTGATGTTGCGGAGTAGGCGGCTGAAAGACCTTCTGGAACTGGAAGCCCCTGAATTTTGGGGGCTCCAAGGCCGCTGAGGGCCATGCGGCGTTTTTCTCCTGTTGAGACGGCTGGACGACCTTGGAGGAAGAGACGGCAGGGTTCGGGCTGCTGTTGCTGTTTTCCTCGTAGAGGATTGCGCTCGATTCGCTGTCAAAAGAACCATCCTTCATCTCCGCGCTCGTTCTAGATACAAGTTGAGTTGGCCCGACCCCGAGTTCACCCATGTAGTTGTTGCCAGCGTACGGCATGAAGACCTCTTCTTCTTTCACTGAGAGATCGCTCGCGATGCTGTTCTCTTCGTTCAGCTTGGATTTAAGCTCCTCGACCTGCAAGAAATATAAACGCAATTGCAATTTAATTAGACACTAGCTCCACACAAAGAAGCTCGGCAGCGCAGGCAATCGCCCCGCAGACTGTTCCAAATGTTTACCTCTTTGAGGAGAGCATCGTTATCCTGCTTGAGGGTGTCATAATTGACCTTGAGCGTATCAAAGCTTGCCTTCAAGACGCTGAAATCCCGCTCCAGCTGCTTGGTCTTCCACCTTGCGCGGCGGTTCTGGAACCAGACGGCGACCTGCCTCGGCTGCAGACCCAGCTCCTGGGCCAACTTAACCTTCCGCTCGGGCTCGAGCTTGTTCTCGACCTCAAAATTCTTCTCAAGGGCCTTGACCTGGACAATACTAAGCCTCCTCTTCTTTGAGGAGCCTTGGCCGGCCTCATCCCCACAGACGTCGTCGTCGAACCCGTCCAACATGGACTGGAACTCCCCGTTATACATATCCCTGTTCCTTGGGCTGTGATCATCTGCAATAAAACAACTACCGCCATCAGCAACAGATGGTAAAATCATACCATAAAATTGGGAATCTTTCTTCCACTTCTGGCAAAATTCACCCACAAGTAATGATCATACAAAGACTCAATAAAATGGGAAAACTCAAGAGATCCAGAAAACTAGCAAAAACGATTCATATCCCAAGAACGAATGGACAACCTGAGGGAGGAGGGCACATGGAGTTGAGGGCCCCCAAGGAATCAGAGGTAGAGATCCTCTTCATGTCTGCAAAAGGCAAAAGAGTTTTGGGGAGGGAGAGACCAGGGAGTGTCCTTTCTTTTTAATGTTGTAATGACACCACCGCCCAATCCGAATTCCTCTGAAATCCCGTTCGTCTTCTTTTTTTTTTTTTTAATTTTCACTCTTCTTCTCTTTACTTGTTATTACAACTGGAAAGATGCAGCGGCAACAAAACCAGCAGCAAATGGACACAACAAAGCCGGGGAGGGGGTGGGCGTGTCCAAGAGGGGTACGAGGTACAGCGGCGGTAGGGAAGAACAGCAGACGGGCAACGCGCAAACCCTCGTCAAGCCCCGATTCCCCATCCTTGGGCTCCTCCCTCCACCGTGTGGTTTCATCAGGGAAGACCCTAAGAACCCCACGAGAACTCATGCAAAGGAGAAAGCACAGGAAGCTTAGAACCGCAGTGAGATGTTATTGGAAGGTTAAAGATTGGTTCTTTGCGTCGGGCTTGGGAGGAGGACTGAGGGAAGAAAGCCCCAAGTGGGTGGGGGTGTGGAGAAGACAATAATGGTGGTGGTGGGATTGGGGATAGGGACAAGGGAACTCAAAGAGGAAGAGGAGGAAGAGAGGCCCGGCTGGTCAGACACCCATATCGGTTTCTTACACTCTTCGTCTTTATAAATAAGAAACGAAAAAATTAATAATATTGATCAAATTCCGAATACTTTCTAATGTAAGTGTTGAAATTCACAGCCACAATTTTTTTTTATGGGAAATGGGGGGAGGAAAGCAAGAGATGAACAGCACAGAGATGCTGACGCCCACACAAACAGACAAAAACCCCAACTCACCCAATAAAGAACACTAAACTCTAGGGGTGGGTTAAGGATCCGACTTGGGTTACTTTCTTTGCCTCTTGGACACCCGCAAGGGTGGCGGAGAATGAGAGTGGGAGAAATATCATATAAGCTTTAACATAAGATTCAACTAATGGAAAAAGCTTCAAAGGTCATATCCATTTTTTTAGGTGATCTTAAATTCAAAATTAAAATTATTTTTAAGGATGCAATGTTTTAGACTACTTGAAATTTCTTTTTACTAAAGATCTAATGTTTTAGAATACCTAAAAATTTTTATGTTAAAGATACGGAACATTTCATTATGAATTTTTAAATTTTAATGAAAATTTGGCGAGATCAATTCAACTTTGGCTATCGGGTGAGGGCCATGCGATAGACCAACGTTCACAAAACACTAAAGGCGAAATGAAATTCGTCCGTAATTCATTCTAAATGCACTTTCTCCTAATGCTGCCACCCATAGGTTTTGTGACTTTTCTTTTATTTTCATATTTTCAATTAATAATATAAAACGACAAAATATTAATTTGGAGCATCCGACGATAACTTAATTTATTATATAATTTTATTATAAATTTTAATTTTTTATATTGATTATTTAATCATGTGAACATTATCAACTAAAATCAAAGATAGTCCAAAATTAAATGTAGAAACAAAAGTACGTAATAAATTATACAATAAAAGCTAAAATATAAAGTTGACTCAAAATTAATATTGTAAATAGTAAAACAAGATATTTTTCAATTTTATTAATAACTTATGTTATATAAGATTTTATTTTTATATTATTAAAAAAAGGGAAAATAAGGCCAGGAACCCTCTTCGGATAACCTCTTACTTCTCCTCCTTATACTTCCACCTCCGTCTCGTCGCGCCAATTTACCGGCCAGCCTTGATCGATTTCATGCAATCTTAATAGCGCAGGCAACCACCACCCTAGCAGGAGGCTCCGTCTCCCAACCTACTTATGCGGCCATCAAAACCTTAAATTAGAAAATCCGGCGATGGCTTCGGTCTCTGACCGCCTCCGTCACGCCATCAATGGGGGCAATGCTCCTACGATTATTCCCTCGGGCCCTTATTTTTCTTATTCAATTTTTACCCGTGTGTTTGTGTGTTGGATCTTATACCTGTTTTGTTTATCGATTAAATTCAATAAAAAATAAAAAATAATGATTTAAAAGACATACAAACACAATACCGAGTACGACTCCATCTAGCTAAGAGCCGTGGATGCAAAATTAGAATTCGAATCATCATCTAATCGACCCCAACTCCGATCATCGCTGTAGGCCTAAAAAATATCCGGATCAAAATATTCGAAATCACATACGGTCGCTGTCCAAAGTTAATTCCTTTTATTCAAATTTAATTTTTTAAAAATCTTTCGTGCGTGATTTGGCCTCATTCTAAATCATTTGTTTCCTTGTAGACTTTTCTTCCTTTGGGGGGTTGGCTGGCTGCCATATGAACAGTGGAAACGAAACCCACGTGCCAGAAGCACGTACGTACAAAATTCCTGCTTTTCGGTTCCTATCGTGACAGATATCATATATTAAAACTTGAGTAAGATAAAGGAAAGTCCAATTAAAAGAAACACGACACGACTTTTGTGGTGGCCCAAATGAATTAAACACATTTAAAAAAAATAAAAAAGATATCGGCAGTCGCAAGCAGATCAGGCCATCGGGCTGCTTCGTAGTCGGATGGGGATGTACGGTACAAACTATATTCCCAGTTACAATGTGCCCGAAGATGACTATTAGGGCTGTTTATTCCCTGGATTAACCAGACCAAGTCATAAATTTTAAAACTCTAAATATTTATTTTAGTTAAATTAATTTTGTTTAAAACATTTGCTAACAAAAATTTTGTTTGGATTTGAGCAGGAGCCATATAAAAACTAAATCATTATTATGTACGTTTAAATTAATAATAAAAAGTCCATTAATTATGCTTTCTCAGCAAAACGACTCCACAGCTTTTCTTTTCTTTTTTTAATAAATAAGATTCTGACTATAAATCTAATTTAACGTAAAATGATTCGATTTCAACATAATGAAATTTATTTCCCTCTATTTGATTGGGGGGCTTTAAAATATTTTACAAAGCGGCAAAATTGCCCTAAAAGTGGGTAAAGGAGTGAGTGTCCAAAATGCCTCGCTGATAGTTTTTACGATTCTCTTTTGTCTAAGTGTTATGCGCGCTTTCTTTGATCCATTTTGCCTATGAGTTAAAAGCTTCTGTTTTTTCTCTGAATTCGGACATAAGACTCTATAAGACTCTCGAATTGTTAAATATAAGTATTATACTTTATATTCATGAAAAAGAAAAAAG
Organism: Melastoma candidum; assembly: GCA_023653495.1. Taxonomy (NCBI): domain Eukaryota; kingdom Viridiplantae; phylum Streptophyta; class Magnoliopsida; order Myrtales; family Melastomataceae; genus Melastoma; species Melastoma candidum. The sequence continues at coordinate 3,251,737 of CM042887.1, forward strand.
AAACTAAAATATATTTACATTTAGTATTGATATCTTTTGTTGCCTTTAGATTAAAATTTCCTTTTATACATGAATGGGATTCAGTGACCTTCAGCCGAAGGAATAGTGAAATCATGTTTGCATGGTAGAAATAATTAACTGTTGTTGAGGTGGTGTCATTACCTGGTGTTTCTGAAATATTAGGACATGTTTGGTTCATTCTCCAGTTTTCCAATGGAGGAAACGAAACATGTTTCCTCCACCCAAACAAGTCCTTACATTCCCAACGCCCAAGCACCGCGTTTCGCAAAGGGCAAACACGTTCCGTGAATGAAAATGGAACGCAACAAGAAAATCTGATATAGAAAGTTAGGGTGACCAACCAAGTCATATATGTATGGGATGGGGCAATTACTACTATATTATAATATCTACAAAAAAAAAAGAAATAAACAAAACAAAAACAATGGGAGAAAGTGGGGGGAGTAAAGGTTCGAGAAATATCCATCAATATTTTATATATATATTTTCCCTGCCCACGACTCCAAGAACTTTTAAATTGCATTATAATATTTCAAAGTTTAAAATCCCCATCGGCCAGTCTCAATCTCAACTACCTGCTGGCGATATCTTTTTTTTTTTAATAAATAAAAAAAAACTAATTTAAATTTTTGTTATGCGTTACACGGCACACTATCGAAAATATGCGATAAAACAATTCCCTTTTTGTTTTTGTTATACCGACTTCGATAATGGCGGAAAGAAACGCGGGCGGGGGATAGAATGTAGTGCACTCTATCTTTCTTTTCACTTTCTCTTGAAATTCATTTTACGGTGGATAGTAAAAGAAGAAATTTATCCTTTTCAATTATTTTATACGTCGGACCACCGCGGCCTATTTGACGGTGTACCATATTACATATTTCTGGAACAATCTTTTATATAATGATTATAATGGGTTCATTCTATACAGAATAGTTTGTACGGTATGATTATGTAACGAACATTTCTATAATAATTGTAAGGGAGGTTCGTTCTATAAGAAATTCACGCAGTTCGGGTTAATCCGCACAACATGGTCCCGGACTTTACCTTAATAATTAAAGGTATAGTTTGTTCTACTGGAAGTTTGTTACAGGGAAGATCATTATACACGTGAGGTTTATTTTACAGGGAGTTCGTCCTATTTAATATAGTTTATGCGATATGGATATGCCACGAACTTTCCTGTAATGTTTTTATACGGAAAATTGGTTATGTTCAAGAAATTTCGTATTGATTGACAGTCGATTCGGTGTTATCGATCGAGTTTCTGTTGCTTTGTAAGAAAAAGGGGCAAGAGATGAGATTGGAGTTGGGGGGGGGGGGGGGGGATCCAACTAAAAGCCACACACACACGGGTCAGCGTCGATGGTTGGAAAAATGAGCAACCATGTCGGGGATTCCCCTTCGTCTAAAAGTCTCTTTTTGCCAGCTCATTTTGGACCCCACCACCCCACCCCATCCCTACCCCCTCCCTTTCCATTTCCATTCCCATTCCCATTCCCATTTCTTTCTAAATTAAATAAATTCATACGCCTCATCACAAGACAATTTGAATATTTCTGTTGATTTCTAGAAACCCGTCAACATTACTAGAAGTTCGTCTCGTACCATTTTGATTCAAAACCAATCTCACACACAGTTAATTAAGGTCCGTATGTGATTTATTAATAAACGACAAGTTGGTCATTATGGTTCGATAAGGGAGGTTTCGGCTAATTAGTTTGAGGGCAGATTCTAGAGCCCCCAAACCGTGTAATCAATGTAGTATTAAAAAAAAAAAACATGCGATTCATTTTCTTCCATAAGTAAGAATATTTAATGATGACAGCGACGTTGATATTTTCCTCCTCCTTATGCTACTACTCTCCTTAACCAACATGTCCAAGAGCCGTTCTCTTACATCCTACCCGCTGCTGTCCGACAGCCACATATATTAACCTAAACTCAGGATATCATCAACACGTACGAATGTGGTAATTTATTTTATAGGGACTTTGGGTTACATGATATGTTAATAAATAAATAAAAACTTGTGTATTTTCCTGAGTTTGGCGTCAAAAAGTCTAATTTGGAAAGTAATGAATAATAAAGTTGTTGGGGGGAGAATCTCCGATCAGTGTGCAACGTTTTCAAAAGTAGATTGAATTTAGCTGGGAATATAAGGAAAGGTATTGTGATGAAAACATTAGGCGGAGGGAAATCTCGACCTCTTTTTTGAGACTAGCGTGAAAAGATACGTCACCACGTTTAACATTGAGATGAGCAAGAAGATTTGACATCCCTTGTGTTTATTTTTTCCTTTCTTCGTTTTGCGTATGTGGGTGGGTGTTGACATGGTGAATTCTGGGCCTGAGCTTCAAAGACATAGAGAGAGCCCAAAAAGTTTGAAGCCCAACTGGAAGATGCAAGGGAGATAGAGACCGATGGGGACCGAACGAGGAAGGGTCAAGCGAGCACAAGACGGGATCGAACGAGGAAGGGTCAAGCGAGCACAAGACGGGATCGAACGAGGAAGAGCCAAGCGAGCGCAAGAAAGAGCCAAGCGGAAACAGAAGAAGTTGAGTGAGTGCAAGATGAAGAGCCAGATGTGTACAAGAAGGAGTCGAGCGAGCACAAGACGAAGAAACATGGAGTTGTGCGAGCATGAGATGCGAGAGGAAAGGGTGAAGGCCGTGCGAGAGTAAGAGGGCGATTACTTTGAACGAGCTAAACACAGGCGAGGACACAAAGTTGCATATAGGAAACGGGATATCTGACCTATAAGACGTGTTTTATAGTACTTATAGGACACTTTCTGTATTAACACCCCGTATCCTGATTTGAAAGACACGACAATCTTTAAAAAGTCTAAAGACTTTGTCCGATACTTTCTCTTTCCTTTTTATGTTCTCTCATAAACATCGTACGCAGTCTAAGTATTGAGTTTGTGTTCGTTCGAGGTCAGTGCTTTTATTTCTAGCATGCACGTAGTGTTTACTTACAAAAGAAATTAATGATCACGATCGGAATCCAAAATCGAACGCTTGTTTGTTACTAAATATTTCCAATAAGTTTTCTCTTCACGTAAAAGTAGGGCAGTAGAAAAGTAAGTTCTCACATTTTAGATGCCCGTGGAGAAATATTGTTTGGACGATGGCCACGTATGTAAATGACTCTCATGGATGCCTCCTTCTACACGTAACCTACACTTAGGATGATGATTGATAAAATAAATAAAGAGGCTAAATTATCAAATATATTAAGTACTTTTTTTTTCGATTTATCTAAACATTTTAAAAATATATTCCTATACCTAACGTTCGACAGTTACCTCCAATATAACCTCCGTTAGTGAGGCAAATAACGACGTTCTGCGTAACACAGACATAATATTCTACTGGCAACTAACATATTCTAAAATACATCCACTCCATTTTTAATCCCTAAATTCTCAATTATTATCACGTCGAAAACGTGTTAATCACGCAAGTGCACAAGATCGTATCAGTAATAAAAAGTATGTAAAATATCATTGATACGAGGAATAATTTACACTTCGGCCAAGTACCAAAACACGTCAAGTCCCTATAATGGAATTAATCGAACTAAGTAACTAATTAAATTAAACACTGAAATAAAGAAAACGAGAATTCTACTCGATTAAAATTCAAAATGAGAAAATACCTACGGTAATGGTCTCACCTAACAATTAATCGCAAATCGTATCTCAATCAACACAGTTAAAGTGAGTTGGTTGATAATATGAAATTCGATTATCTTCTTACGCCCCTTCTGATGTCATAAAAATGTACATCTTAGTGAATAATAACCATTCTAGATAAAATAACAATTGGGAGCTCATTAAGAATCAATTCCAATTTGATTACCTAGGACGATTTGGTATATTTCTAGCCCGTCCGGTAATGATCACGCCTTCGATTAAGACTAACCTAGTCATTTCTATTTCCGTGCTTAATCTATGATTCCCCTTCCAAGTTCGCCTAAGATTTCTAATAAATTCTTTTGGTGGACAGTTAATAAGATTGTATTAAGATCAAATAGAAATAAACATAAATCATTCAAGAGTGTCGGAAGAGTTAGACCCTTGACTAGTTGTTAAGATTCACTTAATCCGAGACAATGGAAATTATTCATGAGTAAAGTAGCTATAATCATGGATTCAATCCTAAATAGAAACAATGACATAAGAAAAACTAAAGAAAGTCGATGGTCTCCAACCAATGTCTCCTTGTCACCAAAAGCCTCCTAAGTGGACCCCCTCTCAAGTGATATGGAAGATCTTTTCATATCCCGTACGAATTACAACCTTAGAAAATGTCAAAAAATCTGGAAAGGAAATATTTTCTCACTATGCAGCTACACGAAATTCTTAGCAACTCCATAAAGTCTCTATGGAAATTCGTCTCCCTCCCGCTTCTTTTGTGCAGCTGCACGACTCAATTGTTGCATATGCACAAAGTCTTCTAGAGAATTGCGACTTCAGTACACTTTCAATCCTAATCTCACTTCTTGTCCATGCAATCTTTACATGGCCTTCTTCATTCATCATCATGCCTTCTGACTCTAGTTCTAGTTATCAAAATGCATGAATAACACAAAGGTGAGAGAATGAACAACATACCAGAAAAAAGAACAAAAATGAAGAATAAACCAAATAAAATGCCTATTCTCTAAAGCCAATTACGTATGAACTATAGTTCCCTAACTCTATTTTCACAGAGTTATCAATTATGTCATGTACTTTGACAATTTTTTTCCGATTTATCTTAATGTTTCAAAAATATCTTCCTATAACTTGACATATGAACGATGAAATTTATTTGATACAAACATAAACTTTGCAAGATTAAACTTCCAAGAGGATTTATTCCTTGTACATACAAAGAGAGCCTCCCAAATACATAATGCATGCAGTTATATTTACCCGAACTTTATTTGCAAGCTTTTACCATTTTATATGTCATATTCGTAACCAACATTCATATACTATTTAATTATCTTTTAGGTATTGTTGCCATTACGATGAGATAGTCCTAGCTATCTGGAGAGCCTCCACCACAATGTAACACATTTGGTAAACCCATATTTGTACTCGCAACAATCAAAGCCACATTAGCTGCTACCGCCCCCTTTTCCTCTTTCGCCTCCTCCATAATAATCAACCTCGGTCATGCCGCCTCCTCCATCCCAGCCACCTATGCCGCCGTGTCCTCCTCCCCAATGACCTCCTTCGTAATGGTCAATTTCGACCACGCCACATCCTCCTCTATAATGGTCAATCTCGACTAGACCACCTCCTCCTCCGTGATGGTCAATCTCGGCCACACCATCATGTCCTCCTTTATGGTGACTCAGCTTGGCCTTGTCGAGTTTAGACACCGCTTTGTTCACTTCTGCTAAAGATGGATAATTAAGAAGATAAGAATAAAATTATCATCGTTCTATCTGTCTATTCGAAACACGAGATGAGTTCTCTTAACATTTTGGACATCGGGACCAATGACATCTACAGCACCTACAACCGTTGTTGTCTTCCACGGTCTTACCACTCTCAGGCCGCTGCTTCTCAGTCATAGCCACTGTAAAATAAACCCAGTATGAAAGTAAACACGTCAAAACGAGGAATACAACATAAATTACCATGCATGCGCTCGAAACGAGGGCCACGACGAAGAGAACCGCCAGGAAGAAAAAGTTCTTGATCTTCATCTTGGATAGGAAGAACAAATATTGCGTACACCAGGACCAAAAAAAGACTATCATAAGTGAGAGTTATTGATAACAATTACTAAGGAGATAAGACCGACCCCAATTGGAAATAACATCATACTAGTTGTTGATACTGTAACAAGTAAACAATTAAAGAAGGTCTGGGCTTAATTGCATATACGAGAAGAAACGAGAAAGATGCTAAGATGTCACGAGAAAAAGCGGTCCTTAATTTTGGGCTACTTTGTTTTTTTTTTCATGTCGCCTGATCTGATTCTTTAGAGAAAAAGGTGGCGCCAGGAGAGAGGTGAAAGCTTGGTAAAGACGATGAAGATAAAGATCAGGGGAAAGAAAAACCCCCTAACCAACCCATTGCACTCCCTCACTCTATGATATTAGTTGTTTTCATGTTTCGTCTGTACAGCAGCGTTATAACCAGAATCCCACTCACAAACTTCTTAAGCATTTGCTATATTGCCCTTCACAGACCTCTTTACTTGCTTCATAATGGGCGGGCCTAAACCTCCTCCTCTTTCTGCATTGTTTCGGCCCAATCCAACTTCTGTTCTTCATCACCAACCATTCGAGTGAATGCCATTGAGTTGCTTTGCTTACACTCCCCCACAAGGTGGGAATTGTATATATCTCGCATTCCGACCTTGTCTAACAAGAAGTTCAATCTGTTGGGATGTAACAGCTTCGTGAACATGTCTGCGAGTTGAAACTTCGTCTTCACATGCATCATTCGAATAACTCCATTCTCCACCTTCTCCCTTACGAAATGCAAGTCGATCTCCAAGTGTTTCGTATGCTCATGAAACACGGGATTCTTGCTTATGTATACGGCAGACTTATTATCGCAATACAACAGCATTGGAAGCTGTAGAGAGACACCAAAATGCTCCAAAAGAGAATCCATCCACAGTACCTCTGTTGTTCTCGTTGCAAGTGCTCTGTTTTCCGGCTCCAAAGAGCTCCTAGACACCGTAGTTTGTTTCTTCGATTTCCAGCTTATTAACGAATCACCCAGGAAAATGCAGAATCCTGTGGTTGATTTTCTCGTTTCAGGACAACCCCCAGTCACTATCCGAGAAGGCTTGTAGTTGAAGTCTGGAATTCCTTGGAAAGAAAATTCCTTTCCCCGACGCCCCTTTTAGATACCTCAACACATAGCAAGCTGTGTCCCAATGTCCTTTATTTGGCTTATCCATGAATTGAGCCATGCACATCATAAGTCAGATTCGGTCGCGTAATGCCTAGATATATCAGTCTCTCTACCAACTGTCGATAGGCACTCGCATCCACAACCTGACTGTCCTCATCTCGCATCAACTTGTGGTTCGGAATCATTGGTATGGAATTCGACTTCGCTGCCAACTTCCCCATATCTTCCAATAAATGCAGTGTATATCCCCTCTGTGAAACCAAGATTCCTTCTCCACTCCGTGCAATTTCTAGTCCCAGGAAATATCTCAGAGCGTCAAAGTCCTGTACCTTGAATTGCTGTTGTAAACTCTTCTTTAAATCCACAATCATCTCCTCATTTGTGCTTCCCACTGCCATGTCATCCACATATATCAAGACCGCAATAAAACATGTTTCCCCTCTCTTGGTGAACAGAGTATAATCATATTTGGATTGATGTAAACCATCATTTATCAGACAAGTGATCAATTTACTATTCCATTGCCGCGATGCTTGCTTCAACCCATAGAGAGACTTCCTTAACTTACATACCATGGGGCAAGATGTGCGTGACTCCCCCTGAATTTCCAAACCAGGTGGGAGTTGCATATATACTTCCTCAGAAAGATCACCATTGAGAAAGCGTTGTGAATATCAAACTGCCTCATGATCCACCCCTTTACTGCAAGCTAATGCAAGAAAAAAGCCGCATAGAGGAATGCTTAGCAACATGGCTAAACGTTTCATAATAATCAAAACCTTCCCGTTGCGTATAACCCTTGGCGACTAACCGAGCTTTATATCTATCAACAGATCCATCCGCCTGTAATTTAATTTTATAAACCCATTTGCAGCCGACAGCACGTTTACCTGGGCATAGAGGAACAATATCCCATGTATGGTTATCTGTCAAGGCAGCTAGCTCAGCCGCCATAACATCTTGCCAACACGGAAGATCATTAGCCTCATGATATATCTGTGGTTCCACATGCATCTCCAGGGACAAAACAAAAGCTTTATATGGTTTGTACAGTCGAGAATATGAAATGGAAGGCTCGATTGGGTCGGGTGTAGAAGGGTACGCATAAAGAAAATGGACTGACCTGCAGGGTGAGATTGGATCAATTGACTGACAGGTAAGACTATGATGATAATCCTGGAGATAGGTGGGGAACTTGCGTTGTCTTGTGCTTCTTCTCAAGTCAGATACATGTAAATCATATGTGGGAATGGAAGATGATTTTATCTCATGTGGGACATACGAAGGATCAAAGCATAGTGTGTGTTTGTATGCAATGAACCAGATGGAAGTTGAGAGGGATATATGACATCGGGTAAGTCCAATGAAGGCACCACTAAATCATTATATGAGGACTGAGAAGTAGAAGCAGTGTGAAATGGAAAAATTGTTTCATAGAAAACAACATCTCGAGAGATAAAAACATTCTTTGTGACAAGATCAAAAAGATAATGTCCTTTAGTCCGAAAAGGATAACCAATGAAGATACATTTTCTAGCACGTGGATTCAGTTTCTTCCTACCTTGTGCTTATGTGCAAGTATAACATAAAGAACCAAAAATACGCAAATGTTGATATGATGGTTTCTTGTGAAAAGTATCTCAAATGGTGACTTTTGTTCCAACAGAGAATAAGGAAAATGATTAATGATATGAGTTGCAGTGAGGAGAGCATATCCCCAAAACATGGATGGTAGTTTAGCTTGGAATAACAAGGCTCTAGTAACCTGCAATAAATGCTGGTGTTTGCGTTCGGCCACTCCATTTTGTTGTGGAGCAGCTACGCAGGATGTTTGATGGATAATGCCATGAGGTCAAACTCACCACCATTGTCACTGCGAATGGTTTTGATTTATGACTCATTAAAAACACCCAGGTGACCCTTGTATAGTCATCAACAATAGTAAGGAAGTAACGATATCCTCCTATTGCAGCCTCAGAAGAAGGGCCCCAAACATCACAATACAGTAATTCAAAGGGTGTTGTTGTCTGTATTTTGCTTATAGGAAAAGTTGAGCGTTTTTGTTTGGCTCCATGACACATAGAGCATGCATTATGTTGTAGCATAGTAACCGAAGCATCTATTGACTGTAAGAGAGTGGTTTTGTTCACTGGCGCATGACCAGTCACAAATGCCACAAGTTGAAATTATCCAAAGTTGTAAAATGCTTAGTTGCATTGATGATATGCATAGGACTACGTCCACATGACAGAGATGTAGTGATTCTGACTTGAGAAGAAGCCCTTGTATATGCTTCTCCACCTATCTGTTGGAGCACGTATAGTCCTCCCTCTCGTTCAGCAAATCCAATCATCATCCAGTTGGTTGTGTCCTGAATGATCCACCAGTTGCGTGAAAAAGTGTAGCATAAAGAATTTTCAGAAGTTAATTTTCCAGTGGAAATAAAATTGAATAAAAAAGAAGGAACAAAGAGTGCTTTTTGCATAATAAGAGCATAATTGATCTTGACATCGCCTATATGTGTGGCTAAAACTGTGTCACTATTTGGAAGTTGTATCTGCAATGGTGGAGTAAGCTTGGTATAGGTGATAAAATAATCAAGCTGTGAAACAACATGGTCAGTTGCTCCAGTGTCAAGTATCCAGGTCGTATGGTTTTCCCAAATGGCTTTAGTGGTGAGGGATAGGCTACCTTGGAATGTTTTTGGTATGGCCTAGTCAATGGCTGGATATTCGCTCTGTCCCTGGTTATCCACAGCTGTAGGTTGGCCAGGATCCTCCATATTGAGAAGTGCCACGAACTTTTGCATATGTTGTCATGTCAAATTCACCTGGGAAATCGACTGAGATATTGTTTCCGCATCTTTTGTAATTGCAGCATTGATACTTCTTTCATTAGATACACACCCTTGATGCATTTGAACAGGACCTCTTCCTCTACCACCTCTCATATTCGGCGGAAATCCAATGAGAAAGTAACATCTATATTTGAGGTGATCCTTTTTCTTATAATTTTCACATAATAATTCTCTTTTAAACTTCTTCTTTCTTGCATAAGCGACCTGCATCTCCTTCTCCTCCTCGGAGTTCCTCTATTTTTACAATGGCTGCCATTGGATTACCAGATAGTACCTTGCCTTCAATCCTCACACTTTGATGTGCTTCTTCCTTTTGTTTAACATTATACGCTTCCCCTAAGGTAGGGAAAGGTTTCCTCAACAGAATCTGTGTCCGCAGAGCATTATACTCCTGATTCAGCCCATTTAGAAACTTGAACACCATGTCTTTTTGTTGCTGCTCAGCAAAGACTCTCCCAACCGCAGTCACATTTCCCACAATCACAACGTGGGTATGGTCGATAAACTCTTAACTCACGCAGTACAGGCAACATTTCATTATAAAACGCAGAAACAGACCGTCCTCCTTGCACAAGCCCATGATATTGTCGCTGCAGTTGGCACTCTCTCGCATCATCACGTTCACCATAGCGTTCTCGTAACTAGTCCCAAATCTCCTCTGTTGTATCCAGGTAGAAAATTGTTGAGGCTATAGAAATAGAAACAGACCTTTGTAGCCATGATTTTACCAGGATATCACACCGCTTCCACGCCATGCACAAAACCCAGCTTGTTCTTAATTGAAAGCACAAGTTCAACTGATCGGCGCCAAGAAGTGTAGTTTCTATCTACAAGCCTCTGTGTGACCAGAGAAGTTGCTTGCAAGTCAGTTGCATTGATGAAGTATGGCGATTGGGGGCTATCAAGACCATCCACTGACGTCAACCTATTAGCAAAGCCTCCATCGTCCACTCCTCTACTCTGATACCATGAAAACTTGGTAAAGACGTTGAAGATAAAGATCAGGGTAAAGAAAAACCCCTTAACCAACCCACTACACTCTCACTCTCTGTTATTAGTTATTTTCATGTTTTATCTGTACAATAACGTTTTAACTAGAATCCTACTAAAAAACTTCTTAAACATTTACTATATTATCGTTTACATACCTCTTTGCTTGCTTCATAATGGGCGGGCCTAAATCTCCTCCTTTTTCTACGTTGTTTCGGCCGATCCACTTCGCTTGTTCGTCACCAACCATTCGCCTGAATGCCATTGAGCTGCTTTGCTTACAAGAGGCCGTACCATTTCCGGATAAAGAAGGGGGGGACTCGGAAAAAAAATGCCGCCTCCTCCGACGCAGTCTTTACATCATCTCCATTCCGCCACCGCCGCTCTCCCCAGTCCCCCGTAACTCTCGTGTCCCCCTCTTCACTCCCTTCTCCTCTTCCTCTTTGATCGACTTTGTTGGCCTCGATTTGTTCTGCGAGATTTGCGCGATGCTCTGTAGGGATTTGTCTTTGTTCTTGGTTTTTCGATATATATTCTTGGTGGCCCTAGGTTTTTGTTGGAGATGTTGATTAAGGTCAATCGCTGTTTCGAGATACGTTTGGCGGATTTTTAGCTTGGATTTCGGTTTTCCTTCCCGTTGTTCTTTTTAACGGGATCATCCGTAGTTTCGTGTCCTTCCACCTGTGTGGTTTACTAGTCATGGCCTTTCTACGACGAAAGGGGAACTGTGATTTCATATTTGGAAGCCATATGGGGATAGACGCGGTGTCCGACTGCTCTCCGAGTGATAGCAGCTCAGAATGAGTTTTCTAGGACGTTCAGTTTGGGGCCAATTATTTAGCTGCAGACCGAGGTCGGTCATTATGTCGGGTGCACACAGAATTTCGTTGATTATGTTATCTCCATCGTTAAAGCGATGAGTTGTTTGGGTCCGATGATCACGAGTGTCCACGGAACTGTTTTGGAAGCTTGTCGTAAATTCGTTTTCTAAGTCGACAAACTCATGGTTGGAGGTTGTGCGATGAAAACATTATGATGGTTGAACTTATGGCTGACTGTTTGTCTCTCTCTTTTATTTTGGCCCCTCTTAAATTGGCAGCGGACGTGGAAATTGGATAGAGGGAACTGTGCTGCCATCCAACGGAAGCAACAGGTCCTATTTACGCTTAAAGTTCCCGAGCAAGATTTGTAGATTGAAGTTTTCAAGTAAACCAATTGTCAGTATTCTTTCGGAGGGGAATAACTTCATTCCCAACTCTAACAATGGAGCCGCATGGAAAAACATCATTGTTGATGATCAATCGGGGAAGCAAACTACTTTTGACTTGCCCATGCCATTTGGCACTTTTTCTGCCGATGTTACAGACTCATCCACCAGCTTTGTCTCTGTTAAGGATGAGTACGACCTTGATGTGCCTACAGGAGGGCTTTCTTCGATACCAGAAGCCATTGAGGATATTCGTCGAGGGAAGGTTTGATCAAAGAACTCTTTGTCTGATTGTGTCGTCCTTTTGTGATCTCAGTCCTGAATTATTAGTCTTTATGGGTCTGATTCCAGAATATAATTGCAGTTGGTGATTGTTGTTGATGACGAAGACAGAGAAAATGAGGGAGACTTGATAATGGCTGCTTCACTGGTAACACCGGAAACTATGGCATTCACCGTCAAACACGGAACAGGAATAGTGTGCGTGAGCATGAAGGAAGAGGACTTGGAGAGGTTGCAGCTTCCCTTGATGGTGACACAGAAGGAGAATGAGGAAAAGCTATGCACAGCTTTTACCGTGTCTGTGGTATGGCACCAAACTCGACTTCATTAGTTTAGCTTTCTTATCACGGCTGTTGATCAATCAGTTTGACTCCGAATCTCTGCAGACCATAAAAGTTGCTGTTTTATTTAGATGACTAGAATTTATGCATCTCTAATCTGATTGATAAGTAGCTTGTGTCTGTTGCATTCCACGGGACGACTGTGCTCTGACATCTGGTGACAAATGGTTTCTTCTTTGAGGATGCAAAATTTGGCACCACGACGGGCGTTTCAGCTCGAGATAGAGCAAGGACTGTGCGTTTACTTGCGTCAAAGGATTCCAAACCTGAAGACTTCAATCGCCCTGGTCATGTTTTCCCTCTCAAGTACAGAGAAGGCGGGGTCCTTAAAAGAGCAGGCCATACAGAAGCATCGGTCGATCTTGCGATGTTAGCTGGGTTGGATCCCGTTGGTGTTCTTTGTGAGATAGTGGATGACGACGGTTTGATGGCTAGACTGCCAAAGCTTCGCCAGTTCGCAGAGGCTGAGAATCTGAAAATCATTTCTATTGCTGATCTAATACGGTAATCTGTGTTTTCTTCTTTTCGTATTTGGGTATTCTTTGATTTAAAAAATCCGAGCTCACATTAACCGGTTTAACACCATCAGCTATAGGAGAAAAAGAGAGAAATTGGTGGTGCAGGCTGCAGTTGCGCTGATTCCGACGATGTGGGGGCCTTTCCGTGCTTTCTGTTTCCGCTCATTGCTTGATGGTATCGAGCATATCGCCATGGTTAAGGTAAGTATACCTTTCAGTTGTCAACAACTCTGATGATCCCGGCGATGCCCTGTCGTGGAGCATGATCTGCTTGCTCTGTTGTATGTATAGGGTGATATCGTAGACGGATGTGATGTTCTTGTGAGGGTACACTCGGAGTGCCTAACAGGAGACATCTTCGGTTCAGCCAGATGCGACTGCGGGAATCAGCTGGCACTTGCAATGAAACAGATCGAAGCTGCTGGCCGGGGGGTGCTCGTGTATCTTCGCGGGCACGAAGGAAGAGGGATAGGTCTCGGCCACAAGCTCCGCACCTACAACCTTCAGGACGACGGTCGCGACACTGTGGAAGCCAACGAGGAGCTCGGCTTACCGGTCGATTCAAGGGAATATGGTATCGGCGCTCAGGTATTCTTTTCTCCAACGCACGAAACTCGATCTCTAGTTAGGTCCTAAGCCGGTTTTTACATGACCTGCTGCTACAGATACTGCGAGAGATAGGCGTGCAAACAATGAAGCTGATGACAAACAATCCGGCCAAGTATGTTGGCCTCAAGGGCTATGGGTTGACGATATCAGGGAGAGTTCCGCTGTTGACACCTATAACGGCTCACAACAAGAGATACCTGGAGACCAAACAGGAGAAGATGGGACATATGTACGGAAACGACAAGGACGTCGACCACGCGAAGGAGAACAGCTGATGAAGGATCCAAAGGTTTATTATTGAAAACACATTGGTTTTCCTTCTTGGCCATCCCCATACTTTTTTATTTTGAGTTTGTCCATATCCATGTCGATGTTGGTGTGGTTTATAACTTTGGGAAGCGGTGCTAATTATAAAAGGCTGGGGCGAGGGTGGAATATTTTAGGAGAAGACTTTGGGGCCGAAGTTTCTGTTTGGGTAAATTATACATACCTTCTTCTTGTTTGTTGATCGTCTACCACCTTCTTCTACACCGACTTCCTAGTGTTTCGTACCCTTTCAACCCTGTGTCGTCGTTTCCTTCTTCCCCTACTCTCTCGCCGGCAACCCGACCATAACCCTAAATGTCATGAAGGACAAACCTTACCGTCCTTCCCCTGCCCCTCGTATCCCCCAACTTGAAGCTGGCAAGAGCTCTGCCAAACAAAGGGCTGGTCGTGCTGGGAGGACAGAACCTGGCTGCTGTTATAGACCTTTTATTCTAGGTAGGACTTTGTGTCAATGCCAGACAGACAGGAGCCTGAAATACAGAGAGTTAGTTTGGGTATTGCTATTTTGAAGATCCTTTGCACTCGGGGCGAAGAATTTGGCGAGATTTTGATTTTGTTGACGCACCTCCAGATGAAGCTATTGCTGCCGCCATCAGAAATCTCTTCCAATTAGGAGCAATCAATATGGTGTTTTGAGTTGACTGGTGAAGGCTGGAGCATTGTTAAGCTTGGAGCTGAGCCACGTCTTGGTAGGATGGTTCTCAGTTGTTTTGCTCAATGTTTGGGTAATGAAGGCATCGTTCTTGCTGCATTTTTGGCCAATGCGAGTAGCATATTTTGTAGGGTTGGTACTGATGAAGATAAGCTGAAATCTGATTTCATTAAGGTGCAATTTTATCACTGTGGTGGGGATCTGTTCACACTACTCTCTGTTACAGAGAATGGGAAGCCGTACCTTGAGAATTGCGGAACAAGTTGTGTTAGGATGACAGTATAAATGCAAAACCAATGAGAAGGTGCCATGATACGATTAAGGAATTCAAAGATTGTCTATGGACAGAGCTGAACATCTCAACCCCACCTTTCTGGCGATGGAATCATTCTTTGTGTACTGAACTTGATAGACAATTGAAGAACATTATACTTTCCTGCCTTTCAGAAAATGCTGCAATTTTCTCTGGTAATGATAAAGTTGGTTATGAAGTGGCTTTGAGCGGACAGAATGGACAGTCACACCCTTCATGCTATTTTCTGACATTTGGTCAGAAGCAGGGACGGGTTAATTTTAGTGAAATCCTATCACTGGCTGTCCCATACCTGGTATGTGTAATGCGTTTTGATTTTGAATCTATCTGCCCTTAATCCTCCTCCATTATTTGATTCTATGAAGATCGAAAGAAAGAAGTTGCAACTGAGTGATAACTGGGTACGGTTGTCCTCTACTGAAAAGGTTTTGTGGGAGACTTTAATGTACTCTCTCTCGAATCCTTTTTAAGGAAAGGATGTGGGGATGATAGTATCAGCATTTAACTATTCAATTAAGTGTTGTTGAGAATGAGGTGTTTGAATGACATTATGAAGGTGTATTCTCTAGTTGTTGGTTCAATGGAATGATAGAGAAGATGAATGCAGAATGAATGCCTGGAGAGATTGTCATATCACGACGGCCCTGGTGTCTCATCCCCTCTAGGACTGTTTGGCTCCATGGCTTAGATAAAGCATCTAGAACTAGATGTTAGATTTTGTTATTGTTAACGTGGGTCATTCAAACCGCGTGCTCTGGAGGACAATGAAATTCTGGTTTTTCTAGAGGGAAGCACCTATGGCAGCATTGTCACAGTCCATAAATATGCAGCTAACAGGCAAGAGGGTGATTTTCCTGATAAGTGGGCAAGAGTAACTTTTTTCTCTCCAGATGCTGCCAAACAAGCATTTTAGTTGATGGAGTCGAGTTTGATGGAGGCATCTTGATGATATTTCCTTCACGTTCGACTCTCGTGAGTGATAACAGAATGTTTCATTTCCAGCTGTTCGAGCAAAAGTCTCCTGGCCCCAGAGGATCAACAAAGGTTATGGAATTTTTAAGTGTGATATAGATGACTAATGTGACATATTAAATGACTTATCCAACCTGATTATTGGAGGAAAGTTTGTCCGGTATGAAGTTGGCAACAGGTGCTGTGAAAATTTGCTGATATGTGGACTAGGAAAAGAACTTTCCGATGATGAAGTCCTATATTTCTTAAGAAGTGCCACCAACAGGCCGATCCGTGATTTTTTCCTTGTTAGAGGAGATGCTGTGGAAAGCCTTCCTTATAAAGATTGTCAAGAAGCCCTTCTGAAGGAAATTACTCCCTTCATGCCCAAGAGTAATCTTCTTGGAAGTCGTTGCCAGGTTCAAGTCTTCCCTTCTAAGCCCAAAGATGCCTTCCCAACAGCTCTGATTATTTTCGGTGGAAGATTACCCTTGGAGGCAGCTAAAGCTTTGGAGCAAATTGAAGGAAGGGTGTTGCCTGGTTTTTTGCCTGGGCAGAAGATGAAATTTCAGTAGCTGTTTCACAGCTCCTTATCTTGTCCTGCATCGGTGTACTATGTAATTAAGGAGGAACTCGGTGCACTGCTTGCAAGTTTCAGGCATATTCATAATTGAGGGTAATGCTCTATTACATTTTAAACTCAATTCTGGTTTTTGTTCTCAAGTTCATACAGTCTCGTGTATGGTTATTTTACTGAAAAAACCTTGTTAAGATGTTGCTTTACTATTTCTTGCATTTAGTCGTTTAATCTAACATGTCAGGGTCGACAAAAGTGATTTTACTTCCAGGTTCCTGCTCTAATCACATGATCTTCGGGAGACTAACTAGGAGCTCACAATATTACACCTGACCTTTTTTGTTTCGCTACACATGATATCTTGATGAATTCGCCCCCCTTAAAGTGACAATGTTGCATAGTTTTTTAAACTCTCTGTTTCTTGTGGTTTCTGCTTATTTTTGTTGCTCGGGCCTTTTTGAGTTCCCTTCGTGCAGTGATTGTTATCTATGAGAAAATGATGGTATATTACATGGTAATGATTTCTTTCCTGAAGGATATGTTTTGATTGTAAATATGTTTCTTTTTTTTGGTTGCCTCCCCGGTATTTGGAGCTTCGCCCCGAATAATGTTTTTGATTAAAAATATTTACTTCAATGTGTATTTGTATTGCATGTCCTATGTCAGATGTTGACTTACTGGCAACTGTGATGTACTGGTTGTGGATGTTCCTTGGACAGAAGTTATAATGGCTCCTATGGGGTCAAGCTATCTGATCCGGCCACAAGAGTTGTGGCTGAGTTGCGTAGGCCTGTGGAAGAGCTGACAAGGGGTAAAGACTATCGATCATTCCCATTTTTTTTTTTTTTGGTAAGCAAAGAAGGTAGCATTAGAATCAACGTTTGGGGTTTAGGCTACAGAAGTCCTAGCACATGGAATGTCCCCATGTAGGGTGTCCAAAATAAAATCTGGGGGAAAAACAAAGGTGGTAGGGATCTCCTCAAGGTTGAGTGCTTCTTTGGCCAGCTTATCCGCAACCTTGTTTTGTCCCCTCCCGACGTGTGCTATTGCGAAATCCTCGAGATCACCCAATAGCGACCTGCACTCATCTAGAATAGGTGCGATTATAGGTTGAGGAGGTTCTTCTGCATTTAGGAACTTGACTAATCTTGTGGCATCTGTTTGGATGGCCAGCTGTTTGATTCCTAAGTTTGTAGCTAATTGTAGGCCCTTGTATAGTGCTGTGGCTTCTGCAAGCAGGCTGTTCATGTTTGGATTCCTGTCGCAATATCCTCCAATCCAGCACCCGCTCTGGTTCCTGATTACTCCACCTAATCCCACACTTAGATCATTTGCTTTCATTGCTACGTCTGTATTTAGGGTGTATGGTAGGTTGGCGTCTGCTTTCCAAATTCCCCATTGGCTATTTAGTGTTCCTGATATAGCTTGGTCCACTTTATACCTCTTACTCCCCAAATTTGCTTGTATCTCAGCTGCTCTCTGCATAATCTGAGCATGTGTATCCTTGTTCTTGTCTGGCTTGCCAAAGGCAATGCTATTCCGTTGTGTCCGTAGATGTCAAATGATAGATTTGAAGAGTATGTTCCATTGAATTCCTTTATATCTGTGCAGCACTGTTGTATTGGCCTTTAGGTTTCCTTTTAGCCACTGTTGGATGGTTTCTGTTGAACAGGCAGTGGCAGTGTTTGGTGCTTGGAAGAGCTGCCATGTAGCTTGGGCAATTGGGCAATCTCTTAGAGCGTGAAGTACCGTTTCTTGTTCCCATTCGCATACTGGGCAGATGCTATCTTGGATAACGTTTCTGTCCTTAAGTAAATCCCTTGTTGGTAATCTATTGAACCAACTTTGCCAGATGAGGATTTTTTGTTTAGGCAAAATTGGCAGCTTCCAAATCCATTGCAGATTGACATCTGGGTATTTTCCATCTGTTGCATGTGCTAGGGCATAGGCTGAGGTCAGTGTGAACTCCCCGTTATCAGATGATTTCCAGGCCAGCTTGTCAGTAGTTGAGTCACTGTTGTTTAGTGTCATGCTTGTGATATGGTTCCATGTGCTGCTGGGCAGTAGGTTAGCCGCTCCTATTCTGGTCCATCCGTTGTCGTTGTAGTAATCAGCCACTTTCCTGGACACCTCATCCTTGTTTAGGGGTCCTATAACCATAGCTCTTAATTTCCCGCATCCTAGCCAATCGTCTTCCCAGAAGTTTGTGTCTTTTCCATTCTTAACAAAGAATCTTCTTCCCTCGATCATGAGGTCCCTTCCAACTTTGAGTGCTTTGTATATATTTGAGCCTTACTTTCTTCTTTCTAGTTCTGCCATAATACACCTTCTCTTCTCGAGAGATGGCATCACCCTCATGAGGACAGTTCTGCATGAGACTGGAACATGGATCCTCTTCGACTAACATATATTGAATGTTAGAATATTTGGAGCTTCAGAAAAAGTTTCCAAGGCAGAGCATAAATTGATCGAATCTCTCTTAAATCTCCATGAGAGCAAGAAACTTGGAATTCAACTTCGTGGCAGGGGTCTCCCTGCTAATCTGATGAAGGTAGTGATCGAATCTGTCGGACCAAAGCTTAATGAACTTAAGAACAAAGTTCCCCTTGCTGAATTTTCATGGAATGTACAACAACATGTTATCTCTGTAAAAGGCAACATGGATGCCAAGGAGAAAGCGGAGGCGATTATTCATGATCTGACTAAAAGCATCTCGCTTTCACAAGTGGAGTTGGATGGAATCATTCACAAGGCTGCTCCATTTGCTTATGCGAGTTATGGCCATATGTTTTGTCGGTCATGCTTGGTGGAGCAATTTGAGTCAGCTATAGAGAATCCAGACAGTTTTCCTGTTCTTTTTGCACGTGAGGGTTGTGGCGTGCCCATATGGATTATCGATGTGAAAATACTGCTCTCAACTGAGAAATCGGAGGAACTCTTCCGGGCCTCTTTGAGTTCATAAGTCGCGTCAAGCGGGGGAATCTATCGGTTTTGTCCTTCCCCTGACTGCCTGTCTGTCTACCGCATCTCCACCACGGGCAAGCCCTTTGCCTGCGAGGTGTGTCACGCGGAGACCTGTACCATCTGCCATTTGGAGTACCATCCGTACTTGTCCTGCGAGCTGTACAGACAATACGAGAATGATCCAGACTCATCTGTAATAAAGTGTTGCATTGGTAAGGAGCATATGCAGAGATGACCATGTTGTGGGTTCATCATTGGGAAGGTAGATGGCTGCAATCATGTGGAGTGTCGGTGGGGGAAGCATATCTGCTGGATGTGCCTGGAGTTCTATGCTAACAGCGACGACTGCTACAGTCATCCGAGGTCGATTCATAACTCTATATAAATTAGTTTTTCTTCTTCTTTTTCTGGTTACCAAAATGATAGCAGCATTGCTTAACATTCTTGTTTCTTTTGGCTTTTTACCCTCTACATAGTCCTCCTTAGCTGTGTATAGTTGATATGACGTACAAAAGCTCCATCAGGATCTTGAAGTGGGTTCCCTTGTCCACAGTCTAATAAGGGATCCTGCCTTAGTTTAATAGAGCATACATATCTTATCTCGCAGCGTGTTGCCTCACATCTACTTTTTCCCTGTGTGTTAAGGGGTGTGATCTGGTGGTAGAAACAGGGATGTGGTGAGAATAAATGAGCGAATGCTCGGGGCATACTAAATCGGCAAGTCCCTGGTTGGATTAGAATACATGGGGCCATGAGATGGGTTTCCTGTTAATCAGGTGTGACCGCTTGTCTGTGATTTAGAGAGTGGAAAGGTAAGGGAGCAGAAGCTCTCTGTTTTTAACTTGTTTCTTGGGTTGAGGAAAGTGGGTCATGGACTGGGGATGCAGAAACGCGTGAGCCACGTCTGTTTCTTTTCCAACTTTTCTTACACGACTCCGACTTACATCTTGACCACCAGCAATTCCCCAGAAGTTGCCAAGTGATTTCCTTGTTTCTCTGTCGTTATATCTACGGGAATGCTTTCCCTGGCTGTAGATTCGTCGCGGTGGGCGTGTTCCATTTTTGCTAATCTCTCCTTTCAAGATTTCCGATGATGTCCACTTCACATAGGAAACCGCCTCTTCTCCGACATGACCAAGATAACTCTCCGTCCTCTGAATCTTGTCCTGAAACTCCTCCCCATGATCTGTTACACCCTCCTCTCCATCTTCCAACCATGAGCCTGGCTGCCGTTGCCGTTGCGGCTTCTCTCCTGCTGGCCTTCCTCGTTGCGATCATCCGGCGGTCCCGTCTCAGACAGAGAGCAACGAGCCCCGGAGCCCCTGATCTGTTCAGTGTGCACATTGATTCCCTTCGCGAGGATGATCGTGGTCGAATTGATCACCATATTTGGTTGATCAACACCATAGGGCTGGATCGGTCGGTTGTCGCCTCGATCACTGTTTGTGAGTTCAAGAAAGGTGACGGACTGATTGACGGGACGGAGTGTACCATTTGTCTTGGGGAGTTTGAAGAGGGCGAGGATCTTCGGCTCCTGCCAAAGTGTAGCCATGCCTTCCACGTCCACTGTATTGATACCTGGCTGAGGGCGCACAGGAATTGTCCCTTGTGCCGCGCACCAATTGTTAGGGACATGGAAGCATCCTGTGGTGGCATGAATTTAGAAGAGCCTCGGCTGAATATGGGAGCGTTGGAGCGTTCGTTAACGATTGAGTCCGGGGGTGCTGAGGGATGTAACCGGGGAGAAGGTGGGTTCAGAGGCGAAAACGAGGCTAGAAACGAGAAAGGCATTCGACCTTCTGTCATGGAGATTTGTAGGACATCAGTGTTTGATAATACCAGTCGGTTCGCAAAAGTGAAAAGTGGGCATCACGCAGTTTGCTCTAGCAAGACTAGCGAGAGTTCACGAAACAGAATTCGAAGATCATCGTCAGATGCTGGAATTTTGTCGCTTCAAAGGAGCAGCAAACCAACTGCCATGTTTTTAGACTTCCATTAAAGCTCGACGTACGTCGGTTGTAGGCTCTGATTACGAACACTTCGATTCTGGAAATGTTATGAATAAGATTTCGGACAAAATTTTCTCTTCTCGTGTTCTGTTTCATAACCAATTCTTGTATACAAGGATGTAGATTCTCTTTACTATCTGACCGACCGTGAAATATCCGATAAAAAGTACGACTAGGAACCCGAAGTACGTCAGTGGCAATGATACGAACCCCATCACTTTGCCAATAGCTGTGTAAGGTATGATGATCCCGACTGCCGAAATGATGGCCGTGGATAGAAGCACAGGCCATGACGCGATCTCCTGAACGAAAGGGATCTTCTCCGTCCGGATAAGGTGGATGATCAACGTCTGCATGAGTAGACCTTCCACGAACCATCCAGACCGGAAAAATGGAGCTGCTTCGACTTTATAGGTTTGGTAATAGAACAGATAGAATAGTAAGGTAGCTGTGTCGCATAGTGTGCAGACGGGGCCGTTCCATAGGATGAACATCGGCAGGCCTTTCTGAGACCATCTTTGTGGGACTTTGATGTAGTCTTCTTCCATCTTATCCCAAGGGATTGCTATTTGGCCGACGCTGTACAGGAAGTTCTGTGTGAGAAGCTGCCTCGGTGTCAATGGCTCGAATTTGAGGAACAGGCTTGCTATGAGGAGGGATGCTACGCTTCCAACATTGGCTATAACCGACATCTTTATGTACTTCATCGTGTTACCAAAGGTCATCCGGCCTAACTCGACTCCCGCGACAAGGACATTGAGGTCCTTCTCGAGTAATATAATGTCTGAGAAGTCTTTGGCCACTGAAACCCCAGAGTCGACGGAGATGCCGACATTGGCTGCTTCCAGCGCGAGCGAATCGTTTATTCCATCCCCCAGGAAGCCGACGACGTGGTTGCCAGCAGTCTGCAATGATTGCACTACTCGAAGCTTTTGGGTTGGAGTAAGCCGAGCGAGAACGGTCGCTCGTTGAACAGTACAGTGGAAGGTATCCTGGTCCAGAAGCTCGAGCTCTGGTCCCGTTATCACTTGTGTGGTTCTTATGCCGACTTCCTTGCATACCTTGATTGCCAAAGCAAGGGAATCTCCCGTCAACACTTTCGCCTTCACTCCCTTCTCTGCTAAGGACCATAACGCCTGCTTAGCTGTGTCCTTTGGTGGGTCGAAGAAAGTTATAACTCCGAGGAACACCATGTCAGATTCGGTCGACTCATCGGCATCCTCGCTACCAACTTTTTTATCTGGTCTCAGCCTCTTCACTGCAACCCCAATGGTCCGTAGCCCCTCGTTGCTAATGTCTTCTCCCAAACTCAAGATTCTCTGGTACTCGTCATCAGAAAATTCCGTGATGGCGCCGGTGTCAATCCTCTCGATGGACGAACAAACCTTCATGACTTCCTCCAGAGCTCCTTTCGTTATCATGTATCTCTCCAGAAACTTCCTACTAGAATCTTGGGACGAAGTTTCAGTTTCCAAGATGACCGACACTCTTCTTCTTATGAAATCGAAGGGAATCTCATCTACCTTCACCCATTTCGATGGCTGAAACCTGTACCCGTTTGTGTAGACATACGCCAGTATCGCATCGTCGAGAGGATACTTCTGATCAGTCTTGAAGTAAGAATTGAGGAACGCGAACCGCAATACCTTCTCTCGTGTTTTACCCCAACTGTCTAGATGATCTGTCAGTATAGAGCGGTCCATGGTAAGTGTACCGGTCTTGTCGATGCATAAGATGTCCCTAGCAGCACGAAGACAATACGTTAATGGCAGAGTGCTCGTGTTTCAGTCAAAATCTGAAAGCAGACTTGTCACCACAAAACTTACATGGATCCCATGTCTCGAATAGCTGTTAAGCTTTTGACGACACATCTGTCCTTCGCCATGGCAAGTGCACCTTTTGCAAGACTCGTGTTCACTATAAGGGGGAGCATCTGCGGAGTAAGAGCACATGCGACGGAGATACCAAAAAGAATGCTGTCGCTCAGCTCATGAGAAGTGTAGTACTCCGCCAAGATTATTACAGTGACAACTATCAACATGACGCCAACAAGCACATAGGATATTCTCCGAACACCCCTCTCGAAGTCATCGGGCGGCTTCTGCTTCCCAATTGTCGAGAACATTGTGCTCATGTAAGTCTTGGAGCCCGTCGAGACCACCAGACCGGTACCATTCCCAGAGATCACATTTGTGCCCTGCATGTCATAGGTCTATTAGAGCCGATCACAGCAACAACATACCCAGTTTCAGAAAAGTCTGTACCATGAAGCATATATTTCGTAAGTCCAGGAGGGGAGTGCTCTCATCTTCTTTGATATCGGCCATTTTCTCGGTTGTTCCCGATTCACCTGTCAAAGACGACTGACTGCAACAATGATCGATGCAGCTTAAGTAGTTAGTAGCCTTACGCCTTAGGAATGGCCAGCCAATTTCCTGATTTTAGGAGGAAGAGGTACCTGACAACGAGGTGCTTCGAAGTCAATAATCTTATGTCACCAGGGAAAAGGTCCCCCGGTTCAAAGATCACGATATCTCCTGGAACGACATCCTTCTGATCGACTTGCACCACAAGTTCGGTCTGAACTACTCTGCCTGCGCACCTCTGTACCTTAACCGGGCACTTCACAAATTCCGTCAGCTTCATTGCTGCCTTTGAACTGCCGAATTCCTAATTGAAATTGAAAAAGAAGGCCAGAACTTATAAGGAGTACGCAGGAGTCGTTATGAGTGTACAACGCAAAGAGGCCGATTCAGCTGACCTGATAGAACCGCAGGGACACGCTTATGAAGACCAAAACTAACATGATGCAGCCATTGGGACTGTCGCTCGTTATGTAGGAGAGCACAGACAAGACAATCAGGAGGATGTTGAATGGATGGAAGAATGCATTCCACAGAAGATGCCACCAGCTGGGAAATGAATAATCGAGGGGCGCATTTGGGCCATTTTCTTTGAGTCTTCTCTCTGCCTCAGCAAAGCTCAAGCCTGTGTTGGTGAAAAATCTCGAATTCAAGATTTCTTTGGCCACTGACTGAAGATGGCTTGCATTTTTATGGAGAAACTCGAACTAGCCTCATGGACAAAGTGAAATCTTAGTACCAGTATGAGGAACTCAATCGGATCGACATTTCTTATCACCAAACTTCAACAACAGTTCGGAACATTCAGATGATGCTGCAGAAGAAGATAAGTAAATGACTGACCTCTTTCGGTGGAATGAACGTACTCAAAAACGATATCCCTATCAGACCGAGCCAAGGAATATAGCCAAGAATACACCTTCTCCTCCTCTTCCGTCCTCAATCCCCCGTCGATTTTCTCTGCAGAACACCACCCAGAAAAACATCAGGATCCCTCAACACTAATTGACCATCGAGATCCAAAACCATCGTCAGATCCCTCTCTTTTGTCAGACTCACTTCCTGACATAATCCGACGAAGGAACCCGAAAGCCGAGTGGAGGAATCCGCCATCCTTCCAATTCCGGGGCTGCTGTTTGCTGACAAGCCCCTCATGGATGGAGTTCGAGGAAGACAAATCTACGTGATTGGGGACAAAGGTGGGGATAATACTCGTTCTGGGTCTTCCCATGTAAGCAAAAGCGAAAAAAAATTCACCGCCTGTTATTACATCTGCAGAAAACAAAAAACTCATCGCAGGTGAACATAGGAAAAGCTGAGGAGCACGCGGATTACCAGCAGAGAGGGAGGGAGTAGCTCAGCAGCATATCCTCCCCGAGTCGAAGGTTCGGTTGACAAAGAAGGTAGGGGAATAAAAACATGAGCAAGAAAAGAACCTCTGGAAAATTTAACAGGTAAGCGTCGCTGAGAGGTCCGGCCAACTAACGATAATCTCCGCGCGACAGGGTTACAGCGAGATGGAATATAACAGGAGGAGGACGGGAAAGAAGACAAGAACAGCAGCAGCAACAAACAAGGTCGGTCTTTTGCTTTCCCAGCTAACAAGAAGGAAAATTGTTTGTTCTCTCTGGTCGGACACAACTACCGGGAAATTATTCAAGCAACTGACGGTTAGGTGAAGAACCAGCTTTCCTGAAAGGCCGATTGCTTTGAACGGGAGGCGCGGGATTTCCTCACGTGACCCCCACGTGAGGTCAACCCCTTCCCGCCGACAGAAGCCCAATGGGCCTTTTCATTCATCAGGCGACCGATCATTCGGCCCATTTATGTATGAGGTTTTGGCCCATGGGCCTACAGGCCATCCCGCTTTGCGCCACGGGGGATTCTGAAGAACGCAGTGGATGGATGGAGTGCCAATCTGGTAATGATTTGTTCTGTTCCATTAATGCAGTCATTTAGTAAAAAAAAAGATGGACATTCAAACGAATCCATGTATCGTATTCACTATATATATATGTTTTTTTTCATTTTTTAATGTTGGTTGGTATATGGGCTTGGATTGTATCCCACTCGCCCTCTTCGCTGCTTGCTGCTGCATGCAGGGGTAAAAATACCTCCTGATTTCACCATTCTTTTTATCGTTAATGATGATCATCAAATTTTATTTTACTTTCACTTTTTGTATAGTTGTGTTTTTTTTTTCTTTTAGGTTTTGGGTGTTGCCTGTGCAAAAAGATTTTAATTAAATGTAGCCAGACAAGTTGGGAAAGGACATTGGTCGGTCCCCCCCACCTACGTTCACTCGACGACCACCTTTGTACGACAAACATGTCTTGTCCCCATTAAAAATCAAACTCTACCATTGTATTGATTTCCCTCGATGGCATTCACTCGCCTACTAGTCATGATACTTGATAACATTGGTGTAAACTGTTTTACGAAAATAAGGTTTTTAATTTAAAAAAATTGCTTATAATCTAATATTTAAAACATCAATTTCATTTATTAAGAAAATCGATATTTTAAATACAATTTTCTTTATAGCGAACGAAATCGATATTTAATTGTAAAAAAAAAAATTTAAATCTTACTATCATATTTCACTAAATATATTCGCATTTTGAAGAAAACTCAAAAGTGAGTCATTCAAGCAAAAGCAAAAGCAAAAAGAAAAAAGAAAAGAAAAGAAAAGGAAAGGAAAGGAAAGAAACACAGTATCAAACTTTTATATTGACAGCAGTAACAAACTTTTATATATAATAAAATTTTTTAACGAACTGTAATACAAAAAAAAAAAAAAAAGGGATAATAAATGAAAGTGATAGACGATGGATGGGTTTGGCTACAACCACCTTCCCGATGGGAACAAGACCGAGTCGCTCAGTCTGGGGAGTCTCCTCCCGACGTCGAACCTGGCCGACTCGCTCCAACCCCCATTCCTGGACTCTCCATCCCCCTCCCCCCCGCCCCCCACCTTCCCCCTCAGCACCCTTATCGAATCCCACACCCTACTCGACCCCTCCCCATCCAACATCTCCTCCACCCTCCCCCCGCACGCCTCCAGCCTCCTCAGCGAGCACACTAGCTCCACCGAGTCCGCGAAGCTTAGTAGTTCTATCCTCTCCCCGAACTCGTTGATCCTGATCGATACTGCACGTATCACGCGCGTGCAGTCATCCATCACATACTCCTTGACGGCTTGGACGATAGGGTTGTCGAGGCAGGACTCCAGGATCCTGCTCGTCTCCTCGATTAATCCCGCCAGGGACTCGATCTCGAGGAGGAGGTCGTGGTTGGCGAAACTGGATACCTTGGATTCGTCATTCAAGGGGGAAGGGGTGGATTCAGAGGAGGAGTTGAGGAAGTGGTGGCCAAGGGCGCGGCAGGAGGAGACGGCCCTCTCGAGGTAGGAGGCGTACCAGCGGACCCAGGCGGAGAGATCCCAGGAGAGAGGGGAGGTGGAGTCTCGGAAGGAGGAGAGGTTGAGGTAGTTGCGGCCGCCGAGGAGGGGGAGGAAGGAGAGCTGGTCGAGGAGGATGAAGGGGCCATGGCGGAGGAAGAAGTGGAAGGAGAAGAGGCACTTGAGGGCGACGGGGGAGGAGCGGGTGTGGCGGAGGCGGTCCATGAGGGAGGACACGAGGGAGGAGGCCGAGGAGCGGGAGGAGTTGGAGAGAGTGAGGAGGTAGGAGAGGTGGCGGAGGGAGGGTGGGGCGGTGGGGGAGTGGGTGGTTGATCGGAGCAGGGGGAGTTGGTAAGGGGAAGGAGGCTGGAAGGTGGCTCTCGTCTGGGAAGCCTTGTCTTTGATTGCTCCCACCAGTTCTCGCAGTCCGCCGCCGCCGCCTCCTCTTTCTCCTTTGTGTCGCATGTTGTTGTTGTTGGGTAGTCAACGGCTGGGAGGAGAGAGGACAAACGAGGCAGGAGATCTTTTTTGTTTTCTGGTTGGAGGGGGGGGGGGGGGGAGTTGAAGATGTGGATTATCTTATTTATTAGACAAGACTGGAGTTGGACACAAACACCTCATCCAATCCCCCTTGCTATAAAATTCGAATTAGCGAGAGGACTCTGGAACCAAAGTCAGCATGGGATCCTTTGCTCCTATTCCCTCCCATACTTGGTCAAAGGAGTAGGTTTCAAGCCACGCGGGGGTGCGCGTGTTTAAAAGTCGGGGTAGACTTAAAACAACTACTAATCCCAATGTCCCAAAATTACTAAGATTTTTGGGTGGCTCTTATAAGCAGCAAACAGTAGCCATCCTGATCTTTTTAGGTCGCCACCCCCCCACCGCCACCAGTGCGCCAATCAATCCTATCTCTGCATTCAATGAGGGAGCTCATGTCGTCCTCCCTATTGTATTTACCAATAACTAAACTTAAAATATCATGATTGCATTTCAGTAGCTCACCTGGTAGGAAAAGTGGGTCGGGGTTTATTTCTTCTTGTTGCTATTTTCTCCTGGAAGTTGCAGCCCCATCAGCCCCAGAAGATTAGATGCCGGCCCCGGAAGGCCCTCCTGCGACGTGAAGGACTCCAGGAAGCTCTTCACCAGGTTTACGTCCACGTCCACCGGACTGAAATCCTCGTCCTTCTCTTGTGCCGTTGTTGTTGTTCCATCCTCATTGCCCTTCAACAACAGGCGGTCGATTTTATGTCGACTATGAATGTCGTGGTTTTCACTGGAGTGAGAGAAGTACCTCATTTGGTTTCGATGATGGCTGGTCGTTCGCACGGACGAAGCTTCTGCTGAGCGTACTTGATTTGAGCTCCTGATCGAGCGCATCCGAATAGCAGTCCATGAAGGCATCTTTTTCATCCTCGTTGGCACTCTCTTCTTCGGATTCGTCTGGGGATCACCGGACAAACTTATCATGAAGGAAAAAAGAAAACAATGCTAAACATGACAATACATTATGTCACTCATCACCGCACAAACTCATATTTAAGCCAACAAAACATTCTGAAACTTACCAAAATCAAGTTCTGAGGACCCTCTACTCACTTCATCGTCGAAGGAATTCTCACCATCTTGGTGGTCTTTCATTATGGATTCCATGTCCTTCATGAAACGATCCACGTCGATGTTTACGTCCATTGCATCCCTTCAAAGAGTATTAAGTGCTACACCATTATGCAAGAATACATTATTCCATTATATGGTGCAAATTGGTAATTGAGTGGATTTGAAACACGAACAAAAGATCTCAAAAGTCTTATCGTAGAAGTTTACACAGAGTGGGAAAGCAAATCAGGGACTCACAAGACCAAAGTAGTTTAAACAGCACAAATGACGCACCTGCTTTCGGGAACTTCTGCTCCCTCATAACTTGACATCTTATTAACAAATGCCTGCATGCTCTTCGCAATATCACTCAGATCATAATCACCACCAGCGGATGCGGAAGCGCCACTTCTGTCTGATGGCTCTTTGGCATTCTTTTTCTTTTCACGTTTTTCCATGTAAATGTCCATTTCCTTTTGTCTCTCCAGCAGGGCAGAATTCAATTCCTCCTCGCCACCGTAGAGCCATGAGTCATTATCAGAGGGAGGAACATCTACATTCCTAAAGTCGTCCATGGAATAGGGTAAAGCGAGAATCTCATCTATGCGTCTGACGGGAGAGCTCAACATTTCACTGCAAAAAGTATAGAGGCCATTCTTCAGGAGAGAACAAAGCTAACGATAAGATGGGGAAACATGAGAGAATACTACCTACACAGTGCACAGTGACCAAAGTGATACGCCAGTTGATGCATCACAAAATAACAAATTACCATGCCGGGAACGCCTTTCAATAATGTCCTATATAAGCACCTGACATACAACCTCCACTACTAGGATTTTCTTTCCATGAGCATAAGTTTTGGCCATAGCCTTTATTCATTTCATGTCCATGGAGACTACCAGTAAATACGTGCAGACTGCCCATACAGAAAGGGATAAGCCAAATACCGCCCTAATAAGTTCACAACCCATGCTTAAGCTTCTTGGAGTTTCTCCCATTTGATAATCATACCTTCAGGCAGTGAACTACACCTATTTTACCACTCAATAGAACTACTAAATCTTCACAGTGTACAAGGGGTTATTGATATTTCCGATCACAGCTCACTATTGCCCAAGAGCCATAATCATAGAACCCTGAAACCACACATAAAGGAAACAACTGTCTAGGCAGTTTTCTAAAAGTGAATCCGTGTTGTGGAAGAAAGCATCATCAATATGTCACCTGGACGAGTAAATATCCTTTAACGGCGAAAGTAATCCACAGTCGAGATGAAATAAAAGATTCCAAACAACAGGCACATAATGGCGCTACTAAAATCCAATCGCTACAACATATCAGCACAACCATCAACTGGCACTAAAGTATCAACGAGCAGAAACCAATTGCAGGCACCTTGTTTTGGAGAACAATGAGCTCTTCCTGTAGTAATCTTCTGCCCTGTCCATCAATCTCCTGTACTCAGATGATCCAGGAAGCAACCCCTGGAAATATCCAATCCTTTCCAAGCTGTCAAGATACATCTCCCAGCTCCTGCCTTTCCCTTCATCCCCATCCCTCTTTCTAGTCTGATACATCATCTCAAACCCGCAAGTGATCTTCATTCCCAGCTCAGCCTCTGCAAATGCCTCCTTGTCCTCCCCCCTGGCAGGCAACCTTGGGTAACACCCAGGTGGCCGAAAGGTCTGCCCCATCAGCTGTGCATACATCACCCTGGACATTGTGACCGAAGCCCTAACCAGCTGCCGGTCCTCCTCCTTCCACAAGAACCTCTCCATCTTCGCTGCGTGCTTCATGGAGTCCACGTCCCTGTCATAGAACCCCTCCACCGCAAGGGAAATGAGGCACGGCTCCTCCTGCAGCACTCGCGCAACAGACACCGGAACCCTAACCCTAACTCTATGCATGTTCTGGACGGCTCGGCTGGGGTACTCCGCAATCCGTGTCATTATCGCTGCCTGGACGGCCTCAGGGGCCACAGAGTCAGCCTCTGGCCTCTCGGCGAGGAACCTTAGGGAGGAGGTGAGCGGGGGAGGGGAACCAGGGAGGGCACGGCGGGGAATGATACGGAGACGACCGGAGCGAATGAACACGCGACCAGGGGCAGTGGTGGGGGACAGCCAGGAAGGGAGGTGATAAGCGGACTCGATGAGGAGGAACTCACCGTCGGAGTCGTAGCATCGGATATTAACAGAGGGGAAGAGGTTGGAGACACGGAAGAGGAGGAATACGGCGAACCACTCGTCCTCGAGGTTGTCACCATAGCGGAGGGAACCGTGAAGGTGAGGAAGAGGGGATAGGGAGGGAGTCAGGGAAAAAGGCTCGTGCTGCCAGACGTAACTAGAGGTGTAAGGGGAGACGGCGGAGAGGATGTCGAGGTGGAGGGAATGGAGGTCGGCGGCGGGGGGAGGGGATTGGGAGAGGGAGAAGTCGGGGAAGAAGGAGAAGAACAGCGTATCGTCCGGAGAGCGACTGACGGACGCGGCGGAGGGAGGGAAAGGAGACGGCGGAGGGGCTTCGGATTCCATGGCGGACGTCGTAGTCGCGTCCGGGGGATTCTTAAACGTTCTTCGAGTTCAGTTTAGCAAACACAGCACGAGAGCGAGAGAGAGAGAGAGGAGAGTATTAAGGCATTGGCATATTACAATATTAACCTTTGTATAGAATCGAAATGGAGGTGTCGGTTTTCAGATGAGCATTATTGATTCTAGCACGCACATTCCTAAGCCGACGACAGATAACAGGTTACACGAATACACTGCTAACCAACCAGTTCCCCAATGATTGTGTACAGATCTGCACTACCGCCTTGTGTGCGAGAGTTCATTTGCTTGGAGGCGACGCCAGCTTATTCTCACCCGAGTCACGCTTTGCCGAGGGATCCCCGCCCATTAACTCCTGAAAGCCTTCGACCTTCATTGGCGGGGCCCTGACCACAGTCCTAAGGGATTTCATCGAATAAAGAATTAAGTCAAAGCAGGCTTCGGGGTTTAAAATGCTTTATCTATGCCACAATGAACTCACTGTGTCTGCACTTGAGGAACTTGAGGGGCGGGCATTTGTCTGAACTGATTAGCCTGTTGGGATATGAGATTCGACATGGTGGCCACAATCTGTTGTTGCCTCAGCTGCTGAATTTGGGGGTGTCTCATGTTGACAGAATTGAAGACATTGCTGTCCAGAGGTAAATCCGGTGCATTTTCCAGCTTCACTTGGACCATCGGTCTAATCTTGTTGATATCCATGCTGGTTCTGGGTGCTGAAACCTGAGCCTGAGCCTGAGCCTGTGCTTGTGCTTGTGATTGGGCCTGTGCCTGTGCTTGCACCTGTCCCTGCGCCTGCGCTTGAGCCTGTGCCTGTGCCTGTGCCTGCGCTTGAGCCAGTGCCTGCCGCCTCCGCAATATTTCCACGTGCTGCTGCTGGAGTGCCAAATTTGGAGAATTCATCATCTGCTGCATCTGTGGATGCAATTGACGAGATATCTGCAGATCAAAAGCAGAAATTATGTAGGCTCGATCTGGTTTGAGGGAAAAGGCTACCATCCAGAATAACTTAAATGAAAGCAGATCCCCATTCGATACAAACATACATATTAGTAGTATGACATACATTAGTTGCAGGGACTGGCAAAATTCCATATGAAGCTAAATTAAGGACTAGTCATACGTACTTGCGGAGGTATGCGATGTGCACCCTGATACTGTGCTTGCAGTTGGTTCTGCATTTCTTGAAAATGAAGTTGGGCTTGCTGAGGAATGTTTCGGCGGCCCTCTTTGACAAGCTCCGATAGGGCAATGAGACTACGAT
Source organism: Melastoma candidum (assembly GCA_023653495.1). Classification (NCBI taxonomy): domain Eukaryota; kingdom Viridiplantae; phylum Streptophyta; class Magnoliopsida; order Myrtales; family Melastomataceae; genus Melastoma; species Melastoma candidum. The sequence goes on from CM042887.1 coordinate 3,284,401, forward strand.
CCATGAAATTGACGGATAAGATCAGATCTAACTAATGAAACAAAGAAGCTGAAATTTCAAGCATCCACAAGCAAATCCAGTAATGGGCAATAATGAGACTGCTCCATTAATAAAAGTTTTCGGCTTACCTAAATCCAGATGTTTTCATAAACATTTTCAGCAATTCAATCGCCGAACATTGCTTCCTGTAATTGTCCGCAAGGACTTTTAAGGACCTTCCGAGTTTACAAATATGAGAGCTGAGCAATTGTGCTAGCACGTCCAATGGAATCTCTGAGACGCCTTCGAAACCCATACCAACCAGCATGCGCGAAATAACTTTTTTAGATAAAGCCAACGCCTGATCCTCTCCAAGACGTTTTCTATTCACATTGGAAGCATTTCTTGTCGCAAATGAGCTTCCCTGTTAAGAATTAACACATTCAGGCCTAAAACCCAGCCTCTCAATCATAAAAGGGCTCCGATAATAACCGGATGAAGTATTTATAATTCCACAAATATCCACCTTTTGTTTGTCCTCTTGCTTATTTGATGTGGGCAATGCACTTTCCGGGATGCAATTCCAAGCGAACAGCTCGGGGAAGAATAGCACATCATCGTTGACTGAGTTAGTATTGTCAGGACCGATCGCTCGTTTCCGCTTATTCTTCTCTGCAAGCTTAAGGTAAGAAGACATGCCTTCAGCCGTACGCTTGTTCGACTCGATAGACCCGACAGACAATTTGTAAGGTCTACTGTTCCTGTACTTCTCAACAAACTGATTGTACCACGTCTCCGGCAAATCATCACTCACAAGACTTTGACACGGACTTCCCATTTCAGAATTTTTGTACCTGGAACCAACAGCATCTACTGTGTTGGAATTGTTCTGCGGATCAAAATCGAAACATTTTAGAAGAATAGGTATAGCACAGGAACACAAAATCCAGAAGCCTAAAACATGTGCAACAGTAGAGCAACCAATCAAGTTGCTAATCAGGAGACCGTTAATCCACATACTTTATTTGACACACTTTAAACCTGTACCAAAAGTACTTCCATTAGCGAAACGACAAAACACGTTATCGACTATAATTATCTCTTAACTATCAAACTACAAAAAAAGTGCACAATAAACAACAGCCCAAAGAGGGAAACCACAGTTCCGAATCTCGTCACTGCAGCATGATAGTTTCAGAAAAACTGCCTTCGAGAATAAACAAAGATGAGACCAAACGGATGACAACTCCTTATAATCCGACTCATAGTCTCCCAAAACTATCAATTATGTAACCCCATCAGGACAGGCAGCAACCCTAATCTGGAAACCAAGTCTTTTCATACATAGAGTCAGGCATAATCAGACCGAAATCGCTACCCACATAATGCGAAATTCCATAATCAAATTGCTTAGCCATGCAGTACCTTGACAGTCGAAGAACCCTCCAATGGGTAGTACAAATCGTCCCCTTGCAGCTGCCAATCTGAACAAAAAATGAAATGGTCACACCTTCACGAACAACTTCCCATCCGGATTACACAAAACCCTACACTCGCACTCCTACTCAAGGGATCGCAACCGCCTTGACCTGAATTCCAAAATCCCACAGCCAGAAACAAACAGGATTCCTGGGTCTTCTACAATACGTTTATCGTAAATCCAACCACCAAATCCGAACAAAAAAAAAAAAGAAACGAAAAGATCGCACCTTTCAGGACCAACTACAATCCCAAATCCCACGAAACACCAAACTCGCCAAATAACAAAGATTAATTGGATCAGGGAAAAACGTACAGGAGGGATTCAAAGCGGAGGCGCTGGGGATGGAGACGAAGAGGGAGACAGAGGCCTTGTCGAACAATAGGGCACGGACCCTTAGGGAGTGATGGGATCGCATGAAGGTGTCCCATGAGGACGGCGAAGACAGGTAGGGAACGAACGATCCGTAGGAAGAATCCCCCAACCACTTCCTCCACACTCCTTCTGACTCGAGCTTCCTGGCGAGGTCGTAGCCGCAGCCATCTTCCCCCAGCAAAGCCATCGCTGGTCTTTCTCTTTCCCAAGCGCAAGATCGTCGCAGGTTGTTCCGAAAAATTTATTTTAAATGATTTTTTCTTTATTTATTATTTTACATCACTTTTTGGACGTGTTACTTATTTTCGTCATCTATATCTAATATAATTTCTGATAAATTATATCTCAAAGATCCGCTGTTTTTTTTTTGCCAAATTATCAAATCTATTCTTAACTTTGACAGTTTTTTTGTCCCTTATCTCAAATATGACTCCCGTTCACCCGACCCTCGGACGGAAACAGACGTGGCTTCGACGTATTCCTTGACGCCGTCAATCTACCGTTTTCTTCCGACATTTGCCGACATGGGAAACACGTGGTACGTACATGGCGTCACGTCGGATCTCGTAATCCCTAGATTCCCTGCCGCAGCCCCCTCCCTCGTCGCAGCCCCCTTTCCCGTCGCAGTCCCTCCCCCGCCGTAGTCGGAGAAACTTGGGATCATCAGTGGAGGATGCCGTCGAAATCCGGCCCGATCCCTCCTCCATCGAAATCTCCTAAACCCTACTTCTACGGCCCTCGGAGACCATCCCAACATCGACCAACGCTTTCGGGTGGTGGCCTCCTCTCCTCCCACAAAGTCATTTCCCTAGAATCCCATGACCCGCCCCCCACCCATTACACCCCCTTCTCCTTGCATGATTGGGACCGGGATTTTCCTCCCAATCTGAGTTTTCCGTTGTCCCGCCAGAATCCCCTTCCCCGCCTAACGGTGGATTGACGGCGTCAACAGACACATCGGAGTCACGTATGTTTCCGTCCGAGGGTCGGGTAAACGGATGTCATAATTGAGATAACAGGCAAACGTTAGGCTAGCTGATGATATTATTGAAAATTCTAGGTAAATCGAAAAAAGGGCCAAAGTTCATGATAGATTTGATAATTTGGCTTTTTCTATTTAGCTTAAACTTTTCAAAATATCATCATACATTCTAACGTTTAGCCTTTATATCAATTTTAACCACCGTTAACAGAGTAAGACGAGGAATATTACGTGGCATCCAAATGACGAGTAACTCCGTCTGCCTATCGTTAAAGTGCTGACCAGGCATGACTACTGTTCTCCTCATTTTCTTTCTTCTTCTTCTTCCTCTTCTGTTTGTTTTTCTCTCGTCCATTCCAACTCTAAGAACACTTCCCCTTTGACATAAAACAAACCAAACCCTCCTTCGCCCCTCGCCGGGGTTCCTCAAAAGGGTATTGTCCCTCTCGCCGGAAAGACAATGGGAGTACTCCCTTCCCCCCTTCCTCCTCCCCCTCCCTTCGCCCTTCCCCTCCTCCATTCCTCTTTCCCTCTCTCCATCGGCGCCACCACCTCCCTCCAGACCCTCGGCAACATCATCCATCGTCGGCACCGGCGTCCTTGGCCTACCATTTGCCTTTTAGATCGCCGATTGGGCCGCCGGTTCCCTTGGAGTCCTCTCGCCAGCTTATCCTATTATTACTGTATGATCATCCTCGTAAGTTGTCCTTCCTCCTTCCCGCCACCTGCCCACCTGGATGATCGTGCAAGTGTAAGCTGGACTTAACAATCATTGTTTCGTGTTTAGGTTGAGTGTCGGGACAAATTGGTGTCGGATGGCGAGACCGACGTTAGGACCTACGGGGACGTTGGGTTTAAGTGCTTCGAGAGAGCTAGGAGGTACCTGACGGAGGCTCTCATCACCATCTCGCACTGTTAGGGCGCCGTGGCATATCTCATTTTCATAGGACAGAACTTGTCCTCGATTCTAACTGTCCACGGCATCACTTCCGTTTCCTTTATATTCCTACTCCGACCGCTCGAGATCCTTCTGTCATGGATAGACTCGCAGTCTGCGCTTGCTCCCTTCAGCATCTTCACGGAGGTACCAGTTCTCCTGGAGCTCGGCCTCGGTGACGGCATCGACCTCGATGGAAAGGTCATGAAGAATGGAGGTAGCGGTGGCGAGGGCGATGGAGGGGCCATTGTCAGAAGGAGGGAGAGCGGCAGCGGCGACGGCGGAGGATACAGGAAAGGACTTCGAAGAGGAAGAGAATGGGAGGAAAAAGGGAAGTGGAGCAAGATGAGGACGTAGTGGGAGGAGAGGGCGCCGATATCACCGTGGAGGGCGTCGAGTGAGGAGAGGAAGGAGAAAGGGATGTCGAGGGAGTCCCCATTCTGATTTGGTCATCCAGGTGCGCCATGTCATGCCCAGTCAGCACTTTAACGGTGGGCAGACGGAGTTACTTGCCACATGAGCGCCATGTATGATTCCGTAGTCTTACTCGGCTACGGAATAATAACTCTACGTGTAATTTGGGCATGATAATTTGGGGTAGAATTGATAATTTGGCCTTTCTTAAATGAATTATAACTCTACGTGTAACCTCAGCGTGCTCAGCACATAATACCAACCACAATCATTTGTTCGATTCTACAATTTGAAAATTTTTAATGATTTCTGCAAAATATATGTTTATAGTCCTAAGTATAATCGAACTTTCTTCTCTGTCAATATTTTACCTTGTTATATGAACATGTCCGCAACTATGTGTTGTACCTTTTTCCTAGCCAATTCGTAACGGTGTTATGCTTTATCGTGGCACTAACGTATCAATTCGTATATTTTGCCTTTCCAATATAAAAATTGTAAGCCATGCGGATAGAGTGATTATTACTGAATAATAAAATCTTGTCCTATATTTTTTACTTAAATTTTTTCTCGGCTCAGTTTCTCCCCCTCTATGGTAGAGCTCTTCATGGTATTATGGCTATACTCGCTTCAATCCAATAATAGCGTTTACATCTACACCGCCTCCTTCTTCCCCTTTCTCGCTTCTCAGCCACTATCCACCTAGTCAAACACTTAATTTAAGCATGCCTGTCTTTTCCAAATCAGCCAGCTATATCGCTTGTTGCCTCCATTTTCTACATCAAGCTCGATGAAGGCAATTACACTGTGAAAAATCGATTGCGAACTTATCTCATGGCTTATGGATTGGAGGGGTTTATTGATGACAATGCCACATCACCATCTCGGTACATGTGGATGCTTATGAATTTCACATCAATCCCGATTATAAGTTATGGTTACAAAGTGATTGTTAAGTAACAATTCTTCTTTATTCACCTCTTTCTACAAAACCCTTGGCGCAAGTTGTTGGATGTGAGAATGCGAGCCAATTTTTGGGATAGTTTGTGTTAGAGATATGAATATACTTCTACTACTAGGTCGATGAGTCTTTGAGACCAACTCCACCACTTGGTGCTTACTGACATACTTGTTGCAATTGGGGAAATCGAGTGGATACCATGAGCATCTTAGTTATCTTCTTAAAGGTCTTATGGCTTTATATGATACTTTCATCTTCTTCGTGTATCAACAAACATAACAACAACTATAGAGGACATTCGAAGTCTCCTAATCAACTTCGATATTTGACTTGAGTGACGTTAGGTGTTGGATTATGCTTTGTCTCATGCTTAATCCATCTCTCTCCATGTAAGTCCTTCTAATACTAAATCATGTACTTCTAAGCATCCCTTGAACCAAACTAGTCAATTAAAAAATTGGAATTCAGTCAACCCTACTTGATGCCAACCTAGCGTTCTTGGTAAATCTCCTACTGATTCTATTGCCAACACTTGGTGGATTTGTTGAAAAGACAACAAATTTCGACCAAAGTATTAGATTTGTTTTTAAATCTGACCATACTGTTGTTGAGTGTTATCAAAGGTAACAACCAATCTTCTCTTCCTTGCCTAACAGCTTCCCAAACTCTACTACCTAAACTTCATACTATATACAGACCTCTTACCAACCAAACATCTTTCTTATAACTTCACTTGATGAATGGCTTATGGACCGGTGCGATTCATCATGTGACACTTCGACAGACAATCTAAATTCTATCACTTTACCAAGGTACATCTATGGTTATGGTTGGAAATGGTATAAAAGTCAAAATCTATCATGTTGGTAAACATTCTCATTGTTTTGCTCCCCGTCATATTTCTCTTAAATTTGTATGTTATACTCTTGACATTCCTAAAAACTTGCTTAGTGTTTCTAAACTATGCTAAGATAATAATGCATTTGGGGAATTTCACGTAGGCTTCTGCGTAGTTAAGGACAATAGAGCCATGCAAATTCTTCTTCCGAAATCATGGATAAAGGCCTATATCGAGCAAAGACAACCAAAAAGGGTTTGCTCCTTGTTATCCAGCAAAATCTCCCTCATATCTAAATGTCATTCCCACTTGTACATCTAGCTGTAAAATGATGTCTACTCCATTAGCTTTGGCTTTTTCCTGTTCCAAGGATAGTTTTTTGGCTTGACATTCTATATTAGGTCATCTGAGTGATGAAGTTATATGCACTATGTTACAATCTTGTAATGAACCTTAATCTAAATCCCATGTCACTTGCTCATACTTGCCTTATGTCAAAGCATCGCTGGTTGCCCTTTATTGTAGTAGAATCCAAAGCTAAACAACCCGTTACACTCATATACATCAATTAATGGGGACCAACTCTAGCGAAATTCTTTATAGTGTTTGATATTTTATGCTTATCATAAACAATTTCTCTCATTTACTTGGACCTATTTTTTCATGAGAAATGTGAAACTTTACTAGCCTTCCGCCAGTTTCACCAATTCATTTAAGTCCAATTCAAAGAATCTATTCAAGTTATCCAGTCTGATCGGAAAAGTGAATTTCATTACACAAATATTTCATAGAAAATGACATTCATCATCAAACCTCTTGTCCCCAAGCAAAATAGAAGAGTAGAAAGAAAGATTAAACATGTGGTTGAGACAGATCTGTCACTCCTCAATCACTCCGTGTTCCATTGTCCCCATAGTCATATGCATTTCTCACAACATGACATCTCATCAATATCTTGTCCACAAAAAAATTCTGTGTAGCACTCCATTTGTAATATTGAAAGAGCCCTTGAAAATATGTAGTTGTGTTCCTTTCCACTTCTCAAATCTTTTACTCATCATAAACTTGAACCACGATCTAAATGTTGTGATTTCCTTAGTTTAAGTGTCTATCATGAGGAGTTTGTATGTTTAGATAGTTTCAAAAAAATATATGTTTCTAGAGATGTCATAGTTGATTAAACTTCTTTTCTCTTCAAGGACCTGTAAGAAACTAAGTTGTCTATATCAACTTCGTCCTCAGCTTTTATTCTTATTGTCATATATTCCAGTTCAAAGGATATACTTTTCTCTAAAATTTCTTTAGATCAACTTCGAATTATCCCAATCCTCCAATATGTTCCCTACAACACATAAAGAAATTGCACCATCTTATAGTGATAAGACACAATCCTTATGTCAAAATGATTGTAGGTTACTTCTTCCATCAACCATGACAAGTGATCACTCATGTAAGGAAGGGAACCACCCAGATAATGTCCATCCTATGGTAACACGCTCAAAAGCTAGTCTTTATGCGTAAAATATTTTTATATCACATGTAATGTAATCTTCACATTCACAACATCCTAACTAGCCAAGCCTTCGGTCTTCCCATCTGAATCATCCATACAAGATGAAGCTCTAGAACATGCCACGTTAAAGGATGATGTGAATAATGAGTTTGAGGCATTACTATGAAACAACACCTAGGAGCTGATTCCATGAGAGTCGAAGCTGAAATTCATTGGGTGTAAATGGGTGTATAAAGTGAAGGTAAAGAGAAAATGCTATCACTAGACTTTGAGGATAGACTGTAAAGAAACCTTTAGTCTAGTGGAAAAACAAACTACTATATGAATTGTCTTATCATTCTCAATTTCATTTGGTTGGTATATTCGACAACTAGATGTGCATAATGCCTCCTAAAATGATGAGCTTCAAGAAGCGGTTCACATGGAGCAACCACCTGAGTTTGTTGATAAAACTAGTCATGTATATAGACTTCAAAAAGCAATTTATGGGTTAAAGTAAAGTCCTAGAGCTTGGTACTTGAGGGTTAGTGGATGTCTACTCACTAGAGGTTCTCCGATTGTAAGGCTAATGCATCTTTATTCTTTAAGATTTCTAAGAAGTGGTCAGGATCATTTTAGTTAATGTGGATGACATTATTATTACTAGTTCAAATTAATAGGTCATACACACCTTGTTGGGTAAGCTAAATCAACAAGTTTCTCTAAATAAATTTGGTAGAGTTATAATTCTTTTTTGGGTATTTAGGTGACACAAGAAATGGAGAGGGGTTGCACTTAAGCCAAAAAAAATATTTGAAGGATCTCTTACATAAGTCAGGAACGACCAATTAAAAGCCAGTACCATCACCTACAGCTTTAAGTTCGAATCCATCGCTTTATGAGCTTCTCACAAATCTTTTTAAGGGAGAGCAAAAATTTCGGGATACCGATTTCAATCCGGAATTTCTAAAATTTCGGTAATTCGGGATCGATATTTCGGTATTTGGGATCGGATTGGAAGTACGTTTTTGTTAAAACGGTATTCGGTATTGGGATCATTTATCGGAAAAGTAAAATTCGGTATTTACCGAATACCGAATTTTTATAGGCTAAAACAATTTTGGCCCGATTTGACAACCCATAGGCTGCCGAACGAAACCCACGATTTCCCTATCGCCTCCTCTTCGTCGCCTCCTCTAGGTTTCGCCGTTCTGACTGGGAAAGGAAGAAAGAGCGAGGAGCTCCCACAGAAAACACACCTACACGCGAGCGCATGCACATAATGCACCATCCGAGGGGTGGGTTTTGCTTTCGAATACTCCCCATCCCCACACATTTTGCAACTGAATTATGGATTTGTGCTTCCCCCCACTCCACCAAGCAGATTTTTTTTTTCTAGGGGGAACAACCCTAGCTTGGCTAGCGTTTGAGTTTCTCTGATTTGATCGTCCACCTGCATTGCCTCGTATCCCCGTGAGTCTCCTTTCCCTCCCCCTTCTTTCACTTTCCTATAAGATATACTCTGAATTCTGGTTCGTGATTGAGTTGGGGGGTTTCATTCTTTTTGGTTGAATTAGGTTCCTCCGGGTTGGACCTTTTCTTTGGGTGGATATTTTTATTGGTATCCTCCCTTTAGGGATTCGAATATGACGTTTCTATTGTTTTTTATTGTTCAAGTCGTGCTTTATGGTGGAATTCAGTTCGATTTGTATAGTCTGACTCCACAGGTTAGGCTGTAATTTTTTTAGGTTGGTCCAATGATTTGTTCACTAATGAGAGTATTGTTATTGTCCTAGTGATCACAAATACTCCAAATAACAGTAAATATGTAGGCGTTGCAGTTTTATATTTTTTGTTGTCTCTGCAGTTCACTTCATAATATCCCCTTTTTGGAACTTTCAGTTTAATAAACCTTACCGGCCATGAATCTTGGTTAAACCATGGGTGTTCAATCTGTGTAGCTTTTCTTTTTTATTTTTTATTTTCTTTGTTTATTTACTCTGTCTATTTTTTTCTAGTAACACACAAATGACAGGAGAAGGAAGTATTCCATCAATTCCGCCAATGCCGCCATCAAGTTAATCGGATTCAACAGCAACATATAGTAAAAAAAGAAAGCAAATGGCCCAACAGTGAGCCTTTTGGGGTGATTATGAGAGGTTTCAAACTCAAGATGGTGTCATGATGGCTAGATGTAAGTTTTGCATACAGGAATTGCGAGCTGATACATAAAAAAATAGAACTTCTAGGCTGAAAAGTCATAGTAAATCATGCAAAGAAAGAATTCAGCAAGCTGATATATTTCAAAGTATTCTTGCATTGAAACCAGCGGGCGATCTTATTGGAAATACTATAACTTATCTTAGGTGCGATCCCGAAACAATCCGAAAATCTTTAGCTAAGTCTTTAGCTGCCTATTGAACTGCTCATATTTTTACACCTCTTGCTAATGTTCTTAATCTGCTACAGATCGCTTCATAGATGGACATGAATAAAATATCATGTGATTTTTGTTTGTCTACCTAGCATTGTTGAATTGAAGTGTCAAAACCCTCTTTTTCTTGTTCTGAATGTAGACTCAATGTCGTCTTATCATTGTTTAATGGAGATCTGAATATTATTGATCCTGGGTTTACTTGGTTGCATTACTAAGGTAAGGAAAAAATTCAGTAATTTTTTATTTACCGAAATACCGAAATAAAATTTAGTAATTTACCAAATACCGAATTTTAAATTCGGGATCGGGATCTAAAATTTTATGGTCGTTAAAATTCGGTATTTCGGTATTCGGTATTTTATGGTCGTTAAAATTCAATTTTACTGCGAAAGTAGCATCAACCAAGGGAAAAGATCTTAGTTTTCCTGTTCCTGGGGGTGTGAGAGTTTCTTCACGTATTGGTGCTTGAGGGGGATTCTTCGCAGGATCCTTAGCACCAAAAGACGCTGCTGCAGACATCGAGGCCAACTTCGGGGCTATTGATCCTTTGATAGGCTGCAAATCATTGATAAAAGTGGAGTTGGCTTTTGAATTTTGCAATGTCTAATAAATGCTAACGTTACCACAACAAGCTCTTTCCCCTTAGCCGTTGCTCCACTCCTCGCTGGAGGAGGATCTTGGGTCGACTTCGCAGTCGATTGTAAACATACTCCTTTAGACTTTTTTGACAGTGGAGGGATATCGGAGGTAGTTTGTTCTTCTGAAGAAGAAGGAGCAACCTGAAGCTTGCGCTTGGCCTTGGGCTTTGGAGAATCAGGGTATGGATCTGTAGTCGAAGTAGCTTTCCCTTACCTCTAGGAGACTTTCTTCTCAGATTATCCGATGGAGATTGTCTTGGCTTCGACCTAGCAACTTTTGGTCGATTAGCCAGAAGCTCTTCACTTAAAGCTGCATCATTTCAATAATTAGCTGAATGAAGTTGAACAAGTGTTTAAATATTCCAGAATTGCAATTTACCAGGTAGTAAAGCCTTCTCGGCCTTCGAGAGCAGTTTCTCTAAAAAATTCTCTGGAAGTGTCGCAATTTCTATGGCAAGGGAAGGAAACTTCAATTCTTCTCTGATTTCTTTGGAATGTTTGATTCCAAATTTCATTGAAGGTCAAAGTAGTCCCAAAAGAAACATATGAGTTTGGGAACTCTACCTCCTTCATTAAGCTTTTGATCGTGCGAAACACCTGTGAATAAATAGTTAGAAGATAACTTAGTATGAAAAGAAATCTGACATAAGATTAATTCATGAAGCCTTATAGTTCTTTCGTGAGAAAAGGGTACATAAGTACGCCATGAGAAGTATGTCTTGAAGGATCGAAAATGTGGCAAAGGGGTACTCTGTACAAAACCAAACTGCATCGCACAAAGTAGACCTCGAAGATAAATCCTCTAGCCTCGTAGGCCATTAAATCCCTTGCTGATAAACTATATCCCAGTACTCATCTGGTTCTCCCTTATTTCTCATATCATGAGACTGGTAGTTAGTAGGGAACGGATTTCAATTAACACAATCCTTCTCTAAGAGCTCAACAAAATAACTAGTAGCAATATCCTTCTCTAAGAGCTCAACAAAATAACCAGTAGTAGTAAGATTTCCCCAATGTTCATAATAGAAGTTCTTGAGTAACTTTAGCCCGTACAGATTAAAGGAACTCTCATGCTTTCGAACCTGGAAGTTGTCACAAAATTGGGGAAGTACAAATGAATCCATTCATAGACAATCCATAGGGGGCCTGTTGTAGGGAAGCTTGGGAAAACATAAGGAACCTTTGTTGATGTTGGAATAGCTGCACTAGTTTTTTTCCCTGTTGCTGCTTCAAATAAACCTTGATATATCAGGCATAAAAGAAAAGGAACCAAAGCCACAGGTTCTTGTGCTTTGACCAAGTAATTGGCTAGGGGGCACATTATCTTTAAGGGTTGTTTCCCTCTACCATAGAAGATAAACTTCGACAGTCAAACTAATATGAACTCAAGCTCATTCAGATCTCCCCATTTGTCGGATCTGTCTTCATATGTCCGGTAATAATCTTCAATGGGGGTTGGTTTGGAAAGGGAAATCTAAGCCACTCTCTCCCAATGTAGGAAAAGTTTCTGACACGTCACAACCCGGAAATCGTACCGCGACATTTTTGGCAAAATAAGAATTGTACGAATGATCAAGAGCCACACGTGTGACTCCTGTAAAGGTAATCACTCGTACACGGTCATGAACCTCTCGACGATCTTGTAAGTGCTAGCCTCTTGGATCGACGAATAACTTTCAGAAGCAAAACACTCATACTTTTGGGGTTGATTTTCTTTTTGATTCTGTCCTCCAAGGACCAACTAGCTCTATATCCCAATCTACAGGTTATCTGACAACCCTTTCAATCCCATTGAATTTCTTGCCTTAAAAGAAAAATCTTATGTTTCATTCACAAAAATAATTCCAAATGATAGTAATGGCAACACTAATGTTATCATTAACATAATAATTAATAAATATATAAATTTAACCGAAAATTAAACTATTAAATTATTTTAATAAAACATTTATTCTAACCATTAAAACAAAACGGCACATATATGCATTAAAATAATGTGATCAAATATTACTTTCTTAAATAAAATATCTAGGATATAAAATCTAAACAATTATTAAATGTTTATTTCATATCCTTTATTTAATATAATACGATCCGAATAAATCCATATTCGATCTTGGTCTATTTATTTGCTTTCGATATTTCTGAATAAATTAATAATCCAATTAATTCTAATTCTGAAGTAAAATGATTAATTTTAATATCCACTAAAATAATGATACATTGTTCGTGTCGACGTATTATGCATGCGACCCTCTAGGTCCAATATACGAAGGTAGTGTAAATCCATACACATACTATGGTATCCGTCTAGCAACAGTTTTTAGTCACCCAACGTGTTAGGAAAATGATCATAAATCATAAACCATTATGAACCGATTACTGTGTAATTCAATCTCTTCTTCTAACCGAAATCCCAATTAATTCGGCGCAAAATATATCATCACCAAATTAATTCTTTACTTGATTACCAAGATATAATAGACTCACTTGAATGTAAAACATTGACCATAGATTTTAGAGTCACTAATATCTTTATCAAGTGGCCTAGATGTCAACTCTCTAACCTAAAAGAGTGATGAATCATATATTGACTCTAACACTATTCTCTCTACGTTTTGTCACACACTCAACAATCGTATTACTAACAATCTGGTTAAAGATTATTTTTAACGACGTCAAAGTGCATAAACTCCACTATAGAATAAATGAAGGTCTCAAATCAAAAGATCATTTACACTCGTCCATAAAGAGGATTGACCAATGTTGTTTAACATGTGATATCCTCTTAAACGGGTCGTGCACAGTATCTCTAATCTCAGGGTACCCCTAAGTATAACTTAGATATATTATCAATCGGTCTATCTTGACATCAGTTATACTCAGCGATGATCTAGATGTCCATGTTCCCTCTAAACATCTATCCGATCACGGACTATTTCAGATTAATATACTCATTAATCTATAGAACTTTATCATTAATAATTTTACGTGCAGAAAAGTAAAATATTTAATGATAAATACTCGTATTTATTAATTATATATTCACAAATACAATAAAATGTCTTGGTAGATAAGTGCACACACTAATAGAAAGTTGGACTACTACGGATGTTTAAGGTTTCGTGTGTGGTTCTTCGCTCTTGAATAGGTTGCCCAGCTACAAAACTTGCTGTATTAACTTTTCTTATTCTATGTACATGCGATTAAGCAAGGTTGAGGACGTGTCTCGACGGACGTAACGACTACGTATCCTAACCCGACGTTGCTTTTCTTTATAATAAACCCTAAAATGGGGAGTGATTGAGAAAGAATGAACGTGGAAGTCGTGGAGGAGGACCAAGACAACAAATCCAGGTCGGTATGATGATAGTGCTATATATATTATATAAGTCGGGGGCATTCGTCATTCCTTAAGTTTCGTGCGTGAGATCTGGGAACGTTCCTCTACAAGAAAAAGAAGAAGTCAATAACATCCTCATGTGGTCCTAGGCCATTTTCAAAATTTGATCCGTGTTGATAATAAAATGATGTCTTGGGGGCGTCTTCCTATAGGGAAATCGGCGTGGAGGTCGCGGATGAAACTATGGACTAATTTCAGGATTTTTATATGAAAATACGATTAATTTTAAAAAGAATTTATGAAATACGGTCCGAATTTCATAAAATACAATTATAACGTCGAAGAGAAACACATTCCTTTAAAATATAACCTGCCTCCGTATAAATAGACATAAAAAAAAAATTTCAAAATCCATCCATCAACACCTAACGAGATTGAAGGGACGTCCAAGAAAATCCACCCGTAGAAAATACATAAGGAAAATCCGCCCTTCCCCTATTTTCTTTCCCATTTTTTCTTTTTTCTACGCTTTCCCTCTGCCTCCCCCCTCTCCCTTCTCCTTTTCTTTCTTCTTTCCCCTTTTCCCCTCTCCCCTCCACCTATCTCATTCCCTTCCCTCTCCATTCCCCCCTCTCGCCTTTCCTTTTACCCTCTTCCTTCGTTTCCTTCCGTTATTTCTCTTAAAAAAATAAAAACATAAAAAAGGATATTTTCAAAATTCATCCTTATCTATTTATACAGAGGACTGTTTTCATTACAGTTTAAGAAACCTTCGACCGTAACATTATTTTACGAAATTCGAATAATATTTTTTAATTTTTTTTTAAAGCATGACGACATTTTCGGACAAAGCTACTAATCTCAGATCGTGTCCCCTGAACTTTCGGTACTAGTTTCGTCCGCTTGGCATGGACGGCACGGGAATCAATATTTCATCCTTTTATGAGTTTTTTTTTTTAAAAAGAAAATAATTGGAGTTTGCCCGGTCACAATCACGAATCGTTCAATGAGTATTCCGACGGAAGCGGCTAACGGTACGTGCACATAACCGTTACGTGCTTTACTAAATTCGACCAAAATTTTAGTAATGTTTACTAAAAATCGACTTTTTTTAGTAAAATAATTAGTAAATTACTAAAAAAAATTAGTAATCGGTTACTAATTTTTCACTGTTTGACCATTCGGAAAGTTACTAAACTAGGTTTAGTAAATCGGCCGGAAAATTTACTAAAATTTTTAGTAACCGATTACTAAAAATAACGTTGATTTCACAGTTTTTTTTAGTAATCGTTACTAAAATTTCACTGTTTAACTTTAGTAATCGGTTACTAAAAAGTTTAGTAATTTTTTCCGCCGATTTACTAAACCTAGTTTAGTAACTTTCCGAATGTTCAAACAGTGAAAAATTAGTAAATGTTACTAATTTTTTGTTAAAAAATTAGTAATAGTAGTAATTTTCCAGGTTTCCCGTCCGGAGATTTTAGTAATGATTTACTAATTTTATTAAAAAAATTAGTAAGCACACAAATTCTCTAGAAATCAAATATTGACATAGTAAAGTCGTTTGTAAATTACTAAATTTTTGAAATTTTTTTCGTAATCGTTTACTACTTTTGGAATAAAATTCCATAACCAATTACTAAATTTTTTAGTAATTTTCGTAAATGAACAGTCTGAACCTGTTTTCAGTGTGAAATTACCATTTTACACCTGCGATAAATTACAAAATCGTTTACGAATTTTCAGTCCGAACCTAAAACCGAACCTATTTATAATTTTACCGTAGGGGTAAAATGGTAATTTCACACTAAAAATATGTTTAGTTTTAGGTTCGGAATGTACTGTTCATTTTATAAAATTACTAAAAAGTTTAGTAATTGATTACTGAATTTTGTTCAAAAAGTAGTAAACGATTACGAATAAAAAATAAAAAATTTAGTAATTTACTAACGACTTTTCTATGTCAAACAGTAATTTACTAATTTCGGTTACAAAATTAGTAAATCATTACTAAAATCTCCGGACGGCCTACCTGGAAAATTACTAGTATTAGAAATTTTACTACAAAAAATTAGTAACCGTTACTAATTTTTCACTATTTGACCATTCCGAAAGTTACTAAACTAGGTTTAGTAAATCGGTGGAAAAAATTATTAAACTTTTTAGTAACCCATTACTAAAGTTGAACAGTGAAATTTTAGTAACGATTACTAAAAAAAAACTGTCAAATCACCGTTATTTTTAGTAATCGGTTACTAAAAAGTTTAATAAATTTTTCCACAGATTTACTAAACCTAGTTTAATAACATTCCTAATGGTCAAACAGTGAAAAATTAGTAATGGATTACTAATGTTTTTTAGAAATTTACTAACGATTTTACTAAAAAAATCGATTTTTAGTAAACTTGACTAAAAAAAAATCGATTTTAGTAAAAAAGGTAACGACGTACCGTTAGCCGCTTCCGTATTCTGACTGATTGGGACATTATGTATGGTGTTTGACTTCTTCTGAGGAAACTAAAGTGAAATTTCAGCCCCCCCTCCTCCCTTAGAAAAAAAACATTCCTTTCCCGTGTTAGATAAACTACTCCCCCATTCGACAAACGGAATGAAATCTCAAACTGCCGAATATTATTTTATTTGGTTCTAGTCCTCATGAGCCTGATTTAATCCGATATTTTGTTCTTTAATTACTTTTGTTCTATAAGTTATAAAAATTCTTTTTGAAATTTTCTTAAAAAAATAGGTATTTTAAATACCAATTTTCGACTTTATTTAATGAAATATTTTTGCAGCTAACGCTGCGTATGAACAAAACTCAGACTTAACCATTTAGATCCCAAATCCCCGGACTCGGTACCACCACTTTAATTTGAATGAATCCGCAATTAAACAAATAAAATAAACAAAATAATATAGAAAAAATGAATAACTTAATAGATTATCTCGTCTTTGATTTGATTTTTTTTTCAGAATTTTTAAGGGGAATTTTGGATTTATTAGGAGAGAAAGAAAAATAGATGTTAATGGAAGAAAAAAAAAGAACTCCGGTTCCTTCGAAAATAGTGTACAAGAAGATGTGTTGATCAGTTATAATTTTTTTATTATGAAATAATGTATTATGGCTCGGATTCATATTCAATCCTATTTTGGTTGCAGCGGATAGTCAAGTCATTAATTAATCGGAAATTTAATTATCTTAAATTATAAGTAAGCAAAACGAGAGACGTTTCCTTGCGGATGCAAAGCGGCCAACAAGAAGCTTCTCATATAACTTATTGACTCCGGGATTTTGGAATGACCATAATACCCTCCTCCTCCTCCTAATCCAGCCTTATGTGTTCATTTGAAGCTTGGCCTGCAAGATTGAGTAGTATAAATACTCTCCCCATCATCACTCTCCTCCATCCCCACCACATTCGTAGTTTCAAGTACTGCCACCCGCGATCAGGCCATCCTTTGGTCACGGCGATGCCGGTCTTCGCGTTGTCGGAACCCGTCCTCCAGACAACCTCGAGCCCTTTACTCCCGTTCATCGCCTGCAACATCATCATTTTCCTGATCCTCATTGGCTCGAGGTTCGGCGGATCCAGGGGTCCCAGAACCACGGAAGCCCTGCCGGTGTTTGGCGTACGCTGCGATTTAAAATGTGTGGAGGTCCCCGATGTCGAACCGTTCCCGTCTGATCAGATTGCGTGCTCGAGTTCCCAGGAGAAACAGAGGGAAGAGAAGCCGGAGTTGGAGGAGGTTTGTGAGGTCGAAACCAACCGAGGGGGAGAGAATGAGGATAACGGCTGGGAATGTGTGCATGAGGAGGAGAAGGAAGAGGGCGACTACGACGATGATGACTTTGAGGGAAATTGCGATGACTTCGACGGCTGCGGAGACGACGAGCTTAAAAGAAGGATCGAGGATTTTATAGCTAAGGTGAACAGGGAATGGGCAGCAGAGAAATCGATGGCGCTGGACGAGCCGCTGGCCTTGATCATGACCTCCGCTTGATCCCCATGCTAACAGATGTGAACACCCGCGATGTCGGACTTCGACATTCCGGGTTACAGGGCAATTTCAATTTTGATGGAAACTGCTTCTTCACTACTACAACTACTACTATTGCCGTTTGTTAAACCATATAAGTAAATACGATAACTCTGTAGTTCCCAGTTTTCATCATCTTTTACTGTCTCTCATTCCGAAGTCTTTCCCTGATCACACCTCAAATTCATTGTAAATCAAACAATGGCCTTCGAATCGGCTCCGTGCAGAGCGAGCGACGTTCACATAGATGCGATCTCTTGTGGAGAAGTATTCTGATCTCAGCTGCCCCCATCTATCGCACCATCCTCACGGCCATTCGTGACATGCTAAGTTCCGAATTTTGCATCAGAAATAAAATCCTTCTTCATCTTTAATTACATTTGGAGTCTCGCCAGTTGATATGTTCTAGATTGGTTTAGAAGTTCTAAACATGATTTAACTGATTATGTAAAGCACTTGGTGATGCGTACGAGCCGCTATGCGGCAGTGTCCTTGAAGCTCTTGGTCAACCAGATGGCAGTTTCTCGTGGCGAGACCTTCTCGGGTCCAAACGGCTTTAACAGCACGCCGAGCTCATCTAGTCTCTCTTGCTGCAGGAGGCGCGTGCTGAACTCCAACAGACCTTCTAATGCCTCGGCACGCTGCTGGTACGAAGAGGTGTCGAACTTGCGCTGCCGCAGTTCGAAGGAGCGTCTGGAAGCACTCACAATGGGATTATTCTCCGAGAATTCGCTTGCATTGTACACATCTCTGAGGCGAGCGTCGTCGGGATAAATTTTCTTGGAGGAGTTTTCGATAGGAACCTGGACTGTGCACTTGTCTTTCATTATTGTACGGTTGATGCCTGGCGAAGATGATGAACCCTGTGCGGAACACAGAGAAAAGGTCGGCACTGAACATCAAAAGGAGACAAAACAAAGCTCAATTTGCTAAGCTTTCCCTTATATTACAGGGCTGTCGAATAACATTTTTGACACAGGAGCATTCGACACTACATATATCGTATTACTTCCGATATAATGTCGAACCTTCATGACAGCATGGTATAACGAGAGGCATAGGTTTTCGTTGTTAGTATACCTATATTCGACAAGAGTAAGAATCCGGGACAAGTAACAAATAACTCGTTCCTTCCGCTGATTATCTTCATCTTCTAATATCGATCCTAAGACCTTGTCACCAACTGTGATGTACAGCGAAAAGGGTCAATCTTGTTTCGGATGAACAAAAACAGGTGGATTGATGATGTATTTTTTAATAGTTTCGAAGGATTCACGATGTGAATCAGTCCATTCAAAACTCCCTTGTCCTTTCAACAAGTTGGAGAAGCCATTGTTCGACCGGCAAGGTTGCCTATAAATCTTCTTAAATAATTCCCTCGTTCTAGAAAAGCCTGGAGTTTTTTCTTTGTCGATGGAGGTGGAAGATCCTGAATTGTTTTATTCTTGCCCGAATCGATCTCCATGCCTCGATGGTGAACCAAAAATCCCAAAAATTGACCAACGCGAACGCCAAAGGCACATTGCATGGGATTCAGTTTCAAGTTGTGTTTTCTCATTTGGAGAAAGGCCTTTCGAAGATCATCAATATGACAATCATCTGCTACCGATTTTACGACAATATCATCGATGTAAACCTCGACCGTTGACCCAATCAATGGATTAAAGATGAGGTTCATCGCTCTTTGATAAATCGCACCAGCATTCTTTAAATCGAATGGCATAACCCATTCAAAAGACAACGAAAAGCAGTTTTATGAACGTCATCCTCAGGTTATGTCCAGATGTCTTGTCGATGAAGGACCTTCCATGAAGAACAAAATCTTATGTCCAGATGTCTTGTCGACGAGTTCATCCGCTACCGGCATCGGATATTCATCTTTTGGAGTTCCTTTATTAAGATTTCTAAAATCGATGCAAACTCGAATCTTTCCATTCTTCTTTTTCACTGGAATAATGGAAGAGATCCATTATCTATATCGAGATGTCCTTATGTATCCGGCATCGAACATGTTCTTTACTTCATCAAAGACTTGTTGTCCAAGTTCAGTTGCCAACCGGCGTGGTGCTTATTTTACGGGTTTGAAATCTGGCTTAATAGGTAAAGTATGTTCGACTAATTATCGATCCAAGCCAGGCATCTCAGTGTAATCCCATGCAAAACAATCTTTGAATTCTTTCAGAAGGGTTAATATGGATTGAAATAGATCTTTGTCAATCAACCCACTTATGAAGGTAAGACGCCGGACCTCCTCGTTGCCTAAGTGTACTATTACTAAGGGATCTCGAGGCGTCATTAAAGTGCATTGATACTCAGGACATTCAGCAATTGATTTATCATCAGACGTTGTTTTATTCATAGTAGGATGAATTACAACACCAACGAATCTACACACACTTTCAAGTCAGGATTCGACTCAACCTCTTCAGCACGCTGGTCGGGACTGTCTACGTCCAGCGAACTGGTTTCCAGATACATTTCTAGACTAACTACAGGCCTAGTTAGCCTATACACTCGTAGTCGCTCTAAGACATCAGCGACTACGTCTTCCTGATCTTTATCAAGCATCTTCAGTCTCTCGAGGAGTCTTTCGGGCTCCAAGTTCGGGTCATCGCCATCAGCATCCTTCTTTTCACTGATGGAGCGAGGAGTAGTCTCTCCATCGATGGGTTCGGTATTTTCCTCCTCGATAGTAGGGAGTAATCCAGCTACTTCTTTAATAGAGTGGAGGATTCCAGCAAGTTCCGCTTTCTTCTTAGCATGTGCTTCGGCTTCGACAACCGGTGGCACAACATTAGAATCCAATCCAGAAGGGCATCGACTATGGATGAGGAAGGCCTCCTTACTTAACTAATACTCAAACTTTCCTGTCGATTCTCTCAGAGGTCCAACATTTGGATCTCCAAGAGAGTACCTCATCTTCAGACTCATGTCATCGACAGCTCCGATGATATTTCCTGTATAGATCTCAACAGGGTTAAAGCAAGTATTAATAGACGAATCAGCTTTACCAACATCAACCTCGGAATCAAGCCAAAGCATAAGTTCTTTATGAAGAATAGAAGGAATCACTACTGCTTTATGCAGCCAATCTCGACCCAAGAGACCGGTGAAAGTTGTATCGACATCTACTATAAAGAAACCAGTATTCGTCGTAGACCTCCCAACTTTCAACTTAAGTGGAAAAATGACTACACATTTCGACATAAGACCATTGAAAACCGTTACGGCTACATCGATGTTAGTAACATCAGCCTTATCATACCACAAGTATTTAAGGGTACTAAGAGGCATCACGTTGACCATCGCACCATTATCCACCAAAACTTTCTTCAAAGCGACCTCATTGAACTCTGCTTCGATATACAGAGAATGCATTTGAGATTGCATTGAAGGAGTGTGTTTGATAAACCAATTTACAGGGAAACCCGACAACGAACTACTCGAGGAGCCGAAGTTTTGACCTTCGGGCAGGAAGAATCAATTAGTGTTGACATCCCACAAAGACAATAGAGCAGCCAAAGGGCGAGGGTTGCAGCGCATTCCCTCGATTGACAGCCTAATAATGTTAAAGATTCCTCGCTGCCTCCATTCTTTTCTACGAAAGTTTAACCACTTGCGAGCCCACTCATTTTATCTGGAAGAAGGACCGACGGTTACTGCCGGTGGTACCTGCCTGTCGAATGCCTCTTCGCCATTAGGCACATAAGTTGTTAGACCCAGGGGAGATGACGGATCTTGATGCTCGAAAATGGCCTTGAATCGTAGGTCATCACCGCCGAGAGGAGTGGAATTGATGGACACACGAGACATGTGATTTTAGGATTCTAGGAGGTTTCTTAGCTTTGGGGGAAGTTTGAGGAAGAGGAAACGAACAGTTTCTGGAAAAGACGGGCAAAAATAACACACCTGAAGTTAAAGTGGCTATTTAAAGGAGTGACATGTGTCGTTTGACGGAGGCTAAATTTTTACACAGTAAAGCCATTTTGGGCTTCAATGATGGCAAAGCCCATCATTGCGATGGCAGATGCAGTAGAAGGAGCACTCGGTCGAAGTTTAAGCCCATTGAAGTACGATACGTTGAAGTACGGACGAAGTGAGATTTAATCAAGACTCCGTCGAAGGAAGTGACTATTGAAGGAATAGTTCGAGTTGAAGCTTCAAGACTTAGTCAATTTGTTATCGGAGCCTCACTGAGTCATGATCAAAGTTTATGAATTATAGTTAGTCTCAATAATAAATATGTAAAATATGTTTAGCAGTTATGTTAACAGTTGTATTAGCGATTATTGTCTGGATAAGATCAAGTTTTATTGTAAATATGCGGTCAATATTCTATAATAAACACGCGACAATCATTCAAAGACCTGAATGGCTGATTGGTTGCTTCCTTGTAACTTGTTCTCCAAAAATGAAAGTTAATGTTATTGTTCATCCGTCTTTTTCTTGCACTTTGCATTACTGTTTGTCTAAAAATCTTGGCGACCACAGTTCTTTAACTCTCCGTTAATCCCGGTTATATCGTGACATGTTTCGTCTACAAACACACGAGGTGAGATTACTCTCTGGATTCATTTGGAACATATCATTATAGGACTATGTTATACGTTTGATCGCAGCAAGGGCGGCGAGTTCGAACCATTATGTTTATCTAGTTTAATCAGAGGTTTCGTGTTGGTTCGCGCATCATACGAACAACTGCACTCTTGCTCGTGTTCGTGATTCGAACTGAGCACATTTTTCATTGTGTGTGTGATGTTTTGCTCATCCACGTCGAATCATTTATACATACAGAACACGCCTGGCTCGGGTGCTTAGTGGGGCTACTCTAAGGCGAGCCGCATATGGCGGTTGAGGTCCTCGAGGTAAGTGGAGCTTGTGTAGTCCTCAACATCACAGGCATCAAGAAGGAGCGCTCTTCCTGACACCGACTTGTGCTTCCACTCTACAGCCACGTTCTCGCCCTTCAGCATCTGCACAACCTGAATCACAGAAACGAGGTCGGAGCATGTGACTGTCGTTGTTAAGGTCCCCTTCCCCCCTTATGGGGCATAAGCTTAGCAAATGGTTGTATTTACTCTGTTCATGTCAGGGCGCATGGCCGAGAGGTAGTGAATGCAAATGGAAGCGGTTGTTGCAACCCTCTCCATTTCTCCGAGTTCGTAAGAACCTTCTAGTCGAGGATCAGCGAGTTGTTCGAGTTCGTTTGAGTCCAGGAGCGGTTTTGCCTGCTTGGGCCAAATCGGATGTTATGTACCAAAGGGAAATGAAACTGGAGGGACGGGGTGACAAACAAGAATCGTACCCACATCACCAGGCTCTGGCGGCTGGAATCAATGGCACGCCGGCCTGTTATGAGCTCTAGCAGTAGGACCCCGAAGGCAAACACATCGACCTTCTCGTCCACGATCCCATGCATGAAGTACTCTGGAGCCAGGTACCTGCCCATAACACATACATGTATATCTAATAACCCGAATCGACGTAAGACCGACAGAATCTCAATACCGAGGAAGAATATTTCGTTGAGAATGACTGAGAGAGCGCATGTGCGATGCAAACCCGAATGTGCCTTCGATCGGGAAAACAACATGCTGAGCCCATTTCTCCGGGAGCCATTTCGCCAACCCGAAATCCGAAATCTGCAGCAACACACGGGACGATGCATCATCCCTCCATGGATAGGCAAGCATCTCCATCCAGACGCATCCAAGAAAAAAGGAGACAAACCTGCGGCTGATAGTCCTCCGTGAGCAATATGTTGGACGCCTTGATGTCGCGGTGAATGATTCTCCTCTGGCAACCGCAGTGAAGATACTGAAGCCCGAGCGCAACTCCCAAGGCGATCTCGAACCTCGTCTTCCACCCGAGGACATAGTCCGCCGATCCGTGGAGAACAGACGCGAGGCTGCCGTGGTGTGAGAACTGGAGGACGAGGTGGAGGCCGCCGTCGACTCCGAACCCAAGAAGCTTGGCAGCATTGGGGTGGTCGATGTGGGCGATGATGCCGAGCTCGGAGAGGAAATCGGCAGTCCTGATGTCGTCGTGATTGTCGTCCTCCCTCGACTCGTTCCTCTTCTTGTCGATTAGCCGCTTGACCGCAATGATCTGTCCATCGGGTAACGTTCCCTTGAAGACCTCAGCATGGCCTCCTTTGCCGATCAAGTTGTCTGCAGTGGAAGGAACACAACTCTTTTTTGACCTTTACTTACGCCATCACGACGCCTAAAAAGAATTCAAAGGTCTGCATGCACGTGATTGATTGAACACTCACCTGTGCCAAATTAAATTGGACCACCACACACAGTATGCCCAAGATTGAAATAAATAATAATAATAATAAGGAACCAAAGTCAAGACCTAACTTTTCCTTTATAAGTTTGAATTGAGCCAAGATAAGTAATTTTCTTCCGCTAAACAGAAACAAACCAACAAAAACAACAACGACAGACAAAACAAAGTTCCTCCTAATCCTACGAAAAAAACCGATTCTCCGTGACTGTCGCTCCAACGTACCCGTCAGCCCCGCGACAGTGACCGGAGAACCGGGGATCGAGTTTCCATAACTTTTAGTTTGATTTGTATAATTTTTTTACCTGGGGAGAAGTTGCGAGTGGCCGCAGCAAGCTCCGCGTGATCGAAATTCCTCCACGAGGGCTTCGGGGAGGCCCCGAGGCTCACGCAGGCGACTCCGGCCGAGCTTCCT
The DNA here is from genome assembly GCA_023653495.1 of Melastoma candidum. Taxonomy (NCBI): domain Eukaryota; kingdom Viridiplantae; phylum Streptophyta; class Magnoliopsida; order Myrtales; family Melastomataceae; genus Melastoma; species Melastoma candidum. The sequence goes on from CM042887.1 coordinate 3,309,021, forward strand.
TCCTCGGCGCTTCTTATCCTCACCAGCTTCTTCTTCTTCGTCGTCGTCATCTTCTCGGACTTCTTCTCCGGTTTAATATCGTTTCCCAGCCGGGTCGCGTCACGCCCGTCGGTCAGGTACTTGGTAGTCGATTTCCTGCGCAGGGCGTCCATCACGCCCCGCCAGTAAATCCCCTGCCTGTTCCGATCGCGACCCTTGGACGTGGGAATGCCGGGACTCTTCCCGAGGGACGGATCTCCCTCCCCATGGTCCTCAGGAGCCGGAGGTGGCGGCCAGGGACAAAGCGCGCATCCGCTGCTGCTGCTGCTGTGGTCGGAATCAGGATTCCCGAGAGCCGGGGAGCACTCCAGGACGCCTCTGGGGGAGCCCTGGTCCTCATGGTTGGTGTCGGCCGCCTTGATCTCCAGGGTTTCCGCCTTCCCTGCATCATACACAACACAAGGATCCAAAAAATAAGAAGGATTCATGGGAAGGGAGGGAATCACAAATCCAAGGAAGATTGAGGATGAAGGGGGGGGGGGGGGGGTAGTAAACCTTGTTCCTCCATGAGACGACTCTCACACAAACACACTTGTTCGGGATTGTTAGTTTCGCCAAATTTAAAGGAGGTTGAAAAAACCTTATCCTTCTCTCTCTATCTTACGTTTAGTTCTTGATATAAATGTTAAAAGGGGAGGGGGGTTGGGTTTGAGTTCGTTAATTTTGGCGCAACCAACGCTGAATTACTAAGAAGAAAGTAAGTAAAAGAAAAAGGTGGGTGTGGCGGGAAGGGAACAGAGAAAAGAGGTTGAGATTGCATTTAATTGCTCCCCTCCTTTTACTTTTTCTTTGGGGGGGGGGGGGAGATAACGAAGCGATGACCAAAAACCTTGTCCCCATCTCGACCTTTGATCCTACTTTTGGAAATTTCGTCCCATTTAACATTTATTAAGGAAGGATTCGTATAATCCGACCGCCCTCTCGACAAACCCGCCTAGGAAGGAGCACGTGGATTGATAAAAACTTGTTGAGATAAACGGGACAAATTACTCCTCTCCATATTCGTTTCTCCGGTTTACAACTAGAGTTGCTCGGATCCCCGGAGAAGTTGGGAAATTGTAAACTTTTGTTTTTTGTTATTATTGTAAGGATCTAAACGAGAATTCTTTTGTAAGGAAATTGTTTCCGTTGAAATCCCACGGTTTGGAGTGTCGTCGTGACCACAATACCACCACCCCCGTGTTAGGAGTGTCCGTACCGTTAATTTTTTTTTTTTATTTTTTTTATATTTACGAAATGCGAATTTCTTATTTACTCTATCATAACCCTTCTTAACTTGCCACTTTTCGAATTCGATACTTTTGTGATATTTCTTATTAAAATGAATACTTGGATGAGTTTAATACGACGCAAGGGAGTCGTTACTTTGGTTCTTCTTTCAAAGAATAATGATATCATTAGCCTATTTTCTTCTAATTTTATTTTCTATTTTAATCAGAAGAAATATTACTCTAATTAGCGATTTACTTCTTTAAAAACATAACCATAAATCTTGGAATATTTCCTTTGAATTTATTTGTCCATTTGTTATTACAATTACATCTTCCAAAACTTGATAGCACTCATAATATTTATTCCAATTTTATTCACCTCATTCTTTTTTATATTTATATTAGATTGAATATCGCCAAATAACGAATTTATTTTATCGAGCATAACAAAATAAAGTGGCGATTTAAGGGTCGTAATTGACTAACGCTAAAACTTATATTTTGTATATTTTTTAAAAAAATACGGAGGATGGTGTTTGGGGTTGTGAGGTTGATTGTGACCCGGAAAAACGTGGAATTAGATGGTTGTCCAGGGTCTAACATAGTGGAAAATGAACAAAACAAAGTACCAAAGAGACTATCTCATAAGGTAAATTCCTTCCTTTTTCTTTGACCAGGTGGAGTGGATATCCCCCCTACATCATCAGTCAATACTCAAACTACAATAGTATTTTCTTTTTTTTTTTTTGAATATATAACATTGAGAAAGAGTTAATAATTTTTCATAATTCAAATAAAAGAATTAGAACGAGTGAGTCTGTTTAGTGAATATGAAAGGAATTATAATTTTTTTTGGGGGGGGGGGGGGGGTGTAAATAGTGGGTGAACTAAACTCCCATCTGGGAAGGCAGGGGGGGGGGGGTTGGTCAGGGTTGAAAAAAGGGGAACCCCCCAATGTTGAAGGGTTTGAAACTACAACTCACCAATGACCAAACCCTCTCCTTGGATTTTTTTTTAGGAGTCAAACAACAAGAGAAAGGCAGGAGACACATTTTGGACGAGGTACAAAAACTAAAAGAAAGTTTTTATAGTTATTGTTCGTTGGTTTGTCCCCCTTTTGCCTCTCTGTCTGTCTCTCAATAAACCTTAGTAATAAATTCCCAGGACAAACAAATCAACTAAAACATTTTCACGCCAAAAGTGTTTCGGGTATTATTGGGACGTAGCATGCATACACGTGATGTGGGCATATCTTTTAATTTTCATTTGGTTATATTTTTTTTGGGGAGCATGTGATGGATAGATAGCAGCAATGGGAATGCTTTGGGAATTGAAGTGGGACAACCAACCCAACCATGAGAAAGAGGGGTTGAGTTTGAAAAAGATAGTGGGCTTACTTGGTGGTGGTGTGTTTGGTGGAAGGAGATTGGGCTACTCAACTCCACATCCCTCCCCATCCCTCCCTTTTTAACGAATTTGTTCGGTTGTTCCACCATTTTTGTACTGACACACCCACATCAACCCCCCCAAAAAACTAAACTCAGCCTCATGGATTAAAATAAATAATAATAATAGTTCAATTTCCATTGATGTCATTAATCATCAACGAATTGGGCCTTATTATGTCCAAATCCTATCATTGCACCAGGGAATGGCCCAAATGGACCCATCTTAATTAATAATACCTTCGTCCCCACCAAACAGGCCGCTAATCTATTCATAACAAGTCGACTGAGGACAAAACCGTCAATCAACATATTCCTCGAGGTCATTCCAGTAAATTCACCCCTATTCCTCCTCCCGGCGAGATTTACACACACATACTGCCTGAGGAAACGAACAAAAAAAACTACGACGCAATCTCTCCCTCCCTCAGCTGGTGACCTCCCTCTTCACTCTCTCAATCTTCACTTCGCCGTCCTTTACAGGTACTTACGTCTGCTTCCGTTTTGTTTTCCTTGTTGCATTCGCTGTTGGTGATCGACGGCAGGATCTCTTGATTGTGGTGTAAGTGCATGGTTCTGTTCGTGGAGTGTGATCATTTGCCTTTCATCTGTGTCCTTGTATCTTGATTCTGCGAGTCGTTGTGGTTCGTAGGTGCCCCTGGGGGAGATTTTTTGGGTCTTGAAAGTTTCTGTAATTTGGAGGTTCCGGTGATATGGGATTAGGTTTTCTTTGGCTCGATAATTAGCGCGTGTTTATGCATAGAGCTGAGCCCTAGTTCTATTAACTTGGCGGCAGGGGAGTGGTTAAGGTTGCTGTCAGTTACTGTGTTTTGAATTTAGTGGCCTTTTAGGGCAGTTGGAATGGATGATATTACATGATTGGAGTTCCTGTGATTTTTTATTGTTGGTTTGAGGACTGGTCTGTATTTAGTTGGGCAAAGGTGGGTTGGGGGGATCGGCATAGTTGGAAACAAGGAGGGCTAGTGATTTATCCGTTAGTTTGGCGGTGGGTGTATGTTTAAGGTATTTCAGATGACATGAGTGGTTGACGCTTCACTTTTATTTTCAAAGATATTGAGGCGGCATTGTTCCCTCACTGAGATTTCTCCTTCAAGTGGTTGTTTCCTACTTCTGCACTTTGTTGTACTTGTAATGTAATAGGGGCTGAGAAAGCTATGTCACTTTTTCTGTTCGTTTACGGTAATAGTGTGGATGGTTCTAATAGATGGTTCGTTTGCCGAGTTGGTGATTTGTGGCATTAAGGTTTGTTTCATACTATCATCACTTAAAGTGGTAGATGCAGAAGCAGATAGGAAGGCTCTTTTCTTCAGAGCTAAATTGAGGGAGGGAGTTTCTCTGTTAAGCACTTTTTGAGTTTTGAGTCGGATTTGTTTGTAGTGTTCTTCATTCATCTTGGTGTACTCAAGCTTCGGATTCCAGTCAGAGACTTGCTTCTTCTGTTGATATTGAATTATGAAGATTTGCTGGGTAGTAGCTGAGTCTCTTAGTTCGTTACTATGCATTTGTTTCTGTGGAGCAAGTATAGTTGTTCTTCTGTGGTTTTATTTTTAAGATGGGAGAAATCCAGCTATCCCCTGTGTCTCATAGCGCCAGTTCCCCGTCTTTTAACCTTTTTCATGAACCCCCTCTCATGCAGTTGCTGCTGTATCTCTAATACACAAGGGGCATACAGTTATATAGTAGACAATGGATGTTAACTCAATTAGACATGCATTTGATAGGATGACCAAAAAACAGAAGCTTTCATGCTCGAAAATCCATGAAATGATTGATCAGCTGGTACTGGAACTCGAGAACACTATCGACAAAGTTGCTCAAGGTCAGACTTCCAACTCTCAACTAGATTACATCGCTTTAGTTGCCGAACCTAGGTCAAGGTCAAGGTCATGCTAGAGCTGATAGTTCTGGATTTAGACTAAGCAATGAGGCGTAGATTCTGGTGATTTGGGCTGTTCTTAGTTTTTTGTTGAAGAGGGAGGGTTTTTCTTTGGTCTGGTTTCCCATTTTTGGTTGTTGTTAATTATGGGTTTTCTGCTTTTAGGACGTGTATTAGGGTTTTGTGGTTTTGTTATTGTAAGAGACTAAATTACATGAAGGTCTGGCCTGTGTATGATTTTTCTTGTTTTTTGCTTTTGAATTTTTTAGGCGGGTTGACTTAGTCCCCCCCCCCCCCCCCCTTCTTTTGTGAAGTATCTGTTCTTTCTGGTTAGTAGGTGGATTTCTGGTTGTGTTTCTTTTCTTGTTATTGTCTTCCTTCTTCAGCCCTTGGGCAGTGATCTGTTATTCTAGAACAAGTTTGAGATTTTTTTTCTGTTCCCTGGTTTAGATTTAGTTTTGGGGTGTGGTATAATCCAGTGCGTAATCTGATCCCGTGATTTGGTTTAAATTGGTTATTTGCGAGCCATGGTTGGTGTTAACTACATTGATTGCATCCTTCGTTTAATTATGTCGTGTGGTTTGGTAGGTGAAACAGAAGAATCTCTTCGTGTGCCTGCATCCTGTTTGAAGAAATTCCCCACAGACACACACCGCAAAAGTTCATCTTCGTTTTCAACGTCACGAGAAGATGATGACGGATGCTGTCAAGTGTTGCGTGCCCAATCTCCCTTTGTCTCCTAGCATTTTCAGGAATTCCCACCTCGAGTTCTTTGTCAATCCAACTCCATCCCAGGTACCGGCAATTAGGAAGCGGCCAATGACTCCCGTGTTTGCAACGAGAGGTCAGAAATTTCGTGGCCAGAGAATGGCTTCAAGTGAGAGATATGGTGGTTTGGTTGGAGTTAGGTGTGCGGCGAGTGATGGAGAGGATGGTAATGGAGATGAGTTTTACATGAGGAGGTGTGTGGAGCTTGCCAGGAAGGCAGTCGGCTGCACAAGCCCCAACCCGATGGTTGGGTGTGTGATCGTCAAGGATGGGAAGATCGTCGGTGAAGGTTTCCATCCAAAAGCCGGCCAGCCTCACGCTGAGGTACTGGTTTTTCTTAGGGCCATTAGTTGCACTTGGAACTGGATGTTTTGCTTAATTTGCTTATGCCTTTGTTTCGGCGGGCAGGTATTTGCGCTTAGAGATGCCGGTGGTTTGGCCGAGAATGCTACTGCTTACGTGAGTCTAGAACCATGTAACCACTACGGACGCACGCCGCCGTGTACTGAGGCACTAATCAAGGCGAAAGTGAAGAAGGTGGTCGTTGGGATGGTGGATCCCAATCCTAAAGTGGATTCTAAAGGTGTTGATAGATTGAGGGCGGCAGGGGTCGAGGTGAGAGTTGGCATCGAGGAAGAGCTCTGCAAGAAGCTCAACGAGCCTTTCATCCATTGTATGCTGACTGGGAAACCCTTTGTTTGTCTAAGGTAAGCTTTAACTCTGCTTTTTGTTGCTTCGAGTCCCCCAATAAAAACTAACTGCAGCTTCTGTATGAACAGGTACTCCATCTCGATTAATGGTCACTTTTCATCTGGGTTGGGGCCAGGAGCCGCGGAAGTTGGCGGATACTACTCAAAGTTACTGCAAGAGTACGATGCCGTGTTACTGCCATCAACCTCGTTGACTGAAAAATCACTGTTTCTGACCTCCCAGGAACCTGGGGCAAACCAACCTCTAAGGATAGTTATAGCCAGGGGTCCAGACATTGCTGTTGACCTCCCGGTCCTTACTGCTGACGACTCTAAATGCAAAGTGATTGTATTAACAGATGGTGCAGGAGTTGGATCAAAATCTTCGGCAAGCGGAATCGAGACAGTCGTGCTGAAAAAAATGAGTCTGGACGTTATCCTCGATTACTGCAAAAGTCGAGGACTCCTGAGCCTTCTGATAGACTGGAGTGAGGATCTAAGCGAATACGAGGAGCTTCTCAGGGAGGGAATCAAGAGGAACTCGTTGCAGAAGATCATAGTTGAGGTGCTGCCGATACTTACCGAGGGCGACGAAGGCAACGCCAGCGCTGCTGGCGTTCGATTGGGAATGTCTAACAGAATTAAGTTAAAGGAGGTGAAGGCCGTGGCGTGCAATGGGAGTGTGATTCTGGAGAGCTATATATAAGATGGACAGGTCTCTCTAAACCCAGACTTTCACGATCAATCCATTTTACTTCATTAATATTATCCATCCCTATAACCCTTTTTAAAAATTAGACCGTCTCTTTCAACACGTAAAAATTTGTAGTTTCTTAGTTTGGTTAGTTTGCCTGTCCTCACGACAGTCTTCTCCGTCTAGCTTTCCGTTTCGGCTGCGTCGGTTTTTACTCGCAACAATAGAACCAGAAGTCGCGTCTCTTAAGAAAAGGATTTTTGTAAGGACATAGCAGTTAGATGACAGAAATATTTAGCATGTCCCAAAATATTTTGTACTCAAGCTTCTTATTCCAGTCAGAGATTTGCTTGATTCTGTTGATATTGAATTATGAAGATGTGCATTTGTTTATGTGGTGCAAGTATAGTTGTTCTTCTGGTTTTATTTTTAAGATGGGAAACATCCAGCTGTCAGCTGTGTCTCATTGCACCAATTCCCCCGTATTATATAACCTTTTTGCAGGAACCCCCTCTCTTGCAGTTGCTGCTGTATCTCTGATACACAAGGGGCATACAGTTATATAGTATGCAATGGATGTTAATTAGAGATTCATTTGACAGGATGACCAAAAAACAGAAGCTTTCATGCTCAAAAGTCCACGAAATGATTGATCAGATGGTACTGGAACTCGAGGACGCTATCAACAAAGTTGCCAAAGCTCAGACTTCCAACACTTGACTAGATTACATTGCTTTAGTCGCCGAACTTAGGTCCAAGGTCATGGAAATAGCCCCTCTCAGTCGACTGGAAAGGTACTCAAAAGGAGTGGAATGTTGCTCTACCCTAAGCTTCTGGTTAAGTCATGCAGTGTGGACATTGCAATGGGTTACAGACACGTTGAAATGGATACAAGCAAGGTAAATAAGATCATTACGGGTCATTTTTACAGGCAAAGTCTTTTTGAGACTGGAGATTGCTTCGTTAATGAGGCAATGGAGCAGGACTGTCTTGATGTGGTCAAAGCCCCATACATAGAGATGTACCGGATGATAGAGGAGATGAAAAATCGAAAACTGGAGCTGGTCCTGAAGTGGGATTCCTCTAGTAGCAGCAAAATGAAGGAAAGTGGATCTGACCTTGAGCTGAAGAAGCTTCATTGGATGCAGTTTGTGGTATTTCTTCAGAAGGGGGGCAGGGATGAAGCCCTGAGCTATGCTAGAACCCATCTCGCACCTTTTGCGTCCAGCCGCATGGTGGAAATGCAGAAGCGCCCATGGGCTGCCTTCTGTGGGCTGGAAGGCTCGAGCACTCCCCATACCCTGAGCTGTTGTTCTCAGCCAGTTGGGATAAACTGGCGGAGGAAATAACTAGGCAATTAATTCTGTAGTCTATTAGGCCAGTCTTTTGTGAGTCCATTGAGCACTACTATTTCAGCTGAGTTTCGTTGTAATCGTAAAGGATATATCAAGGAACGAATGATTTGGAGTTGTTGAAACGAACAATAGACAAGTGTTTGAGGTTGGAATTAGTACATTGAAATTAATATCCGAGAGTAACGGATGAGTGCTAATGATGTGATAATACTCTTGTATAGCGTAGAGAATGACACGTTCTTCAAATTAGAGAGATGCGTCCATAAGTACACTAAAAAAATCGCATAACCTAGAAGGATGCATCTGTTGGTGTACGTAAATCTTAGAACCAAGAAGGACGAGTTCTCCAAAACAGAAAGACGTGTCGTCTGAAACAGAAGGACACGTCCGTGAGCATTTTGTGGACGACAGAAACAAGACACGTTCTCAATATGGAGAACAAGTCCTTCGTTGCGTAGTAAGTTACAGAACTAAGAATGGGACGTCCTTAGGAATGAAGAGATGCGTCCTTTGAATCGTTGTAATTCAAAGACATGTTATTTGGTTTTCAAACTTGAGCCTTGAGATGAGGGGTTGTAATCCCTCGTATCTAATTGCTATGTAGAGGTTTATTAAGGGCCTTTCGTGAAGTGTTGTAACCCTTTGGCTTCAATGATTATATGACAATTTCTTGATATTTTTTTTTTTTGGGTAAGCATTTCTTGATATTGTTTCATATAGGGTAATGCCTCCTTGTTTCTAACAATCATGTAATGATGGTCTCCTAAGAAACTATTAATACACAATTGATTATTCTGTATAAATATCATAGAACATTCATAATCTACATATAATTTTAAAGTATTCAGGAACCATTTTTTCCTTGGAATTCTTCATCGGAACACTCGGCTTTACAGGGTTGACAAGTTTATTCTTTCATCATTACCCTTGGAGGGTTTGCATATCTATTCTCTTCTGCAACTTGATAATGAGAGCAAATAATTCCTTAAAAGAGTGTTCTAACTTTGAAGTCTAGTTTCTTCTACAACTTGATAATGAGTATTCTCTTCTGGAACTTGATTAGGATCTAACTTTACTTGCGTTATTGAAGTCTAGTCCGTTGTCGATCGTCCTTGAAGCTTTCCCGCCATCCATGAAGTATTTCCCCAACATGCTTCAAGCTCTGCCACAGCTTCTCAAGTTCATTGACATGATGGTGGGTAAAAAGCACGAATGGCAGTCGATGAAGCAGTTGCTTGAGTCTATTGAACTGGACGATGAGCTGCAGTTCCATTCCATATTCGTGTGTCCCGTTTCCAAGGAGCAAGCGACTGATGATAACCCTCCCAAGTTGACGAGGTGTGGCCATGTGCTCTGCAAGCAATCGATTAGAAGATGTCAAAGAGCCTCTCCAAGTCCTTCAAGTGCCCTTACTGCCCGTTCGATGTCGACGCCACACAATGCAGGCAGCTAAACTTTTAATCGTTGTAGCACCCCGTGTTAACCTTTCCTGTCACAGCCTGGTTCTACTCGTTTGCTTCCCTGTGCTCGCCTCTTTGTTCAGTTCTGGGTTACCCCAATTCCTATACCTGACCGCAATGATGCGATGATTTAGCAACACCCTGCTCATAACTGCTATTGCATATGATACAACCACCGGGGCACACAGGTTCAATAAGTGTTCTGTTTTAGATTCGTGAGTTATCTTGACAAACTTAAGCAGAGTAAGGTGGCATTGCCGTCTTGGTTGTAATATCTTCTACTTGTATGGGTTTGCAATCTTTCTTTGTTTGCGACAATAATATGGTGGAGTTTTGTTCCACAATAATATTAGCCCGTTATTATATTACCGACTTCACTGAAGAAAGAAATCGGCATCACAGAGACCGATATTGGTCAAATTCTTTGTAATCAATCTTATCAAGACCGATTTTATGGGGACATGATTTAGCCCAAGTCGGGTCTTTGTAAGACCGACCTCTTCTTCCCTCTCCTCCTCTCCTCCATCTTCCTCCTCTCAACCCCTGCCCGTCCTTGGACCTGCGAACATCGACATATAAAAGGTAACACTGCAGCCACCTAAAAAATGGCTGAGTCAGGGATTTCCTTACCACTTATGACCGAAAGGCGGCCGATATCTTCGTTGCGGCCGCTTTCCTCTCATCCTTCAGCACAGCCGCCGCTGCCGTCGTATGCCGTCCTCAAACGACCAGCGGAAGAGGACACTCCGACTCTTTTGCCTTCCCCACAAACTGTCCGGACTCAAGCGAGTCCAATGACCAGGAAGGCTTGTGAGGACGCAATATCACCTTGCCCGCTGATTTCCCAAAACTCCATCCCCTCTTCACCTTAGCCATCGTGAGCGGCATGACGATAGCCAGCACCAACGTGCCCTCGAGAAGCAGATGGGGACCGTGGCTCCTCTTCTCCTTCATACCCGGCAAGAAGCCCATCAACCAGTTGCTGGCCTTACCCATATCTCCAAGCCGGAAAAACCAAAGCAACAAAAAACTGTTCGAAGTGATGGAGACATTTATAGTTCGAAGTCGACATCCCGTGAAAGGTTATTACTTTTGAGGCGTGCAGAGATTTGGAAAGAGCGAAGAGCATGCATGCGTTGATGAGCAGAGGAACGGGAGGGTGTTAAAGAAGAGGGGGAGGGGGTTCAAAGGAGGACGGAAGAGGAGGAGCAAAGGGAAGAGGATCAGTCTTACAAACACAGACTCCATGAGACTAACTCATGTCAGACCGATTATAAAGTTCGCACAAAGTCCATCGAGTGAAATCGACTTTACAAAGGCATCAAGCAATTTTGGAACATCGATTTTACTAAGGCATCAAGCAATTTTGGAACCCCTAATCCGCATATCGATTATTTTATGGACTAGCATTATTACTGAATAAAACTCTAATATAGTGCATGACGCAGTGGCATTTCCGTCAACTTCACTGCAAATCATATCACGGCAGAGCAAAACGGGGAACTTCTCAGCCGCAGCAGAATACCACCGTGATACGGCAGGGCTGACCTCATGAAGACAACGCCCAACAAGAACATGTGAAACTACACTTCAAAAATGCTTCTGAAACCCAGATGTACACATTCTGGCAAAAGCCACACAGCAAGCACTAGCAACAGGATATAAGCAGTATTGAATTCTCAAGCCAAGTATATCCTTGTTCAAGGTTTAAAAAAAGGTAAAATCTGCATCACTCTTCCCAACAGTTCTCTGGCACAACATGGAACAGGATGTTCACGAGGAGAGATCCCGGTGACAGGCTTTAGATTTTTATCTTGGGTTTTTCAGCTGCTCCAGGTGCTGTGGAACATGTCGAGATGAGAGTTTACTGTTAGAAAGAGAGAGCCTCGGATTGAAATAATGCAGGTTTATTGAAAAGATTCCACGAGCTTCGCCCCGGGAAGTGATTTTTCATCACACCCCTACTGCAAATGTAAATGGTTCCTACAAGCCCAGTCCTAGAGAGCTCCTATCTAAACAAAAGCTACATGTCTCTTCTAGAATCACCTTGTTTTTCTTTCTTTGTTTTTTTTTTTTTTTTTTTGCTTTAAGGAAAGGAAAGGGCTTGAGGAAGAATGTCCAGAGTATTGTGATAATTCTAATGCTAAGAATATCTATGAATCTGACAGTTTTACTTTACTGCATCCAATCAATTGCCAGGGATGAAGATATCATGAAGTCGAAAGGGCCAGCTGAATAATAAACCCATAGAGTAAAAGGGATGGCTGTTCATCAGCTGGACGAAAATATAAAAGAAGAAAGCGTACCAAGTCCGATAGCTTCTGAACCCTTCATTATCTTCAGCCTCTTGCATGATTCGATGAACATCCTACAATAATGGACGAAAAGTTGTTAACATTCCACATTTAGTCGCAAATATAAGAGGGCTAACACAAACAATCCATGTCAATTACCAAAGCAAGTCTAATAATATCATAATACTATGTGATGCTTATGAGGGTCACGGGAGTTGATCTTTAGCCTGATAGTTATCACATTATTGCCCAAACCAGACATATTCCCAAATCAACAAGATGAGAAGTCACAGTTGGGGGGATATTACAGAGAACTTACTCCCATGGTACATCACCAACAAGCATCCAGTCGCCATCCTTATCCTCGTAAGTGAGCACATACTCAGAGCCAAGCAAGAGATCCCTCAGCTTACTCTCATTCAGTTTTCCTTTGCCAGGAATGCTTTCAGATCCACACTGACCTGAAATAACATAAACCTAGTTGTTGTCCAAATGAAGAATACGAGAGAACCTCAGAAACCTAAGTAAAAATTTCAACACAAACCTATTGTAAAGCCACTAAACATCTTCTCAAGGGATGAAGATAATTCTGGATAGGAAGCGTAATTCCGCAAGTCAACTTTCCTCAGGTAAGGGGCGCCATCCATGCTGACCTTGACGAAGAGAGAGCCGGGACCCGGCTTCCCATCGACTTCCTCATTGTCCTTGGATGTCGTGGCTAATGTGTTCTTCCTGAATGATCTTATCGGCGGCCATCCAATTACCTGAGCCCTACCAAAGGAAGCAAATAATCGCAATTACCATTGTTTAACAGTTAGTTGCACAAAAAGACTACGTGCTTGGGGCAAATTTCCGCTTTCACTCAATTCTCTAGCCACATTAGGGAAACCATAAGCATAATAAGGATTTCTATCTATTAATGTGGAACAGGAATTACTTGGCAGCCGGAGCATTGTTTGCAGCTTTAGTCGGATTTCTGACGGATCGATTGACAGCACTTGAGCACTCTGCTGATGATTTAGGTCCTGCCTCCTTGACCGCTGCCCGTTCTCTTGATGCCAACTTCATGTCCACTCCGGCATTTCCAGCAATCCAACTCCCATTCGTGTACACGACATTCTTCACATCCAAGAGCTCATTTATAGCATCAGTGAATCCCCTTTTGTTTCCAGAAACAAGATTCTTCTGCATTGACAATGAGCACAGCCCATCCTTTGAGGTAAGCAAAGGGAACAACGGCCTTTCCTCGGGCTTTCCAGAGCACACCCCCAGATCTCTTTCTGGTGATTGAGATCCTGGAAGACCAAGCCTCAGCTCGGTAGCTTTCAGATTTAAACTGCTCTTATTCTCATCGGACACACCGGAAACGGCACAGCTGTCGACCGAGGAACACTCGGACAAACCCAAGTAATTCCGTTCTTTTATTCCTGAACAATCATGGGAGACCGAGTCCGCGGAGGGTGAGTTAGCCAACCTCGTACCGCCACCCTGCCCTTCTTCCACAGCCAGCAGCAGAGTCATCAGTTTTCGGAGTCAGTCTGCTCTTTGTTGGGAAATCCTATTTCAACTGAAAAGACAGGAAGAACAACCACAATAACCAATTAACCCACAATTTCACTTTGATTACACCACTCCCCAAAAACTAAATCTAAACTGGAGAACATAAAAAAAAAAAAAAATCTCAAACTTGTTCTAGAATAACAGATCACTACCTCAGAGCTAGAAGAGGAAGACAATAACAGACACTTCAGAAAAAGTAAGGGGGTGGAGGACTAAGTCAACCCACCTAAAAAATGCGAAAGCAAGAATCAAGAAAAATCATACACAGGCCAGACCTTCATGTAATTTAGTCTCTTAACAATAACAAAAACCACAAAGCCCTAATTAACATCCTAAAAGCAGAAAACCCATAATTAGCAACAACCAAAAATGGGAAACCAGACCAAAGCGAAACCCTCCCTCTTCAACAGAAAAACTAAGAACAGCCCAAATCACCAGAATCTACGCCTCATTGCTAAGTCTAAATCCAGAATGATCAGCTCTAGCATAAAACCCAACTTTTTTCCCTTGTTTTCTTTTGGTGGGAGCTGAAAGGGAGATGCGTCCCTCCCTAAGACAAAAACAACCTCAATCTCACAAAACTTGTTGGATCTCGCCGTCCCCTGAGGACAACCATCAGGTCGAGTTCACGCCGGTTACACCCAAACGAAACATAACCTCTAGGAAAAGGGCAACCGCAAAACCCAAAAAAAAAAAAGTCAATAAACCCACAAAAAATCAAAACCGGGGGGAAACCACGATTTCCCACCCATCACAGCGTGGGAAAATCGCAGGAAGGCGATGACTTTGGAAGCAGAAAAACCTGGGGGAGGAAGAAGAAAATTAGAGGAAGTACATGGACCATCTTCTCTTACCTTTAGAAGAGGAGAGGAGGGTTGATCGAGGTGAGCCCGAAACGTTGAAGAGATAGAAAGGAAGGGATGGGTGGGGGAGACAAGCCAAACAAAAACAGCAAAGTTGGGTGGGTGGGGGAGACACACTCTGGCCCGCGTTTGGTGTTGCCAATGCCACTTGTCCCCTTCGTCAATATCCCCCCAACCCAACCCAACCCAACCCAACCCACTATTCCTTTTCCTTTTTCCCTGACTCTTCTTTTTTATCAAATAAAGTAAATATTTAAATACTCGTATAACTCGTTTAATATATTTTTATAATATGATAGTTATACTCGTATAACTGCTAATTGAATCTAGCCACTCGTTTAAGTTTTTCTTTTTTTTTAATTATTATTTAGTTAATTAAATTATAAATACAAAAAATTGCAATTTCAGATTGACAAGTTTTCGGAAAACACAAAAATCATTAAGACGCACGTAATTGTTACTAATTTAAGTATAAATTGATTAAAAGAAACATCATCGAGGAGGAGGGGGGAAATGGACGGACGATGCTTGCTTTTGTCGGGAGATGACAGCGACATTTAACCTCTCCCCCACCCAAATTATTCTGTCCCCCTCCCATTTCTTTATAAAATAATAAATTAACTCTCCACCTTTCCCATCATCACATTTTTTGGGCGATCGTTATTATTTGTGTTTGGACACTAAACTTTTTCTAAAAAGAAAGGAGAAGATTAGTGGGTGTTTGGGGGACACCCATGATTAGCTCTAAACTGAAAAGAAGTAAAAATCCCACACCATCCCATCCTTTTTTCCTTCGATGTAAATAAAAGGATGTCGAGTGATTTACTTTCACGGAATGTTTTCTCATGTAGACCACGAGTCAAATAGGGAGTTATATTTTTATGTGCAAAGTATGAGTAAAATGTCGAGTGGCACGGGGGAGTGTTCGCATGAGGAACAACAAGACTTTTAATTCGGTCCACGAGGGGGCAAGGGATAAAAATGAAATGCCCCGCACGAGCAATCGCAGGTTCTCTTTATTTTTTATAAATAAGGAAAAAAAAAACAATTGCAAGTTGGGGCAGGCATCCGTGATGAAAATGATATGTAAATAATATTTGGGATGAGGTGGAAAAATTAAGGTGGTGGAGTGGGGATCCAGAAGATATTGCCGTTCTAAGGCACGACAGGGGTGGGACCCAACGGACATCATCATTTGACTTGGTTCTTAAAAAATTCATCCTAAATGTTTGTTCAGGGACATGTGAGGTCTCATCGCAGGGGACGATCTGGTTTTAATCGAATCTCAACCATCTTCTCTTACGATATTTGTGAGACTTTTAGGTGGGTCTTATTTATTTAATCATCAATGATTTGTTGTATCCTACCACCACCACTCTCTAATATTGGGTGTAGTTTACCGAGTGAGGTAGAAATGGAATGATCATTTTATATTTAAGGTCCGTCAAGGAATGGTTTGAATAGAATGAAATCCATTCTATTGTATTTATTTCTGACGGTCTTTAGAAAAAAAAAGGGATTTTTCTAATGCGTTGGATAAAAAACCTATGAATTAGTCTGTACCGTAGAGGGTTGACATATTTAGCATAGAACCTTACGGTTTGTACTCTGAAATCAAGTCACCTTTGGTGCAGAACCTTCTGGTCCGTGCTGTAGAGGGTTGGCATCTTTACTACAAAATCTTACGATCTGTGCTGTGAAACCAAGTCACCTTTGGTGCAGAACCTTCTGGTCTGTACTGTAGAGGGTTGATATCTTTGGTACAAAACCTCTGGTCTGTGCTTTGCAACTCAGTCTTCTGTAGTGCTGAACCTTCTAATCTGTATATTGCAACTCAGTTCTGTGGTGCAGAACCTTCTGGTTTGTGCTATAAAAGGTCTATTGTATATCACTTTCTGTAATCGTTGCTAAGTTACGACTAAGTGAAAACCATCCAAATTCTAGGTGAAGAGTGGATGTAGGCCAGTTGCCGAACCACTATAAAAGTCTTGTGTGCATCAAACAAATTACAATCACATTCGTACGTTGTCTTACGGAAACCTGTCTCTACGGTTCTGTTTTACAGAAGCTTTCTTCCACTACGGGATTTGTCGAACAAGAGTTAAAAATCCTTAATTAGACTTTAACATTAATTCACCCACTCTTAGTGTAAAACTTTCATTGCTAGACCACGTTCGATCGACAATTCATCGAGAAATTTAATACCATTGCTACTCCCATAACATAATGTTTGAGAAATTCAATCATCCAATGATCTGTTGCGGCATAGGAGATCTTTGAGCTGCTCAAGTGGCGACTTTTGCAAGACGCCATGTTTAGCTCTTGCTAGTTTCGACAAGATATTTGAGGTCGAGTGCAATTCTTCTGGAGCTGGTACTGGGGGAGTCTTGCTACATGAGGGATGATCGACCGCCTATTTTAATAAGAAATTAAATAGTACGAACCTCAACTACTCAACATATGACAAAAAGTTATTTGCCATTGTTTGAGCATTTGAGAATTTGAGCCACTACTTGTTACTACACGAGTTTATGCTCCTTACCAATCATGACACCCTAAAGTATATCAATGGCCAGGTCAAGCTTAATCGACGACATTCCAAAATGAGTCGAATTACTTCAAACGTTCACCTTTGTGTTCAAGAATGGACGAACTCCGATAAAATGTGCAAGATTTAAAAAATGTCTAGCCGCTATGTAGCTGACAATCCCGTTTATGATTCATAATTTTTCAAACATCCTCATACTTCTCTTCTTTAAAGTTAAATGACTTTTGGATGATCTCGTTAGTCCTATC
Source organism: Melastoma candidum (assembly GCA_023653495.1). Classification (NCBI taxonomy): domain Eukaryota; kingdom Viridiplantae; phylum Streptophyta; class Magnoliopsida; order Myrtales; family Melastomataceae; genus Melastoma; species Melastoma candidum. Next base: position 3,326,092 of record CM042887.1, read on the forward strand.
CATAGTCTTAAATATAAAATCGATAGTTGGTTTTTTCTCGTCGACAAAGAATTATTTCTGAAGGCCAAAATGATATTTTCAAAATGATTCCATCGAGACGACAATCCCATAAGTCACTCTTACGGTATTGCACAATTATTATCTTCTCAATCTTGTTATCTAAACATTTTCCTCGAGTCGTTTTTCAACACATGGAGTCTTTGCAATGTCGGAAATGTCATGGTAAATCAAGTGACGCCGTATCACAACAACTCTTTCTCTGTAATTCTCCTCATGATTGTTAGTTAATGTGCTTCCATAATTATATATAAGCCCAACAAAGAAAATAGCACTCTCCAAGAATCTATAATCTGACCAATATTTTCAAGTATCAAATTGATGCATTAACCTGCTTTCTTTTTTTGCTCTATAAAAATTATGCGTATGAAATTGCAATATCTACCTGATTATAACAAAATAACATTACAAACATTTCATCATGCACGCGTTAAATATAAACATGTACAACCCCTCAAATATCTACACGCTACTAAATCTTGGAACAAGAAGAAGATGAAGGCAGGCAGGCGTAGATTGAGAGTTTGTATCCTAAACGAGTATTAGTCGGTGATTTGATCTATTTCTAAGATAGTTTAGAGAGGGTGGGGTGGCTATGAGCCCTAGGATTGGATTGGATTAGTGCTGACATTGGATTAGCCAAATCAGCAATTTCACCAAATTAAATGAATAATGATGGAATTTTTTTTTTACCTATTTTCTGAAAATTTTGTACGTGGACGGTTTTGTAAGGCGGGCTTACACGTTTAAAATTATACATACCCAATTTTTATAATAAATGAGAGTCGGATTTCACATGTATGGATCCGGAATTAAAAAAACTTCAATAAATTTAAAAGTTGTTATATTTTTCTTGTGTGTAGTCAATACTAATCATTATAATGTGTTTGATGTAGGAAAAGGTAAAAGGATTTATAAAATATTGCAACGATAAAATTCAAAATTTTTTATTAACCGAATGAGAAAACGGAAAGAGATTTTTGTACACGTGGCCTGTGGGTGGATTTTAGAAGTCTCGTAAGAGAAAGAGTAGATCAGAGGTCAGCCTAGACGTGTGAGAAGAAAAGAGAAGAGAAGCGGTCATCAATGTCAAACTGTGCCACAAACCAAACCCCCCTATTCCCAAATCTCCTGTATAAACTCATCCCCCTCCCCACACCCTCTTCTTTGTTTTCCTCGATACTCGTACCAATATCCAAATGGCATCCATGGACCACGACAATGAGCACCCGGTCGCTGCCTACGGGTACGCCTCGAAGGACTCCTCCGGCCACCTCTCCAGGAGGTCTGCCTATCAACCCCCCCCCCCCCCCCCCTACCCTCACCTACGGCAGCAGCAACCTCGACGGGACCATGTGTATGGAGGCTATTCCAATTTCATGGTCTGCGACGAGCATTTCATCATCAGTATCCCCGATAATTTGCCATTCAACGGCGCGGCTCCCCTGCTTTGTGCCGGGATCTCGGTGTACAGCCCCTTGAAGTACTATGGGCTGGATAAGCCCGGGATGCACGTGGGTGTGGTCGGTCTCGGAGGGCTTGGCCACATGGCTGTCAAGTTTGCCAAGGCAATGGGCCTCAGGGTGACTGTTATTAGCACCTCTCCTAGTAAGAAGGCAGAGGCAATGGAGCGTCTAGGTGCCGATGATTTCCTGGTCAGCGGCGATACCAAGCAGATGCAGGTATGACTTTGTCGAACATGGGCATTGACTGGTTAAGTTTGCACTTGTGAAGATCTGAATTTCTTTCGATAGGGAGCTATGGGTACGATGGACGGCATTATCGACAGAGTCTCTGCAACTCATTCCATTGTTCCCCTGCTGGCACTTGACAAGACAAATGGGAAGGTAGTTTTGGTAGGTCTTCCGGAGAAGCTGCTCGAACTGCCTGCCTTCCCCGTGATCATGGGTCAGTGACCGTCCATCAAAGCCTCCTCACTAGATTGTACTTCCGGATCAGGAAGCGGGACTAACCAGGATTTACCATGTACGGGAATTGCAGGAAGGAAGCTGGTAGGAGGGAGCTGCATTGGGGGCAACAAGGAGACACGCAGAAGATGAAGGACTTTGCCGCCACGCACAACATTACGGCCGACGTCGAGGTGATCCCGATCGATTACGTTAACACGGCAATGGAACGCCTCCTGAAATCGGACGCCAAGTATCGGTTCGTCATAGACATCGCCAACACTTTGAAGCCTTGAACAAGCTCTCTCTATCCAACTTCATAGGCCTCTTAAGATATATACTATCTGCTAGATGAGACATTTGTTGCTTGTCCGAAAGGTTTGGGAATTGCAAGAAAATTATTTTGTGAGCCCTTTTCTCGAAACGTTTGCATCAAATCCTAGTCCATTAGGAAGAACGAGCATAAAATAGTTGGGGTCGTGGCTTTGGAGGGTTACTTTCCATTCCAGAAGTTGTGAGGGAATTAGGAATTGGGAACTATTTCCAGAGGCCGACATGATATCCCAAAATGATTCTCTCAAGAGCCATTTTCACTTTTACAGCCTTGCACGATTGTTATCTTCCCAATCCTGTCATTTAAACATTCTTCTTAATTCGTTTTTGTTAACACATACAACTCTGAAATTTCATAGTTGTCGGGGAAATTCAGCTGTCGTGTTGAGCCCCGATGGTGAAACTTGGACGAAAAATAGCACATGTAAGATTTACGTGATTCGGCCAAAACCGGCTTACGTTTACGGGGAGGTCCTCCGGAGATTCCACTAGACAACCGAGATTATAAAAGCACCAAGTGTGTCGCTTACCCACCCGAGATACAAGAAAATTATAACCCTGAATTTCGTAGAATAACATTTACTCTGACTCGATGATTTTCTCTTTCGAATGTCACGCACTCACCGTGTCACACCACCATGCCTAATAAACTAGACCTATTTATAGATCTCCACTAACAAGAAATCTTTGCCAAATAGGATACTAGAATATTACCCATATATAATTTAATAGAAAATATATGCCTACAATATCTTCCGTAATATTACGTAATCTCAAAAGATCTCAACTTCGGACCAATTCCTAACAATTTCCACCTTGGGCCGAAGTTACCGGATTCTCCTTCCTTGGGCCTCCGGAGCCCCGAAGAGCTCACCCCTTCATCTGTCGTGTCTTCTTGAGAGCGTTGCCACCACCTTTAACTATCGCTCTACCCTTCACATGATTGCAATACTCGCGTCACTCTTGAGTTGACCGTGTCACCCGAGTAACCACCGTGCACTGTGGCTTCAGCTCTATCCCGCGCTCTACACTCAATACCTTCTTGGTATCCCGAGAAGTCATACATGTTGACTGTTGCCAGACCTCTCCACCTGTAACTTTAATCCGCTCCACCTCACTCTTGACTTCACCGTCAATGTAAGCATCATCACCGAAGTTCCTCATCGGTTTCACCTTGCTTGACATCCTCAAGCCTGTACACATCGCCCGTGTACCCGCGTTGCTAGCTAACGCTCTACCTCGACAAATAACCCCGGATCCGCATCCCTCGAGCCACGTGAGAAGTTGTCACTCATGACTTTTCCTAGAAGATGATAAATACCTCTAATCTTCTTCGCCTTCATCAGCACAAGGGTTCCCCGAATAACCTTTAGGACTCTATCTCCTAAATAACATCGGCATCCCTCGTCATCCAAGGCTCCAAGGGAAATCAAATTTTTCTTCAGTTCCGGAACATGACGTACCCCCGTCAACAGCCTCACTACACCATCATGCATCTTGATGCTCACTGTACCAACTCCAGCCACCCGACACTCTGAGTTGTTTCCCATGTAAACCTTATCTGAACCAACTTTCTGGTAAGCTGAGAAGTACTCCCTGTGTGGTGTCATATGATAGGTACATCCAGAATCAAGAATCCATTGAACACATGTAAGGTTTGTTGTGGTCGTAAGAACTTTGTCGTCGCCATCCGTCGAGCTCGTCTCCGTGAATACAGTTATGTTCCCACTCGACGACCCATCCAATTTCCCCTTCTTCTTGCAATCCCTTTTCCAATGTCCCTTCTTTCCGCACCTCCAACACGATGCATGCTTCCTAGACTTTGATCTTGATCGATCATTTCTCCCACGATCTTCCTCGTTCCTTACTATGAGCCCAACGTCGGAATAGAAATTCCCTTCACCGTTCCTTTTCCTGTGATAAAATCCCAACAAAGCACAACGACATCCTCAAAGTCTAGCGTCTCCTTGCCCCACGTTAAAGTCGTATGAAGATTTTTGTAAGCATCCGTGTTTGATAACGAGTTTAGAAGGATTAACGCCTTGTCTTCTTCGTCGAACTTCACATCAATCCTCAATAAATCGCTGATGAGCCGATAGAATACATCGATGTGTTGGCTCAAATCCGAGCCCGCCTCCATCTTCAAACCGTACAACTTCTGCTTGAGATAGAGCTTGTTCGACAACAACTTTGACATGTACCTGGACTCCAGTTTCCGCCACACCGCTGCTGGCGACTCCTCGTCCATCACGTCGTCTACAAGACAAAGCCTGATGGTTGATACCGCTTTCGCCTCCATCTCCATCCAATCTGCGTTGCTCATGTCCGTCGGCTTTCTTTCCGCCAACACCTTCACCATCCCTTGCTGCACCAGCAAATCCTTCACCCTCCGCTGCCATAGTCCGAAGTTCCCAGTCTCGTTGAACTTCATCACAACGAACTTTTCAGGTGAAATCCCAGTCATCTTTACGACCCGCTCTTATATTAATTATTGGAAAAATTCAGCTGTCGTGTCGAGCCCCGATGGTGAAACTTGGACGAAAAATAGCACACGCAAGATTTATGTGGTTCGGCCAAAACCAGCTTACGTCCACGGGGAGGACTTTCGGAGATTCCACCAGACATTCGAGATTACAAAAGCAACAAGTGTGTCGCTCACCCACCCGAGATATAAGAAAATCCTAACCCCGAATCCCGTAGAATAACCTCTACCCTGACTCGATGATTTTCTCTCTCGAATGTCACACACTTACCGTGTCACACCACCATACTTAATAAACTAGACAAATCCCCTATTTATAGATCTCCTCTAACATGAAATCTTTTCTAAATAGGATACTAGAATATTACCCATATATAATCTAATATATCGCAATATTAGAAAATATATGCCAGCAATATCTTTCATAATATTACGTAATCTCAAAAGATTCGGACCAAATCCTAACAATAGTGAATCAAGAGACATCATATCGAAACAACTCCTCGGTGAATCTCGAGATGATTTCAATGTACTTACATGATTATATATAAACATAACTAAGAAAATAGCACCCTCCAAGAATCTATTAATGTGACTAATCTTTACAAGTATCAAATGCGCATGCATGCATTAGCCTACTACGCAAAGGAGTCCAATATATTTACTTTCTTTTTTTTGCTTGGGGTTAGTTTGTAACAATGCATCGTGAAATTGCAATATCCACCCGGTTATAACAAAAATAACATTATAAAACATTTCATGCACACGTTTATTAAAACACGTACAGCCCCCCTTACTTAGTATCTACACTCTACTAAATCTTGGAACAAGAATAAGATGAAGGTAGGCGTAGATTGAGAGTTGTACCCTAAACGATGATTAATCGGTATTTTATCCATTTCGAAGATAGTCGAAAGGTCGCTGGATAGGATTGAATTATTTTGCATTTTTGTTTTGTAATAATAAAGAGATTGGTGTTTACGTGTGTAAAATTTTGGGTCATTCGATCGAGAAAGGTTTAGTATATTAACTAAATTTTTTATTGGATTTTTTAGTCGAGAAGAAGACACGATATGATTAACAAGATTTATAGTTAGGGAAAAAAAATTTTGATTGTGAACAGACATGGAGATAAACCAAGGATAAAAATGCAATCAACAAATATGGGACGATCCCTCAAGCAACCAAGTTCGAGATCGAGTTTTACACAGTTTCGAGATCCAATTTGCAACGCTCAATGGCAACTCGAAATTGAGATCGTAGCACTTTTATCGAGTTGAATTCGAAGACAACGATTTAGGTAGATACACAATTATTACTTTTCAACCCACGTACACCACGGTTTCTCAAGTCCTCCCCATAATCTTCGACGGCTTTCCCCCACGAAAACTTGGTGTTATGTTTTCTTTTATAGTATAAATAGGCGTTCTCTTTTCCTATAAAGGGCACGAACAAATTCACGGATAACTCTAGCCTTTTATACCCCAAGCGTTGCCTTTCTTCGATTTGTGTTTTTGGTTTATGTACTCGGTTTGTTCAACGGTCGTTGTTTTCATGTAAGTTTTTTCAATCAATGAATGTATTTCTTTTCTTTTACTTGGATTGGCGATCACGTTCACTTTCCCTCAGCTTCGACATGCAGTCCGACGGCCCGCAATTTCGTGAAGGCCATATAAGTAATTTCACAACGAGTAATGATGGAAAAGGTAAAAGGATTAATAATATTCCAACGACAAAATTCAAACTTCTGATTATCTTGAAGCCGAATAAGAAAAAGGGAAGAGATTTTATTTTATACACGTGGCTAGTGGGTGGCTTCTAAAAGTCATGTAAGAGGGAAGAGAAGCGGTCAGCCTATATGTCATCCACATCAAAACTGTACCATATTCCCAAATCCCCTATATAAACTAACTCATCCCCTTCTCTTCCCCCACCCCACACCCTCTTCTTTTGTTTTCCTGAGTACTCATACCAATATCCAAATGGCATCCGTGGACCACAAGAATGAGCACCCCGTCGCTGCCTACGGGTACGCCTCGAGGGACTCCTCCGGCCACCTCTCTCCTTTCCACTTCTCCAGGAGGTCTGCCTATCAATCCCCCCGATATCTCACTTCTTACATTTTTCTCAGGGGGAGCTTACTTGCTTTTATTTGTGCAGGGCAACCGGTGAGACTGATGTGGCCTTCAACATCACTTATTGTGGGATCTGCCACTCAGATCTCCACTTCATCAAGAATGAATGGGGCAACGCCACCTACCCTGCTGTTCCTGGGTATTTTGTTCATCCCTTTTCAAACCCATACTGATCATCCTGCAAAATTCCAAGCTTTAGATAATCTGTTGTTTTTAGGCACGAGCTTGTTGGCATTGTGACCGAGGTTGGATCCAAGGTGACCAAGTACAAGGTCGGCGACAGAGTTGGCGTCGGCTGTTTTGTCCAGTCATGCCGATCTTGTACCAACTGTGCCGACAACCTCGAGAGTTATTGCCCCAGGCATACCCTCACCTTCGGCAGCATCAACCTCGACGGGACCATGACGTATGGAGGCTATTCCAATTTCATGGTCTGCGACGAGCATTTCATCATCAGGATCCCCGATAACTTGCCATTCGACGGCGCTGCTCCCCTGCTTTGTGCCGGGATCACGGTGTACAGCCCCCTGAAGTACTATGGGCTGGATAAGCCCGGGATGCATGTGGGCGTGGTCGGTCTCGGAGGGCTTGGCCATATGGCTGTCAAATTTGCCAAGGCTATGGGCCTCAGGGTGACTGTTATTAGCACCTCTCCTCATAAGAAGGCAGAGGCAATGGAGCATCTAGGTGCCGATGATTTCCTGGTCAGCCGCGATACCGAGCAGATGCAGGTACGACTTCGTCTGACACGAGCATTGTTGACTGGTTAAGTTTGCAATTATGAAGATTTGAATTCCTTTCGATAGGGAGTTATGGGCACAATGGACGGCATTATCGACACTGTCTCCGCAACTCATGCCATTGTACCACTGCTTGCACTCCTCAAGACAAATGGGAAGGTGGTTTTGGTTGGTGCTCCGGCGAAGCCGCTCGAACTACCTGCCTTCCCTGTGATTATGGGTCAGTAGCCATCCATCAATGTCTCCTCACTTGATTGTACGTCCGGATTGGGAGAAGGGGCTAACCAGGATTTACCATGTACGGGATTTGCAGGAAGGAAGCTGGTCGGAGGGAGCGCCAGTGGGGGCATCAAGGAGACACAGGAGATGATGGACTTTGCCGCCAAGCACAACATAACAGCAGACATCGAGGTGATCCCAATCGATTACGTTAACACGGCGATGGAACGCCTCCTGAAATCGGACGTCAAGTATCGGTTCGTCATCGACATCGCAAACACTTTGAAGCCTTGAAGGAGCTCTCTCTCTATCCAATTTTTGAGACCTGTTAAGATATATACTATTTGCAAGATCATACATTTGTGCTCACGAATAAACCTTCCTATACTATCCTGATTGAGAAGGTTGAACCTCTTTAACTTCAATTGGAAAAACGGTCATTTTTGAACCTCTTTAACTTCAATTGGAAAAACGGTCATTACTCTTCACTCATTCCATTGCTGAATACGTTCCTCACGAATAGCCCTCGAATCCTTATGTGACTTTCCCTTCAAGACCACCTCATTCCACGCTCGATTAAATACAAATACATCGGTAAGCCAGATGTCACGTCAACATGTATATATATAGTAATAATTCCAGTAGTATTTAAAATATCCTTCATGTTAGGTATCCAGACTATCTGTATGTTCAAATGAATATTGAGTGTATAATGCACATGAAATTAAATCAATACAAATGTGAATATATTATAAAAACGAAATTAGTTACAAATTGTAATTAGTACAATGTACAAACTGGTACACGTTTGTATATTGTACTAAATAAAACAGTAAAAGTTATGTATCGATAATTGTAATTACTATAATTGTACTAATTAAAATTAGTACATTGTACAAACCGTATACTACATTGTACTAATTTAAATTAGTACAATTATAATAATTACAACTGTACTAATCAGTACAAAACTTTAACTGTTCTAATTAGATTAGTAATTATAAATTATATAATTTTATTTGTATAATATATTAAAAATAGTCCAAATTAAGTACCGGGGGCGTTTTGACGTGGCTGGCTCTGACAAAGGCCACGTGTATGAAATAATGAGAATCCAACATTTATTTGCTTACCATTTTTCAAGCGGATCTTTTCCTCCAAATATTTCCAAGCATTCACACCCACCAATATCCACTCTTCCCTTTTTCTTTTCCTTTTTGCTTATAATTTACAAAAAAAAATTATTTGTACAGCGGGATTCCATTTTTTTAGGCAAATTATCGATATTTGGCCTGAAATATAAGCCCACTTTCTTTTGTGGCATATCGTTTAAAAAGTTTTAGTTGTGGCCTTATTTCGATTTCAGTTTTTGATTTGGCCTTAAACCCGACGTCCGTTACGTACGACTGTCAGACGTGTCGTTGACGGCCAATTTTATTGTCCTACTTGTCTAAAAATTAGTCCAATGTGTTTTTTACGTGGCAAAAATTGTCTCTAGCTTGATTTTTTCATTTCCGCACGTGGGTTCTAATAAAAGAAATGTAAGAAAAGAAAATGGAGATTAGGGTTTGGTGATTGTAATCAGATTATGTCCTCCTTTTCTGGGTTGTTCTTGGCCGTGGTTCATCTGGTTCCTCGCTCCTTCTTGTGTTGGTTCATCAGGTTCGTCGCTCTTTCTTGTCTTGGTTCATGAGGTTCCTCACTTCCTTAGTCTTGTTCCTTTGTGCTTCCCGTATGGGTTTCTGAGTTGGGGTTTTGGGTTGGGTATTCTAAATGGATGTTTGTATGGTATTGGATTTATGATTCCGAATTGTTTTTCAGTTATTTTGTTAAATGTAGAGGTTCATAAGTATGAGTTGTATCGAGGGTGCAGAATCTGCAAATTCCACCTCTATTACTTGCGAAAGGAAGTGCAAATATGGGATGCGAGCTATACTGTACATCTCTTGGAGTAGAAGCAATCCGGGGAGACGTTTCTTTCGTTGTCCAGTGTGGAAGGTGATTTCGGAGTCTGTGAATCTTGCACTTGTCTCTGATTTGTGTTCTGAATTTTGTTGTGTGTTCTGAGCATGTGTACAGGATGATGATTGTGGCTTTTTCAGCTAGTATGACAATGTGATACCCCCTCGATAAAAATAAATTATATCGCACCTTATTGAGACTAAGAAGTTGTTAGAAAGTAAGGTCGAGCTGATGCAGAAGAGTCAAGCTGCAATGGAAGATGTAATCAAGCATCTCGAGGCACAGGTAATGAAGCATAAGATGGTCCAGTCATCCCATCAGCTGGAACAACGTGCAAATCAAGCGATGATGAAAAAATTAGATAGAGATTTCAAATTGATGACCTTTGTTGTATTAGTTTTAATAAGTGTTGTTGTATATGTGGCCCAGACTGGTTGATGACCTTTGTTGTACTGTGTATGTAGTCGTGACTCGTTTTTATGAGTGGTGTTTAAATCAGTTTTTGATTAAATCAGATGGTGTTGGCAGAAAATGACAGAAAATGGTGGTGTTTAAATCATAATATTTGATAGCATCAGATGGTGCAGAATGTGGCAGAGAATAGTGCAGAAAATGTTAGTAAGATCCATACATAAGCTCCAATCCAGGTAACATCCATATATAAGCTCCATACACCGTAAAATCCATACAATATAAGTTCTGACATAAGATCCATACAACGTAAGCTCCATACAACATAAGTCCATTATTTTTAAAAAAGGAGGATAAAATAGAGAAATTAAATTGAATATATAAATTAAGCATTTGTACAGCGGGATTCTTTTTTTTTTTACAAAGGGAAAGAAGAGATAGAGAGATGCGCTCACCCTATACGTCATCTCTTTTCTTGTTGATGATAACATAAAACCCTCAGAGAGGGATGCGCTCACCCTATACGTCATCTCTTTTCTTGTTGATGATAAAATAAAACCCTCCATCCATCGCTCTCCCCCTATATATATAAACACACAGAACCCCTCCCCTTCAACCTTCCTTCACTCCAAACCATTTCTCTTCTCATTCATCATCGACCCCGGAACAAACCTACACGAACTCAGAGCAATCGACATGGCCCCGGCGGACCACGAGAACCAGCACCCGATCGCTGCCTACGGGTACGCAGCGAGGGACACATCCGGCCACCTCTCCCCCTTCAACTTCTCCAGGAGGTCTGATGCAATCTAATAATCTCTACGCCATGTGTTATTCTGTTCCTAATGTCATTTTCCTTCGCCTCCTCCGTAACTCAGAGGGAAGAAATGATTCCGTCTCTTGTAGGAATCAAACGCTTCTCCATGTCCAAACAAAAATTAACACCTCTGACATATTTCTTTTTTAAAAAATAATTAAATAAATTATCGTTTCACGTAAATTAGTTTGGTCGATTCTGCCGAAATTATTCTTATTTCCTTCGCCGGCGCAGGGCAACCGGTGAGACAGATGTGGCCTTCAACATAACTTACTGTGGGATCTGCCACTCAGATCTCCACTTCATCAAGAATGAATGGGGCAATGCCTCCTACCCTGCTGTTCCTGGGTATTTTATTCATCTCCTTTCAAGCCCATACTGATCATACCCCAACATTCGAAACTTTAGATAATCTGTTGTTTTTAGGCACGAGCTTGTTGGCATTGTGACCGAGGTTGGATCCAAGGTGACCAAGTACAAGGTCGGGGACAGAGTCGGAGTCGGCTGTATGGTCCAGTCATGCCGATCTTGCACCAACTGTGCGGACAACCTCGAGAACTATTGCCCGAGGCTGATCCTCACCTACGGCAGCAGCAACCTAGACGGGACCATGACCTATGGAGGCTACTCCAACTTCATGGTCTGCGACGAGCATTTCATCATCAGGATCCCTGATAACTTGCCTTTTGACGGCGCCGCCCCCCTGCTTTGTGCCGGGATCACGGTGTTCAGTCCCCTGAAGTATTATGGCCTCAATAAGCCCGGGATGCACGTGGGTGTGGTTGGTCTTGGAGGCCTTGGCCACATGGCGGTCAAGTTTGCCAAGGCGATGGGGCTCAAGGTCACTGTTATTAGCACCTCTCCTAATAAGAAAGAGGAGGCAATTGAGCGTCTAGGTGCTGATGCTTTTCTGGTCAGCCGCGATACTGAGCAGATGAAGGTATGACGTTGTCGAACTCGAGTGTTCTTGGGTTAAGGCTCCACTGATTAAGAGTTTAAGACCTGAGATATGTAACTCTTGCAATTATATGATAGTCTGCCACGGGCACAATGGACGGCATCATTGACACAGTCTCGGCAACTCATGCCATCGTACCCCTGTTGTCCCTTGTCAAGACAAATGGGAAGGTGGTCTTGGTCGGTGCTCCGGAGAAGCCGCTTGAACTGCCAGCCTTCCCTTTGATTATGGGTTAGTAACTATCCAACATACATTTTGCACTAAATCTCCCTCCCGGATCAGGCGTTGGGACTAACCAAGGTATGGGATTTGCAGGTAGGAAGCTGGTCGGGGGGAGCTGCATCGGAGGTATCGAGGAGACGCAGGAGATGATCGACTTTGCAGCCAAGCAGAACATTACGGCCGACGTCGAGGTGATCCCGATCGATTACGTGAATACAGCCCTTGAACGCCTCCTCAAGGCTGACGTCAAGTATAGATTCGTCATCGACATCGCCAACACTTTGAAGCCTTGAAGAAGCTCCCCCTCCGTTGAGTAATCTGAGATATGAGTAAAAATGAGACATTTATGCTCATTCTTTCGTCGGATACTTTAATGTTGTAGTACTCATCAGCTTCCTGTCACATCCTAGAATTGTATTAGCTTCATGGTACCTTGTCTGAATATGAACTTGTGGGATTGGAAATTTGTTTTGGTGAAACCTTGCTCAGGGTTTTTTGTCTGTCCGCTAAATAGTTCGTTATAAGGACAAACGGTAGATGCGCGAGGCTTCAGCAACTGACATTCCATCACTTAAGGTTGTGATCACCAGATATCTCCACAAGAGCAGGATCCATTAAGAAAATGATGATACCTCTTCACGTCCCGTACTATTATTGTCCTTTGGATGACCAGTGATACGAGCTTTATCCAAGCATGACAGTCGCCACACGTTCTTAGATTCTTCAGAATCCGAATACTGCTGCTATTGCCTCTAGTACGGCATAAGGCGAATGCAATCGCCAATTTCTCGCTGTGGTAATACAACAATTCTTCTTGTTCCTTGTGTTCGATGTGCTGATAGACGTACCCGAAGTTGGGCACATATCCAAGGCTTCTGGTTCTCTGAATCAGCTCCTCTAGTGTCACAAGTATCTCCGGCGTATCAGGATGGGATAAATCGCTGGCAAAGAAGGTGCGAACCTCTTGGTTGACATGGACCCAGCTCATCGCCCGATCCTTCTTTAGCCCAGTCTCTTTCAGGATACTCCTCATTTCGATAACCTTGTCCCATTTACATGAAGAGGCGTACATATTTGACATCACAACATGACTCCAGCCATCCCTTGGCACAAGCTCCCGCACTCTATGGATAATCCTCTCGGCCATTTCAACTTTATCATGGATCTGGCATGCATTCCGCAATACTCTCCATAATACCACGTCTTCTGGTCTCATTTCCAGCACTAATGCTTCGGCTTCTTCAAGCCTCCCTGATTTTCCAAGCAAGTCGGCAAAACAAGCATAATGATCATCTGTCACCACGAGGTGAGGTCGTTCCCTCAATTCGGCAAAAACTCTTCTGCCTTCCTCAACCAAGCATGTGTTACTGCATGCTAACAGAATGTTCAGATAAGTCACATCGTTCGGGTCAATTGACAATTGCTTCATCCTTCCATATAGATGAAGTGCTTCTGCTCCAAGCCCATTGATGGCATAACAATGTATCATGGAGTTTATGGACACCACATCCTTTACCTTAAACTCGTCAAAAACCGACCTAGCCATTTCGGCAATTCCACATTTCCCATAAAGATCTGCATCAATGTACAGATTCCTCGACCAGCCTGATTTCACGGATAGTCCATGAATCTGAATTCCTATTTCTAGCATGGCCATACTAGAGCAAGCTTGGATAATGCTAGACAAAGTGTGGGAGTTTGGATTCACGGAAGGACGAAGCATTTCTTGAAAGTAGGAAATGGCAGTCACTTCCCTGCCATTTTGCGCCATACCGTTGATTAGGGATGTCCAGGTAACCACGTTTGGATCATCCAGACATGCAAATACCTCCACTGAGTCATCCACCATCCCAAACTTCAGGTACATTGTCGGGAGCGAGGTCTGTGGCTCAACAAATGACACGAATCCAGACTTGACAGTCAATGCATGGATAGATTTCCCAGCAGCCACATTACTTCTGCAGCCACAGCTTATTAAGGTGCTCGCAAAGGTGTACCCGTTAGCACCGATCCCCTTGCTCATCATATCCCTAAAAGCACAAACCGCGTCAGCATCTCGGCCATTCCGTGCATTACCAACAATCAGTGACGTGATCAGAACTACATCCTCTTCCACAACCCGGTCATCCACCAACCTCGCATCCTCCATGTTACCGGACTTGGCATACATATCCACAAGTGCGCTGCCCACAAACAAATTACGGAAAGCACCAAGTGTGTGACTCGATGATTTTCTCTTTCGAATGTTACACGCTCACCGTGTCACACCACCATACCTAATAAACTAGACAAATTTCCTATTTATAGATCTCCACTAACATGAAAATCTTTTCCAAATAGAATACTAGAATATTACCCATATATAATCTAATATATCACAATATTAGAAAATATATGCCTACAATATCTTCTGTAGTATTACGTAATCTCAAAAGATCTCAACTTCGGACCAAATCCTAATAATAGTGAATCAAGAGACATCATATCGAAACAACTCCTCGGTGAATCTCGAGATGATTTCAAGGTACTTACATGATTATATATAAGCATAACTAAGAAAATAGCACCCTCCAATAATCTATTAATGTGACTAAACTTTTCAAGTATCAAAAGCGCATGCATGCATTAACCTACTACGCAAAGGAGTCCAATATATTTACTTTCTTTTTTTTGCTTGGGGTTAGTTTATAACAATGCATCGTGAAATTGCAATATCTACCCGGTTATAACAAAAATAACATTACAAAACATTTCATGCACACGTTTATTAAAACACATGCAACCCCCCTTACTTAGTATCTACACTCTACTAAATCTTGGAAAAAGAATAAGATGAAGGTAAGCGTAGATTGAGAGTTGTACCCTAAACGATGATTAATCGGTATTTTATCCATTTCAAAGATAAAGGTCGTTGGATAGGATTGAATTATTTTGCATTTTTCTTTTGTAATAATAAAGAGATTGGTGTTTACGTAGGTTTAGTATATTAATTAAATTTTTTATTGGATTTTTTAGTCGAGAAGAAGACACGATATGATTAACAAGATTTATAGTTAGGGAAAAAAATTTTGATTGTGAACAGACATGGAGATAAATTAAGGCTAAAAATGCAATCAACAAATATGGTGTACGCGCGCCTTCCGGCCTAGCATGCGCGCTGCGGTTCGAACGACCCGAGGATCCGGATCCGCTCCCCAAGGCCCAATCGGTTGACGTCACGACTCGAGCGTCGGACGCTGCGGAAGGGAATTGGGTGATCCCTCCCTGGGTCCTAACTGGGCCTGCTCGGGCCCTCGCCGACCGTCTCTGTTTTCCTAAGAGGCGGCGGGCGAAAGGTGGAGCATGATCCGAAAAAGGAACTTTCGGGAGAAATCGGGAGCGACTCGGGTCATCCGTTCCTCATCCAAAATGGCTCCGTAAAAAATGGATTGTTTTTGTTTAACCTAGGTAAACTATACGGAGTCGCCACCGACTTAATTTATAAAATCTGTTTTAAGTCGGAAAAAAAACAGTGGTTCGAGGATCCTTAATTAATAACTCTTACACTTAGACATGCGAAAAGGTGGCATTTGCTCCAAAGAATTTGTTTATGTTTAACGGGTGTTGGACCCGATCCGGGCATCACTCCGGACTTATGTCTCTATTTTACGGGGGTTAGACCCGATTCGGGCTTTTTGGGCCCGAACTCATGTTTATTTGTTTTACAAACAACATGCGATGATAAACCTATGGGCCTAATGCATGCGGACAGGCACAGACAATTATTGAGATCAAAGGGAGCGGGGAAGGGTGATGATCGTGGGCCTATGCACTTGGGCCCACGACCTGTTACATGTGGAAATAAAAAAAAAACTGGAGGCCCGCACCTCCCTCATGGCATGCTGGGATGGTATGTCATCGGTTAAGGCTTCATCAGTTGGGGGCCGCTTCAATGAAGCCTTCCACCGCGCCTCTTTGTCTTGTGCCACGGCTCCTCTAGCCTTCATAATTCGTCATGTCGAATCCCTCGAAGTTATCATTCGATTTTTTTTATGCAAAATAAACGAAAAGTGGTTAGAAAATTCGAATAATAGCAATAATTTGATATGCCATTAATTACAAGTTGTCTTTGTATTTCTGTTTTTTTTTTTTGACAACGTTGAATTCTTACCACTAAATCGAGACTTTGTTGATTTTTATTTTAAAAAAAGGGTGACAAATAATAGTGATTGTTATAGTAAAATACTAAAATAATAAATAATAAAAGAAATTTGTTAATAATGAAAATTGAAATAAAATATTGCAGCACACAATTCATTAATTTGAAATTGAAATCAAAGAAACAAATGAAGAGATTAAAAAAAATCAAATACATATATAAAAGTATTGAATCCATCGAAGATATGTAAATTCTAACATTTATTAAAAATGTGAACAAAACATTTTTTATTTTATTTTATTGTTAATGTTGACATTTGCTAAAACGTGTGAGTCATCCGGTTAATGTTTAATGAATTTTAATAATAATAACATTATAATAAAACAAAATAAACAAGATTATACGAACACAGAGACAAATGAAAGGGACGGAGATGCGTTTCCAAAACCTAATTTCAATTTGGGGAAAGCTCACCTCGTCGGGCATGGTAGTGATGGCGGCGATGGAAAGGGGCCGAGATTTCGTGGCCACGGTTGGGAAGGAAGCGTCGTCCAGGGTCACGGGTGGGCTGAAGGAGTAGAGCTACGAGAGAGGGGCCGAGCCGTCGGGGTCGTCGCCGGAGTGAGAGACGTCCGAAAGGACGGGAGTATGGTCGCCGCTGGTAGTTGGAAGGCGGGGGAGCGTGGATGGAAGGTGGCTCTGTGAGGCTTTGTCTCGTTGGCGTCCGAAAAAGGGATGACTAGAGTCGGTGTCTGAAGACCTCAGATCTGAGGCAGGGAGCTGGTCAGGGAGGCGTTGTGACAAGTCCGGCATGGTCGGGAGATGGTGACGTTGACACTATGGAAATCTTGGGCCTAACTTTAACGAAGCCTACAAAAGCCCATGGCCATATACTAGGCCGGTGCCTGTAGGGAGAAGTTTACAGAGGTAATATAGTAACCTTTTAGTCAAGGGAAGTCTGCAAGCCTGCGCCTCTGATGGACACCAAGTCTACAGGCTTGCGCCTGAAACACGAAGTCTACGGCCTGCGACTGCAAGAGACACGTGTCAAAAGAAAACGGTTCCATGGCCCATAGATAATTGGAACTTGTTACCCACGCATAACACTAACGCACGTCTTAAAGATAATCAGTTAAACCCGACGTCAGATGAGCTGAATCCACATTTAAATGAGTGGGAATCAGTTAGCCCCGAGATTCTGGGGTAAGTTGGGTCCGAAAGATCCTCAGGAGGTCGTAACAGACCGAGTATAAAAGGGAGGGGATCCCCCTCAGAGAAAAACACGATCAATCAGCCAAACACAGATTTGCATTGCTCGTCACCCTTAGACTTTAGTAGATACCTCGGCCTGGGTTATTTGGTCACCACCTTCCACCGTCCCGACGAGCGACCGTAACCGGGGCAACAACCCTCTGCCAGCACTTCCACCGTCCCGACGAGCAACCGTAACCGGGGCAACAACCCTCTGCCAGCACTTCCACCGTCCCGACGAGCAACCGTAACCGGGGCAACAACCCTCTGCCAGCACTTCCACCGTCCCGACGAGCAACCGTAACCGGGGCAACAACCCTCCGCCAGCACTTCCCGGCGAGCAACCGTAACCGGGGTAACAACCCTCCGCCAGCACTTCCACCCACCGTCACACAAGTCTACAGTACACTGTAGTGAGTCTACGACGCCAGCAGCGAGTCTACGACGCCAGCAGCGGGTCTACGACGTCAGCAGCGGGTCTACGACATCAGCAACGAGTCTACGATGTCAGTAGCAAGTCTACGATGTCAATAGCAAGTCTACGATGTCAGTAGCAAGTCTACGACATCTACGTCAGCCGCACCACCCTTTTTCGTTCATTTTTATGGCTGTAAGCTTTTAAGTTCTCTTTCAAAACTTTAAATTTGTACAGTCGTATCTTTTATCATTGAAATTCATCTTTCTGGTGACCAAATACATTTCCCTGTGAATCCAATTGCCAAATATTTCCGACGTGGTCCGTCTTCTACGCAAACACGTCATTGGCGACCATAGTGGGAGCAAAGAAAATATTTCACGATTGCTGATGGCAAAAAATACCAGAAGCGGAGCTAGCCGAGATCCCCCACATCCATTAGATGGAGACAGTGTTCCCGTAGAAGGAGACGCAAATGCGGACGATGTGACTCTAAGCAGTCAGGCGAACGCCAGTCAAACTGATCTCGGGGTACATACGCCCTCCGAATTCATATCCAGACTTGAATTTCACAAAGTGTTCAGTGATATGAGAAATTTGGTCGATAGACGTATCTCTGGATTAGAAAGTAACATGGCTCAGATCCTAGAGCAAATCAGCGCCTTAAATAGGCCAAAACCTACTGCGAAGCCGAGCAACTCCGTAGAACGAGATTGTTCTTCATGGGAGATGCGCGACGAGCAGAAAAAAGGAATGTGTCATTCCAAGTGGATAACCCTTGGGACCACGAGAATCAATTTGTTACAGAGGTCAGTAACAGGGATAGGATGTCCCCTTCTAGACCGACGTCTTCGTGGTTGCCTGCGACATGGATACAGAACGCAGCCTATGCGGTAAACCCGGTAGACGAATATGGTGAGGCCCAGGGAGAAACAAACAGATGTGTGCCTTCGGTTCCTACCCGTCCCCCTTGGAAGGCCCCCATGGATGAAAACTTACCAGGAGAATCCCCAAATATAGGAGGTTTTTCTCGAGCGGAAAGTTTTTATGCTAAACCCTCTGTAGACTCACAGCCGCTGGGGCCTAGTGAAAGAGCGCCTTGCGCCACCGAAAGGTGGGGTCAGAACCCTGCGCGCGAGCCAATTGGCTATCCAACCCCTCCGAATTTGAGGGAGACAATAGCCCAGGTCTTGGAACAGATGGTGCCCGGAGCTGTTAGAGAGGACGACCCCTGTTTCTACAGGAGCCCTTACCCGGCCTTCATTGATAGGGATTTTCCCCTGCCTAAAGGATACAGAGTACCGGATTTTACCCGTTTCTCTGGGGATGATGAAATGACCCCTCTAGAGCATATAGCTCGGTTCACTCATCAAATCGGGGAGGCTGCGACTAACGACTTTTGGAAATTGAAGCTGTTCCCTAACTCCCTCACAGGCGATGCATTTACATGGTATGCTAGTCTTCCCCCAGGATCGGTGGCATCATGGGCGGAAATGCAGTCTAGCTTTATGAAAGCGTTCGCTCGCCTAGATACACCATTGTCAATTTTCGAGGTTATGCGCTTGAAACAAGCCGCCGGGGAACATCCAGGGCAGTTTCTGATGCGCCTACGAAAAGCGCTACTCCGGTGTAGACCAGCGATTCCAGAAAGGGATCAACTGTTGGTGGCATTAAATGCTTTGTCGATTCCCTTCAAAAAGAAACTGCAAGGAGAAAGGTTCGCTGATCTTTACGATCTCGCCAGGAGAGCGACTGAATATCACCTGCTGTTGATGGAAGAAGCCCAGGCTACGCGCACTTACCAGCTAGAGACTGTTGAGGTAGACATGGCCGAATTTGTAAAAGGAGAGGCGACAGTCTGTGAGCCTTTAGCAAGGAAGAACTCTAAGGCAAAGGCATCTCAAAAAACGGGAGAAGAAAGAAAGTACTCTTTTGATGTAGACAAAGCAGATGCAATTTTCGACTGGCTCTACCAACGAAAACGAATTAAACTAAAGACGGGACATAGAACCCCTCAGACAGATAAGGAAAAGTCTAGAAATTATTGCAAGTGGCATGGGTCGTTTACACATACGACCAGGGACTGTCTGTCATTCAGGAACATAATTCAAGACCTTATAGAGGCAAAAGAATTATGCTTCCCGGAAGTCGACGAAGTCACTATGGTCGACGACAGGCCTTTCGATGATGAAATCGCTATACATATGTTCGATATTTCTGATGTAGACATAAATCTTGTAGAAGCTGATACCAGTTTCTCTCTACAGGGTACGAAGATAGCTGGAGAAACTGTGGTAGCAAATGCCCTGTTCCGTAGACTGGCGGACAAAGGGGTGATCACCTGCCCAACCAAAGCAATCGCTGAAAACCTCTGCTGCTGGCACATGGACGACATGCATACCACCGATAGGTGCAACACTTTTAGGAAATACCTGCATGCATAACAACCAGGGTGACACTTGGTATGACCTGACCCCACTGAAAGAGGTTGCGATGGGAATAAGCTCCCCAGGGGCACGACCACCCCCGAGCAATTTACAGAGGAGGCTCAAGAGCCCTCCAAGTCTAGAGCGCAGGCCGACAACCCGAGGGGGAAGAGGTGGTCCTGACGGTCGGGGCAGAACACCTGAAAACCAACCCCGTGTTGTGGAGCACCCCAGGCGACATTTGGATTTTGACGACCCGACAACCCAGCATAGGGCAAAGCAAGTGGACAGTGGTCGCACTAGCGAAACACATCCGATGGCTTTAGAAGCAAACACACCTGATAAAGCGCGGCAAGTCAACGAGGCGCAGAGAAGAGGCTCCAAACCGAGGTACGGAACGCACAAAGTAGATGCCCAGGCAATCCGGATGGGACCAGCAATAGCCCAGTTCCTAGACGAAAAAGCTCTGTGCCAGAAGTGCAAGTTGATAGGGCGAAACAGGATCCTAATCACGCAGCTCTGTACGGCATGCTGCGTAGACTACTTCCTTAAGCTGGTAGACTTATCAGCAAATGGAGAGATCATAGTCCAATTTGCTCACCCTGCGACCACAGGTAATCATGACCTCGTGCACCATTCAAAAATGCAACAGGAGGCAACGTGCACGGTCCTGGGATACGACCCAGTCGCTAGAGATTTCGTGGAGGTATGTCGAACCCCACTTGTAGCTAAGAAATCAAGAATGGCCAGGGCGGTTAACCCTTCGAAATTTTGGCAGAAAGCGGTTGGCAGAGCAAGCTTGCCACCACAGGCTCGGAAAAGGAGGGATAGACGTCTAAGCCACGTCGCAAAGAGACCTAGGCCCGCCCCGTCGGAGGCAACCTCGCCTATCAAGACGCGCACAAAGGAACCAAATAGGGAGGCCGAGTGCATCGAGTCTACAGATCACTCGGAAGAGCCAGGCTCAAGCTTTGATTACACTCCCCTTCGGAGTGAAATCCCGAGTGATGCTAATGGCAGAAAACAAGTGATTGTCAGTTGCAATACCATTACTCTACCAGCAGACTTTGCCAAAGCAAAAGACGAAGAAACTCCGAGGGGTAAGCCACCTTTCTCCCGTCTTTCGCCTTACCCGCCTGGTTTCCCGCTTCATTGGCTAAGAAAGCCTTCAGATAGCATGAAGTAGCATATGCACTCCTTGTATATTACTGCTATCTTCGATGGTACTTTGATGAGCCGGGTCTTAGTAGACAACGGAGCCACTATAAACGTACTACCTCTTTCCAAGTTTAGAATGCTTGGATATAAACTCCATGATCTGGTTAAAACCGATGTCGCAGTGAATGGTTTTAATGGCAGGAAGTCCGAATGCTTGGGAGTCTTCTCGGTACATTTGGGAGTAGGGCGACAAGAGAAAGAAACCGCCTTTTTCGTAACAGAGTCCGGCCCGATTGTTCCAATAGGATGGGGAGATGAGTTCACTGACAAGGACATAGAAGAAGTCCTGCAAGAAGTCAATTCGGGGGAGAAACCTGCTGAAGGGAGCACGAATGGCCACGCAGGAGAAGGAGCCTTGGAAAGCCAGCAGAACCTTGGCGCGGAGTTGGAGCCCGACAGACTCCTCAAAGAAGGGATTTATGGGCCAGAGTGAAAAGGAAAATGCGACAGTCGCTGATGTCCTCCAGCGGCTCCGAGTCTATAGGGAAGGACGTCCTCAGGATCAGTCTACATCATCTTTATCAATAAACTCCACAGGCCTTAGAGCGCCTGATGCATGTAATAAGCCTGTGTCTACCAGTCTAGGTAGTAGCGAACATCGCGGTCTTTATTGACCCCATGTGACCCCTTGGTCACTATCAACTTAGGTAGCGAGTCTTCTCCTAGGAATCTTTTTATCAGTTCATCCGCAAATAAAGAATTCTTTGAATCAATCAAGGATGTACTCAAAGAGTTTAAAGATTGCTTCGCTTGGGACTACATCGAGATGCCAGGGCTAGATCGTAGACTGGTAGAACATACTCTATCCATCAAGAAGGATTTCAAACCAGTTCAACAAGCTCCAAGACGTATGTCTAGAGAAGTAACGCATCTAGCTTTCGAAGAAGTCAAAAAACTTTTTCGAGTAGGATACATACGAACGTCACGATATACGGAGTGGATCTCTAGTATTGTACCGGTCTTAAAGAAAAATGGAAAAATTAGAGTCTGCGTAGACTTTAGAGATCTAAATCGCGCTACCCCCAAAGATGAATACCCTATGCCCGTCGCAGACGACCTTATAGACAAAACCGCGGGCCACCAAGTCATGTCTTTCATGGATGGTTTTTCGGGTTATAATCAAATTTTCATCGCAGAGGAAGATATTCACAAAACGGCATTCAGGTGCCCTTTGGGCATTTTCGAATGGGTAGTGATGCCTTTCGGGTTAAAAAATGCTGGTTCGATGCTTGTCTAGGGAAAACGGTAGAAGTCTACATTGATGACATAGTGGTTAAGTCGACGAATGAAGAACTACATATCGAACATCTAAGAAACGCCTTCATGAAGATGAGGAAACACCAACTGAAGCTGAATCCTCTCAAGTGAGCCTTTGGAGTTAAGGCAGGGCATTTTTTAGGTTTCTTAGTGCATCAACGTGGCATGGAAGTCGATCAAAACAAAGTGAAAGCTATCCAAAACCTAACGGCCCCAAGGAGTAAAAAGGAGCTGCAGGCTTTCTTGGGAAGGGTTAATTACTTGCGCAGGTTCATTGGAAATGTAGCGGGAAAAACGAAGGTTTTCGCTAACCTCCTGAGAGGGAAGAACGATTACAGATGGACTGAAGAACATGAAGAAGCGTTTAATGCTTTGAAAGAATATTTGACGCACCCACCGGTCTTGATGCCTCCTCAACAGGGGAAACCTTTTGTCCTCTACGTAGTGGCTACCGAAACGACTATAGGCGCAATGATGGCACAAGTAGATGAAAACGGACGCGAAAGAGCCGTCTACTACTTATCAAGACTATTAACCCCGATCGAAGTCAGGTATACATCTAAAGAAAAGCTATGCTTATCGGTATTTTATGCCGTAAAGAAGCTCAGACATTACATCGGGAACCGAGAAGTCTACGTGGTTTCTAAGTCGCCTATACTTAAATACTTCTTTGAAAGCCCTTTACTAGTCGGACGAATCAGCAAATGGAGTCTGATTCTGTCCCCGTACAATCTAAGGTATAAATTGCAGCAGTCAGTTAAAGGACAAGCGCTGGCCGATTTCCTAGCCAATCATGACCCTGACCAGTCAATAGACCAAGAAGAAAAGATCGAAGAAATATGGCAGGCATGGTTTGATGGCTCATCTACAAAAAATGGAACTGAGATAGGAATCCATATAATGTCCCCTATGGGTAAAAACATTAGGCTGGCTTTTCGTCTACGAGCATCGCTGACAAATAATGCCACCAAATACGAAGCATTAATAACAGTGTTAAAAGAGCTTCTATCGCTGGGAGCGAAACGAGCACGAGTTAGAGGAGATTCCCAGCTGGTTATCAACCAAGTAAACGAAGAATCTTCGTGTCAGGAAAAATTACGACCATACCTTGAAATTGTTCAAGGGTTAGTTGCACAATTTGAAAACATAGCTTTTCATTTCGTAAATCGTGACGAAAATAGAGTGGCCAATAGCTTGGCACAATCAGCCTCGGGCTATAAGGCGAGAATCAAGCCAGAAGATTTAACAGAAATCAACTCTCATTTACAGCCAAGAAGTGACGTCATGGCTGTAGACATCACGAACCAAGAGGAAGATTGGAGGAAACCAATCGTAGATTTCTTATTGGATCCAAGTCAAAAGGTTAAACAACGGATCAGAGTCCAGGCATTGACATACATCCTTTTGGATAACGTCCTCTACAAGAAGGACGCAAACGGAGTCCTTTTAAGGTGCATAGACTTAGATGAAGCTACTCCAATAATGCTAGAAACTCATGAAGGCCTTTGTGGTTCACACCAGTCAGGGGTCAAAATGTGTTGGACTATCCGTAGACATGGATTTTATTGGCCGTCAATGATGAAAAATTGCATCGAGATGGCTAAGGGATGCCAAGACTGTCAGCGACATAGTCCGTCGACCCACGCTCCGGCAGCAGATCTCACCCCCATAATCAAACCCTAGCCTTTCAGGACTTGGGCCCTAGACATAATAGGAGAAATTCATCCTCATTCTAGTCGAGGAGATGCGTTCATCCTAGTAGCAACAGATTACTTCACTAAGTGGGTGGAGGCACAAGTCTACAGGAAAATTGACCACAGTGAGGTAATTGATTTCCTGCGGACTAACATTATTTATCGATTTGGCATTCCCCAGAATATTGTGGTGGACAATGGGATGGCCTTTAACAATGCTAAGGTAAAGGAATTCGCCGAAGAGTTCGGTTTCTCAATTTCGAACTCTACCCCATATTACCACCAAGGAAATGGGCAAGCCGAGGCGTCCAACAAATTGATTAAAAACAATATTCAAAGAATGATCGGATGCAATCCAAAAAAGTGGCACGAGGTATTAAACGACACATTATGGCCCCTAAGGGCCACTAAACGCGAAAGTACCGGAGAAACCCCATTCGCGCTAGTCTACGGCCATGACGCAATCTTGCCCATAGAAATGAGGTATAAGTCGCTTCGTGTCGCCCAGCCTTGTCTACAAGATGAAGCCATGCATATAGCCTTGGAAGAACTGAAAAAAAAAAGAGGTTAGAGGTTATAGACAAGCTAGAGGCACATAAACAGTGGATAGCCCGGCACTACAACAAGAAAGTAATTCATAAACACTTTCACGTTGGCGATTTGGTTTGGAAAATGATTTTACCCTTAAAGACGAAAAGCCAAATTTTGGGAAAGTGGTCTCAAAATTGGGAAGGACCGTATCGAGTGGTCGAGGCCTATTCAACAAATAGCTATAGGTTGTCGACTCTCGAAGGTATTAAGCAACCTTTAAAAATTAACGGGAAATTCCTGAAGCGATACAAGAAGACCATCTGGGAATCTCACAAAAGAACTTTGGAAAAGCGTTTCCCGGCCATTGCGAAGGAAATCGTGCAAAGAAAGGCGTCTTAAAAACGTCCATACAGCTGTAGACTTGTGAACTTGTGCACAGAGCATTGTCTACAGCAAACAAATGGAAATAAAAAAAAATATATTCAAGTTATAAACCAAGTTTGCTTAAGAGAGGTCACCCCTTAGCCTATGCTGCCTACGTTTAACATCAAGCTCTTCTACGAGCAGAGTCTCATAAGTCCAACCACCTAGTGCTAGACTGTGGCAGTGAACTAACAGCCTCCACAAACAAGAAAGTAAGAACCTTGGCACGGGTTCGCTTTATAGTAAGCTCGTTCTGCTGGCGATACCAGGACTTTAGTTCATCTCGGTGTGGCTGAACAGAAGCTTGAGCACTGCGGTTATCGAGCAGGGAGTCAATCGTGCTGACCCGATCTTTGAGATCGGCCTCGTAGTCCAAGAGTTCTTTAATTCTCTTCTGTACTCGGGAAAGCTGAGAAGATAGTTCACTCCTTTGATCCTCAAGCAGCTTGATGTCAGCTGCCTCCTCCTCCTGGGCTTTGAGTCGTTGGGCAATCCTGGCCGAGGTATCATCGAGCGTTTGAAAATCTGCCTGGTAAGCTGTCCATTCGGTCCAAAATTGCGCCCGGAAGTTCTCACAAGCGACCTGCATCTGGATATTGGCCGCCGGAGAGCGTTCGACTTCATCGACTAGGCCCTGAAGTTCCTTAAATTGGGCTTCAGAAAACTTGTCGAGACGAAGAAGGTTCCCGATGCGATCCACATTCTGCACCAGCTGGTCATAAGCACTGAGGCAGCCTGAGGTACCCTCCTCAGTAGGCACCCTTGATGGTGGGGAGGAAAGAGGAACATCTGTTGCCATAGTAGGTTGCGCAGCGTCATCAAGATCGGCTCCCGAGGTACCAACTCTTTCCGGAACCGCGGTTTCCGCCGCAGACGAGGTTATCATTGGCGTTGCAGCAACAGAAGGGTTGATTTCGGGAGCGCCTGTTTCTTCCGGCGCTGCGACCTCTGTTCCAGCAATGACAATATCCGCCTCCCCGAGTGTTGGGATTTTTGGGCTAGGAGGAGAGACATCCTGCGGATTAAGAAAACATACTAAATATTAGAAACAGAAACAGGTCCATCCCCAGAAAACGAAACGTTAATAAGGAGAGACTGACATCTTTCTCGAACTCCATTGAAGCCTCCGGCGCAGGAGAAGTTATAGGCACCAGAGCCATCATTTCTTGTCTGAGAAGGAAAAGCCAATCATCATAAGAATCAGTAAGCATTCTTGGCTTTTGAAAGGGAATAGAAGAAGTATTACATACTTTGGGGGGCTTGTAAACTGAGTCAACAACAACCTTGGAGTCCCGGGAGAAGCAGAGCCAGATCCTCGGGAGACAAGCTGAGTTTGCCTCAGCAATTTGAATATTGGAGTATTCTCCGAGTCAGAAGATGACGAGGATACGGTCCTGCGCTTGCGCTTCCTAAGCTTCCTTGAAGGTTGTCCCTCGACTTTAGGCTTTTTGCCTTTAACGGCAGAAGGTTGCTGTCGCCGAACCAAGCGACTAGCCTGGGAAGGAGGGCTCTTCTCTGGAGAAGAATCTTCAGAAACTATAATCACAATTGTAGAAATCAAGAAAAAGTATTCCAATACGCAGACGTAAAACTTTTTCTAAGAATATATATACAATTCAAAGCCTCCTTTACCAGTGATAAGTTTCTGACCGGACTTCAGCATCATGTCAGTAGACAAGTAAAGATTTGGCTCAGCAGAAGTCTCAAGGAAAGCCATCTTGCCGCGAAGGGCACCAAAGGTGAGTGCCCACTGAATGGAGAAGGCTTCGGTGGCATAAGCTGAGGTGCTCTCAAGGGGGAACACCATATGCTGAAGCTCTGCCTTCTTCGACAAGAGGACCAAGGAGGCTTGAAGAGAGTCCTTTGATAAGACACAGCTGTTCCGGGTATGGATTGGGGCGTTGAAGGTGTCGGAAAAAGGAACTGCGGAGCTTTGGATGAAGCCCAGTTGCCTTGCGCAGAGCTGGGGATTATAGACTTCAAAACTGAAGCCTGCCTCTGTGGCGCACGCCAAGTCCCTGCTAGTCAGCACAGAATCCCAATATAGGCTTGGCACCAGCTTCTTTCGGCGTTTAAGAACAGGGTGGTTGACAGGGAACGGAGCCCAATTACGGCGTTCCCCTCGCCCAGTGTCGACAATATGCCTCATATGTCCTGTCACTGAGGCATGCAACCACTGGCTCTTGTTGTAACAGCAAGCCTCTAGCATATGTGTTCCATAGCAACCAACTTCGATAGCACCAGATGGCATCTGATACCCTGTAAGTCCTGGTGTCCATATGCAAGCCCATAGGTGCACGAGCCAAAGAAGGCCACCAGCCGGATATTTGGGGAAGGGGCTCGTGCAGGAGCTATTCCTATGTAGGCTTTGATAAATAATACCCAACAAGAAGGACGCCCAAGCTACCTTGCTTGAAGCGTTACTCAGAAAATTGGCGATCCCGTAAACCAATTTTGGCACCCTCTTGCCAGGGAAGCAAAATACGTACTTGCTCAGCCACACGCTAAAAAACTCCACTTCTTCAGCCTTTCCCCAAGCAGAGAGAGGACGACCTTTAAGTAATTGGAGGTGCCTCGTCGCTGTGTCCAAAATCTGGAGCATCCCTGTTGGATTGTAGTCACTGTCCATGGGGTAGAGACGCACGGGAGTCCCAGCTACATAACTTCCCGTCAAGAAATAGATATCCTCCAATGTGATAGTCATCGGACCTTCTGGAAAGTAGAAGCAGTTAACTGAGCTATTCCAGAAGGGGAGGAGGCTGGCGCATACCCGCGGGTCACAGTGTTTTGCGACCAGAGAAAGCCTCAGGAAGGACCAAATCCCGCAGACCTTCAACTTGCTTTCCAGCCTTTCTTGCCAACGGGAGAACCATTCCCGTACCAGGGTCTTGTCCACGAAGGGGAAGCACAGGAAGCCGCTCTTCCTCTCCCAACCATGTGGGTCGACAAAACCCTCCCGGCAGATAGGGATTTGGCACTCCGTGATTAAATACTCGTGAGAGACAGGGTCGGGGAAGAGTGCGGAGTCAAGAACGGGACCCAAGGTTAGGCCTCGGCCGTCTGAAGTCCGAACGACGCCGGAAGGGCCAGCGCGTTGTTGGTGCCACTGGAAAGAAGCAAGGGTCGACATGGGAGTAGTTTTGAAAAGAAGGCTAGGGTTTTTCGAAAGAGCAATATTGTGAAGGGGAGAAGGCTAATGCGTACGTCACAAGTGAAAGGAGGGAAACGAAACGTTCTCCTTTTAAACCAGAGATAATCGACAACTGTACTCAGGCGACAGAAGTCACCTCAGCAAAAAGGGGGGCTTATGTTGACACTATGGAAATCTTGGGCCTAACTTTAACGAAGCCCACAAAAGCCCATGGCCATATACTAGGTCAGTGCCTGTAGGGAGAAGTCTACAGAGGTAATATAGTAACCTTTTAGTCAAGGGAAGTCTACAAGCCTGCGCCTCTGATGGATACCAAGTCTACAGGCTTGCGCCTGAAACACGAAGTCTACAGGCCTGCGACTGCAAGAGACACGTGTCAAAAGAAAACGATTCCATGGCCCCTAGATAATTGGAACTTGTTACCCACGCATAATACTAACGCACGTCTTAAAGATAATCAGTTAATCCCGAAGTCAGAGGAGTTGAATCCACATTTAAATGAGTGGGAATCAGTTAGCCCCAAGATTCTGGGGTAAGTTGGGTCCGAAAGATCCTCAGGAGGTCGTAACAGACCGAGTATAAAAGGGAGAGGATCCCCCTCAGAGAAAAACACGATCAATCAGCCAAACACAGATTTACATTGCTCGTCACCCTTAGACTTTAGTAGATACCTCGGCCTGGGTTATTTGGTCACCACCTTCCACCGTCCCGGCGAGCAACCGTAACCGGGGCAACAACCCTCCGCCAGCACTTCCACTGTCCCGGCGAGCAACCGTAACCGGGGCAACAACCCTCCGCCAGCACTTCCACCCACCGTCACACAAGTCTACAGCACATTGTAGTGAGTCTACGACGTCAGCAGCGAGTCTACGACGTCAGCAGCTAGTCTACGACGCCAGCAGCGAGTCTACGACACCAGCAGCGAGTCTACCACGCCAGCAGCGAGTCTACGACGTCAGCAGCGGGTCTACGACATCAGCAACGAGTCTACGACGTCAGTAGCGAGTCTACAACATCTACGTCAGCCGCACCACCCTTTTTCGTTCATTTTTATGGCTGTAAGCTTTTAAGTTCTCTTTCGAAACTTTAAATTTGTACAGACGTATCTTTTATCATTGAAATTCATCTTTCTGGCGACCACATACATTTCCCTGTGAGTCCAATTGCCAAATATTTCCGACGTGGTCCGTCTTCTACGCGAACAGGTAGACGCGTCCGGGTTGAGTGTCAATAGGAATGGGTGTTTAGGAGATCAGGAATCCGAGGAAAGCGAGGCGGCTGGGTGTATTAGGGCTGTCCGTCCGAAGCCGAACTTCGCTGGATTGGTCAAAGCACCGAGCAAAGATGGGCCTTTGGCGAAGGGAATGGAGCCTGCGGTGCTCGATGATGATGGCTCGACTAAAACGTTTGGAAGTCGGTGAAGGAGGGGACGGCCTTGGCGCTGATCACCGCTTTGGAGTATTGGTCTGACTTTCCTGTACAAACAGGTAAATGGGTGAGAAGACAAAATGATTTCCCACTGTGCTGATGCACACCCGTGAGAAGTTTTGGCCGCCCATTCTAATCGACAGCGGGATCAGCTAGGGGTAGATGAATCTGCTGCTTTGGTTGAAAGGATCGTCATCTGAACAAGTAGCCTGAGCGTCTGATCGAATATTGCTTCCTGTTGTTGGTTGTCGTAGGAGCTTTGGTCGTTCGTTGTTGCTATCGGGAAGGAAATCCAGACGGCTGGTCGAATTCTGGTTGATAGCGAGGGTTCCTTCCGGTTTTGATTCCTGGACCTACCTTGGGGTCGCTGGAGATGGTTGCTACGGGTGGCAGGAGGAGCCTCTGATGGTGGAAGCGTACGTCTGATCAGATAGGAGTCTGAAAGTGGAAGCGTCCGTGTCTAGGAGTGTCTCTGTTTGTCTCCTTTTAACGTTGGTCTAGTCCTCCTCCTTTAGGAAAATATTCATTAAGGAAGGAAATAGAATCAAGGCAAATTGTTAATTGATCCGGTGCTCACATAATCAAATAAATATCCTCGAAATCATCGTGATTGATTAGAGATGCCGTGTGATATATATTTTTTATTTCCTTTCTTCTTCTTTTTTTTAGAAAGAAAATAAAAAATCTTAGATTAACGATAGGGTTAGGGAAAGTCAAGGTACATGAGAAGATAGGGTTAGGGATAAAATTAAAATAAATTTTATGAAAATGGGTTTAAGGTGGGCTTTGGCCCTTTTTGTTAACCCAAGATAAACTAATGTGTATGGACTTAAATTTTTTTTTTTGGACCGGGTTTATGTAGTGGGTTAAAAATAATTTGAGGTATTACACATGGGACGATACCTCAAGCAACCAAGTTCGAGATCGCCAGCCTTTTACACAATTTCGAGATCCAATTTCCAACGCTCAATGGCAATTCGAAATTGAGATCGTAGCACTTTCATCGAGTTGAGTTCGAAGACAACGATTTAAATAGATACACAGTTATTACTTTTCAACCCACGTTCGTGACGGTTTCTCAAGTCCTTTGACGGCTTTTCCCCCACGAAAGCTTGGTGTTATGTTTTTTTTTTTATAGTATAAATAGGCGTTCTCTTTTCCTGTAAAGGGCACGGACAAATGCGGGGGCGGCTAAAGTCCCACGCACGGGACGTCCCCCGCAGTGTACTAATTTTAACCCTTATTTAGTACATTGTACTAATACCAATTAGTACACTTGTTATTACTAACAATGTACTAACTACAGTGTTAGTACAATGTACTAATGGTCACTGTTTTTGTAGTAGTACAGTTAGTACAATGTACTAATGGTTACTGTTTTCGTACTAGTACAGTTAGTACAATGTACAAAACTTTTTATTACATTTTTAGTACATTATAGGTGTACTAATTGGTACGAAACAGTAACAGTGATTTTTAGTACAATGTACTAACTGTACTAGTACAAAAACAGTGACCATTAGTACAATGTACTAACACTGTAGCTAGTACATCGTTAGTAATAACAAGTGTATTAATGGTCACTGTTTTTGTACTAGTACAGTTAGTACATTGTACTAATGGTTACTGTTTTTGTACTAGTACATTTAGTACATTGTACTAATGGTTACTGTTTTTGTACTAGTACAGTTAGTACATTGTACTAAAAATCACTGTTACTGTTTTGTACCAATTAGTACACCTGTAATGTACTAAAAATGTACTAAAAAAGTTTTGTGCATTGTACTAACTGTACTAGTACGAAAACAGTAACCATTAGTACAATGTACTAATGGTTACTGTTTTCGTACTAGTACAGTTAGTGCAATGTACTAATGGGTACTGTTTTTGTACTAGTACAGTTAGTACAATGTACTAATGGTCACTGTTTTTGTACTAGTAATGGTTAGTACAATGTACAAAACTTTTTTAGTACATTACAGGTGTACTAATTGGTACAAAACAGTAACAGTGATTTTTAGTACATTGTACAAACCATTACTAGTACAAAAACAGTAACAATTAGTACAATGTACTAACTGTACTAGTACAAAAACAGTACAATTAGTACAATGTACTAACTGTACTAGTACAAAAACAGTAACCATTAGTACAATGTACTAACTGTACTATTACAAAAACAGTGACCATTAGTACACTTGTAATTACTACAAGTGTACTAGCTACAGTGTTAGTAGATTGTACTAATGGTTACTGGTTTTGTACTAGTACAGTTAGTACATTGTACTAAAAATTACTGTTACTGTTTTGTACCAATTAGTACACCTGTAATGTACTAAAAAAGTTTTGTACATTGTACTAACCATTACTAGTACAAAAACAGTGACAATTAGTACATTGTACTAACTGTACTAGTACAAAAACAGTACCCATTAGTACATTGTACTAACACTGTAGTTAGTACATCGTTAGTAATAACAAGTGTACTAATTGGTGTTAGTACAATGTACTAAATAAGGGTCAAAATTAGTACGGGGGACGTCCCGTGCGTGGGACTTTAGCCGCTCCCGACAAATGCACGGATAACTCTAGCCTTTTGGACTCTCAGCGTTGCCTTTCTCCCATTTGTGTCTTTGGTTATGTACTTGGTTTGTTCTACAATAATTGTTTTCATGTAAATTTGTTCAATCAATGAATGCATTTCTTTTCTTTTACTTGGATTGGCTACCACGTTCACTTTCTCACGCTTCGACATGCGGTCCGATGGCCCGCATTTTCGTGTGCGAACAAATAGAAGAATTTGGGATAGGATTTGGGGAAGACATATAAGTAATTTTTTTAAATAATTCTTTTTTCTATTTTCTGAAAATATTATATGTGGACGTATTAATTTTTAAAATAAATAATAGTCGGATTTCACATGTACAAATCCAGAATAAAAATTTCAATAAAATTAAAAGTTGTTATATTTTTCTTGTGTGTAGTCAATACTAATCAGTACAATGTGTTTGATGTGGGAAAAAGGTAAAAGGATTTATAATATTCCAAAGACAAAATTCAAACTTTTGATTATCTTGAAGCCGAATAAGAAAAAGGGAAGAGATTTTTATTTTATACACGTGGCTAGTGGGTGGCTTCTAAAAGTCTAGTAAGAGAGAAGAGAAGCGGTCAGCCTATACGTCATCCATGTCAAAACTGTACCATATTCCCAAATCCACTATATAAACTAACTCATCCCCTTCTCTTCCCCCACCCAACACCCTCTTCTTTTGTTTTCCTGAGTACTCATACCAATATCCAAATGGCATCCGTGGACCACAAGAATGAGCACCCCATCGCTGCCTACGGGTACGCCTCGAGGGACTCCTCCGGCCACCTCTCTCCTTTCCACTTCTCCAGGAGGTCTGCCTATCAATCCCCCCGATATCTCACTTCTTACATTTTTCTCAGGGGGAGCTTACTTGCTTTTATTTGTGCAGGGCAACCGGTGAGACGGATGTGGCCTTCAACATCACTTATTGTGGGATCTGCCACTCAGATCTCCACTACATCAAGAATGAATGGGGCAACGCCACCTACCCTGCTGTTCCTGGGTATTTTGTTCATCCCTTTTCAAACCCATTCTGATCATCCTGCAAAATTCGAAGCTTTAGATAATCTGTTGTTTTTAGGCACGAGATTGTTGGCATTGTGACCGAGGTTGGATCCAAGGTGACCAAGTACAAGGTCGGCGACAGAGTCGGCGTCGGCTGTTTGGTCCAGTCATGCCGATCTTGCACCAACTGTGCCGACAACCTCGAGAGTTATTGCCCCAGGTATACCGTCACCTTCGGCAGCAACGTCGACGGGACCATGACGTATGGAGGCTATTCCAATTTCATGGTCTGCGACGAGCATTTCATCATCAGTATCCCCGATAACTTGCCATTCGACGGCACGGCTCCCCTGCTTTGTGCCGGGATCTCGGTGTACAGCCCCTTGAAGTACTATGGGCTGGATAAGCCCGGGATGCACGTGGGTGTGGTCGGTCTCGGAGGGCTTGGCCACATGGCTGTCAAGTTTGCCAAGGCTATGGGCCTCAGGGTGACTGTTATTAGCACTTCTCCTAATAAGAAGGCAGAGGCAATGGACCGTCTAGGTGCCGATGATTTCCTAGTCAGCGGCGATACCGAGCAGATGCAGGTATGACTTCGTCGAACACGAGCATTGTTGACTGGTTAAGTTTGCACTTGTGAAGATCTGAATTCCTTTCGATAGGGAGCTATGGGCACAATGGACGGCATTATCGACACAGTCTCCGCAACTCATTCCATTGTTCCCCTGCTGGCACTTGTCAAGACAAATGGGAAGGTAGTTTTGGTAGGTCTTCCGGAGAAGCCGCTCGAACTACCTGCTTTCCCTGTGATTATGGGTCAGTAGCCATCCATCAATGTCTCCTCACTTGATTGTATGTCCGGATTGGGAGAAGGGGCTAA
The DNA here is from genome assembly GCA_023653495.1 of Melastoma candidum. Lineage (NCBI taxonomy): Eukaryota > Viridiplantae > Streptophyta > Magnoliopsida > Myrtales > Melastomataceae > Melastoma > Melastoma candidum. The sequence continues at coordinate 3,360,742 of CM042887.1, forward strand.
CCAGGATTTACCATGTACGGGATTTGCAGGAAGGAAGCTGGTCGGAGGGAGCGCCAGTGGGGGCATCAAGGAGACACAGGAGATGATGGACTTTGCCGCCAAGCACAACATAACAGCAGACATCGAGGTGATCCCAATCGATTACGTTAACACGGCGATGGAACGCCTCCTGAAATCGGACGTCAAGTATCGGTTCGTCATCGACATCGCAAACACTTTGAAGCCTTGAAGGAGCTCTCTCTCTATCCAATTTTTGAGACCTGTTAAGATATATACTATTTGCAAGATCATACATTTGTGCTCACGAATAAACCTTCCTATACTATCCTGATTGAGAAGGTTGAACCTCTTTAACTTCAATTGGAAAAACGGTCATTTTTGAACCTCTTTAACTTCAATTGGAAAAACGGTCATTACTCTTCACTCATTCCATTGCTGAATACGTTCCTCACGAATAGCCCTCGAATCCTTATGTGACTTTCCCTTCAAGACCACCTCATTCCACGCTCGATTAAATACAAATACATCGGTAAGCCAGATGTCACGTCAACATATATATATATATATATATATATAGTAGTAATTCCAGTAGTATTTAAAATATCCTTCATGTTAGGTGTCCAGACTATCTGTATGTTCAAATGAATATTACGAGTATAATGCACATGAAATTAAATCAATACGATGAGTAAATTGTACAAACGGAATTAATTATAAATTGTAATTAGTTATACTAATTAGAACAGTAAAAATTTTATATCGATTAGTATAGTTGTAATTACTATAATTGTACTACTTAAAATTAGTACAGTAACTAATCGGTATAAAACTTTTACGATTTTAATTAATACAATATTAATAATTTGTTTGTATAATATATTAAAAAATAATCAAAATTAGTATAAATGGGGATGGGACGTTAGCCGCTCCCTCACAAAATCCAATAAGACTACTTTTTCTCACGCAAAAGCACCACAACAACAAAAAAAAAGTTATTATAATAAATTTCTCGTATTTATAATGTGGCCGGTGATGTTGGCTAACGCCGTGACAACGACAACGTGGTACAAGGGGTCCCCGGGGGGTTTGACGTGGCTGGCTCGGACAAAGGTCACGTGTATGAAATAATGAGAATTCAACATTTATTTGCTTACCATTTTTCAAGCAGATCTTTACCTCCCAATATTTCCCAGCATTCACACCCACCAATATCCACTCTTCCCTTTTTCTTTTCCTTGTTGCTTCTAATTTACCAAAAAAAAAAAGAGTAAACAAATGTTTTATTGAAAGTCCATTATTTCTAAAAAAAGAGGATAAAATAGAGAAATTAAATTAAATATATAAATTAAGCATTTGTACAGCGGGATTTCATTTTTTTTACAAAGGGAAAGAAGAGATAGAGAAATGCGCTCACCCTATACGTCATCTCTTTTCTTGCGCTCACCCTACACGTCACCCTATGCATCGCTCTCCCCCATCCCCTATATATATAAACACACAACCCCTCCCCTTCAACCTTCCTTCACTCATCGTCGACCCCGGAACAAACCTACAAGAACTCGGAGCAATCGACATGGCCCCGGCGAACCACGAGAACCAGCACCCGATCGCTGCCTACGGGTACGCAGCGAGGGACACATCCGGCCACCTCTCCCCCTTCAACTTCTCCAGGAGGTCTGATGCAATCTAATAATCTCTACGCCATGTGTTATTCTGTTCCTAATGTCATTTTCCTTCGCCTCCTCCGTAACTCAGAGGGAAGAAATGATTCCGTCTCTTGTAGGAATCAAACGCTTCTCTATGTTCAAACAAAAATTAACACCCTTCTGTCTACCTCTGACATATTTCTTTTTTAAAAAATAATTAAAAAAATTATCGTTTCACGTAAATTAGTTTTGTCGATTCTGCCGAAATTATTCTTATTTCCTTCGCCGGCGCAGGGCAACCGGTGAGACAGATGTGGCCTTCAACATAACTTATTGTGGGATCTGCCACTCCGATCTCCACTTCATCAAGAATGAATGGGGCAATGCCTCCTACCCTGCTGTTCCTGGGTATTTTATTCATCTCCTTTCAAGCCCATACTGATCATACCCCAACATTCGAAACTTTAGATAATCTGTTGTTTTTAGGCACGAGCTTGTTGGCATTGTGACCGAGGTTGGATCCAAGGTGACCAAGTACAAGATCGGGGACAGAGTCGGAGTCGGCTGTATGGTCCAGTCATGCCGATCTTGCACCAACTGTGCAGACAACCTCGAGAACTATTGCCCGAGGTTGATCCTCACCTACGGCAGCAGCAACCTAGACGGGACCATGACCTATGGAGGCTACTCCAACTTCATGGTCTGCGACGAGCATTTCATCATCAGGATCCCTGATAACTTGCCTTTTGACGGCGCCGCCCCCCTGCTTTGTGCCGGGATCACGGTGTTCAGTCCCCTGAAGTATTATGGCCTCAATAAGCCCGGGATGCACGTGGGTGTGGTTGGTCTTGGAGGCCTTGGCCACATGGCGGTCAAGTTTGCCAAGGCGATGGGGCTCAAGGTCACTGTTATTAGCACCTCTCCTAATAAGAAGGAGGAGGCGATCGAGCGTCTAGGTGCTGATGCTTTTCTGGTCAGCCGCGATACTGAGCAGATGAAGGTATGACGTTGTCGAACTCGAGTGTTCTTGGGTTAAGGCTCCACTGATTAAGAGTTTAAGACCCGAGACATGTAACTATTGCAATTATATGATAGGCTGCCACGGGCACAATGGACGGCATCATTGACACGGTCTCGGCAACTCATGCCATCGTACCCCTGTTGGCCCTTGTCAAGACAAATGGGAAGGTGGTCTTGGTCGGTGCTCCGGAGAAGCCGCTTGAACTGCCAGCCTTCCCTTTGATTATGGGTTAGTAACTATCCAACAGACTCTTTGCACTAAATCTCCCTCCCGGATCAGGCGTTGGGACTAACCAAGGTATGGGATTTGCAGGTAGGAAGCTGGTCGGGGGGAGCTGCATCGGAGGTATCGAGGAGACGCAGGAGATGATCGACTTTGCAGCCAAGCATAACATTACGGCCGACGTCGAGGTGATCCCGATCGACTACGTGAATACAGCCCTTGAACGCCTCCTCAAGGCTGACGTCAAGTATAGATTCGTCATCGATATCGCCAACACTTTGAAGCCTTGAAGAAGCTCCCCCTCCGTTGAGTAATCTGAGATATGAGTCCAAATGAGACATTTATGCTCATTCTTTCGTCGGATACTTTAATGTTGTGGCACTCATCAGCTTCCTGTCACATCCTAGAATTGTATTAGCTTCATGGTACCTTGTCTGAATCTGAACTTCTGGGATTGGAAGTTTGTTTTGGTGAAACCTTGCTCAGGGTTTTTTGTCTGTCCGCTAGATAGTTTGTTATAAGGACAAACGGTAGATGCGCGAGGCTTCAGCAACTGACATTCCATCACTTAAGGTTGTGATCACCAGATATCTCCACAAGAGCAGGATCCATTAAGAAAATGATGATACCTCTTCACGTCCCGTACTATTATTGTCCTTTGGATGACCAGTGATACGAGCTTTATCCAAGCATGACAGTCGCCACACGTTCTTAGATTCTTCAGAATCCGAATACTGCTGCTATTGCCTCTAGTACGGTATAAAGCGAATGCAATCGCCAATTTCTCGCTGTGGTAATACAACAATTCTTCCTGTTTCTTGTGTTCGATGTGCTGATAGACGTACTTGAAGTTGGGCACATATCCAAGGCTTCTGGTTCTCTGAATCAGCTCCTCTAGTGTCACAAGTATCTCCGGTGTATCAGGATGGGATAAATCGCTGGCAAAGAAGGTGTGAACCTCTCGGTTGACATGGACCCAGCTCATCGCCCGATCCTTCTTTAGACCTGTCTCTTTCAGGATACTCCTCATTTCGGTAACCTTGTCCCATTTACATGAAGAGGCGTACATATTTGACATCACAACATGACTCCAGCCATCCCTTGGCACAAGCTCCCGCACTCTATCGATAATCCTCTCGGCCATTTCAACTTTATCATGGATCTGGCATGCATTCAGCAATACTCTCCATAATACCACGTCTTCTGGTCTCATTTCCAGCACTAATGCTTCGGCTTCTTCAAGCCTCCCTGATTTTCCAAGCAAGTCGGCAAAACAAGCATAATGATCATCTGTCACCACGAGGTGAGGTCGTTCCCTCAATTCGGCAAAAACTCTTCTGCCTTCCTCAACCAAGCATGCATTACTGCATGCTAACAGAATGTTCAGAAAAGTCACATTGTCCGGGTCAATTGACAATTGCTTCATCCTTCCATATAGATGAAGTGCTTCTGCTCCAAGCCCATTGATGGCATAACAATGTATCATGGAGTTTATGGACACCACATCCTTTACCTTAAACTCGTCAAAAACTGACCTAGCCATTTCGGCAATTCCACATTTCCCATAAAGATCTATGAACGCAGCACCAATGTACAGATTCCTCGACCAGCCTGATTTCACGGATAGTCCATGAATCTGAATTCCTATTTCTAGCATGGCCATACTAGAGCAAGCTTGGATAATGCTAGACAAAGTGTGGGAATTTGGATTCATGGAACGACGAAGCATTTCTTGAAAGTAGGAAATGGCAGTCACTTCCCTGCCATTTCGCGCCATACCGTTGATTAGGGATGTCCAGGTAACCACGTTTGGATCATCCAGACATGCAAATACCTCCACTGAGTCATCCACCATCCCAAACTTCAGGTACATTGTCAGGAGCGAGGTCTGTGGCTCAACAAATGACACGAATCCAGACTTGAAAGTCAATGCATGGATAGATTTCCCAGCATCCACATTACTTATGCGGCCACAGCTTATTAAGGTGCTCGCAAAGGTGTACTCGTTAGCACCGATCCCCTTGCTCATCATATCCCTAAAAGCACAAACCGCGTCAGCATCTCGGCCATTCCGTGCATAACCAACAATCAGTGACGTGATCAGAACTACATCCTCTTCCACAACCCGGTCAGCCACCAACCTCGCATCCTCCATGTTACCAGACTTGGCATACATATCCACAAGTGCGCTGCCCACAAACAAATTACGGAAATCCAACCCCAAAACCACCGCAGTCCCATGCACCTTCCGGCCCTCCAGGGCGAGACCCAGATCGGACAACACCCCGAACACGCGCGAGAAGGTGTATTCATCAGGGAACACCCCTTCCCGCAGCATTCTCCCATAAAGCCTGATCGCCTCTTCGCTCTTCCCGTGCCTGACACACGCAGAAACCATCGAGTTCCATGTGACGACATGCCTGCTGGACATTTCGTCGAACGCACGGCGAGCTTCCACGAGGCCACCGGATTTGATGTACGAGTCCATGAGCTTGTGGCCATTACCGGGGATATGGAGCATCCCATTCTTGATCAGCAGCCCCTGGATGGTTGCCGTACCGGACAATGTCTTGCCTTCCGCAGACAACAACACGGAAGCGGGGGTGGTGGTGTAACTACAGCTCAGGTTGATGAGGGGTACGAGGTGAAAGCGGGGAGAAGTCAGGGACAGCACTCTTCGCATGTTGTTGACTCTCCCGTTGCCCTACAGACTTTAATCTATACACGAGCCAAAGAAGGAAGCCGACTAACATCCCGTACACTTTCCCGAACCGAATCCTTGTTCATCTTACCATAAGACCCACGCGGCTTCATGATTGATGAAACGCTTTGTTACACAGTACCTGCTAAAATTTTCACAAAAATAATATAATTAATTTCAAAATTTGTCGATTAACTGCTAAATTCGGAGTTAAAAAATATATATTTTTACTGTTTAAGAAAATCAGCACGATTTCAATTTACAAAAATATGAACTTTTGAAACAAGTGTAACAGATAATATAAATTCGAAGTTAAGTTGTAAATCCGATTTTTTGTTTAATACAAGTAAAATTAGAATTTTAAAACTGAGGAAAAATTAATTTTAATTATTTAGACGAAGTCGGTTTTTTAAAGCACGATTTCATAATATCTCATAAGTTCCATAAAATCATATTTACAGGAAGTCCAAATTAGATTTTTGCTTAAACAGTAAAGTCGATGTGTAAACTTAATTTCAGGTCACTATTGACAAATTCTATAACTATCTATATCTTATATCGTGAAATGCTTTCGCCTCGGCCTTTGTTACAACATGTACATTGTCTTATTACCGGTACGTGCCGTATACATGCAAAAAGTAGGGATTAATCGTGGGAGTGCCTCTTCTTCTTGATTGTCTCAAAGAGGCTGTCCGGGCCTGCAATTGGAATAACCAAATAAATGAAAATACATGTGATCGTCATCCAAAACTTGTATTTCTTTTCGGACAGACAGCAAAACGTACCCCATGGGAAATCCTTATGGCGAATCCTAAGGTACGGATACGGCTGCCCCAACCAAAATTATTACGAAAATCAGTCAGAAACAAAAACATTGAAATAAGAAAATCTGTCCCAAGAAGATTACCCAGAACAAAAGGTTAACTAAACAACTAGTACCTTCTGTGGTTCTTCGACTTTGGGGTGGTGACCCTTCGACAAGTTGTAGATGGCCAGCACCGTGCAGGTTGCGATCCCCGCATACGTTATCTTCTCCCACTTCTTCATCTCGTCTGCGAAAAAATTCTATTGAGGCGTGGACGGGATCTCGAAATAGTGAAAAACTGAGAAGAGGGAGGAGATGGTATAGTAATACGTTCATCGTCGAGTTGCCGTGTCGAGGAGGATGCCAGGTTCCTCCTGGGTAGGACGTTGTGAGGGGCTGAGGGTGATGGCGGCCGTTTCAGGGGGCCACCGAGGAGAGCCTGCCTCAGGATGTAAGTAGATCTTGGGATCGGCATGGTTATCGATAGTGTTTCTTTGCTTGTTTTCTTTTAGGAAGTTTGTGTCTTTGTATGAACAGCTCGTGATGTTCTAAGACGTGCGGTTTTATAAAACTTTCCGAGGTTTTGTAACTGGAAGGTGGTAGAAAAGCAGGGCAAATGTTTTAGAATAAGCTGGAACAACCTGGATCAGATCGAACCAGAACATTCCTGAACTGTTCTTGCCCTATCGGTAGGTAGAATCATACTGTATGGACATGTGGGAAGTGTTAGAGCTCCCCGCTTGCCTGCCGCAACCTTGCCTGTTTGTTTTCTGCAATTCATTCGTCCACCGTCGATTCTTACAGCCTTAACGATGAACACCATCTAAGAGTACGAAAATTAGTTTTGTTTTCATCCCAATAGCTGTCTTCCCTTAGAGGTGATTACACATACTGTGTTTGTCACTTAGAGCAAGTCACTTTCCTATCCTTGAGCAACTCGACGACCCTACGCATCGTGGGCCTGTTTGTGGGCAACCCCGAGGTGCAGGCCAACGCAATGTTCAACACCTTCTCAATCTCCTCGTAGTCGCACGTCGTCGGATCAATCCTCGGATCCACTACTCGCTCCAAACTGTCCTCGTAAGACCCGCTTTCCTCATCGTCCGAGGTAGGCTGTGAGGACAGGGCAATTTCCGTAACCCATTTGACGATGTCCTTCCCGTCCCCGAAGGACGGGTCGTTGGGTCTCTTGCCGGTGATCAGCTCCAGCAGCACGACCCCAAAGCTGTAGACGTCGCTCTTCTCGTTCACCTTGAGCGTGTATGCATACTCTGAGATCACAAATACGACCATGTCAGTAAACATTTCTGCATCAATATGCATATTAGAGTTCTGGAATTCGTTTGGTTGTAATATTCAATTCATGTGAACATCTTAAAGAAAGAAGAAGAAGACAAAATTGTCCTGGTGAGTAGGAAACATACGCACCTGGCGCAATGTAGCCGTAGGAACCGGCAACCTTGGACATAACCTCACCGCCTGTGGTCGTCGACATGGCCTCCATTGTCGTCCCGTGTCGCTGTTGCCCCAGTGTCTTTGCGAGCCCAAAATCGGCCACCTTCGGATTCATCTCCTCGTCCAATAATATGTTGTTGCTCTTTACGTCCCGGTGCACGATGGCCGGGACGCAGTCGTGGTGTAGGTAAGCTAGCCCTTGTGCTGCACCGACAGCTATCTTGAGCCGTTGTTTCCAATCTAACAATGCCGCTCCACATCTGTTGTGGACTTTCCCGTTGCTCTTTCCATGTAAAGCATCCCCCAGGCTTCCGTTCTCTATGTACTCATAGACGAGGACCCGGCATCCATCCCCGACCATGCTGAATAGGAGTTTCACTATGTTGCCGTGTAGCACTCGGCCAAGGGTCTCGAGCTCGGATTTGAATACTAACTCGGCATCGGGGCTATCCACACCAGAACTCGCCGTCAGCCTCTTTACTGCTGCCATCTGCCCTGACTTCAGCCTCACCTTGTACACCTTGCCTGAACCGCCTGACCCTATCAGGTTCTCCTCAATCAGGCGATTGAGCAGATCGCCCTCGCCTGCCCCGGCTCGCTGGAACGAGGTTATTTTCCATGGCCGGTTCCGATAAAATATCTTTTCCCTTAGTAACCACACAAGGGAAACTACCAGTGCGACAAGGCAAAAGGAGAGCGTGGCTAACACGGCAATCAGCACGACTGGCCGAGACGACCTCGAACACCTGGGGAACGCCTGCAGATCCGGGCTGCACAGGCCCGGGTTGCCCCATAGGCTTGTGATGAAGAATTCCTTGTCGAAACCTGAAGGAATTTGGCCAGACAATCGGTTGTCTGATACGTTGAACCTGTTTAATCTCAGCAGGGCGAGCTCCGCAGGTATTTCACCGGATAACAAGTTCCTGGACAGGTCCAAGTAGTTAAGCACGGGCAAAGCGCCCAATTCCTTAGGGATGTTGCCGATGAGCTGGTTCCTCGAGAGGTCCAGCTCAGTCAAACTGGCCCATGAACTCAGCGAGCTAGGGATCGGCCCTGTCAACCGGTTACCGCCCATCTCGAGCTTCTGCAATTTCGTGAGGTTCGTAATGCACGTGGGGATTTGGCCGGACAGCCCGTTTCTGGTCAGATCAAGGACTGTCAGCTCAATCAGCTGGCAGATCTCTGGCGGAATCTGGCCGGAGAAGTTGTTTCCCGAGAGAAGCACTGAGCTCACAACCTTCAACCCAGAAATTGACGATGAAATTGGGCCTTCGAACTTGTTGTTAGACAGATCTAACCAAGTAATTCCTCCTATTCCCCAGAACATACTGGGGATATCTCCCGTCAGCTCGTTGTTCCCTAATCGAACTTTACTCAAAGAGTCGCAACTCGAGAGGGAACTCGGCAGAGTTCCGTTGAACCTGTTGTTGAAGACCATTATACTTGTGAGATTCTTCCCAGAACACAAATATTCCGGCAGCCCACCGCTGAAATCATTGCTTGAGACATCGAATTCTTCCAAGACGGAATTCTTGCCCAAGTCGCTGGGCAAGGTTCCTGTGAAAGAGTTATGGAACAACCTCAACTGCCGCAGCTTACGATTATCGGCCAAACCCTGTGGTATCTCCCCGGAGAAGAAGTTGTCGTTGACATTCAGACTACTGAGAGACATGGCCGCGATCTTCTCCGACAGCTTACCAGACAAATTGTTCTGCGAGGCATCAAATCTATCTAGGAATTTCAACCCTGCCAGCGACTCCGGCAAACCGCCGTAAAAATTGTTCTGGTACAATTCGATCTGGACGGCACTCTCAAGGCCGCCGATCTCTTGCGGGATCGGTCCACTGAGTCCGTTCGTTGAGACATCCAAATTCTTCAGCGACTTCAGTTTTGAAATACTTGCAGGGATCTCCCCAACCAAGTTCGCCCCCGCCACCCACAGTTCCTCAAGTTTCGTCAGGTTTCCAATATCCTTCGGGATAGAACTCGGCTTGTAAGGATTATATCCAATCCGAAGTTTGGTCAGCGAGCTTGCGCTGCACAAGGACTCGGGGAACGCTGTCCCATTGAGGAGGTTACCTACAGTGTTCAGCTGTCTGATAGCCGGTAGCCCTCCGAAGCTGGACGGGATCTCGCCAGAGAAGTTGTTAAACGAGAAGTCGAGCACCTCGAGGCCAGAGAAGTTCGCAGAAAGCTCCGGCAGGCTACCAACAAACAAATTATTGGAGACGCTGAGGAAGCGGAGGTGAGAACAGAGGGAATTCAGGAGAGGGGCAGAGAGGATTCCGTTGAAGTTGTTATTGTCAAGGTAGAGGTCGTGGAGGGAGTCGACACGGCATAGGTCGTAAGGGAAGGGGCCGGCGAGGTTGAGGCCGGAGAGGTCGATGGAGGTGACGGCCAAGGAGTCGTTGCAGCGGACGCCCGTGAAGTTGCAAGGGGAATTCTCAGAGTTGGGGGACCAGGACGCGAGGCTGCCATCGGGGTCGTCTATGTGGGTGGCCTTGACACGGAGGAGGATTTCGTAGTCGTTGGCGTTCGAGGTGGTGGTGGTGGCTGCCGCCGAGGGCTGCTGCGATTGGAGTAGTAGTAGGAGGAGGAGGAGGAGGGAGGTGAGTGTGCGGAGGAGTGTCATGTGTGCGTGATCGACAGACAAATCTTGGGGGGGGGACGGACGGACGGAGTTTCACATTTAGTTAATGAATGGCTTTTGAGAGTACAGAGAAATCAGGTCATTTTTAATTATTGTGGTAGTAGATGATGATAATATGTGTGAAAGATATTATTGATGTTGGAAAATTCAAGTTCTATCATTTAATTCAGTCAGTGGACGGCAGGCAACCTTCCTTTTAGCGGGAGACATGATTGGCTTTTTTTTTTTTCTGAGTGGATGGATTGGATTGTCTGCCCTGTCCCACCGTGACAAAATGGACAATCTCACACAGGGAAGGGGGCGACAACCATCGCCCCCCCCCCCCCCCCCCCGGTCATTGTTCTTACTACATTATTCAAAATTTTTTTTAAAAAAAGGGATAATTACTCAATTTTATCCAGGACAAGTAAGTGACAAACATAAATGAAAAAGATAGGGATTCCGTTAAAAGAAAGACACTGAGCTTTGATCTTACCAGAGAGACATGGGATTCAATTTGTTTTTTTGTTTTTTTAAAATATATTTTAGCGTCCTTTTTCTTCCCTTTTTTTACAAAAGTGTCGTCGTATTTAGACGACTTGGGAGTCCACGCTTTTACTATCATCCCCCTCTTTCCCCTTTTTATTTAATTTAATTTTACTTTTTGCGTAGTGTGTTTCTTAGTGGTGATGACGACGGGTGGTGACTGGTTTTACGAAGACTATTCTAATAAAATAAAGGAGACGATGCTTCGAATTGTCTTTTTGCTCAGCTAAGAGAAAACATAATAACGAATCAAATTTGCCCATTCGATGTCGACCTGACCTTTTGATAGGAACATTAACAAGAATGGTCCCTGAGGCATGTTTGTATTGTATGATGCTTTCTTTATTAATATTCCCCACCCATCCACAACTAATCCTTCTAGATGTGATACGATGCCGAAAGGCTTTCTCATTTATTCGATCGACCAATAACGTCGTGCCAAATGCCATACGCTGTCCATTCCATCACACAGCAACGTAGCTTTGAAAGCAAGTTCATCGATTAGGCAAAATTAACAAAAAAAAACGTTGTTATATGTGAAACAGCTCCATCTTAGGTGAACATGTCCTAAAAGATAGTTGTATATTTGGAAACTGTTTTAACACTCGGTAATCCGGATTCTGATGAATTTTTTGGAGATCATTTATCCCATTTCTGCTCTCCGGGAGAAACCTCGTCAATGTCTGTCGATAAAATATCAATCATGTATTATTTGAATCTTTTGTTATAGCTTCACGTGTTTCTTTCTTCCGAGGAAGATGAAACCCCGTTGTACAAAAAAAAAGGTGGCTAAAGGGTAGTATTAAGAATGTAATTGTATTGAGTATTGGTTAAATGATATAAGTTTGTATACATTAACTATACCTTTTGCATTAATGCCCAATCAATCAAACTTTCGTTAAACGTCCGTCCAAGTCAAAGGAAATCGAGAGAGCCGACAGAAAATATGTAGGGTTTTACTTAACTTTGGATCCCATTTCGTTTTGGGAAACGTGTTGAAATTAATCTCAATGGCCTTGACTGATGTGCAAGGGGAGGCCTCCTCCACTCCCAAGTAAAAGTAGATACGATCTACACAAGGGTTTCGACATAGTTGAATTAAACTTCAACGTAACAAAGCAAAAATTTCCAACACCCCCCAAAACAAACAATTACTTCCAAGAAAAGCAAACCCAGGGGATCGATCACCGAGGGTTTATCTTTAACGAGGAGATGTTAGAATATTTAACATTTACTCTCTGTAAGATTTTAATAGTGAGGTATGGGGCAGCCCTCCCCCCAATGGCAATGCTCCCCGAGGTCTTTTTGGCATTCCCAAGAACTATATCAATCCTCTGTCATTCCAAAGTCAAAAGTAATGGGGTTTTTTTTTCCTATTTCCCAACATATATCACAGGAACAACCCCCACGTGATAAGATTAGGAATAGTTAGTCAAGTCATTCATTACACACTAGTTTTACTATAGTAGGGAACCTTATGAATGACAACCGCCCACCGAAATAATTGTGCAGAGGTGACTCGAATCACTTGTGGTCTTCGACATTAGGTGACTCTAGCAAAAAATAATAATCTTAGGACATACATGACAAGGGAAAAAACAAAAGAAGAAGTTGGCCCATCTAACCCCCCACCACCAAATGTCGTTTACCACCACGACCAACAATAATTTCGCTTTCGCAATCATCATCACCATCATCATCATCAATCACCACCACCACCAAAACATTTCATTGCTTGTTTTTTTTTTTTTTTTTTTTGTCCTCCTTCTTCGAGTTAGTCAAAAGTTGCAGCATCCCAATAAAAATTTAGTTTAGAAGGAAAAGACCAACAACAACAACAACCCGACTGAGAGAAGCGTCAAACGTTTATCATTAATGTCAGATTTCGTACCAACTAGTACACTGTATTAGTGTACTAGTTGGTACGAAACAGGAACAGTGACGGTTAGTACACTGTACATATGTACAGTGTACTAGTTGGTACGAAACAGAAACAGTAATCGTTAGTACACTGTACATATGTACAGTGTACTAGTGTACTAGTTGGTACGAAACAGGAACAGTAATCGTTAGTATAGTGTACATATGTACACTGTACTAGTGTACTAGTTGGTACGAAACATGAACAGTACTAGTTAGTACAGTGTACATATGTACACTGTACTAGTGTACTAGTTGGTACGAAACAGGAACAGTACTAGTTAGTACAGTGTACATATGTACACTGTACTAGTGTACTATTGGAAAACAGTTATTTATCGTACGATGTACTAACTACAGTGTTAGTACATTAGTAGTAATTGCGAAATGTACTAACAGTACATTTCGCAATTACTACTAATGTACTAATGTACTAACACTGTAGTTAGTACCTGTTAGTACATTTCGCAATTACTACTAATGTACTAACACTGTAGTTAGTACATCGTACGATAAATAACTGTTTTCCAATAGTACACTAGTACAGTGTACATATGTACACTGTACTAACTAGTACTGTTCCTGTTTCGTACCAACTAGTACACTAGTACAGTGTACATATGTACACTGTACTAACTAGTACTGTTCATGTTTCGTACCAACTAGTACACTAGTACAGTGTACATATGTACACTGTACTAACTAGTACTGTTCCTGTTTCGTACCAACTAGTACACTAGTACAGTGTACATATGTACAGTGTACTAACCGTCACTGTTCCTGTTTCGTACCAACTAGTACACTAGTACAGTGTACATATGTACACTGTACTAACCGTCACTGTTCCTGTTTCGTACCAACTAGTACACTTGTACAGTGTACATATGTACACTGTACTAACCGTCACTGTTCCTGTTTCGTACCAACTAGTACACTTGTACAGTGTACATATGTACACTGTACTAACCGTCACTGTTCCTGTTTCGTACCAACTAGTACACTAGTACAGTGTACATATGTACATTGTACTAACGATTACTGTTCTTGTTTCGTACCAACTAGTACACTAGTACACTGTACATATGTACACTGTACTAACGATTACTGTTCCTGTTTCGTACCAACTAGTACACTAGTACATTACTAGTACAAGAACAGTTCCCATTAGTACGCTGTACTAATTATTACTAGTACAAGAACAGTATCATTTAGTACAATGTACTAACTACAGTGTTAGTACATGATTAGTAATTTCAAAATGTACTAACCGAGTTAGTACATTGTACTAAATCGGGGTCGAAATTAGTACACGTCACGTAAGATGCCGTTCACGGCACATTAGCCGCTTCCCCACCACCAAAACATTTCATTGCTTGTTTTTTTTTTTTTTTCCTCCTTCTTCGAGTTAGTCAAAAGTTGCAGCATCCCAATAAAAATTTAGTTTAGAAGGAAAAGACCAACAACAACAACAACAACCCGACTGAGAGAAGCGTCAAACGTTTATCATTAATGTCAGATTTATGGTCCTCTTCTGGTCGGACTCCGTTGCTGAGCTTTCTTCGAGTGTTGGAAAATAATTGGTAGGATGTGGTTCTGAGCCCAGAGGCCGAAGATTTGCCCTGATGGTTCAGCCCCGGGGATATTCATGGGCTATTTTTAGGTATTGGGCCTAAAATGTGAATTCCACATTAACCAGGCCCATACCCACCTAGATTTTTGGGCCCTCTATGAGTAGAAAGCCCTTACGCAAATCAAATCCATCGTGCAGGGATCGACCCAAATTCGCTAAAATGAAAGGAAGATTTGTTAGTGAACAGTAGAGATTGTTGTACCTTCTTAGCTTGAAAAAATGTACCGTAAATAAATTGCTATCTCAGACAATTTTGTCCATTTTAATAAAATTTAAAGTAGTTGTGATGCATGGAAAAAAAATTCCTATGTATATGTTTATAACAAAAAAATTTTGGGCTCACTCGATTTTTTGAGGTGTTTGAGTTTGATGGGGGACTAGGGTGGTATTAGTATCTTTTCGGCTAAGGGTTTTGGGAATTTTGCTGGGTTTAGTGGGAATGCCAGACCAGAAGGATCGTGTTTGGTCGGAGCTTTGGAGGGAATGGGGATGGGATCCGGAGGTTCTCGGTGAAGGGTCGTCGGA
Organism: Melastoma candidum; assembly: GCA_023653495.1. NCBI lineage: Eukaryota > Viridiplantae > Streptophyta > Magnoliopsida > Myrtales > Melastomataceae > Melastoma > Melastoma candidum. Next base: position 3,375,842 of record CM042887.1, read on the forward strand.
GCTTTGGAGGGAATGGGGATGGGATCTGGAGGTTCTCGGTGAAGGGTCTTGAGAGCGGTAATCGGTGTAACGGGAATGCTGGAAGGGTTGCGTTTGGTAGTACGTTTGAGGGATTTAGAGGGAGCAGGTATGGGACTAGGAGCTTATCGAGTAATGGGGGATTTGCAAAGAGGGTTTTCGAGAAGCCGGCAGAGTCGGTTCGGTCTGCACTCGGGAGGTATAGGGAGGCGATTGGTTTGCAGGTGGAGTCCTACCTTAGGAGAAATTACCTGGTGTCAGTGGGCGCCGGTGGGGTTTTGGTTTGCATTATCTTGTGGAGGATCATGTTTGCGGTTGCTAATTCCTTTGTGGGGATGTCGGAAGGTTTGGCCAAGTATGGGTTCCTTGCATTGTCTACGGCTGTGGTCGCATTTGCGGTGAGTTTGGCGAGGACTTTGTGGATTGGGAAAAAATTGTAGTGAACTAACATGCGAAAAACAAATCCCATTTGATCATGGAATGATTGACATCTTACCAGATGATTGTCACATTCATGCTAGGTTGTTGAACTGGTCTTTCGTAGTTTTGAATCAAAACTATGAAAGACTATATTTTGTTGCTTCTTCTTTTCAACTTCTGGATTTTGCATCATAAAAAGGTCCATTGGACCCTTCGATTGTGGCATCTTTCCCTTGAACTTCTTCCGAGGTAATGATTGGCTTGAACCTTCTCTTTTTTTCTCATTATCACACCGTTCTTCAATCTCTTCATCGTCATCTCCAATTATCTGCTCATCCATATCACAAGGTAATGTCCCTTGCGAGGTAATAGATACCGCCTTGATAGTCTTCTTTTCAAGCATGTGCTTCCTTAATTCTTCTTTCACCTCCTTTGGGCAACTTTCACATGTCTTTGCATTTCGGTTTGCCCCCATTTGATGTTGTTTCGCTCGAAATATTCCTCCCTTTGTCTCAAATCCACAAAAGTTACAAGTAACTTTGCATCTATTATTCGGATCCTTCAAATAGTTGTATTTCCATCCCGGATCTTTTCTATTCGAGGGCGTTGATGAGACGGAAGTTCCACCGGATGACATAATGAATTCCCTTCCCTATGAAAGCAACAAATAAAAAAGTTATAATGGCACACGCAGACTTTACCAACAGAAACGAAAGACAAAGAATTAAGGTATACACACCAGCAACGAAAGACAAAGACATACATCAGCGACAAGATTTCGACAATATGCTCAGATCATTAATATAATTGCAGCAATCAAATAGAAAATTCTCAAACAAAAATTGACAAACTGACGCAGGACGAGATCTCGGAAGTTAGATGAGGAAACAAGAATACAAACCAATAATGATAGTCATAGTAAGATGAGAACAAATACAAACCAAAAACATAATAGCAGTAATCGGTTAGAGGATAAGAGACATAAACGATTGACTATGGCAAGTAATAGGCTCATTTAGTCGAATGATTGGTCTGCACAGTTGAACGAACCAGCAGCGAGAATCGCAGACATGCTATATTAACCAGACGAGCAACCACCGAAACACTGAAACTATCTAATCAACAGACTAAATGAAATAGTAGCTAGCAACAAAACTCGTGAAGAACGAACGATTGCATCAATAATTGAATTGCAGCACCAGTAGTCAAAGGGCATGATTCCCAGATGGACTTACGAGGCTGACAAGGAGGTGCGAGCTACGGAGATGCGGCGGCTTTCAGAGGTGCGAGCTACGGAGATACGGCAGATTTCGGAGGTGCGAGCTACGGAGATACGGTGGGAGGAGAAAGGAGATGCGATGGAGGTGGGTGGAGATAGGTTAAGTCTGATTTTTATTACTTTTTCGGTCCTTTGATTTTTTTTAATTTTTGCAATCAAGTCCTCATCGCCTCGAACAATAAAGCAAGAAAAGCGAGCGCCTCGTCGCCTCATCGCCTTTCCCCGAGGCGCACCCGAGGCGCGCGCTTCACTAAATGCGCCTTGCATCGGAGTATGTGGGTCGCCTCGCCTCAAGGCGCTCGCCTTAAGCGAGAGGCGAGCGCTTCTAATAACACTGGTTTTGATTTAGCAGATTAATTATTGTTCTGTGGTAGCTCTGGGTTTATTTAACTAGTCTTTAGTTAGTTTACTTTGTTCAAGTATCTTGAGTGTTATGTTCTGCTGTAATCAGCTAATGAATCAGATGCTCCCTCTAGGAGTAAAGAACAAAGATAGATTTTTGCTTTCCATTTTCCTACATATGATTGTAAAAGGTTAATGTGAAACAATTGATGTTTTCCGTTCATCTTTAATGTCTCCATGTGACACCTACCAAAACGTCTCCTCATAATACTTTTAGTACCATATTGTCCTTTTAATTCGGAGGATGAACACCTGACCCGTTCCTCGAGACAGTCTATGCAGACAGTCGGAATTCTGTTTCTTTATTTGGATGTGTTGGTGGTATCTAGTTTTCAATGTGATTCACATTGTGCATGAAGTGGTTTTAGGGTGTTTCACGTGCTTAGGAACACAGGTATTTTTCGTTGCAGTTACTTGGTAACTTGTGGAAACAGATAATCCCATTATGTTTCTTGAAATGAGACTTGCTACTTTACCTCCATAATCATATCCATGTAGGCAGCTGGTCATTTGACCAGATGGAATTTCATTCATTTGTCCAAGACCTATACTTTTGACCTTCCTAGTTAAATTTACACTGTGCATTAGTCTTATTTTTCTATGCAGAGTCCCACTTTTGTCTGACAAAAATTGAGAATTATTGTTTTGTTATCATTAAGGGCCGTTACATCCGCTCAAGATTCACGATAAACCCGGATAGAGTATATAGAATGGTCATGAGGACGTTAAACACACATGCTGGAACTCTAGAGGTGATGGGCGCACCACTTGCAGGCACATAGTTGAGAGCTTATGTGATGTCAGGCGGCGGCGTGACTCTGAAGAAGTTTAAGCCAAGAATCCGGGGCAGGCGATGTTGTCTCATTTTCCCAATACGTGGTTCTGAGCGAAGGGGTCTAGTTAGTGTTGAAGTGAAAAAGAAAAATGGCCAGGTTCGCTTGATAGTTTCCGGTGCTTGTGTTCTCATATAGGCATTGTTTCATGTCCTGTTAAGTTCACTTGCATTTACCGTCCGATTGAGATTTGTATCAGTTGGAATATTGTCCTTAGGCTTGTTTTGATCTTCATATGTGAGATGCTTGCTTATAGTTTACTAGAGCAGGTAATGCCAAATAAGGGAATTGCTTTGATTGGATAATTCATTAGAACCCATTCTGTTTGGTTTCTATCAAAATACTTTGTTATTGAAGTAGATGACAAGAGCAGTAATATGATCGCATGCCATGTATTTTCCCTGACATATCGATTCTTGTCATGCAATTGTCAAATAGGTGTTTTATCATTCGGGATGGTTGGAATGTCTTGGTTTTTTCTCTCTTATGATATCATTGAGAACTCAATTACTATGGAAAGTAGAGTACTTCGTTGTCTTTCTGTATTGAGCAAGGGGCTTTTGTGAATCATTTTATATATACCCCCAATTTTGTCAAACGCGAGGCCAAAAAACGGCTCTTTTTTATACAGCATGACATGAAGCTGCTGGCAATCGACATCCCAATGTCAACCGGGCCGGACCAGCGGCTATTATTTTTTGATAGGGGATGAAGAGAAGTACAAGATTGGTGGGGGATTGATATCCGAGCTACGAGACCCCGTGCTGAAGGCCATGGCGGCGACCAAGGAGTTCGATGTGCTGGACGAGATCGAGGAGGACGCCGAGAGCTCCGGGAGGCGGAGCGGAAGCATCAGGTAGAACTCGAGAAGATCGGGAAGGCGGGGAAGGAATGAATGATCGTGAAAACCCTTTGCTTTGATGCTTTCGGAATAACTAGCTTTGTAGAAACAACCGGATCTTCAAGTACCGGCCTAAAATGAGATCAAAGAAGAGATTTCTCAGTCTTTTCTTCTCTTTCGAACAGGCAATAATTGTGTACTTTTCCCGGGTTTTTCAATTGAATTTTCTTTTTGGTTTGGAAGCTTCTAAAATTATTTTTGATATACGTAGCATGATAGAAGGGTTTCAAATATTTAATTAGAAGAAATAAACAGGTGAAATACATGCTTTACCTCTTAATTATAAATGGCTTATTCCTGAATAAACAAAAAGTAGGAGGACTCAAATCGAAAGCCTCCTTTTTTCCTATTGCCGACTCCTTGGTTCGACCCTTGCTTTTGCTCCAAGCATTTTCCCTTTGCCTTCCCTGTCGCCCGATTCAATCCCGGAAGTTGAAAGCCCAGCCCCGAAAGAAAGGAGCGGTCTTTTTATCTCAAACGCCCGCTATTGTCAGAGAAGCCGCTTCGCAGGTGATGTTTTCTTCTTTTTAAAGTTGTCCCGATGTTGTTAGTTTTTTGAATCGTAGTTCGAATGCCGTCCCTGTCCCTGGTGATTATCCTTGAATCTTGTGTCGAAGGAAGCTCTGGGATTTATTGGGAGGGTAATTTTGAGCGATGGGTCGTGCTCGATTTGGTTTAGGCTTTCGTGGACTGGGTGCTAGGGTTAGGATTTCGGTGTGAGGGCGAGCTGCTGAATTATCCTTTGTTAGTTGCTTGGGATGTACAGCTGGCGTTGAAATTGAAATTGCAGTTGTTGTCTGATTCGCGGTACTATTCCTTCTTTACGGAGAACATGAGTTTCTTGAAGGGGCCATAAATTTGTGGGAAGGGAACCCTCGATTGTGGGTAAATTTTAGAACCCTAACCGATGCAACTGAGAGTGATGTGGGTTTTGATGGTTTGTTATCTTCAACATATGTAGTGATATGACTGGAAATCTCAGGACTGGTATGTTCATGGAGTTATTACCATGAGTTGAAGTGTTTGGTTTGTACCATTTTTTATGAGAAATAATCGGCTTATCTTGGGAATTCACTGCTTAATGACATTAGCCATTCGATTAACTCTGTGGATGAATTTGCTATGGTTGTCATTGTCATATCCTTCTGCCATCATCAGGACATCTCGCGAAAGGGATTGTCTGGCTTTTACTTACTCAAAAAGACAAGTTTGCATAGTGCATACTTGTTTAAAGGCTAATAACTAATGATGGTCTGTCTATCAGAGAGCAGAAGGGAAATTACGAAGTAGTGAAAGGGCATGGCTGCTGCAATGTCGGTTGATCCTCCCCCTTCTATTGCTAAGGCTATGGAGGGCCCACAATGGGGAGAGGAGGAGGATCTGTACAGCAGGCTGAAGTCTTTGGAGAGGCAACTGGAGTTCATAGACATCCAGGAAGAATATGTCAAGGACGAGCAGAAGAACCTCAAGAGGGAGTTGTTGAGGGCCCAGGAGGAGGTCAAGCGGATACAATCAGTTCCTTTGGTAATCGGGCAGTTCATGGAGATGGTAGACCAGAACAATGGCATTGTCGGTTCCACTACCGGTTCCAACTACTATGTTCGCATTTTGAGTACCATTAACAGGGAGTTGCTGAAACCCTCCGCTTCTGTCGCTTTGCATCGCCATTCCAATGCTCTTGTTGATGTTTTGCCCCCTGAGGCTGACTCAAGCATTTCTCTGCTCAGCCAGTCTGAGAAGCCTGATGTCACTTACAATGTATGCACTCTGTTCCTTTACTTCAGCTGCTTGCTGTGCACTTATATTTATTGGCTTAAGTTATTTATCATTACTAGGAATTATATTATCTCTTTGGTTGGTCGATTTGCAACTATCGTGTGCCATGATTACATCCATTTTGGATCTGCTCACACTGGTTTGAGAATTGATCAATACTTGTACTACTGTTTACATTTCTCCAATGAAGCTATTCAAGTATTTGCTGTCTTCTTCAACGCATGTTTTGCCTGCTAGCATCAGGCAAAGGCTGTAGTGTCAAATTGATGATTTCTGCACTCTTTTTTTTTTAGGATATTGGAGGATGTGACATTCAGAAGCAGGAAATTCGTGAGGCAGTTGAGTTGCCACTGACTCATCACGAGTTGTACAAGCAGATCGGTATTGACCCACCACGTGGTGTTTTGCTTTATGGTCCACCTGGGACTGGGAAAACTATGCTAGCCAAGGCTGTTGCCAACCATACAACTGCTGCATTCATCAGAGTAGTTGGTTCTGAGTTCGTTCAGAAGTATTTGGGGGAGGTATGTTTATATGGATTTTCACTGTTTTTCGGGTTATATGTAGTTATTGACTTATGTGGCAGTTAACCATGTGGGAATCAAAGTCTATCGAGTGGCTTCATTGTTTTTTTTTTCCTTTTAGGGTCCTCGAATGGTTCGTGATGTTTTCCGCCTGGCTAAGGAGAATGCTCCTGCAATCATCTTCATTGATGAGGTAGATGCTATCGCTACTGCAAGATTTGATGCTCAGACTGGAGCTGACCGAGAAGTTCAGCGTATCTTGATGGAGCTTCTAAATCAGGTACAACCATAGCATAGATATCACCACTTGCATGCCTCTTGTCTTGCATAGGAAGCATGCATTTTTTGCCTTATTTTACAATTGTCGAAGTTTTGTTGGTTTTAATTTTTCCTCTTCTGTAGATGGATGGATTCGACCAGACTGTAAATGTTAAAGTCATAATGGCCACTAATCGAGCTGACACATTGGACCCTGCACTTCTGCGTCCCGGAAGGCTCGATCGGAAGATTGAATTTCCTCTTCCTGACAGAAGACAAAAGAGGCTTGTGTTTCAAGTGAGTTTTTAGGGTACCCATATGTTGTTTCCTCATGGCGCAGAAGATTGAATTTCTCGTAAATTAATTGCTAAGCCTGGGTCAAAAGGCACAATTGAACATTTTCTAACCTCTGTCTGCGTGACTTGCTCCCTCGTCCAGGTTTGCACTGCCAAGATGAATCTAAGTGATGAGGTGGACTTGGAGGACTATGTATCTCGGCCTGACAAGATTAGTGCTGCTGAGGTACATTTTATCTCGAGTATTCCATTTTGCTGGGACGGGATGCTGCAACTATTTATGATCAAAACAGGAGCAAAACCAAAATATAGTTCTGGGTAAAAAATTAAGTTTGCAAAATGCCCGCATGTTAATCATTTTAAACTACTGTTTTGGGAAGGATAATGCATTCACTCCTTGCAGTTTCAAAAATAGGAAAACGTGGTAAGGAGCTTGGAAAACGTTATCATGCATTTCTTGGGGAATCTAATGACCCCGAAAATGATATGGAAATAGTTTGGCTGGCCAGTTTATCAGGCTGACAAGATGAGTACGTTGTACTCTTTTTGCTTAGAAGTTTTCGTGGTTATGGATACGATGCTGGATTAAGAGATGTGCACAAGATTTATTGTGTTGATATTCTGACTGTTTCAAATTATTGATGCTGGATTAAGAGATGTGCACAAGATTTATTGTGTTGATATTCTGAGTGTTTCAAGTTATTGACTCTTGTGCAGATTGCTGCTATCTGTCAAGAAGCCGGGATGCACGCAGTTCGGAAGAACCGCTATGTCATTCTACCCAAGGATTTCGAAAAAGGATACCGTGCCAATGTGAAGAAGCCTGACACCGACTTTGAGTTCTACAAATGATCAGGCCTTGCATTGATGCCCTTTGTCTTACCTTTTGCAAGAACGATGTCCCTTTCCTATTTCTTAGTCGAGTCCTTTGGACCTTATGTACTAAAAAAGAATGTGAACCCATTGCGGGGTCGTCGATCCTTTCGATGCATAAGTTGTTTTGAGTGTATTCGACCAAAACATGGATTTGAGATGCACTTGTTCACCCCAAGTAACCAAGCAATGAAATGCTTTAACACTGGTGATTATAATTCAACAGGTCCTATAAATGTACGGGTTTAATGGGGGCAAGCAAGGAGTTACTTAATATCAGTGGATTTATTGCATTAGATCCACCAATTACGTTAGATCATCTCATGCAGATACGAAGAAACTTGCTTAAAAGTAAAACACTTGGACGTGCGAGTTATTCAAATGCCAATGGCACCAGTGCCACTTCATTTCATCAATTGCTTGAAAACCTGATTGGTCACAATTAGTTTTGCTAACCATCACCGATGTCATTTTCTCAACAGTGAAGGTGAAAATTGATGTTGTTGCAATTCACATCGAATGCATTAACTTCACTCTCATCGGTAAAGGGTTGCTAATTGAAACTAGTCATTTTAGCTAAATGTGGAAAATGCAACTTTTTAGCTTGATCATGTATTAAAAATTTGAAAGTAATATAGTTTCTAACTGTGTGCGTAAATGAACCATGTCATTTGCAATAAATATTAGTTTCTTTTTCTCAAATCTAGGGATACGATGTCCACATTTTAACCGAATCCACTCATTTTGCAACATGAAATCAAAAATAGCAGATGTTTTATCCTCATCAAAGGATTATTCACACTCCTAACCTCTACAAAGCCTTTGGCGTAAAGTTCTTTTTAAGTGAAGCTTCACAGGTAAAAGGTTGCCCTTTCACATATTTTATCATATCAACATCAACTACCATGTCAACCTGATTGGTGTAGCTCCTTTTCGCATGTATATTTTCTTTAAGCAGATTCTTATAGAAAAATGGGTCTCCTTGTGAGCTCATTATAAGCTCTAAATACCTCCCCTGCTAATTTTTTCCTCATTGGAGAGGAGATCAGCTTGAGCAATGGCAATCAACTCATCTTTTGAAACATAAGTTTTGCATCTCAGCTTTTCTGATTCTAGTTAAGAAGACTGATAGAGTGTATTTATGCATCAAGTTTGTCTAGATTCATTAGTGAATTGTCCCACATCGGGTAGAATATTAATTAGGGGTTATGTTCTATGCTATATATAAAGCTTATACTTATGCTTTAAATAATATAATATATACACACAATATATTTTTCTTATAGCCTTTTACATGGTGAACCGATAATGGTCCCCCCCGCCCGTTTACGGTGCAACCCAAAAAGGGTGCCCATGTGTGGTCTGGTTCAACCGAAAAAAGGTGCCGGCTTGTGGACCCGTATGTGAGTTGTGTGTGGTCCGGTTCAACCCAAAAAGGGTGCCGGCTTGTGAGCCCGTATGTGGGCTTGGGTTTGAGGGGGCGTGTGGAAAAAGTTTGCCATATAGCAAACCCAATCCCACATCTGATAGAGAAAAGAGTCCGGCCTAGTATATATAGCCTAGCGGGCTACTCCCTCTACAGCTAATTGGTTTTAGAGAGGAACCCCGCTGGGCTTATATGCTGGGCTCGGTATGTGGGTCGATCTGATATTTTAACATGTAAAAGGCTATAAGAAAAATATATTGTGTGTATATATTACATTACAATGGGCAGTAATAGGTAATGTGCTGGCTACCCCCTGAGTCCCAACATCGATCTTGCTCTGATACCATGTTAGAATATTGGACCGACCCACATTCCGAGCCCAACATATAAACCCAGCGGGGTTCCTCTCTAAAACCAATTGGCTGTAGAGGGAGTAACCCGCTAAGCTATATATACTAGGCCGGACTCTTTTATCTATTCGGTATGGAATTGTGTTTGCTATATGGCAACCCTTTCAACAAAGACATTAATTGGTTAACATGATTTTTGTTTCATGTGAATCAACTTCTGTGGAGTGACAAGCAAGTCTGATTAGGCGAAAGCTAAAGTGAACTGCACTTCATATAATTCTAATTTCTAATCGAATTCGAAGGCAGGTTCACATATCGAGGAAAGCACCACTCAAAGTGATCTTGAAAAAAACCTCAATTTCCAAAAACCATTAGTAGTCGCTTGCCCACTTGGTGTGTGAACCGGGTGATATACTCTATCGAAGGCATACCTTCTTTGCTTGAAAATCGGGCGAAATCATATATTCGATATCCTCGAGTGAATGGATAGTATATGTCTTTGGTTTGAGCTTGGTATTGTTCGACCTTGGCCTGTGTGTCCATCTCGAAAACTATTTGTTCTGTCGTTCTGATTACTTATTCTCTTAGGTCGACAATGCCACCAAATTGTCTTGTGTTGCCTCCGTGAGGATGCTTCATAGGTTTTCCTTCATAGAATATTCTCTTTACAAATTCAGTAGGCCTATCGTAAAACCTTTCACGCCTGCGATGTGAAGGCTCATAGTTTGCCATATTCTCTTGTCACTCGGTAGGTTCCCTTCAGCACCAAAAGCGACGGTTGCTTGTTATCCCCAACTGATAAAATATGATGCTTCAGAGGAAATTACATATTTACACCATCTAAGGATTTAAGTCCTTTGTTTGATTATTCAATTTCCTCATCCTTCCGCTACAACAATTCTGCTGCTTTTTGCCTTAGAGTGACATGCTTAGGTGACTCATCTGCATACTTAGAAGTAAAAATACATTCACGAGTCTTATTTGTGAATTCCATGTTTCATTACATAATTTCAATTTTACTTTCGATTTTCACATTTGAAGTTTTCAATTTTCTCGTCATTTTTCTGATTTCTCTGGCAAAAACTAGAGCATTTGTTGTATGGTCGAGAGATTCTGGAAATTGGTCAGGGCATCATTCGAATTTATTGGATTTATAGGATTATTCTCAGATGCCTCAACAAGCTTAACACTTTTATGTGTCATCTTACTCATATTATAGTCGACAAAAACGTGTTAATTCGCAAAACATGTTGGGAATATTTGGCGAACAAATACGGGGTTTGAAATTTGGTTTGAGAAGTGATCGTCATATAAAAAGAGTAAAAACACAATGTTTAATAAGAGGAAATTATTTTTAAAAACTACGGGGACGCTTGCGGAGTTTACTTAGATAAAACACACAAGCAAAAGCATCAGAGCACGTTAAAGCTAAGGACAAAGTGGCAACATAATTCATGTGATTGTGTCCTACACTATATGTAAGAATCTTATTTATGCTATGGATCTTAACTACTTCTTAAGATCTCGGGAGGGTCTTCTGTTGAGTTACCTCCATTTCTTAAGCATCGTATCTCAACTAGCTTCTCAGTTACGTGACATGTATTCTCAAGTAGCACCCACGTCCTTCGCTTGAATGGGTTGGAACTCGCTACTCTTTTCTAAGCGAAAAGCAGTATCAATGTTCTTCGCCTGGACGAGTTAGAGTCTGCTACCTTTAGTGCGAAGGATGGAGTCTGGGCGATACTCAACGTCCAGCTCTGTTGTTTGGAATTTGGGGGTAGTGTAACGTGTAAAGGAATGGAGAAGAGAAGAGGAGAAAAAATCTATCATCTTTATCAATGAAGCTACAAAAACCAGAAGTGAGTTGTAATAGGGTTAGTTCACTCCTCAAGCCTAGCATATGAGCCCAATAATATTCGCTCTAAAACCAATTGATAATAGAGGGATTTGTCCAATGGCCTTATGCTAGTTTGTGAGGCATTTTTTCCAATGTGGGACGGACTTAGGTGCTTTGCGTTTGTAAACCCTTTCAACACTAACAACGCTGCTTTCTCACAATAATATAGCACAATGTCTTACTCTTTCTTTATTCGATTGATGCATGATCTTTTCTTGTTGAATAGGCTTTCGCAACTTAAGTCCCCATTTCCTGAACAGCTTGAGTGGTTTAATAATCCTTTTATCTATCAACGCGGTGATTAGCTTCTACATTTACGAGGTTTGTAAGGATTTACCGTTAGTTCACAAAAAAAATTTATGAACTACTGTTCTAATTTCGTAAAACCCTAATATACAACCTCAAACTCGCGTTCAGAAATGCAACTCTACAATTACTAAGAACTCGTGGTTCCCAAACGCGATTTAGGACTTCCTCAACCAAAGTCGCACTTTCCAAACACGAAGTTATGAATTTTACATAAACTCGCGGTCTGGAACCCCGATTTCATGACAAACCTTAAACTCGCGGTTGGTAACTGTGACTTTTAGTAGAAGTTGTGTTTGACAACCGCAAGTTTGCTCATACACCAAACTAGCCGACCTTTGACGGGAAATTTTTCAAGTGCCTAAAACTCACGGTTCGTAACCGCGAGTTTAAATGTAACTCGCCTTCGTCAACTGCGACTTAGTAGCGACTTAACAGCCCCTTTCAACTTTCTTTCCTCATTTGTCGATTTATTTTTGAACCATAAAACGCTCTCGCCATCCCTAGTCCCCCCATTTCCGCAGCTTGGCTCATCATCAATTTCCCTCACCGATCTCCGTCACCATTTGAGGTTAGTTTCTTGGTTTCAAAACTCTCCTTTATCGATTTTTGTTACTCTTTCACGTAGTTGTCCGAATCTTTCATGGGTAAACCTAGAATACTTTATTGATAGGATTTTAGTGAACTAGATTGAGGGATTTAGGATATTGATATGATTTTTAGTGATTTGGGTATTTGTTGTGATTTTTCCTAAATTATTAGTTTAGTTGTAATAAGTAATTGTGTATTGTTACTTTTAAGTATAATTACTAATTGAACAACAATTTTTTAATTATATTACTCGTTAGGGTTAATCTTTGAGATTAGGGATTTGGATTATCGTTAATTAAGTTGTTGATTGTGGTGAATTCCGCTTAGTAAATTTCATTGTTTTGTTTCATAAATTGTAGGTATTATGTTTAGTGCGATGGCTCACATTCAGTTATTGTTATTTGCGAATGGCAAAGTGGTTAATGGTAACGATGGGGTAGGTTACAATAAGGGACCAATTAAGAGGATAAATGTCGATGTTGATGCCGATTATGTTACCTTTGAAAGGGTTATAGCTCGTGCAATGAAACAAAGTGAGGTGAGTACGTTGGAGATATGTCATAGATATTCGGTAACGAGTTATGGTCAATCAGGAGTAAAATTTGTTCTAGTTCCTGTGGGCGATGATGATGACGTAAGAATGGTCGTCGAGTTTGTTATTTCAATCCCAATTATATTCAAGAAATTTACATTATTTCTTCTCCGAGAAATTCATTAAAGGAAGGTCGGGCATCATACAACAATATTGGTTGAAATTCAATTCCGAAACTTCCATTTATTGTACCACAACGTGAATTAATCACAGAGGCGTCGAGAAGGAAGTCAACGACGGAGAGAAATGTACATGCAGGTAATTATTCCCGTAATAATTTGAACGCGGGTGGAAGTAGTGTTAGAGATGATGTTGATGAAGAGAATCATGTTGTTGCTGCTATTATGTAATCCGATGAAGAAGTTGACACGAATGAATATATGTTTAAGGATATTGATGGAGCGGATGATGCTAATAATGGTGTTGATGATGAAGGCCGACTTGATGAAGCGGGCCTGTCTAATAGACGAGTTTCTCAACGTTGCCCTTTTATCTTGATAGTGGTGATCTAGAGAAGATAATATTTGATGAGAATGAGAATGATGTGGTAGTTGATGATGGTGATTATATTGTTGAAGTCCGTAAATGAATGCGTTTCAAGCACAAGAGTCACCTGAGATTGAGCAGCAACCGGAAGTAGAGAATGAAGAACATAACATGAAACATGAACATGAAGAAGCTGAAATGGATGTCGAGGATCAAGATTATCAAGTGGGGGTGGATGACCATCAAGGAGGTGTTATGGAGTATCAAGAAAAGGGGATGATGATATCCCAGGTCATACAACTCGCGCCAATAGAATGGGGATACGATTTCATCACCCCATACATGGACAACCATCTACGTCTACTCCACCGGCACCTCTCAAGGGCTTGCGAGACTTCCATTTCTCGGAGGATGATCAACCAGTCTCTCAGGTAACACAACCCTTTCCAGGGTCTTCGTCGCGCCAGGAGGTTGAAGGTCGTGAATCGCCACCGCCAGTTCAGCGTTACCCCAGAAGAATCAGAGGTCGTGGAGGGAGATGTAGGCTGAATGACTAGATTAGTTTAGTCATTTATGTTTGGTGTTGTGGACTGAAATTATTGTTTCTTCGAATGCATTTCGTGTATTGGAGGATAATTTCATTTAATGGTGTTGAACTTTGAATGTCTAACTTCCGAATGTGTAATTTATTTTATGGTGTCGAATGTATAAAAACAGGTAAATTTAAATACGAGTTGTGGATTTACCATCAACTTGCGGTTGACAAAGGCGAGTTAAAGTTAAACTCGCGGTTGGCAAACGTGACTTCTGTTGAGAGTCGCAGAATCCAACCGTGACTTTAAGGTTTGTCATGAAATCGGCGTTACGCACCGCGAGTTTATGTAAAATTCATAAACTCGCAATTGAAAACTACGACTTTGGTTGAGGAAGTCCTAAATCGTGTTTGAGAACCGCGAGTTTGCATTTTTGAAACGCGAGTTTGGGGCCCGTATATCGAGGTTTTACGAACTTGGGACCATAGTTCGCATATTTTTTTCCGAACTAACGGTAAATCCGTACAATCCTCCTAAATTTACATGCTGATGAAAGAGCCTTCCGATAAATGTGAGCCAGATCGTTCATGGCCGGAGCAAAAGCAAGTTTCCAAAAGCCTTTAGATGCGGCCGAGAACTCAAATGCCCAACAACGGGAAAAGGAAGAGTAGAGGGAAAAGATCTTTCGACTGTGCGTTAATGTGCTCGTTGTGAGCTCTCGAAGTGATCAAGCGGGGATCAGAAGGCTGGTGCTTCCATATATCAACCTAGAAGGCTCTTGCTTTTTCATCAGCCGAAGTAGTCTTTGCTTGCAAGGCTGCAAGTAAGGAAACGGCTTGTATTTAAGATTTACTTTAAACTTGGATCTCTTACTTAATATTTTATTTTTAAATTATTATATATGTTTACATCTCGGTTACCATTTCTAATGGTAATAAATTCAATCTCCTGGGGGAGACGGTCCGAATTGATCGAGGATAAGCTTTGAGTTCTATCCAGTTGCTCCCCCCACATCGATTCCACGCTTCCCAATTCTCATCTTCCATTTCAGCCTCTCCTTTCGCCTTCCCAACCCAATCTTTACATCATAAAACCCTTTCACCCCACCCTGACTGAACCGATGTGGATCCACTCCGTTCCTTTCTGGTGCCCCCCCCCCCCCCCCCCAAACTAATTCGACGAATACCCTGTTGTCTTTGGTTCCAAGATAGGAATTCTACAGTAGAAAGTTCGCGTCTTTCGCTGTTTTGATCCCAAGGATGCAGTCTACTTCTGAAGCCAACCAGCGGATCGCTAGAATCGCTGCCCACCTCCACCCGCCTAGTCTCCAGGTCAGGATTGTGTTGTTGAGTTGTTTCCTGAGGTTTTGCCGGGGCTTTCTTTTTTCTGACGGGAACCATTTCTGGGTTTTGATTGATTTGCAGTGGTTGTCGTGAGAATTGGGTTTGTTGGTTTTCTTAGGGGATTGTTGGGTTCTGTGGGGTTTGACGTGTTCGGGTAGAATTTGTTTAGCCGATTCTCCCGTGAATCATATGCATTCAGTCACTGATTGGGCGTGGTTTTACCGGTTTGATAGTAAATGTATGCTTTTCGTCTCACTCTTGAGTTTTGAATTGCTTCCCTGAGCTTTATTTTCTTCCGCTATGAGTGGTTGATGGTGTTTTTCTGTTTCTTCAGATGGAGGAGAACTCGGGTTTGAGACGGTCGATGTGCCGGGCGAAAGGTGCAGCCCCTGGATTCAAGGTCGCTATCCTTGGAGCTGCTGGAGGGATTGGACAGCCTCTGTCGCTGTTGATGAAGATGAATCCACTAGTCTCGGTTCTTCACTTGTACGATGTTGTAAATACACCTGGGGTCACTGCAGATGTTAGCCACATGGACACTGGTGCTGTTGTAAGTTCTCCCTCCTTCGATTTTAAATCTATAACAAAAAATTGCTCTATATTTCTTGAGATTCATGGTTTAGAATTCTGGTGGAATAAGTGGTGTATTCTTTTTTCGCTCGACATACAAATATCAGCGGAAGATAAACAAGCAGCATTTAGTGGATGTGATTAATCACCAATATTTATCTGTTTTGACCATCAGATCTGTCGACTTTCACTTGGAACTTTTTCTCTGCAAGTCTAGATACATGTAGAATCAAGTATGAGTAGATCTTGACTAAGGTAGGGCTTCCGAGTCCTTAATATTGAGAATAATGGACGATGATAGCAATACTGAATCCCTTATAATACTGATTGGACTTTGTTCATGTCTTTAAAGTAAATTTTTGGATTGATTGTGTTGTATATGACGTGTTAATTTTAGAGCTAAATAATGCCCTTTTCTGTAGGTAAGGGGGTTCTTGGGACAGGCACAACTGGATGATGCACTCACTGGAATGGACTTGGTTATAATTCCAGCTGGAGTTCCCAGGAAACCAGGAATGACAAGAGATGACCTGTTCAATATCAATGCTGGCATTGTCAGGACTCTCTGCGAGGGAGTTTCCAGGTGCTGTCCGAAAGCACTAGTCAACCTGATAAGTAATCCTGTTAACTCCACTGTCCCAATTGCGGCTGAGGTTTTCAAGAAGGCTGGCACTTATGACCCAAAGAGACTCTTGGGTGTTACCATGCTGGATGTGGTCAGAGCTAATACCTTTGTGGTATGAATCACACTCATTATTTCCATTGCTTT
This sequence comes from Melastoma candidum, assembly GCA_023653495.1. Taxonomy (NCBI): domain Eukaryota; kingdom Viridiplantae; phylum Streptophyta; class Magnoliopsida; order Myrtales; family Melastomataceae; genus Melastoma; species Melastoma candidum. Next base: position 3,392,285 of record CM042887.1, read on the forward strand.
ACTTTATGCTTCTCTTTTAGAGTTGTTTATATCTAGGTCGTTATCATTGGGAAGGACCATTAGTTAGTGATCTGTTTGGAGTGTAAAGTTGAACCAATGTGAAAGTTTACATGGAAATTGTATGTACTTGATGGTGTAACATCTTTCTGAACTTTCAGATTTCATGGATTTGTGTTGATGGTATAACTAGTTAACTGATTTGATTTGTCAAATTGAAGGCAGAATTTTATGGTACTAGATGCATGACCTTTTTTTCCTTAACTGGTTATTTCTCATTTCAGGCTGAAGTGTTGGGTCTGGATCCTCGGGAAGTAGATGTCCCTGTTGTTGGTGGTCACGCTGGGGTTACCATCTTACCTCTATTGTCTCAGGTGATTTTAATTATTGAGAAATTACCAGGTACTAAATATTTGCGTGGAAATTGGGAAACATGTCCTCATAGGCAATTTGTACTGTTATGAATAGGTCAAACCACCTTGTTCCTTTAGTCCTGAAGAAATCACTTACCTTACTAATCGCATTCAGAACGGAGGAACTGAAGTTGTCGAGGTGATTATTCTTTCTCATTTGGCTCATTATTGTGGTTCAAACATATTATTTTTGCCTTCGAAATGGCATTAACTGGGCAATAAAAAGTGTAGTCGTTGCTAGATCCTTGATTTGATCTCCTCTACTTGGTTAGAGTTGTGTGTAATTTTCATTGAAAGGCGCTTTCTGTATGTTTCCTTTTAAGCAGTCTCCACCATCAAATTTCAATCAGTCATAATTTTCTCCTCTTGGATTCCAAGATTGAGTTATCCGTATTTCATGCACAAAAATATGAACTTCGTTAAGGAAACTAATGTATCTTATCGGTAAGTATTTAACTTGGCTTAAATTGGTTGCAGGCAAAAGCTGGGTCAGGTTCTGCAACTCTCTCAATGGTCAGTCAGATGCATTTTCCATTCATCATATTCTCTGTAATATTTTGTGGGTGTGCACCTTGAAATATCTCTCTTGTGTATGTTTTACTTTAATGCAGGCGTATGCTGCTGTGAAATTCGCAGATGTCTGCCTTCGTGGATTGAGAGGCGATGCCGGGATCATCGAATGTTCATTCGTTGCATCTCAGGTCAGCAAGATGAGAAACAATATGGAACATCCCCAGGTTTAACCCTGCTGGGTATGGCTGTTATGATAAATATAAACCTTTGGGCTTGTCTTTAGGTCACTGAGCTCCCATTCTTCGCCACAAAAGTACGTCTTGGCCGTAATGGCGCGGAGGAGGTTCTCCCTCTTGGCCCCCTAAACGAGTTCGAGAGGTACAAATTCTCATTCAACGGAAGCATTTTTCTCAAGGAAACATTCATGCAATATTGCAATTGTGGTTGATAAATGGTCCAATGAAAAACATAGGTAATGGAGCTTTATAGATTCTCAGGAATTAGAAAGGAACAACTGTGGTTGTAGAATCAGTGCTGTGAAACCGAATTAGAGATATAAACTCAGCCAGTTGCTCGACTGCGTCGCAGCTACTAAATCTAGAGAGTGTTATTGATGGGTTTCTATTTTTTCTCTCTCTCTCTCTTGTGGGGTGTAGGGCTGGTTTGGTGAAGGCTAAGAAGGAACTTGCAGAGAGCATTCAAAAGGGAGTCTCCTTCATCAAGAAGTGATAGGCTGCAACATAATAGCAACGAGAGAATAGTTTTAGGATTGGATCATTTACATTTCCATGTAAGAAAATTGCCGAAAAATAAGTATATCATGATGAATAACAGCTCTGGCTTATCTTGTGGGAGTTGTTTCATCCTATTCCTGAGTGTGAGTGTGCAGTTCAAGGCCGGAATAAAAAAAATGTTTAACATCTTGAGGATGTCTGAATAAATAATATATTCAATTAAAAAACAATAGTAAGAATTAAAAGTATCCAATAGCTTTATCGTCATTTAGGGTTTTTTTAATATTTGATTTTTCTTTCATAATGTTTTTATGACTGACTAGAAATGTGACAATATCCATATTATCAAGTGGCTGTAGTGTGCAGAATCAATTTCCTAATGAACTAATATCTTTTTTCTAATAAAAATTTTTACTTATTCTTTTCCTTTGAATTTTCCCCTTGTTTTTTTTTTTTCTCTTATCTGAACTTGTCACCGGGAATATTAAACGGGGCGTTTAATAAAACAAAAAAAAAATATATATTTTCTGATTTTTTGCTTTTATTTTCTATTTTGCTCTCTCACAAAATAATTCTTCATTCTTAGTTAGTCAGAAAGAAAACTCAGCAAATTTAGTTCTTAAAAGAAATTCGAATCCTATGCGTATATTATTTATGAATAGTTTATTGAATGAGTAAAAAGTGCTATTTTTTTATGTTTTTTATTATTTTCATTTTGATATGCTATATAATTATTTTCACTCACTACTACTTGAAGTGTTTTTTCTTTTTTTTTTTCCTTCTCATTATATAAATTTTAGACAAGTTTTTAGAATTTTCCAAAATTTTTTACTCCTATTTCACCAAAATAGTTCTCTCTATTTACTATAAATGGAGCTTATATTAGTTGTCTTCTATTATACTAATTTGTTTTTTTGTTTAAGTTATTCTCGTAAAAACACAACGAAAAAGAATTTACAAGAAAAAGACAATCTGGGTGTCTTTGTGTTCACCTTAATAATTTCTTCATACAAAAAATGTACGATGATTCTTCGTTTACTTTATTTTATTATTGATGTAAATCAACGAAGAAATTCTCCCATTTTTTCTATGTCGGCATTCTCTTGTTTCTCCACTTCGAAAAAAAAAAATGGAACTGAAAATTTTCAATGAATTTAATAAAATATGGCTAAGGATTTAGTTATTTTTTTTGGAAAATTTTGTGCGATTGGAATGATTTTTTAAAAGATTATGTAAATACATTGCAACTAAAATATTAAAAAATATATTTTCTTTTGCTCTCATAGAAAAACTCATAGAAAATTTATTTTTTTAAAAGAAATTTCGAATTATCTTTATGTCTGAAAACTAGTTATAAATAATTTATTGAATGGTTAAAAAATTTTCATTTTTTTATTATCCAATTTTATATAATATATAATTATTTTCACTCACTAATTGAAGTGCTTTTCTTTTTTGTCTTCAACCATATATAAATTTTCGATAATTTTTAGAATTTTCCAAAATTTTTATTTTAGATATTTAAAATCAAATACTCCTCATCACATGTTTGACCATGATAGTTCTCTCTATTTAATGTGATATATTAATTATATTAGGGTTTTGGGTTATTTAATAAAACAACTAAAATTTTCTAAAGTTATGTTTTCTGTGCATCCCATAGCGAAAATTAAGTCTATCGAACAATTTCATGGTACATGTTTTTATTTTATTTTACCATATTTTCACCATATTCCAATCACAAGTAGTCATTAATCAACATTTTCAAGAATTTGTTTTCTTTTAAGACATAAAATTGAAATAAATAATTGATTTAGGAATTCTACGGCATCTACTTAAAGATTTATATGAATTATATTTTTAGTGATTTTATGTATGAGAATATTTTCCAATGTATTTTAAATTTTATTTTTTAAAGATAGGCTATTTTCTATTATTTTGCTACAAAAGACCTCTTTTCCGACACTTCGGAGATCGACATCAACGGTCTAGACAACACCTCTAAGATGAGTCGCATGTAAATGTTATTCTTTTCATTTGGATATGTGTAGAAAATTTAACATTTCTAATAAAAATAGCATCCAAAACCCATTATCCTACACATTTTTTTAAAGTAGTTTTACCTTTTATTTTTTAATTAAATAAGAATGTCTAAAGATAGATTACCAGTAAATAATATATTTTCTATATTTAAAGAAGTATATCTAAATTTCTGTTTTTTTAATTAACAAGTATTCTTAATATAAAATAATGTTTACTCAAGAGTATCATAATTATTTACGAATTTATTCAAATAAAGTTGAGCTTTATAAATTATCACCAACATATTTGTCTTTAGTAAGAGAATTATGGAATTTATAATAGTTTTTTCCTGTTTCAAAAAGGTATAAATTACTAATTTTTTATTAAAAAATAAACCATTACAATAGCATATGATACATAAATTCTAATATTCAATTATATTTTAGGGTTGGAAAAAAATACGTATGACATTATTTATTAATTGTTAATCGGTTTGTATTAAATTACTGAAATTTTGTAATTTAAAAAATTATGAGTTATTAGCATCAAGCTACTAATTTAAAGATTTTGAAATTTTTAGTGGTTAACTTGATAATTTTTGGAAAACTCATTTTCCCACATGCATCAATATGTAATTTTGGTAATTCTGCTCGAGTGTAGTAACATGTCTTTAAAAAAAGAAGAAAAAATGGAGCTTAATAATAGACCTAATATTGTATCAATATGTAAATTTAAAATGCGATTATTATAATAACTTATTGCATTACACGAAATGGATTTTCCCACTATAGTTTATTTTCTTCTCCAAGTCAAAGTGATGATGCCTAAAAGAAAAAATGGTGCTTATATGAGTTGTCTTCCATTATACTAATTTATTTATTTTTTGTTTGAGTTTTTTCTCGTAAAATATTTACGAGGTCCAACTATTATTCCTCTCGAATGTCACTGAAAACCCATCAACCGATAATGCCCCCTAAGTGGACGACAGACATCAAAGACGAGTTCTTTTCTGAAACTTTCCACCCCACGCACAAAGACAAGTGCTAAAAAAGGTCATGTTTTCCCACACTGTCTTTAAACCATCTTCTGGGCTTCTTTTTTCCTTTTTGAACTTTCAGAAAACAAAAAAAGTTTATAGACTCAAAAGAATTTCCTTGTTGGAAACATTCAAACAAAAAGATAACTATTTGTGTGCATTAGCTATGAGAAATGGCTACTCTAAAAAAAGGTTTTTTCCTTTTTGCCTTTCAATTTTGTGAGATTTATTTGTCTATTTTTAAGCCTCAATCATAGCTATGCAATTTGAGTAGTTCTTCAAAAGAGGGGAAAAAGTGGAACAGCTGTCTTTGTTAAATTGTATCGTGCAGACTATGAATAGGAAAGATGCCCTAATTCAAAGGGAGGAAATGGTAGAAGAGAAGGGGTAATGGGATTGTCCATTCACTTCTACCCTCGTGAAAAAGCCAACACTGAACAGTACAAAACAAAAGACAGAGGACAAGACATGAGTGGTGGTGGTGGTGGTGGTGGGGACATCTCTGCACATGTAACAATACACTTTGCCCCATTATCTCAAAACCACTCCCAGGAAGAATCATTGGCCTCCCCATGTGTGCATATCTATCTATTAGTCCTATTCAAATATCCGCCACCAACACGACAAGAGAGAAAGACACAAGGCAGCTATGAGAAGAAGAATGCAAATTCTTGCAGAGCATGTATACTGTCTTGTGTGAAGATGTAAACCACTTGCTTGCCCTTTCTCTTGTCCCTTTGTTGTGTCCCCTCTTGGTTTTCAACCACCCTCAACCTAAAGTACTTGGGATGCTTGTCCATTACCAAAAAACACATCATCAATCGGGGAAAATCAAGATTCCAAAAACAAAAATGGAGCATTGGGAGATCCTGTAATAAAATAATGAAGGTCCATCATAACTAGGGAGCAACAATTTCCAGTCAGACAGACATACAGAGAGACCAGACCCACTGGTTGTGTGCAGCAGTAGTTCTGCATATTACAAGGAGAGGGGTGGGGGGGCAGGGCACAGATTCAGATTCCCCTGCCTTGAAATCATCACACCCCAACTCACTCTTTCAAATCTCAATAACATCGGAAATGCTTTAGAAAAGAAAGCAAAATTTAAATGATGGAGACTGACATTAGTTCCAGAAGCGGGTCAGTGGCAATCACAACACAACAGAGAAAGACCAAAGCCACTGCAACTATTCACATTAAGTAAAACATCACGGCATCCTTAATTCCGGTGTTAGAAGCCGTACCCCCAACTTGTTCCCGGATACTAATTAGTTGAAAAAAAACCACAGGAGAACATAAGAGCAATACTAACATATAAGAAGAAGCGGAACAACATAACTTGACCCCGGAACCACAGCCTGTGATTCCCCTCTTCGGGAAAACTGCTTATAGGGGCATATTTAGATGCTCAGGAGATCGGGGGCCGGAGATTGGTGCATGGTCGTGGTGGTGGGGGAACCCGTGGGGGCGTGAGGGGGAGAGGATTCGATCGTGATCATGGGACTCTCGCCCTTGTTGGGGTTCGGGCGCTCGGTGAGGATCTGGACAACCTCCCTCATGGTAGGACGTTCTACTGCCTGTTCCTCCACGCACAGCATGGCCACGTAGAACACGTGCGTGGCCTCGTGGATGGGCACCGAGGATAGCCTCTGGTCAAGGATCTTGTGAACTTCATCTTTGTTCGAGCCAGTCATCTTCCTTACCCACTGGACGATGTCCACCCCATCCCCAAACTCCCCTACGGGTCTCCGGCCACTGACGAGCTCGAGCAATACTACACCAAAGCTGTACACATCACTCTTCTCGTCCACCTTGAGCGTGTAAGCATACTCTGCGTGAACAGAAAGCAGGATTTCCATTAAGATTGGGTCTAGACGATGAAAATGCAACTGAACAGTGTTTCGAGTTTGCCCACCTGGTGCGATGTAACCGTAAGAACCGGCGATTGCTGACATGCACTCGGATGTGCCGGAGTCCTGGAGGAACTTTGCGAGCCCGAAATCAGCCACATGAGCTTCAAAATTTGAGTCCAATAGTATGTTGTTAGACTTGACATCCCTATGCACGATCAGGGGCGAGCAGTCGTGATGCAGGTAGCATAAACCCTTGGCAGCTTCAAGGGCGATCTTATACCTTGTTTCCCACAACAAGTGCCCACCCTTCTTCCCATGCAGCACTTCCCCTAGGCTTCCGTTTGGCATATACTCATAGACCAGAAGATTCGTCTCGTGGTTCGAGCAGAACCCGAGCAAGCGGACAATGTAACGGTGCCTTATCCTCCCGAGAGTCTGAATCTCAGCATTGAAACCATGATCATGGGACGACCCTCGGCTCATTCCCGGAAGGCGTTTAACGGCTACCTGATCCCCATTCGGCATAGCACCCTTGTACACTATCCCAGCACCTCCCTTCCCAATGATGTTGTCCTCCTTCAAACAGTCCAAAACATCATCGCTAGTGAAATCAAGCCTCTGGAATGCGGTCAGCTTCCAAGCTCGCGCATCATTGGCCTTCTTCAGTGACCGGGCCTTAATGATTGCCGCAATAGCAAACACAATCGAACACAAGAGAAGGCCGATCACAAGCAGCAGCTTCACTGAAGCCGACAGTGGCCCTTTCTCATGCGGCTTGCCTGTGCTATTGGCAGTGGCTCCAGAGCAAGGACCGAGGTAGGGACCACAAAGGTTGGGGTTACCGAGGAAGGAAGTTGAGTTGAAGTAGCTGAACTGGCCTGTGCCCGGGACCAGGCCGGAGAGATTGTTGTACGAGAAGTCGACAGAGGTCAAGCTCTGCATTGAGGCTATGGATGCGGGAATGCTCCCAGTAAGGTGGTTCCTTGAGACATTCAAGTAGTTCAGTATCCTCATTGTGGTGATCTCATTTGGAACCTCACCGGAGAAATTGTTCCGGCTGAGGTCGATGAAGGTGAGCGACTTGCATTGACTGATCTCAGGCGTGATTTCCCCCGAGAACTCATTGTTACTCAAATCCATCTTCGAAAGCTGCTGCAGCTTCCCGATTTCCAGCGGGATTCGACCCAAGAACCGGTTCCCATCGAGGAGCAGTTTCTGCACTCCGGTGAAGTTCCCTATGGATGCCGGCAACGGCCCGCTCAACTTGTTGTTAGAAAGACTAATCTGGCCTAGATTTGCAGCCGCCGAATCGCCCACAACGAAACCCCCTTCAAGATAGTTGTCCTGCAGCTCGACCTGGGTCAGCATTGGCAGTCCAAACAGGCCATTGGGGATTGAACCATTGAAGTAATTCTCCCCCATCCTAATCCTACTCAATGACTCACATTTCCCCAAGGATTCTGGGATCGGGCCAAACAGGAAGTTCCCCAAAGTAATCAAAGTGTGCAACTTGTTGCCTAGGCACAGATCAGGGGGCAAAACTCCGTTCAACTTGTTGGAGGAAACGTCCACGAGCTGTAGGTTACCGTTCCTGCCGAGATTCGTGGGTATGTTACCCGTGAAGTTGTTCTCCCACAGCTGGAGTACCTGGAGCTCCGGTAACTCTCCGAAGAACACCGGGATCTCTCCGTGAAGCCGGTTCCGGAACAGATTCAACAGGGTCAGGTTCTTCAGTTCGGCGAAGCTCGTAGGGATCTCCCCCGTGAGCAGGTTGTTGCTCAAATCCATGCTCTTGAGGCTCCAGAGCGTCCCGAGCTCAGGCGTCAGCCCACCGGAGAACAGGTTCACCTGGAGGAACAACGTGTCGAGCTTCTTCAACTTCCCGAGCTCCAGCGGGATCTCACCGGAGAGCCCGCAGCTGGCGGCGTCGAGCCGGACCAACTCCGACAGATTCCCCAGCTCGGGGGGCAGCCCGCCATCGAAAATGTTGTAGTACCCGACGTAGAGCTCCTGAAGCCGCGACAGGTTCCCGAGCAGCGGGGGGATGGTCCCGGTGAGCTCATTCCCGGAGAGGGCGAGGTACTCGAGGGAGTCACAAAGGGAGTAACCCACGGGAATGGGCCCGGAGAAGAAGTTCCCGCCGAGGTGGAGGTGGCGGAGGCGCCGGGGGAGGGGGGCTGGGGGCAAGGGACCGGAGAGGTTGTTGTTGTAGAGGTCGAGGGTGCGGAGGCTGGGAAGGGCATCGAGGAAGGCGTCGGGGAGGGTGCCGTTGAAGACGTTGTTGGAGAGGTTGAGATAAGTCAGGTGGGGGAGGAGATTGAGATTGAGGGGGAAAGGGGAGGAGAGATTGAGGGAAGAGAGGTCGAGGGAGGTGACGCGGGAGCGGAGGGGGTCGCAGGAGACAAAGGGCCAGGAGCAGTGGGCGGTGGAGTTGGAAGGGGAGGGAGGAGCCCAGGGGGAGAGGGAGGAGGATGGGTCGGAGACGACGGAGGACTTGAGGTCGAGGAGGGCACGCTGCTCGTCGGCGGGGGAGGAGGAGACGGCCGGGAGTAAGAGTAGTAGGAGGAAGCGGAGGAAGGGGGGACCGGGGAACGGCATTGTGCGGAAGAAGACGAAGAAGAAGAAGAAGGGAGAGTGATTGTGGAGTGGAGGAGGAGGAAGAGGCCTTCAATTCATCATGTGTCTTATGATTTGATTCCTTAGAATTCGTCTGGTAGTATTTATTTATATATAATAATAATAAAAAAAAAAACACTTTGACGACTAAATTCTAAGTAAAAGATGTACCTAAATCTAATTATAACACAGGACTTGCCTCTTATCTGCATTTTGTCAGAAATCTCATCCCATTTGCATGTAATGAACGAATCGAATCACACACGGAAGAGACTTTGGTAAGTTTATCATCGTTTTCATCTCGGCCAAATCCATCATTGCATGGATCATCAATTCCAGGCAGCTACTAAGTTGCCCCAACAAAGGATAAACGACCCACCGGTACAGGAAAGGAAGGGTGCAAATACGAGGGGAGGGGAGGGGGTGTTGCTGCGCTCCGTGAGTGGGATTTTTCGCTCTCGCTTTTTTGACCATTGTTTTGTTCTGTCTATGTTTTTACTATCATCACCTGACCCCCCCCTTCATGGTAAAAACCAAGAGAAAATATAAATAGAAAATCACACCAGGACAAAAGTGTAGTGGTGAGAAATTCAAACACAAGAGAGTTTTCATGGGATGCTTATAAAGTTAATAAAATTTCTTCCTTTTTTTTTCTTTCCTTTCACTCATTCAACAATTATGGGAGGGGAGTCAATTATTGAGACCTTTGATTGAATCCATGTCTGTACTAGATAGAGAGATCCTTCAAAGTGACACCGATGAAAATAGTATGATAATGCAGTCTCAATTTATAAAAAAAAAAAAGAAAAAGAATAAGAAGGGAAAATGTAGATAGAAGGAATTCTTTTTCTTCAAGAAAAGTGATTATGCTTTTGCCGATCACGAAGGCTAACTCTTCTGCATAGCCCACGACATCATCACATCACGGCTGTTTATTTGATATGGGAATCCCTCACTCCCCTGTATTTTAACGTGAAAGGCGTAAAAGATTAAGAAGAGGGAGTTCGGACAACAAAAATCGTAAGCGACTAAACTTCTCCTTACGAAAGCTTCCGTGTGGGGTACGAGTATGAAACTCGACCGAAGCTTAGAGTACAAAATTATTTCGTACTTCAATCGTATTATATAAAATTATTTCGTATCCTTTTCACGTATGCTTCTTCGTACTGTATTAAATAGGTTAACCGCTTCCACAAAGATCGCAAATTCTAGTGGGAGGAGTTAATAGATGGGGTTGAATAAATTCTGAAAGGTCAATGCATTTAATGACTTTGGGAATTGAATGAGCTTGGGTATCTAGAAAAAAATAATAATAAAGAAGAGTGGCTGTTTGGAGTAGTGACCTTGTTAAGAAGGGAAAGGCCCAACTCAACACGACGCACCCTTTTTATCTATTTATTACACATGCGAGAGTGGGTCCCATATTGGGACATGATGATTGAGAAAATGGGGGTGTGGGTGTGTCCCCCCCCCCCCCAATTTAGTTATGCGATCCTAACGAAATATGTATTCTTGCCAATTTAATGTTTGTGGATAAAATATTTAAAATTAGATAAATATTGAAAAATCGATTTTATGGTAGCATTAAAAATCAGAAGTCATTACTTGGCTTTAAAAGAGTCGATGAAATGGTTGACGAGGATGGTTGGCCGACATCAGGAGTAAAAGTAGACATTATCTTGAGTCGGCTCTTGAAAGTTAAGGAGTGACATGTTATCTTCGTCTTGTTAACTTCATCAATGTCGAACATGTTCGTGTCTTCCTCTTGTCGTTCATCCTCATGAACTAATTCATGTGGCTCTTGTTCCAATGACTCATCCTCATCATCTCACTCCACCGACTGTCCTTCTTGACGTTCGTACAAGCGTATGGGGCAAAATTTCTTTAGGAATGTACACGTCTCACAAGAAAATGTCCGTAATGTGTGGAAATTCAGTAGTGGCACCTTTCTCGGCTCGAAACGATATATTGAAGAGGCGTTGTGCATGTAAAAGTAGTAGAATTGATTTTATAATAATGTAAGAGTTGTATGAATACTCATCATTGTACCCACCATGATTCATGTATACAATATGTATGGACGGCTACGATGTTGGTACCATCTATCGTAAATAGTCCTAATCGGGTGCTCCCAATTTAATGGCACGATGTGGTTACTTCGTGAATGTCATATGGAGATATAACTAGTATGGATATGCATCCAGTTATCAAGTTGCTTCCCACGCATGTTCCTCCGATGAAGACAAGCGTCGATGTCCGCACTCGCTTTGCACAAGTCGCTTCTCCAATTTAGCGGATGACTCTATCAAGATATTTATGTATAAGAATTTTGGGCCTGATCATAAGATTTTTATTATCGATCAAGAAGAAATAGAGAATATATGTTTTGCATAGTAGAAGATTTTGGTTTCTGGATTGTGGGCATGAACGAGAAGTATTTGAAAAAACAAAAATCTTTGATTGGAGATTTAAAAATTAAATTAAAATAAATTCTTAATTGACAAGGTTAATTAGAGAAAGAAAAAAAAAGACGATCTCTATTAAGAAATAAAAAATATATTCTCCGAGGAGAGATCGAAAAAATATTAGATTTCCCCTCGAGAAGAGATGAATCGAGGAAAAAATATAAGATTTTCCCTCATCAATTGAAAAGGGATGAATTAAGGGAAAAGTATATTAGATTTCATGTCATTCTCAGCAGTTTTCAGCATTGCCATCAGATCAATCAAGCTCTTCTCCATACTGTTCATGTTGAAGTTCAACACAAACTGAGAAAATGATGGAGTGAGGACAAAACCAGGTCAACAGCTAAGTCATGGTCCAGCTTGGAACCCAAGCTCCAGAGCCTCTCAGTGTTCCCTATCATCTTGAGTACATGTGGCTCAACTGGGTTTCCTTCCACCAGCATGGTTCAAAACAGTGCCCGAGAGGTCTCATACTTATAAACTCTTGCACTCTCTTGGAAGAGCTCGCGTAATCCATTCAGATCACCGAAATTTGATTTTGTTCTAAATCATTCAACCCGTTTATACTTTAGGAAATTTGTTAAAATTGACAATTGGCTCAGTGTGGAATATATGTTTATTATATATATAATTATAATCCACATATTTGCCTTCATATATGAATCAATTTAATATTATAATAATCCTTATTATAATATTATTAAAATTAAGATTACAAATGTTAGATCGCAACTTTGCGATTTCGTAATCTTGACCTTTTATTGTCCAGAATGTTTTTTTCCAAATATTATTAGGGTGAATTTTAAAATATTATCATGTTTGAGATTAAATAAAATCTCATTGAGATTTTATAAGTTTACCTTAATTTTATAGATGAAATTTATTAAACAAAATCTTAAAATCTGATCTATACGATTATAATTTCGTTAAAACAATTAGCAAAATTGTATATCGAATATAATACACGATTCAACCAAGATCAGACTCTGATGCCACTTGTTATACTTCAGGCACAGTGAAAGCAATAAAATTAGATTTTTATGCCAAAAAATATACAGGATCTCATGGTACGTATAATATATTAGATAAATAAAATCATAACCATACCCGGAAAACGTACCTTGTAATTTTCGGCGAAACAGAAAACATAATCAGGAACGATCAATGGAGAGCCCCATCTGTGACTCCTCTAGCGGTATTCACGCGTACGCGATCACGAACCTCTCGACGATCCCTTAGGTGCTAGCCTCTTGGATCGACGAAGAATTTTCCCGGAAGCAAAAACTCTCTTCACACGTTTTTTCGTTTGGTTTTGGAACTATCTAACCACCTTCTGTCCCCTCCCCAATCTATTTTTAATATGAGAAAAAAATTATACCAATTGATTGTCTCTCATGTTTCGTTTTATTTTGATAATAAATTCCTTTCCAAAATAAAAGGTAACGTCTACATGATTAAAACGAAGCTAGATTCTCTTTTTTCTTTCTTGAAAATCTCTATAAATATAATTAACAAAGATTCCTTTTTAAGACACGCACATAGATTATAATAATTTAATCAAAAATTGTTTTTCTCAAATAAAATATCTAGGATATAAAATATAAATAAATATTAAATACTTTTTTCAAATCTTTTATCTAATAGAAACCGAATAAATCCACGTTCGATCTCGGTCTAAATTTTGCTTCCGATATTTCAGAATAAATTAATAATCCAATTAATTCTAATTCTGAAATAATAAAAATGATTAATTTTAGTATCCACTAAAATAATCAATAATACAATATTCGTGTCGTCGTGCTATGCGTGCGACCCTCTAGGTCCTATACACGAAGGCAGTGCATATCCATTGACAAACTAAGGTAACCGTTTAGCAACAGTTTTTAGTCACCCAACGTGTTAGGATAATGATCATAAATCATAAACCATTATGAACCGATGCCTGTGTAATTCAATCTCTTCATCTAACCGACATCCCAATTAATTTGGCGCAAAATACATTATCACCAAATTAATTGTTTTACTTGATTACCAAGATATAGTAGACTCACTTGAATGTAAAACATTTCTCCTATGGCCATGCATTTTAGAGTCACTAATATCTTTATCAAGTGGCCTAGATGTCAACTCTCTAATCCAAAAGAGCAATGAATCCTATATTGACTCAACATTATTCTCTCAACGCTTTGTCACACACCCATCAATCGTATTACTCACAATCCGATTAAAGACTGCTTTTAACGACGTCAAACTGCACAAACTCTACACATAGAATAAATGAATGTCTCAAGTCAAAAGATCAGTTACACTCGTCCATAAAGAGGATTTGACCAATGATGTTCAATATGTGGTATTCTCTTAAACGGGCCGTGTCCAGGATCTCTAATCTCAGGTACCCCTAAGTATAACTTGGATATACTATCCATCGATCTATCTTGACCTCAGTTATACTTAGCGATCGTCTAAATGTCAATGTCCCCTCTAAACATTTATATCCGATCACAGACTATTTCAGATTAATATACTCATTAATATGTGGGACTTTATCATTAATAATTTTACGTGCAGAAAAGTAAAATAGTCACAGACAAATATTCGCCTTTATTAATTATTTATCCACAAATACAATAAAATGTCTTGGCACATAAGTGCACACACTAACAAAATATTATTATGTTCTCCCAAGAAGAATGGAGAGAAAAATATTATATTCTCTCTCGACAATGAAAAACTATCAGATTTTACCCCATCAAATCAAGAAGACTCACCATAACTTCGATATGCAATTTCAATGACGCGCAACTTTCACCCGCGTTCTCTATGATGATTTTCAAGTTCTCTCCACTATCGTCGGCGGTTTCTCACAATGTATTGGCGATTTTAGTAATTTCTTGTTGTATAAATATGCATATCTTACTTCATTGTAATGCATGAAGATTAAACCTCTCAACAGACACTTTTTGTCCTACGCCTCTGTCAACTTTCCATCTTTTCTTTTCTATGTATTGTTGCTCATGTTTATACAAGGATCATGGTTGTAAGTGTTTAAGTTTCCAGTGATTGAAAGCCTTGTTGTTGTTTATTTGTGTCTTGGGTTCTCAAATTTTGCCGACAACTACATTTAACTTTAATTCCCACACTTTAATGAGTGCTCCGACGACACACGTTTTCGTGTGTGAAACACATGGAGGTGCCATTCAACTACGAAAAAGCATATAAGTGGAACCTATGCCTATCATGAGTCTTCACCTTCCAAACAGTAAGGCAATAAAGTCATACAGACACCATCCGCGTATAGATGCTACATAACCTGATAGGGCATAGTAAGTTAACTTCCTGTTGGAATGCATGGAGACGGTCTTCATGTTGAAATGCTTCCCCATCTATATGCTAGTAGCAAGCTATCTATATACCTAGTCCGACGGCTAAGGAGTTATATATGTAAAAATATATCCCACTCCCATACCAAACCTAAATAACCAGCAATCTGGGAAGCATCTTTGTGAGCGGCCCAACACATATTCTGATACAACCAGACTAGACATGCGGTTCCCTAGCTATAACATCCCGCTGCTTCAAAATCTTCAAGTAGTGACAACCACATCAAATGAACTTAAGTGTTTGATTTGTCCGAAAAAAGCATACCTCCAATCAGCTACAATATGTATGCACATGTATGTATACATATATGTTCTTCTGTAGCCCAATTTGGAAGCTCATTAAACCAAGACGCTAGTTGGCTCAGCTCTACCCGTCCCGCCTTCATATTACTTCTACCTCGAGCCTCACCAAGTATATGTTCACACATGATAGAAAAACAAAGCTTATGTTGCCAATTTCGGGGTTTTTTTCAATTTACAGTCCTAGTTGAATCTGAATATCTTAGAGAGTTATTGTCTTCTCTTCACCTAACATGTGAAAAGTATGTATCTTCAGTCTCCTTCTCTCAAGGAAAGCCGTGGTCAGGGCCTAATCTAGCTGAATACATGTCATCGCAACACCAGAAAAAACCCACTTGCCTTAGATAAGCATCCATACGCGAGTCTCTATCTATTTTCATTACATAATTTTCGTGATGAAGACACTTTACGTGGTTATGTAAAAAAGAAATGAGGTGTTACATTTTGTAAATGAAGATGGAAGTGTTGTTCTAAAACCAATGAATTCACAATACTTGTGGATAACCTAACTCATCCTAATCATACCTAATTCATCATAAGCATACTTAAATTGTCCTAATCAAGTCCAACGCATCATAAAAGCGATGATGAAAACCAGGGAAATATACCCAAACTGAGGTGTCTGAGAGGATGGACTTTGGACGGAGGTGTTGGGAGGATTGATATGACAAGAGACAAATGGTGAAGAAGAGATCGGACGGACGGAGAGGAAGACGAACGTGGGTGGATGTAAATAAATGATTTAGGGCACCCAACTTAGTGCTTTTGTATCATGAAGTTGATCTTTTAAAAGTTTAAAAAAGCGTTGCAGGAAGTCATGGTACACTAAGTAAGGAACACGAATTTTAAAACACCGGATTCATGGTATCTCACATGCGCCCATGAAATCGATTTTCAAAACAATGGTTTCATGGTTTTTAAGTCAAGGTCAATTTTACAAAAGCGACTTCCTTAAAGAGCATATTTGGTATTTGTAACTCCGATTTCAGGGCATTATATATCCAAATTTAAAACGATCTATCTTAATTCGCAAAATATTTCATGGACTAACATTGTATAGTAAAAAAACACAACAAGATATAATTTTTAAATTTGATTATTCCTTTTCTTATATACACCACAAGTTTTACTTAGAGTTTGAGTTTTTTTTTTTTTAATTTTTCCCTATTAAAACATAGCACCAATTTTCAGGGTAAACCTGACAGGTTGGCGAATGGGTCCATAAATTTTATCATTTATTTCATAGTCCCCCCCTTCAATTTTAACGACCCTACCCTTGTTTTAAGGAGGATGGATTGAGGGAATATATGGACATGGAAATTAAAAATAAAATAAGAGGCGTGGCCGGCAAGGGCCATTTTGTTAAAGCACGTGACTGATCATCCCATACTATGCATAGATACATATACATATAGATATATTTAAAAAAGAACCCAACTAATTTAATGACGAATCGCACTATTAACGAATGGTAGGACTCGCAAAACGACTAAACAAATTAAATTATATACTCTAATTCCGGAGCTCGAAATATCATCCAGAATAATAAATCTGGGGGGGCTTGAAATTTGTCACCCCCTCCCTCCCCCTCCATTTGCTACTTAATTTTATTGATTGGTCTCTATTTCCCATGTAGCCACAATACCAGGGATTTTGCTACGTACCACAATACCCGACCCTCTACGGCACGGCACGTTCCCCCCCTTCTCAGCGGGCGCTTCTCATTTTTATAGTTCACCAAAAAATGCAAATGCTGGGTATTCGGGGATGTTATTGTTTCCTTTGATTAGATAAAATACTAGAAGAGTAGAAGTTAACCTCTTGTTTTCTTTTTTTAGTAAGAAGTTCCGGATCAATGAAAAGGTTTTGACCGACTCAGACTCAGTACATCCTTTCAGAACTGTCGCAAGTTCGTACAACTCACGACGATCGATTAAGTCAGACACCCATTGCTAAGATCTGGTAAGTAGTCCAGGACACTGCTGCCGCTGACAATGGAACCTCCTAGATGAATTACTCGATGCCCTTAGCACGAGGCATGCCTCGAGGATAACCTCTTAAGTATTCCTATTGGTGCAACATCTAAAACAAGCGAAAAGAAAATGAACAAAACCAAACTAAAACTGATTTATAAGGAGGACGATTTTCTTTCATTTCTCTTTTCAGTTACATCGTCCTACTTTGTGTCATCATGGCATTGCACCGCTCCTCCTCTTCCTCCTCCTCCGATAAGAAAAACAAGTAGTTTTGTCAGTGTCCAAAAACATGTAAGAAGAAGAACAAACGCACTCATTCTCTTTGACTAAAAGTGAGTTCTTCTGATAATTTCCTCCGAGTCTGCCACCACCACCACCTTCCTCCCTTCAAAAAGCTTGTGGGGTGATTCTCCTCCAGTCAGTACAATCCAACTCCACCACCCCCTCCCCTTTGTACAACATTCTCTATTCTCTTAGGAATTTAAAGGGAAGGACTTCCTTTGCATTCATTCATTACAAAATACTCCTCTTCTCTTTGCCTTCAGGCCTCTTCCCCCTCTCCACACACACAATTCACTCCCATGTCTTCTCCCACTTTTGCTCGAAGTTGAATCCAATGGCTTTCCCCTTTATCACATTTGGGTCAGGCCAAGCCCATGAATTGGGGGTTCTTTCTGGATACTGTAGATTGAGGTGAGAAAGGGGGGGACCGTATTTTTCTGTGTCCTAAAATGATCCAGTGATTCAAGGTTATTATCATTATGTGCGGTTCGATTGTGGGGTTTTCTGGCATCATTTTCCCACATTCATTGTTCTGCTTGTGATTTTAAGACTTGTATTTGGGATTCATCATGGGTTGGTTTCCAGGCCAATGACGTGAGAGGCTGGCCATTTTCAAGATAAGCAGCATGATACAAGAGAGTATTCTTTCTTATTCGTCATCAACATTTGCTTTCTAAGACGGACAGCAACATACAGATGTTCAGAGTGCTTGCGAACCTGAGACAAACAACCAGCTCCCGCATGCGCATATCGCGCCATGCGGTTTTTCACTTTGACCGACTAACCAGGTGGGTGGGGCGTGGGGAGGACAGGAGGCGAGGCTGGCGTCATGGCTTAGTAACCCCCCTGTATATAGGCATTCAACCGATCCAGCTCCTCCCTATGCTCACTGACAACCGCACGGACGACATCCCCGATGGAAACCATCCCGATCATTCCACTGTCGTTTATCACGGGAATGTGCCTGATACGGTTATCTGCAAATCCAATTGTACTTGTCAGGCAAGGAAAGCACGCTGTCCACTGCCACTTGCTGGCAATGAATCGCACAGCTGGACAGTAAGGACTCAATCAGACAACCAATAACCAGACACATCAAACTCCAAAACGCAGTCAACAGCATTCCAGTTGTTTGAAGCGATCCCGACCAGAAGAAAATAGGGCAAGAGTCCATGCCTTTCAGCCAGAGAATTCTTTCAGATCGAATAGCACTTCCAACATATTATGAATAACGTGACAACCCAAACACCATATGAAGATGATGAAACACCCCCTGATATCTCTTAATTCTCTGAGCCTATTTTCTATTAACTCCTTTTTGCTCTATACACAGGACCACGGAATATCAAAATGTGTACAGAAATTACCGGTCATAAGCTGCATTGCCTTGAGAACCTTTGTGTCAGGAGTAACAGTAATGAGCTTGTTCTACAAAACAAAAGGTACCTGTTTATACAGACAATACTGAACAGAAAATTAATCAGAAGTAGAAAAGAAAACAAGTTACTGCTTTTACCTCCTCAGTCATAATGTCTCCGACCTTGGTTGATTTAGAGGATCTCCCCTGAATGATAATCTTCCTCAAATAATCTGTCAACAAGCAAAGTCAAATAAACCTTCATCAATAAGGAATAAAGATCCACTAAAAATTTATTCCGCATGATCCTGTGATGAACGTAGAGAAACAACAAATGACGCAATGTCAAGTCTGGTGAGCACCCATACAGCAATTCCAAGTCCACAATATAACACTAGTTATTTTGAGTTTACATACTGATATAAAAGATTGTAACACGAATAATTATTTTTTAATCTCATAATTACACCAAAATGGAACAATAAAAAAGAAGACTTGCCTCTCTCAGTAATAATTCCAGCAACTGAGTTTCGTTCACCAGGTTTCACAACCACCAGGGCACCGACATTATGCTGTGTCATCTGAGAAACAGAACTGACCCACAGTCATCATAAAAGGTTAATGTACGGGAAAGTCAATTGTGGATGCTCAAAATATCACAGGAACATTGTTCTACGTACCGACTTGACAGCATCATAGACAGTGTCATCAGTGGTACACCAAAGCCAGGAACCATCGGCATTTTTACCTTTGGCTTTGAGAATATCAGATATTGTGGTGCTTTCAAAACCATGCTCTTCCATCCTTGCAGATGACAAGGACATGTGTCGCAATTGTGTCACAAGGCATGGATTTGCAAAGCGGATATGCTTCAGGACTGCACTCTTCATTGTGTTAACATGGGGTAATAACGACTGCATTTTCTGTATTACCTCAAAACATTAGTCCCCAAAACATATTCCGCATAAAGGTTCACATAAATCCCCTAAAATCATGGTTGCCTGGGAAATTTCAACCACATAATCTTGTCAAGGCCCCAAAGCATTTCACTCTACAATCACCATACCAAGGAACAAGATAATCACAGTAATTTCAGAAACACGGGGACTTCGAAGGACATGGACCAGGTCCACTCGTTTCACAATGGACATAATTATCTTTGACAAATCTTGCTGGACCACAAAATCATTTCTACAGAAAACCCAGGAATAATTTAACTGATCTAAATCTTATACTCTCATTTCTGACGTGCATATTAGAAACATGGAGAAGATGCATCGAAGCACGCTATTTTCACACGATCAAGAAAACCGGACCCGCCCATCGGTTCCGTAGATGTTTACCCTCCTATATACACAAACAAAGGAGCCAAGAATCTGAAGCTATCTAGGCACGCAGGCAACAATTCAGCTTTCGGGATGGCATCAGATCACAGCAAAAGAAAGAAATGAATGGGAAAGGGTGTCTAATGCAACTGGATCAGGGAAACCATCACCAAGCAGCTTGATGAGTCGATAATCCCCCTAAGGTTTCTCTTCTAACACAAGAAAGGAAAGCCCACAACCAACAATCACTCCCAAAACACGATCCTATCCTGCAAGTCGAAACCCAGATCGCTCGCCTGTCTGGTAGCACTTATTCCAAAGCTATGGAGTTACCGATCAGAGCTTTTACTGTAGCGGGACTCACTCCTTAAATTTTGTCCAAAAAAAGATGCGAACTTTGGGGGTATCCCGTACGGACATGATAAGGGGGACAGAAATCTGACCAAGAAACTAGGCATCAGACCCCTCAAAAATCTAAACACAAAAAAGAAGAAGAAAACCTTTCCATGAAGATTTCCGTCAGTATAATTCACTCACTCACACGCGCACACCCTCAAAACCCACCAACAGAAAAGAAAAAGCACAAAAAAGCAGGAGAAAACAGAGTGAACTAAACTCTTTGAGGTTGGCTTGCGGGACAACCAGTGTGGGTCTGCTCTTGGTTTTGCTTCTTGTTGAGGGAGAGCTTTCTCGGACTCAGGACACGGGAACTCTGTGGACGATGAATGAAGGGGGCGTAGATGACCACAAACCCAACCTCCCCAACTTGTTATTATTCTTATTATTACATCCGTCCCGCACCTTAATCCTACTACCTTACAAAAAACAAAATATAGTTGATGATGATGACGATGGGGTACCATGTAAATGATCGCATTGACTAACAAATTAGGATTTGGACAGGATTAGATTCCCCAGCCCCACCAAGTGTCCTTTTGAATTAATGCTTATCCACTTGCTTTGTCACTTTCCCCCATCCACCATCGGGGAATATTCATTCCACGTCTGTTTCGTCGATCGACTAAAAATCTGGACTTCTCCCCAGAACTTCATCCCACTGTATCATCCCTCCTCGGAGTTATGTTCGTCTTCCTTAGATATTTTGCCCCTACATGAAGTCTTGAATTTTTTTGTTTTAAATTTGAGAACGCGATTCAGTTTTGTTGGGATTATGTGTGAAAGGATATGATGAAAAAAGGTGCTGACAGAATGTAGGTTCTGTATTGTCGACGACCTTTTATGAATAAAAAAACCTTCTGTAGAGTTGTTGTTCTTACGATAGATGAATATTTGGTAGTGTTAAGTGTTTATACTGCAAACTATTTTATTCTTCTATTAATTTCAAATGATTGCACGCTCCTCTATATATAGGGAGGAGTAGAAGTCCAAATGACAATAGAAATCGCTACCTTAAATACTTGAATGCTTCGCTTAATGCTACACTTAATGATATTTTCGTTACTAACTTTAATACAATATTCACTTGAATCATAAATTATCTTCAACACCCCCTCTTAATTTATGATCTTCAAGTAGTCTTTGAAAGTCTCGAACTTCTTAGAAGACATCGCCTTTGTAAGGAGATCTGCGGGTTGATCATAATGAACTCTAGAAGAATCTCTTGCGAAACTATCACTTTGATGAAATGATGACGAAGTTCTATGTGCTTCGACCTTGCATGGAAAACTGTATTCTTGGTCATAGCAATTGCAGATTGGTTATCATAGAAGATTGTTGGTGGCTCGTCCACTTTCTGTTGTAACTCTAGAAGTAACCTTTTGAGCCAAACATCTTCTCTTGTTGCCTCATTTGTTGCGATGTACTCAGCTTCTGCAGATGAGAGAGCAACGGTGCTTTGCTTCTTTGAACTCCATGAATGGTCTTTGTTACAATGCATAACAAGTATTTTGATGTGCTTTTACGATCATCTAGGCTTCCTGGCCAATCACTATCTACATAGCCCACCAGATCATCCTTATGCTCTTTTGTATACATCAGTTCAACCTTCTGTGTGCCTTTTAGATAGCGTAAAACCCTTTTTGTTGCAGGCTTCTGTGAATAGCCTTTTGCTACGATGCGAGCATTATGCTTCTGCATGTTTCCATCTTCATTATACTTGGTTTTGTAGACCCACTTTAAGCCGATGGCTTCTTTTCCTTTTGGGAGATCGACCAATGACCACGTGTCATTCTTCTCTATAGAAGTCATCTCCTCCTTCATGATATTTCTTTATTTTTCTTCTCTAATTGTCTCATCAAAGTTATGTGGCTCAAATGCAGCAAGAGCAAAGTTAGCTTGCTCATAAATTTTAGCGAATGATCGATACCACCTTGGTGATATATCTCCAATAGGTCCTTTGCTTTTGGAATGGTTCTAGAGGAACTAGTTTCTGTTGTTCCGATGAGATTCTGAACGATAACTTCTATTGTTGCTTCTGTTGTTCTGATAGGGTTCTGTACAGATGCTTCTGATACTGCTTCTATATACTGGAACATCTGAGTCATAGAAGACTCTTCCTGCCACTTTTAAGCTGTAAGTTCATTAAAGATAACATCTCTCGATAGAACTAACTTGTCAGTATTCGAATTATACAGACGATATCCCTTCGATTCATCACTATATCCGATGAAAATCAACTTCTCACCTTTCTCATCAAACTTTTCTCTTCCTTGACACTGTGTGAGTGCATATACAATACATCTAAATACTTTGAAATGATTTCACCACGGGCTTCCTTCAATGCCATGCTTCATATTGTGTCTTGTCCCTAACTGCTTTTGTAGGGGATATGTTCAGACTGTAGGCAGATGTGTTAACAGCTTCTGCCCAGAACTTGTTAGGTAGACCTTTGCCCTTCAGCATGCCTCTGGACATCTCTATTATGGTTCTGTTCTTTTTTTCTGCGACTTCATTCTACTATGGAGAATACTGCACAGTCAACAGCCTCTGTATCCCCTTCTATTGGCAATAGTCCAAGAATATTTTTGATAGAAACTCTCCTCCGCGATCTGTCATCAAGGTCTTAATCCTGTATCCACTTGAATTCTCTGCAAGTGCTTTGAACTTCATAAAGGTGGCGAAAGCATCTGACTTCCTCTCAAGAAAATAAAGGCAAATCATTTTAGTATAATCATATATGAACAACAGAAAGTATCTTCTGTTACCGAGAGACAGAGTATGAATCGGTTTACAAATATCTGCATGAACCAGCTCGAGAGGGGCTTGAGCTCTCCATGATGTGTTTGGAAATGGAAGACGATGATGCTTTCCGAAGACACATCCTTTACAGACGTCACCTTCTGTAGCTTGTATAGAAAGTAGTCCTACCACCATATTCTGCTTCAAGAGAGCTAAACCTTTCCCGTTCAAATGTCCATACCTGAGATGCCAAAGATGAGAATCATCTACAACCTCAGTTTTCAAAATCACTATGCTGTAAGAAGTCATCTTTAACAGGAACAAATTGTTGGAAGTCATCTTCACGATCGCGACCTTCTATTCGTTTTTGTCAGTTATCTCACATTGACCTTCTGTAGAAACCAACTTGTATCCATTTTTCATCATCTGTCCCACACTTAGTAGGTTCTGTGTGATTTCTGGAGTGTATAAGATGTCATACATCCTCTTATGTTGACCTTTTGTATTGAAAACTGAAATAACACATTTACCTTCTATCTTTAACTTTTTGTTATCTCTAAGCTCCAAGACAGAGTTGTATTTCTCATCAAGCACCACAATGCTCTTTTTGATCCCTGTGACATGGTTGCTACAGCTACTATCGAGGAACCATATCTCATTCATATCTTGCATTAAATTAGAGGAAGGGTAGAAAACTTTAGAAGGTTCATCTTCCTTAAAGAAATTTACCAAGCTTCTGTCCTTATGCTTCTGTTCATGCTTCTGCTCTTTATCTTTGTACCAACAATCTCGATCTGAATGAGTGGGGAACTTGCATATTATTCTTACTACAGATGCGGCATCCTGCTTCTGCTTCTCCATGACCGCTTCAGTGCTGACTTTCTAGTCGTCCTTCGGCAATGGCTCTGCCTCTGTCACGAGACCTGCCTCCACACCCTCTATCGTAAGACCTTCTGTTGTTTCCAGAACGTTCTTGCTTCTGCTCAGAAACATTTAACTTCGCTTGAAATGCATGCTTCACCGGGGTTGTGTACTTGCTGACCCGCTTCTCATGGACTTTTAGAGAACCCTTTAACTCGTACATGGAAACTTCTGCAAGATCATTCATCTCTTCAATCACAGTTACCACATACTCAAACTTTTGTGGCAAGCTTCAGAGTATTTTCTCCGCAACTTTTCGATCCGGAACAACTTCTCCACAACTCTTCAACTGATTGAGGATCTCCACGATCCTTGAGAAGTAGTCTTGGCGGGTTTTTGCATCTTTCATGGATAGATTGTCAAAGTCTCACCAAAGGTTCTGCAGCTTTATAGAGATCACCTTCTGTGACCCTTTGAACTCTTTCGTTATGACCTCCTACGCTTCATCCACCTTCTTCAGACCGAATATCCTTGGTACATGGTCTTCCTCACGGATTATTGTAGAATCCGCAGAGCCATGGCATTCTTCGTGACGTTCTCCTTGTACGCCCTCTGCTTATCTTCTGTGGGATTGATGACACCTTCTGCGGAAATGTTGTCACCTTCTAGGAGAGTTTCCTTCTTGAACTTCTTCATAGCCATCCTCCACAAGTTTCCATAGATCTTGCGAAAGGAAAATGGTCTCCATTTGAGAACTCCAATAGTCGAAGTGCTCACTATCGAAGATGGGAATTTGTTTGGGAGAAAAGGTGAAGAACATGTTGTCAGCGGATGCACACATGACCTTCTGTGCTCTGATATCAAACTTATTGGGGGGTTATGTATGAAATGATTGGATAAGAAGAGAGAAAGTGCTAGCAAAACATAAGTTAACTGCCGACGACCTTCTGTAGAATAGAGGAAACCTTCCGTAGAGCTGCTGCTCCTACGAGGGACAAATATTTGGTGGCGTTCAATTATTTAGGTTGCAAACTATTTTCTTCTTCCATTACTTTCAAATGATTACACGCTCGTCTATATACTGGGAGGAGTAAAAACCCAAATGATAATGGAAACCGCTATCTTAAACAACAGATTTAATGATCTACTTGAATGTTCCACTTAATGATATTTCCGTTACTAACTTTAATACTGCATTCACTTGAATCATAAATTACTTTCAATAAGTTTTTCGAAAAGCGCGTTGTACTAAAATTAGAGTTTTAAAAACACAAGACAAATGATGACAAAATATTTTTTACAATTAGTTCTCGACCGTTTTAAATTTAAGTACTTTAATATGTTAAGATATAAAATATAAAATAAGCCTTCATAAAAGAATACTAGGGGCTAAAAGTGTTGGCCTAGCCTTGAACTAAAGTGCCTAGAGCCAAAAATATCTGTCCGATTCAACTTGAATACAATGTCGTGGGGGCAGCAAGGGCCCATACCAAAAAATATCGGTCCTGTTCGACTTGAGTGAGCGTATTAGACTGTACAATTTATAACTATGGCTTAAGCTAAATAAAATATTTTAGGACGAATGGTAATCATACAAAGTCCGAAGTTTCGGCTAACTTTTTTCTGTTAAGACCCATGCCCCACTCTGACGAGACAAGTTTGTCGGGAAGTGTTAAATTCTTCTATAAAAGACCATTTGGGGGAGAAACTTGGGCTCCGGACCTTAACTTCTCCCGGTTCTGGAGGAAATCCGGCTGGGCTAACCAAGCATCCTGTAACTTCCAACCCATTGTTGTGAGCATTATCAGAATCTCATCAATTATAGTATGAAATATGAGCGAAGAAGCTTCAGAAGTACGTATGATCCCCCTCGGTTTAATTATTGAATATGAAGATGATCAGAAGCTAGTACGAAAATCGCAAAAACTTCAGGAAGTATAATGTTTGAAGTCATCAATTATTTCGTGCTTGATTCGATTGAACATGACTTAACGGCCTAATTGGGTAGTTTTTTTTTTTTTTTTTGGAGAGAACTAAAGCGATAAACATCATCGGTTCTTCGACAAGTTGAATATAGAGAATCCTCGAGGGTTTCGTAGAAATTTATGAGACATGTTAGTGGAAGCTTCCATTTATATCAATAATATCATGCCGGAGGATTATAATATATGCCGAGCATGGTATTGGGCCTTGGTTGTCCGGGTTGGTCTTATGAGCCACGGACTCGTAGATGTTTTGCATACGAGGTTCGGTAATAACCCCTCAAAATTAATCATATCACAGTGGGTTTGATTGGATAGTCATGCTTATGCAGCTCCAAAGTCAACCTAGCTATAATACGCAATTAATTGGACAGCTTTCACATAAATTATGGGTTATAACAAGAATTTGAACTTGGTTAGGACCATAATATATAAGTTTGAGGTGGGCTTATCCTGCTTATGACCCGTGAGCAATGATCCAATTATGCTTATGGTGGACAAATGACGTTGAAAAGGGCTTCATGCTCTATGATCCGACTTCCTCCTCGTTCACGCTTCGAGACACATCCTCCTACGGGCAACCAGGTCGACACACAATTCCCAAGTCTCACACACGCATAGTACGTGAGAGAATCAAGTTGAGACAATTTCACAGCTCCCTCACTCGACCACCCACACAGATAGCCATAAAATAACTAATTTAACGTGTGATCTTTGTCGAGTTTAAGGTTTTTTCTTGGGGTTTTTCAAGATTTATTGGAACAGATTGTTTTTAATTATTTCTTAAAATATTAATTTATAAAATATTGATGTGCTTAATTGTGAAGGATAATATTATGTGAACTCGCTGTCGGATAATATTAATTTTCATAATTAAAATATTTCTAGATTTAAGGACTTGTTCTTTAATTTGATATTTTCACCTATTAGAGAATCAATTTTCAAAATCAAATTGTATATTAACTCAACATATATTTCCATGTAGCACTTTATTTCCACGTCACCCAAACATGTCTCGGAACAAACGAAGAAATATATGGGAGCGACCGAGTAATACCGCGAAGTGGATGGCAACTTTTTTATTGAATTTTTCCACGTTCACAATCAGCAGACATTTTCCACGGAGTTAGGTTGGTGAGATTAACGTGGCCGGACAATGAAATGTTGGCGCGACCATAACAACCTCTACTCTGCTCTGTTACTATAAAAACCCGAAGACCCTCTCAATTTCCTTCCTAGCAACAACAGATAATAAGATTTGTTCAGACATCGGCAATGGGGGCGCAAGGAGAGTTCAAGGTGACGGTTGTTACGAAGGAGATGGTAGCCCCGGCCCTTCCCTCGCAGGAGCACTGGCTCACCCTCTCCAACCTCGACTTGCTCCTCCCTCCCGTTGACGTCGGGGTCTTCTTCTGCTACAGGCAGCCTGCCTTGGCCTCCCCGCGGTTCCTTAGGATGGGTTCCGTGATGAGCGTTCTCAAGGACACCCTTGCACAGGCTCTCGTCTCTTACTACGCATTTGCTGGGGAGGTCGTCCTGAACTCGGTCGGGGAGCCCGAGCTGCTCTGCAACAACAAGGGGGTGGACTTCACCGAGGCCCAGGCCGACGTGCAGCTCAAAGACTTGAACTTTTATGATGCGGATGCAACCATCGAGGGGAAGCTCGTTCCCAAGAGGAAACAGGGCGTGCTCGCCGTTCAGGTAGATTGAGACGTCACAAAACCCTTTCCATTCCAACAAGCATTGTAAATATGTGCGTGTATTTACTGGTGTTTTATCGGACAGGCTACAGAGCTACAGTGCGGCGGATTAGTCGTTGCGTGTACCTTCGACCATCGGATTGCCGATGCATACTCGGCCAACATGTTTCTGGTGGCATGGGCGGAGGTGGCTCATATGGTCCCCTCTTCAGTGGTGCCGTCCTTTCGTCGCTCTCTGATCAGTGCCCGACGCCCCCTATGCTTGGACGCCTCCCTTGACGAAATGTATGTTCCTGTTAACTTGCTACCAAAGGAACCATCGCCTGAGGCAGAGCATGCCGACCCCCTCATCAGCCGAATCTACCACATCACTGCCGCTCAACTGGACAAACTCCAATGCCTCGCTAGCTCCAACAGAAACAAAAGGACGAAGCTCGAGTCATTCAGTGCCTTCCTCTGGAAGATGGTGGCCCGGTCCGCCCAAGGCTCCGGCGACAACAAACTCATCTCGAAGATGGGCGTGGTCGTGGACGGAAGGAGCAGGCTCGAGGGCGACCTCAGTGCATACTTCGGCAACGTCCTATCAATCCCTTTCGGGGAGAGGAACACCGCGGACCTCGTGGAGGAACCACTGAGCACGACTGCAGACTGTGTTCACGAATTCCTGGAGACTGCAGTCACACAGGAGCACTTCCTGGGGCTGATAGACTGGGTGGAGGCGCATCGACCAGTACCAGGGCTGGCGAAGATATACTGCAGGGGAAGCGAGGACGGGCCGGCCTTCGTAGTGTCGTCAGGGCAGAGGTTCCCCGTCTCAAAGGTTGACTTCGGGTGGGGAAGGCCGGTCTTTGGGTCTTACCACTTCCCGTGGGGAGGGTCGGCCGGGTACGTGATGCCGATGCCGAGTCCACTGGGTAATGGGGACTGGGTGGTGTATGTCCACCTCCCGGGGAAGCAGGTGGAGGCGGTGGAGGAGGAGGCAGGCCACGTCCTCAGGCCCTTGACACCCGACTACCTCGGACTTTGACAACCCTTCGTCGTCTTTAACCTACGGCTGCTCCCTTCTCCTTCCTGTTAAAAACACGCAGCACCATAATCAAATCCCATGCACGAAAGTTTACTTTCCTCTCATGCTATTTTGTTGTTTTCTTTTCGTTCTAAATCTTGGTAACGACATACGATTTATCTACATTTGATTTCTTGTCCGAATCCTCTCGTTTCTACTCCAATCTGAACCAGTTCCGACCTAAA
The DNA here is from genome assembly GCA_023653495.1 of Melastoma candidum. Classification (NCBI taxonomy): domain Eukaryota; kingdom Viridiplantae; phylum Streptophyta; class Magnoliopsida; order Myrtales; family Melastomataceae; genus Melastoma; species Melastoma candidum. Next base: position 3,421,486 of record CM042887.1, read on the forward strand.
CCTTTTTCAAACTATATGTTTAACCTATAGTTACCGGGTTAAGTACATGACAGGGACTGCACATTTAATTCAGCGACGGCCTAACTCCCCTAATCATAGTGGGAAACTAAATTAGGACATGGATTTAATCTTAAATTTATTGTCGGGTACGGTCGAATATCGCCCACAAATAGGCTCGCCTAGAAAATGGAAACACTCTTGTGCTTTCCCGTGCACTCCTCCATATCGCTTCCGGCAGTTCCTTTTCCTCGCCGGAACGAGTTGCGGCATGGATACGTGATGAATCTCCAAACCATGGACTCCCAAACAGAAATGCCTCGTTGTTTTCCGGTCTCACGGCGCGCATCCATTTAACGCGGCAGAAACCGAAACGATGCGCGGGGATTGGCCAATAGTCAAATAACATACAAAAACAAGCGAACACGGACGTAGTAAGCAGTGAACCACTTGACGGCTGCTGACATAAGCCATTGGACTGTCTCCAGAGTATCACGGCGCAGTAAATGTCACTCCTTCTCCTTACCTTATCGGACCCTACCATTGCCTTGACTATGAATCCGTCGTGCGCCGGGGGTTGCCGTTCAGAGCACGCGTCCTTTTTGACATGAACATGTTGTGAAACTAGGATCAACCATATCTTTCTAGTCTCATCTTTTGCTAGGGAGGTCTCTGACTAAGAATAACTACTATCATTATCTTCTCCAATCCCTATTCAAATCTGGAATAATATATAGCAACCAAAAACCAACCACTCTACCAAAAACATTGTGGTGATCCAATTTCTTCCAATTGTTTGTTCTAATCAAAAGAAGAGAATCTTAATCAACCCCCAGGAGGGATTAGTTCAGAAAAAAGCGAAACAAATGGATCGAATTGGTCGTCGATGAAGACGTTATAAATCTTGGACCGGGTTCTCCTCATCCTCGGTGGAGCGAGTAGGGGGTCGATATCTCTTACCTGTTCTTTTGACGAGACGAGATAATACGAACAAAACAACCTGCGAAGTCAGGTGTAACATGATTACTTAATGGAAAGCAAAAGCGATGACTTAGAAACCACGAATGTCATACGATACGGCAAGCGAATTAAGAATTACTCACTGCACACTGACACGCATAAATTATGAGGCAGGATATATCATGTGAAATTACTCGATCGATGCAATTAACGTCGAGTGAGTGTTGTTCATTTAGTGTTGGGGTTTGGTTTTGATTCAGCCAGAAAGAGTTTTGTGGGAGGAGAGGGAGGGAAGAAAGAATAGAATGGAAGAAAAAGGGTAATTACTGGGAAGAAGTTTCCCTTGTGGAAGAAGCCATATGGTACGTGTGAACCCCACCACCCCCCACCAACTTTCCATTTTGTCCATTTGAGTAATACCATGCACGTAACTTTTTCGATCGATAGTTTTTCTTTTTCTTTGCTGGCGGATAGGAATGGGTGGGGGTTGGGGAGGGGGGGAAATTCATATCACACTTACTTACCACACCTATATATACCATATTATATCAAACCTATGCTTCCAGAAGCGCCCTAGTGATTTAACCCAATTATTAACACGATGTTGTGACGGAGAAGAGATCCAACCTAAATCAATATAATCATATGTATATTTTATATATCAGGGTTGATTTCCGACAAAGTCTTCTGATGATAAGTTGGGTCCCGTCCGGTCCGAATTCCACGAGGGTCGGACCGACCTGTTGGAATCGTGTATCACGAAACTCGTTACTTTGGTTGGGAGTGCTGCTTTCCTCTTGTTCAATCAGTATCATCGAAAAAGGTCATCCACAGGCGGAGACTTCTGTCAATCAAGAAGACTTGGGATGCATCTTATTTGATAACGAACTATTTTTTGTGAAATATGATATGGTCTCTAATTTAAAAATTCTTTGATTAATGACCCTAAATCGATCTTTTGACATAACGATTTCTTCATTAAACACCGATTTTTTTTCAATTTTTTGGAGCGAACAGCAATTTAAAAGTATTAATTAAGGAATTTTATAACTTGGAATCCCGAAGAAAGCTCGAAGACTTGGCTCACCATTGTTTGTCTCATGTTTATTAATATTGATACCGACAGAGGAAATGCCGAATCAAACTGGACAATAAAGCCCACGTAAGGACCGGCCTTTTTGAGTTTCTTTTATTACCACAACGCGGGCCTCAAAAATCTCTTCTCTTGTCCTCGTCCCATGGCTTTCGGCCTGACCTCACGTCCCTTGTCCCGACATTCTTCCAATTCCTGTCCTCTCTCCCCTCTCTTCTCGGCTGCTGTTTCTTTTCCTTTCTTTCTTTCTTTTTGGTTGTTCCTTCATTGTTTAACCAATCCTCCCTCCTCAACGTTGAGGGGCTTAATAAAAAACGAATCACCAACCGCCCTCCAACCGAATTTCGAATAATATGATAGTCGGCGGTGCACGGAAGGCGTGATGTTAGAAAACGCCTTGCGCTTGACCTCTCCCTTCATTGCTCTCGCCAGCACCAATGAGATTTGAAGGCCCTTCGATATTAGGAATAAGGAGGGGAAAGAATATGGAGGATCTCACGGTGGTCCTCGTGATCACGATGTTGATCGCTGGTGCTGATGCCAAGACGGATTCTCCTGACGGTGAGTCCTTTCCTCCGTGTATCCGCCTTCCTGCGATGTTGGCATCATGGCGTCCATAGGGTAATAAAAATGGATCGGACACGATCTCCTCGGCCGTGATTTCTGTGACATTTTTGAATGTGCAATGCAGTATCTGCGCTCAACGTGATGTACAGCAGCATGAATTCCCCGTCAAAGCTGACAGGATGGCAGTCCAGCGGCGGCGACCCCTGTGGGGACAACTGGTATGGCATCGAATGCTCGGGATCTTCCGTAACTAAAATGTAAGGCATTCAACTCATCCAAATGCATGGGTCTCCCCTTTCTGGATCGAGCAGGCATGAGATAGCTTGTATGGAGCTGTCTTTGAAAAGCTCTAAAGAGATTGTCCCCTTTCCGTGCAGAAAATTGATGGGCCTCGACCTCTCCGGATCGTTGGGATACCAGCTATCGAGTTTGACATCCGTAACCTATTTGTGAGGATAAAGAAAAGATTCCACATACGCCGCGGATGTTGCCTCCGCATGTTTCTGTTAGAATTCTAATGCCTTGCGTTTCTTTGTGATAGTATAGTGACATGAGTGAGAACAAACTCAATGGCGAGATTCCGTACCAGCTGCCCCCGAATGCCGTTCATATGTAAGTGTCCTCAAATATGGTCGTTTCCCAGGCATTGCCACAACACTACCATTTCTGGGGTTACTCGAGCATATCTGGCTATCTCGCATTAAGAAGTGATATTTGCTATCTTGCCCAGTGATCTTTCTGAGAACAAATTCACCGGCAACGTGCCATATTCGATTTCCCAGATGCTGGATCTCAAGTTCCTGTGAGTATATCACTCCAAAACCTCGGACATTATGTGCCACGCTCCCTTATCTACTCTCGTTTTGACAGGAACCTCGGACATAATCAGCTCAAGGGCCAGCTGATCGACATGTTCGGAAAACTCTCTAAACTGCAAACTTTGTAAGTGCTTTACATATTTCTGTGATTGGCGCTGATTTGTAACTTCTGTTTACGACTAACTGGGCACGCTAATTGCTTTCACACAGAGATCTTTCATCCAACGAGTTATCGGGAAATTTGCCTCAGAGTTTCGTATCACTGTCCAGCCTCAGCAAACTGTAAGGCTCGGGCGACGCCCCGGAATTGTTTCCTTACCTCATGCTATGTTTTGACTCGAGCACCTTCTCTGTTTTTGTGTTAAAGACGTTTGCAGAAAAATGAATTCACGGGAACGATAAATGTCCTCGCAAAGCTAAAACTTAATGACCTGTAAGCAGATTGAGGTCATTATCATTACAGCACTCATTTCGATCACCCGATTTTCGGCTTTTAATTGTATATATCCCCCTCGCAAATGAACAGGAATGTCGCAGATAACCATTTCACTGGCTGGATCCCGAGCAATCTGAAGAAGATCAATAACCTCAAGTAAGTTCATTTATGATGGTCCTATGGGAATCTGCTCTCCTATGCTGACTCTTGCTTTCACCATGAAGTACGGACGGGAATTCTTGGTCATCTGGCCCTGCTCCGCCGGGTTCTGAAGACGCCGGAGGTGGCGGCATTGGAAACTCTGGTTTGAGTGCAGTTGCAATTACGATAATCATCTTGTCGGTGTTGGTGGCACTCGCACTTGTGATCACCCTTTTCACAAAGAAATCTTCTTCCCCATCTTCACATTTTCTAGACGAAGAAAGGGCCTCCCAACGGAGACAATTCACTCCCCTATCGTCACAAGAGTTGACCCATGACATGATGCCCGCGCCACGTAAGAGCTTCAAAGGTACGCACAGCCTTCTCGACTCATCAAATGTGAATAAATATCTGCTTATGGTCTCATCTCTTTCTTGCAACAGATCTCGACCCTGCAAGTTTGTCTGTGTCGATAGATATGAAGGGTTTGCAAAAATCACCTTCAATCGGAAATAGGAATCTGCAGAGTGATACCAAGAGTTCCTTGTCAGACAGCGAGTTCGCTAGCCGGTTGAATGCGAGGAGAAGCACCTCCTTCCGATCCGTGTCTTATGCATTGGCAGACCTGCAGAGCGCCACAGCAAACTTTGCGACCGGGAGGCTCATCGGGGAGGGAACTATCGGAAGAGTTTACAAGGCGAAATACGCGGATGGAAAGGTACCATGTTCTCAGGTTGGAGTTTGACCAAGTCGTGCTACGTTTCGCCATCGCCTCAACAGTTCCCTTTCTCTATCAGGTCCTGGCGGTTAAAAAGATCGAGTCGTCCCTATTCCAAGGCAGAAAACCAGAAGAGTTTTCTGAGATTGTCACCAAGATCTCGGCATTGCACCATCCAAACATCACGGAATTGTACGGTTACTGCTCGGAGCAGGGCCACAACATGTTGATCTATGAATACTTCAGGAATGGCTCGCTTCACGAGTTCCTGCACTTGTCTGATGACTTTAGCAAGCCCTTGACTTGGAATACAAGAGTCAGGATTGCCCTTGGGACCGCTAAAGCCATCGAGTGAGTTACCATGAATGTTACCGTGCAATGTTGAGTCCTGAGGTTGCTGAATCCAAGCTTCGTGCAGGTATCTCCATGAGGTCTGTTCACCGTCAATAACGCATAAAAACATAAAGTCTTCTAATATCTTTCTGGACATGGAATTCAACCCACGGCTCTCGGACTGTGGTCTAGGGACCTTCCATCAGGTTCGTGTCCATCGACAGAATTGCCAGCACCAGTGCACAACTTTCTTTGAAATTTCATGCTTCTTGCGTGATACAAATTCACATTCTTTTCTCTTTTGTTTAAACTCGAACGTGATTTCCAGCGCACGAGTCAGAACCTTGGAGCAGGATACAATGCCCCAGAGTGTACGAAGCCGTCAGCCTACACACTAAAGAGCGACGTCTACAGCTTCGGAGTAGTGATGCTGGAGTTGCTGACTGGTCGAATGCCCTTCAACAGGTGCGATTACTTCAATTTATGATTGGAGGATGAAGAGGAGTTGATCTTTGTAAATGCTCGATTCATCTTTTTTATGCCAATCGCTTGTTTGTTTACGTGAACGACTATCAGCTCTAAGCCAAGACCAGAGCAATGCCTAGTGAGATGGGCCACACCACAGCTCCACGAAATCGATGCTCTGGAAAGAATGGTGGATCCGGCTTTGCGCGGACTCTACCCTCCGAAATCGGTCTCCAGATTTGCAGATACCATCGCTCTCTGTGTCCAGGTACCTACTAGAGCAAGTGCCATCTCCCCCGAACCCAAAACCACATCGATCTTAGGCCTCGTTCTCTTCTCCTGACTAAAGAAGTTTCCCTTGCCAGGCGGAGCCGGACTTCCGTCCACCGATGTCGGAAGTGGTGCAGGCACTGGTGCGGCTGGTTCAGAGATCAAGCATGAACAAGAGAGGGGAGAGCCCCGGGAGCTCAGGTCGCATGGATGATTTTGACTACTAGGAAACAGCCAGCATCATGTGTACGAAGCAGACTTGGGTAGGAGGAAGAAGGATTGCGATGGAATCGTTCTACGACCTGTCTCCAACTGTTGATGACGAAGCCCCGAGCCGGTGAAAAGTTTAGCCACTCGTCTTGGTTAGGCCCGGGCAGGATGACAAGTTAACGGATACACAATCTTTTACCGTCATTTATCTCTATCTTAATTGTTCTGTCGTTAACATCAGTGAATTTTTTCGAATATGAAATTATTACACAATCCAAAATTTTGAGATGTAATCGTAGATCGAAATAGGATCCAATAAATTTTGAAACCGGTCGGAACCAATACCATAATATCACTCGAATAATAAATTGGGTAAATTAACTACTTAGCATGATTTGAGATTGTCTCGTTGGACGTAAACACGAGAACCTAAAACTTGAAATAACATAATTAATTTTTATAATTAACTATATACTTAGTATATTTAATTAATTTATATAATTATCATATTTAATTTATACGTGACATATTACCAATTAAGCTCTTGAATGAAACCTTAGACGAATACTTCATTTCTAGTCTTTGATGTCGACTCTCGTCCAACTCTTCATCCGCAACAATTAAGGTTCCCCGGCTGGAGCAACGATAAATAGATTATAATCATAGTATACTTAAGATAATGAATTAGACACGGAAATTGAAATTAATATCAGAACTGGCGTGATAGTTTTTTATATGGTTCTTTAATGTTGAACCCGCGATCGTGAATACATAGATTTAATCTAATCGTCTAGCATTGAACTAATCGGAACCCCACCTAAATTTGAAGACAAAAGCAAGGCAGAAGAAGAGGAGCAACGAAAGGAGTTGTTATTGTTAGTTCTAGGGCGCCGCGGAAATAAAAATAAATAAACTTTTAAACTTAAAATAATAAAATCTTTTATGTAAAAATATTTTGATAAACAATAAAATAACCTTGTCCAGAAATCGTATATCATATTTCTGGCAAAATCTTAAAAACTAAGAGTCCCACCCACGTGTGACTCTTCCAGAGATATTCACATGTATGCGATCACGAACGCTTGATGATCCGATATGTGCTAGCCTCTTGGATCCGTCTAGTCTCCAAATCGGAAGCATATCAAAACTCCTCACAAGCTCTCGTGTTTTCTTTTTCGTCTATTTTTTCTCACTCTATCAATCACCCCACTCCGTTAGTTATGTATGCTTTCCCTTAAAAAAAATTCTAATAATCATTGTTACTAGTTGCTTGGAATTGTAACGGATTACAAATGAAAAATCAAATCATTTCCTTATTTGATTTGTAACGTATAGAACATTTGTCTGCTTGATTAAAAGAAAATATGTGATCTTTTTTCATTTATCTTATAATGAAAATATAATAAAATAAAAATTTAATCATTACAACATTACAAACGCAACCTCAAATATTAACAAAATATTATGGAAAGGGATCTTATGTCTAGAGCTTTAATGTAAATACATCTCTACTAACAAATAAAATTCACCTGAATAAATCAATATTCAATTTTGATGAATTTATGTACTTTAGATATTTCAGAATAAATTAATAATCTAATTAATTCTGATTTTGAAATAATAAAATGATTAGTTTAGTATTCACTGAATAATCAATAATACAATGTTCAAATCGACTAGTTCTGCGTGCGTCCCTCTAGGTCTTATACACGAAGGTAGTGTAAATCCATATACAAACTAAGGTAACCGTCTAGCAACAATTTTTAGTCAACCAACGTGTTAGGATAATGATAATAAATTATAAACCACTATGAACCGATTACCGTGTAGTCCCAATTAATTCGGTACAAAATACATCATCACCAAAGTAATTATTTTACTTGATTACCAAGATATAATAGACTCACTTGAATGTAAAACATTCCTCCCATGGCCATGGATTTTAGAGTCACTAATATCTCTATCAAGTGGCCTAGATGTTCACTCTCTAATCTAAAAGAGCGATGTATATTGACTAAATACTATTCTCTCTACTCTTTGTCACCCACCCAACAATCGTATTGCTCACAATCTAGTTAAAGACTACTTTCACTATGTCAAAGTGCACAAACTCCATGCATAGAATAAATGAAGGTCTCAAGTCAAATGATTAATTACACTCGTTCATAAAGAGGATTGATCAATGATGTTTAATATGTAGTATCCTCTTAAACGAATCCTGTCCAGTAACCCTAATCTCAGGGTACCCATAAGTATAACTTGGATATACTATCCATCAGTCTATCTTGACCGTAGTTATACTCAGTGATGATCTAGATGTCCATTTCCCCTCTAAACATCTATCCGATCACAGACTATTTCAGATTAACGTATTCATTAATCAGTGGGACTTTATCATTAATAATATTACATGCAGAAAAGTAAAATAATCAATGACAAATACTCGCATTTATTAATTATTTATCCACAAATACAATACAGTGTATTGATACGTAAGTGCACACACTAACAATTAGCACTTATTTTCTTCTCGAATGATAATACAAAATGGGGAGACATCCACTGTTTATAGAGAAGCCTCGGGTCCCCGATATGCCAATGGATTCTCCGCGTAATTTTATCATTATAATCATAAGCTTAATTATAAAATTATCTTTTTTACGGTTGTTGTTTCTTGGTCATAAAATTTACCTACCTAACAAAAAAATCGGATGATTTCTAGAAAAATCTACCTACTTGGGACATAAGGTGAACTCTAAATTTATCCAGGAGATGAGGGTCGGTATTGATCTCTAACATTTGATTCATAAGTTAAGTTATAGGTTCTAAAAATAAAAAATCAGTACATTTTAAGTCCAAGATTGAACTTTCTGCGTATGAAATTTTCATAGACGACATTTTATTAAATTTATATAATTATGAGAATAGAAATTATGGTATCAATAAACAAAGTATAACTTGTTTGTAACCATATAATTTTGGGGTAATAAAATAAATGGTTAGTATAACTTGTTTAGAACCAACCCTTCCGGTAGTTGGTTGCCCGAAGACATGGGAACGTGTGAGCACGTGCCAACTTGTTCATTTATAAATGTTTTGGTCAATGGTTTGTAATTGTTGGAAAAAGGAACCGAAATTGAATATAATAAAATCTACGATCCAGATTTCACCCTCACATTTGTCATGAGACCCAAGAAACGTGCGTATTTTCAAAGTATTTGTGTTAATTGATTATAAGCAACATTCTCAGCATGATCTTTTTTTGCTTCCTTAAAAAGGATGAAAATTAATCAAAACCTACAAACTATATTCATTAACAATTAACGTAGATCATAGGAATGCGTATTGACCCGATCATCTTAAAAAATTGTTCATTTCTGCACATTCACTTTATTATAAAAAAAAATAATATTCCGTGATCTTAGCGCCCCTAATTAATTAATTAATTAATTAAAAATTATTTTGTCATATCTAAGTAATGTTATTATTATATCATTCATTAAGTCTCAATTGGAGACTCGTCTCACATTTTTGGCCTTCTTACATTTATGCAACTCATCGCCGTTTTGGTCCGAAAGGTGCGACTTCAGTCTTCTGTCTGCGTATCTATTTCTTCTTTTGGATCTCATCCGCAGGGACGAATTTTTCAGAAGTTTTTACTAAGGAAAGCATAGACGGAGATGCCGTTGCTCGCTGATGCCGGGGTTCTTGTCCGAATTGGTATGATCTCCCAGTAATCCCCAGCAGCTCCTCGCTTTCCTCTCCTTTCTGTTCTAGATTAAGTTGTTTTACCATTTAAAGTTTCGTCCAGGAGATTTGATTGCATGTGCACTTATTGAAGCACCGGTTTGCGCTTTCGAAATCTGTACATTAGTAAAGCAGAACCAAAGCACGGAGACGAGGAAGAAGTGTCCATCTCTCTTTGATTCATCCCATCGCGAGATATTTTTACCTATACTGAGATAAATCCATTTGCTTTCAGGTGACGTTGGATGACTCGTGGCTTCTCGACGATTGTCAACTTAGCACTATTCAGTCCACGATTGTCGGTTTTGATTTCGATTCTTCGTCTTCCATTACCGTCTCATCGTCATGCCATCTGTTTAGCATGGAAAACAAACCAGTCGAAGCTACCCTGTGGTCCGGAGAAGTTCATTTAAGTTCTGTGCTGACTAAACGACCAAAGATAGAAAGCATTTACGATCCTTACCCGAACTCACTGCCACATCTGTCCCCAAATCCTAAGATGATATCCTTTATGGGAGAACCTTTGGTAGGTAATCATGGCATAGAGAAAAGGAGAACCTTTAGTAGATTTCTGCAAGGAGGTGCCGGATTTTCTCCGTCCTACCATCCATCGAAGAAGAGAACTTTTGGTCGAATGAGCCCGACTCCTTTGAATGTTCCAAAACATGTGCTGGCTGAACGAAAAAGGAGAGGAAAACTCACTCAATTGTTCATTTCCCTTTCAGCTACGATTCCCGGCCTAAAAAAGGTATGCCTTGTTTTCGCTCCGATTAGCGTGAGCAACGACTCGGTCCCCCAATTTCCTATAGGATGTACTATTTTATTGTAGTTGGATAAGGCTTCTGTCCTCGAGGAAGCTATTTAAGTACATGAAAGACCTCCAGGATCATGTGAGATTACTAGAGGAAGATATAGCGATGAAATCAATGGTTTTTGGAAAGAGATATCGAGCTCGGAGAAAAGATAACGATCGAAACAGCGAAATGCCTTCATCCGGTCAGATTGAAGGCGAACTCCCCGAAGTCGAGGCAAGAGTCTTGGGTAAGCATATTCTACTGCGAATCCACTGTGAGAAACACCAAGGTCGCATCGGGAATATCTTCAAAGAGCTCGAGAAGCTAAGCCTGACTGTCATAAGCCACAGCATACTGCTGTTTGGTAATTCCATCCTCAATGTCACAGTCGTCGCTAAAGTAATTACCCTGCTTCAGTTTCCATCGGCCAATATTCATCTTGATCAGAATATCGACACTAACCATATATCATTGCAGATGGATGCTGCTTTCAGGCATACGATGAAGGATCTTGCCAGAAATTTATGCCATGGCCATGTCCATTAGGTCCATCCACTTATTCGAGTCCCCTTTCTCCGAATTCAATCTGTCTCCGCCCAAATCGCAAAAGAAGCAACAGAGGAGTTGTTCGCGCACAGAATGGAACACGTCGGAAATATTTGGCAAAGGACTCGCAGTAGTAGTATTGTGGTCGCCAGTAAGAAGATGCACTAACTTTATACAAAATGATGCAAGTCTTACAATCTTTAGAACATTAAAAGAAAAGGGCTTACAACCATTAAAAGGAAAAAGGGACACGATGGTGACGATGTAGGATCTTGTAACGGCGGAGAACACGTGACGAAGGCCTTGGAAGCTCGCTCCGTCGGTGGTAGTCGCTGGCGGAGAGTTGTGACGAAGGCCCTACGAGCTCACTCCGTCGGTGGTGTCGCTGGCGGGGGGTTGACAGCAAAGGCCCTACGAGCTCACTCTGCTGGTGGAGAGGAAGTTGACCGATGAACCGGGTCGAGGTGTCTAATTTCCTAAGGTTGACGAACAAACTTCAGTATTTTGGCTGTGTGTGGTCGTGTCCTGTCTCGAAGAATCCCTCTGCTATTTATAGAGGATTGGTACGCGATTAACGCGTAACAGATAAATCTTTTTATAGATCGTGTTACAAATCGTGATCCCTAATGTCGTGGGAGTGTCTCAACAACCCCCTTGATATATGGGATCACGTTCCTGGATATTTAAGATCAGTTACGATCTTTAGTAAACGTGATTGAAAATGAATAAATTTATTCCAACCTCGTCGACTTGACCGACTTGTACGGACTGCGATCGACTTGGTCGACTTTATCCAGGATTCCGTCGATTCGACTCTACTAGTAGGCCTAGCTACTGTTGAGTCATCTTGATTGGCTTTGATCACCATGTCCCTTCATCGTGAGTCGACCTAGTCGACCCCGTTTATAAGTCGACCTAATCGACTTTGTCATAAATCGACCTAGTCGATTTCGTCGTGAGTTGGCCTAGACGATTACGTCTTGGGCTGACTCGGAGTGTGACTTGAGGGAATACTGGGTTTCTGTTCTAAACCCAGGCCCAAAATTAATTGCCATGTCAACATAAGCCCCCCTTTTATGCTGGGTTGGCTATGCCGACTCAGCAGAAATCATACCCTTTATATATAAAGGAGAGTCATCGTCCTTTTCCCGCACTTTTCTTCCTTGCTCAACACTTCTTCATCTTCTCCAAGAAACTAGAAACCCTCGCTTCCCGGAAAACTCTTCGTCTCCCTCTCCCAAACATCTTCCGATCCTTAAAAAGATGTCGACTTTCAAGGCTTTCGAGGTCCATAATCAGCGTGCGGGGCCAACCGGACCCATTCCGGTCACAGAGGATCAGGGATCGGGCGTCACCCTCGGACCTATCCTGCCGGAGCGTTTTTTCCCGGGGACAGTGCCGCTCAACTATCTCATCACCGAGAAGCCCATCCCGATCTGCCATCCTAACTTCGTCGATCCCCTCAACTGGGAAGGTCAGGGATCCTTCCTGTGTTTTCCTTCTTCGTCTAAATCTGAGATGGTGGAATGGCTCGAGATGTGGGAGGAGCACTTCACGGAGAGATTTAGGAGTCAGAAGATTTTGAGGTTCTTTAGGATGTCCGTGGTAGACAAGAGCTGTGATCCTAGAGTCTGCTCGGCTATGCTGCCCTTCTGGAATTCCTCAGTCAATTGCTTCTATTTCCCGGAGGGTCCCATGTCTATTACGTTGGCAGATGTGAAGATTTTGGCCAGGTGCAAAGTCAATAGCCTCCCTGTTCGCCAATACTCTTTGGCAGGCGACATTAATCCCAAGGGCACCCTTCAGTACATGGAGGTGGTAAGCAGGCACTTAAAAATGGCCTCAGCAGGCAAAAAGCCAGATGAGAAGCTGTCGACCGAGTGTTTTGGCGCCCGGGAAGAGGTCGAGTTCCTCAGCACTTGGTTAAGCAAGTTTGTCTATTGCTTCCCAGGGAAGAAGGTCAGCCACACTTCTTATCCAGTGGCCAACTTTCTGAGGGAGACCCACGAAGAAATCTCCTGGGGCCCCTTCCTTTTGGGTCTTCTCTACCATGACCTGGACAGAGCGACGACTCAGATCAAGCCGTTTCCAAAGCATCCAGCAGGAGGATTGCTCTGGTTAGTTCACCTCTGGTCGGCTATGTGGATGCCAGGGTTGACCGGGTTCAAGGGCCCTTCAACGCCCCACGAGTCTGCCTATTATGGGGAGACTATCTTGGAGCAATGCTGTCAGCGGAAGGATCAATGGCTTATGACATCGATCACTGGCCACATGAAGCACATCGTCGACTTCGGCAGGGCAGATCGACGCAGCTGGGCGCCAGGCGGCAGGACATTTGCTCAGGAAATTAAGCCAGCTGCTCGCGGCTTCTGGAATGGGGTATTGACCCGCAGGGACCTACCAGTCATCTTCGACGGCTACCTGACCTTTGAAGCCTATAACCCTCAGCTGTGTGCAAGGCAGTTTGGGTTCATCCAGGGCGTAGCGGTTCCACTTGCTGACCCTACTGGTGGCTTGTGCGGGGACAGGACGAAGAGAATTGTGTGCAAGCCAATCTCCCCGAAGACCCTCGACCTGCTCAACAGCAAGGCGCAGCTCTCCCAGATAGAATTCCCATCTGGTTCTTCCGCCTGTTTCGCCACACAATTCTTCGCTGTGCTGTGGTCGACTACTTATGAAGAGCTGCGGGCTTTGATGCACTTCTTGGAGGTCTCCAAGGAACCTGATTTTTACATGAGCGACGCACATATCAAAGCAAGAGGTAAAGACTTAGCTTTACTTTAAGAGTATTGGGTTCTTCGTATTAATCACGAGCTTTCTCCTTTTCAGGATCAATGATGCCTCAGGGTTCTAAGGCCCCCCTTGCCCCTGCTCCTTCTAGGCTTAAGTCGACTGGCAAGGGGAAGGCTAAGGTGGCGAGCCCCAGGGAGACAGCTGTAGGTGATCCCTCCAAGACTCGACCTAAAAGCGCTCCGAAGCGCAAGGCGATCGAGGCAGGAGATCTTGAAGAGGTGTCTCTATCCCAGAGGAGGAAATTGGTGAAGGTACCAGCCTCAGTGGCGGCCCCTCTTCCCAAGTCGCCGACTATCGTAGCAGCGACTTCTCCTTCGAGATCGCCAGCAGCGGCGGCCCCAGTGAGTTCACCATCTGCTGCGGTGCCTGCGACCTTAATGACGGTCGGTGTCGCTCGAGGAGCGACTATAGAGGTATGATTCTACTGGTTCTAATTCATCTTGAACTTCTGTATCTAACCCGCACTATATTGCTTAGGGCGAAGCGTCAACCGGAGGTGATGACCAGCCTACTCCGGTTGTAGTCGAGACGGGTGCAACGACCTCAAATGTCGAGGTGAGCTCGACTTCCTGCTAGGATATATTACTCTAGTTCATATATGAACTTTGGTTTTATTACACTTTACCCCAGGAGGAGCAGGTTCCTGAGGTCCTGCTACAAGAAGGAACTACTACAGTTGTAGTCGATCCTTCAATCCGGTCGACGCGAGAGGGGGCACCCCCTCAGTCGATGCGAGAGGAGGAAGAGCAGAGCGTTCCTTCTTCTTCAGTCCCCACTCCTGCACTACCAATGGTACGTGTTCTTCTTTCACCCAAGGCATGGGGTTGTTATTGCGGTTCTAACCGCGACACTTCACAGGCTCGTCCGAAGAGAGTGAAGGCGACTGCTGGTCGCAAAAAGGCTCCTACTCCCCCCACTTCTTCGGGCGAAAATTCCGAGGATTCACTACCTTCAGAAGTAAGTATTCGATTGTATGGAGGTGTTGACTGTTCGGGGATATTGTGCCTTAGCAACATTTCATTTCTTGTTCTGCAGGCTCCTGCTGCAGCGACCTCGACTGTCGACCCATGGATGAAGCTTCACCAAGACATTGAAGAATTCTGCCAGCTTCTGCTCACTGACCCCTTAAACGTCGACGAGTTTGAGAAGATGCAGAAGCTGTTGAAGGAGATCGAGACATCCCCTCGGGTCACAGACGAAATATTAGGGGCCTGCAAGAGCTTCAGGTCGACGTATTGGACCGATTGGAAGGATTACTACGCCGACCTGCTCACCTACGACTTGACCGACTCGAATATTCGGTCGATCAATGACGCTCGAGAGCAGGCATCTAAAGCTGCACAGGACGCCCGCCAACGTTTGGTCGATGTGCAAGAGAAGCTGACCGAGGCAGAGAGACAGATAGAGTTCTACACGAACCTAAAGAATGACCTGACTCGGCAGCTTGCATCGATCAATACCCAAGAAATCGAGGAGCTGGAGGCCAGCGCGGAGAAGGACAGAGAGAAGGTCGTCGACCTGTATGCCCAGCGAAACAGGGTGAACGCGAAGCGACGAGCTCGTAAATCCCTCGCCCTCGATTTTAGAGAAGTTGGCGGGTTATGGAGGCTAGACTTGGACTAAGAACGACGTAATTCGATTATTTTTGCTTTACTGAATAAATCGAATATCTTGTTTCTCGAATGAATTTCTGCCCACTATGCTAAACTTATTCTTCCAAACAGCGTTACTGAAGCCTAGTACGATTTTCTTAGAAATTAAGCGCTTCCCAAATTAATGGAATCCTTTGTCTTAGGATTTTATGATGAGCTTCCCAGATAGTCGCGCGGTAGGGTTTAAGGTATTTACCATTGACCTTCAATGGGTGCCTATCCCCTTCTCTGGTCATGAGTCGATACGTATTAGATGAGTATGTTTCGCACACTTCATATGGGCCCTCCCAATTAGGAGACCACTTTCCCAGGACTTGGTCCTTTGATTTAAGGGGTAGGATCATCTTCCATACTAAGTCGCCCACTTTGAAGCGCTTATGGACAACTTTTTTATTATAATGCCTAGCAATTCTCTGCTTGTGTACCTCAAGTCGGTCTATTACATCGAGTCGCTTTTTCTCTAATTCTTCCAGAGCGAGGTACATTGCCTCGTCTTGCAAGTCAGGATGAGCTACCCTGAGCGACTTGTATCGAATTTCAATAGGTAAGACAGCATCTTGCCCATATACCAGCGAAAAAGGAGCTTCTCCTGTGCTGTCTCTCTTGGTGACTCTTAGCGCCCACAAGGTGTCTTGTAATAGTTTGTGCCATTCTCTTGGATTTGCACCAACCATTTTTTGATTGTTATTCTTTATGAGCTTATTAGTAACTTCAGCTTGTCCATTCGACTGGGGGTAATAAGGTGTCGAATTAGTGATTGAAAAGTTGAACTCAGCAGCGAATTCACGCACCTTCTCATTATTGAAAACGATGGCATTGTCTACTACAATATTCTGGGGGATCCCAAATCTATAAATGATGGAAGATCTGAGAAAGTCGATCACCTCTTTGTGGTCAATTTTCTTATATACTTGAGCCTCGACCCACTTAGTAAAGTAGTCAGTGGCGACTAGAATGTAGGCATCGCCTTTACTCGAGTGTGGGTGAATTTCTCCGATTATATCCAGGGCCCAAGTTCTAAATGGCCAAGGTTTTATGACTGGGACTAAGTCGGACGCTGGGGCCCTTGTCACCGGACCATGTTTTTGACACTCTTGGCATCCCTTAGCCATTTCTATGCAGTTCTTTAGCATTGATGGCCAGTAAAAACCATGTCTTTGGATGGTCCAAGACATTTTGGTGCCAGATTGGTGAGACCCGCATAAACCCTGGTGAGTCTCCAACATAATTGGGGTCGCTTCGTCTAAGTCGACGCACCTTAGTAGGACTCCTTCTTTGGTCTTTCTGTAAAGTAGCCCATCTATAAGGGTATACGACAAAGCCTGAGTCTTGACTCTTTGGCTCGCCTTTTGTATTGGGTCGGAGAGGAAGTCGGTGATTGGCCTCCGCCAATCTTTATCGCTTGTCATTATGTTCAGAGTGAACGCGTCGCCTTGGGGAGCTAGGTGGGAAGCTATTTCTGGGATACAATCGCTTCCTCTTCTAGGCTTGTACCCTGAAGCTTTTTGGGCCAAGTCGTTAGCGATTGTGTTTTCCTCCCGGCCTACAAAGAGGAAAGTAATTGCCTCGTATCGCTTAACCAGCCTTTGAGCGACTTGATGATAGGGTGCGAGTTTCTCTTGACATAGAGAGTCGCCGTTCACCTGGTTAATAACCAGTTGAGAGTCTCCCATTACTCTGGCTTTCCTGGCTCCCAAGGCTAACAATTCCTTCAAGAGCGTGATCAACGCCTCATATTCGGTCGCGTTGTTTGTATGAGTCGCCGACAAACGATACGCTAGGCGAACGTCCTTTCCTAATGGCGAAAGTATATGGAGGCCTATACCTACGCCGGATTTTGCCGAAGATCCATCAAACCAAGCTTGCCAGACATCCTCAAGGGATTCCTCTTGATCGATTAATGTAGATGGATCGTGATTTACTAAGAAGTCGGCTAAGGCCTGCCCTTTCACCGACTGTTGAGGTTTGAAACGCAGATCGTATGCGGACAGGACCAAGCTCCATTTACTAATTCTTCCAGTCAATAGGGGACTTTCGAAAAAGTATTTTATGATTGGAGACTTGGCAATAACATGAACCTCTTGGGATCCGATATAATGTCTCAGCTTCTTAACAGCATAAAAGACTGACAGGCACAACTTCTCCTTAATTGTATAGCGCTTTTCTGTGGCAGTTAGTTGTCTTGACAGATAGTAGACTGCTCTCTCAGTTTTGTCCTCTGCCTCTTGGGCTAACATGGCACCGACGACTGATTCAGTCGCTGCCACGTAAAGCAGATAGGGCTTTCCTATCCGAGGAGGGGCAAGCACAGGCGGTTTCATTAAGTACTCCTTTAAACCTTCAAATGCTTTTTGGTGTTTGTCGCTCCACACAAAATTTCCCTTTGCCTTTAGTAAGGTCGAGAAAACTTCTGTCCGTCCAGCGACGTCACCAATAAATCGCCTTAGATAGTTGACCCTTCCTAAGAAAGCCTGTAACTGCTTCTTATTACTCGGAGGGTTCAATCTTTGAATGGCGTTTACTTTGTTCTGGTCGACTTCTATACCACGTTGATGAACTAGAAACCCTAGAAAATGTCCTGCTCTGACTCCGAAGGCACATTTGAGAGGGTTTAGTTTGAGCTGATGCCTTCTCATTTGAATGAAAGCATTTCTAAGGTCATTAACATGTGACTTCTCATCTTGTGACTTGACCACTATGTCGTCTATATATACTTCGACCGTTTTGCCAATTAAGGCATCAAATATAGCGTTCATGGCCCGTTGGTAGGTCGCTCCAGCGTTTTTTAGTCCGAATGGCATGACTACCCATTCGAAAATGCCTAAGGGACATCTGAACGCAGTTTTATGGATATCCTCCTCGGCTAGGAAGATTTGGTTATATCCTGAGAAACCATCCATGAAGGACATAATTTGGTGCCCTGCAGTCTTGTCGACTAAATCGTCTGCGATGGGCATAGGGTACTCATCTTTTGGAGTGGCGCGATTCAAGTCTCTAAAGTCGATGCAAACCCTAATCTTACCATTCTTTTTGATGACAGGAACTATACTGGATATCCATTCGGTGTACCTTGATGTCCTTATATATCCGGCTTTAAAGAGCTTTTTGACTTCCTCGAATACTGCTTGAGTGACTTCATGAGTCATTCTCCTCGGCGCCTGTTGGACTGGTTTAAATCCTATTTTGATTGGTAACTTGTGTTCCACAAGTCGGCGATCTAGGCCAGGCATCTCAGTGTAATCCCAAGCGAAGCAATCTTTAAACTCTTCTAGAGTAGCTTTGATAGAATGGAAAAGTTCTTTATTCATCGACGAACTGATAAAAACAATTCGAGGGCTCGATGCCTCGCCTAAATTGACGCCTACTAGTGAGTCACATGGCATCATCAGTGACTCACGACTCTGGACACCACCTAAATCGGTGTCAACGTTATTACATGACCCAGCTTCAAAACTGATGTTGCCTATCTGGCATCCTACTTTCCTAGACTTCCTAATATGCTTCCGAAGTCGCTGTAGGATATCAGCAACTGCATGATCTATCTCCTTACGGTCCATACATCCCTTCGTGCAGGAGTCTATCGGGCTCCAACTCCGTCGCAGTGCTTTCTTGGCTCTTAGGCGCTTCTCCCTTGTTGCCGTTCGGGCTATTGTTTGTCTCGCCTCCAACCTTGGTTGCGACTACCTCCTGGAGGACCTCGTCCATGTCTTTGTCTGCGAAGTCGGGCCCCCATCCTGTTGGCACGATTGGTCCTTCGTCAGGCTTGGGGTGAGAGGTGCCATAGCTTACGATGAAGTCGAACTTCCCAGAGGGTTCGCCCAAGGGTCCGACTGTGGGGTCTCCCAGCTTGTAGCGCTGGTCCAGGGTAAGGTCCTTGACTGTCTTACACGTCTCTGCATGCAAAATACCCTTGTCACAACAGGAGTATTCATCAGCCTTAACGATTTCTATTTCGGAGTCAAGCCATAAGATCAACTCCCTATGCAAGGTAGATGGAATCGCGGCGGCCTTATGAAGCCAATCGCGTCCTAAAAGCGCATTAAATGAGGGGGCTATATCGATTACAAAGAAAGCAGTTTCCTGCTCGTGTCTCCCGACACCTAGGCGCACGGAGCATATGCCCAGGCACTCGGATTTCCTCCCATTAAAGCCACTTACAGCTACGTCGGTCCGCACCAACTCGCTAGGCTTGTATCCAAGTAATCTAAACTTGGCAAGGGGAAGGACATTGACAGTGGCGCCATTGTCTATTAAGACTCGGCCTACTAAGACACCATCAAAGGTGGCTGAGATGTACAGCGAATGCATATGCTGTTTCATGCGATCTGATGGTTTCCTTAACCAGTGTAGAGGGAAACCAGAAGGAAACGTAGTGACTTTAGAGTCGAGAGTTTTACCTTCTGGTGTCTCCGACTTGTTGCCGCGGGCGAATTCCGCAGGGAGGGTGAGAGCGTTACAGCTCACAAGGGGCCCTTGTTCTGCATTGAAGTCGCAGGGCTTATCTCCTCGTAGAGGAGTGTAATCGAAGCTCGAGCCTGGGTCTTCCGAGTAGTCAGTAGACTCGACCCGCTCGGGTTCTGCGACTTGTTTCCCCGTGGCGTGGTTCCCGCCAACGGGTGGCATCACAGGGGTCATTCTTGGCTTCTTCTGGGCGTGGCTTAGACGCCTTTCTTTTCTCTTTTGAGCCCTTATGGGAAGCGTAACCTTCCTCTCTGCCTTCTGCCATCGAGACGAAGGGTTAAGCGCTTTGACAAACCTTGGTTTCTTAGCACCAGAAGGAAGTCGACTTACCTCCACAAACTTTCCGTTGGCTGGGTCATATCCTACCTGCACGGGGTTATCTGCCGGCCTATTCAAAGAGGGCTTGTTAGGGTTCGAGTTACCTGAACCCTCAGGACGGACTGCCTTCACCAGCATCTCCCCTTTTGCGGATAAGTCGACGAGCCGCAAGAAGTAGCTAACGCAGCAGGCTGTGCAGAGCTGGGTGATGAGTATGCGGTTGTGAGCGATCAACTTGCACTTTTGGCACAGCAGCTTTTCGTCCAGGAACTGGGCGATGGGTGGCCCTCTCCGCAGTTCCTGAGGGTCAACTGTCTGCGACGCGTAGCGGGGTCTGCGATTCATGGTCTGCTGAGGTTGGTCCGCTCCCTTGTGTTCCTCTACCGGCCTGATCTCCTTGACAGGGGTAGTTCTAGTGTACCCCTGTTTGATGACCCTTTGGCCAGATGAGTCTACGAACTCCAGTCGCCGTGCCGGGCGTTCTGTTCTCCGGGCGACTGTCTCTCCGTTCCCCTTGTGACCCTGAGGGCCTCCTCTTCCTCCTCGCAAGGCTGATCGGCGATCTGCGCTAGGAGGGCTTTTGAGGGCGTGAGAAGATCCTTGGGGAGTGTTCAGCGACATTGCTGCTTCTTCAAAAGGGGTCAAGTCGTACCACTCCTCTGTTTTGCTGTCCAGCAGGTACTTCTTGAACGTGTGGCACCGATCTGTAGTGTGAGAGTCGTTCAGGTGCCAGTGGCATAGCCACTTCTCCCGTCCTTTGGGCAGAATGAAGACCCCGCGCTCAGCCAGTCGCTTCATGAGGGCATTAGCCACCAAGGTCTCGCCGGTTGCTTGTACGTCCTGCGAGGGTACAGCAGAGTCGTTAATAACTTCTAAGAAATTAACCTCAGCGTCAAATATGTCAAACGTATGAATAGCGACTTCATCCCCGAATGGATTATTATCCACTACGGCGACTTCGTCGACCTCGGGAAAACGAAGCTCTTTAGACTCTATTAAATCCTGTATGATATTTCTAAAGGACAAACAGTCCTTGGTGGCATGGGTGAAAGACCCATGCCACTTGCAGTAATTCCTATTCTTTTCCCTCTCTGTCTGAGGGACTCGATGGCCGGGTTTAAGCCTAATCCTTTTCTTTTGATAAAGCCAGTCGAATATAGCGTCGACTTTATCTGTGTCGAAAGAGTATTTTCTTTCTTCGGCGTTCTTTTGGGATGCCTTAGCTTTGGAATTCTTCTTAGTCAGGGGGTCGCATATAGTCGACTCCCCCTTGACAAATTCCGCCACGTCGACTTCATAAGTGTCGACCTGGTAGGCTCGAGTCATGTGGGCTTCCTCCGTAAGGAGCTGATGGTACTCAGTGGCCCTCCTCGCTAAGTCATACAGGTCAGCAAAGCGCTCGCCCTGCAGCTTTTTTCGGAACGGAATAGTCAACGCATTTAATGCGAGAAGTAACTGATCCTTCTCCGGTATGGGGGCGTCGCACCGTAGTAGGGCTTTCCTGAGTTTCATTAGAAACTGCCCTGGGTGTTCCCCGTTAGCCTGCTTAAGGCGCATTACCTCAAACATCGACATGGGGGTGTCCAGTCGAGCAAAGGTCTTAACGAACATAGATTGCATCTGAGTCCACGAGGCTATTGACCCTGGCGGCAAACTCGCATACCACGTAAAGGCATCTCCTGTTAACGAGTTAGGGAAAAGCTTCAGTTTCCAAAAGTCGTTCCCAGCCGCCTCGCCAAGTTGGTGGGTGAAGCGAGCGACATGCTCGAGTGGGGTCATTTCGTCTTCACCCGAAAAACGAGTAAAGTCGGGCACCTTATAACCTCTAGGTAAAGGGAAATCTCTGTCGACATACGCAGGATAGGGAGACCTGTACAAACAAGCATCGTCTCGCCGAGCTATTCCGGGGACGACTTGCTCTATAACCTGAGTTATGGCCTCTCTCAAATCTGGGGGTACACCGCCTACTGGAGCCTGCGCTGGGGGTCGAGTCGACCTTATCGGGCTATACGGAGATCTATTCCCCATTGCCTAATTCGCTGGATTCCTCATGTAGAAAGAAGGCTCCTCCCGAAAATTTCCACCTCGGGATCCGAGCTCATAAAGGGTCTCCAGTCGCGTCGATTACAGGTTCTTTGCCAGGGCGATGAATCGGGATAAAATCCTCCCCTTGATCTGTTTCCTCTGGAAAGTCCCCTGCCTCATTCCAATACGCATTCGTTGGTCGATTACGTGAAGAAGAGGGTCGACTAGGGGGAGCCAGATTCCCAGGTTCGAACAGAGCATTTGTCCGTATGTCGGATTGCTCAAAAGTCACGTTACGTGGCCCTTGAGTAGCCCGACGAGCGTCTGCCATGAACGTAGACTCCCTAAAGGGGGTTTCTCTCACATGAGGTCTTACTCTTTCCTCGTTTCTCGGGCCAGAAAGACGCCCCATTAGAGTCTGGACATCCATTAGAATATCCTTCATATCAGTCAACTCCTGACGCACATCCCCCAGTTCCTTGTGGAACTCCAATCTCGAAATAAATTCGGACGGGGTGTGTGAATCAAAGGTGGACTGGTTCGTAGCCGCCTGGCCTCCTAGGACCGGCGCTGGCAAGTCTATCCCCGGAGGAAGTTCCGTCTGGTTTGTAGCCGCCAGGCCTCCTAGGGCCGGTGCTTGCAAGCTCATTCCCGGAGGAAGTTCTGACTGGTTTTCATCTAAAAGATTCTGAGTGGTACTTCGAGTATTTCTCGGCATGTCCTCCCACTGTGGTCGCCAAAAACGTGTTCGCGCACAGAATGGAACACGTCGGAAATATTTGGCAAAGGACTCACAGTAGTAGTATTGTGGTCGCCAGTAAGAAGATGCACTAACTTTATACAAAATGATGCAAGTCTTACAATCTTTAGAACATTAAAAGAAAAGGGCTTACAGCCATTAAAAGGAAAAAGGGACACAATGGTGACGATGTAGGATCTTGTAACGGCGGAGAACACGTGACGAAGGCCTTGGAAGCTCGCTCCGTCGGTGGTAGTCGCTGGCGGAGAGTTGTGACGAAGGCCCTACGAGCTCACTCCGTCGGTGGTGTCGCTGGCGGGGGGTTGACAGCAAAGGCCCTACGAGCTCACTCTGCTGGTGGAGAGGAAGTTGACCGATGAACCGGGTCGAGGTGTCTAATTTCCTAAGGTTGACGAACAAACTTCAGTATTTTGGCTGTGTGTGGTCGTGTCCTGTCTCGAAGAATCCCTCTGCTATTTATAGAGGATTGGTACGCGATTAACGCGTAACAGATAAATCTTTTTATAGATCGTGTTACAAATCGTGATCCCTAATGTCGTGGGAGTGTCTCAACAACCCCCTTGATATATGGGATCACGTTCCTGGATATTTAAGATCAGTTACGATCTTTAGTAAACGTGATTGAAAATGAATAAATTTATTCCAACCTCGTCGACTTGACCGACTTGTACGGACTGCGATCGACTTGGTCGACTTTATCCAGGATTCCGTCGATTCGACTCTACTAGTAGGCCTAGCTACTGTTGAGTCATCTTGATTGGCTTTGATCACCATGTCCCTTCATCGTGAGTCGACCTAGTCGACCCCGTTTATAAGTCGACCTAATCGACTTTGTCATAAATCGACCTAGTCGATTTCGTCGTGAGTTGGCCTAGACGATTACGTCTTGGGCTGACTCGGAGTGTGACTTGAGGGAATACTGGGTTTCTGTTCTAAACCCAGGCCCAAAATTAATTGCCATGTCAACAGGAGTGCCAAAAGCAAGGCTCAATTATAAGCATAATATCTTTACCCGATTCTTGAAGCAAGGGTGGACTTCTTTGTTAAGCTTGTTTGTTTAACCTATGACTAATCAAGGGAAATTGTTCAAAAGGTTCACTCGTTTCATTAGCACTAATGCATATATATACATACACAACAATCTACTATCGTAACTAAGTTTGCTTAGATCAGTTGCAACAAAAATTTTAATTCCTCACAATACGCAGGGATCTTTGTCAAATTCTTTTAAGATGGGATAACAATGCTCCATCATTGACTTCACTCTTGGAAAGAAGACAAACTGCAGATGAGAGAGAGAGAGAGAGCCTTCGTAAGGGGGTATGTGAATTGATCTTTGGAATGATGCATGTTGAACAGAAATCTGGTCATTGAGAATTTGCTCTCGGACAAAATTATAATTAAAGACAATATGCTTTGTATTACCATGAAATATCAGATTCGTACGAAGATACGCCCCCAATGCTGTCACATAATAATAGTGGGGAGCAGGAAAGTGTGACCGACAATTCGGAGAGTAAATTGCGTTACTAAGTGGAGTTAAGTGTGTTGGGTATTTTTGGTATAATATGCGGAAGTGAAAATAGACATATATTTATAACCTAAAAACATAAACTAATATCTCATAAATATCTTCAAAGATATTATTCTAAGCATAAAATTTATACTAAATATAACAATAAAAATATCGTGATCCTAATAATTTTGCTTGATGTTTTGCTGCCCTTACCAAGATTTTCTCTTTTATTCTTGAATCTCGATCTATTCAAACTTTTCTTTTTGAATATCGATCTTTAGAGCTCCTCTTCGAATATTTGATTATTTCAACCTTGAAATCTTACTCATTTCTCCTTCCTGAGATCTTCCGACATAAGTGCTCTTTCTTCTTTCCACACAACAGGAAAACTTTTCTTTTCCAGTTTCACGGACATAAACTCACGGCCATCAGGATACACAATGGTGTAAGTTATATCCTTAAAATGCAAAGCATAATTTTTCTCTAATATGATATATATTTGGGACCTTTCATTGTTTCTATGCTAACAATACCTCTGCCTTCGAATTCTCCATTCCCAATCATCACTTTCGATTTGCTAGCTTTGTCCAGCCTCACAAAACTGCTCAAATCTAGCGTCATGTGATTTGTACAACCACTGTCTATCAACTAAGTATGATCTCGTACCTTTGCCGAGAAACACGTAGCAACAAACAATTTATCATCTTCTTCTTCTATCGTTTGTGCTTGTTCCTTTTGAGAAGCTTCATTGTTTGGGTATACTTTCTCCACATGGCTAAGTTGTTGGCATGACCTGCATCGTACATTTGGTCTAAAGAAATTTTCAAGATGATTATCTTTCTTACAATGAGGGCATGGAGAAAATTTTCTTCTCCTTGGCTTATCTTCTTGTCTTTTCTCTCCTCGATATCTAGATTGTCTAGCAACATAAGCACCTTCAGCATTCTTTTCTTCTTTTTTATCTTGAGCTTGAAATATATGGATGAGCTCAGTCAACGAGATCTTTAACAAATCTTTGGAGTCTTCAAGAGATGACATCTTTGAGGCAAATCTTTCTGGCAAACTCACCAGCACTTTCTCCACAATTCTGCTATCAGGCAATTCCTCTCCAAGAAGCCGAATTTTTTGACGATCGCCAAAAATCTATCAGCATACTCTTTGACGATCTCACTTTCTTTCATCCGCAGACGCTCGAAGTCTCTCTTCAAATTCAGAATATGCATACAACGCGTTCTGCTGCTGCCCATAAACTCCTCTCACAACTTGTCCCACGCGTCCTTAGGAGTCTCACAAGCCATAATTCTTGTGAAAATCACATCCGAAACCGCCGAAAAAATATAGGATAAGGCCTTTGGAGCCTTTGTTGACTCCTCTTCATGGAGTCGGATTATTACCTAGAGTTGTTGGATCTTTGTCAGCTTCAACCCACTACCACAAGCCAATACTTCTGATTTGTGTTTTCACCTTCACGGCCCCCAATTGATAGTTTTCGCCGTCGAAGATCAGAAGCATAGGAGATGACGAACCGCTGGAAGCCATAACAACGATTGAACCTCGCTCTGATGCCACTTGTTGGGTATTTTTGGTATGAATATACGGAAGCGAAAATACACTGTAATTTTTATTTCTGAAAAATGGCTTACATTCGCCACCCCGGAGAGATCTATTTATAACCTAAAAACATATAAAAATATATATATATAATAAATATAACAGCAAAAATATAATGATCCCAACAAAGTGGGATGAATTAGTGTTAAAGTCCAATTAAGTATTTTTAACTCTTTTTCACATAACCCCAACAATGGAAGATAACATCTGTAAAATAGAACCTTGCGGACAGGCTTCTGTAAGATAGAAGAATGGATTATGACACAATGATTTTATAGTGGTTCGGCAAGCTTTGCCTATGTTCACTCTCACCCAGAATTTGTATGATTATCACTAAAATGAAACTTAGTAGACATTACAGAAGGTGATGCACGATCAGCCTTCTACAACACAAACTAGAAGTGATCTGGTGGACGCGTTAACGTGACTAACAAAGTGTTTGGACGTTTTCCTTGGCGGCATCCTCGCCTGCATAGCTCCTCACTACAACTTTCCTTCGAAACTTTTAACTCTGGCGGCGTCTCGACCTGTACAACACCCAGCTACGACTTCCTTCGGAACTTTTCACTCCGGCGGTGTCCCCACTTGCACAACACCCAGGTGCGACTTCACTTGCGCGGTCCCTCGAGACAACGGCTATGAAGACATAAAACCCTTACCCAAGGTTCTCCTGCACATACAGAACGTTACGCTACAGAAGCTGGTCAGTCCCCCACCTTCTCTTCTCCTGAAGTATCTGCTCTTTTCTTCGGTCCATTGCAGGTTGGCACGCCGACCTCCAGCCACACGTCTCCACCAACGTCTCTTGCAGGCTCCAACTGAAGTCCCTCGTGGCCCCCAGGTCACTCTCCCACAAGGTTTTACCAACGCAACAATCTTCTACAGCTACCTTCCCTCATGTGTGACTAATAAAACTCAAAAACACAAGAAAGAAAATATCACAAGCTCACAACACACTCTCTCTGAAATTTACAATTTGATGCACACTCTTTTACGTTTTTTTGGTTACAATGAGAGGGAATGACTCCTATTTATACACAAAAATTCTAGGATTAACATAGAAGGTGAAATTTGACAAAACTAGCTTCTGTACATAAAAGAAAACAAATAAATGATTAGTAAATCAATTTAAATCATTCCAAATACGTCACTCTGACAAATATTTGTTTGGATTCAGATTGAATCAATTTCAATCTTAATTAATGAAATTTCCATGAATAATATATTTACTGAAGGTTTCAGGACAAGTCAGCAACCTTATGCATTTGAAAGCAATTTAAAATTTATTTTTAAACTGTATTTTGCCCAATCTGCCACATGATTTAGTGAATGTGAACATGTAATGTGTATAATTATCCAATAAATAATTTTTAGTGGACAATATAATTTTAGGATAACCTTATAGAAGATTTCCATAAATAGATAAATAGGAAATCAATTAATTACTTAATTTATTTATTAATGAATTTAATGAGATTAAATATCTTAATCAATAAGGATAATTCCAAAGAATATTCCTTTTAATTTTGTGATTAAATAATAAAAATATTTCCTGACATAAGATAATGGCTTATGTAGTGTATTCCAATCTTTTGTCTCACAGAAGATCAGACTTCTATATGGCTTATCATCAAAATCATACCAACAAATTGTGAATCCAAATAATCTCAGAAACTGTGTTGGCAATAACTCAATACTCTACCTACATCGATGAACTAGAAAAATGATTTTTGACGAGTTGGCTTCTTTTTTCATGCGGAAGCCTTCGAAAGCATGGCAAATCGGATCCGGTGCTAAAGCAGAAGTTTACGAAAAAAATAAAATAAATTCAAAATTTACGTGATTCGAGTCATATCGACTTACATCCATGGGCGAAGAAGAAGATTCACTATAATATGACACACAAACTTAGGTTGAGAATCTCTCTAATCTCATCAACCTAGCTGAATACAAAATCACATTTTCTCGGTAAGAATAACATAGAGCGATTTTTAGATTTCTCAACATACACTATTTCTTTATCGACGCATTCCTTGCACTTGTATATCACATGTTTGCTCTCCAATTATCATCATACTAATAGCCGGAGGGGGCTAAAATCTCGTGCACTGACATCCATGGGATGCTAACATTATTATCTTTTTCTCGTACTTGTCATAGGCACTTTGCATAAATGTATTGTTCATATTAATGCGTGCTTTTCCGCCACCGTTCGTACTTGTAGTCTAACTACCCATACATGTCTAGTTACTGTTATTACCAAAATTAAAAAACTACATTTAAAATCCTAAACAAAAACTTCACTAATTTTGAAAATATAATAGATAAATTTTTAAACAAGTGTTAAATAATTTACAATATTCTAGGGCAAACATTACAAAGATAACAAATTACCAATTTCTTGTAATATTTAAGTAGAGTGAGTTCTGATTATAATTTGTTGAAGTGTTAAGCCCTCAAGTCCCACATTATGTGCCTTCAAAATAGCATATAAGGCAATGAGTCAATCCCACTATTGCCAATTTATTTTAAAGTGGACTCTGTTGGGCTTGAGGAGTGGGCCGACTGGATTTTCCGCATGGTATAAGAGTCCGTAGTAAAATAGGCATGAGTTTAAAGGGATATTTTGAAGTGTTAAATCCAAGTCCCACATTACAAAGAAAGTGCCTCATAAAATAATTAGGATATGACGAGGTATTGAAAGAAGAGTTGCGAATTTTGCTTAACAATAAACTAAATATGTTTTCTTCGAAATATTCAATCATTTGACAAGATTTCAAACTATTCTCTATCCATTTGTAGAATAATTTGATGAAAAATATTAGTTACGTTTTTCGCGAAATTTTTTTGGAATGCTTACGAATGATGAAAAATATTCTTAGAAAAATTTGTGAATACGAAATGTAAACAACAAAAAGAGAAAGAAAGAAATGCATTTTAAAAAAGCGTCCTTTTTTCCTTCTGGTTGAAAGTTTTTATGCACCTTGAGATTCCCCCTCCATTTTCTTTTTCAGCAAGTACGCTTGGATTTTCAATCACTCCCCTATTTCAAGCTGCAATTTCTCTTTCTTCAACGTCAAAATATTTACCATCTCAATATTATCTCCATGCAATGTGAGCAATCCTTGCGATTATTACGGTTTAATTCTTACGTTCTTCTTATTTACCATGAATGATATGCAAATATATCGAGAAAAACGTGAAACCGAAAATTTTTTAATAATTCCACAAAATTATTGAGTAAATCGATCATATTATATTTTTTAGCGTAATAAAAGTGATAAAAAATTTGATTTATCGATCTCGGTACAATTTGGAATAAGCGCCAAAATTTAACCTAAAAAAATGAAGAGTTTGTTGTTATTAAAAACTTTAATAGGACCAAGTGGGATGGGAGGAAACACCTCCCTATGCTTTGACATTTTATAGAATCATATCAGAGATAAGCTTGACACAACACGAAACCCAATTTTACTTTTTGTTTTAAAGCTTTCATGTGTCCGTGACATCATCTCACAGGGCTTCAGAAATCATTGGAAGATAAGGTCAATTGTTGAGAGTTGGCATTAGTTTTGGACGAGTGGGCATGTGTATTTTATGATATAGCATGTGTCTAGTTGCATTATCTCACGATTTCCTTGTCTCATGATGTTAAGACAAACACGCCAAGTTCCCCTCAATGTTACTAAGCATTTTATTTTCATCAAGCTGAATTCTTTTAATTCGACGTGCTCTAGCTAGAGATAGGGGCATTATGCCAATTATATCGCCATAAGGGAATCGCGCCTTGGTCAAGCGTTGAACTCATTCGAGACGAGGTCGAGAGTCATCCATGAAATTTTACATGACCTCACAGAGGACCGGTAGAAATTATTTCAGTACAAAGGTACAACATATGGAAAGGATTGAAGAATTCAAAGTACACAATAAGGGAAAGAACTTGGATGATAGATACAACGACAACTACAACACATGAGACCAGCTCACGACTCGGTCGACTTCAACGTGGGGATTGGGATATGAATAACGATGGCTTTCGATATCGAAAACCTTCCATGTAACAAGAGAAGAGATAGAACAAACAGCATAGGAGGAATTTTAGGGTTGTATCAAGGGGCATAGAAGAAATTTGATCCTAAACAAACAAAGGAAAGCTGTGCCCAATTCATCCCTAAGGAACAAGTGCAAGAAATAGAGGGAGTGATGAGAATCAGAGAGCTTGGTTTCATAGAAAACTGAAACCTCTCCAGAAAAATATATTTATATCCTCTAAAAAATAGACCTTTTTATGGAAGTGAAAATCATCCAATTTTCAGCTGGTGGGTAATTTTGAACATGGAGTCAAACCATGCTAAAAACGTTTTCTGAAAAAAAAAAAACCCCACTTGCAAAAAGGGAGACCTTCAACCAGGAAAAGTGGCTATTGACATTAACTTAGGGATTTGTTGGGGCACTAATTTCCTCTTTGTTAGTTAGGTCAAGACTTCGAAAATGGCTATCCTTAAGATCGTCAGAAATAGGAACTGCAAAGGGTTCGAACGACAGCGTAGATAGCCACTTTGCTTCCCTGATTTACCCAGGAAAAGCCATCAGAGGGAGCGACTAGGGGAATCGAGAAGAGCTTGGCGCAGATTCCTTACGAGATTATCGATTGTGGAACTGAAGCCGCTCTCGATCTGATACCAAAATCATGTGAGGAGGACGTATTGATCAGTGAATGAGAAGATTTAACGAATATGAATGAATAATCTTAAGGGGTGTTAATTGTTACCTTAGCCACGACGGTGACATCCACTTTGTTATTTCCGAATGGAAGGACGCTGTGGCTTAGGATGCTAAGGTTGAGTTTCTCGATCTCGCTGAAGATATTCACGATGCGGCCCTGGTGTTTCTCGCAGTGGATTCGAAATAGAACATGCTTATCCGAGACCCTTGCCTCAACCTCAGGTAATTGGCCACCGAATCCATCAATCAGAGGTGTCACGCCGTATATGTCGCTGTCATCTCGCTCTAGTCTAGAACTCTTCACGGAAACCACTGAATTCGTCGCAATATCTTCCTCTAGAGTCTTAACACGCCCTTGAAGCTCTTTCAAGTGATTGATGGCATCCTCCAAAACGGAAGCCTTGTCCAGCTGGAATTAAGTAATCGAATGTTAATACCAATACGAGGATGAGACTACTTCATCTTTTGCATCAATCGAAGTGAACAGTCGCATACCTTTTTGAGGCCTGGAATTAAGGTGGAAAGCGAAATGAACAGCCGGCTAAGTTTCTCTCTTCTCTTCCTCTCAGCCATCACATGATCCTGAGCAAGCAAAGGTGTCCTACTCATGCCGCCAAAAGTCCTCTTCTTTGTTCGAGGATAGATGGATGGAAACTTCACGTCCCCTTTGCATGATTCATCTATCTCAGGCTTCCGTTCGCCGCGGTTGACACCGTAATACTCATCCAAGGAATCTAATTTTCCAAAGGATATAATCTTATCATTTGACAATGGAGGGAACGCCAGGTTTGCGTCGGGACTGCAAGGGCTTTCGATTTTCGGTCGTTTAGCCAGCTGAACCGGACTCGACTGAACTTCACAAATGGGTTCGGCCGAAAAAATAGGTTTATTTTCTGGGGTAAATGGAGAATGAGATCGAGAGTCGCTGTTGGAAGAGAAAGATGGGAAATCAAGGTCGTCGAACGTGGAAGCAAAAGGGTTGAAATGAAGGTCACCAAAAAACCCTAAATCATCCGCAGCCTGCGAGAGCACAAACACAGGTCGCTCAATAATTGCAAGATTTTGTTCCCCAAAATGAACATACCAAAGTCGGAAGAAATGAAACCACACGGCCACAGAATTGCATATACGAATCAGCGAATCAGCATTCAGTGGCAGCACAAAGCAGGACGAGTTTAATTCTCAATTAAGTTCTCTAAAGCCAACACTTGACACAAAAGAGAACTCTCTTCCGGGAAGCCGGGGCCTCCCGAGACCAACTACGGCAATGTTCAGCCAATGAAAACCGCAGCTTTATACATGGCCGGATCTACAAGCAAAAAATAAAGGGGGGATGGAGAAGCAAAGGGACTAGACATACCAATTCGGACAAGAACATGGGCGACAACTCCATCTAACTGAAGGACAGCCTGTACCGACTAGCAAAAGACAAGGACATCCCACTTCTTAGGGAGGTTGTAATGAGGAAAAGATATGGTTTGGATGTAATTTTGATGAAGCAAATCAATGAATGTGACTCACCTTCCTTTTCCTTCTGGGGGGGAGGGGAAGAAGACTTCGGATCGGGGAAGGAGAGAAATCCTAAAACTAATCACACGAAGAAGAAGGAAATAGGGTTTGTTATATAGATGGACCTGACAAACGCGTAATGTGGCAGAAAGCAAGCGAATTGGGCACGTTTTGATGGGTCGCAATAATTTACTTGATTCATTTTATTATTCCCATGGTGACAACTGTTTTGTTACTCAAATGTGTTTTTTTTTATTCTATTAATAACTTTGGGTTGTGTTGATTGATGGTTGGTTGGTCAATTCTGGCTCCCCCCTCCTCTCTCTCTCCCCTCCTTTTGAGTTTACACTTTTCATAAACAAAATAAAATTATTTGGGGGGTTGGGGGGTGTCATACAATCTTGGACGGCAGCTGGGCATATCTCCATGGAATCTTTAAATGTGTGGTTTTGTCGATGTGCCTTTCACAAAATTAGTACATACCCACCATGAAAATGGCATTCACTTGTTGCTTTCTGTTTTAGGAGAATACTCTGATTCAAATAGAAGGAGATAATTTCATGGAAACAGTGAGTGAATGAATGAAGGAATGAATGGAGGGGTTATAAAAGATCAATTAAAAAGATTGGTTGTGGGGAGATTCAAGCACGAGGGAATTGGGGGTACTCATCTGATTGACTTCACTAAGAAACGAAAAGGTTCGTGGAACATTTGGACGGCAGCACACCCTAAATCCAACGAAAATTCAAACCCCAAACCCTTTTCCTTGTCTTCATATTTGGTTAATAAAAAGCTTCGGGCAGTAGTTAGATTTTTGCATCCCGGAAAATTTATCTAATCATTCTTAAAAAAATAAACAAGTAACCCAATTTTCGTAAAAAATTAAATATTGCTTCGAATCCTGGAAAAAATCTTCAGGATCAAATATAATAATGTCCGGAGAAAAGGCAACGATTAAATCGCACTTGCATAAGTTGGTCCATCCAAATCAAACCCACGTTACTTCCCTAAAAAAAAACAGAGAGAGAATCGACCCCACGTTTGCGCCACCTGAAGGTCCAAACCTTTCTCCCCAATCCAGAAACAATACATTTTGTAATATTATATATGATCCATCCACTTGAAGGGTTCTTGTTTTTCTGGCATAAGTTAAGATGCCCCATATATGATGTGTGTATATTAAATGGCGAGAAAATCTGAATGACAGATCTGAATACATCTTATGGTGGATTTGGGTTCAAAAGAGTGGACCAAAACCAATGCAATTATCATCTTTACATCATCAGGTTCCCCGTGTTTGTTCACACACTCCCCCTCGTCACGTCTTGATCTGTTTTTTTCCATCGAACATAACGAAGAGAACGACAGCCCTACTTTGATGATATTGATTCATGTGAAGATGACAATTTTGATGATTAAAAAACGTATAATCTTCTTTAGTCTTCTTATTATTATTCTTATTCTTCTTCTTTTATTTTACGTCGGTACACATATATATGTATATATTACAGGAAATAACTGGAACTAGCAACTTGAGTTGATCCATCCGAATCACACTCTACCTTAACTTCATCAAAAACCCATTGACCCAAATTTTAAGAATTCTAACAAGTTGGGAATTACTTAGTTATGGAAAGGAGAGGACGACCACCCCTAGTGGCGTTTGATTAGAGAGATGCTCCTTCTGACCTTCTCTTTTCTTTTTCTTTCCCCTAAAATTATTTATTAAAAAAAAACCATGCTTCCCTTAGAAAATTATTTAAGTTTGGACAACTTGCGGGTGAATATTTCTCTCTTCCAGGTCCGATATGAGTGGAGGATCATCCAATCAAATCCTAAAATTATTTAAGTTTGGACAACTTGCGGGTGAATATGTCTCTCTTCCAGGTCCGATATGAGTGGAGGATCATCCAATCAAATCCTAAAATTATTTGGAAAAGAATTGGAAACGAAGTGAGTAATAAAAGTGGCCTCCATTGTTAATGCATTTACAAGTAATTATTGTACACGTGATTTTTTTCTCATTGCCTTCCATTGGCACATGGTGTTCTTCTTTTTGTTTGCTTCATCTCTTTGTTGTGTGTACTTTTAGATGAAGAATCTTCACCTTTTGCAAGGGTTCGTTTCAAAGGCAGGAATCGTAGAGTCACTGTTTTGTGCTACAAGGCTAATAAAAATGAAAACGAAATGGATTCCCAAAAATGACGACAATGGGAGAGTTGAGACGTATGTGTGAATTTAGTTTGTGGTGAAATGAGAGTTATGATGATATTACCGGACCCTTTCGAAATGAAGTCATTCATCGCCAAAATCAACCCCGTTTTTAGCCAACTGGTTAGCCTGATGATGATGGTAAATAAGACCACATACCCTCTATGTAAAAATATGTCCAGTAGCAGCCACTTTTTCAATCATCTGGTCTTTGTTTAAGTTCAACAAACAACGGCCGACTGAAAGTGTGAAAACAAATCGATGCATACATACATAAACATAATCTCCATTTTGGTTTTGATCCTTCGGTGAAGGAAGGTTCCAATGTGGACAAACCGCACGAAACATGACTAATCTTTGTCCGAAACAAAAGTTCCCCTCATATGTCCTGATAGGTTTCTTTTTTCTTTCATGTCCTGCCCAACATGAGAACAATTGTCGAAGTGTCAAGAACATCATCACCGGCCCAAGACAAATTTTGAAGGGGGAATACAAAAGCTTAAATGTTAAAAGGTCAATCGGGAATGCTTCTAAAGAATGGGGAATCAATCCCCGGCTGCACAATGTTGGTCTGAGTTGTCGTCCAGAGTCTAAAAAGGCAATTTTTTTTTATTATCTTTGATCCTTCAACAAAGCACATACATGGGATAAGTCTCGGCCACTCTCCTCTGAGGGGCTAGCCTTTAACTTACTACACATATGAGTCCAAGTTGTTAAGTTGCGTTACGTCGAAGTGAAAGCAACTCTTTATTTATTTATAGTTATGTTAGGCAAATTGATTTGAAGAAAGTCACCTGAGTAGAAGAAGCGATCGGTCAGATGAATTTTTGCCGATACAAAGCCAACAGGCGCTTATCAAGTAGCAGGTTTTTTCATGAGTTGAATCGCAGAATCTACATGGACATAACTCGGCCCCAAACAACTCTTTTAACTAAACTCTAATGTTAGCAGAGACTGTCTTGTTCCTATGTCTAGGAAGTATGAGTAACGGACAGTAATATGAGACTGTCTAAAGGGCGTTATCCAAGGACCATCATCATATCCCCCCCCCCCCCCCCCAAGGAAGTTTCTACTGTAAAAGATTAGCTCCCATCCGAAACACATGAAAGTTTGACCACCTTTAATCTGAGGTGGATGGGTTTACGTTCATCACACCGTCTCAACCAAACCAAAAACCCAGTCGGCCGAGAAAGCAGGGGAGGATAACAGGCATCAATCATTGGTGCCGGTGAAGGAAATGTGAAACAGCTATTTCGAAGTTAGATACCTCAAAGTCTGACTGCAATGGAAAATAAAAAACTTGACATTGTCCAAATATTTGTTCCTTATAGGCTGAACCTAAGATAAACAATCTGGGACTACCTAACATTGCCTTTTGACTACCTCAATATCGACAGCCTGGGGTATCTCCACCAGCATCCAAGGTTTATAGCGAGAAATCCAGACAGAAATCACTCAATTATCACCGCAATTCTAGAAACACCTAGACGCGAGAATAAACTTTTTCGTTTTTATACAAGAAAATATTCAATGGAGAAATGAATAACAGCATGTGAAGTCCACTTACATTGAAATTCAAATATTTGGACCTTCTAGACTAAAAAGGAGTTATTTCATGAAAATATTCAAATGTACAGTTGAAGAAACAAATGTTAGTTATGTAGGTTTAAGTCTAGAGGTAATACCCGGAATTGCGTGAAGCCGGATTAGAGAAGTCTTGATATGGTGGCATGGGATGGGTAAAAGAAAAATGGTAAAAAACTGACATGCTATGTGCATGTATACTTTGGCAGAATTCGACTACTCTTTCATTGCCCCCCTTCAATGTGAAGATGAGCTCCAGACAAGTTAACCCGGATTCTTTTAGAATGATGATCTTTCTTTGTCACCAGGTGATCCAGGACATATGTTACTACTTCAATTATCGACCCAAACCCTGCGAGAGTAATCAAATTAGTTACTAGATGCGAGCTAATCAAGATGCAATATAAGCAGATACTTACATTGGTCAATAGAATTGTTAACTCAATGCAAGATAGACATTGCCTATGTTTGGACAGGAAGTTTGGAGCAGAATCATACTTCTGTATGAACTAAAGCGATTCCTCATAAATGTAAAAGAACAAGACAATTGTGGATGTTTAGCGAGAGGAATATAGCGTCATACCTCAAGATGCAGGCTTGAAGTTAAACGACTGGATGATTTGCTAGTAGAGGGAATGTGTTGTCGGATCTTTGATACATGAGGGACTAGAGCTTCCGCTAACCTGATTTGGACTTCTTGCAATCGAAACAGTAAAACGACTGTGCTCCTTAGGTGACGACAAGTAATAAGGGCTGTAATATCCTGTTCTGTAGACAGGAGTGGTACTACCCGTCAAGACATGTTCACTGGAGAAGTAACCATGACCCTTCAAGCTGCTCGGACTGGTAACATAACTTCTGATGGGTGAATACCCAGGAGGAGGATATCTTTGCTGAGCATAATATGGCGATTCATGGGGAGGACTCATCGTGTACTCTTCGATTGGTGTTCCCTGCAAAGATGCCATATCGAGCAGCCTTTTCTTGTCGAGTCCCATCTCCATTAGCAAGTTCCACAAGTTTCTTTGAACTTGTTGTTGCTTCTGGATGACTTCATCCCTCTTAGCAATTTCGAGCTGAAGTTCAGTGTTTGCCATGCCCTGCAATATTGGAGACAATATGAGCTTTTCATACATCAAAAGGCATGATGAACATCCTCATCACACAAACTGTGATTTGCAGCTCATAAGTTTATTTTACAACTTCTTGTGTTGATAAAATAAATCCTTGCAACGTGCTGATAGCCAAGAAAGGGAGGCATCTAACTATAGCATTGAGAGATATCTTCAAAACCACATTACAAGAAAACTGATAGAAATGTGGATAACTTACCAACAACCAGTGTTGACTGAGGATACGTAGATATGTTTTGTCCCCATGGTTAGCAATCGCTTGGTTAATCTTCACTTGCAACTCAGACCGTTGTCTCTCATTTGCAGTAACTTCCTGCTTGAGAACAAGTCCAACATGAAGGTGATGTCTACTGAACTAGCATGCTCTCAGAAATCAAGTACAAATTCAAAGAACAACCACCTTTTCATAAAGGACACCCGCCTCATCATTGTCCCTGATGTTATCAAGAATAAATTGTAGCCGAGTTCTCAATGTCTCCACGACAATACTGCCGTTTTCAATACCCTGCAACATTGACACAATACGCCCAATTAGTGCAACACGAAAGTTTTCTCCGGAAATGAAACGATCACAAGCCACAATTAGATTGATAAACAGTTTGACTGCTTCATTGGTTTTCTTGATGGCTTTTCCCTTTGAATGAGAGAAAATAATATGTTGTTCATGCATTTTCATTGCAGCTTCCCAACACCTCGAATCTTAGCATGGTAGAAGTGCAAATATAAGGAAGAAAGATGCAAAATCAAGGAACAAAGTTAAGTTGCTACAATAAAAGAGAAACATGGTTGCAGACTCTGCATATCTAAAGCAATATGATCAAGGTCGTTCCCACGTGAAAAGCACAAAACCAACAAAATGTATTTATATAGCATTTCAAAATTTTGAAAAGATACATAAAAGGTCAACAATAAGGACCAACTTCATCAACTAACCTGTTGTTTCGCTATTGCATCATCAAGTCGATGGAGCTCGGTGCGATTACGAATGTTGGCTTCTTCAAGGTCGAAAATTGCCTTTTGCAGGTTAATCCGCTGTTCAACATTTTCGCGGGTTTCTTGGCTTAAAAGATTCAACCAAGATAATTCATCATCAACTGCTTTATCTGTTGGCCGATCACTTAGTTGTGATTCTTTCTCAGCTAGTTCCTTTTTCAAATGTAAAACCTCCTCCTGCAGAAAAAGTGCATTAAAAATCTTAAAATATCCTGAAGGTCCACTTTGTCAAATGAACAAATACAGAAACTAGCAGGTACCTGAAGATTATCAATCATCATCTGGTAATCAGATAAACGAGTATTGATGGTTCCAATATTTTTCTGCACAACATGTAGCTTGATGTAAAATTGCTAGTTGATATTTTACAAAAATATCACATGATTTTCAAAAACGAAAAAACAAATTCCATTTCTAAGAAATGTTCCTCAACATAACAGAGTATGAAAAAGCCACATTTGCTACAGAACTTGCATTGATATAAATTACTTTCGATAGATATTAGAATATACGTTACAACAAGTGAATAAACACAGCATCTCTCCCTAAATCATTCTACTGAAGATTTTCCAGATGCCTGGCAAACCCTTTCCTATAGTCCGGAATCATAATAAGCTCTGGAGTTGTATTGGGCATTTTTTTCAAATATCCATGCAGTAAATAGAAAGCAGTAAAAATTCCTTCGTAAACTTCAAGCAGCCAAGCAATATGGTCTCTAGAAAGAGAGAGAGAGATACCTGAATATGTGTCTTAATTTCTTTGGCCCTGTCTGCATATTTTAAGGTATTCACTGTGTGATGATATTGGTTAGCAGCAGGTGACACAGTAGCTACCATGACTGTTCGTGAATTACCACGGAGACCATCCTTAAGTATCCTTGTTAATTTGCTGCAATACTTATTCGTTAGCCATTGAGGAAAAGAAAACCATCAGCATGAGCCAACTTCGAGTACCTGTTCCTGTAAGGAACATAAGCAAGACCCTTCTTGTGGTTTTTTCCCAGTGCATTAATGCAGTTTGCCAAAGCAAGGAGAGAACGGTTGATGTTGGCTCCATCTCTGAGCTTTTTCCCACAACTATTTGTCTCTGATGCCCGCTCACTGCCGGCAAGATCGACGAGCGCGAGTTTTCCTTGCATGACTTGATTCCGGTACCTATTTTTCTGCTTTCTTTTCACAAGTATCTCTAAGACTGCATGGGATCTGAGAAGCAGAAAATACCTCTGATGAGATCGAAAATTCAGTCATTCTCTTCCATATCTAGATTTTAATTATAGTAATTTCAGGGGAAGAGGACATTCCAGACTATTGGATACGCCCAAGGAACTTTCCACATGATAAGCAATTTTAGTTCAATTCATTGCATGTGTTATGCTCAACAGTACTAAGCAAAGACTTCACCTGCGGACTGGATCATTATCCATGTTACTAATAATTCCATGGTTGATATAAATTGTCATTCCTAAAGATACTTGACAAGTCCATGGTGATTTTACAAAATCTAATAATTAAAGGAATAGTTGGAAAAATATAAGGAAAATTCAAAATAAGCCATAAATGAAACATACCTAGAGGATGTATTGTTGGCCTCAGTACTCTCAGTTTTTCTCCTACTATTGCCCAAATTTAAGAGTTCAAGTATTCTATCCGCTGAATTCACCTTCAAAAAAGTACCAAAGGTAGGGCAATATGAACAAATGGGGGAGATCCATTAAATCATAGCACCATGACTCACCACCCCTTACCACCCCCCACCAAAAAGAAATTAATAAAAAAGGAAAAGCAAGTTTTTCAATGCCTGGATACTAT
Source organism: Melastoma candidum (assembly GCA_023653495.1). Classification (NCBI taxonomy): domain Eukaryota; kingdom Viridiplantae; phylum Streptophyta; class Magnoliopsida; order Myrtales; family Melastomataceae; genus Melastoma; species Melastoma candidum. Next base: position 3,461,680 of record CM042887.1, read on the forward strand.
CTGTGACAGTCTTCAAGCACAGGAATTTATACCACATCCAAGCCAGTTTATTAAATTATCATAGAGGACGTCCAGCAATAAAAACATTAAATTAGAAGGGCCTCCTCTTTCTTCATATATAAAAGCTTGGATAACCATAAAACATGTCAGCATATATCAGAAGTTGCGATGCAGCAGCCTGCAAGACATTATCTCATCAAGAGAAATGAATGCATGGAAACTCATCTTCTCCATGAAGATAATTAAAATCGTTACTAGTTTCCATGAAAACCGAATGAAAGAATCGTCCACAGATGCAAATTCTCATAAATAGGCTTAACTCACGAAACATTATTGTGATTAGTACATTCCGCGAAATCATTACTCCAAAAAGAAAAAGACAAGAAACATCTAAAGGAGGAAGTACCTTGATTGACCTCAGCCCAGCAACAACAATTCCACGGATGGGGTCTTCCCTGAGTTCAAGGTGGCCTGAAGAATTCTCCAGCAAGTCATAGATCACCTGAAGAAACATAGGGAGTCATATTACGCTTCTCTAAAGTTATTATTAATGGAAATGGCTACTCCATCAATTATCTTCTCCTTACTTCATTGTAAACCTCAAGGTAAGAGCAACTGACATCAAAATCATCAGAGCTGCTATCGAATTTTATGAGATCAAAGATGGTATTCAAGCTTAGAACCATGAGTCCAGGATCTTCTTGAATGCCAACCATAGTGTACGTTTTCCCACTGAACATCAATGAACAGCCAAATGCATAACTGATAACGTTAACATAATAGATATTACTTAGTTGCAGCAATTTTATGCACGCCAAAACATCTTGAATCAAATCAACAGACCTGCAACTAAACCACTGCAGATGGCAATATAAGGATGTACATGGTTAAAAAAGAAGCTGTAAAATCAATCCTACCTCCCAGTTGAACCATAAGCAAAGACGGTTGCATTTAGACCTTGCACAACTCCAGCAATCGTTGACAATATACATTTGTCATACAAGTCCTGTTAAAGTGAATCAACTGTAAAAATCGAAAAGTTTTCAAATCTTCTACATATGAGAACTACATCAGGTTGAGGAAATCTGGAGACATTCTAAGCTCTAGAGGGATGAGGGTTCCACTTCAGAACCTTGTCGAAAATTCGCTAACCTAGCCACAAAAACACCACTGTTGCTAAAATTGACATTAATCTCCAGCCGCTAAACTGAAGCCTTACTATTTTGTTATTACTGAAGGATTAGAATGGCATACCGAGTTCGAACATTCAGGACCAAAAGCATGATCAAAGCCATACTTCTTCTCTTTGGTCCGATTTTGTACGCGATCCAGATAATCCTTAGACAAATCAGGGTCCAACACAAGAACCTCCTATAGTTACCATTAACACACATTCAATATACTGTTATTGCCACACTACCACTTATCCACAGGAAATCAATTTGCATATAAATAACTTGATCAAAAGTAGAAAGCACAACCTTACTACCAATAACCCTGACAATATTGCGGCCATGATCTTTCAAAGTCAATGGCCTGCACTTCACTGCGACCTGGAAATCACAAAACAGCAAATTCATGACAAAATACCAACAGTAAATAGCATAACTAGTACCACACTGAAAGAATAAATCAACTAACAGCCAGTGTGGTGGCAGTTGTTCGCCTCATAACATTCAACTTCAAGCTTGGCATCTCCCACGCTTTTCATCAATCTAGTCCTTTATCCCCAATTGACTGAAAGATACGTTTACAAACCCCACACCTAGTGCGCACACATAGGTAAACCTTCGTACATTCTTGCAACAATCCCATCAGTACTGTGTTGGAATCTGCAGCTCATGCACACGCACACAAGCAACGCCCATCCTCGAATGCCACAAATCCAACCTTACCTTCTAATCCAACGAACAAACAGGTGGCGCCTCCAATCCTTACCAATACTCAGCAACCAAAAGATACTATCCACGAAAACTAACAGCTAACATGCACGCGCATGCCGTGCTACGCACATCCTCACATAAATTCAGGCCACGGACGAAATACAGAACCACGAGGCCAGCATTTTTGGCGCGACGCCCATTCCAGCTCGAGCACCGAGGCTCCCGCCCCAATCGCTGCCGTGGGCAATGGACTGGCCGCCCCGAGGGATACGATCACCGTCAAAGAAGGAAATCAGAGATGGCGACGACGATGGAAGGAGGAGATTGTTTTGATTTTTTCTCTTCTTCTTTTTCGTGGTTGGGGCGGTTAGGCGGTTGGGGTCATTCAGTTACGGATTAGGGGCTGGGGGTGGAGGAGACGACGGGATGGGATCGAACTCCGTGACAGATAGGCGAGGGAGAGAGAGAGAGAAAGGACGAGGAGAGGGCGGTGACGACGGAGAGCGGACATCTGCTGTCCCTGGTTTTGGAAAAAAAGGACAGATTATTAATTTGATTTATGTGAATGTGTACTACTACTACATACAGATCGTGGGTGGGATGGGATGTCTGTCCAGGCTTTTTGGAATGGAGGAAACAGAGTCGTTTCATTGAATGCCATTCTCCAGCGGGAAGGCTGGAGGCTGGAGGCTGCATGATTCGGGAAAAAATAGAAAGACTTAGGCGATCCCGGGCACATGCAGACGGCATTAAAACTGACAATTACTAAACGTGTCATGCACATGCCCATTGGCTATGTTTTCTTGATCTTGCCGTACGCAACACGGGGATTGCTCCATCGATGCCAGTCGCCGCCCCTCTTGTCGCGTGACGGGAAAGCCCGTCTACCGTGAACTGCCCTACTCGTCGCTAAGCATCGAAATGTCATCCGGCAGCATGTAACATTTTAAAATAATGATTAGGTAAGAAATGTCCACTAAATAATTTTATTTAGTTTCCTTAGGCATAATCAGTCGTGTTGCAATTATTATTACTGGTTGTTCGTGAGTTGTTTTCGGGATAATCGTCTTATTCTATTAAGCCGCATTTGGTTTGTCCAACCAGCTTGATCGATTAAAATTCGATACGGACAAGAGTCGTTGGACTAAGAGCTTGTGGAGGATCAAATGGTGTCCATGTTGTGGCCGGACTGACATGATTGTGGTCGGGGCATGACGATACGCCGGAGATATCTCGAAAGAGAAGCGCCGCAGGAATATCGTCAGTGCGATCTTCCACTCGATAATAGCATAGTTCTGCCCGAGGCAGGTCCTGGGCCCCCAACCAAATGGGAAGTACCCCACCTGGTCGTTCTTATTCTTGGCCACCTTTGAGATCCCCGAAGCGAACCTTTCGGGCTTGAATTCGCGTCTGTCTCCCTGTAATTCTGAACCATGATGCACCTGGATTACCTGTTGCATCTCCTACTTTCGTGTCCTTGTGAGCTTACTTATAATACAGCGGCCGGGGAGGATACGGCCTCGTAACTTCGTACAAGATCATCGTCACCGACATGATCACGTAAAATTAGCCCCCAAAAAAATCGGGAGAAGTAGTTGTAATTTTTAATTTGTGACTGATGTCGTCACTTCTCACCTACGACGTCTCTGAGGATCAACCTCAGCGAGCCATACAACATCCGATAAAAACAACTCTTAGGTTAATTTAAATTATTTTAACATATCTTAATTGAAATTTTGTATCGACTTTTTATGCTGAGTTACATGAAAATCGACCGAGGACCTTCAAGAATTTGATAAGGCGAATGAACCTCGACAACAACCTCAGCACACCCAGGAAGAAGTCCCTAAAGATAGTGCTTAGGACCAAATAATGCACGAGGGACACACCGTCGTGGAATTGCTTCACTAGAGCGACTCCAACCGACGAGCGCACATCGTTCATCTCATTATACGGTCGTGCTTCGGATTCTTTGCTACATCAAAGGAGCTCTTTTTCACGGTCTTCACTTCTTTTTTGTGTATATTGTTGGTGATTTCCTGGTATTATGAGCCCATCAGCCTTCGCTCCTCTGTTTTGGTCATTCGCTTATTTCTTAGTGAAGCAAGAATCAAATGATCACAAGTTAATATAGTATTAAATCAGAGTATCGAGCTATTGTCGATGTCATAGCCGAACTTTTATGGTTAAGTGTTTTAATGGTTTGAGTCCCGCAAGTGCACGGGTCGCACAAGTAATAAAGTAGTGAGTAAAAATCGTTCCTATGGAGAATTATTTTAGTAATACCCTAACAATCAACGGTAAACAATCATGATGTAGTCAAATCAAGTAAAACAAGGATTTAGGAAAATAAACTAAGAAGAAACTAAACAGCAGAAAATACGAGAATTAATCAAATGAGAAAAACCTAGGATCACGACTTCTCCCAATATTTCACTAGATCATTCAACCCCCTCTTTATCATTAAATTGTCCAAAACCCGTTTACTAACCTAAGATTCTCAGCCACTCTTATGCATCTTCCGACCTACACAAGAGAAATACCTAACTCAGCCAAACCTCATGTATTCCTCTAGGAATTAATAGTTGAGTCAAGTTCTTTAAGTTCCAACATTAATCTGGCTACCTAAGACAAGCACATATATTCATATAGTACTCGTTAAATTAACTTGATTCCTCGACGTTAACCTAAGCTATTTTATCCTCCTTCTAACCTAAAATTCCCCTCCCGAGTTTAGATAGATTAAGAAATCAATACGGATTGTTGATCAGGCAACCACAAGCATTAAACACAGAATAAAATAAATAAACGAAGTCTTAAACGCATTGAATCAAATAGAGTCAAAAGTAATCCGGCTACATATCGGGTTTCGTCATAACCCTAGAGCAAAAACTTAGTTTATCATAAGATTGGCGAAAAACCAGAAACTAAAAGTAAAAATCATCCTAAACGAAAACTAAGAAAACTAAAACTCCCTTTTCGATGTCTCTCCTCTCGTTCCCCCTTCTAAATTCACTTTGAAGCTCTTTATATATTTAGGGTAAATCTCGAAAGATTAGGAAATATTATAAAAAAGATTCAAGGAAATCTTCTCGCCTCGTATGGCCACATAGGATTCTCGTGTGGCCGCACGAAACATTCTGCCCAAGTCTGTGCCTTTCGTGGGGCCGCATCAAGTCTTCGTGTGGCCACACGAAGGTTCCTATCCAATGCTTTCCTTAGCAACTTCTCATCCCGGTCTTCTTTGCCTTCCTCCATCAAGAAACCTTTTTAAACATGATTTCCTCTTCGTGTCGACCCCTTCACCTGCATTGAAAACCACAAAACCCGAAAGTACCTTTGCAACACGACTACATCGAAAATAACATGCAAACTAATTATAAATGTAAATAAGTATCGGCTATCTAACACTAATCAGGCTCGTAAATGAGACATATAACTCTAATTTCTTAGAGTTAACATTAAGTTGTTTATTAGTAAATATGGGCATTGGTCATTCATCTTTGATAATTTTATATTGTGATAACATAAGTGAAGTTCAATTTGCTCATAATAATGTCTTTCATGGGGCAATTAACACATTAAAATCAATTGTCATTTCATTTACTCAAGTTTTTTTGTTTCTTTAGCTAATCGTGTCGTTGATCTATTTATAAAGTCTCATTTTCTTAGTTCATTTCATGACTTATTTATTGCGAATTCAAGTGCAAATATCAAGTAGCTTGATTTATTGTATTGTTGAGTTATATATATATATATATATATATAGTCAGAAGTCAAGAACCATATGGAAGAACCATATATATATATATATATATTACAATTTTTATATGTGATATAAGGTTATGTTTGAAAGGGTGAGAAAAGAAAAGAAAAGAAAAATAAAATTTGTCCTTTTATTTCACTCTTCTTTCACTCTCCTTCTCACTCCTCCAACTTTCTTTTTCTTTTCTCTTTGTTTCACTCCTTTTCTCTTTATTTCAAACATAGCCTAACTGATTCACGGGAATACATACAAAACTCAACAATTTCTCCTTAGAAATTGATTAAACTATATGTTGATATAACATGATGAGATAGATGTCTAAATGAGAAATCAACCATTTAGATTGATATTGCGTACAACTTAGGTTTAATTAGAATAAAGATGAATATCTAAGTTATATTTGAGCTACCAGAACTAATTTGTAAAAAGCAAACAATATGTTTAATGTCATTAGTCACTTATGTTATTTTATGCATGAAGTTACACGCTTGCTGTTAAAAACAGTTTTCGACCGAGTTGTAAGTAATATAATTATTAGAGTATAGTGAAGCATAAACAAGAAAGTGTTGAGATAAAATAGAATTCAATACACTCTTGGATTAGGGAGATGATGCTATGCTCACTTGATAGATATTAAAGACTTCTTGAACGATTTATCATTTAACTTGAACTATTTTATTTCAAGTAATCAAATAAAATGATTAAATTAATGATGAACGTTATGTACTAAATTAGTCAAGATGTTGAAGAGACGAAAAGACAGTATTACACATGAAACAGTTCGTAATGGTTTATTACGTTTCATGACCATTATCTTGTCATGCCGGATGACTAGAAAACGTTTTCATTACATTAGTTTGGGCATGAATTTACCTTTAGAGAATTTTACTATTTTTAAATAAACGGAAGCACAGTGGGATCAAGTGTGCGACAGAGTAATTCGACTAGTTTCGCGGTTATTTAATTACATTATGGGGAAACGTCTTTTTTTTTGTTGGCCTTGTGTTCCTAGAAACAATAAATAAATGGAAGCGGCTAACGGTACGTGCACGTGAGACTTACGTAGTTTACTAATTAATATTAAAATTAGTAGTAAATTTTACTAAAAGTTGACCGTTACTACTCAAGTCAACGCAAAAGTAGTAAATAAAGTAGTAAATTTTACTACTTTTTGGTCTATTTTTAGTAAAGTCAACGAAAATGTAGTAGAAAATGTCGTAAATTTTACTACTTATGAACTGTTCACCGCAGTGCAATTTTACTACTTTTACGTTGACTTTATTAAAACCTCATTTTTAGTAAAGTCAACGGAGAAGTAGTAAAAAAATTAGTAAAATTTACTACATTTTTTACTACATTTGCGTTGACTTTACTAAGAAAACCACAGTTTTAGTAAAGTCAGCGGAGATGTAGTAAAAAAAGTAGTAAATTTTACTACTTTTTTTACTACTTCTCCGTTGACTTTACTAAATTTGTCCTTTTTAGTAAAGTCAGCGGAAAACTGGTATAAAAAATAGTAAAATTTACTACTTTGAACTGTACAAATTATGTCGATAAGTAGTAATTGTTTACTACTTTCGTTGTGATTTTTAGTAAAATTGTGTTTGAGTTGGTAAAATTGGTAGTAAATAGGTAGGGTTTGTCGTAAATGTTTACTACTTTAAGCATGTTTTTAATAAAATAAGTAGTAAACTGTTACTATTTTGTAGGCGTTGACTAAGAAATTTTACTACTTTGAACAGTGTTTCCGAACCTAACTCCGAACCTAATTATTCCAAATTTTGATGCGAAATTACTATTTTACCCCGGTTACTAGTATTATTACTACTTTACTGAATGATTCCTCCATTTCGTTCGAACACTTTCTCCTTCCCGCCGCCGATCGTCTTCCTTTCCTCTCCGAACCCATTCCGTCCGTTTGGTTCGTCGTTGCTGTGGAAGTCGAGGCGGGTCTCCTGGTTTGGACGACAAGGACATCAGGTGGTCGTCCTCTCCCGTTCTCGACCATTTTCTTCTGCCATTATGGTTTAGGGCTGGAATGGGTAGGACATTAGGTGGTCGTCCGACGCGGTAAGTTGGGTTTTTTTCTGCATTGTGGTTTCGTTATTGGTTTAGTTGAGTCGGTCGAGTGTTACAGTGAGGGTGTGTAGTCGTGGGTGGTTTCGTGACAGATTTGGGTTTCGGTTTGATAGTGGTTCGAGTGGGACTGGGTGATGGAGTGGGTGTTCTGTTCGAGTGGGAATGGGTGATGGAGTGGGTGTTCGGTTCCGTGGTTTCGTGGGTGATTTGGTGTGACTGGGTGATGTATTGGGTGATGGACTGGGTGATGGAGTGGGTTTCGTGGGTTATTTGGGGTTCGGTTTCAATTCTGTTTGGTTTGAGTGGGGTGTAATGTGAAGTTGATTCGGTTTGATATGGTTTCCGTTGATTCGGTTTGTGATCTTTAGTTGATTTCCTTTTTAGTTTTTTCTTCGAAAGTGCAGATATGGAAGAAGAATTTGCCGAATTGCCAGGAGAAAATTCACCCGAGGCATTCGGTGATCACCCTGAAGAAGCTCGTAACGAAGGCAACACACCTGCTTCTGCTTCTTCTAAAAAGGAGAAGGCGAAGTGGCTGCGTAAAGACAAGGTAAATGTTGAACCATCATTGTTGTGAGTCATTATGATTGTAGTATTGAGGTAGTCTTCGTGTGTTTACTCAGGAGTACCTTTATACAAGGTGTAGTCCGCGGAAGTTGTTTTCTGTCCTGAATACATTTAATGATGCGAAGCGGGCAGCCCTTTCTGACTTAGGATTTCATGGGCTATTGCATTTGGCAAGTAGGCAAGTTCATCACAAGGCGTTGAAGTGTTGTCTTAAGTTGTTCGACCCCGTTAAGAGGGTAATGGTAATTGACGGTGTGGAACACCGAATGCAGTCTGCTGATGTTGAGGCCCGGATTGGCTTACCTGCTACGAAAGTCGGTGTCCCATTTAGTGGTCACATGGAGACCGTTCGGGATGAACTTAAACTTCACCTGATGAGAGGGAAGATATCTCTGAAGTCCGTTGAAAGTACAATGAAGGGAAGAGATTTTCCCGATGACCTTTGGAAGGCGGAGGTCGTACTTTTCATACTAGGATGCTATCTGTGCCCGACAACTGCCTTCGATATTGACAAGGAGTACCTACTAGCCACACGGGATGTCGCGGCAATTTGTAAGTTTGACTGGGCAACTCACGTGCTTGATAATCTTGTTAGTCAAGTGAGGGCATTCAAAAGTCATCAGGGAAAGTATATAGGAGGTTGCGTTCATCTACTGCTGGTGAGAACTTATAGTGAAGTGTTTGTTTAGCTTATTTATTGAGTTTAGAGTAAAGTGTTTACTCCGTACAAAACATTGTTAATGTTTGGTTTTGTTATTACATGCAGTTGTTTTATGCTTGCAAAAAGTCTGTTGAGGACAACAGCTCAAGAAACACCAGTAGGACAATGCCTCGGTGTCGAGATTGGGATGATGAGCGGCTAAAAGCCATTTTCATAGTTGCCTATGCTGAAGTTGTCGATCTTGTAAGTTTTGTCCACCTTGTAATGCATGTACTTGTGTATTTATTACTATACGATGAGAAATTGTGTCAAAATGTAATTAACAGGAAGAAGGTGATATCGAAACTAATCCAGAGGAAGAAGTTAATCCTGCGAGCGACTCTGGCAAGATGGCAATTGTTATGCGTCGTCTGAAGGTAAGCTTAGTTCCGTCCGTTTGTTTATAATTTGGATTTGTAAATTTAATTTTAACATTGGCGTTGTATGTTTGACTTCATTACCAGACCGTGGAACTTTCTGTTATGAGACTCCATGCCAGTAATGAGCACATCATCCGGAAACTGAATTACATTCTCGCTGAAGTTAGAAGACAAAGAGGGCGAGCAGGCGAACCTGTGAATCAAAAAACCACAGCTGGACATGATGGAGGGCAGGAAGAAGAGCCTGAAGGAGTCGCACCACCAAATGCGAATGACAATGTCGAGCAAGTACAATCTCCACATACTCACCCACGTGAACGGGACACGGCCTTCAATGTACCTGAAGTTGAGGTTGGGTCAACTATGATTTCGGAGAGAAGCTTGGTGCTGGTCCATCCTCCTCAGATGGAAGATAAATTGCCCGAAGGTTCAGACGATTATTCCGACCCTCGTGCGTTACAACTTGCTCGAGGTCTCAATAAACTATGCGGATTTTTTGGTACTTCGGAGGCTGTTAATGAGAAAGTTGACACTCTATCTGACCTCGGCTTGACACCATCTGAGGAAGGTCAGAAGTATTTCCTGTTTGGGAATAAAGGAAAGGAAAAGATGGTTGATGAAGATGTTAACACAGGGGTAGATGTTCCTACATATAACGAAGATGTTAAGACAGCAAAAGCATCTCAGCCAGAAGAGGAAGATGTTCCCATATATAAGGAAGATGTTAAGACAGGGGATCCCGTGGATGCTGATCCGGATGTTGTCCAAGACATGGAAGAGGCGAAGAGGATTGGCAAGGAGGCTGAAGTTCATTTGAAGGTGAAGTATCATTACATTGCATTGTGTAAATGGCTGCAGCAGTGAATGCAAATTGAATTACATTATCGTACTCACGACAGGAAAGTGGATCATCCACCACAGCTGTCGTCGTCAGAAAGACCACATGACGTACGGCTGAGCGGAAACCGTCGGCGTTCAAGAGCTCCCCGTTTGTCCCCCCAAAGCCGGTTACAAGGGCTAGGAAGCGTGCTCGGACAGCTATCCCTGAGGTATAAGAACTTGCCAGCATGGAATCATACCATGAAACAGCATTGAACAAAACCAGGATTACAGTGTTAATCCATGGTTGTAATTTTCCATTCTTAGGCACTACAAAAATTATTCCCAGTGGATTTGCCAGTAAGTGTGCTGAAAAACTTTACAGAAGCTCAATGGAATATCATTGAGTATGCTTGGAATGAGGACCACGATCATAGGTTTGTGTCACTGTCCTCCGTCTTTGTGTATTGGGATATTATTTTACTTTGTTCAAATGGCTACACTGGTTTATATGATGCAGCGAATGTCTATGTATGACGGATTCCGCTCACCTTAATAGGCAGGCCATGCTTTCTCTTTTACCAAACAGATGGATATGTAGTGATGTAAGATTGCATAATATATTAGACGCTTTCATTATTGACACGTAAGCCTGACTTGTATATGAGTAACATTTATATGATGCAGGTTATAGATTTCCATGCCATTATGCTACAGACTAGAGTGGATCCTGAAAAGAAAAGGATTTGGTACCTCCCCACTTGGTTAGGGGTAAGTGATTACAAAGGTTTTCCCATGGTACATGTCAATTAAGGGAGCTAACCGAGAACGCCATCACAGAATCTTGCAGCCTATCAGTATAGTGCCGCGAAAATGCCCGTCATAAGCAAAGGAAATGCCGCTTCCTTGTATGTGCACTTCAAGAATCACATTGGCAAAAACCATGAAGTGCAATTGGTAAGCATCCCCACAATTTACTACATCTGCATATGAAAAGGTAGTAATATGTTCCAACTTTTTTCATGGATGTCTTGTAATGGCTTTACTGGACTTTTGATATTCTTCTATGCAGATCATTATTCCGGTTTGCCTATCTGAATCACATTGGGCGTTACAGATAATTTCATACGGGACACAGGAAGTCATCATTATGGACACAATCCATAACAAATTGTCCAACATCGGAGGAAGAGGTCACCTTCATCATCATGTGTTGAAGCTGTTGAGTATCGTGTTGGATGAGAATAAGGTAAAATCTAAGGTTAAAGGGTATCAAGTACCAGACATTTGCAACTGGAAAATAACTTATCCAACGAACGTGCCAGACCAGATGGCTGCCGGAAATGAGTATGTCCCTCAACTTTCATTACATTCTTGTTGAACTTATTCATTGTCGGCAATTGGTAAACATCCTATGAATTTGTATTGTATAGAAACGACTGTGGAATATATGTCATGAAATTCATGACTTTAGCGGAACCCCCGAAAGGTGCTGACGAAGTGGTATGGCCATTTTTTTCAAAGCAATACTGTCTAAGCCGTTCTCCATTCACGGAGTAACCATTGCCCCGTTACGAACCTGTTGCTGACAGCCATTCATCATTGTGAATTAGGTTGTAGGAGTTGCCGATAGGTTGAGGCTGGTTGTAAGCATGATAAAATGGATTGGGAATGACGTCAGGAAGAGAATTCAGCAGAAAGTTAAGGATGAAGTCAACAAAAAGATCAAACCCCCGGAGAGCAGTGCTGCATCAACATGGAATCCTACAGTTGTTTAGTCCAGTCGGTGTCCATAATGCATTTCCTGAACATGTTGCTTGACGTTTTGCTGGACTGTTGTGGTTCCTTTTTGGCAGACTCTGTAAGGTAATGTACTGTAATAGAACCCAATAGCAGATAGGGTTTAATGCAACACGGAATGTACAGGCGGATGTATAGTCCAGTTCCTGCCGAAATGCTGCCGAAAATTTATAATTAAGTGTACATATTTTGCTGTCCATACACTGAGTTATCTTCATAGACGACATTACCTTCTGAATCAGAAGAAGAATCAGTACATACGTTACCTTCATTGTCCGCATTGATCCGACGATTACACTGTCGTTGAGATGGGCCTATACCAAAATCTTCCTTGCTTCCATGAATGACGAACTCGCGACGAATCTCACCAGACAAATTAAACGCGACTCGATCATTGAACTTTCTTCCACCTTCATCTTCGACACTACTCTTCTCCAAATCCAACGTCAATGATTGAATGCTTTTCTGGAGCTTCCGAGATGCGTAGTCAGATCGGGATGCCAAAAAACACATACGTCTGCATGCGGCCATTAGAATACCCTGCCGTAGATCAGCTCGATCAACCCCGTATTCACGATTAGAGAGACATTCATAAGTACTGCTCTTTGCTGCCTTTGTCCACCTTTTGTTTACCAGATGCTTCGGTATTGACAAGAAACCTTCAACTTTGGCTACATGGAATAGGTGGGCACATGGAAAACCAAATGTCTCAAAATGTAAGCAGCTGCAGCTGAATTCGACAAATGCCTTGGCTGATGACACTTGTATGCACCCATGTTCTCCGTCATAACACGAAAGAGTGTATATCCTCGCAATATTCCCATCAACTGTCTGTTCCACGTAAAATCGCGACTCCTTCATGATTTCGGACTGAACTTTACGGAAAGAACTCATGGTGTACAGTCGATTAGCATCCTCCTCAAGTCTGCGCAACATCGTAATTGGCCTTATCTCCTTATGCAATGACTTAAAATCCTCCTCGTACTCCTTGTGACGTAGATCAGCTACAGCACGCTCCAAATTATTTACGAAATCATGCAGTCTATGTTTGCTGTTTACATATCCCTTCATATATATGTGCATTCGTTCGCAGCGTTGAGTACTTCTAAGCTCTGCCCAAAAATGACCCTGAAGATATGTCTGCCACCACATATGCCGGCATGCATATATCTGTTGTAGCCATCTAACAGATATGGACCCTGTATGGGTCATTAAAGCATACCACTCCTGTTCGACTTCTTCACTTGGTCTACTGTTATACATGAATGACGAAATACGAGCTCGTAAGGTAGGATCCTGTACATGACAGTTTATGTTCCGACTAAAATGCCAAAGACATAACCTATGCCTTGACATTGGCCATACTTCTCTCACAGATGCAATCATCGCTTTGTCGGCGTCTGTGACCACGCTAAGCGGATGTTTGCCGCCCATGATCTGTGTATGAGTCCGCAGGAGCCAAGTGTAGTCAGCAATAGTTTCATTACTCATCAACGCAGACCCAAAGACAGTAGTTTGATGATGATGATTGACACCGACGATCATCACCATTTGCATTCCATACTTGTTTGTCTTGAACGTGGAATCTAGTGCTACGACATCGCTGAATGCCTCATAATCAGTGATTGAGGTACTGTCTGCCCAATATATGCGACTCACTTCATTATTTTCCACAAATGTTTCAAAGGCCATACCAGTGTCACTATTCCTCCTAGACAGGAGATATGCAACGACGGAATCACAACGACTAACGACCCCAGCAGACTCTTCCTTAAGCTTCCGATTATTCAGGTCCTTTATTAGAAAACCGGCACGTGAGTGTCCTCCAGATGCGTGTACAACTAGTCGCATAATATCACACTGTCTAAATCCAACGTCAAGCATTCGACGGATAAAAGTGATATCTTCGTCCGAAATATGTCGCCTTTCTCGCATGAAATAGGACAAACCTTCACTTACCATCTCATGATTGTGTTCCACCTGTACTGCAACGAAGTTCCATTGTCCATTAACCTCTACCCTCGCTTTGAAGAAACAGTTACAACCTCTCTTCACAGATGCTCTAACCCGACTTCTGGTTGTCAACACAGTTGGATCAGAACACTCGCCTTCCCTTGAACAAACCCACTTTCTCATGGCACAATCACCGTTTCTTATTTTTTGCCGATCTCTTCTCCTAACTGAAAACCCATGAACACTCGCATACATTTTAATGAACTCTTCAACTT